>OY728137.1:1630586775-1632011775 GCA_963277665.1 Viscum album | reverse complement strand
CGAAAGAAGTGGTAACATCTTTCTTCATGCTCTTTAGTTTTATTTTCCTTCTACACCCTCTAAAATTTCCATGTTAAATAATTATATAATAAAATATAATCCTAAATATTCTGAGATTATTTTGTTTTAGGGGTTCGACCTGAACATACACACACTTCCATATAATGGGTAACAAACATACCATTCTTGTGTACGATGAACTATCTCATCATGAAACAATATTGTTCATTTTTCCTTTAAAACCTATTATGGTTGGTAATTATGATGGTAAATAAGATTTTATATTATATATATTATATTTAATATTTATTAATAGAGTTTATAAATCATACATTCATGATTTTCATTTTTTGTAAATACGATTACTTTATTTCTGGAAGTGTGGACTACCATCTCCTCAAAGTGGTGTTATTATTTCATAGTTTACATGGAATGTATTAGGGATAGATTTAGTAAACATATACGATATTTATGAAATAATAATGCTACTATAGTGATATTATATTCATATATACATATATTTCAATTAATTTCTTTCTTTCAATATGCATTGAAAATGGAAATAACATTCATGTGTACGTATGACCTGTCATCTCCATGAAAAGTGTATTTCATTTCATATATCTATATTTTGTAGATTATTATAAATGTTATTATACTGAATATATATGATATATAATTAATTTTTTTAATTATTTAAAGAATAAAATCATGATTTAAATAAGAGGATGAAGAATGATAAGTAAAAACATGTATGATAAACAAATTAGTTATTACCCAAAATGTTACTTTAACATGGAATTTTTAATAAAAGGGTAGTAGAAGGTCATAAAAATATTATATTTGGTATTATATATATATGAATATGGTTTTTTTTATATTTATAACAAACTTATTCTTATTATTCATTAGTCTTGTACATGTACGATGAAATACAAGACACAAGGTAAGGGAATTTCATTTAACTTTTTATTCTCGTGAGAACAATGTCTTATTCACCACTCATTTATTTTGTGTGGGGTGTATACTTACAAGGGATTTATTATATGATTATTATACTTAAATTTAGGGGTATTTACATACCAATTTAATGATATTCTTTTCATGGGTTTTAGGTTTCAAAAGTCACTAAATCAGTAAAGTAAATTTGTCTCAATTCTTCTTCTTTGAGATGCATGCCATGTTATACAACTATATTTCTCCATGAGGTTTTTATACGATTGTTGAAATATTATGTCATGAATTTTATTCATTTCAGGATATTTTAATCTTAATTTAATGTAATTATTTTTATTTTGTTATGATTCAAAGTTACAAAATTGGTAATAGTTTATATCTACAATCTCACCATTTATTGGCATTGTTTATGATTATGTTCCCATTGATAAAATATTATGATGAATATCTCAATTAACCTCATGATTTTTCATACCCTATGATTATATATTTTATATCTAAGTAATAGAACCATTTTACCACTCTTTTTTAAATAATATGATCAAGATATTGTTTTTAATAAAGCATGACTTTACCTCTTTTTTAAGTCAGAAATCTATATTCCTTCAAAACCATGTTTTTTAGAAGGTTTCTACAAATATTATACTATTATAATGTGATATTTGAAATAAATTTTTACCCTTTAAGCAAATATTTTTTTAAAATAAATATTCTTTTCGTTTTCTGTCAATACAATTTTATTAATTTTAACTTTGAAACCGTAAGGATTTTAATCAAGTTACATAAAAACTGTTTATTCAATTATTTCAGAAAACCTGAACCATGGGAATTTTACATGAATGAAACTATCCTAATTGGATTATAGTGGGATATTACCATCATCTCATGAATAATTCTACAATAGAATCTAGGCTTAATGCATCTAGGTTGTTAGCTATATCCAGAATAAGGAATAGATTCATCCTAGATAAATCTAGTTGGTTTGACCATAACCAAACAGTGATCTATGCACCACATCATAGCCTAATACTTAAAACCATTCCATGATTGGACTAAGATTATCCTTTTTACCTAAAACTTGAAATTGATCTTGGCCTATTTCTTATTCTTGAATACTAAAACAAACTCAATATCATTAATCAAATACCAAACCCAAAACAATTTGTGAGGAATCTTATACAAAGGGTTCAAAGTCCTGGTTCCTTGTCTACCAATATTTTACCATGGTATTGACCCCACACTATCACTATACTACATCATTGTAGCATGTTTATTTTAGGATAAACAGAAATTATTATCTGATCATAGATTTATAAAGTTAACGAATTCATGGGGGAGTGTAAAATTTTGGCATCATTTCTAGGGAATCATTTTACTGTTCTTTGGCACAAGAACATTCAGCATGAACCAAGAATTACCTCACCCAATCTTATTTCTCCTTTCATTATTTCCTTTTTTATTTTGGATTCCATCATGTCCTTCTTTTTTCCATACTAGTTCATGCTTCAGGACCCCCTAACTCATTCAATGAGGCTTAACACCCAATAACCAATAACCTTCATCCCTGAATCTAAATGGTACCATTCTGCATGTTTCTGTTCATGTATGGAAGACTAAAACAATCCTAGATTTCCCAACTCACCCAACATGAAATATGTGCCACCAGAACTTAAAAGGGTTTTACCCCACATTATGAACTCATAAAATTTTATTAGAAGACAATGAAGAAAAAACAAATACCTTCCTTATAGGAAAACTAGCCCACCAAGGAAGGTGGTAGTTAAGAAATAGGTATTGAAACTTATTGATGTTGGAATAATTTTTCAATATATAATAGTGAGTGGATGAGTCCACTAAAAGTATTTCCAAAGAAATATGACCTCATAGTTGTAAATAATGATGAATTTGAATTAACCACGACTCACACAGTTACATGATGGTGAGTGTGCATGGACTACATAAACTTATGTACAACAACTCAGAAAGATCATTTCCACTCGATTTTCATGGTTCAAATGATGAAGAGGCTCACATAACATTAAATCAGATTGTAGTTGACCTAGATGACTACTCCAAAACAGAATTCACATGTTCATTTGATACATTATCCTACAGACACATGTCATTCATAATGTGTAATTCACTGATGATTTTACAAAGGTGTATGACACATATATTCCATGATATTCCATATGGATTCATGGATTTTTTATGGGTTATTTTTTATTTTATGGAATATCCTTCAATATATTCCTAAGTAATCTTATTATAGTCCTGCAACTTTGTAAAGAGAAGTGATTAATTTTAATCTAGAAAAAATATCACATTAAGGTTCAAAGAAGCATAGTCCTCAAACAAAAAATCTCTAAATATGGAAAGGAAGTTGATCTCGCAAAAATGAAGGTGATCAAATATTTACTTGATCCCTTAACTATTAAAGGCATAAGAAGATTTCTAAATCATGAAGGATTCTACCATCACTTAAAGAAAGGATTTACTAATGTTTACCACCCTTTGACACACCTATTAGTAAATGATTCCCCTTTTGAGTTCATTTAAGACTTTCAGTGGGAATTCAAAATTTTAAAGATAATCCTAGTGGCTACTCCTGTAATCATTACACCAGATTGGGACAAAAACTTCGAGTTAATATGTGACACAATTGAATTTGATGTTGGAACTATCTTAGGCCTGCTGGTTAGACATATTTTCTATTCCATATACTATTCTATTCACAACTCTAATGATAATCAAGTAAACTACACAACCACTAAAAAATAACTCCTGGTAGTTACCTTTGCTTTCAAAAAGTTTCAGACATACTAATTTATTTCAATAGTAATTGTGTACACTGATCATGCTACCCTGAAATATTTGATGTGTAAAAAGGATGACAAACCAAGACTGATATGGTGGATCCTACTGCTAAAATATATTTACATCAACATCAATGTCACCAATGGAATGGATAATGGTGTCATTGATCATCTATCCAGACTCCCCATACCACTCATTAAGGATGTTGATAATCCGAACATTGAGATCAACTTCACCACTGAAACTCTTTTTATCCTAAACATGAAGGCACACCCATGTTTATTTTAAATTGAAAACTATATCTCCCTGGGAATGCATTACCCATACCACTCCTACTAGTAAAGGAGGTTATTTTTAGTCGATGCTTCAAAATACTACATGGATGGCTGTTACTTTTTAAGCACCGTACTGATGGATAAATGTGACACTCCATCCAAAAATTCAATATCCATAGTGTTTTTTACATGTGCCACACATCAAATACTATTGGTAAATACATACTAGAATTCACAATAACTAAAATCCTGTAAAGTGGACTCTTTAGGACACACATCATCAAGATACAATAAATTATGGTCAGAGCTATTATTGGTGCCATCAAACTGGAACCATTGGGATAATAAATGAAATACCCAAAACCCAATCATGGAAATCAAATTCTTCAATGTTTGGGGAATACATTATATGGGGATATTCCCCAATTCACATGTAAAGTTCAATATCCTTGTTGTCATTGACTATGTCTTGAAATTGGTAGAAGATGAATCTTCCACTCAAGACACCAAAAAATTGTTCATGAATTTCTTAAAATAAAAATTTGTTTTCATGATTTGGATTTTCCCGATTACTCATCAGTGACTGGGGAGCACATTTTACCAATAATGGGGTAAAATCACTTTTGGGGAAGTACAAAATCTGATATAACACAGGAAATCCCTACTACCAGAAAACAAGTGGCCAAGTTGAATTGTTAAATAGGGAAATAAAAAAAATCCTTGGGAAAACCTGAAACAAAAATCAAATGGACTAGATCCTCTAGTTATATGATGCACTCTGAGCATGTTGCACAATGTATAAAACACATATATTCCCCACCCCCTTATAATTAGTGTACGGAAAGCCTTTCCATTTACCCATAGAACTAGATCATCACTCATATTGTAAAATTAAGAAGTTGAATATGGATTTTCAAATTCTAGGGAAGTTAGGATGCTCCAGTTGGAAGAAATATAAGATAAAATAAAGGATTCCTAGTAAAATTACAATTTTTATAAAGAGAAAACTGAGAAATGGCATGATTAACACATCATTTTATGATTTTTTGTACTAGGGAATAAGTCTTGATTATTCAAATTCGAATTAAAAATGTTCCCTGGGAAGCTCAAATCCAGATGTCTATGACCTTTTGTGATAATAAAAGTATTACCTTATGGGACCATCAAAATTCAAAAATGAGGAGAACCCACATTCAAAGTAAATGTTCAAATATTAGATATTTATTAGGAACCATTGTTTATGTGATGTGTCATTACATTTAAATTTATCGTACCACCACTAAGTCAAGGTATTGATGTTAAAAAAAGAACTGACAAGGAGGAAACCTAGGATAGATCATCGTGGGATAGAAAAGTATAGAAAAAGGTTTCCAATAGATATTGGTATGCTAAGAGAAAAGGACCAGGAACTGGTTCAAATTTTTTTTAAAAAATACCAAATTACCCATCGTGTAAGAGTATATATTATGTGTAGGGTTCACAAACTGAAAAAAAAATTAAATTAAAAAATTAGATGTTGTGTACTCAAATACACAACGTGTAATTTCACAACATATTTAAGTCATGAACCTAGTGTTCACGATAGACAATCCATTACCCCCCTCTCCTGCTTCTTTGACCTGACCACCCCCACCCTTGAGACGTACCTCTATCTCACCACATCCTTAAAACAAAATACTCCTACATACCTCTAGAACCCATCCCCATCCCCCACCGATCATCCTATTTCTCTGATCTGCCATGACAACAATGGCGCACACCGTGATAGTACCCATTCCTCTAGCTGATCTCATGCCATAGAAAAATGATCCTTCTCTAGTCAAGTTTCGAATGGTTGATGAACCTCCATCACCCTTAAAATCATCCTCCCCCACCTCCGCTTCAGCCTTTATAGCACTGTCAGCCACTGAGGATTCCCACACAATGTCCAGTGGTTCGCAAGATGCCTCTCTCCCCCACCTGCACCCCATCATTATTTTTTTAATAAAAAGCATCATGTTTTGCTGATCTGTTTGTAGAAAAATCCCATATGGACTAAAAAACATTGGATTTGTCTATTATTTCCCATCTTCACATCATCTAGGAGATCCTATTCCTCCTCAATTTCCATAACATCCCTGCCATTGTCATTGTTTATGAGGAGACCTATAGGGAGATGTTCCTAATGTTATTGGCCACTTTTCAGTTGGTCATCGACATCCTCAACTTTCGGGTAAATAGAAGACCATATGATCTCTCATTTTCATATTTTTTGCATCGGGCTCAGTATTTATTCTGCCAACATTACCACTTAACACGTATTCTGGGCTCTACAAATTGAGCCATGCAAGTCAGATGAAAAATGTATATGGTGGATGATTGGTTGGGACTCTCAACGTGAGGTTGATCCTCAAATTACAAAATCCATAAAACACAGAGGTATAGTGCTATGGATTCATCATGGAGGATTGAATCATGCCTATTTTTTCCATGAAAAATTCTCATGGTAGTGTTAAATAGTTTTATGTCCTCATCCATGACACTTCCATGGGTTTCCCTTCTATTAACATGGAATCTTAGTCCAAATTCTACTTTAGGGGTAATGCACAATGGAAACGAGCTACGTTGATGGGTGGTTCCTTCACCATTCATCTAGAACAACATCTCATCATATTTGATGCCACCCTTACCCCTACCTCTCTTATATGGATAGATTCAATCTACTTCCTCATGCTTCACAAGATAAAATTGTTGAGTATAGAAGATGACATCTATCATTGGATGTTAGGATGCTTTGAGGGTGCTGACGAGACACCTGGAGATCATGCAACTGACCTAACACCTACCCTTGATATATCTAGTGGAGACCCTACTACTACTTCAATTTTATCGAATCTCTTCTACACCACCATTCCATAACTCATGCCTTACCCTACTCAAGCCTAATTCACATCCCCATCCACCACTACCAAACCCACCCTACCCAGTCCTGCTAACCTCTGGTTATCTTTCCATTATATTATGGTGAAACTTCAATTTATATTTCATCACCTAGGAATCCCATTCATATCCCTGTCATCATTTACCACCCCTTAATCCCCATCATCTCCTATAGCCACTAAGCCTCCACCACCAGAATTCCCTTCATCCTACACCATTCCAATACCCACAACCTCCTCTGTTGACCTACCAATCATGCTAATAGATCATACCACCCAGTAGGAATTTTTGGTATAGGAGGTCCGGAGTGGTAAGAGAATTTCTCCCCTTCATCTTCTGAGGTACCTTTTATTTATCTAACTGCCATATCCATGACCACATTTTGGATTAGTACCTCACCATATCCGTCCACCAAGAGTGATACCAACAAAATGTCTCCCACTCTAGTAATTGATCCACTATCCCCTTCCTCCATTACCTCTATTGATTAGGCAAGAGATCTGTAGACACCATTTGTTTGGGAGATGAATTTAGATGAGTAGCTTGATGGTTTTGATTACTCTTAGTATATTCAATCCCCCTCCCCCATTTTTTTACTCCACTAGGGAGATCATATTTTTGTACATTCTGTCTTCCATATCACTGATGTATCATGGAACTTATTATATAAATGGGATAAGGATTTTTCCTTACTATTTCATAGATCATTTATCATTTCCTTACTATATTGTATTAGACATGTATAGATGTTTTTCTTCTTTTATGGTCATCAATGTGCCTATTCCATCACCATATGACCTCTTACTATGGATAAATTATCATCTAGATGATGTCAAGTTCCATCTCGAGGAGCTTTCACTAGAGATCAATGATCAGCAGTGGACCCCACCGTGACAATAATGGATTTTATTCCTTCTACATCAGATTCATACTTAGTACGCTCCTGAGGTGATTAATCCCACCAAGTGTCCATGTGATCTTAATGACACAACCACCTATTCTTGTAAGTGGTAGGGGACTTCTGAGCAGATGGATGTCACTAATTGATAATTTTGTCTATCCATGTTACTGATGATTTATTTTTTATCTCTTTATGGTTGGTGACCCATATTTCATTTTTTCTTCATTTTTATTCGTATACTATGGATTTTATGTTCTTATTTTGTTATTATTTTTTATAAAATTTTACTTTGAACTTTATTGTACCCATATTTATAGATTTATCTGAGATGTCTATAATTTATATTCATTGTCTGCACCTTCCCATATGACTACTTACAAAATATTTTAATCCCTATAGACTAATGTTTTATTTAGTGTATGATGTTTATTTCTAAACCATTATACAAAACTCTCAATTTTACTTCAAGATTCACCAAGATTCCCCAAGGCATGAAAATCATTATAGGGAGCCCTCAATTCGAAAAAATTTATTTTCAAAAAAATTATTTCATTTTTTCTATGTTATATATTTCATATCTTTCCAACAGTAATTTCTAGGATAGTGTGGACTCTACCTCATTTTATGTGTGTGTGAGTCTTTTTTTAGCTTCATTATCGATACAATAGGATTTTCATTTATCTAGGAGACATTTTTCATTGGAATCAAGATTTATTACTGAAAACTTATTGCATCCATTTAAATAAAATATTATGTTAATTTTGATATCTTTGAATTCTATGTTTTACTCATATTTATATTTTTTGAATTATTGATGAGTTTAATAATGTAATCCAAATTTAAAATTTTTAAAATTAATTTTTATTGACTTATTACTTGATTATATACCCTGAGTGATTTCTAGTTTTTATTTTGTACTACTATTCATGAGAGGATTCTAAGCCCAAAAATTCATTTTATTTTCTAATCATATTTATTGAGTGACACCTTGGACATATAAACCTATCATAACAAGAATTGAGATATTATTGAGGCTATTACAAAAAAATTATAATTTTAATATGATTGAGGAAATCATTTTTGATCCAATTTTTTCTAAGGACCGCCTTAAATTTTCCTTAATTTAGCCCATAGTTTCCTTGAATGACCTATTTAGGATATATCTATTCCAATTTGATTATATCTTTCTACCATTCTCTTGGTTTTATTCATAATTATACTTTGAAAAAGTTAGGGGGAATTGTATTGTCTCCCTCTGAATGTTTCTTCTTGTCCCGACCCGTCCTCGGGTCCCGTGCCGTGACTACCCCAAGCCCGCCTTTCATAGGCTAGGGGCTAGCGACTAGCACCAAAGGCATAAATCCTGATAAAAGGGAAGGCAATGCCTTTATAAAAGTAAACGAACACAACAGAGTACACAATTGAAGTAAGCAATAAGTAAACTGAGTACAAAATTAAGTTCTGAAAAGTCAATGGGCCAGTATACAAACCCAACTGGAAGTACAACACAACTAAAAAGGAAAGTACAACAGCAGTAAAGAAAAGTAGAAACCACTGAGTCATCCTCCAGATATCCCACCTGAAGGATGGGTACATATGGTCTCCTCAGCTCCTCGGGTCCGGTCGTCCGCCCCGTGTACGTCCCACCAAGTGTTCCACCTCCGGGTACCGTCCAGGTACACATGCCTCCACCGCGATCAGTGATGTCCATCGTCTCTATCCAACACAACGTAGTGTGGGCATAGCCCGTGTAGGGGTGAGTATATGATACTCAGTAGGGACCCCAAGACCTCCGATGGTCTCCCAGAATCCACAAAGGATAAACCACAAAGGAAAAATTCAATCACGAAGTATCAACCGAGTCTACATAGGTATATGCCCATACATATAGCTAAGTCATCAATTCCAGTTCTACTCCAACTCTCGAGCCCATGCTCATCACAGTCCACACAGGAAAGAAGTCAATCACAACAATGGTAATGATTGAATAGTCAAGACTCAACTCACACAGGTATACTATTTTCGAAGAGGGGTGGAGATGATTACATGTAGCCTCTGAGTCATCTCCTCTGTCAAACCTATGTAGTATCCTAGTACAGAAGTCGTCACTGCCGAACCCACGTAGGATCCAAGTACAGTCAGCATCACTGCCGAACCCACGGATGATCCAAGTACAGTCGTCATTGCTGGCAAACCCACGGAGGATCCAAGTACAGTCGTCATCGCTGACGAACCCACATAGGATCCAAGTACAGTTGTCATCATTGTCGAACCCATGGAGGATCCCAACATAGTATTCATCGCAGTCGCAGCCAGCTCTAGGGTTCCCCGCACACAGCACGCTCGATTCTGGGATGGTCCGCTCCTCGATCCAAGGGGGGTCGATACATCAATTGTCACAAAGTCCAGAGTTGATGTATCCCAGAGTTCTGTCTTGTCAATAGGAACTCAATGCAACAGACGACGCGTCAGACGGACACCCGGTCTGAGAGATATTGGTTTTTCCGTTCCAGGGTCCCGGTTAGAAATACGCTTGTTTCTAACCCATCCATTATCCAAATTTGACAAAAAATCACATAGAGTATTGCAAAAGGACCGCCTCATCGCAAGGGTCCCAGTGCCGCAGACGGCGTGTTGATCGAACACACGGTTTTTAAGTAATTCATGTTTAAGTGAAAATGGGCCTGACCCGTTAGGCCCAGTCGGATGGCGGGTCGGGTCGACCCAGTTTTGGCGGGTATGCCCCGGCAAAGGTGTATGACAGGCCCAGAAAGTTGTGCGGCACCGCGCGGCCTGACCCGGCAGGGCGCGACGCGGCTAGCCGAGCGGTCCGAATGGGGGGGGCAATTGCCCGAACCGGCGGCGCCAAGTAGTGCCACCCTCCCTAACCGGCTTGCTGGAGACAGCCGGCCTTCTCGGTGCAAGTGGCCTGCTCAGGAGGGCCGCGGTTCATCTGGCATGGCGCCCTCCTGGCACCGCCGCTCTCTTCCTCCAGTCCAGCAGGTTCTTCTGCAGAAGCGGCCCGCGGAACGCGCGCCGCGGTCTTCCGCAGTGTGGTGCCGTGGGGAGCCGCGGTTCCACCCTTTGACCCGGCTAGCTTTAGCCGGCCGGTTCTTCATCGGCTGAGCGGCCCGCAGTTGCGGGTCATGGTTCCTCCGCACGCTGTCGGCGCATGGCTGCCACTCCCATTCATCCCCACCTTCTTGTCATGATTCCCATTGCAATCAAAGAGACTATGGAGTATTGTTGGGCCGTGTGTGTTCGAACCGCGCCCTCCGTGTTAGGTGGTAGCAGTTGGCTGAAAATAAACAATTATTTCCATCAAGAACGGGGTACGAGATAATCACTTCAAAATAAACAAACCTATACCTTGAATAAGGTTTGTTCGTCATAGATGCAGAAAGTGATGTTGCTCCGTCAATGTCGGAGAAAGAACCATAATCGTTGGTGAGTTCCCCGCGTTAGCATCTCCTCCCATGTTGTGGAGGAAGAAAAGGATTGGAGAATCGTGGAGCGTTCTTCGCCGAGCCATTCTTCATTGAAGGGTCGGTGTTCTTCAAAAACTCAAGAGCTCTTCCATAGTTTTTCCAACACAACAAAAGCTCCCCCAAAATAAAATAATATTTCATGCTATTATTTTTATTCACCCAAAAAAAGATTTAGAATTCAAAACATTCATTGATTAGCTTGTGTTTTCAACATTGAAGATGGAGAGAGAGAGATAGGAGGTCTCTTAATGGGGGGGGGGGGGGTTGTCATGAATTAAACATAGGAGTTAAAGGGGGTTTGAAATGAGTTATGGGAGGTGAAAGGTTGGGGCTTGTGTGGGCCCCACATCTCAATTATCCACACATGGGAAGTTGGGTGGGTGTGGGTCCCACCCTTAAATCCCCTTGGTAGAATATAACTACCATAGATATAAATAAAATTGTGTACCCAATTTTATTTATTTTATTCTAAATTCCAAATTATTAACTTTCATCTCGCATAAAACACAACTGCGGTAAAAGTATCCTTAAGAATATACCAGTGCTGCGAGTTCATCGGTGCCCTCAAATTTCAATTCTGAGCATCAGTTCAAAAGATAGAAAAAACCCGCTCATTCGTTCACTGAATGTACCCAAGCTAAACTTCAGAAATTGATTCCTAGCACACCGGGCCTCAGAATCAAGTTCCGTCAGAAACCGAAGACTCACAAAATTACAAAGTATTTATGAAAAAAATTTCCTTGAAATTTACGGGTCTTTACATTACTCCTACCTTAGGGATTTACGTCCCCATAAAGCTACAACATACACTAGGGGATCAAATGAGGGTACTGAGCATTCATCTGAGCCTTCCACTCCCATGTGCTCTCCTAGAGCTTCTCGTGCTGCCAATGAATGAGCACCAGAGGAATCGACCGTCCAAATAGGTACTGCTCTTTTCGATACTCGATCTCCAACGGGACCTCCATGAAGGTCGCCCCGTCATCGATGTCTAGATCCCCATGATCGATGATGTTTGACGAATCGTGCACGTATCTCCTCAGTTGAGATACGTGGAAGATATCGTTCACCCGGTGAAATTGAGGTGGAAGGGCTAGGTGGTAAGCCACCTCGCCTACCCTGCTGAGGACCTGGAATGGCCCGATGAAGTGTGAGGATAACTTTCCACCCAAACCAAATCTTCATAGACCTCATCGAGGTGAGACCCATAGGAAAACGTGGTCACCATCCTAGAACTATAATGGTCTCCGTCTCCTATCAATATATGACTTTTGTCTGCTCTGTGCAGTCTTCATCCGCTCCTGGATGATCTGCACCTTCTCCATCGTAGCCTAAACTATCTTTGGTCCTACAAGTGCTGACTCCCCACAGTCAGTCCAGCACAGAGGTGATCCACATGGTCGGTCGTGTAGTTTCTCGTATGGTTCCATACCAATGGTGGAGTGGAAACTATTGTTGTATGCAAACTCCACCAAGGGTAAATGATCCTACCAACTGTGACCAAAGTCAAGGAAACATGCACAGAGCATGTACTCGAGAGTCTGAATGGTCCTCTCTATCTGGACATCTGTCTGAGGATGGAAGGCGGTGATCAGACGTAGTTGTGTCCCAAAAGCCTCCTGTAACCCCTTCCAAAGCTGAGAAGTAAAGCAAGCATCTGGATCAGAGATGATAGAAGATGGCACACTATGAAGCCGTATGATCTCCTGAATGTATAGGCATCCCAAGCACTCTTTTAAGCACTGCTCTCCGATCTGTATGAAGTGGGCCGACTTGGTGAGTTGGTCGACGATCACCCAGATAGAGTCATGTCCTTTGGATGTACGTGGAAGCCCCATCACAAAATACATGGATATCCCATCCCACTTAGAATTTGGGACTTCTAAGGGATATACCAAGCCTACTGGTACCTGGTGCTTCGCATTCACTTGCTGGAAAGTGAGGCATCATGAAACAAACTTTGTTATAGCCTTCTTCATACCCGACCACCAATGCTGTCGTTTGAGGTCCTGGTAAATCTTCACCACTCTTGTATGTACCGCTAGAGGGGAAGTGTGAAACTCCCTCATCACTTCCTCCTGTAGTGAAACTGGTACCATGGTACGTCCCCGGAAGGGGATGACATGCTCTCCTCCTTCAAAAAATCCATTAGGCGCCTACCCTGTGGAAATCTTAGTACGCCCCATCTCACAGTCAACGTCCCCGCGTTGTGCCTCTCTGACCCATTGAAGTAGTGGAGGAGTGACTATGAGAGACTATATAAAGGCTTCCCCATCTCTATCCACAAAGGATATCTGCAATGCGACAAGCTGCTCCGTCGACTCCCCTAGTAGCTCTATGCCTGATCTCACGTTGAGAGCATCAGCTACTATGTTCCCCTTCATAGGAGTATAGACTATCCCAAAGTCATTGTCCTGGAGGAACTCGAGTCATCGCCGTTGTATCAGGTTTTGGTCCTTCTATGAGAAAATGTACTTGAGACTCTGGTGGTTAGAGTAGACTGTAAAGCGCTCTCCCATCATATAGTCCCGCCACATCTTCAAGGCAAAGACCACCGCTACTAACTCCATGTCATGGGTAGCATAGTTCTGCTCATGATGACTCAAATGCCGTGAACCATAGGCAATCACTACCTGCTCCTGCATCAGGACACATCCAAGTCTGGTCCCTGATGCGTCGCAGTAAACCACATACCCAATGCCCTCCTCTGGTAGCCTCAAGATGGGTGCACTAGTAAGTCTCTATCTCAACTCCTGAAATCTACGATAGCATATATCTAACAACACGAAGGGTTTACCCTTCTTCTTCAATGATGAAAGTGGTGTTGCAACTCTAGAGAATTCTAACACAAATATCTGATAGTATCCAGCCAGGCCCAGGAAACTCTACACCTCTGTCATGCTCCTGGGTGGCTCCCAGGAAAGTACCGCCTCGATCTTTGCTGGGTCCACTGCAACCCTAGCCTACGAGATGACGTGTCCCAAGAAATGAACCTCTCAAATACAGAACTGACACTTCAAGAGCTTACCATAAAGCTGGTGTTCTCTGAGTGTATACAACACATCCCGCAAGTGATAGGCGTGCTCCTCCTCAGTAGTTGAGTAAATCAGTATGTTGTCGATGAAGACTATGAATAAACGATCAAGGTAAGGTCGGAAGATCATGTTCATGAGACTCATGAACACTTCTGGTTCATTGGTTACGCCGAAGGGAATAACCAAGAACTCGTAGTGGCCATACAGACACCTAAAGGCCATCTTCTGCACATCCTCATCTTTAACTCTGAGCTAGTGATAGCCTGACCTGAGGTCTATCTTTGAGAACCATCGTGCTCCCTTGAGCTGATCAAAGTGGTCATAAATCCTCGGGAGTGGGTACTTGTTCTTCATGGTCACCTAGTTCAGGCGACGATAGTTGAAACATAGTCACAAGCTCCCGTCCACCTTCTTGGTGAACAAAATCAGAGAAGTCCAGGGTGAAACACTAGGTAGAATAAATCCCCTTCCTTATAAGTCCTCTAGCTGTACCCACAGCTCACGAAGCTCAGCGGGAGCCATCTGATATGCTGGAGTAGATATCGGTGATGTCCCGGGGTACAAGTATATGTAAAAGTCTACCTATCTGCGAGGAGGTAGTCCTATAACGTCGTCAGGAAAAATGTTCGCATACTATTTCACCACAATAGGAAAACTCGGACTCCACACATCAACTACTCCGAGGATGAGACTAGCCAACTGATGTGTGATCAGCTACCCTATCCTCTGCATAAGTCCGTCCTACACTGCAAAGGCTCCATTCTCGCTGGTGAAGGTGAACCTGGTCTCATCTGTGCGGACACACCACACATTGCGCCTAATGCAGTCAATCTGAGCATGGACTGTAGATAACCAGTCCGTACCCAAGATAACGTCGTATGTCCTCGATTCCACTACAAGAATATCTCATCCAAAGCTCTCGACTCCTAGAGTAAGCTCAAACTGTCGTCACTAGTGCGTAATTGTCGAGTATTCTCCCGTAGGAGTCTTTAGACATAAGGATCAAGCCAACGGCTCCGTTGGAATCTCCGAGCTCCAAACAAGGGCTGCGACAATAAAAGAATGACTCAATCATGTGTCTATAAGAACTACAGAAATGGTGGAGTAGACAAAGATAGTACCTCAAATCATTTCAGGTGCATCGTGGTCATAGGCCTCGACTTCCTGGAGCTGAGCCTTCCCCTATGGTCGGGGTGGTCCTCCTAGTGGTGGTGGTGGTAGAGCCTCGAAGTGTTTTCCACAACCCGCTGCTCGTCCAGCTCCTCTTCCTCGTTCAACTACTCTCTGTGGACCAACATGGTTGAACCTCTACCTCTGCATGGGAGGTCCCTCTACTATCAACTTCTCATCTGCATGGCGGGTCAGGCTGTGATAAGCCATGTGGCCCTACCCGCCGCATGCATAGAACTTCCTACCCCTCAAATGGATGGCTCTTCTTCATGTGCCCCGCACATCCAAAACAGTATCTTGAGGTCTCCCACCTGATGGTCTGTTCCGCTTGGACCTCTGCGATATCTGTCTACTACCGGCTGCAGAATAATCCACTAAGTGTCACCCTACGGTGGGACTCGCTGCTGGCATCGGCTCAGTAAGGAAGCTCTTCACAAGAAGGGATCACTCTAACACTCCTACCTGCGTCGGAATGCTGAGGGTGACCATCGAAGACCTGGTATCATGCCTCAGTCCCTACTCAAAGGTCTGAGCCCAGAAGAATGGGTCTTTTACCATGTTTTTGGAGTAGCGCGAGAGGACGGTAAACCTCTTTGAGTACTGATCTACTGTCATGTTGCCCTTCCGCAGATGATGTAACTCCTGAATCCGCACCGCACAAAGGGTGGCTGAAACAAACTCCGAGTGGAAGAGACTCTCAAAGTCCATCCAAAGTAGAGATTCCACGTCGTGCACCTGGAGCATCAGGCTCCACCATCTACCCACTACTATGTGCAGGAGACTCGCGACAAGGATCACCATAAGGTCGGCTGGTGTCCCTACCAATCTGAAAAAGCTGACAATAGCCTACAGCCAATCCTTGGATGCCTGAGGGTCCGTCTCTCCACGGAACCTAGGTGGCCTCTGTCACTGAAACTCGTGAAATACACTCAGGCATCATGTACTCTCTGCTACAGGGACGAGTGGTATCGGTGGCCCAGTGGGTAGTGGTACCGCTGGTGCCTCCACTGTAATGGGGCCCTGCACCGAGGCCTCATCGCTCAGTGGGTGGCCATCTCGCACGTAACTAGAAACCCTAGTTGGATGCCTTCGTGGGGCCATCCTGAGAAGAAACAGGTGTTCTATGGTTAGTACAGTATACCTGTTGATCTGACACAAATTAATTACAAAGAAAATTTTTGAAACACACATGCAATCAATGTTTTTGTGCACTGAGTATGAAATCAGAAGTCAGGGTCCTAGTGTATGGATACGTCGGCCGCCGCACCAACACTGGACTCCCTGGACTAAAAACCACACTCAAAAATCTTAACACTATTGCTTCACAGAGAAGAAATTATCAGAGTGCTCAGTTCTGCGGTAGAACCGACCACCTTTGATACCAATTTTTCGTGACCTGTCCTCAGGGCCCATGCCATGACATCCCCAAGCCTGCCTTCCATAGGCTAGGGGCTAGCGACTAGCACCAATGGCGTAAATCCCGATTAAAGGGAAGGAATATCCTTTATAAAAGAAAATGAATACAATAGAGTGCACAAATAAAGAAAGCACTATGTAAACTGAGTGAAAAAGTAACTGCTGAAAATAAATGGGACAGTATACAAACCCAACTGGAAGTACAGTACAACTGAAAAGGAAAGTACAGCAGTAGTAAAGAAAAGCAGCAACCACTGAGTTATCCTCTGGATATCCCACCTGAAGGATGGGTACAAATGGTCTCTTCAGCTCCTCGGGTCCGACCGTCCGCCCCATGTACGTCCCGCCATGTGGTCCACCTCCGGGTGTCGTCCAACTACACAAGCCTCCACCTCGATCAGTTCTGTCCATTGCTTGCATCCAACACAATGTAGTGCGGGCATAGCCCGTGCAGGGGTGAGTATACGATAGATAGTAGGGACCCCGAGACCCCCGAAGGTCTCCCAGAATCCACAATGTATAAACCACAAAGGAAATATACCACCACGAAGTATCAACCGACTCTACTTAGGTATATGACAATACATATACCTAAGTCATCAATTCCAGTTCGGTTCCAACTCTCGAGCCCATTCTCAGCACAGTCCACAAAGGAAAGAAGTCAATCACACCAATTGTAATGATTGAATAGTCAAGACTCACCTCACACAGGTATACTATTTTTGAAGATGATGGAGATGATTAGATGTAGCATCTGAATCATCTCCTCTTTCAAACCCACGTAGGATCCTAATACAAAATTCATCGCTACCGAACCCACATAGGATCCAAGTACAGTAACCATCGCTGCCGAACCCACGTAGGATCCATGTACAATCGTCATCACTGCCAAACCAATGGAGGATCCAAGTACAGTCTTCATTTCTATCGAACCCATGGAATATCCATGTATAGTCATCATCGTCGTCGAACCCACGGAGTATCCCAACACGGTAGTCGTCATAGTCACAACCAGCTCTAGGGTTCCCCACACACAACATGCTCGATTCCGGGAGGGTCCGCTCTTCGATCCAAGGGGATTCGATACATCAACTCTCACAAAGTCCATAGTTTATGCATCCCAGAGTTCTGTCTCGTCAATAGGAACTCAACGCAACAGACGACATGTTAAACGGACGCCCGATCTTAGAGATATTGGCTTTTCCGTTCTAGGGGCCCGGTTAGAAATACACTCATTTCTAACCTAGTTGTTATCCAAACTCGAACAAAACTCACATAGAGTATCAAAAAATGACCACCTCATCGCAAGGGTCCTACTACCATAGACGGCGTGTCTATCGGACGCGCGGTCGTTATATAATTCATGTTTTTGTGAAAATGGGTCCGGCCCACTAGGCCCAGTGGGCTGGCGGGTCGGGTCGGCCCGGTTTTGGCAGGTCTGACCCGAAAATGGGGTCGGACCGGCCCGGTGAGTCGTGCGGCCTGGCCTGAGGGGCGCGGCCCAGCCAAAAGAGGCACGGCCTGACCCAGCATGGCCCGAACCGGCTGGCCAAGCGGTCCGAGGGGGGGGGGGCACGGCTCGGCCCGGCTGGCCGAGCGGTCCGAGGGGAGGGGCCTGGATTCCCGAACCGGTGGCACAAAGCGGAACCTCCTTCCCTAACCGGTCGGCTAGAGCTAGCTGCCCTTCCTGCTTGAAGCGACCCTCTTGAACGGGCCACGGTTCATCCAGTGCGGCGCCCTCCTTGCGTTGCGACTCTCCTCCACTCAGTCGGCCGGTTCTTTCGCCGAAGCGGCCCGCGGAGCACGGTTCGTGGTTTTCCGCAGCTCGGCACCATGGGGCGTTGCGGTTCCTCCCTTCGGCCCGACAGGCTTTAGTCGGCCGGTTCTTTGTTGGCCAAGCGGCCCGCAGTTGCGGGCCATTCTTCCTCCGCACGTGGCCAGTGCACGGCCGCCACTCCCGTTCATCACCACCTTCTTGTCATGATTCCCATCGCAATCAAAGAGACAATGGAGGGTCGTCAGGACATGTGCATTCGGCCCATGCCCTCCATGTTAGGTGGTAGCAGTTGGCCAAAAATAAACAATGATTTCCAACAAGAACGGGGTACAAGATAATCACTTCAAAATAAACAAACCCCTACCTCAAATAAGGTTTGTTCGTCCTAGACGTGGAAAGCGATGTCTCCATCAACTTCGGAGAAATAACCTTCGTCGTTGGCGATTTCCCCGCATCGGCATCTCGTCCCTTGATGCAAAGGATGAAGAGGATTGTATAATCGTGGAGCGTTCTTCACCGAGTCATTCTTCGTTGAAGGGTCAGTGTTTTTCAAAAACTCAAGAGCTCTCCCAATGTTTTTCTAACACAAAAAAAGCTCCCCCAAAATAAAATAATAGCCCATGCTATTATTTTTATTCACCCAACAAAAGATTTAAAATTCATAACCTTCATTGATTAACATGTGTTTGCAACACTAAAGAGGGAGAGAGAGAGAGGAGGTCTCTTAATTGGGGTGGGGGGATGTCATGAATTAAACATGGGAGTTAAAGGGGGTTAGAAAAGAGTTATGGGAGGAGATGGTTGGGGATAGTGTGGGCCCCACCTCTCAATTATCCACACATGGGAAGTTGGGTGGGTGTGGGTCCCACCCTTAACTCCCCTTTGTAGAATATAACTATCATAGATATAAATAAAATTGTGTTCCCAATTTTATTTATTTTATTCTAAATTCCCAATTATTATCATTCAACCCGCATAAAACGCGCCTACGATAAAGGTCCCCTTAAGTGAATACTGGCACTGTGAGTTCATCGATGCCCTCAAATTTCAATTCTGAGCACCAGTTCAAAAGATTGAAAAACCCGTGTGTTCGTTCACTGAATGTACCCGAGCTAAAATTCAGAAATTGATTCCGAGCACACCGGGCCTCGAAATCAAGTCCCATCAGAAACTGAAGACTCGAAAAATTCCAAAGTATTTATGAAAAAAATTTCTTAGACATTTCCATGACTTTACATTTCTGGTTAGTAATCACTACATCCAGTTAGTTTCCATTGGATTTATTTATGGAACTGGAAACGTCCAATAGATCTTTATCCAAAGGGAACTACTTTCCAAAGGTAGGTGTTTATTAGGCTTGGACATATGGTACATAATAACAAACATTGGGTGAGAGGATGGGAGGTCAGACTCATCAAACCCTTTTGGGGGAATTATTGCCTAATTTAGGACTCTCATATAGATTTGAGATATATTCATGAATCCTTATTAATTCACCAAGTATAACATATGCTTCCCTTGAAATTTGTAATCAGTTATTAGCATGAGTGAAATTTATAATCATACATATATATTCTAGGTTCTTCATTAATGAAGATATCTATATGTATTCGAGGTTCACCATCAATGGTGTCCTTATATATTTATTTATAGATTCTTTTAACCATTATTATGCTAATACTGGTTTCTAATCCACTCAGTAGGTAACTCTAGAATTTATTGTCATCTATGGAGACAAAATTTTGTTTTAACTTTGGTATCATACCCATAAATGGGATACCAAGGTATCCTTGTGAAAGGAATGAGAACCCTCTTAGTTCAGTGCCGCTTAATGGGACACATAATACCTTTTAAGGTCATGTGAGAAGGATATAACCATACAATTTAATTTCATGTGGTAAGGAATTATAAGAGGAAGGTTCTTAGTCAAAGCATGGCATAAGGCTTATTCCAAAGTATCCCATGGAACCTGGAAAGGATATGAGTTTCCAAGTTATATTAGACCATGTTGGGAATATGGCCCAAGAGGATATGGTTGATTTGGAATGTTCTGTTTGAACCTCATGGAGGCTTCTTACATATCCCACTTGCATGATAATCAAATCCTGCATAGTTCAATAAGTCGCATAGGGGTTCATGACACTTTCAGAGAAATTTTTCGGGGCTTACATCTAAATATGATTCTCGGATTAAGGGAATTAGGGTTGGATTCTTGAAGAGGGTATCCAATGATCTCGGGCCCTAATCAAGGCTTCATACATCTCCCAATATTGGTGTGAATCAGAGTTCTCATAGTTCAAGAGATGATATGGATTGTGTGGATGTTGTGATCATCAAAAATATCTAATCCCATGTGAGTCATGCTTGGTGTGAGAAACAAGAGGATGTGAAAGATTCAACAAACCACACACTTTCTCTTCCGCTGATGGAAGAGGGGAAGGCTTATGGTGAAAGAAGCTGAGGAAATGGTGGGAAAGGGTGTGGAGTAATAAAACATTTTAATGTGAACTGAAAGTGAAGGTCATTGGGTTTGGCTTGAAAGACTAGGGGCTTACTCTAGGAGGTATTACCTTATATTAGTTTGGGGCTTACTCTTAAGGAAGATGACCATTAAGGGATTAGTTGGGGATTTACCCTAAAGAGGATTCCCATTTTGGGTTTAGTTGGGGCTTAATCTTAAGGAGGATACCCATTTGAGATTGGTTGGGGCTTACTTATAAGGAGGATGGCCATCTGAGGTCGGTTGGGGCTTACTCCTAAAGAGGATTCCAATTTGATATTGGTTGGGGCTTACTTCTAAATAGGATTTCCAGTTGAGATTGGTTGAGGATTACTTCTATAGGAGATTCTCGTAATTGTTTTGTGATTACTCCAAAGAAGGATTCCCATTTGATATTGGGTGGGGATTACTCCTAAGGAGGATGCCCATTTGAGATTTAATCTAGCATAGGAGTTAGGTGATGAGGTTTGATAACTTTCATGAGGAGTGTATTGACTCATGGTACTTGAGGAATCCATAATGAGTGTCCAAAATTGTAACATGTGAAAGGAAGCAAGAGGATTAAGTCATATCAAGTAACTTCATTAAGTGAGATGGAGCATCTCAAATCATGGTATTCCAAGGCTAGAAGTTGGTCTAGATAAAGGGAACAACAGAAAATGTTGTCGACCTGACCCGAAAAGTTCATGGTGTGACTCTCTATTTTTATGAGGGTTAGTGGTGGAAGAGAAGGAACTAGCCCAAAGGGCTAGGACCGAAGCCAAGCAGTGATCTCAAGTAGGGGAGTGGGGGCACAACCCCCACGGTATGGACCAGTGGGGTCGCGAAGGTGTACCACCTAGTTGGGCCACATAGGTAATCTTTTAAGGTGTTTTGCACAAGTGTGCGGCCCATTTGGGGTACATAGGTGTTCCACCAAGGTAAATCGCATAGGATCACCACCCATTTGGGCCATCCAGGTGCTCCTCCAAGGAGCATCACGTAGGTTCTATGCGCAGGTGCTTCACCAAGATACATCGTGAAGGTGCTCCGCACATGCCCTTGGTGTAGATCCATGTGTTCTAGACCCTAAAGGGACATTTAACAACTTAACCTCCCTTTAATTATCTCTTATCTCATGTTTTGTAGAATTACTTGAGTGTTTTTGGTAATTGGGGTATAGGAGCTATGCAACAGGAGCTTTAGGAGTTCTTCTAGACTTTTCCACCGCTGAAATAAAGAGCCCAAGGATACTATTTATAGGAAAGGTAGGGACATGATCTAAGGAAGGTTGTCTGCGTAGGTCCTCTATTTAGGCCTTACGTTTAGCTCTTCCTCATAGGGGTTAAACAAAATTATACTGCCACATAGGTCCTCTGTATAAGTCATCTGTATTGGTGATGGAAATTCCTTTATAAAATTTATCCATCATTAGAGTTCTGTAACTTTTGATCTGTAAGTCCATTTGGGCTCTCTGACTAGTCAAATCAAAGATATCAAAGAGATATACACTTCTTGAGATTGTGAATACACCAATTATTCTTGTATGGAACTTATAAATTGAAATTTAATCGATCGACACCTTTTTATCATCAATCTTGGAAATCCACAACCAACATTTTGAGGGGGGTCATTCCACTTATCCCTAATTTTGGATTAGTATTTTGTAATATATAAATCCAGACTGCATCTTCTTCCATCATTTTGAAACATCTTTACTCATACTTGACATTTGTTGTCTATGTGAGATTCATATATTCAATTTTGTGGAGTAGTGCATGGGACAAATTTTGTGGGGTCAACAAAACCCCCCTAGAATTAGATTCGTTCAGAATAAAAGGAATATACTTCTAATTTGACTATAAGGAACTTTGATGCATTACAAAATCATTTAGAAGACTTTTGATCTACGTCATGTTTGGAAGGATGCTCAAATTTATTCCTAATCCATGGTGCTTATCAATCAAAGCTTGACAATTTCTAATGTCTTATAGGAAACTCTACAAACATTGTGTCTTTTGACTTCTCTTTTATTTTTTTATTTCTCAATATTGCCTTAACTGTACAGAATGTAGGTCTAGAGACCTAATACTCGAATTTTGACCTAGGTTCCCTTTAATTATTTTCAGCCTATTGAGTATTATGTCTCTTTTTGTTGAAAGTTTAAATTCATTCATGTTGGACTAATAAATCTAATGTTTTATATAAAATATATTTGACTACGAATTTTTAGATTAGAACCCAAATAAGGATTTTATGGTTGGGAAGGTCATGATATTTTTCAGATACTACCATGGGTAATCTTGAGTCATGATTTTTATGTTAACCAAATCTAATATTTGAAGTATATAATTATAGGAGGTCTCCTCCAAGAACAAAAATACCATTTCTTGAAAACACCCATCATGAGGGCTGTATTATGTAGGTCCAACTAGGACATGTGAAACATATCCAAATAGTGGTATATTTTGACTGAAATGCCTATTATATAGGCAAATTTTATGCAAGGCCACTAGGGGAATGTGATACATAGTCAGGTAAAGGAGCTCTTAATAATTATGAAATTCTATTGCTGATAAATAATGGGATTTAGGATTTGGATATTTGATGGCCACATTGGATGGATTAGACAATGAAAGATGCCTGAGAATAAATGGGTCATCTTTGACAATATAGGCTATGAATGGGGAAAATCAATCCTACATGAATTTGATATAAGGAGAATTGTTAAAATTGTTCAGAAAGGGGGCTTTCTGATATTGTGTTGTGTAGTTTAGGGTCATGTAGCAAGGATATGATATTGTGCAGTTTCAAGTAATATAGTATGGACATTAGAGGGTTTTAATTTAAGGACATTAGCTTTGACCAAAGGTTTATGATTCTCCCATTTCTTGATAATTGTTCTGGAAACATACTACCATGTTAAGGTATGGAAATGAAGAATTGTAAACTCTAATTTGGGAATTTATTGATCCAAATAATTGATTGGGAAAGGGCTAAAGGCATTATAGGAAGTCTTTTCCAAGAATGAAGCTACCATTATTTAATGGACTTATTCTGGGGGGTTGTATTATGCAGGTCCAACTGGGGAATATACTGCATAGACAAACAATGTAATCTTTTAAGTGGAAGTCCTATTATATAGCCGACTTATGAAAGGCCACATAGGGGCGCGTACTACATATTCAAGAAAAAGATGTCTTGGGTATCAAAAAATATATTGCTAAAAACCAAAGAAAGTTTATGGAGATTCATATTTTTGAAAGGACAATGTTTTTTTATGGAGAATGGTCCCTGGATATAGAAAGAGTATTTCCAATCATAATTTCAAAAGAAAAGGTGGAATTTTTCTCTATGAATTTAAGGCCCAAATGTAGGAAGTATGGTGCTGGTAGTTTTAATTAATATGGGTAGGACCATAATATCATGGAAATAATGGATGATATGTGATCAAATGATCCATGATTATTTCAATATGTTTTGAACACACAGAGAGGGAATATGTCAAACCATGGTCTTGGAGGCTTTTGGGTTGAGAGAAAGGTAATGAGACATATATACAATAGATGACTGCTTTAATATGTGGGTTCTTATGTATTACAATCAAAGATTGACGGTGGAAGAAGAGGCTTCTACAAAGAAAAAAATTACCACTATTTGAAAAACCTGTTATGGGTGATGTATTATGCAGGGCCAATTGAGGCATGTATTGTATATCCAAATAATTGATTCTTTTGATTAATAGGCATGTTATATATGTGAATTATGCAAGGCCACCTAGGGGGACATACTTTATAGTCATGAAAAAGTGCTCTCTGATATCAAAAACTCTACCACCAGAAACCAAAAAAATATTATAAAGATCTGAATGTATTCATGATTAAATGTTTAAAATATGAAAGGGGTGATGCTCAATACAAAGGAGAAATATTTGAATCAATATTGTCCTTGATTTTGGATTCCCTTTCATAGATATGACTCATATATAATATGGGGACATTTCTTTTTTCCTTAGTGGGATCTCTAAGGAGAGGACCCAATATGAAGACCCCCACATAGATTGTTAATTACATGTGGAAAAAACATTATCGCGTGGGTGGTACTAGGAGTTGAGGCCTATTCTTCACTACATGTCTCAATGGTAAGCGAATAATGTCATGAGTAGTTCTTTGGGTACTTTTTAGTTTTAATGTTGTAGAGTGAGGACATTACGATGTGATATTTAGATTTATGTAGTGAGGAAATTGGAATGATTCTGACATGAAAAGGAATATTACAGCAGGACAAGAGAATATGACCTAGGTGCCCCTACATATTTTATTAGAGTTTGAATCATTCCACACATAGTTCTTGATGTTGTTCCCCATATCAATCACGTTTTGACTTGGGGAATAGGTTTTTTATATGGTTTCATCTTGGCCCAATATTGGAGATCTAGTCATCTCAACTTATCATGTTGTTATGAGAATCAAGTGAAACAAAGTTCATGATATAATTGGTACCTACACCAATTTAGTTTGATGTTAGAGATGGTTATTTTAACACATTACTAAATAATTGTTAATCTTAAGAAACAAAATGTTATGAACATCAAAACATGTGTCGCAGAAGAGTAATCTATATAGATTTGTTTCATATATAAGATGAGAAATGGAAATAAATTTATTTATGGTTGGATCTGGGCATAATATTAAAGATCAAGGCATCTCTAAGTATCCCATTGGAATTAGAATCAAGCCACACATAGTTCTTAAAGTGAGGTCTCTATGTAGATCTAATTCAAACATAGAGATAAATGTAACTGATGTGCCACTAAGAAGTAGAAATGATGTGAGTAATGATTACATATGAAAGCTGCTAATTTTCTTAAAGAACCAAAAGGAATGAAAATTTGGGGTATCTTGGGAATTTATTTACCTCAAATGAAGAAGATGTTAACCAAATATTTTAACATCATGTAGCGAGGAAAAATGATTCCATGCATTTTAATGCAGTGTGATAAGTACAATGATGCTACACATTTTCATGTCATGTAGAATGGATGTATAAGGTTTTTATAGAGTTTAAAGTATTTCAACTTATGTTTTGTATTATAGGGTCATGTAGTGAGAACATTATGAATTTCAGTTTGGAGTCACGTAGTGAGGACATTATGTTGTGCAGTTTTGAGTCATGCATCGAGGAAATTATACTGTGAAATTTAGTGTCATGCTGTTAGGAAATTATGATGTGTAGTTTAGATTCATGCAGCGATGCAATTATGATGTGCATTTTAGTATCATGAAGCAAGGACATTATGCTCTGCAGTTTATAGTCATGCAGCCGGGACATTATGTTGTGGAGTTTAGAGTCATACAGTGAGTACATTGGTCTTTGTGATTACACAATGTAATTATTCAAGAATCTTTCATTGGTTTGAGTTTTAATAATTTCTTCATCCATTGATATTATAGAATAACCTCCATTTGAGTAGACCTTATGTATGGAATAAGGTCCTTCTCACTTTGGCTTAAGCTTTGGAGGTTTATTTCCAAGTATCATCAGATACCTGAGGACTAATACCAATTCTCCTTGATGAAATGAGCGAAGGTGAACTCTCTTGTTAAAAGATTGTGCTATTTTGTTCTAATAGAATTCCAAATGATGAAATATTTGCAATTTGTTTCAGTCTAATAGTTCCCACTCATCAAATCATTTCTAATACTACTCATTTGTTGATAATTGATAACAAATGGAAAATCATAGTGAAGGAAATTGATTTTCAGAAGAAAAACTTCTTTTGTTCCATACACCAACAAGTATGGAGTTGGAGAGTGGAAGTACAAGTAGTAGTACGATAAGTCCATAAAGCATGTAAATGTTTATTAGACCATTATTTCATATCTTTATCCACCATTTTCTAGAGTATATTTGATAGGGACTTTTTTAAAGCCTCTATCTTTCCATTAGCCACAACATGACATCAAGATGGATGATTGGATTTGATATTGTGCTCCTGGTATAACATCTTTACCTCAACAGAACAATAATCAGTGTCATTGTCTATTAATATCGTATGAGGGACACTGAATATGGTAATGATATTAGCTTTGGAAAATCTAACAATTCTTTTGGCCCCGACATCATTAAGAGTTATTTCCTTATCCCATTCGGAGAAGAAATCAGAAGCAGTAAGAATATACTTGAACTTCTTATCCCTAGCTGGAGGATATGGTACTACTATATCAATTCCCCATGTAAAAAATGGTTAGGAGTATTTAGATGTATATAGCAGCTCCAGGGGTTGATAAATGAAGTTGTCATGCACTTGGATGGGGTGAAATTTTTTGGTGAAATATGTGCAATCTTGCATCATTAAAGGCTAGAAATATCCAAGCCTTTCGATTTGATCATAAGGAATATCCATTAATTGGTGACCACCACAAGATCCTACAAATACTTCTTTCATTATGGTCACAGTTTCTTATCTATCAGTACACCTCGAGAGGACTCCATAAAATCATCATTTGAAGACGATCTTCTTGTGATATGGGCTATCATAAAGAGTTAAATTGGCCACTCATCCCCAGACCAGTTATTTTTTAGCTCTATCTGGTGTAAGTACTCCATTTTGAAGGTATTCCATGATAGGTGTCATACATCCTGTAGTATGACCATATGGTTCAGAAATAGGGATGATTTTATTAATTTCCTCCATTCTAATTTTAACATAGGGTGAAACCACATGACAATGGAAAATAATCATGATTGTCTCATATGGATTTAGATATTCCAGGGTTGTGTCTATATTATCCAATGCATCAGCATGAGCATTTTCTGATCGTGGGACATAAGACAATGTTGGATCTGTGGAAAATTAATCCAATAACCCTTGGTCATATTCTTATAGAGGGATTAATTCTTCCCTTTTTATACTATAATCCCCATTAATTTGTTTGATTATTAATTCTAAATCACCTTTTACTTTTAGGTGGTTCACTTATACTTGGAGTTCCAATTATAGGCCTGTAATGATAGCTTGATATTCTGCATCATTATTAGTACTGCATTATGATAACAGAAACAATTATGGAAAAACTGCCTTTTCTGGGGAGATAAACAAATTTTCTAACCTAACTTTGTTGAGTATAGTGTTTTCCATTCTCTTCCATCATGGACTTTTGGATGCACCATCAAATTACATTTCCCATGTTTGGGTAAATCTTTAATAGAAATGATTTCTTCATAAAAAAGTTTTGTATTTAGAGATATGTATTCTATATATGGGTTTTCATCATGGAATTATGTCAAGGCTTGGACTTTTATTTATTTCTAAGGAAAAAATGGGGTTTCGAACTATTGAAAAATAACTGCCTATTGTGCCAGACATCCTGTAAGCATAGGACGGCTAGGCATAAATTTGATCGGGTTATTGCAAGATACTATGTGGACCTCATGATGTTGCAGGTAGTTACTTAGATTCTAAACTACAATGTTTAATTTTAGGATGCACTTCTCGATACTTGAATATAATGTTTTAATTCCAATCATGGTTCGACTGAGAAAGTAAAGGATATTTTCATTCCCAGTATCATATTTTTGTGCATGTAAGACACCCAGTGATCGCTCTAAAGCTGTCACATAGTGAATGAAAGGATTTTCTTCCATAGTTGGCATTAATGCTAGGGGGATCCAAAGATATTATTTGAGATTATCAAATTCATCATGGAAGTTTTTAGTCCATTGATAAGTAACTACCTTCTACATTAATCTGCTGAAGGGAAAATAGTTTCCTTCCAAATTGGTGATAAAGCACCAAATATAAACCAATTTTCCTTGAAGTCCTCTTAATTTTTTCAAATTTCAAGGAGGTGGCATGCCAAGGATTTATTTTTTCTTCTCAGAATCAACTACAATGCCATGATGGAGTACAAAAAAATAAAAACATTTCTTAAGGTTACCCCTAAAGCACATTTCAAGGGGTTTATCTTCAAATTATTTTGTATATGTTTACTAAATATGGTCTCTAGATCATTCAGGTGATCAGAATGTTGTCTAGATTTAACCACTAGATCATCCACATAACATTCAAAAAAATTTCCTACGATGGATTTGAAGATATGGTGCATGTCACATTGATACGTTGAACGAATGTTTTTTAAGCCAAAGGGAATTACATGATATAAAATACACCCTAAGATGCTCTAAAAGATAACTATTCTTCATCTTATAGGCCCATTATAATTATTTATACCCAGAGTATCCATCCATGATGAAGATATCATCGTAGATAGCTATATCATCAATCAAAAGTTTTGTGATTGGAACTGGAAAGTCATTATTGAGACGATGCCGATTAAGATCTAGAAAATCAATAAAAACTATAATTTTTTCATTCTTATTTTTAATTGGGAAAATTTTGGACTGCCATTTGGGATATTTCACCTCTTTAATAAAGTCATCATTGATCATATTTTTGACTTCAGCTTCAATTTTGGAGGCATGAGTTGGGTGCATTCTTCTTGCTACCTACTCAAATCCTCAATGCTCTTTTGGAAAACCTAAATGAGGAGTGACAACATAGGGATTATGGTTTGGAATTTTTATGTAGTTATAAGAAAATAAATCTTAGTATTTCTTTATAAATGAAGTATATATCTTTTTTCCTTCAGAATTCATGGCCTCACTAATTAGAGTGGGGCATGGATCTACTTATATACCCAGATTTATTTCTCTGAACTCATACACAGTGGTAGAGATGCTTTCCCAAATTTTGGAGGGGCATCATTAAGATATTATTCTTATTCATTCTAAAATTTCACTTCTTTTATTTCTTCTTGATGGGTAGGTGATGAAGGAAAACATTCAGGGGTATGGGAGGAGTCAATATTTGGACATCCAGAAGAAGAGGCAACCATTTCTGACCCTGCTGATGATAAAGGGCCTTCCTAGAGCATTAAAGAGAAAATTATTGATTGAGAATAAACATCCTTTTCTTCCTATACTAATGATAGAACTTCTTATATCTTGACCAAAGAATAAAATACTTTCTTAATTTCTATGGATGAGATGAAGGCATATTCATTTAAGATTTCACTACTTCTTGGTAGATCATCAATTTCTCCCATGCTGTTAAGAATGATTTCAATAATTTACATTAGGGAAGTCACTGGACGAGTGCTCAGATTTGGTTTCATCCTTTCAATTTGATTGATATGAAACATGTAATTTATACTCAGATGTTTGAATGGGTAAATTGTGATCTTTTCCAAACCATTCAGAGTATTAATTCTTATTCTATATTTTCCCACAGACATTATTACCATTGTGTCATAGAAATATTCCTCAATATACTAAGATTCAAATGTTTTGAATTGATACTTATAACCAGGAAATGTCCAAATTTGACCATTGAAGAAATACTTGAGACATCGATGGTATGACAAAGGAATGGACACATGTTGATGTAGTCAAGGTATTCCAAGAAGAATTTTGGAAGGTGTGTTCTATCATACAATCATGAAATATGAATTAGATACGAGATCCCCAAATTGAGTTCTATGTGTAATCTCTCTTATATGTTCTTTTTCATTATTTTCATAACCTTGCAATATCAGAGTGGAGGGAGATAAGTTAGATTCAGTGAGACCCAATTGATGAAGTTTTTAGATGGGAATGAGGTTGACAACTGAGCCATTATAAATGAATGATTGTCAGATGTCTGTATCATTAAACTTTCTAGATAAATTCACCCGGATGTGTCAATGTACAACATCATCCAAATCTTGATCCATGAAATATATAACTACATGACATTATTTAGGATCATTCTCTATATGGTAAACCTCAGCAGCAAAAAACCACGATTTCAAACTCTTAAGGTCTTGACAACGCCTCAATAAGTGCTTCTCAAAGATCTTTTGATAGATTCAAACCATCTAGGATTGATAACCTGGACGGTACATGAACTAGTTCTTTCAAAAAACCATACAATTTTTCCAAATTACTGCATTTTCAGCATAAAGATTCATTTTTATAGGTTCCTTAGATGTTGATCTTCCTGATGTAGATGTACCATATGTTAGGGAAGAATCTAGAAGTATTTATCCTCTTGGTATATTTGACTGACTAAGTCTATAAACCTATCGAGAGTGTGGTGGTATAGCCTATAATAGGTCTTTCAAGATGATCATGTCGGGGCAGATCCTCTCTTGTGTGGAAGAGTTCTCTTGTTCTTGATGAGCCCACTGAAGGGCTCTCCCATGAGTTTATGATGCATAAAAGGTTCAAGTAGGGGATAGTTAAAATATTGGATTTTTGAATATCCATGCCTTCCTTTATATCATTGACCCTGACTTCTTCCCCTAGTTTCTAAATAAGGTATAGGGAATATAGGTTCATAATAAAAAACATCATTTTCATAGGGATCCATTAAGTGGAGAATGTTAATAGAACTGAGATCAATTCCTCATCAGAAGAAGATTCTTCATGATTGGTCAATTATTATATTGTTGTTTGGTAGGGTGGTGCCTGTAATTTTGAGACAATTGGCATTAACTAATCCAAATTCAAGGACAAATTTGGTTTTTACATGAGAATATCTTATTCTGACTGCTCTTTATCTTTCTAATCATGTGTCTTCTTTGAATATTGGACTTTGAAGAGTTGATCCTTTGATAAAGATGTATGTGTTGTACTGGAAGTGTCAGGAGAAATATGTGGTTATTTCATTTATGTTCATATAATGGCATGAGTTTGGTTGATCAATTTCCTAACCATCCAATCATCATAATTCTATAAATTCATTCTTTTGACTCCCTGTTATCCATATTCTTCCTCTGGATCGGTAGCAGTAACACATACTACATGGGCTGATAATATTTTTAGTTTCACTTGACTGGATTCTACCATTTTTTGCTGGAGGTATTTGAAAACAAAACACTCTTGAATGGGATTCCCCAACATTTTATGAAAGGCTCAATAATTTGGGAGATCTTCAAATCCTTATTTATTTGGTTTCATCGGACTTGTAAAATAAACTAAATTGTTTTCCAAATCTGAAATGAAGTAAATAAGAACTTATTCATTTCCAAAATAATAGTATTTGTTCATTAATTCTTTAAAATATCTCCACTTTTTATCTTTTTGATCATCTTGAAGAGGTGGTCATTGCTTCTGATGCATAGGAGGTGGAGACATTCGGTATTATGAAGGATTTGAAGTAGATGTAGGTACATGTACTAGTTTTAGTGTGACTATAGTTGCCTATGATTTCCCTATTATACTTCTTGGAGTTTATGTGATTACATGATATTTAGATTTTGTTTCCACAATGGAATCCTCCACTTATTGGGAGATTTAAGAAAGGTCTCGAAACACACCTATGTATTTAATAAGGATGAGTGGTGTGCGTAACTCATCACCTAAATTTTCTACATAAATTGGATGTAACTCTTATTGAGGGAGTGGTAGATTTATGGAATATGTTAATTCGTTCCATCAAGCAATGAAATATGAAACTCTTTCATTCTCCTTTTTTTTCAATTTTTATGATAAAAACTATTGTTTTTAATAGCGTTGAGAATAATTGGAAAAGGAATTTCTAACAGGGGTCTTCCCATCCCGTAATTGACTGAGAATTCAAACCTGTATACCATAAAAATCCTAGAACTTATAATGATTTCACAAAGAATTTGAGCTTTACTGATTCCTATTGTTGAGGGGTCCCCATCATGGGATTACAGTGAGGAACCAAATGTGTTATGTGTTTCTCCAGATCTTCATAACCATTAAATATTGGAAATGTTGTATTCACAATGTTTGTAAGGGGAGGGATCAGATCTACCAATTTTGATGTAAGCTTTATTTTTAGGTTGTATTGGTGTTCACTATTTTTCCATAGCCTCCAATCGAGTTTTAATGCCTCAATTGTATTCATAAGCATTTTGGGGAATATCTGGATGAGTTAGGACCTATACAGGTACCAAAGTTGGAGCATGAACTGGAGCGATGACTGGAAAAACCACTTGTTGTGGAAATACTGGTATTTGACCTAGATAACCCATGGGTACATTCCTATAGGGATTTTTTGAACCTGATCTGGTTGTGTACCCAATGGAGGAAATTCATTATCCAAATATATAGTTGCAAAAAATCCTTTTTCATAGGAGTTCCTACTGGAAGTGCAAGCTAGAGATATTCCTGTGGAGAACTTCTGGTAGGAATTTTATTTGGGATTAACTCTATATTGAGTCTTTTCAATTCTTTTATCTCCTCATCTTACTGGGAAATATTTTTTCAAGAGAAATATATTGACATTTTCTAGTGAAAAAACAATACATGATCTCACCATTATCATTACCCTTGTTAAATTCCATTCAAAGAGGTGGTAGTTGGTTACATTAGGGAATACCTAGATTATTGGTAAGCCTCTGATTTTAGGTATGCATAACTCCTTTATTTTCTTTGGTGTGTACCATATTATGAATAATAACATAATCATTTGACTCCCTTGAACTAGACTCATTTTCTAGAGGATCTTCCATAATGGTATTAATGACGTTCACCAACACATAATGCATTGATGACATTCTATTAGTATCATTGTAAGATCATCTCCTTATATTCCCTCCATGAGTCTGTGTTCTTCTATATACTAATTTACCAAGAACTGTTTGATGGAAAGTAGCCTAAAGGGAATCCTTGGATAGTTAATTTGTGCATTCACTTTGTGGGTTCTTCCCTAACTGGGAGAAAACTGACATCTATTGAGGAGGGGATTATAGATGTAAAAAATCCCCTATCCCTATAGGCTAAGGCTGTTCATGTTATTCTTCTTCAAAGTCCAAACTTTGTTTGTTGAATTCGAAGGATGGGTTAAAAATCCCATATCCCTATAGGATAGGGATATTCCTAAGATTATATGGCTGATATTAACACAACTTATTTTCTGATTTTACATATTCTATTCAAAACATTAGCTAGTTGCATTATCTGACAACCGCATAAATTTCTTGTTTTGGAAGACTGTTGTGTTATTTCAGACATTTGTGAAATCTTGTGGTAGCGGGATGCCTACTTAATGTTCTCAAATTACTAATGAAAAAGTATCTCAATAGCTTTCTCTCATTGCACCTGAATTTTTTGAAAACTAATCGAGGGCTGTTCTCGCTGAACATTTCTTCAATTATGAACAAAATTTCTTTGATGTTTCTAGCCTAGGGCTATAACATTGCATGAGACCACATTCAGTGGGATTTTCTGATTTTGGAGAGCAGTGAAATGAAATGTTTCATGTGAACCCTATCCTCTAATATGAACACCATATGGGGTTTCAATAATGAATTTTCGCAACTTATTTAATTCATTAAATCATTCACATTGAAGAGATACATGTTGCTTCCCGACCTTTGGATGTCGGGAAACCTAGAGAGATACTAAGATTATTTAGTGATGTAACCCTTCTTTTACCATAACATGAATTTGATATTCATCATATGGTAATAATTAGGATTTCAAGTGTTGAAGATTCTTCCATATGTTGAGGCAGATACCATGAATTCAATCTTATGCCATTAATTCTAGAATTTTGTATCAAGAGGTTTCCAAAGGCCAAAACATGACTGGTATTTCATGCTTGGACAGTTTTTTCCTCATTTTCAACATATCCTCCTCATATGTTTCAAGAGGATTCTCAACTTGGTCTTACCAAAGTAGAGACTTCTCAATTTTTCTAGTACAAAAAATAGGATTAGTTGTTTTTTCCTCAACCCCATCACAAGGAAAATGACCAAAGGGAGGTTTGGAGAGTGACCATCGCCTTGGGCTATCTTAGGATTGAGAAATTATTTCACCTGTTCATAACAAGGTTTCAAATATGATTAGAATTATGTTGGAAAGTTCCTCAAGATAAGAGGTATTTCTCATCACAACATTGTCAATTGAAGAATTATCTTGAAAACGTGAAACACAGTTACAGAGAGAACATTCTTAGAAAATTCCATGATTGGGAGGACAACCAAAGTGGATTATATAAAGGGATAAATCCACTTGAACCTTAGTCTTCTTGCCGCATGGAGGGTTTCTGTGGCTCTCATCTAAAGGTAAGTCCTCTAGATTGACTGAATTTTCATGAAACAATCCTTCATGATGAAGTGTATAATGGGGAACTTCATAATTACTTCTAATACTCCCATAATTTGTCAATGGGAGGGAATGATATTGATTTTCAATAGATAAATTTATGAGGGCTTCAAGAACTCCAACATTAAGAGTATCTAAATCACAGATCAAATATTGATTTTATAACTGTGCTTGGAGAGAATTCCTCTTAGATTCTCTTTTACATGTATTTGGGGATACTTTTTAGGAGAAGTGGTTATCATGGATAGGTGTATGTTTCTACCATGGATTGGTCATCATAATATGCTAATTATCTCCAATTAGAAAGGGTGTATTTTTCTAATCCGATTGTCCATATGATATGGGGGTGTATTCCCCATAAACCTCCTAGAATGGAATAGAGGAATCTATCTGCTCTGAGATGGCATGCTGATGAGTCGTCCTAGTAACGGGGAAAGAATTATGTGATTTTCCCTCTAGTATTACTATAGTTTCCATTATGATCTTCTGGAAGGCATCCTGAATATGGGAAGGGATTTGTGTATTCCCTTTCACCATTGAGAAAATGTGTTTGGATACTTCAGCAGCTGGAATGGGAATATATTCCCATTCCATATCTGGATTAGGTGTATGTACCTACTCCTGTACTCCCTTTCCTATCATTGGATACTAATAGTATTTATGTATGGGGTAGAGAAATGAGTCTGCCCCCGATTTTTCATCCGAGATTTCTGATTGACTTATCAAGGTGCTTCCAAACAAGGCTGCTGGTAGGCATGATTGATTTTAGAAGGTGTGTGTTCCTGATATCAATTTTACACCAAGCATGGTCAATAGACTTATTTCAATTCTAATAGACAAGTCTGCTGGTAGGATTGGTGAGTACATGAAGTTTTATGTTCCTGCTTACTATTTTCCAGCACATTTGATTGGCATGATTCCATGAATGTAACTAGACGATTTTGTTGATTGGAAAATAGTTTTTAGTAATGTTTATGTGCCTACTCACAATACCCCACTAGATCTGAATGGAGGGATTGGATGGGTGCTACCAGATGAGTATGCTGGCTGGTGAAATTAAGGTGGACAGGTGTATGCACCCATTCATTGATTTCCACCAAGTTAGGTTGATAGAATTCTCTAGAGGAGGAAAAGGTATAAACCTTCTCCCTATTGGCTGGATATTTTCTTCAGTGGTTCGTCTTGCATGTCTGGGTCTGAGGGACCTTAACCAGACAACCGAAGGCATCACCTCCATCATGTTTGGGGTTCACTACCACACGATTCTGTTGGCGGTTATTATTGGTGGGATCCTTCAGGAAGGACCCCCTATGTCTTCTAGTTGAGTCTATGAGTGAGCTCCTTATCCACCTCCCTATAATATGGGAGGGACTAGTTATTTCATTTCAGGGATAAAGAGCTAAAACAGTTGAATATTATGGTTGGAACCACTTGCTTCTTGACCACTGGTCTTCACTGACCGAATGATCATGGGTTATTGTTAACATTGAGAGCAGTTGGGCAGCCTCTATGGTTGGGATAGTACCATGTTTATGGTATTCTTGAACCACTTCATTTGAGCCCCATCATTGAAGACACTGAGTTAGTGTTGACGTCCTTCAAGCAGACAAAGATCCCTCTTGTGTAGTAGTTGGGGAATTCATGAGTGCAAACTTGAAGGAAGACATTTGGAGTGATGAGAGTTCTGATAAAATTTAAAATATAAATAGTGAACTCCATTAAAGAAGAATCTTTTATATAGTTACATGCATGATTGATTCCCTTATGTGTCCCTCCTCTATCAATTGGCAGGGTCCTGATAGATAGGTAACACTGTTAATTTGGTTAAGGATTCACTTTGGGTTCTCCATTTTTGGTTTCATCTCCTGCGGAACATGTCTTCTGATTAGAAGCCAACACTTTTGCACAGTTTCCCTTGGATTAATTTATAGAACTAGAAATATCCAACTTTTCTTTATCCAAAGGGGCCTACTTTCTAAAGGCAGAAATTTGTTAGGTTTGGATGTACGATACGTAAGAACAAACATTGGTTGAGTGGATGGCAGGTCAAACACATCACACCCTTTTGGGGGTAATTATTACCTACTCTGGGACTCTCTTATAGATTTGATATATTTTCATGAATCCTTACTAACTAACCACGTATAATGTATGTTACCCTTGGACTTTTCAATCAATTATTAGCATGTGTGAAATTTAGAATCATCTCTATGTATTTGAGGTTCATTATTAATGGATATATCCATATGTACTTGAGGTTCTCCATCAATGGCATCCTATTATATACTATTTATATATTCTTTTAATTATTATTACGATAATACTGGTTTTTAATCCACTAAGTGGGGCACTCAGGAATTTACTGTCGTCCAGGGAGATGAAAGTTTGTTTTGATGTTTGGATCATACCCATAAACGGGCTACCTACATATCCTTGTGAAATGAATCAGAACCCTTGTAGTTTGGTGTCTCTTAATGGGACACATTATACCTTTTAAATTCATGTGATAAGGACTTAACCGTAAAGTTTAATGTCATTTGGTAAGGACATCTAATCATAAGGTGCATAGTCAAATCTTGGTGTGGGACTTATTCTGAAGTAGCCCACAGAATCTGGAAATGATTTGGGTTTCCCAGTTGGATTATACCCTATTGGGAATATGGCTCAGGAAGATATGTTTGATTTGAAATGTTGGTTCTGACCCTTAGGTAGGATTCCCACATACACTACTTGGATAGGAATCAAATCTCACATAGTTCAGTAAGTCTCGCAGGGGTGCATGGCCCTTTGAGAGAAATAATTTGGGGATTACTCCTAAATAGGATGCCCCTATTAAGGGATTTAGGGCTGGATTCCTAAATAGGGTATTGAATGATCTCGATCCCTAGTGAAGGCTTCCTACATATCCCAATTATGGTTGGAATCGGAGTTCTCTTAGTTCAAGTGATGAGATGTATTGTGTAGATATTGTGATCATCGCAAATATCTAATCCCACGTGATTCATGATTTATTTGAGAAACAAGAGGATGTGAAAGATTCAATAAACCAAACACATTATCTTCCACTGATGGAATAGGGTAGACCTACGGCGATAGAAGTCGAGGTGATAGTGGGAGATGGAATAGAGAAATGAACCTTTTAATGTGAAATGAATGTAAAAGTCATTGGGTCTGACCCAAAAGACTAGGGGATTACTGTCGGAGGGATGAACTTGTATCAGTTTGGGGCTTAATCTTCTAGAGGATGACCATTGAGGGATTATTTGGGGATTACACTTAAGGAGGATGCCCATTTTTGGGTTTGGCTGGGGTTACTCATAAGGAGTATTCCCGTTTGAGATTGGTTCAGGCTTACTCTAAGGAGGATGACTATTTGAGATTGGTTGAGGCTTACTCTTAATGATTATTCCAATTTGAGATTGGTTTGGGATTACTCCTAATGGGAATACCCATTTGAGATAGTTTGGGGCTTACTCTTAAGAAGGATTCCCATTTTGGAATTGGTTGAGGATTACTCTTAAGGAGGAATCCCATTTTAGATTGGGTGGGGCTTACCCCTAAGGAGGATGCCCATTTGAGATTTAACCTGGAATATGAGTCAGGTGATATGGTTTGAAGAGTTTCTTGATGAGTGTATTGACTCATGGTACTCGAGGAATCAATAAAGAGAGTCCAAACTCGTAACATGTGAAAGGAACCAAGAGGAGTAAGTCAACTCAAGGAACTTCATGGGGTGTGATGGATCATCTCAAATCATGGTATTCCAAGGATGGAAGTTGTATTGGTTACTAAATAGGATAGCCAAGGTAAGGAGCTGGAGTAGGTTCAATCAGGGGATATCTTGGGGTAGAATCATGTTGTCCATAACATCCTTAATATGGTCAGGAGAGACTCTCTGGTGGTAGGTGCAGACTAGAGGTCTGGAAACCCACAGGCTGGAGGTTTTGGGATGGAGGCACACTCCATTGACGTGGTGGACAATCCTTTAGAGGATGTGCGTCTACCTTTGAGTGAGAATAGAACACCAGGTCAAAGGAGGGACTACATCTTTGAGCAGCCTGGAGTGGGAAAGGATAATTATAAAGGTAAGGAGATCCAGAGTGCTTCGGGTGGTCGGTCCTTCAGTGAGATTGTTCAACAGGGGACTCAGAAGGAATTTGCAGGGGAAACAATGTTGGCTGTAACTACAAATAGGAGATCAAGGAAGGACTATTCCTATCTCTCGCGCCCAATGCGGACCCTGTCTACTTCAATAAGGGATAAGAAGGTGACTCTTGCAATCAATAAAGGCAGCGGGATTAAGAAGACTTCGCCAGACATGGCTTCCCTGGAGAATCTTAGAAATCGCGTTCATAGTGCAAGTTTCTGGAGAAGCCCGGAGTGGGAATCAGCCACTGGGGAAGAGAAATCGAGTTTGGGTTGCAGTGAAGACTTCGGGTACTATGAATTTTAATTTTGTGCTCTTTATATGTACTCTTTTAATGGTTTTCTGGATCTGTTTTACAGGGCACTGGACACCCCTAAGCCGACTTTATAAAATAAAAAATAATTTTCATGGAAAGGATTGAAGTTGCGACATGTAAAAGGTGTAATGGAAAATGTCATCAACCCAACCCAAAATGTTTTTTGTGTGACGCTCCATTTTTCATTGGGGTCAATGATTGAAGTGAGGGGACTGGCCCAAAATGTTGGGACCAAATCCTAGCACTGATCACAAGTGGGGGAGCAGGGTAGCAACCCCCGCAGTATGGACCAGTGGGGTCAAACATGTGCGCCACCCAGTTGGGATATGTAGGTTCTCTTTCAAGGTGTGTTGTGTGGGTACACTTCCCTATTGGGCCTCATAGGTGGTCTGCCAAGGTACATCATGTAGGTGCACCACCCAGTTGGGCCGCGTAAGTTCTCTACCAAGGTGCGCCATGCAGGTGCTCCGTGCAGGTGGTCTACCAAGGTGTGTCACAAAGGGGCTCCGTGAAACTACTCCACGTAGGTCCTTGGTGTAGGTCCTTGGCGCATCTCCATGTGTTTAAGACCTAAATGGAACATTGACCCACTTTAACCCATTTAATTTTATCTTCTCTCATGTTTTGGAGAATTACTTGGGAGTTTTTGAGAACTGGGTAAAAGGAGCTACAGAACAGCAACTTCGGGGGTTATTCAAACTTTTTCTACCACTAAAATGTAGATCCCAAGGGTCCTATTTATAGGAAATGTGGGGACCTAGTTAAAGGGAGGTTTTCCACATAGGTCCTCCACATAGTTCCTCTACGTATCTCTTCTATGTAGGGGTGAAGAAAAAATTATACTGTTGCATAGGTCCTCCATGTAGGGGATGGAAATTCCTTTATAAAACATATCCATCTTCCAAGATCTATGAAATTTGATCTGTAATTATTTTTAGGCTCTGTGACATGTCAAATAAAATATCTAGAACATATCTTCACATCCTGAGAGAGTGATTACCCCAAGTCTTCTCATATGGAACTCATAAATTGAAATTTAATCAATCAACACCTTTTCATCATCGATCTTGGAAACCCACGATCATCTTTTTGAGTGGGGATCATTACAAATATCCCTAATTTTGGAGAATTATTTTTTAATATTTAAATATAGATTGCATCATCATCCTTCACGGTGAAACATCTTTACTCATACTGGACATTTTTTTGTCTATGTGAGAACAATATCTTTAATTTTGTGGAGAAGTGCATGAAACAAATTATGTTGTGTCAATAGGAATATTCAACTGATGGAAAAAAGATGTGTTAATTTAGAAGATTTATTGAGGCATATTACCAGACTTATTTTTTTATCCATGTGATATTTTAATAATTTTAATCCTACCCTATTCCTTTAAAAAATACAATAAGAAAAAGGCAATTTTTTGGGTTATGTATTAGTAAGGTCAAAAATCACAATTTCTAGACTGATAAATCTCCTGATGAATTATATGGGATTAGAGGATGGATGTGAGATCTAGCCTAAGCATGACTTTCAAAAAATAAATAAAAATGAAAAATAAAGGACAAGGGAAACTTTTTTACATATATGATACACTTATGAATCCAGTATGAGATGTTTGGAGCATGTAAATTTTTGGATCTTGAAGGAACCACACTACTTCACTATTACCATTTTTCATGTTTTAAAATTTAGTCGTTACCCTCCTTTTGACCTTGATTTTAATTTTTTACCCACCCACCCTCACCCTTAGAGTCATTTTCACCCTTTTTTTAAATACCTCATCATAGATTTTGTATTTTTATTTAAAAAGTGAAGATAATAAAACTAATGAAATCCTATGGTTTGGAACATGAATCTGGGTATGAGCATAACTGTAGTTATATTTCCAAGAGTGCTGAGAGAAAATTCATTGTGAGGTAAATTAAAAAATGGGTATAGAATTTAAGAAATAACATTGAGACTATAATTAAAATATTGAGAATCTGAATAAAGAACTAAATTATGAGTAATTACCTATTTTCTATGCATGATTGATTCTAGAGGACTAATTTTTTTATCTTACACTTTATATTATTTTTTATCTATAATGAATGTTTATTGTTTTTAAAATTGTTTATTTTGAAATACCTATTGATATTGTTTTTTTGATTGAGGATAAAAAATTGTTTATGTTTGGGTGAATTTGATAATATAAATTGTATATAAATTTTGGAGTCATTTAATTAATGAATATTCATGGTTTACTTGATAATGGACTAGGTATGTCTTTATTATTTCAGAGAATAGCATTCCAATATTCCAATGGAAAAGCTATGAAAACTACACAAAGGTGAACATTACAAATCATGAATCACTTACATGACATGTAGGAATCATTAAAAGCATGTGAAAAGTCATGGGTAATGTCGTGAATAAATTAAATTCGTGAAAAAAGAACATGATGTGAATATCCAATACACATCATATAAGATTCAAATGCCACTTCCCACCTAAAGTTCAAGTCATGAAAAGAAACATGCCATGTGTTCCAATTACAAGTCATAAGATAAGTCAAATATCCCAATCCCAAAGATTTAGATTCATATTCTCACCATATAAAAAATATAGAGAGAAATCAATTTATCAAGACTACATTATGTAAAAATTTTACACATCATGTAATTTCTTTAATATTTATTTTCCACAACACAAAACTAGATGTGGATTGAATTTTCTCTCATTCTCTCTCATTTTCCCCCTTATTTTTTCTCCCAAATAAACTGTAGAAAATTTAAGTTACCATATTGATTTAATTCATGATCTGTTTAGTGTTATAAACATATTTTACATTTCTTTTATTGTCATTTTCTGTTTTGAAATTCATCTACCATTTCTATTTACCTTCGACAACGACTTCACCATATGTTCATTATTATTTACTATTTGAAGTAATTTTTTGATTGGATTATTTCTTAATATTATTGATAACTTCTTGATTCTTGAACAATTGACTAAAAAAATTCATATTTTATATATTTTATTAATCTGTAAATCATTTCTGTAATTTTTTCTTCGATTTTGATTATTACTTTCATAAGAATCTAATCTGTTTTGGGTAAGGGTAGAGGGTAGGGATGTTTTGAACTTAATGAATCTCTAAAACCTAAATTGGAAACCCTATGTCTAGTAATTAGGATCCATAATTTTTTTATTCAATTATTTTAGACAACTCTAACCATGGTATGTTTAAATGAATGAACTTGACCCGATTGAAGTAGAGTGGGATATAACCATTAGCCTATGATACTTTTACCATAGATGGTAGGATTAATGCATCTAGGCTTTCAAATATATACAAACAATGGAAAAGATTCCTCTTAAATAGATCTAGTTGGTTTGACCATAACTAACTAGTTCTCTATGCACTTCTTTTCAGCCTAATCCTTAGAAAAATTACAATTTGTGACTGAGATTACACTTTTTACCTGAACCCTGAAATTTACGATGATCAATATCATATTCTAAAATTGTAAACCTAAATCAATATAATTAATCAATTACCAAACCCAAACTAATTCATGATTAATCCTATACAAAGGGTTCGAAGTCCTGGTTCCATGTTCGTAAAAATTTCCCCGTGGGATCAATCGTACAATATATTTATACTATGTCATTATAGAAATTTTAGTTTGGGATAAAATGAAATTATAATATGACCATAGCCCACATAAATTAAACAACACATGTAGAAATTCCAATTATATCTTTAACATTATCTAAAGTATAAATGTGGAATTCATCACCAATTGAATCCTATATGAGGAATGAATTCCATACCTACTATCAGGTGAAACTATCTAAAAAAACATCACACATTATAGTTGTTTGGAAATGTTTGTATGAATGAATGATGGATATAAAATAGAAATATCACTAAAAAATTATATTTTATTATGATTTCATATTTTATAAGTAGATTAAGGTTTTTATATATACTAATAACAAAATGGTTTTTAGTCAAGATTTAATAGTGTTTTTAATAAATTGTAAACTAGTTTTTATAGTGAATTTCATTTTTATTACTTTAAATGTTAACAGTTTAAAGAAAAAATTTCTTTAGTGGTGGTTGTAGGGATAATTCATGTTGAGTATATAAGAATCCAAAAAATAAGTTAAAACATTATTTTAGCTGATAGAGTTTTCACAATAAGAAATTTAAAATGATTCAATTGAAAAGCATGTTTTGAATGTTCAGAAATGTTTATATTGATAGAAAAGAATAAATTATTGAGATGTTTATTCAACTAAAAGCAATACTAATGATATATGAGTATATAAATGTAATGATATGATACGTATATCTCTTAAATTTTATCTTCTCAAAAAAATGGTTTATCTAAAAAGAACGATATTGAGGTTGAAAATATTTGTATAATGTGAGAAAGGTAGGGCCAACTGGGCCCAGGTTTATGGAAGGTTTATCACTATACTACATCAAATATTAGTCATTCTAGTTGAAAAAAAACTAAAATTATTCCCCAAGAATAAAATTTTATAGAATATGGAATTCATGGTGTAAGAACACATAATTTAAATGATGCACAATTCTTTTAATTTCTATTATAATTATTTTATTTTGACCTAATTTGGATGCCTAGTGAGGATATATAGGAAACAAGGGTGTCTGGGGCATGTTTGGAGCTCAGAACCTTGGCCGGTGGAAGAAATAACTAGGCCACATGGTTATTAGAAACCATGCCAGCCAACCCACACAGTTTCTCATGACACTGTCGAACATTTTGGGGAGCAGAATAGTGTGCATAGTTTTCCTACCCATGTTCTTGGGGCCTCACTCCCATGATAAATGTCTACATTTTTTTGTAGAGATGAATGGAACAGTTGGAGGAAAATTTCTGAAACCGTGTGGTGAAACCATGAAAGGTCCCTCCTTGGTCAGTGCATGACCCACGGGTTGGCCAACCATGCGGCCAAACCATGTGACCCAGAAAATTTAAGAAAAAATAAAATTATTCCCTTGGGGGATTATAATTTTAAGCCACCTTCTTTTTCCCTCATTCCATCATACATCAACCCTTTTCATTCCATTTGAGCAACTTCAATCCTCTATCTAAGTTCTTAGATATATTTATAATACATAATCTGATTTTACATTCATTCATATCATTGGATATGTGTTTCTAAGTACTCTATTCATCTAGAATATTTCTTCATTTTTTCTCTTGATGTAGTGATTGAGGTGCAGGATCATATGCCCTATTTTCTGGGTGTTCATCTGTTTTTATGATTTCTCTTTATCTGGACCAAATCAATGGAAGATATTGGATGAGTTCTCATTTACAATCATTAGGTAGGTAATAAAGTATTTATCCATCAATTTTGAGATTATTTATAATATGTGTCATTTTGTCACATGTTGGCCTCACAGTGTGTTGTGACTAAAATGAATCTGTCTTAAAATTTTTACCCTGGTTTGGAACCCAATGACACTTACACATCCTATTAGATTATTAATGTAGTCAGCTTCAGTGTGAGACACCCCTTTGGGTGCACCCTTTAAATTATTAATTTACCTTCATGGTTATATACACAAAACACCTATTGGTGTGTTTGGTTTGACTTCTAAAATATGTTATCAAAAATTAAATGGATATTTTTTGTGGTATAACATGGATGACACACTTATCAATTAAAGAGAAATTTATTGGAGGTGAGTGCTATGAGAACATCACCTAATTAAATAAAAAAATAGTTATGTCCTTTCTATTATTGATTGATAGTGAGTTATGAATTAGCAGTTGGCTCTACTTAAAGCATTGTTAGTTTATAATTAATATAATTGGGATTGAAGACCCTTATATTATAAATCGGTCATGGAGACTCTAATTCCTTATTTTATGGGCATGATGTCTCTTTTTATATAGTTGTAATGTATGCATGGAATCCCTATACTGTGATACTAGAATAGATTCCTGATATAAAATGACCCTTGGGCATGGAAAACCTCATTAATAATAATTAATAGGCATCGAGTCCCTATGTCGTGATATGGTCATGGGGACCTTTATAGACTATGATATATGATAATGGAGGCCCTATTATTATGATATGGTAATTGTAAAATTATTATTAAAAATAGGCATGAGAAACCATACAGTTATATATGAACATGAAGACCCTTATTTATATGATAGTGGCAATGGTGGCCCCACTATTATAATTCCAGCATCAAAACCATACTACTGTGATATAGGGCAAGGCATTCCCTATTATTATGATACCAGGAATCACGACCCTTGAGACTTTTGATACTCATGTTACCATTTATGGGCACCTGAGTTGCACTTTGGGTCCATGATAGTAGTAGTAGCCATATATATGGCTATAGAAACCACTATGTATACAGTCCATATATGTGTGTAAACATGGTTACTTATTGAGATATTGTATAGAATGAGATGAAGCATGTATCTTTTTCATGGTATCTTTGATGAACTAGAGCCATCCCCTTTTCCGTTTCCACTATTGCTTTCCATTATTATCTAAACACTTATATATTATATGCACTGAAAGGATATTTATTTACACCATTAGATTTTATATCACACCCAACCTGGGTTGATGATGCTACCCAATCGATTATGTGGATGTAGGTAGGGAGAGATCTAAGTTCCCAGTTGTTGATACTTGATTTGGTTATAATATGGGAGTAGGGAGGTTTAAGATTGAGCTATGGCTCTTGATTCTACCGGAGATAGACTTTTTATATTTTTGTTCTTTTGATACATGTATTATATAGAATGACTTATTGTTCCTTTTTTAGAAACATTATATTACATCATTAAATGTGTGATGCTAGATATTGTTGATATTGGTAATTTATTAACTTTGGATGCTTGACCTTTCACTTTTAGATGTCATTTGATATTATGGTTTTTTTATTTATCTATTTATTTCACTGTTGTGATACTATAATCATGGCAGTATTTTCTCTCCATTGTAACACCTTAGACCCACGCTACTAGTTGGTAACATCTGGTGTACAAGGAGGCGATCTTGAGGCCATGTGGACAATCGGCTCAAGGAACCATTTAATGTGGCATCCAGGACAAGACATCACAGTGTCATGATAGAATTTTTTTTTTGTATGTTCATTTGGGATTATTTGACATGAGAATAAGAAAGTATCATAACTTGGAAATAATTTTTTCCTAATAGTAGCTAATCCACACATCAAGAATTTCCAAATTACCTAGGATGGGACATATTGATCTATATTTTTCTTATTACATCTAATTTAATTCCACTATTGGGTGACCCAAAAAATGTGTGATGTTATTATTATGATTGAGCATTGTATTTTATCCTTGGCATGATACGGAAACACAACTTTTAATCTTGAATCATTTTAGTCACTCTTCTAGATTTATATGTCATTCATTATTACATGCCATGTTTAATTACTATGTGCATTTCTTACAACATGTTTTTGTGCTTATTTCTATGTCCATGAATTATGACAACACTTCAAGAAGAGAATTTTTAAGTTAGTGGTTAAACATAATTGGATTCCACACTTCAATTTATGAGGTGTATGGGTCCTTATAGGTAGGATGTGGTGATCCAAATAGTAAGACCTTTTAATGTAAATTTATATACAAATTAGAATGAAATTATATAAAATTGACTGTAAAATTAAATGGTTACAGTTAAAAAGGGACATCAATAACAATTTAAAGGGTTTTTTCATCTATAAATTGAAATTTAACCTCTATATACCATGAACCATACTGTAAAACATAGAGCAGGACGCATACCCGATCTTAGTATTGGGTATTAGGTAGCATCTCAGGTGTTATATATAATTGTTCCTATTTCCCAGACATGGATTTATGAGCAGGAAGAAGGGTGTGACTACTACATAGGAAAGCATATACTTATCCTATTTTTATATTTATGATATTTACCATGATCATACCTATATAACATCTGAATTTTTAATTTTTAGAGTTATGCCACCATGATGTGCTCTAGTCATTCTTCAAGAGGGTGTTTACAACCATTCTTAAGAGGTGGTGGGCCTTGGGCCACCAATTATACCTCTAGGAGTGACACATATGGAACCTTCTATTGTCTCATATGTGGGTATTATGTGTGATTTTGAGGGGAATTTATACAACTTATGTAGATAATACATGGAGATACATGACATGCTCCTTTTATGGGAGAGCATGCGTGGGAGTTCCAGTAACAATGTCGATCAACTTTATTAAGGTGTGGTGGAACCTAGGAAAGAGAGTTATGGATTTATATAGTCGTATATATAGTCCATAATATGGAGACACTTCCTTAGAAGAGACTTAAGCTTGCCAATTTTATGCTTTGTGGATCTGCCAAATGTTGGTGGGATATTCTGAGACATGCGAGTTAGTATTATGAAGTGATGTGGAGGGGTTTTTTATCAATATTATATAACTATTTATTTACAAATACCCTGAGGTTCTATAATACCAAGGAGTTGATGAACCTTCAATAGATGGTGTGAGCTAGGTTATTTCAGAAATGAGATAGGATAATGGTTTATCTAGTGGTCAAAGGCAATGCTTTGAGCCTACGCCCATCAGAAGAAGCATTTAGGTGAGAACTACTAATTATTATTTGGTATGTCACTTTTTTAGGAAGACTGGGAATACAAATTCCTAGTGTTCTAGATACCCCCCTTGATATTTGAGTTTATAGAAGATTATGAAATCTTAAACAATTCTCCAGGACCTTCCCATCTGTGCCGAGTGGGAGAGAATCCATATCTATTATACCTTTAGGAGTAGGATCAAGAGAACCTATCCAGACTAGTAGTTAGAGTAGTACCATACATATAATAAGAGAAGGAGGTCATGGCCATGGTAGATGGGCTTCAGATATGCAGTTTCAGTAGAGATAAAATGCTCAGGGTAGTCAATTTAGAGAATATGGTCATGGATCATGCTATATTTATTCATTGCAGCCTATACCAGAGGAGCATGGTGCTATACCATCTACTATTAGAGATAATATTCTAATATTCATTACAATAGTGTCTTCTTTATTCGATACAGGGGGATCACACTCCTTTATCTTTGTGGCTATTGTGGAAAGACTTGTGCAGCATATCTAGTACTCTTTTGGTGTTAAGAAATTTGACAACCCTTTGGGTATAAATTTAGAGTGCACACTAGTAAAAAGAATTATAACTTTAGGTAAGTGACAATCATTTCTTGTGATACCACTTCATCATCAAGATGAAAAGCTTTTATGTCATTCTTGTGATGGACTAGATGGTCCCCTATCACACCTTGGTGGATTTTATCACCAGAGGGTGTCGTTCACATCACCAGAGGGTTGTACTTATATTCACATGGGTGTGTAGGATGTCCTGGTAGGTAGACATAGACCATAGCATCATAGGCTAGTTAGAGTAACCGCCTAGATATCTAGCCGTTATATGGAGTATTGGGGATTAAATTGGACTGAATTTCTACCTATAGTCGAATGTTTAAGGTATTTTGTCCCTGATGACTTTTATAGACTACCACTTGAGAGAGATGTAGAATTTACTATTGAACTACTATTTGTATCTTCATTAGTTTCCATTCCTATGTATAAGATGACTACTGTTGTGTTTTAGGAGATCATGATACAACTAGGGAATCTATAATCGAAGATCTTTATCCAATCCATTACTTCTCCTATATGGTTACCAATTCTTTTCACGAATAATGAGGATGAAAACCTCAGGTTTTGTGTGGATTACTAGAAATTTAATCAGATTATTGTGAAGAACCAATATTTTTTACCTCGTATAGATAATATCTTTAATGAGATCAGATGAGTGAGGGTTTTCTCAAAGATTGATTTGAGACCAGGCTATCACAAGGTGAATGTTATACCATTATATATACCATGCAAAACTTTCCAAAGTTGGTACAATTTATATGAATATCTGGTTACATTGATCAATCTTATAAACATTCCAAAAGTCTTTATGGATTTGATGAATAGGGGTTTCCATCCCTCTGTGGATTCCTTTGTGTTGGTCATTGTAGATGACATCTTGTTGTATTATCATAATCAAAGAGAACATTCCACTTATCTTGAGACAGTTTTGAATACACCAAGAAAGAATCATATGTATGATAAGCTTAGAAAATTTCATTTCTCGATCAACAAGGTTTATTTCTTGGGTAATATAATCTCAGAGTCAAACGTACAATTTTACCCAAATAAGGTGAGATATTTAGTTACATATAAGAATACATAGAACTTATTTTACATATAAATTTTATTGGGACTATCTGGTTACTATATATGTTTCATATAGGACTTCTCATGCTTAGCAGTAGCTCTTGTGAGCTTGACTAAGAATGAAGTGATGTTTATATGGTAATAATTCTATGAGATATCCTTGGAGGATCTAAAATGGGGATTGAATTTAGTGTGAATATTGATTCTTCCAAATTCGAGTAGAATATATACATCATATTGTGATGCATCTGGAATAGTACTAGGAGAAATTCTCAATTATAAGAATCAATTCATTGGGTACGAGTCATAGTAGCTGAAGCCTCAATAGTTTAATTACCAGACGTATGATCTTACGTTGGATTTTATTGTTCATGCATTTCATTATTCGGGGTATTACCTATTGGGAGAGTTTTTTTGTGTTAATAGACCAAAACAACATCATTTACATTTTCATACAATGTGAAATGAATATTAGGAAATTAAGGTGGGTTGAATATCTTCGGTCCTTAAATTTCAAGATTTTCTATACACTCACAAAGGGAAAAGATTTAGTCAATGCTCTGAGAGGGAGGACTTAGATACAGATAGTTCAGGAGGCCAGTAGTGAGTGTAAATTGATGGCTTTGTTTTCTGCGATGCATATTAATGTGAAGGACCATCTTGAATAGTATGTACTTGAATCATTATCACTGACTAATTTACTTATTGAGAGAGTGAAGATGAGGTAGTTTTTTTATCGTGATGTCTTGATCCTAAAAGAGTGTATTTATGGTGAGGACCCACCTCTAGATTATTCTATGGATGGTGAAAAAATCCTATGAATATATGGTAATATCTGGGTACCTATAGATATGAAGGAGGATATTATGTGAGTGTCGCATGAATCTTAGTGGGTAGTTCACCCAGGTATCTCCAAGATGTATCGTGATCTACATTGACTATATTGGTTGTGAGTGATGAAGTATGAAATAGTAAGTTTTATCACTTCGTGTTCTATATGTTAGCAGGTGAAGGAAAAAAACTAGCATCCTAATAGCTTTCTAAAACAGTTACCAATCCTAGAATAGAAATGGGATGATGTGACGGTGGATATTTTTTCATCAGCTTACCAAGGTCTCCTCGAGGTAGTGATGCAGTTTGGGTAGTTGTGGATCAATTGAAAAAGGTAGCCCACTTTCTTATTATTCAGGAGAGTTTATCAGTTGATGAGCCAGGAAGATGGTATATCAGTGTGATTGTAAAGCCACAAAAGTCCCTCTTACTATTTTTTTCGATAGGGATGTGCATTTCACATCAAGGATATGGTAGGGGTTATAGAGTGGTATGGATACATAGGTTCTTCTAAGACCAACCTTTCAACCACATACCTGTGGCCTGTCAAAACAAACTATACATGTACTAGAGGACATGGTTCAAGAATGTATCCTTAATTTTGATGGTTCTTGGGAGAATCATATTCCACTCATCATGTTCTCCTAAAATAATATCTATCAATTGACGATTTATATGGCTCCTTATGAGAACCTATATTGTAGATCAAGGTGTTCACCCCCGTGATGGTTAGAGGTAGAAGATGAAATATTAGTTGTTACTCATCTATTCCATTAGACTATAAAGCAAGTTAAACTCATCAATAATTGGATGTATACTATGTAGTCTAGATATAAATCTTATGCTGATTTTTATTGATGATATCTGGAGTTGGAGGTCAGGGTGTATGTTTTCTTTTGGTTATCACCCATAGTAGGGCATAGATGGAAACAAAAGAAAGGTATTATTTGCCTCATTATGTCTGTTTGTTTGAGATCATAGAGAGAGTTGGGTCAATATCCTATTAGTTTCTATTACATCATTGGTATTGTTCAATGCACAAGATCTTCCATATATAACAGCTTCTCCATTATCATTCTAACCTACCCCATACTTTTATTCCTATGGATTTTTAGTTAGATACTGATGCTTCTTTTGAGAAGTATTACATATGCATCTTTGATTAGAGAACAATGGATATATATATAATTCTTATCACTTTTGTGTGGGTGTTATGGTAGCATGGTCGTGTATAGGAAGAGACTTAGGATTGGAAGGCTGACGTACATTCTTAGTGGCTGATTTTTTTCTTAAATAGTATTTCACCACCCTTGGAAGGGAAAATAAGTGATGAATTATTTTTTGGGGAGAAAACTGTAGGAACCTGAGTTTTATTTGATCTATAGATCCTTTATTTGTTGGTCTATCCCTTTGGTTTTAACCAAATTTGGATTCCTAGTGAGTATATAGAGGAAATGGGAGTGTCTATGCCTTGTTAGGAGATCAAAACCCAAGCTAGTGGAAAAAATAAATGGATTGCATGGTTAGTAGAAACAGTTCACACCAACCCACAGAGTTTCTCATAATTGTGAGGGGAATTTTAGAGAGAAGAATAGGGAAAATTCTTTTCCCTAACCGTGTAATTAGAGAAGCACACTCATTTTAAGTGTCTGTAATTTTTATCATAGGTGAATGGAAAGGTCAGTGCACTATTTCTCAAACCGTAGGTCCAAACCATGTGAGGTACCTCTTTGGACAGTGCACGGAACACAATTTGGACTAGTGTGTTGCCAAACTGTGGGGCCTAGTCAATTTGGGAAAAATTACCATTATTCCATTAAGGGATTATATTTTTAAACCTCCTCCTTTTTTCATCATTTTAGTGGATATTAACACTTTTCCTCCAATTAATGAAAGTTCAAAACTATATCTAGGTTCTAGGATAACATTCCAATCCAGACTCCGATTTGACTTCAATCATGGATTCATAATATATAATGTCACTTGGGAATGGATACCCTTATGAATAATAATGAATGGGCATGGTGACCCTATGTTGTGATATATTCATTGTGACTCTTATGGATTGTGATACATGGGCATGGACACCCTATTATTATGATATGATCATGGAGAACCAATTATTACATATAGGAATGAAGAACCTTACTATTTTATATGGGCATGATGACCCTTATTGATATGATATATGGCATGGTGACCCCAATATTTTGATTTAGGAATGGAGACCCAACTACTATGACACTGGTTATGAAATCCTCAATTCTCATGATATTTTTAATTTCATCCCTTGATATTTGTGATACTCATGTTACACCACATGGATTCCTAAGTTATGCCTTGAGTCTAGGATAATATCAGTATCCATATATATGGTTGTATACATAACTATATATAGAATCCATATATGTGTTTACACATGGTTACTTATTCATAGATTATCCGACATGGGATGAAGAAGGTATCGTCAACATTGTATCTTTCATGAACTAGAGTTGGCCCATTTATAGTTTCAATTATTACATTCCATCATTATCATCACACTGCCATATTATATGAACTAACTGGATATTTATAGACACCGTTGTTTGGGGCCTACTATGTTTATCTCACACCCAATCTGGACCACCGATGGTATCCATGGAGATTATATGGATGTGGGTAGTTACATGGGAATGTCCCTAGTTCTTCATACTTTATTTGGTTATAGAATGGGAGAGGGGAAGCACAAGATTGAGCTATGGCACATGATGCTATTAGAGATAGACTTAGTCCTTTTTTATTTTGATATATGTAGGTCTAAAATGATTTCCTGTTCCTTATTTTAGACACCTGACTTTGCATCATTATATGTGTGATGCTGGATATTATTGATATTGGTTATTTTTTTTAATTTGGATGATTTACCTTCCACTAAATGTTTTCAGTTGATATTATGATTCCACTATTCACCTACTCATTTCATCAATGTGGTACTCTAATCATGAGGGTATAGTCTCCCCATTGGACTACATTGGACCCCTAATGCTAATCGACATGCTTTGTTCTACAAGGAGGCATGCTAGAGGCTATGTAGAGCACCATCTCGGGGCACTGTTTAAGTGGCATCTAGGATGGGACATCACAATTTGCGTGAGGTTGTGGAGAATGAGGAGTTGTAGATCAAAGGGTCTCAAGACTCTTTCAGTTTTTTTGGATCACAATAAAAACTTAACCCCTTGGTAAAAATAAGAAATATGCAAAAATATTGCAAGATCGACTAAAAATGAGTAGAAATAATCACATACTGTAGGTTTTGAGAGTGTTGATTCATCTAAGAAGTTGTAGGGGCAGCGGTGAACATTATGTTCCATGAGAAAATGAATGACACAAGTGATGAGGTTCTCTATTAGGGTTCTATTTAGAAGAACATAATGGTCTTATCATTGTTTTTTGGGAAAGCACTGATAAAAACTATATAAAAAAAATTCAAAAATATTAAACAAATATATATTAAAAATAACGAAGTTATAAAAAACAAATTGTAATTACATTAATAATGTATAAATAATCTTAAATGTATGAATTTTATAAATGAGTAAAATTTAATAAATAAAAATGAATAGACTTTATTTTTTTTAAAAAAATAATAAGTTTTATTAATTATATAAATTTTTTAATTTTTTTAAAATGAAGATGAATTTATATTAAATATATAAATTACAACCATATTAAAAACATTAAATATTAATGAAGAAATGCATATAAATAATATTAAAAATAGGGAAATTAAAAAAATTAATAAACAAATTAATAAACTAAAAAGAAAGTAAAGAATACATGATATTATTTATGAATAGATAATTCTAAATAAAATTAAATGAACGAATGATAAAAAATAATAAGATTTAATAATGTCAAAATCAATATATTGGAAAAAAATATTAAAAAATGAATAAGTGTTACTAATTATATAGATTATTAAAAATCGTAAAAATGAATTTACGTTAAAATGAAAATGAATACATAATAATTATATAAATTAAAATCATGTTAACAATGAATAAACATGTATAAATAAAAATTAAAAATTGGATAAAATTAAAAATATATTAAACGAATACAACTAAAAAATGAATAAATTACAGAAATATTAGATTATCCATGAATGAATAATATATAAAATTAAAAAATTTGAAAAAATATTAAAATTTAATAAATAGTATATAATAAATAAAAATATTAAAAATGAATAAAATTTATTTATTATAACATAATGTTTATTGAATATATTATGTTAATAAATAATATTCTAAAATGAATATTAAAAGTTGAATAAATTACAGAAATATTATGTGTGTGTTTTTATATGTAAAATTGCATTAATTACATATATGTGTGTGTGAATTAATGAAATACAAGTTTGATATATGTTAAATTGAATAAAATATCATTTTATTAAAAGTTCAATACTCAATACTAATTAGTCAATATTTATAATTAATAATAATTTTCAATTATAAACAATTTTAACTAAATATATGACTTATTTAATGTAAATTCATATTTTATATTATATTAATAAAATTTAAGGAAATATTATATATATTAATTTAAATGTAATAAATAGTATATTATATAAATATATATTAGATATTTGGGGGTACAATTACAATGATACACACACACACCTCACACCCACAGGTCAGAAGGGCATGTCATAGACCCCAAGGGGAAAACTCACCCAAAAATCCATTTATTGATTTATTATATGCCCATAGAACCTTAGTAGATGACCCATAGGCTCATAAATTTTTGATGGCATGAGGCCCCTATTCACCATAGCCAAAAGGCCTAATTTGTTGAGCTCGTATAGTCTATATTGTCCGTTGAAGTTACCCTATCAATCACTTCAACTCTATTAGCTTTCCACCTGCATTGGTAGTCATGTAGTAATAACTAATCATAAGAGTAAGTCCCATTCATCAGAGATATCCGCCTCTTCCCCTTTTACATCCAACATTGCAGCCCTTGACTACAACCATCCATTATGACCAACCTTTGTCATCAAGGCATTATCCCCCATCGTCACACCTGAAGTGGTCATCCAACATGCAACTCCACTGCCCAATGGTTATCACCAACATGGAAAAAAACTATGATGTAGCCTCTCAAAGGTCAATATGGGAGTGCTTCCTGATATCATGCCAAGCCCCCATCATCGTTGCTACTGGTCCACCTCCCCATACAGCCCCCACTAGAACTTCCCATTCACCGGTTTCATTGCTTCATTTGGCCACTTGAGAACCACCATATTCTCCTTCCATGACATGAATCCAATTAGTGCATGCTTTCCCATTAATATAGATCTGATCATTTCTAAATATATGATACTAAAATTGAAATAAATAATCTAAAATAAAAGATTTATGACCCTTTGTAAATGGTAAAAGTGTAAGCATCAATGCATTGATTAAATATCTGGTTCATGGATTCTCTCCATCAAGTGATACAATAAAATATCATGTGGATATACCTGTCATCCTTTTTTACAACAACATTTAGTGTTTAAGGGTACATCATCCATTCTAATATCAAAAGGAATCCCTAGAAGTGTGTTTTCCCCTATAAAATGTATTATATTTTTTGGTATTTTATTTAACTAATCGTGTTTTCTCACATTATATCGGCTCATGTTCCCCATTTAATAGGATACTCTAGTAATGTGTTGTGATCTTAACACAAGTTCATTTTTACTGGTTGAAGCATCACATTTTGGTGATTTTTTGGTGGGAACTGGAGGAAATTTTCATCTTTTGGGAAATGAGGTGTGAGAAATGAGGCATAATATGATAGTTGTTATTCATTTTCATTGTTATTTTTATGATATATCAAGAGGATTATGGGAATAGTGTGCAGGATTGTTGCATTTATAGTGGGTTTCGTAGAGATTTCATGATAGTTTTTCATTTTTTTCGGTTCATCTCAATGGGTTTCATCACAACATGGTTTTCCATTTTTATTTGTTGGATTTTTTGGGTGATCTTTGAAGGATTACGGGAAAGGTGTGATAGATTTTAGAATTTACTGTTGGTTTCGCAGTGGGTCTTGTCATGGCATAGTTTGACACTTTCAGTGGGCTTCATTATAGTGCGAATCGTCAGAGTCACAACATAGTTTGTATTTTTAATTTTTTATTCTTCTTATAATTTATACGAATGAAGTTATATCATATTATTTTTTAAATATTTTTATTGTTTGTTTTTTGGTAAATATGGAATTAGTTTATATCCATGACTATATGACGAATCTTGTGAAGGTATTTGAGATTCCATTTGATGTTTTTTTACTATAACTTTTGCGGTAAAACTACCATTTTTTTCAAGACAATATGATGTATTTTATAGTGTTTTTTTACTAAAATAAATACACAATTTTGTTGCATTATGATGTTTCACTGGTACTTCCAATTGAACCTACATTGGAAAATAAATTCAATTTCAAACTGTTTATACAATTTTGAAATCTAAGATGAATAATTTTTATAAAAAATTATGTAGCAATTTCAATTTATATTTTTTGAATTATATTTTAAAAAAATATAGTTATAAAATGTTCTATTAAAAGTTCCACTTGTATTATTTTCCCAATGATATAATTTTTATTTTCAATTTTTTTCGAAAAATTTATTCATTTAAAAATGTTAAATTAAATAATCTTTATAAAAATTAAGTATTTCATAAGAATATATTTATTAAATTTTATTTTTTATTATGACATTCATTTGTTTTAGAAATATACAGTTTTTTGTAGTGTAGAAATTCCACTAGAACTTCCACTGGAACTTATACTAGAAAATAAATTTAATATTTTTTATAATATTTTTTATTTATAATTTCAGAAATATAATTATATATATGTGTGTGTTTGTGTAAATAATTGTTTTCCTAATTATATAATAATTAGTTAAATTTTTATTAATATAGTTTATATATTTTTATATGGATTAAATCTTATTTTAAAATTAATATACTTTTCTTGAAATGATGTTTTTATATTGCACATTGTTCCATTGCTAATGATATTGATATTGTATTATAATCTATTAAACTAGTTGTAGGGATGTTGTTCAAATCACTTGAGGATGGACAATGTTTCTAATCACATATGGGGGAGTAAGTGGGTTCCTTATAAGCCAAAAATTATTTAATAAAGGGGGAAAAATAAATAAGTTGTCAAATAAATACTTTCATCATATAGGAATAATGGTCATAGGAAGGCTGAAAAACGTGATAGCATGGTAAAATTTCCTTGGGCTGAGACATGTTCATGTTTCCTTACTATAATGGTGGTTGGTTTATTATCTTATGGGAAATATGGATGTACTATATTTATTGAAGGGAATAATCATCCCATAAATATCCCTAAATAATTTCATATGAAGAGGTCCCAAAGTAAAACAATAGAAGCATAAATAGCTAATTTAGATGTGAATGCTTTAGCATGTATTAAACTAAATGATTCCTTATCCACAGAGACAACTATTGTAGGGGGTTGATATGTTTTTGGGTACACACATGTTGATGAGTTTAATTTGTTATGGTCTAAATAGAAATTATAATTGCTTCAGAGTGATGCATGTTTCATGTTAGAGTACCTAGAAAGACAGGGCCATGACAATCCATAATTTGTGTATACTATGTAGTTTGACATGAATTGGAAAATTAGTAATATTTTCTAGGATGATCCGAAAATAAATAAATATGATGAGTTTTTTTGGAGATATTATTGTTTTTGACACCAATTTCAGCACTAATAAAGAGTACAGACCCTTATGTGTCTTTGTGGGGTTCAATCATCATCGGGATATTGTCGTTTTTTGGCATATTTGTAATATGATGAAACTAAAACATCATTTTCATATTTGTTTTAAAAATATACAGCTTCATCACATGAAACAACCTAAAACTATATTTACTAATCAATATATGATAATTGGAATAGCCATTTTTGATGTTTTAGTGGGAACTCGACCTTACCTATATTCATGGAATTTTATGCAAAATGGTATTAAACATTTAGGAAATTGGATAAAATATTGATCAAATTTTATAACTAGATTTAAGAGGTGTATGTTCCAATACCATGATGCACATCAACTTGATTAGGTGTGGGATTCCATTATAGGAGAGTATGAGGATGTGAAATCTCAGTGGTAATATATTGTATTAGTGTCATAGGAAATGTGGTCAAATTACTATATAAATGACGATTTAACAACAGGTATTTAGAATAATCAATTAAGTGAAAGTTTTAATGGATTGTTTAAATATTTCATTCACAACAAGTTACGTGTTTTTGATTTATTCAGTCAATTTGAGCGATTGTTGGAAAAAAATATGTATCAAAAAACAGAGGCCGAATTTTAGATGCTGGAGAAGTTTCCTTATAATCATTACCTTTATAATGAATGAATGTTCCAGGTTTCTACATGATATACACCCAAGTTATTTGATTTATTTCAACATAAATATCAAATTATTGGTGATTGTTTTCTAATATCATGTATTGAAATTGGAGTTCTATTCATTTATGTTATTGGAATGAATGGACGTGAAGATCAATTTAATGTATCCTAGGAATCTTACAATAAATTTGTTGAATACTCTTGTCAAAACCCGTAAGACCCTAAAAAAACAAGCACCAATCATTCCGTAAAACCCCTAAAAACCAAAAAAAACCTAAAACCACAAAGAACTATAAAAATCTTTGAAAACCCTAAAAGAATTTTAAAACTATAATAAACTGTTAAATTCCTAAAGAACTCAGAAAAATCCTAAAACCCCAAAAAACCCAAAAACCCCAAAAACCCAAAAAAACCATCAAAATCCATAAAAACCACAGAAACCCATAAATACAAAAAAAAATTAAAGTCCCTAAAAACATAAACCCCCCAGAAACCCTGAAAACCTATAAGAAAAAATTTAAAACATAAAAACATTTAAAATCTCAAAAAACATAAAAAATGGTAAAAACTCTAAAAAACTATAAAAACACACAAGTTCCCAACAAATTCTAAAAAAAATAAAATCTTAAAAAATACCTAAAACTCATTAAAAATGTATAAAAAACATAAAAACCCTTATATTTCCTAAAAACCATTCAATTATAAAACACTTAAAACCCCTAAAAAACCAAAAAACACTAAAAACCCTAAAAAATTCTAAAAACCCTTAAAAACAAAAAAAAACCCCAAAAACTGCAAAAAACATTATGAAACCTTAAAACCCCATAATAATCGTAAAAACCAACTAAAAACACAAAAACCACAAAAACCCCCAAAAAACAAAAAACTCTTAAAAACCCAAAAAACACTCAAAATACCTAAAACACTAAAAACCATAAAAATCCTAAAAATCCCAAAAAATCTATAAATATTTCAAAAACCCTAAACAACACTAAAACATCCTCTGATAATGATAAAAACTAAAAACACATAAAACCCCCCAAAAACCTAAAAATTTCTAGTAACCTTAAAACCCGTAAAAACCATAAATACTCAAAAAACCATAAAAATCCTTAAAAACCTTAAAACCCTTAAAAATATGGAAAAGTACCTAAATATTAAAACACCCCAAACCCTTTAAAACTTATAAGGAAACCTCAAACCCATAAAAACTAAAAACACCCAAAACCCTAAAAACTGCTAAAAACCATAAAAACCCAAAAAAATACAATAACGGCCCCAAAACCCCCAAAAAACCTTCAAACACCCTAAAAACTTATAAAACCTTAAAACCCCATAATAACCCAAACCCACAAAAAATATAATAAAATTTTAAACCGCTAGAAACATTAAAATGCTCAAAGAAAACCATATAAACCATATAAGAAAAAACTAAAACCCATAAAAACTATAAAAACCCTAAAAACCCAAAAAATCCTCAAATCCTTAAAAACCTTAAAAACCAAGAAAAAAAATAAATAATAAATAAAATCCCTAAAATGTAAAAAACAGTAAAAAATCTGGGAAACCCTAAGAAAACCTTAAAAATAGTAAAAAAACATAAAACCCTAAAACCCACAAAAAACTCTAAAGACCCATTTAAACCCTGAAAATATTAAAATATCTTAAAACCCTTAAAACCCCCAAAAAACCCATAGAAATTCCAAAAACCGAAAAACCCTCAAAATCTCTAAAAACTCTACAAAAAACCCCATAAAATAACTAAAAATCCCTAAAAAATTTAAAAATTCCTAAAAACAATAAAGAAAATAATAATAAAACCTTAACAAACCAAAAAACACATAAAAACTATAAAATATATAAAAAAAATCCAAAAAACCATAAAATCCCTCAAAATCCCAAAAATTCCTAAAATACTATTAAAATTTTAAAAATTCCATATAAATCCCCTAAACTGTAGAAAATCATTAAATCCCTAAAACCCCCTAAGAAATCCATAAAATCCTAAAAAAGCATAAACCCCTTAAAAACCTAAAAAATGCTAAAAACCATAAAAATACAAAAAACCCCATAAAACCTGTAAACCCTAAATACCCATAAAATTATAAAAACAAAATAAAAACTATAAAACCCATTAAACCCCTGAAAATGTTAAGAAACTCTAAAAAATCATAAAAACCAAAAAAAAACTCAAAAAAACTATAAAATCCATAAAAACTGTAAAATACATAAAAACCATAAAAACCCAAGAAACCTAAAAAACCTTGAAACCCCTAAAAATAAATATAAAACATAAAATCCTTAAAAATCCTTAAAAATGTAAAAAACCGTGAAAAACCTAAAAAATCCTACGAAAACCTTAAAAATATAAAAATACATCTTACCTCTAAAAACATAAAAAGAACTAAAAACCTAAAACCGTTAAAGCCCTTAAAAACCCTAAAACCCACAAAATCTCTAAAAACCCTAAATAAAATAAAAAACATCAAAATCGTAAAGAAAACCCTAAAAACATAAAAAAAACCCTTTGAAACCCCTAATAAAACATTAAAAACATAAAAACACAAAAAACCTAAATAATATAAATATGCGATAAACCCTATAAGACTATAAATACCCTAAAACACAAAAAAAAAACAATAAAACCCCATGAAAACATAAAAATCCCTAAAAACCCATAAAAAACTAAAACTACTAGTAACTATAAAAACCATTTAGACCCCAAAAACATTAAAATGAATTAAAAAACCATAAACCCCTAAAAACAAAAAAAAAACAAAAAAAATAGAAAAACAGAAAGAACTCTAGAAACCCTAAAACCCATCAAAATCCATAAAAACCCATAAAAACCATAAAACCATAAAAATGCCTAAAATAACTAAAAATTTAAATACCACCAAAACATAGAAAACCCCTAAGAAAATATTTAAAACCTAAAAACACTCAAAATCCCTAAAAACCTAAAAAAGGAAAAAACGGACAACCCTAAAACCCCTAAAAGGTCTTATAAACTTATAAAGAACATAAAAACCTCAAAAATCCATAAAGAAACCTAAAAACACATAAAAACCCTAAACATTACTAAAAAACTCTAAAAACCCTTTAAACCTCTAAAAACATTAAAACCACTAAAAACCTTAAAACCCCAAAAGACAAAAAATCCTAAAATCCTAAGAAAAACATAAAAACCCTAAAAACCTAAAACCTTAAAAAAACCCTTAAAATCCCAAAAAACCATAAAAAATAAAAATCCAAAAAATCCCTAAAAATGTTTAAAACCCTAAAACCTCTAAAAACCAATGAAAATATTAAAATCCTAAAATCACATCAAATGACTAAAAAAAATTAAAAGTCGAAAATTCATAAAACCCTAAAAAACCATAAAAACCATAAAACCCTAAAAACCCTAAAACTGTTGAAAACCATAAAAACCCTAAAAACTAATAATACCATAAAACCCACTAAAAATTAAAAAAAACCTTTCAATGCATAAAAATGTAAAAAAACTATAAAAACCATTAAACACTTAAAAGGATAAAAAACCTAAAAACAAAAATATATTAAACCCATAAAATCCGTAAAACCCCTAAAACCCAAAAAATTCATAAAACTATAAAAAACCCCAAAACACCGTAAAAAATCCATAAAATTCTCTAAAGACATAAAAACCTAAAAATACCTTGAAAACCTAAAGAAAAAGATAAAAACCTAAAAACACATAAAAACCCTAAAAACATAAAAATTATAGATAACATAAAACTCATATATTATTAAAAAAAATTAAAACCCATAAAAACCCTAACAACCTCTAACAAAATCTAAACACAATTTAAACCTCTAAAAAAGTTCCAAAAAACCATAAAAAACCAAAAACGTAAAAATAATAAAAAACTAAAATCCCCAAACAACTATAAAACCCCTAAAACACTAAAACCCCTAAAAATAATCAAAATACCTAAAACCATAAAAACCATTAAAATCTAGAAAATTCCCGAAAAACCATAAAAATTTAAAACATCTGAAGTACCTAAAAACCCCTAAGAAAACCATTAAAACCTAAAAACATTTATAACCCCTAAAAACCAAAAAATTGATAAAGCCCCTAAAAACCATAAAACCTCAAAAAAACATAAGAAACCTAAAAACCTATGGAAACCATAAAAGAAAAAAAAAATATAAAATCCCTTTAAACCCCTAAAAAGTCAAGAAAAACATGAACCCCTAAAAGTAAAAAACCCAAAATCCAAAAACCATAAAACCATAAAACCCCTAAAAACCTAAAAATACACAAAAATCTAAATAACACTAAAATACATAAAAATCCTAAAAGATCCCAAAAAATCCTAAAAAGGTAAAAAACCCTAAAATCCCTGAAAAATTATATGAAAAAATTATGAAACTAAAACAACATAAAACACCTAAAAATAATGAAAAACACTAAAACCCCATAAAACCCCTTAAAACCTAAAAACCATAAAAGCCATAAACACTACTAAACTACTTAAAGCCCCTAAAAACACATAAATACATTGAAGTCCCATTAAAATCTCTAAAACCCCTTTAAAACCCAAAAAAAACATTAAAAAATCGAAAAAAAATCTTCAAACACCTAAACAATAAACCCCCTTAAATCCACAAAAAAACCATAAAGGCACTAGAAACCTAAAAATACATAAAAGGAAAAAAAAACATAAAAACATAAAAACCTTAAATGGCCTAAAAATCTCTAATGATGTTAAAAAACATAAAACCCTAAAAACCCCAAAGAAAACATTAACATCCCAAAACACATAAAACCTCTAAAAATCCTAAAAACACTAAAAATGCTAAAAACCCCTAAAAACCCAAAAAACCTATGAACAATAAAACCTATAAAACCATAAAACCATAGAAAACCATAAAAACCCTAAAAACCAAGTAAAACTCTAAAATCCCTCTAATCCTATGAAAATGATAAAAACTCAAAAACCCATTAATACCCATAAAAACTCATGAAACCCTAAAAACATATAAAATCATAAAACCCTAAAACCCTAAAATCCATCCAAATCTCTAAAATCACTAAAAATAATAAAATTCCTAAAAATCCCAATAAATCCCAAAAAACGTAAAAATTCCCAGAAAACCTAAAAATCGCTCAGGAAACCAAAAAAATCTAAAAACACATAAAACCATAAAAAACAAAAAAAAAGGAAAAACACAAAAAAACCCAAAAAAACTCTAGAAACCTAAAACCAAAAAACCCCTAAAAACCCTAAAATCAAAAAAAAACAAAAAAATCAATAAAAAACCTAAATAACCTTTAAACCCTTAAATTTTTTAAAATACTCTAAAAAAACGTCAAAATCTAATAAAATTAAAAAAACTGTTAAAACAAAAAAAAAACCAAAAAAACCAATAAAAATATCTAAAAATATTGAACCATAAAAATCCAATAAAATCTTAAAAATTCAATAACCATAAAAACCCTAATAACCCCAAAAACTATAAACACATAAAAAACAATTAAAACCCTTTACAACCCTTAAAAAATTATTAAAAAAATCTAAAAACCTTAGTGACCCTATAAAATATAAAAAACCCTAAAAAACACACATAAATTCGGAAACGACAAAATACTCCAAAACCCCTCAAAATCTTTAAAATCTATAAAAGACATGAAAATCCTAAAAAATTCCAAAAAATCCCTAAAAACATAGAAAAACTTAAAAACCCGTAAAAACTAAAAAAAACATAAAAACATAAAAAGACTTAAGAATTCTAAAAACCCTAAAAATGATAAAAAAACCTTAAAACCACTAAAAATCATAAAACCCGTAGAGACCATTAAAACCCCAAAAACCCTAAAAACATTAAAAACCCATAAAACCCTAAAAACCTATGACAAATATAAAAACTGTTTAACCCCTAAAAAAATTAAAAAACTCTAAAAACCATTAAAAATTTAAATAACCCCTAAAAACCGAAAAAACCATAATATCCTAAAACCATTAAAACCCTAAAGCCTAAAAAATACTTAAAAATACTAAACCATATAAGTACACAAAGAGCCATATATCCCTAAAAATTAAAAAACAAATAAAACCCCTAAGAAAACAATAAAAGCCTATAAAAAATAAAACCACTAAAAACCCTAATGATCCTATAAATCATAAAATCCCTAAAAACCGTAAAAACCCTAAAACCGCATAAAAACCCCAAAATGCATTAAGAACTATTAAAACCCTTTAAACCCCAAAAAATGTTTAAAAAACTCTAAAAACCATCAAAAACATCCAAAACATAAAAAACCACAAAACCCTAAAAAACCCCATAAAACCCTCAAAATACCTAAAAATGCTAAAAACACATATAAATCCTAAAGATCTATAAAAATCCATAAAAATATAAAAAAATCTAAAAATCATGAAAAAAACTAAGAAATACTTAAAAACCTAAAACAATTAAAACCCATAAAAACCATAAAACACTAAAAACCCTAAAACCCCAAACCCCCCTAAAAACCCTAAAAACCATAAAAACCAATAAAAACCATGAAAAAACTAAAAACCATAAAAAAAACTAAAAATTAATAAATAATTTAAACCCCTTAAAACCCCTAAAAATGATAAACAGATCATAAAAACTAAAAAATCCAAAAAAAAACTCACAAAAACCCTAAAACCACGAAAAAACCATGAAACACTAAAAATAATAAAAAAAACTCCAAAAACACTCAAAATCCCTAAAAAACATAAAAACCATAAAAATATTAAAACACCATAAAAGGCACTAAAACATAAACAAACCTAAAAACCCAAAAAAAACCCTTATAAAACCATAAAAACCTAAAAACACTTAAAATGCCAAAAAACCTAAAAAGCACTAAAACCCCTAAAAATCCACAAAACCTCAAAACCCTAAAAACCCTGAAAACCAAAATAAAATATAAAACCCAAAACAAATCCTAAAAACCTCAAAAAGTCCCTAAAAATGTATAAAACCCTAAAAACCTAAAGACATAAAAAATCCTTAAAAACCTGAAACACTTGGGACACCTAAGAAACCTAAAACCAGCTATAAACCCAAAACATACCCTAAAAACCATAAAACCCCTAAAAACTATAGAACCCCCTATAACCTATAAAAACAAATAAAAACCTAAAAACCCACTAAAAACTATAAAAACACATTAAACCCCTAAACATAATTAAAAAAGTATAAAAACCTTAAAATCCCTAAAATACTCTGAAGAAAAACCAAAAGACCCAAAAATCCCTCAAAAACCATAAAAATCCTAAAAATCCCAAAAAATAATAAAAATCCCAATAAATCACTAAAAAACTAAAAAACCCTGAAAACCCTGAAAACCCCTGAGAAAATGTTAAAAACACAAAAACATAAGACCCCTAAAAACCCTAAAAACCCTAAGAACTCATCTAAAGAGTCTAGGTGAGTCCATTGAGGGAATACATAGAAATTTCATGTGAAACATTAATGGTACTAATGGTATGAATCCAAGGCTACATGTGTTTGGAGACCTTAAGTTGGATCTAAGGAGTGTGTCTGAGGCATCCTAAAATCTAGAAATACAGTGAGGAGATCTGACGACATCATGTCAGACATCAGCTAATATATAAGGACCATGTTCGAAGGTGGGATTATACCATTATAACAGGATCCTTGAATCAAAATGGTGTCTTATGACTATTCAAGGCATTCGCTCAAGAATCCATGTATGGATCAAGTCTGAACACTCCTATAAAGATAAAAATTCTGTATGAAATATATACCTTATACATATATAATTATTTAAATTTATCCCATTAAATACTCACGACCTTTAATATGTGATGTGGTTCATTATTTTACCTTTCATCAATAATAGATGGTCAATTAAGAACATGTATCCATTAATCACTTTAATTACATGATCATTTATTAGATTCATTCCTTTTCCTTTAATTATACATGATTAGGAGTGATAAGGATATAAAACCAAATACCATTCAATTATAATTATCTAATCCAAGTGATATCTAATAATATAATTTCTACTTTGACATTCTAATGGGTTTTTAGTTAATAAGGAACATATGCATTAATAAGTTCCATTTGAAAACACACATGAATGGCACCTAAAAAAAGGGAAACAAGTCCTGAAAATGTAGGCTTTTTAGAAACACTTAAAACCCATATAAACCTATCCCTAAAAAGAAATAAAACCCTAAAAACCAATTAAAACTCTAAAAACCCCTGAAAAACCAAAAAATATTATAAAATTATAAAAACCTTTAAAATCATAATGAACTCAAAAAAACCCCTAAAACCCCAAAAAACCCAAAAACCCAAAAACCCACTAGAAACTTTAAAAATCCATAAAAACCATAAAAATCATAAAAAATTCTTAGAATCCCTAAAATCATAAATACCCCTAAAACATATAAATACTATAATAAAACCTTAAAAACATAAAATCGCAAAAAAAACTACAAAATGGTAAAACTCTAAAAAATCCTAAAATAACATAAGTTCCCAATAAATCCTAAAGAAAATAAAAAAACTTAAAAAATATATAAAAATGTAAATAACCCTAAAAATCATGACATACGTTAAGAAAACCATAAAAATATAAAATAATTAAAACCCCTAAAACATAAAAACAGTAAAAATCCTAAAAAATGATAAAAACTGATAAAAACCCAAAAAACCATAAAAGTACAAAAAAATTAAAAAAGCTAAAAACCCATAAAAAACTAAACCCCGCTAAAATAACTAAAATGTATCAAAACCCCTAAAGTCATTAAAAAATATAATAAACCTTAAAATCCCTGGAAATAAAAAAACCCCCCAAAAAACAAAAAAAAATCATAAAACCCCCCAAAATCCTAAAAACCCTCAAATTCCATAAAACCCTAAAACCCCCAAAAACCCCTAAAAATCCCTAAAAATTTAAAAAACACTTAATATACCCTATGAAATCCATAAAAATAAAAAACACATAAACCCCTAAAAACATAAAAAATGACAATAACCATAAAACCCATAGGGATTTTTTACAGGGGATTACCCAAGGCATTCCACTGTAAAAAAGTATAACTGAGTTTATAGAGGTCATCCATAGAAATATCAAGCAAAGAATGACTGTTCCCAATAGGGTGAATCCATGTATACATGTTTCCAAATACCACAATATGTATCCATGGAGTGTTTCTAAGGTATCCTGAAATCTGAAAAGATAGTGATGGAATCTTAAGACATCATGCAAAGCATCCACTAATAGATAAGGTCCATGTTCTAAGGTGGGTCTCTCCATTTTCTACTATCTACTTGAATCAGAATGGATTTCTATGAGTGCTCAATGTATTCCCTCAAGAATCCATGTATTGATGAAATCTGAAAACTCCTATAAATATAAAAAGTCTGTATACTATAAGAACCTTATACATATATCATTATTTTAATTTAGTCCATGAAATACTCATGACCTTTAATAAGTCATTTGGTTTATTAAATTACATTTCATCAACATTACAAGGAATTAAGGATATGAAATCCTTTATCACTTTAATAACCAATTCATTTATTAGGTTTATTCCTTTTCCATTCATTATACATGAAAAGGATTCCTGAGTATATGAAACCAATTACCATTAAATTCTAATTATCGAATACAAGGGACATCGAATAATATAATTTCCAATTTAACACTTTAAGGGTTCATTTAATTAATAAGAAACATATGAGTTAGTAAGTTCAATTGGAAAACACACTTGAATGGTGCCTAAAAAAGGGATACAAGGCATGAAAAGGTACTCCCCCTAAAAACAAATAAACCCCCTAACCCTAAAAACCAATTATTTTTCCTCTAAGGTGCCGTGTTTGGGTAATGATGAAATAGTCCAATGAGAATCATCACCCGTCTATTTTCCTAGATATGATTTGTTGTCAAATTAACCATTTCTATTATTTTGACTTGTTCTGTGTCATTATCCTTTAAATTAAGGTTGTATTAACCCTATGGGGACTGGTTAATTCGTCCTTTTTTGCATTGTGAAAGAGATTCCATGGTCAGATGGTCCCAGCAGGCCATTGCATGGGGTCTTGTACTTGTGAAATCAGTCCTCCTTGGATATATCTTCATCGGATGATCTCCAATGGGTTTATTCGTGGATACAGAAACACCCAATTCCCCTAGTATCCACGATTCATGGACATTATTTCCAAAGGCAGGTGATCGTTGGACAAAGGTTTTTCCAATAACACTTAATGACTTCATTTGTCCTGAGGATGGGAAGTCGGGCTCAACACGCCCCTTTTGGGTAAAATTATTTCATGTTCTATGACTCTCGTATAGATTTATGTCGTGTACATATGTTCATGAATTCATGGTTTATTCCCTAAGAGTGTCTCCACAAGCTACCATTGGTTTACATGATCATCATTGGTATACATATATTTGATGCTATGGAGGTAATGCGGACTTGATCTATACAATAAGGCACTCTGGAGATTATCGTCATCTTGGTGGGACGGAAAGAGACATGATGTTGGGGTCGGAACCATAAAATGGGCTTACTATGTATCCTCATGAGAGGAATCAGATCCCACGTAGTTCAGATGAGATGGGTCTTACGCATGGAAGCTATCCATTTAGGGGGAAATTGTTGGATGAAACCTTTTTGATGGAAACCTTTTGAAATCGGGCCTTCGAGTAGCCATTTTACATATCCTAGTTTAATTAGGAATCAGAGTTCTTGTAGTTCATAATTGCATGTATTTTTTAATCGTCACAAATCTATAAGCCCACATGAGTCATGCTCGGTGTGAGAAACAAGAGTATTTGAGATATCCAACCAACAACACACCTCCTCTCCTAATGACGGGAGAGAGAGAGCCTACGAATGAAGAGGCAGGGGAGAGCGTGGAAGAGGGCACATTGTAATGAACCCTTCAATGTGGGAGGAAATTGGAGGTCATGTGGATCGATCCTTGGAATATTAGGGACTTACCTTAGTGGGAGTGCCCTAGAATGTCTTCTTTGAAAGGGGTGGGGGTGTCTTCCTCATCAAAATGGAAAGCGATGAGAACCAATTTGACCGATCACCATTTCTCATTGAATGGAAAATTAGATGATCACACTTAATCCCCAAAATGGGGAAGTTCACATTAGAGTCACAAGGTTATAATCTGGGTTACCGTGGCAATATAGACCCACAAAAATTCATGGATCCCAAAAGGTTGTGGGGAGATCCCTCATGACTCAGCTTTCCATGGGTATGTAGACTCCAAGGGTAATGCTGATGCACTAAATGGTCTGATCATACGGGTCTGGTGGCTTTGGAGGAAGCTTTGGCCGGATGCTGGGGGACTTGTTCCTAAAGGGACTGTTGATGACTGGATAGTGGCAATGGGGGGAGATTGGAACCAGAGGGAAGAATTCCTAAAAACAACCCACTCCAAATACTAATTTCTTATGTGTGATGAGGGAAACATCACATATCGTAGTGGTATGTGGTTAGACGGATCATCCACGTACCGATGCAGTATGCGAGCATGGGTAGGGACTGCCGCACACCATAGTAGTATGTGGACCTAGATGTGGTTTGTCATACCACATTGGGTTCGATCCACATACTGATGCAATAAACAGTGCCGAGTTAAATCCATATAGTGATAAACTATATGGAACACCATTCTGGTAGAGGGTCCAGGGGACTATCCTTCGTGGGGAGTACATCGGTGAGAAATATGTGGTTCGCGGTTCCACCAACTAGGTTTGTGGTTCACTTATTATTATTAGGTTCCCCAATTTTATGGTTCGTGGCTGGTTGTACGTATGGAGAGTTTGGTTTTCAATTTGTCCTTCGCTGATGATTCAATACTAAAGTCAGAATCTTCTCTAAGTCATTTCTTTCAACCTATGGGGTCCCCTTTGATCATTCTTTATCCGTTCTCTTTTCAATTACTTCTATGATCCTTTTATAGAGCATTGGGAAAATTGAATCTATGGGAATGAAAAACCATTTTTTTAGGACCATGAAGAGATATCCTGACCCACAAAAGACTCTGTCAACTAGGTTTTTCAGAGGCTGTGGTCCTTGATCATATTTCGCGGAACCCATCCAGTTTTCTTTTTCAATGAACTACTGAGTTCGCGAGACATTATGAAGATGAAATTTGTGCACGTGAGTCCTTCAGCAATGTGGTTTGCAGTACACTGGGCTTGCTGGCCATCTCTCCATGGGCCGGTTCCTTGAGGATCATTCTGCGTACTGGTGGTTCATGATCCAGGAGGTCCCCAAACCCTTCCGGGTGATGGTATGCGATCCACTAAGAATCCTTTGAAAAATTTAATTCCATCATGTTTCTTCTAAAATTTATAAATAAATTTTACCCCATTCACATTATTAGACATATAAGAGTATTTTAATCCTTCGTAAAAGTGATTATAGGAGTATTTACTTCCCTTGGTGAAATTTTCAAGACCCTACAATTTCCCCCCATAAAAATGGGGTCTGTTCAGAACAAAAATAGGATTATTCTAATGTTTAAGCGATCCTAAACTGAAATGGTTCGTAGTTGAATAGATAAGTCTGGTAGGAGGAGAACATGCCTTTATATAGGGGCCCTTGTCATTTTTAGTTTACCATTTCTCATGGTGAAATGTTCTCTCGACTCCCCTGACTTCCTCTATATTTTTGTATTGTTCCTCTTATGAAAAGTCTATTCACAAACTGTTTCATACACACCAAGAACTAAACATATCACCATTTTTTCTACTCGTGAACCGAATTTTGGATTTTTTGAATGGTGTTGTGGAATTTTAAAACTAAAATCCATATTTTTCATAAGAAAACACTACGTTGAATGTGTATCTACGTACTGATCATGAACCAGTGAACCAAACTTCTAAAACATAATAATCCAAACATAAAATTTTAAACTGGAATTTGTTAAAAATGACCATAATGAGGCTTTGGATTGCAATATCCACCTTACAAGAACCCTTTTGTTCACTAGCCAATGCTCCACGGGCCAATACCTCGCAGATTCTTCGTATAACATGGTTGTATATGAGAACTGCCTCCACGTATCGTATAGTATTCAAGGTTTTCTTCCTGCGTATCATGAAATATGCGGGATAGGCCTGCCATGTACCATTTCTAGGGATAGTACCTGGAGCCTTATACGGACTTGTTTTTACGTCTTTTTAGCTATTTTCCATATACTTTATCCAACAACTTCCATTGGACTATATTTTATCGGCTTTTGGATCCTCTTGTGTATACTATAATGGTTGTTTCACAGATTGTGATAAAATCAACAAAGATGAGGGAGAACATGTTGGGGGATAGTGAGGTTCATCTTCGATCTTACATTATTCCCAGTGATAGATTCATAAAGGATCTCTTGATTATAGAGCCCCTAGCCCGCCCATTGTCCATACAGTTTCCAATTTATAGATTTGGTCTCCCTAACGACGTTCCTCTACTATTGGTTGACCCCAATACCCCTTTTATTCTCTTATAATCACCACAAGGACATGACCAAACCAAAATTTCCCCAATATGAGAATTCATAGCTACACCATTGTAGGAAAACATCTTCAAAGTAGGAGGCTAGACACAGAATTAGGAAAATCATAGGTGTCACAATGCTATCCTGAAACTAGCCGCCCGATAGTACCCATCCATTATCAATATCTCCCAAGAAAAATCTAATGATGGGTGGAACACCAGGTGGGATCTGTGGGCTGGAGGATGTTTCTACAACGAGTTTTATTAGGCATTATGGGTACACCAAACTTGTTTGGATCCCCCTAATCAGTTAATGGTGGTGAACTTATATCAATACAACTAGGTTTCTCAGCTCACAGATTTCTCCCAGGAGAAATCATTTTGGAGTTGTTGTGTCATTGGTGTTAAAGCACCAACACCTTCCATTTTTTGCATGGGGAGGTGGGAATTGACTTATGGGATATCCACCATCTTGGAGGAATCCCCATCCTTGGAGAGATGTATGATGATTTTATCCTGGTAGCTGCTACTTGGAATGAAACTAACCATGTGTCCCCTTTGACAAAGAGTCTACGGGTTATGACAGAGGGATTACTTGATCATAACCTCCAAGATTTCTCTCTTATCCCATTTGAGGCATGGATAGAATTATTCCAGTAGGAAAACATACCCATGATTATGGATCACCACATTCGAACTCATCCATCCCGTCAGTCCCGACAGACTCCAGGGTCATATTTCACTATGCTCGAAGTGGTATGATATACCACCTAGGCATACAAACTTCACCTGGACGTATCACCTACACTTATATTAGTAGTTTTCTTTGCCATTTTTTTGAGTGGATGTATTTTCCCATCCCACGATCTATATACCGAGGTTTGGGCCTATACTTCTATGATGGTGGTCATTCTAGCAGAGGGTCAACCCATCAATTTGAAAATTCCTACTCTCACCCAATTTTATAAGCTGTTGGAACAAATACAAGAAGGTAGGACACAACATCATCTTAGAGGACTATTTCAATTCCTGTATTGGTGTATGGAAGAACACTTCTTTGGTTATGAATATCAAAACACTGTAAAGGTTCATCATTATGACTTTTATCCCACCCTTCTCAACATTTCTAATGTTCTTCCTAGGATTCTATGCATTATTGATGTAGTTGGGTTACTAAATTAAGCTTCATGCTTCTCCTTTGCACAGAACCCTACCACTCATGGGTCATTAAGAGGTGACATGGGTGGTTATTTAGAATAATGTTCATACATTAATGTATTTTGAGATGGGATACTCACTGCTCGTATAGATCAAGTGGCCATTTGTGATTTATACCCCCCTTATCTGTTTTCTAGAAAATTTGGGTGCCTTCAACAATCCAGACTTCTTCCTAGTGTTGAATTAAGGGGAGAGTATCATTTTGCAATTCATCACTAGTTATGTCTTATGAAGATGCGGGAAGGTGTCCCTATGGAAGTTATCATCCCCAATATAATGGGGTCTACTTTTATGTCACTAGAATATGCCCAAATCTGGATAGAATAATACCCAGATGTAGTGTTGAGGGAACCAGTTCGGTGGGTGCAGAAGCCTCTAAGAATTCTCTTCCCCGCCCTCACCCTGACGACCATGCCACACATTTTTTCTTCTATGATGACTGTAACAGCTACATGATCTATTCCAATTCTTGAATTATATAAGACAAATACTCTTCTTATTCCTACCCTTTTAGTATAAAGGTTCTCGGTTTGGCACCAAAAGCATCTGGATGTAGCTTTATCAGTACAACCTATCTTAATGGGGAGTGATTCAGACTGCTTCCCTCCTGAAAATGCTGCTCATGACCCTAATGGGGTTATCCTATAAGAGTATCACTGGACACCCCTAAAAACGTGGAAATTCCTCTGCGTTCATCTCCAACAGTTGAACCATCTGATGGAAAGGAGATACCCCCTTTTTGGGTGACATATATTAGGTATCTTACCACCCCTGTTATGACACTCTCTACTTATAGTCACGTTGCAATATGGGAGGATCATGGTACTTATGCCGAAGGGAGGCACTAGGCAGTGCGAAAATTGGTATGGCGCAAGTTATGTGCTCTCTCTATGAAGAAACCCATAGAAAATTTTCTGACAAGACTGGAAACTTTCAACATTTATTCACCTAGTTGGGTTTTGATGGCTTTTATTATCAGAACATACACCTCCTTATCTACCAAATCATCATATCCTGAGAAGACCTCAGCTCTTTTGAGGACAACCATTCCAAGTTCAATGCTTCCCACCATCAGGTTATGACCTTATGAGATGTTTTGGAGGAACTCGATCACCTAACGATTGAAAAGCCGAAGTATCATGATTTAGTGTTCTCTCAAAATGAAGGGTTGTGGGAAAGAAAGTCCCACAAATCAAGGTTGAGGGATCAAATGGACTCTTTGTGTTATAATTATGAATCTATCCAGAAGAAAGGGCAGGAACTTAATGTCGTTCTGAAGTGGGTGCATCCAACAGTCAAGGCTGAAACAGAGGAGAGATCTTCTTTAGAGAAAACTCTTTATGTCCTGTGACAGTCACTGGCCATATTTCTAGAAATGGAAAGCTAAGATTTGTTGTGCTCTCCCCAAATCATGATATGTACTCTTTTTTTCTTTTTGATACGTTGGAGAGACATAAAACTATGGGTGTTCCTCCCTTTTTTCTGAACTCAATGAAACTAATTTTCCTTCAAATGCTTATTCTTTTCCTTTTCTTGTCATATCAATTGATCGCAATCAATCATTTAAAACTTTATTTCAACTAGGTATTAATTTTAAACCATGATTTGAAACAAGTAAATTGAAATAATCGAATCGAGCTCTAAGTGTTTCCCATACAATGAGACGCAGTGAATGAAGTTTGACTATTACTGAGGTTTTACAAAAAACCTCACAAACTTTGTCTCTTTTTCATTATCACTCTAATTTTTTAATATGATAGATTGAAATAGGCTTAGCAGGTATAGATTATATTGTTCTTAGACCTCCCTTTGTAGGTTTTAAACCTAATAATATTTACGTATCTTTTAAAATCTCAATTTATTTCATCATTTTTTTTCTTTTTCCTTAAACCATACATGATGTAGGTTTAATGAACTGATACTTGACTTTTATCCAGAGGTGATTTTTGCAGATTTTCTCTCTAGAAAGTATGGAATCTTTTTCTGCTGGCAGTTTACATTCCTACCAATTAAACTCATTAATAATTTATTTATTTCAGATATCTTTGACAACATTTAATGAGGCAGAGGCCCCAATTTTGGATTCCTTATCCAAGAATGTTCAAATATCCTTTAGACATATATTATAGATTTTTTTGACCCTAAATTTGTGAAATTTGGACATTCATAGGTATTAGGAGTCGTTTTAGGTGTATAGAGGTAGGAGAGGACTCTCCTAAGGATGAACATTCCCTTGAATGAAAGCCATTTTTAGGTGACATATGCAGAGCCACTGGGGCATGATGTACATAGTCAAACAAAGGTTTCCGCTGGAAACTAGCATTCTATCTTCAATGGCTTGTAGGATTTGTAACAGTTTGAATTTATTTTGATGTTGGGAGCCATATTGAGTGGCCGGTCTAAGTGATGGTGTCTGAGAATATTAGGTACATTCATATCATCTTGAGCGGGTAACTATTCTGGAACATTTCTTACTTTCATAAGGGAGAGCTAGTGAATGGGCAGTTAATTTAGAAATCTCTTTTATATCAGGGTAATTTGGAAAGAGGGAGGAATGTAAGCCATTATAAAGGGGTTTTACAAATCCGAGGATGTGATAGGACATGAATATCATATGAGTGTACATATACTAGAATGGACTCTCCTGAGAACAACTTTTCCTTTTATTGACAGCCATTTTGTAGGAGGTATATGTAGATCTTTTGGGGAATGAAGTGCATAGTCAGACACAGGTGTCTATAGGACATTGACCTTCCATTTTCGATGGCTATGAATGATTATATAGATTGTGAACTTTCTGAACATGATACATGATCTTTATCAAGGGGTGCACCTGAACACGAAAATGGAAATTTTAACTAAACTTCTTCAGGAAACCCGAAAATGAGTGGGGACATTATTATTTTGTATGAAGATCAACTTCATGAATTTGGATAGGGTATATTTATTTTATAGAAACCTCAAAAGATACAAGAGATGGATTAGGCCCTCATGTTATAATATATCCAGGATGTGTGTAGGAAGGAGAATGTAAACCATGATTTTGAGGTCCCCTGAATAAAGAGGGATGTTACGAGGCTTGGAATCTTCTGAGCATACTAAGATTTGAGAGGAATCACTTGGGGATGAGTTTTACTTTGATTGATGACCATTTTTTAGGGGACATATGTCGAGCCACTGGGGAATGATGTGCATATCCAAATAAAGGTGTTTGCGGGACACTAGCCTTCAATCTCTGATGGCCATGAAATATTATGTATATTCAAGATTTCTCAGAGCATGAAGATTGATGTATGGAAGGAGTGTTTCCAGATATATTGGAGACATCCGAGTTGTAATTAAATCATGGAATCAGGTATAAATTTAATTGATATGACTCATACATAGGTTGAGGAATTCATCCCATCTTTGGGGTACCCTATCACTTGACATTGTATGTCCAGGATGTGGGGTTCCTTATTGGGAAAGGAACCATGACATGAAATTTTGGGTAATGTTTCTAAGACTAACTTCTTAGACTATTTTTCCATAATTTCATATTGGATATCTCACTAGGAACCCTAATCTCATGTGAGATATGCTCTATGTGAGAAACAAGGGATTACGAGGATTCTTAGTTACCACCTGAGAATATCAAAATCAACACCAAGGAGCACTTTATGCTCAGACCGACGCTATGCAGTTTAAAATCATAAAGCAAGGATGATTCTTTCCTTGCAGTTTTATTTCATGTGGTGAGGACTTTGTATTGTTACAAAGACCATCAACAGCTTTGAGTTAACCATTTTCGGGATATTCTGTTGATCCATGGAAATGAGTGATGATAAAAGGTGTAAACCATAGTCTTAGGGGGTGGGGAACATGGGTTAAGAGGGATGATATGAGGCTTGGAAGCCTATTGGCCACACCGAGGTAGGAATGGAATCTACTGGGGAATAATTTTCCTTTGATTGATGGACTTTTTGTAGGCAACATATTCAGAGCCACTGGGGAATGATGTTTATAGTCAAACAAAGGTTTCCAAAATACACTAGCCTTCCATCTTAGGGGGACATGAATGTTTATGGGGATCCAAGTTTTCTTGGAATATGGAGTTTTAGAATTTGGAAAGATGTGTCTGGGAATGTTAGAAATACCTATACCATGATTAACCATGAACTAATGGAACTTCCACATAGATCTGACTCATATTTATAGTGGTAAGAAATATCTTTTAGCTTCCCATGACTAAGGGTCATGTGCGGGACCTCATGTCATTGAGAATCAGGCCATAAGCGACTCTTGATGAATCTCACAGTTTATTATCATGTTGTAAAGACCTTTCAATAACTCCCCATACATGTCTAACACATTCATGGGGGAAGGAACATTTTCTTGATGGTGGCTTGGTCGAGATGCCAAATCGGAGCATCACTACGTATCCTGCAAGGGTTAGAATCAATCCATACATATCTATGAAAATTCCCTACAAATGTTTGGTCCATTTATAGGGACATGTGAGGGATTTTTTTTTTGTTTTTTCAGTTGTTGGGCCTGGATTCCAAATTTTGGTGTCACTACATATCCTGGAATGGAAGGAATCAAGCCATACATAGTTCTAAACATTCCTTATACCAATCCGGCTTGGACATAGGGGTAGGAACATTTTTGTTTCATTTTCTACAGGTGTGAGGTCTACCATATTTCTCTATAGTTTATTTGTGTAAGGGAATCTTTGACAATGATCCTAAGCTCATGTGATTTATACTCGATGTGAGTAACAAGGATTAAAAATTGTTTCTTTCTCAAGTGTGGGGAGGTAAATGATATATTGGAGGCATTTTTTTATATATATGGTGGGGATAGGCTAAAATCTAGGATCAAGGAATCACTATGTATCCCTCACGGATAGGAATCAATCCATACATAGTTCTCAGAGGGATCATGTAGTTTATCATCATGTGATTAGGATGCTTTGTGCCATGAAGTTTAACATATTATTTAAAGGACAAGAGTAACAATTTAATGTCATTTTTCAGGGACGAGTTCCATACAATTTAACTTAACGTGGACAGGAATACGAATCATAGTTTAGGTTCATAGAGTTTATACCAATATTGGGCATTTATATTACATGAAATATTTCTTCTGAAACCTTAAATTTGTAGGAGTTTTGGTGGGTTGTTCATCTATTTATATCAGGGCATATTCTCCATTAGAATAAACCCATTGTATGAAATATGGTTCTTCCCACTTTGGTTCAATATTTAGGAGCTTATTCCTGAGTATCATCAGGGTTCTGAGGACTAACACCATTTCTAATTTGACGAAATATCGGAGGAAAACCTTTTTGTTGAAGACTTGTGTGATCCATTTTTTTTAAATTTCAAAATGGTGAAAAGTGTATAGCCTTTTTTCATCTAGCTTTCCCAACTCATCAAAAAATCTCTGCGATTTCTTGTCCATGTAAAGTTCATCACAAATGAATATAAGAAGTGATGGACCCTAAATCTCAATTCGAAAAACTACCTCTACCCCGTATACAAGTTAGTACGGGGACACTTGGGTGGTTGTGTAGTTCCTGGTATGGTTATCCCATAAAGCAAGGAGTACTTCTGGACACAATTTATTATCCTTATCTACCATATTTTGGAGTATGTTGGATAGATTCTTGTTGAAGGCCTCTATCTTCCCATTTGCTGCCACATGGTAGCACGATAAACAGTTGGATTTGATTTCATACTCCTAGTATAACCTATCCAACTCTACAGATCATAAGTTGGTTGTTTTTCAGTATTATATGAGGGAAAACAAATCAGGTAATCATGTTGGCCTTTACAAATCTAACTATTTTTTTCACCATGACTTTTTTAAGGGGTATGGATTCGGCCCATTTTGAAAAGAAGTTGGTTGTTCTGAGTATAAAGTTGAAATGTCCGGCTGTGGTGGGGTGATATAGTCCCACAGCATCCATCCCCCAAGTGGATAATGTCAAGGAGTACTTAGCTTTATAAAGTAACTCCATTGGTCAATGTATAAAATTGGCATGAACGTGGTTGTAATGGCACTTATTGGTGAATATGGAATAATCCTGCATCACGGTGGGCCAGTAGTACCCAAGCCTTTGGATTTGAAGAGAGATCTTGGTTGCTGATTGGTAAACTCCACAACCTCTGACATGAAGTTCTTTCATGACAGAAGAAATCTCTTCTCCATCTATTCACTTGATAAGAACTCCATCAAGGCCTCTTTTGTAGAGAACCTTTTATTGGTTTAACCCATTGTATAATACAAAGTTGACTTCCCATCTTTGAACATGTTCCCTTCCAGCCCTATATGGTGGTAGTTCCACCTTTTGAAGGTAATTTGAAATGGGTTCCATACAACCGGTGGTGTGACCATAAGGATCAGAAATGGGGATAATTAGAATTATTTCCTCAGTATTTTTCTAGATAAATGGCAAGGCCATTAAACGGTGGGCACTACTAATGATTGTTTCATATCGGTCAAGATCAGCCAAGGTTATGGATGCATTTTCTAGAGCATCGGCCTGAGTATTTTGGGACTGGGGGACATAGGTCAACGTTGGTTATGATGGGAATTCTGTCATAAGCTCTCGAACATGGTTCATTAAGGGGCCCCATACATCTTTCATAATGTCATAGTCACCATTGACCTTCTTGATAACTAGCTCTAAATCACCATTTTTCTGCAGTTGTTTTTCTTTCACATAGAGTTCCAGTTCCAGGCCCGCAATGATGGCATGATATTCTGCTTCATTATTTTTATACCCATCTAAAAGAAGAAACGAATAATGCAGGATGACCTTTTCAAGGGATATGAGTATAACACCCAGCCCCACTTTGTTAAGCTTGATATCCTCCATTATTTTCCATATTGGGAATCTCAAGACACCATTAAAGTACATTTACCATGTCTGGGGGTCCACTTGGACAGAGAACACTTCTTCATTTGAAAGTTCGACATCCAACAATGTTGTTTCTTTTGATGGGTTCTTAGCCATAAATTCTTCTAATTCCTGGGCTTTGATGGCCTTCTGGGGTAAGTACCATATGTCAAAATTTTGTAGGATGACTGCCCATCGTGATCGGTGTCAAGTTAGTATAGTGTGATAAAGGATATATTTCAGTGGGTTGTAGAGGGAGACCAGGTGGAGTTCATGGTTTTGCATGTGATTCCTATGTTTCTGAACCATGAAGATTAGGGATAGGTAGTTCTTTTAAATTTATAAATATTGAGTTTCAGCATTGATCATTGTTCAAATAAGGTAACATTGGCCATTCTCACTGATGGAATCATTCTTCTACACGAGGAGGGCACCTAATGACTATTCCTGGGTGGTTACATACAAAATGAGTGGTCTCCCCTCAACTGGTAGCATCAAAACTATTGATATCAAGAGATAGATTATGATATTGTATAATGATTCTTGGTAATCATTATCCCACTCATACATAACCCCTTTATTCATTAACCTATTGAAAGGTATAAATTTACCCTCTAAGTTGGATATAAAGCATCTAATGTAGGCCAGCTTCCCTTGGATACCTCTCAACTCAGTGAGGTTGTGAGGTGAGTACATTCCAAGGAATGATTTTGTCTCATTAGGGATGACTTCGATGCCATGATGGCATACAATGATGCTGAAGAATTTACTAGAGGTAACACTGAATTCATATTATAGGGGGTCCATCATTAAACTGTGTTATTGTGGTTTTTTGAAGACAATTTCAAAATCAGCCATGTGGTTTGAGTGCTGTTGTTATTTAACCACCATATCGTCAAAAAAACACTCGATGAATTTTCCCATGAAGGGCTTGAAGATGCTATGCATGGTGCACTGATATGTGGCGCCTAAATTGTTTAGACCAAAGGGAATCACCTGTTAACAGAACCCTCCCTAAGGGGCCATAAAAGCAGTAGCTTCTTCATATCCTTGGGACATCTAGATTTTATTATATACATAATAGCCATCCATGAAGGATAGGTCCTTATATCTGACAGCTGCATCAATCAATAATCCTGTGATCTGGATCGAGAAACTGTCTTTTGGAAAATGCTGATTGAGGTCCCTGAATTCAATGCAAATTATAATTTGTCTCTTATTATTTTTGATAGTGACTATGTTTTCCAACTTGATCAGATATTGGACTTCCCATATAAATCAGGCTTTGATCATTTTGTTAAATTCAGCCTCTATTTTGGCAGCATGTGATGAGTGGGTCCTCTGGATCGAGGCCTGAAATTTATATGTAGTTATAAAAAAACACATCGTGATTCTTCTTTAGGAACAAGGTATAAGTTTCCTGCTCCTCGAAAGTCATATCCACATTGATCAGAGTGGGATGCATGTTATCTTTGGTGCCCCGGTTTATCTCCTCATGTTTATTGATTATGGTTGAGACACCTTCTTTGAATGCATTAGGGGAATTATTGAGCTCTTCCTCTTCATCTTCTTCTTATTTTTCATCTTCATCATCATCTTCCTCTTCTGATGGATAGAGGATTCTCAAGATTGACCCACCAATGTTGGGAGAGAAATCATAATTTGCCTTAGTAAGTATGTTGAGGGATGTTTGGGGTTCCATGGACTGGTCGGGATCATATCTGTTATGGATTTTCCTGAAATCATGGGAGTCTTCACTCTCTTACGTGTATTTAGACTTCGAGGTCATAATAGAGATCATGCTGACAATTGAGTTTGCATCTAGACCCGCACTTATGTATTTAAATTGGTTAATGGGTAATGTATAATATTTCCCAAGATTTTGTAGGGGATCGATTGGATCCATTTATAATCCATTCGGGGTAGTAATCCAATCTATTTCGTCGGATGAAGGATTTTTTTCTTCCACCTCATAGGAAACTACAACGATGTAATGCGACTCACATGACCCAAACATGGGTTTATCAGCGTGTAATGTCCCGTTTTTTCCCATCAATGAAATATTTGATGCATTGATGGTATAATGACTGAATTATAGCATGCTGATGCAGCCATGGACTCCCTAATAGGACATTGAATTCCGTACATTGTTGTGCTACTAAAAACTCAAAATCCAACATGAGGTCTCCAATCCATGTTTCAATCATGATTTTTCCCAACGGCTTCTTCTTGCACTTGTTATATCCCAGTAGAGTTTTAGTGTAGGGTGTTAGGATGTCTTCATCATAGCCCAATCATCGAAGTATTTGCAGTGGGAGGACGTTTACTCTAGAGATGTTGTTGATGAAAATCCTCTAGACATTAATTCCATTTATCTTTCCTAACAAATATAAGTGTTTAATGTGCCCTTGCATGATGGAATCTTTATAACTATCTGTGAAGGATTTGGAGACATGAAACTCATCGGGATTGGTTTCCGTACGATAGACTTCGGCTGTTGATACCTTACCCTTGAACTCCTGGGGATCAGTAAGGCTTCAATAAGTGCCTCCCTAAGATCTGAAGACAAACATTAGGCATCTAGGATTGATAGCTTCACTTGTACTAAAGCTATCTGTTTTAGGATATTATATTTCTTCTCTAAAGTTCAGCACTTATCGGCACAAGGTTTCTCTTTCAGAGACACTTTGGGGGATTAGGAATTGGATATAGATGGATTGATCTTTATGAGAGGATATGGTGGCACTGCGGTCCTTTCTGGGTTTGTTCTATATGGTCCGTCTGTGTTCCTTGGGAGATTCAATGTTTGTTATTTCTCCGAAATATACTCCAAGATAACAGGTCTTGGATTTCCTCTCGTTGGGGTGGATGATCACTCTGGTTCACATTGTTTCTATCATATGTTATTTCTGTGAGTTTCTATGATGTTAATTGTTTGAGTTATGGCATGGTCCAGAATTAGAAACCTTCCACGATCATGCCTTTTAAGAAACCTCCAGCCTCTGTGGCCTCTTCCTCCAGCTCTCCGGTTGGGTGCAAGGAATTTGGGTTCATGGACATAGTCTCCATCCGAGATGGGGTCCATCAAGTGAATTACAATAATGGAATCAAATATCAGTTCTTGATCTAAAAATGTTTCTCTCTGTATGTCTTCTTCAGATGGTTCTATTTAGCAGGGTGGTGCCCATTGTACCATTTTCCAGGGCGGTTCCCATTATACCAAGTCTATTGGTATGAAATCTGAAAGTTTCAATACTAGATTTATATTCAATGTCATCCCATATTCTTGCTTCAACTTTCTACCCTTATTTCCCTTAGAGGACAGTGAGGTTGAGGAGGATGGGTGTGTTGTATTAGGATCTTTTTGGGGGAATGGTTGGTTGTTTCAACTAAACCTGGAGGATTCCATGAATTCAGTTTACTATTTTCCAAGATATCTAATTTTCAAAAAAATCTCTAACTTACTGGTGAATGTTTTCCATTCTTCTTCCTCTCATGAGTCTGAGGTGGAAACATACACCACCTGTGCTGGAGGCAGGCCCAACTTGACTTTCCCAGAATCCACTATATTTTGTATGAGATCCTTGAAAACAAATCAGTTTTGGATGGGGTTTCCCAGTTTCTGGTGATAGGTATAACAATTTGGACGGTCGTTGAAACCTACTTCATCATCTCACTTTGGCTCCAGTAGCTGGAGCAAGTTGAAATTCATGGATGCTATGTAGTATCCGCAGACTTATTCGTCTTAGAACGTGTAGAATTTGTTTCTTTATTCTTAAAACTGATTTTTCTTAGCACCATGTCATTCATATTTCCTAGGTGGTGGTGGATGTTGGCATCTATGGGATATTTCACGGTTCGTTGGGGGCCTCACCATTGGAGCTGGTACTTGGGGGGGCTTAAGTGTGAAAGGAGCCACTTCCTCTTTTCCCGCTCTTTTCACTGGGGATGATAAAGCCACATAGGACTTGAGATTGGTATTTTACAATGAGTCTTTCATCTTTTGGGAAATGGAAGATAAATCATAGAACCCACATGTGTACTTCACTAGGATGATCAGTGTTCACAATTAATCATGAATATTTTTTGATGCACAAAGTGAGCATTTCATCATGGGGGAGGAGTCTATTCATGGAATAAGTCAGGCCTTTCCATCTGGAAGTGAACTCTAAGACTCTTTAATTCTCTTTCTTCTTGTAGTTCATGAGATCAATGACCATTTTCTTAGGCAGTGTTGAACTAAACTAGAAGATAAACTATCGCCAAAGGTCCTCCCAGCCTCTGATTGATTTTTTTGTAAATCTAGTATACCATATGAAATCTGATCCCTAAAGATTTCGTACGAAGCATATGTGTTTTACTTCTTCTTGCTGCTCCGGAGTGCCCATCATGGGGAACAGTAAGAGGAATAGTGTATTAAATGTTGTTTTGTGTCCCTCGAGCTATTGAACTATGAGAATACAGGGTTTTCAAAGTTTGGTGGTGGTCAAACATTACTCATCCAATTAGGGTTTGGTTTATGCTCTGGTAGTATAGGAGCGTGCCACCCCTCCATGGATTTTAGTCAAGCAGTTAGTTGTTTGACGATGTTCAAGAGACCTTGATTCATATCTTTCCAAGCTTGATCTTGGGCTGGTGTGGTAGTGGCCAATGGTGGGCATGCCAGTGCTGCTAGAATTTGGGGTGGATACCTAGTCGAGGGCATCATTTGTGAGTTTACATGAATATAGTATGGCTCCCTTCCCAGTGGGGGAAAGTCTTGATATCCTTGGAGGTCCTGGTTTAAGTATTTTTCTAATTCCGATGCTAGCTTGAACAGGCCTCCAAGCATGGATTCATTCACTAGGATGAGCGCATGTGGTAAGGGAACCTCTAATGGGAACACTTACTGAAGTTCTATAGGGGGAACACATCCCGTAAGGTAGCTTCCTCGATGCAGGTCGACATTAACTATCCCAAGCTCTTTCATTTCTTCCTCCTTCTTGGTGAACCCTTTGTTGAGGGTTAGGGACTCATTATTAGGGTGAGGAGGAGGTGGTTCATGGAAGACCTTGGATTTATTCTTCTGTTTTTGGGGTTTCATGAGGGAGGTAGTGATGGATTAATTTAGGGGCACCCAAATTTAGGACTGCTCTCTAGTTCTGGGTTTGCACACCATCAGGCTTGGTGTGGGATGCATATAAGAGAGAACCATATTCCCTTGCTTCCTCTCCCACTATGTCATTTACTATCAGATTCTTGGGGATTAATTTTACCGAATTCATAGAGACATACCGCTTTGGGGGTGGTGCACCTGGTGGTGAATGGTAGGAAGGATTTATACCTCCTTTGTTAGATTTTCCCCTTCCATTATGTTGTATTATTTGGGTTTCTTTGTGAGGATTATCCCAAAGGTATCCCTAGTCTGACCTCGTTATCCACCTTTGTTTTGAATGGTTCGATCCATAAGAAGCAGTGGAACATATGACTCCTTGTCCCATCATTCTTCCTAGATGGGAGAATATAGATTTCCATTTTGTGTGGACGTGAAGTAAAAATACCCCCACCCTTATGGAATGGGGTTGTTCCTGTTCTTCCGTTGATGTGCTACGGCCTAGATTTTTTGGTCTTATGGGGAAATTTCGATTTAGAAATTCCCCCATCCCTATGGGCTGGGGTTGTTCCCTCATTATGGTGGTATCTGCCACTATTTCCTCATTTTAAATTTCACATACTCCAACGTGGTTGTGAGTCGAGTATGGAATTGGGCCTCCATAGTGTCTATGGTGTTTTGAAGACATTTTCCCTTATTGTCGGTTGGATTCCTTTAGGAATGATTCCTACTAGATGTTCTTGGCTGAGTAACTCAAAATCTCTTTGATGGATTGATCTCTTTGGTCCTGATTCTTTCGAGACTTACTCTGAGACGGTTTTTGTTGAGTATGCCATATTTCCTGAGCAAGGGTTTCATTTGATTTCTTCCTTTGGGATTTGACACTCAAATATTTCATTTCCAATGTGGTTAACTGGATGGGGTGTTGGGTGATGTGTAGAGATACATGTTCTCCCCATCAATGAATATTAACTCCATTTGGGGCCTCACCATCGAGGTGATGCAACTTGTGCAGTGCATGGAGTCTAGACAATCCATGTTTTTTCTTTCACCTTTCTGACCATGGTTTTCATGCATACGGGAGGGATTACAGGTTTATTAGACGATGAATCTCTCATAACATGTTGATATGGTCTATTTACCCTTCGTAGCGTAAGAATTTTTCATTCAGATGACGAAGATTCATCCATATATTAAGGCGAATGTCATGCATACATTCCCTATAAAATGCCTCCTGTATGTCGAAGTGAGAAGTGGTCATAGGACAACAGATCACTATTATATTATCCTTAGCTAGTTTTCTTCTCACAAGAAACATATCCTGATATCGTTCTTCTATGGGCTCCCCTACTTGATATGCCCATCTCGACTACTTCTTAAAAATTTCGTTCTAAGAAACCGGGCTGGTGGGAGCCTCATTGATATGCAAATGACACGGGGGTGGCTCTGAAGATGAGTGTGACCCCATACCATCCTTTTGTTGAGAAAGTATTTCCCTTGTAATAGACAGAGTGCATGATATGTATGAATCCTTCTTTCTAAGCACCTCAACATAAGGGGGCTTTCTCATATCTGTTTCTGCAAGGGGAGGGTCTTCTCACTATTATGACTTTTGATTGTGGGGAGGACCTCCGTAATCGGTGCTTCAATGGAGAGGGAAACCATTGCAACTTGATTCCTGACCACGAGGAGTGTCCCTATGGAGTATACTCTAGAGAGGACCATCCGGGAAGGCTGCGGCGAGGGGAGGACCTTCTTGATACATAATGTCACTGAGGTGAAGACCTTCTCAATGACTGATATGGTGGCAAGGACTACCATCACAGCTTGATACCTGGCTAAATGGATAATTTTTGTAGTGTATATCTTGGGGAGTACCTTCAGGATGTACAACAGTGAGGAAAGGACCTTCTCATTTCTTGAAGTTACTATGAGGAGGGCCTTCACAGTAACTGACATTATAGAGAGGGCATTTTCAATGAATATCAACATGGATAAGACTACCATCATGACTTGATGTCCAAATACATGGAAAATCATATCAGTAGCGTATACCCTAGGTAGGACCATCATGGTGGACAACATTAAGGGCATGAACTTTTTACTGTCTTATCTACATGTCAAGGTCAGTGATTCCTCGATGTGCATCAGGAGAGATGCTCTCATGATCAATCATTATTGGCCCATGGAGTGAGCCCCTGTGGGTGCTCTGGGGAGTTCCTCCAGAGATAATGGTAGCGATATTATGGGAAATAACTTCACAACTAGTACCGCCACTTCCATAATTTAGTAATGGACTGGCAGGATCATGATCCTTTTTTATGTGTGTTTTATGGAATCAATAACCCCATCATCTAGCAGAGCAAGATCATGTGTGTGATCTTCATTTTCTATTTGCCTTTGGAGAATTTCATTTTTGAGCACTTTATTGCGGGTGACTGGGGTCATATACTTTTGGTAACAACCTTCATATATGGGTCCTTATCATGTTGAGTCCCATGATGTTGATGGGACATGCTGATGTACATATTGATTTTTCACAGGGATATGTTCCAGCCATAGAGTGGCCACTATTATGGACTAACATCCCCCAGTTCGAACCTGAATTTTTTCCCTATATGGTTGTCTGTGTATCATGAGATACAACTGTTGACCCTCCTGGACTAGATCAGGGATGCATTACTACTCTGGAGTGACTAACTCTTTTTGCGAGCAAGTTATTCCATTCGAGAAAACCAGGTCGTGGGTCTGATTTCTTTCCTTTGTTGTCGATGTAATTATATCTTGGCATGTATTGAGGATATGGTCTAGAATTGACATTTGATATTCCATCATTTCCAAGATGTGAGGAGATACATCTTTGAATGGAACAGGTAGGAAGGCCCATTTTGTTTTTGGAATAGGATTTTGTGCCTTCTTTAGTACCCCATGGGTTTCAGTAGATACTAGGAGTTCTCCTATACCAGGACAGAGGAATGAGTTTTCCCCCAGTCTTCTTCTCTAGTTGTCATTGTATTTGACTGGTGGGATTTATATTCATGAGTGGGGATTTTAATATACTTTCTTACTACTATATTTGTCTCATGGGCGTTGTATGCATCCGCAAAAAAATTTATATGCTTAAATTTTATTGTTTCCATCCTATTTGGTTGACGGGCATGACGCACATCAACATGTATTTGTTCCTGTATGTAGCTGGTTGCCACAATATTTATATAGAGGGAATTTGGGGTGCCGACAAATATATGTATTTTCCAATATTTTGTCACTCTTTCTACACGGTGGGCTGACGATAACTAGAATGAATGTGCACGTTCTTGTATTATGCCACCCTATTTCTGTGGTGGGCTTGAGTGGTGGGGGGAGGGTTGCATGTATGCTCATTAAATGATGTTGTGTTAGTATATCAGAGTTTTTCCTAATGAACTAGGGTGATAGCATGTTTTTTTTATATATTATATGCCCTATGTGGGTACCCCGAGGGGCCCAGGTTGCCTGGACTTTAGGAGGTTCCCTCGGCATAAGTTCATCTTTAGTGTGAGGAGATATGGTCGTCCGGTGTCGGTGGTGATATTCTATAGAGGGGGACCATGAGTATACCCATTATGCCCTTGAGATGAGGTAGTCAGCATTGAATTCATCTACCTCCGTAAGCTAAGGGAGGTACACATTGTCACGTTTCAGGGACAGGCTCTCGAAATGGTTTGGGATGACCACCAGGGCCGCCTTGTACTAGGGAACCAGTTTCAGCTGAAGAGCCAACTAGAAAACCTTCATAAACTGGAGAGATTGTATCGTGGCCTCCACTATGGGGAGATTAACATTTCTGTGGCACTCTATGATGAATGGGTTGGATGCCCAACATTGAATATTAAGGGTAGGTAAGGGGGTTCTGCTTTTCTTGTGGGCCTCGGCTACCTACGAGATTTTAGATGCTTGTGTCTGCATAGGTTTTGGGGATTTCATTTGGATCAAAGGTTGCTCTGTGGGAACCTGGAATATACATATATGACATAAAAACCACAAAAATCCATCAAAGTATCATTCTTTTAAACATATAAATATTTGAAGATTTAGTTTGGCCTCGCCCCTCTTATTTTATTATTGTGAGGCAAATAGTCTTGAGCAGGTAAGACCACCACCTTTGTTAAGGATTCACATTGGGTTTACCATTTTTGTTTCACATCTAAGGTGGAGTGTTCGGGTAATGATGAAATGGTCCGACGAGAATAATTACTCATCTTTTTTTCTTGAGATGGTTTATTTTAAAATTCACCATTTCTTTTATTTCTACCCATTCTACATAATTATCCTTTAAAGGAAGGTTGGATTAACCTTACAAGGACTGGTTAATTCACCCCTTTAAAATCACAATGGTGTTGCCACAATCAGATGGTCCAAGAGAGAGATTACATGGGGTCAAGTACATGTACAATCGGTCCTCCTCAGATATAACTTCCTCAGATGGTCTCCAAAGGGTTCATTCATGGAGCCAGAAACACCCAACGACCCTGTTTTCCATGATTCATGCACCTTATTTCCAAATTCATAGGCTCATTACACAATGTTTTGGCCAAAGACACTTAATAACTTCATTCGTCAAGAGAATGGGAATTTGGGCTCACCACACCCCTTTTGGGGGAATTATTTCCTATTCTGGGACTCTCTTATATATTTAAGTCATGTTCATATGTTCATGAATACTTGGTTAATTCACAAAGGGTGTGTCCATGAGCTACCCGTAGTTTTTAGGATCATCATACACATATATGGATTTGATGATACAAAGGTAATACTGACTTGACCCATACAATAAGGTACTGTGGAGTTTTTCATTATCCAAGGGGGAAATAAGGTGACTTGATTTTAGGGTCACACCCATAAAAGGGCTTCCTACGTATCCTCATGAGAAGAATCAAATCCCAGGTAGTTTGGATGAGATGGGGATTATTCATGGAAGCATACCATTTGGGGGGATATTGTTTGGTGAACTATTTTGTATGGGAACCCTTTTGAGCTTGGTCCTTCAAGTAGGTGTCCTATGTATCCTAGTTTGATCAGGAATCATAGTTATCATATTTCAAAATTTCATGGATATTATAAACATCACAAATCTCTAAGCCCACACGAGTCATGATTGGTGTGAGAAACAAGAGGATGTGAGAGATCCAACCCACCACATTCCTCCTCTCCAGCTGATGGTCGAGGGAGAGCCTATGACGGAAGAGGCCAGGGAGACTATGGAAGAGGGTATAGAGAAATGAACCCTTCAACATGGGATGTCATTAGAGGTCATGCAGCTCAGCACTCAGAATATTGGGGACTTACCTCAGTGAGAGTGCCTCAGAACACATTCTTGGAAGGGGAGGAGTGACTTCCTCATCAAAAGGGGAAGCGAACATAACCCCTTTAACCAATCACCATTCCTCATTCAATGGAAAAGCAGTTGATCACCCTCAATACCTAGAATGGGGAAGTTCACGTGAGTCTCCCATGGTTAGAATCCAAGTTACCATGGGAATGTAGACCCATATACATCCCTGGAGCCCGAACCATTGTGGGGAGAGACTTCATGAATCTCCTTACCATGGGTATGTAGACTCAAAGGGGCATGTTGATTCACCCAATGGTCTAATCATATGGGTCCGGTGGATTTGGAGGAGGCTTTGGCCTGATGCTGGGGGACTTGTTCATGGAGGGATTATGGAGGACTAGATGGTGATGAAGGGGGGAGATTGGTATTGGAGGTAAGAATACCTGAGAACACCCCATTCTATGTACTGATTTCTTATGCAGGGTGGGGGAATATACACATACCGTAGTGGAATACAGGTAGTGGGATCGTCTGCATACCGATACGGTACGCGGGCATGGTTAGGGACTACCACGCACCACAATGGTACATCGTCCTGGATGCAGTCTGTCACATCACATTGGGTTTAATCCATGTATTGATGCATTACGTGGTGCTGAGTTAAATCTGTGCAGGGATACACTACGTGGAACACCATACTGAAGGAGGGTCTAGGGGACAATCGTTCGTAGGGAGTTCATCTGCGAGAAATATGTGGTTCGCGGTTACACCAATTTGGTTCGCGATTCTCTTATCATTATTAATTTTCCCTATTTTATGGTTCATGACTAGCTATACATGAGAAGTGCGTGGTATGTAATTTGGTCTTTGTCGATGATTCAAGACTGAAGCCAGAATCTTATCAGAGTACTTTCTTCCAACCTCTCGGGTCCCCATCAAGATTTCTTCATCCATTCTCTTTTCAATTCCTTATGTGATCCTTTTATATAGCGTTGGAAAAATCAGATTTATGGGCATGAAACAACATTTTCAGAGGCCCATGAAGTGATATCACGACTTATGGAAGATTCGATCAACCACGGTTTGTGTAGGCTGTGGTTCAGGGTCCAATGGTCTCGATGGCCATCATTTCGTAGGCCAGCGCCTCACAGATCTTTTTGTGTACCGGTGGTTCGTGATCCAGGAAGTTTGTGAACCCTTCCCAGTGATGGTACATGGTCCACATAAAATCGTTTAAAAAATTGAATTCCTTCATGTTTATTATAATTTTTTTTAACTCAATTTGAGTCCATTCACCTTGTTAGACATGTAAGAGTATTTGATTCCTTCTACAAAGTGATTGTGGGAGTATTTCCTTCCCTTTGCGAAACTGTCCGGACCCTACACCCATAAAACCCATAAACCCACTAACATCTCTAAAACCCCTTGAAAACATTAAAAGTTTAATAAAACTGTAAAAAACTTTATAATCCTTAAGAACTCAATAAAAACACACAAAAACAGAAAAAAATAAAAAAAACCCCATAAAACCCTAAAACGCACTAAATACCATCAAATTAAAAAACCATAAAAAACACATAAACGTCATAAAAAATCCTTAAAATACCTAAACACATAAAAAACCTTAAAACCCTAAAAACCCCTAAAAAAACATTAAAAACCATAAAAACCTTAAAAACCCAAAAACCATAAAACTCCTAAAAACCATAAAAACCCATAAAAACACAGAAGGACCCTAGAAATCTACTAAAAAATCTAAATCCCTTTTAATCCCCTAAAAACGTTAAAACATTCTAGAAAAAACCCTTAAAACACAAAAGAAAAACCTTAAAGCCCCCAAAAAAACCAAAAACCCTAAACCCTGAAAACCACTAAAAACCATCCAAATCTATAAAAACCCTAAAAACCCATAAAAATCTTAAGAAGGACCGAGAAATTCAAAAAAAAACATAATAAAAACTAAAAACCTGATAACCCCTAAGAAAACCATTAAACCCTTAAACCCCCTAAAAACCTAAAAAAGATAATAACCCTAAACCCATAAAAACCCAAAAAACCCTTAAAAACCATACAACCCTAACAATCCATAATACCATTAAAACCCACTAAATGTGCTAAAAACCTTTTAAAAACCTAAAATATTTAAAAAACTATAAGAACCGTAAAACCCTACAAAATATAAAAACCTAAAAACCCAAAGAAACCATAAGAACCCTAAACCCCTAAAAGTATAAAACCCTCAAAATACTTAAAAACCCTATAAACATTAAAAATCATTGAAAAGCACAAAAAATACCAAAAAAATATCTAAAACATAAAAACCCTAAAAACCCTGAAATCCCTTCAATATTCTTATGAAAATATTAAAAACCTAAATTTTTTAAAATCCTTAAAAAAATGTGCTAAAAACCCTAAAAAATTATAGAATCCCTAAAAACAATAAAACCCCATAAAATTCCATATAAACCATAAAACCCCTTAAAACAACTAAAAACCCTTTAAACCCCCCTAAACATTTAAATACTCCAGAAAAACTTAAAACACATAGAAAACATTAAAAAAACTCCTAAAAGTCAAAAAAAAGTATAAAAACCTTTAAAACCCCAAAAACCCCAAAACCCTAAATGTCTCTAAAATATATAAAAACCATTAAAAGACCAAAAATTACCTAAAAGTACTAAAAAACATAAAAGGACCTAAAAACCCAGAAAACCATTTAGAAACCATTAGTAAACTATAAACATATAAAACCCCTCAAAAACCAAAAAAGGCTAAAAACCCTAAAAACCCTAAACCCCATAAAAATCCCAAAAAAACCCTAAAAACCATCAAATTCATAAAATATAGGTCAAAATACATAAAAACGTAAAAACCCCTAAGAGAACATTGAAACCCTAAAAACACCTAAAACCCCTAAAAACCTAAAAACGAAAAAAATCCTAAAACCCCCTAAAAGAACCTAAAAGAACCTAAAAACCCAAAAAAATATAAAATCCCCTAAAAACCTTAAAAATCCTCAATACCCATAAAACCCATAAAACCCACTAAAAACTCTAAAAACCCATTAAAACTCTAAAAACATTAAAAACTCTAAAAATATTAAAAATAATTGAAATTTAAAAAACCCTAAAACACAAATATTCATAAAACCCAATATACCCCTAAAAAACCTAAAAATCCCTAAAACCCATAAAAACCATAAAAAACGTTAAAACACCATAAAAGTCAATAAAAACATAAAAATCCCTAAAAACATGAAAATCCCTAGAAAAACTAAAAAACCCAAAGAAAACCATAAAATCATAAAAACACATAAAACCTTGAAAACCCCTAAATAACTCTAAATCACCTTAGAAACCCTAAAACTCTAAAACCCTAAAAACTGTAAAAACCCTTAAAAACCTTATAACCCCCTAAAAACCCATAAAAACCAAAAAACCCCACTGAAAACTCTAATACCCCTCTAAAAGCCTAAAAACGTTAAAAAACACCAAAAAACCAAAAAAACCAAAAAAACTAAAAAAACCCTAAAAAACCCAAGAAAACCATAAAACCCCTAAAATAACTAAATCCACTATAAATCCCTAAAAACCCTAAAAACCCTAAAAATCATAAAAATACAGAGAAAATTTTAAAACATAACCCCCCCAAACTATTTTCAAATCCTTTAATTCCAAAAATCACATTAAACCCCTAATAACAAAAAAAAGCTATAAACCATTAAACCCCAAAAAATTCCTAAGAAGCCTAAAAAATTATAAAAATAAAAAAAAATCTATAAAACCCCTAAAAATATAAAAAATCATAAAAACCATAAAAACCCCCAAGAAAACATTAAAAAATATAGAACACTTAAACCCATTAGAAAACCAAAAAAAATTCTAAACCCCTAAAAATAATAAAAAAATATAATAAACCACAAAAACCCTAGAATGATACAAAAAATTCTAAAATTACATTAAACCTATAAAATCATTTAAAAACTCTGTAAAACCTTAAAATCCTGAAAATTAAATAAAATGCTAAATCCCAAAAAAACCATAAAAATGTTAAAACTCCCTAAAACCGTTGAAAATACCTAAGACCAAAAAAAACCATAAAAATACTAAAAATTCAAAAAAATCCATAAACACATAAGAAACCCAAAAAGAACTAAAAAAACCAATGAAAACCTTATAAAAATAAAAATACAAAAACCCTTAATAATAATAATAAAAGATAAAAAATATAAAACCTCTAAACTCGTAAAACCCATAAAAATGTTAAATCAACTAAAAAAAAATCTAAATACCCTTTAAACCTCCAAAGGCATTAAAAACACTAGAAATCATATAAGCATAAAAAGTCAAAAGAACCCTAAAATCTAAAAAGAACCATAAAAATTCTACAAACCCTAAAACCCCTCAAAATACATAAAAAGACCCTGAAACCCCTAATACGAAAAAACCCTTAAAGACCTCAAAAAAACCTAAACCCCCAAAAAACCCTATAAACCCACTAAAAACTCTAAAAAACATTTAAATGCCTAAAAATGTTAAAAAAAATAAAAAACCTTTAAAACCCAAAATACCCAAAGTACCATAAAAAAGACAATAAAAATAATACAAACCCTAAAAATCCAGAAAATCCATAAAAACCGAAAAAATTATAAAAATAGTAAAAATCTATAAATATTACTTAAAATATAAAAAACACTAAAAACCCAAAAAACCCTAAGAAAAAATTAAATACCTAAAAACACGTGAAACCCCTAAAAAGAGAAAAAAATGATAACGACCCTAAAAAACTCTAAAAACCACAAACTATCCCTAAAAACCCAAAAAAACTACTCAAAATCCCCCCAAACCATAAAAACCATTAAAATTTGAAAAATTACTTAGAAATTTCTAAAAATGTAACCCCCCCCAAAAAAACCTCAAAAACACCTATGAAAACCTTAAAAACCTAAAAAGACATTAAACCCCAAAAAACATAAAAAATCTCAAAACCCATAAAACCCCTAAACATAACATAAAAAATAAAATCCCATTAATACCCTAAAATCCATTAAAAACCATGAAAAACAATAACAACCCAAAACCACTAAAAAATATAAAAACCCTTTAAAAAGAAAACACCATTAAAACCTAAAAAACTCAAAATAACCTAAAAACTCTAAAATCCATAAAAAAACCCAAAACCCCCTCAAAACCCTTAAAATCCCCAAAAACCCAAATAAATCCTCACTATTCCCTTAAAATTACTAATAACATAAAAACCATAAAGCCCTAAAAATATCTAAGAAATCCTTAGAATCGTAAAAACACATAAAACCATTAAAAAATATAAAAAAAATCTAAAAACCCTAAAAAATCCCTAAAAATTCATAAAATAGTAAAAAACCATAAAAACATTGAAAAATCTTGTGAGAACAACTAAAACCTAAAAATAAATAAAACCTCTGGGAAACATAAAAATTAATAAATATCCTAAAAAAAACTAAAAACCTTGAAAATCAATAAAAACAACAAAAAATCATAAAAAACCAAAAAACCCATAAATTTCACAATAAACATAAAAACCCCAAAGAACCTTGAAAACCCTTTGGAAAACATAAAAACCATAAAAACAATTAAAACCCATAAAATCCTAGGAAATTCTATAACCTCAGAAAGGCCCTCAAAAACCTAAAAACTCTTAAAAACCATGGAAACCCTTAAAAACCAATAAAAACCAATAAAAACCACAAAACCATAAAAAAACTAAAAACTATAAATACCATTTAAGAACATGAAAAAAAAACTATAAAAACACTTAAAACCCCAAAAAACTAAAAAAACCGTAAAACCTAAAAAATAATAAAATCCATGAAAACTTGAAAATCCCTTAAATACCATAAAAACCCAGAAAACCACTACGAACAAAAAACCCCTAAAACCCCTAAATACTATAAGAAAAATTTAAAACCTAAGAAAATTAAAATCCTTAAAAAACATAAAAAACAAAAAAACCCCTAAAATCCCCTAAATCCCTAAAAACATTAAAAACCCCCAACATAACAAAAAAATTAAAACCATAAATTTTTAAAAATCCATAAAAATCCATATAAATACCTAAAAAAATAATGCACCAAAAAAACCATGAAAATCCATATGAAATCCATAAAAATGTAAAAACATTTATAAACCATAAATACCTAAAAAATTCTAAAACCCAAAAAACCCTAAAACCACAAAACCCGTAAAAACCCATAAAATCAATAAAACCCCTAAAAACTGCTAAAAACACTAAAATCCCATTAAACCCCTAAAAATGTAAAAAAATATCAACAAAAAGAAAAACCCTATAGAACTTAGAAAAACCATAAAATCCCACAAAACCAAAAACCCCAAAATAAAACAAAGAACCCTTAAAATCCATAAAAATTCTAAAAAATAATAAAAATCATTAAGATGCTTGCAAAACCTTAAAAATGTAAATAATTCTTAAACCCCGAAAAAGGATACGAAAAAAATATAAAGTTACTTAAACCTATTAAAAAAAATGAAAAAACACTAATGACCTTAAAAATTATAGAAACCATAAAAACCCTAAAAACAAATAAAAACTATAAACCCATTTAAACCCTTAGAAACATTAAAAAAACTCTAAAAAACAATAAAACACCTAAAAATATCAAAAAAAAACCCTAAAAACAAAAAAAACATAAAAACCATAAAAACCATAAAAAAACTAAAAAAATCCTTAAAACCCTCCAAATCCATAAAATATATAGAAAATCTAAAAATCCATAAAAATCACTAAAAACATACAAAATGGGAAAACCCTAAAAACATTAAGAAATTACTAAAAACAAAAAACCACTTTAAACCTCTTAAAAATTTATAATGGATAAAAACAATTAAAACCTTTGAAACCCATAAATCCAAAAAAACCCTAAAAACCCCTAAAAATTTTCAAAATATCTAAATCCCCTAAAAATCCAAAAAAATCCCTAAAAAACTAAAAAAAAACCAAAAAACCCAGAGAAACCCCCAAGAAAAAAGTCCTAAATACACATAAAACCCTTTTAAACCCTAAAATAATAATAAACTATAAAAACTTTTCAACCCTTAAAACTATAAAACCCCTAAAACACTCAAAATCCCAAAATACCATAAAAACAATAAAAATCATAAAAGAGCGCAAACATCCCAAAAAACAAAAAGACATTAAAACCTTGAAAACACTAATGAAACCAGAACAACCTAAAAATAGTTAAAATCCAAAAAATGCTAAAAACACTAAAACCCCTAATAACCCTAAAAAATCCTAAAAACTATCAAAATACATAAAAAACCATATAAATCTTTAAAAACTCTAAAAATATATAAAAATATAAAAACCATAAATACCATAAAAACCCAAAGAAAACCACAAAAACCTAAAATATTTTGATCCCCAAAAGATATATAAAACTCTAAAACCCATGAAATGGCTGTAACACCTCTAAAACCCCCAAAAAACCAAAAAACCCTATAAGCCTTAATATCCCTAAATAATCATAAAAAACCTTAAAACCACTAAAAATATAAATACACTTTATACCCCTAATAATATTATAAAACTCTAAAAACATTTAAAACCATTAAAAACTCAAAAATAACAGACACACAAAATACATATAAACTCAAAAACCCTTAAGACCCTAAAATCCTCAAAATCCCTAAAAACCCTAAAAACCATTAAAATCCAAAAAATCCAAAAAACCATAAAAACCATAAAACCATAAAAATATAAAAAAACCATATAAACCATATGAAAACAACAAATAAATTAAAACAGTTAAAACCCCTAAAATTTTAAAAGACTAAAAACCATAAAAACCCTAAAAACAAAAAAAACCATAAAAACCTATAAAAACCATTAAACACCTTACGAACATAAGAAGGCATAAAAACTCATAAAACCATAAAACCCACTATCAACAGTAAAACCCCTTGAACAATCTAGAACATTAAAAACTACAGAAACCATTAAACAACTAAAAAATTAAAAAAACCAAAAAAACAAAAAAACAAAAAAACCCCTAAAACACCTCAAAATACCCTAAAACTATAAAAATCCAAAAAAGGCCTAAAAATCCCTAAAAGTGAAAAAACCCTAAAACACTAAAACCAACTACAAATACATTAATACCTAAAAAATGTAAAACCCCTAAAAAATATAAGATCCTAAGAATCCTTAAAAACTGTAAACCCCCTAATAACATTAAAAGTTATTAAATACTTTAAAAACAATAAAAATTAAAAAAATCCCTTAAAATCCCTAAAAGTGTAAAAAAATATAATATCCCAGGAAACCAAAAAAAGAACCGTATAAATATAAAAACACTTAAATACCATTAAGAACAAAAAAACTAAAAACCATAAAACCCTAAAAACACTAAAAACTCTAGAAATCATAAACCCCCCTAAAAACTATAAAAACCCATAGAAACCTATAAAAGCCTAAAAATCACTAAAAATCAAAAACACTTTAAACCCCAATAAAACCCTATAAAAACTAAAAACAATAAAAACCATTTAAGCCCCAAAAAACACAAAAGATAACCACTAAGATCCCAAAAAATTCAAAAAACTGTAAAAATCATAAAACCCCTAAAATCATTTAAAATCCAAAAAAAACCTTAAAATCCATAAAAATAATTGAAACCCCCAAAAAAATCTAGGAACATAAAAAACCATTAAAACCCTTAAGACCCCTTAGAAGACCATAAAAACCTAAAGATATTTAAAACACCTAAAAAACTAAAAAAATCTAAAAATTTTATAAAACCATAAATACCTAAAAAACCTAAAAAATCACTAAAATCCTTAAGAGATCCAAAAACCCCATAAATACCCTAAAAACACACCAAATACATAAAAAACCATAAATAACTAAAAACCCCTAAAAACCCAAAAAACCATAAAAACCTTAAAAAACCCTCAAAAAATTAGTAAAACTAAACAAAAAATAAATAAAAAACCAAAAAATCCCCAAAAATAGAGAACACCCCAAAAATGAAAAAAACCCAAGAAAACCATAAAAATCATAAAACCATGAAAATTTTAAAAAATAATAAGAAACCTAAAACCCCTAAAATCGTAAATAGTATAAAACCTCTAAAAATTGTAAAACCCGTAAAATCCCATAAAACCCTAAAAACCCAAAAACATGAAAAAAAACCTTTAAACCCAAAAAAATGTTAAAAACCCTAACATATATAAAATCCCTAAATAATAAAAAAAACCCAAAAAACCCAAACAACACATAAAAACCCTAAAAACATGGAAAATCCTTAAAAATCCTAAAAGAACATAAAAATACTTAAAAGGCCCTAAAAATCCTTAATAACATAAAAACACTAAAAACCCAAAAAACATTAGAAAACCTTAAAAACCAAAAAACAATTAAAACCCCTAAAACATGAGAAATATTAAAAACCCCAAAAAGCCTAAAAAACCTAAAAACCATAAAAACCCTAAAGCCTCTAAAACTGTAAAAAACCATAAAACCCATAAAAACAAAAAAATCCACTAAAAAATATAAAACCACCTTAAACCAACAAAAAGGATAATATAATATAAAAACCCTTAAATACCTAAAAAACTCACGAAACACTAGAAACCCTAAAAACCCAAAAATCACTCAAAATCCCAAAAAATCCTAAAAACCATAAAATCCTATGAAATCCCTAAATATCCCTAAGAATGTAAAAAACCCTAAAAAACTCTAAAAATCCTAAGAAAAAAAATAAACTAAATGAAAACCTAAAACTCATAAAACCCCTAAAACCACTAAAAATAAAAAAACCTAAATACCTAAAAACACTAAAACCCCCAAAAATCATAAAAACCCCTAAAAACCATAAAAAACCATAAAAACCCATAAAACCCTCTAAAAATCTAAAAATACTTTAAACCCATAAAAAAATAAAAATCCCTAGGAAACCTTTGAAACACAAAAAATCAAAAAAAAAAATCAATAAAAACAATAAAAACCGTAAAAACTCCATTTTTTTTGAAAACATTAAAAAAACCAAAAAATCCAAAAAAAATACCTAAAAACATAAAATCCACTAAAAACCTGGAAAACCATGATTAAATCCGTAAAAAAAAATTAAACCACTAAATAGCTAAAAAACAAAAAAAACAAAAAACCAAAAAAATAGTAAAAACTATAAAAGAATAAAACCACAAAAACCTTAATAAACATAATAACCCATAAAAATGTAGAACTAAAAAAAACTATAAAACCTCTTTAAATCCTTAATAATTTTAAAAAACTCTCAAAACCATTAAAAATATTTAAAACTAAAAAAACCATAAGAACTCAAAAAATAGTAAAAAACCAGAAAAACATCCAAATAGCTAAAACCCTAAAAATCATAAAATACTAAAAAAATATCTAAACAAATTAAAACATTAGGAACTCTGAAAAACCATAATAAAACATTAAAAAAATAAAAAATAAAATTAAACCCCTAAAAACGTAAAAAATTATAAAAATATTCAAAACCAAAAAAACTCAAAACCCATAAAAACTATAACACCCCTAAATACATTAAAAACCCAAAACACATAAAAACATAGAAAACCACTAGAAAATATAAAAAATCGAAAAAACCCTAAAAATGTTAAAAATTTGTTAAAAACGTTATAACAATAAAAAACTAAAAAACCCTAAATCTTAAAAAAACCATAAAACCCCCCAAAACCATAAATATCCCTATGATCCCTAAAAACACATAAAAATACTAAATAATCACCAAAATCCCTAAAAATGTAAAAATACAAAAAAAAAACTAAAAAACCCCCATAGAAACCTAAAACACATAAAACCCCTAAATCCTAAAAAATCAAAAAACCATAAAACCCCTTGAAAAACCTAAAAATCATAGAAAAAAATAAACAAATTCCCTAAAACCATAAAAACCCAAAACCACTAAAAAATCTTATAAAAAACTAAAATATCTAATAACCCTTTGGAACCTTAAAAACATTAGAAATCTCTAAAAATTCTAAATTCCATTAAGACCCCAAACCCCCATAAAAGCTCTCAAAATCACTAAAAACCAAAAAAATACATAAAAATAATAAAAAACCCTAAAAATCCATAAAAATGTAAAATAACATAAAAACCCCGAAAAACCATATGAAAACCTTAAAAACCAAAAAACACTTAATACCCCTAAAAACCAAAATGATTATAAAAACCCTAAAACACTTAATACCCCCTCTCGAGGTGCGTTTTATCTGGATTGATGGTGTCCTCACAGATCTTATCTAGCAGATGCTCTGTTCATTAGCTTCTTTTAAGAACATGTGAGTTAGATCTAAGCTTTCGAGCGTGCGACTTCTTCATGCTTTTGTGAGATGGTTCGGATCTGGCCTCTCCTCTGTGTGGTGTTTCAGATCCATGGTGGATTTGATCGGATCTGTTCCTACTGGCGTGAGGCTTCGCATAGCTTCAGTCGGGAGGGTCGGATCTGGTCTTCCCTGGGCATAGTGCTTCAAGTTCATGGAGGCTAGGGTCTTTCCCATTTTTTCCGGAGTGTAGATTTGATTCTCTGATTCTTACGGCAGATCTGGGTCCCCTGGCTTGCGACGATTCAGTCCTTTGGAGGTTCTGCTCTATGGAATTGATGAAGGGAGTGACGGGATTCTGTGGAGGCTTTGGAAGAGGTGGATCAATCTTTTCTAGTTCGGAGGCAGCCGAACTAGTTCTTTTGTTTGGGATTTCAAGTTGGCTTGGTACCATTTTGCGCGAAAAATGAATGTTCGAGCCTTATTTTCTTCTGTTTATCTTTTGCACCATGCTGTTGATGAAAGAATGGCCAATTTGTGCGGTTTGGATGCTTCGATATATTGTGATTTCAGGAGCTATGGATGGTTTGATTGTGAGCTGTTGCTGGATTATCTGGGTGATGGTTTGGACATGGTTTCTTGTGTGATGTGGTCTGGCATCACGGGTGGGTGCGGGTGTTTCGATGCGAGTGTTTTTTTGCGAATACTGGAATTTGGTTTTGTCAATTGGCCCTGGATGCTGCTTTGGGTGCTATGGTTGGGTTATGAGCATAGGTGTGCTGATGGTTCTATACTGCTAGCGGTTGATCTGCTTAGCGGGAAGGTGCTGGATTCTGGACTTTGTGAGTTGGGATGTCGGTTCTTGTTTGGCTATGAGTTTTTGTTTGCTGATGAATGCTGCATGATGGTGCTTTGTATGGTGGATCTCCTTGGTGAGGAGGTGTTGGATGCTGGCTCATGTGAGATTGGATGTTGGCCTCTGCATTGTGTGCTTGGATGCTAGCTTCTTCTTGGTGGTGATCTACTGACTGATGGTGAAGAGGAGACTTGTGATTTTGATGGTGGTGGTTATGTGATGTTGGATGCTGGTGGTTCTGTGATGTTAGATGCTCGCGGTTCTGGATGCTGGTTGCTTCTTGGATGGGAGGTGCTGAAGCTGTGGTTTAGGGTTGTGCTGCTGTTGGATTTCTATTGGATTTTGGATGCGGGTTGTTGGTTAGCTAGGAGCTGCTGGATGCTGGTGGATGCTGGATAATGGTGGTGGCTGCTTTGTTTTGTGTGTTTTCTTTTTTCGTTCTTGACTTTTCTTTTTTTGGGTCTTTTGTCTTGGGTCGTTAAGGGTTTTTGGGTGTGGGTCAATTGACCCCTCCCCTCCCTTGTCTTTTGTGTCTCTTTTTCTTTTTTTTAATAAATTTGGGGGGGCCGGGAATAGCCCGACCCTCACATCTTCCTTGCCCCAAAAAACCATGAAAACCGAAAAAACCAATAAAACCCCAAAAAATCATAGAAAATAAAAATTACACAAAAAAACCCTAAAACCACCAAATACTCATAAAACCCTCAAAACCCCAATGAAATTTAAAAAAACTCTAAACAAATTAGAAACCATAAAAAATAAAAAAAAAACCCAAAATCCCCCAAAAAACCAAAAAACCCAAAAAACCACAAAAATCCCAAAACACCCTCAAAAACCATAAATCTCCTAAAACATCCAGAAGAATACCTAAAAATATAAAATACCCTAAAACCCTATAAAACCTTAAAAAGTCATTAGAAACCCAAAATACCAAAAACCCCCCAAAACCATTAAAATGATAAAAACCCTAAAACCCTAAAAACCATAAACCCCTACAAAATTAAAAACCTTAAAAATCCATTAAAACCCTAAACCTCACCTAAAAATCTAAAAAACCCTTTAAACCCTATAAAAGTTTAGAAGACTCTAAAAAACATAAAAACCCTTAAAAAACTCTAAAAAAACACTAAAACTGAAAAAACCCTAAAACCATAAAAACCCCAAAATCCATAAATATCCTAAAACAAATAAAAAACAAAAAAACCCTAAAAATTACAAAAAAATATAAAGACCCCCTAAAAACCCTGAAAATCATTATGAAACACTAAAAACCTAAAAACACTTAAAACTCCAAAAAACATAAAATCCCTAAAACCTTAATAACCATAAAACCCACTAAAACCTCTAAAGACCGTTTAAACCCTTAAAAACATTAAAAAAATATTAAGACCTAAAAAACCTAAAAAACTATAAAAAGCCTTAAGAACTAAAAAACCCAAAACGCTAAAAACCCCCAAAACCCTCAAAATCCCTAAAAATATTCAAAAAACATAAAAATATTAAAAAACCACTAGGAATTTCTAAAACCTAATATCCCTAAATACGATAAAAAACCAAAGAAACCCACAAAACCTAAAAACAATTAAAACCACTGAAAACCTGAAAGACCCTGAAACCCATAAAAACCCTAAAACAAAAAAAATCCTAAAAACTCTCAAAATACATTAAAACCCAAAATAAACATGAAAATCCTAAAAAATCACAAAAATACCTGAAAAAGAAAAAACCCTAAAAACACTAAAAACACCTAAGGAAACCATAAAATCCTAAAAAAATATATTAAACATAAAAACCTAAAAATTATAAAAACCCTAGAGAGACCCAAAAAACCCCAATATCCCCTAAAAACCATAAAACACTAAAAGATTTAAAAAAACACTAAAAACCACTAAAAACTGAAAATACCCTTTAAACCCATAAAAATAAAAATAAAATCTCTAAAACTCTAAAAAATCATAAAAACTCAAAAAAAAACTATCAATCCCCAAAACCATAAAAGAAAAACCCTATAGAAGAAGGATGGAGGATCTAACGATTCTGGCGATTCGGCTCCCTCACGATGGAGGATTCCTCCCAGGTTGAAGATGATGGAAAATGTAGCACCTTTCCCCTCTACTGTGGAGGATCCTCTCTCGGAGGATATCTCTTTGCTCTCCTCTGCTGACTTGTTACCCTCTTTCCTGAGAACGGTGCTCTGTCCGAAGGTTTCAGGGTTTTTCAAAGGTTGCCCGCAGCATCCCCTCTCGATTCAGGAGATCAATGAGGCTTCAGACCTAAACTTCTTGACTCTGATTTCAAGCTTCCCGATGCGGCGACCCCCTGTTGTCACTTTTGACAGGTTCGTCTTGGATTTCCGGAATCTTAGGGCTCGGGCGACTGTGGGCCTGATCGATAGATCCCACATAATGTTTCGCTTTGCCACGGAGGAAGACTTGGTCCTTGCCTGGTCAGCGGCTCCTCGGTCATGCAATGGTGCTCGATTCACCCTCTTTCGGTGGAGCTTTGATTTTCATCTGAAGCGGAGTTCCCCGATTGCTGCTACCAGGGTGAGGTTTCCTGAGCTTCCCCTTCCCTTTCAAAATATCTCTATTATTTCGATGCTTGGGAATTTGGTGGGGAGGTTCTTTAGTGTGGATAGTAGGACTAGGGACCTTTGTCATCCAGTGGTACCAATGATTTTGTTGAAATCGATGCTTTGAAGCATCCTGTGGATGCTGTCTGGATTGTAGTGGGGGAAGAACTCAAGTGGAGACAGCCTGTCATCATTGAGCAATGGTCGGTTTTCTGATCATCTTGTTTGAGTTATGGACACAGTGATCACTCTAGAGGCTGCTCTGGCACTATCAGGTGTGGTGGTTCTATGGCTCGCATGTCTTATGATGAGATTATCTTCCCTCTGGTAGAGGTGAAGGAGAAAGAGGAGGTAGCTTCCTCCCAACCCTTGAATACTGATGTTCCCTGCTCATCTGCTTTGCTGCCTAGAAGTGATTTAGAGGTGGCTCTGATGGATTCGGGTGGCTTCGTTGTGAGTCTGGCTGGAGGTGCTGGTGCTTCAGGAAATGCTGATGAGATGGAAGTGCTGCTGGCTGAGAGGGATAACCAGGCTTCTGCTGAAGGTGTTCATGAGTGTGGTGACTCCCCTTCAAAGCAGACAGACTTAGGGAATACTGCTATGATGGGTGTCTGGAAAGGAAGTGTGGAGGAGGCATGTGCTATGGATCTGGAGCGAGATGGTATAGCTGGATTAAAGGTCAATGAGATCACTACTAGATCCCTTATAGCAATTGAGGGGGCTGCGTTTTCTCCAAGCCACTTCCAGGTTGTAGCATTGGCTGAGCCTGCCGTGGTGGATGTGCTAGTGGCAGATGCTGTGAAGGGAGCAGTGGTTGCTCAGGGCCTGAAGACTGGGGATGAGTGTATCTTGCCTTCAGCTGAGGAAAATTCTAGGGCGTAGGAAGATACCTGGATCTCCAAGGGGCCGCACATGAACTGGCATGATGCCCCCTGGTCCTGTCCGGGTGTCCTGACATGGGGCCTGGGTTATCTTCTCCCTCTGACAGCACAAGCGGTGCTGAGGATCCTCCCAGTGACAAGTGCTTTAGCCCTCGGCCCACGGACCTGCAGAGGGTTATGGTCCTTCATGGTGTCCCCTCTGCTGAAGATTTTTGTGTGCAGCTTCATCAGATGGAGTGGGTTGAACGGGAAAGGTTCCCGCTTGAGGATGAAGACGAGAGGCTCGGGGAGAGGTTTGCTAAGGCTGATCGCTGGATAAGCGTTGCTATGACCAGGTCAAAGGAGGAAAGAACCGGAGGAGGTGCTGAAACTTCTGGGACAAAATGTATGTAAGGGAAGGAACCATCGGCTGTCAGTGATGGCGTCACTTGTGCGAAGGCGGGTGTTGCAGCTGGTTCCACTTCCGCCCCTCCGAGACGAAGGCAGAGGAGGGACTACTCTGCCCTCCCACGTCCCATGGAAACTAGAGCCTCTTCATGAACATTCAAACTCAATCTAAAGGTGAATAAGCGAGAGCGGCTTTCTATGTCTGTAGAGCAAGAAAAGCCTAGGATGAAGCTGATATCCAGGCTTGGCATACAAGATGATTTTGAATTTAGATGGGACTCAACAGACGTGGGTGTTGAGTCAGATTTCAGTTTTGCTGATGTGGAAGATGGCTTTGGTGTGGACATGGGGATTCTAGGTGCGGAGATGGAGGATTTTGGTGGAGATGTTGACTGATCCTCCCCTTGTGTGCTCTCCCTTCTGGTCTCTTGACTTGTTGTTTTTGTTTTTTGCTTTTCTTCCTCCCTTTCTGTGGCTTTCGGGTTAAGGTCATAAGGGGTTTTTGGGTGTGGATCGATGGATCCCTCCCCTCTCTTGTCTGCAGTGTCTCTGTCTTTTCTTTTAATAAAATTTGGGGGGTCCTAGGAATAGCTTGGACCCGAGCCTTCCTTTCCCAAAACCATAAAAACTCTAAAAACCCTAAAACCCAAAAGACCCTCAGAATACCTAAAAATAAAAAAAACATAAAAATCATAAAAAAAAAGCTAAAAATACATAAAAAATAAATACCATAATAACCCTGATAAAATCCAAGGAAACAATAAAAACACTTAAATACCCTAAAAATTGAAAATGATGAAAAACCTAAAAACCCTAAATATCCCAAAAACCCTAAAAACCATAAAACCCCTTAAAATTCATAAAATTTTAAAAAAACCAATAAAAACAATAAAATCTTATTAAAACCTAAAACCCCTTAAAATCGGGAAAACCATAAAAAAAACACTAAAAAACATAAAATCCCTAAATAACTCCAAAAAACCTAAAATCCCAAACAACCAAAAATCCTAAAAACGCTAAAAATTATCAAAATCCCTAAAAATACCTTAAAATGATAAAAACAACAAAATCCATAAAGACCCTTAAGAAAACATTAAAATTTTAAAAACATTTAAAACGCCTAAAAAACCAAAAAATTGATAAAATCCATAAAAGACCTTGAAAACACTAAACCCCCAAAAAATAATAAAAACCATAAAAACCATAAAACCACAAAAAAACCCTAAAAATTTACTATAAACTATAAAAAATCTTTAAAAGTATAAAACTGTTAAAAAATAAAAAATCCGTAAAAACTCCAAAAAAACCCCAAATTACACAAAAAAACCATAAAACGGTAAAAAAACTTTAACCCCTCATAATCCATAAAACCCCTAAAAATCCTAAAAATAAACCAAAAATCACTAAAAATATAAAAAACCATAAAAACATTGAAAACTCTAAGAAAACCATAAAAACCTAAAATCACGTAAAACTCATAAAAACCCAGAACTCATAAAAAACTCTGAAACCACCAAAAAACATAAAAAACCATAAAACATGGAAAACCACTAAAAACAATAAAATCTCTTCAATCCCCTACAAACCATAAAACACTAAAAACCCATAAAAACATAAAAATTTCTAAAATCCATGAAACCATAAAACCCCTAAAAACCCTGAAATCCATAAAAACCATAATACCACTAAAATCATTAAAAACCCTAAAACCACATAAAAACCCTAAAACCCACTAAAAACTCTTAAACCCCTTTCAACGACTAAAAAATTTAAAAACAATATAAAAAAATTTAATCCCTAAAAAAATAAAAATAAAAACCTAAAACCACAAGAAAATCAAAAAAACCAAAAAAACCCAAAAAACCCAAAAAACCCCTCAAAATCCCTAAAACCCCTAAAAAATAAAAATAGTAAAAAATCCCTAAAAGTCCCTAAAAATTTAAAACCCCCAAACAACTATGAAAACCACTAAAAACTGTAAAAACCTAAAAATAGTTAAAAACACTAAAAACCTAAAAAATATTAAAAACCTAAAACCTCCAAAAAACCCAAAAAGCACTAAAAAAACTAAAAAAATTTAAAACACTAAAATACCATAAAATCCTTAAACCCCTAAAATCCACTAAAATGTTTGAAAATTCTATAAACATATAAAAATGTTAAAAACTCCAAAAAATATGAAAATCTAAAACAACTAAAAAAAAACTAAAAATAGAAAAATACCATAAAAAACCTAAAAATCATAGAAACCCAAAATATTCTGAAACCCAAAAACTGAAAAAATCATAAAAAAACACTAAAAATCACAAAAAATTTAAATAAAATAAACACCTTGAAAAACAACGAAGAATCCTAAGAAAACCCCAAAACCCATAAAACACTTAAAACCCCTAAAAACCAAAAAAAAAATAGTAAAAAACGTAAAAAAACACTAAAAAACCTAAAACCCAAAAACTAAAAATAATAATCCTCCCAAATTGTTAATGATCCTAAAACCCTTAAAACCACATTAAACTATAAAAACCATTAACCCCTTAAAATGTTAAAAAAAATATAAAAACCGTTAAAATGATAAAAACTAAAAAACAAAAAACCTAAAAAACCATAAAGACCCTCAAAAAACCATAAAACCATAAAAACTATAAAAATCATAAAAAAGAACTAGAAATCCATTAAAATGTGAAAGGCCCAAAAACACTAAAAAACCCTAAGAAAGATTTAAAAACCTAAAACACCTAAATACCCTAAAAAAATTAAAAACACTAAAAACCCCAAAAACTATAAACCCCCTAAATACTCTCAAAATACCTAAAAACCCTAAAAATAAAAAAAACTAAAAAGCCCTAAATTTTTCTAAAAATGTAAAATACCATAAAAACCCTAAAAATTCTAAAAAAAACTAAAAAACCTAAAAACACATAAAATACATAAAACACATAAAAACTCTAAAGCCATAAAGACCCTAAAAACTCTAAATAAACCTAGAAACCATGGAAAACGCAAAAACCTTAAACCCCTCTAAAAACCTTAAAACCCCATAAAAATAGATAATGGCTCTAAAACCCACTAAAATAGGAAAACCCATTTCATCCCCTAAAAATGTTAAATGCACTAAAAACATTAAAACCCCTAAAACTCCAAAAAAAAGCCTAAAAACCAAATAAACCAAAAACCCCTAAAAATAACTAAAAACCCAAAAATTCCATAAAAACACTAAAAACCCAAAAAAAACTAAAATTGTAAAACCCCTAAAAAAACATTGAAAACTTTGAAAAACCTTAAAACCTATAAAAAACATAAAATCTATAAATATCATAAAATAACCGACAACCATAAAACTCATAAAAAACCCTAAAAAACCTAAAAACCATAAAAATCCTAAATCCATAAAAAACCTAAAAACCAATATAACCCTAAAATCTAACTTTTAAAAAACTAAAATATATAAAAACCTATTAAACCCATAAAACATTTAAAATTCTTAAAATACCTAAAAACATAAAACCCCCCAAAAATCTATAGAACTCTAAAACCCTAAAGGCCCATAAAAACTATAAAAACCCATAAAAATCTAACAAAATCCATAATAATCTCTAAAAGCATTAAAACAATAAAAACTCTAAAAACCCCTTAGAATAACTTTAAAACCAAACAATAATTGAAACACCTAAAAACCTAATAAAGACAAAAAATGCTAAAAACCATAGAACTCAAAAAATACTAATAACCATAATATCCCATAAAACCTTAAAAAACTCTACAGGCATATAAAAACTATTATAACCCACTAAAATTGCTAAAAACCCTTTAAACCCCAAAAAATGATAACACACTAAAAAACCCTTAAAAACCCCTAAAATATCAAAAAACTGAAAAAACCCAATAAACCATAAAATCACTAAAATCCCTAAAAAATGTAAAAATTGCTAAATTCCAAAAAAATATAAAAATTATAAAAATCCAAAAAAATCCATAAAAATGTAAAAAACATAAAATATTGAAACCCTTATAGAAGACTAAAAAAATAAAAACACATTAAACCCCTAAAAATGCTAAAAACAAAAAAAAACCTAAGAACCCAAAAACCCTCTAAAAAATATAACCCTCTAAAAATCTTAAAACACTATAAACTAATAAAAAACCCAATAAAAACTCTATAAACCCTTTAAACCCTTGAAAATGTTTAAAAACTCTAAAAACACTAATAATCCAACAAATTTCAAATATTCCCAAAAAACCAAAAAAACAAGAAATCCACAAAATCCTTAAAAAACATAAAACCCTCAAAATCCTTAAAAACCCCCAAAAATCCAAAAAACTCACTAAAAACCATGAAAAAGTAAAAACCCCTAAAAACCTAAAAAACCCTAAGAAAACCTTAAAAACATAAATAGACTAATACCCCTAAAACACCTAAAAATGAAAAAATGCCATAAAACACTAAAAACCCTAAAAATCCAAAGAACCAATAAACCACAAAAACCTTAAAACCCTAAAAAACCCAAAAATCCCAAAAATCCAATAAAAATCACAAAACCATTTGACCCCAAAGATTGTCAAAAAACTATAAACCCCTTAAAACCATAAAAATTCAAAAAAACAATAAAACCCCCAAAACAACTAAAACCATTAACCCCCCCCCCCCCCAATCCCTAAAACCCCTAAAAATAAAAATACCTAAAAATACCTAAAAATTTCTAAAATCATAAAAAAATAAAAAAACTGAAAAATACTATGAAAATATTTAAAACCAAAATATACAAAAAAAGCTTAAAATCATAAAAAATGTTAAAAACCATTAAAACCCAAAAAGATACTCAAAATACCTAAAATCCCTAAATATGCTAAATATCTTAAAATTCCCTAAAAATCTATAAAATATATAAAAACCCTTAAACCCTCAAAAGTCTGACGAAAAACATTAAAACTTAAATACAGTAAAAAACGATAAAAAACTAAAAACATTATAAAACTAAAAATAAATTCAAAACCCAAAAAACCCCAAAAAACAAAAAAAACCTTTAAAACCATTAAAAACCCTAACAATTAAGAAAAACAACAAAAACCAACTAAATATTCTAAGAAACCAATAAACCCCTAAAAAATTAAATTAATCTAAAAAACCATTAAACCCCTAATAACTCCCAAAAACCTAAAACCTAAAAAAATAAAACTCTGAAAACCTTTAAAATCAATAAAAACCCTTAAAAATCCTAAAAATCCAAAAATATCCATAAAATATTAAAAAATGTAAAAAAACCTAAAAAACTAAGAAACAATTTGAAGCCTAAAAACACTTAAAACCCATAAAAAGACAAAAAATGGTAAAACCCATAAAAACCCTTTAAACCCCTAAAAACTATAAAACCACTAAGACTATAAAAATAAATAAAACTATAAAAACCCTAACAAACACTAAAAACTCTAAAAACCCATGTAACACTTAAAAAGGTTAAAAATATAAAAAACCATTAAAACCCTAAAAAACTTAAAAAACTATAGAAACCAAAAAACAAAACACCCTAAAAAACATAAAAACCCTTTAAATCCCTAAAACCCTAAAAAACATAAAAAACAAATAAATAATTAAAAATTCACAGAAACATAAAAATTCCTAAAAACATTTAAAACCCAAAAGAAAACCTTGAAACTCAAACACAATTAAGACCCCCCCAAAAAACTTATAAAACACAAAAAAACATAAAACCCCTCAAAATTCCTAAAAACCACAAAAATCCAAAAAGGAATTAAAAATCCCTAAAAAATGTAAAAAACCATAAAGACCATGAAAACGACGAAGAAAACCCTCAAAATATAAAAAATTCTAAAAACCCTTAAAAACCAAAAAAATGAGACAACCCTAAAAACCATTAAAATCCATAAAACACCAAAAAACCATAAAAACCATAAAAAGTTTTAGAATCCCTAAATCCCAAAAAACCACTAAAAACTCTAAAAACCATTTAGTAGCCTTAAAATGTTTAAAATATATAGAAAAAAATTGAACCATAAAACCCAAAAAAAACCCTAAAAACAAAAAAATAACTCATAAAACCATAAATACCATTAAAAACCCTAAAACCATAAAAATACTTTAAAGGCCTAAAAATCCATAAAAATGTAAAAACCCCTAACAACCTGAAACCCCCTAAGAAAACCTTTGAAACCAAATAACAATTTAAACCCATAAAAAACATAAAATTCTAAAAACCCTAAAAACCCTAAAAACATAAAAAATAGAAAACCCCTAAAAACCATTAATATCCTAAAAAATCCACCCCTTATAACCATCAAAGACTCTAAAAACCCATTAAAACCCTAAATTTTTTAAAAAAACTCTAAATACCCATACAACTACCAAAAAAAAACAAACTTAATGAACCAAAAAACCCGTTAAAACCCTGAAAACACTAAAAACAACGAAATATCTTTAAAACCCAAAAACATTGAAAATCCTAAAAAATCCCCAAAAATTCATGAAAAATTAAAAAACCTGAAAACCCTACAAAACCATAAAAAACCTTGAAATCCTAAAAACAATTAAAAAACATAAAAATAAAAAAACTAAAACCTTAACGACCCTAAAAACCATGGAACATATAAATCCCTTAAAGACCCCATGATCCCATAATACCCCTAAAACCCACAAAAATCGAGTAACCCTATAAAGACCTAAAATGGAAAAAAAACTCTAAAAAATCTTAAAAACCCAAAAAACATAAAAAACCCTTAAAAACCAAAAAAAATTAAAAACTTTAAACCCTACAAAATATTAAAGAGCCTAAAAACCCACAAAAATCATAAAAAATTCCAAAAAACACTAAAAATGTGAAAAACCATAAAATCGTTGAAATAAACTAAGAAAACATTAAAAACGAAAAAAACATAAAACCCCCCAAAAAACCTATATAATGCTAAAAACCATAAAAAACCTAAAACCCCCAAAAACCCTAAAAATACCTAAAACCCCTAAAAACCGTAAAAACCCTAAAAAATCTCTAAAAACCGCAAATCCAAAAAAGATATAAAAACCCTGAACACCCTTAAAGAAACCGTAAAATCATAAATACACATTAAAACTCTAAAAAACATAAAAAAAACAAAAACCATATAAGACCCCTAAAACCCTAAACCCATAAAAAACATAAAACCCCCTATAAACCTTAAAAAACCTAGAAACCAATAAAAACTCTCAAACAACTAAAAAAATCTAAAAACCCTATAAACCCCGAAAAATTTAAAAACTATAAAAAACCTTGAAAATCCTAAAAACACCAAAACAAGTTAAAATTAAAAAAACATAAAAAACATAAAACCCAAAAAACACTAAAACACCCTAAAACCATAAAAATTCATGAAAACCCTAAATTTCTTTAAAAAATCCATAAAAATCCATAAAAATATAAATACCCTAAAATCATAATAAACCCTATGAAAACATAAAAACCCTACAAACATTTAAAATCCCTAAAAACAAAAAATCCCTAAAAACCAATAAAACCCATGAAAACCCACAAAAACTATAAAATTTCTTTAAACCCATAAAAGGCTAACAAACTCTAAAAACCCATAAAACCCTAAAAACAAAAAAAATCATAAAATCTAAAAAACCATAAAAAATCTAAATACCCTTAAAATCCCTAAAAACGCGAAAAACCATTAAATTGATAAAAATCCTTAAAAATCCATAAAACATAAAAACACCTAAAACCCCCAAAGAAACCCTTAAAAACCTAAAAAAACAAAAAAACCTAAAAACATAAAAAAATTAAAGAAAACATAAATTAAATAAAAGCTACAAAACAATAAAAATCAACAAACTCCTAAAAACCATAAATATCCATAAATATCCACAAATGGCATTAAAATCCCTAAAAATGTAAAAAATCTTAAAAACCATGAAAACCCCTAATAAAATAATAAAACACTAAATACCCTAAATGTTTACAAAAAACCTTACACCCTCTAAAAGGCATTAATCCATGAAAACCCCATAAAAACCCAAAAACCCATATAAACTCAAAAATCACTAAAAACTCTAAAACCACATTAAGCCCCCAAAACGTTAAAAAATATATAAAGCACTGAAACCATAAAAACTAAAAACAAGCCCCCCAAAACCCCCAAAACCCCAAAACCCTCAAAATATCTAAAAACACTAAAAACCATATAAATATGAAAAATACCTAAAAATAACTAAAAATGTGAAATTCCCTAAAAAACCATGAAAACCCAAATAAAACCTTAAGAACATAAAAACAATAAAATCCTCTGAAACTAAAAAAAATGATAAAAACCCTGAAAAAACACAAAATAACTTTAAAAGCCCTAATCACCTAAAAACCGTAAAAAACCTAAATCCTATAAGACCCACTAAAAACTAAAAATACCCTTTAAACCCCTGGAAATATTAAAATCACTAAAAAAACATAAATCCCTATAAACTAAACCAACCCTAAACCCCAAAAAAACCATAAAACCCTAAAAATCCTAAACAATCTCCAAATACCTAAAAACCCAAAAAACCATAAAAACCTTGAAAAGCCTACAAAATACCTAAAAATGTAAAAAGCCTAAAAACTATGAAAACCCCTATGAAAAACATTACAACTAAAAAAACATATAATCCCCCTAAAAACCTAAAAATTACTCAAACCCTAAAAACATGAAAAATTCTAAAAACACCTAAAAACCTAAAAACCCTAAAAAACCTAAAAACCCATAAAACCACTAAAAAATTAAAAACCAAAAAGCACATAAAACACCTAAAAAATCTAAAAATACTATATCCTTGAAAAGTCCCCAAAACCCCAAAAAACCCTAAAATCCACTAAAAATGATAAATACCCTAAAACCCATAAAATACCCAATAAATATAAAAAAATATAAAATCCATTTAAACCAATAAAAACTTTAAAAGCTCTAAAAATGCTTTAAAACCCTAAAAACGTGAAAAATACTAAAAACCAAAAAACCATAAAATTCCTAAATACCCAAAAACCTCTAAAAACCCTTAAAATCCCTAAAAATTTAAAAACCCCTAAAATCCTTGAAAAAACCTATGAAAATGTTAGAAACCAAAAAACTCTTATAACCCATAAAAAACCTAAAATTTCTAAAAACCCTGAAACCCTAAAAACAAAAAAAAACTATGAAATCCAAAAAAACCCCCTTAAATCCATAAAAGCTCTAAAAACCACTGAAAACATAAAAACCCATTTAAAACCCTTAAAATATTAGAAAATATAAAAACCATAATTAACCTAAAAAACTCAATAATACTATAAAACCCCCCCAAACCCATAAAAAACCGAAAAACTAAAAAAAACTAAAAATACCTAAAACCCATAGAACCCAAAAACCCATAAAAATCCTTCAAAACTATAAAAACCCTCAAAACATTTTAAATCCTAAAAAAGAAAGAAATGCCCTAAATATTTAAAAACCCCTAAAAAACTGGAAAACACCCATAGAAAAACATACAAACCTAAAAAACACTTAAAACCCCTAAAATACCTCTAAACACTAAAAACATTGAAATCTGAACCTAAAAATCATAAATATCCCTAAAAACCTAAAAAACCATAAAATACTAAATAACTCTAAAAATCACTAAAAATGTGAAAATCCCTGTAAAACCTTATGAGAACTTTAAAAACATAAAAAAAATAAAACCACTAAAAAATATAAAAACCCATTAAAACCCTAAAAACCCTAAAAAATACCCTTAATAAAATAAAAAACCCTTAAAACCCCACAAAACCCTAAGAACTAGTAGAAACTCTAAAAACCCTTTATCCCCGAAATCATTAAAAAATTATAAAAATTATTAAAAACCCTACAAATTAAAAAAACCCTAAAAACTGAAAAAACCCTAAAATACCTAAAAACAAAAAAACCCTAAAAACAATCAAAATCACTGAAACCCTAAAAACCATATAAATCATAAAACCCCCAAAAAATCCCTGAGAACATAAAAAAACCTAAAACCTTGAAAAACCTAAAAATCCTAAAAACACTTAAAAATCATAAAAACCAAAAAACTGCTATAAACCTTTATAAATCTTAAATCCTAAAAAAATAAAAAAACACCCTAAAAACCCAAAAAACACTAAAACCCCATAATAACACTAAAAACCACTAAAACCTCTAAAAACCATTTAAACACCTAAATATATTAAAAAACTATAAAAACCCCTAAAACCCCAAAAAACAATAAAACCCCTAAATAACCATAAAATCCCAAAATATAAAAAAACCTAAAAACCAAAAAACCTTTAAAAAAAATTTATACTCTTACAAACAATAAAAACTCTACAAACAATTTAAAACCATAAATAACTAAAAAACCCTAAAACCCTGAAAAACAATAAAAAACCTAAAAACCCCTAAATACTGTCAAAATCTCCAAAATTACTAAAAACCCATAAATATAATAAAAAAGAATTAAAAATCATTAAAATTTTAAAAAATAAAAAAACTATAATAAAACCATAAAACTCCATAAATACTAAAACCATTAAATAGCCGAAAAATGGAAAAACACTTAAAAACCCTAAAAACTATAAAAATTTATAAAAATCCAAAAACCCAAAAAAAATCTTAAAAACCCTCTAAAATTTCCTAAAATTGTAAAAATCTCTAAAACCCATGAAAAACCCCATGAAAACTATAAAAACATAAAAAAACATATAACCCCTAAAAACCTGAATAAAATAAAACCCATAGAAGGCCTTAAAACCCTAAAACATCTATGACAATAATTTTTTTTTAAAACATTAAAAACCCTTGAAAAAACATAAAAATAAAAAAAATCTTAAAACATTCTAAGCCATTAGAAACTTTAAAAAACTATAAAAATATTAAAATAAATACTCAAATAAAACCCAAATAAACAAAAAACCCTAAAAATGAAAGAAACCCTAAAACCCCTGAAAAGACATAAAAACCATAAAACCCATAAAAACTATAAAAGTCGTAAAAAATCCATATAGATCCCATAAAATCTAAAAAACTATAAAAACACTCAAAACCTATATGATAACCTTAAAACCAAAAAAAATCCCTAAAATACATAAAAAATGAAAAATCCCCAAAAAAGTTTAAAACACCAAAAAAACATTCAAAAAACATAAAACCCAATAAAGGACATAAAAACCTCTATAAACTTTAAAAATCCATAATCCCATAAAAATGATAAAAACAGTAAAAAAATCTAATCTCACTAAAATCTCAAAAAACCTAAAACCCAAAATAACCATAAAAACCCTAAAAAACCTAAAACCCCCCAAAATACCAAAAAACCAAAAAATCCAAAAAATCCAAAAAATCCCTAAAAATAACTAAAAACATTAAAATCTCCAAAAAACTCTGAAAATCCCTAAGAAAAACTTAAAGCATTTAAAAAACATAAAACCATAAAAACGTAATAAATACTAAAACCCCTAAAAATCATAAAAACCCCTTAAACCCTTAAAAACCATTAAAATATCTAAAAAACCTTGTAGACCATTAATATCCTAAGAGAACCCTAAAAATCCATAAAAATTTAAAACACTCTAAAAATACTGAAAAACTCTAAGAAGTCATTAAAAACAAAAAATACATAAAACCCTTAAAAACCTAAAACACTAAAAATCCAAAGAAAACCATAAAATCCCTCAAAATATCTAAAAACCCTACAAACATAAATCCTAAAAAACTCCCTAGAAATACCTAAAAATATAAAAACCCATGAAAAACTAAAAAACTTTACGAAATCCTTAAAAAACTAAAACTGTTTTAAACCCCTAAAACTTAAAAAACTATAAAAAAATAAAAATCCTACAAAAATATAAATAATCTAAAATCCCTCAAGCATTAAATACCATAAAAACAATTAAACTCATAAAAACTCTAAAATCCCTTAAAAACAATAAAAACTTTAAAAAATGATAAAAATCCTATAAAATCCTAAAAATCTAAAAATATTCTAAAAATCCCAAAAAAATTTGAAAACACTAAAAAAACCAAAACCCCTCAAAATGCCTGAAAACCCTAAAAACCATTAATATCCTAAATATCCTAAAAATGTTAAAAAAACCCTAATAAAAATTATAAACCAAAACACCAGAAACCCCTAAAAAACATGAAAACACTAAAAAACATATAAAACTCTAAAAAACCCAAAAACCGTAAAAACCATAGAAACCCCTAATATCCTTAAAAAACCCTTAAAGCATTTAAAACACCTAAAAACACTAAAAACTCTAGAAAACATTTAAACCTCTAAAAACATTAAAATCTATAAAAAACTATAAAACTCAAAAAAACTCAAAAAACCCCAAAACCCCAAAAAATCACAAAACCCTAAAACCCCAAAAAGAATCTAAAAATCCTAAAAATCCTAAAAATCCTAAAAAACACAAAATAAAAAGCATAAAAACCAATAAAATCATAAAAAAATCACTTAAATACCTAAAACATAAAAAACCATGATAACCATAAAATCCCTTGAGAAAACATTTAAATTCTACAAACACTTAAACCCCTAAAAGACATAAAAAATGATAAAAACCTAAAAAACTATAAAAATTCTAAAAACGATAAAAAATCAAAAAATATTAACAAAACATAAAAACCCTTAAAACCATAAAATCCCACTAGAAACTATATAAACCCTTTAAACACCTAAAAATATCAAATAATCTAAAAACCATAAAACACTAAAATCATAGAAAAAACCAAAAAAACTGAGAAAACCATAATAGCACTTAAAAACTTAGAAAACCCTAAAACCCATCAAAACCCCTAAGACCCTGAAAACCATAAAATCCTAAATAAGTACTAAAAATATAGAAAAACATTAAAAAAACTAAAATTCCTAAAAACCCCTAATAAATATATAAAAACCTAAAAACACTTAGATCCCTAAAAAACCTAAGAAACCCTTAATCCCATCAAAATCCCAAAAAACCCCTAAAAACTATAAAAATCCTTAAAATCACTAAAAATCATTAAAAATGTAGAAAAACCATAAAAACAATAAAAAATCCAAGAAAATCATAAAAACCTAATGACCCTTTAAACCCCTAAAATCAGAAAAACACTAAAAAACATAAAAACCCTAAAAGACACTACAACCCCCAAACCTCCAAAACTCATAAATCCCCAAAAATCATAAAAAAATTACAATCCATAAAAACCCTAAAACCACTAAAATTCATAAAACCCATTAAAAATATAATTTTTTTTAAAAAACTCTAAAAACATTTTAAAACATAAAAAACTTAAAAACCCCTAAAACCCAGAAAACAAAAAAAAAACACAAAAACCCAAAACCATATAAAATAACTAAAAATATTTAAAACAAATAAAAAACGTAAAAAAACCCTACAAATCCTAAAAAATGTAAAAAATCTATAAAAACCCAAAAAACCGAAAAACCCTTAAAACCTAAAAACACATAAAACGCCTAAAAACCTAAAAAAAGTTGAATTCCATAAAAAACTCTAAAAACCATAGAACACATAAATACCTTGAAAACCTAAAACAAATTAAAATAAAAAAAACCCAGAAAAAAACTCTAAAATCCTTTAAGCCCATAAAATTGTTACAGAAATTATTGAAACCATAAATACCTTAAAAAACATGAAAAAAATAATAACCCAAAAAAATTAATACACTTAAAACCCTAAAAATAAACTAAAAACACACTAAATCCTATAAAACCTGTAAAAACCAAAAAAAATCCAAAAAAGCTTTAAAAATCCCAAAAAAGTAAAAAACCCTAAAAACAAAGAATACACCTTAATAAAACCAGAAAACCCTTAATAAAATTAAACCCTTAAAAGTCATTAGGATGCTGACAACCCTAATAACCACAAACCCCTAAAATCTATAAAACCATAAAAACACATAAAAACATAAAAACCAATAACTACCCATAAAAAACCAAAAATCAATAAAACACTAAAAGCCCTTTAAAACCATAAAATACTAATAAATATTAAAAACCCATTAAAACACTAAAACTAAAAAAACTAACACCCAAAATGACTTTAAAAACCCTAAAACCCCTAAAAAACTTAAAACCCTCAAAATCTCTAAAAAATTAAGATACCATAAGATTATTAAAAAACTCTAAATGTCTATAAAAATTTAAAAACCCCTAAAAACATTGAAAACCCTAATGAAACCCATAAAAACCTAAGAAAACATAAAATCCCTAAGGTGGATACTGGAGACTCTCCTATCCTTAATGTTGGACATGCTTCTCCTGTAGAGCAGTATAAGGTGGATGCTGTTTTCTGTGCTTCTCTTGAGGTTTCTCCAATGTTAATTGTACCAGTTGTGAAGACTGGACATGTTGTTCCTATTGGGAAGACTAAGGTGGATGCTGTTTTCTGCGCCCCTCCTGAGGGTTTTCCAGAGATCAACCCACTTGGATCCTCCCTAGAATCATCTGATCTTGTCCCTTCACCTGCCTCTGGGAAGCCTTTATCTTCTCATACTGATACTCCTGATCCCGCTGCTGACAAGGTGCCTGGTGAAGAAAGGCACATGTCTGCATTCATCCCTGTTTCTGTAGGGAAGGATGTCAAGGCCAAAACCATTGTGATTTCCCACAATGAGGGGATTTGTGCTTCCAATACCTTCCCCCCCTGGATAGTTCTGGGCTGATCAATCCAATGGAAGCCATGATACTGATACAATCTCTAAGGTGCCCTCTCATCAGGTGCCTAAAACAGATCAGGCCACCAAGAAGCCCCCTGGAATACCCCTTAAGCAGGGAGGGAAGGGAAAAGGGGTCTCCTCTAAGGATACACAAGGATTTCCTCAACTGAGATTCAACATTAAATCTAATTAATGAGATGTTGTTCTGGAATTTTCAGGGGCTTGGGAACTCTCCCAATGCTTCAGCCCTTCTACACTTCCTCACCTCCCAAAAGCCTTCGCTTGGGGCCATTGCTGAACCTCTCATTGGTTTTGAAAACTGGAAGGGTTTCAACTGGTGTTCTATTGGATACTCCATTATTGCTCATAATAGAGGTGTGGGTAATCTTGAAACCTTATAGGTCTTCCGACACAATAATATGCAAATTGCTTCTTTTGATATTAGTAATCAACTAATCTCGGTCCGCACCCAGCTGCAGGATATTTCTTTTACCTTCTCTTTTGTTTATGCTTCTTGCTCTTACATCAGAAGAAGAGAACTTTGGAATGACTTATCTTCTCTAAGTGAGAATATGGATCACAATTGGGTAATAATCGGTGACTTCAATGATATTCTTTGTCGAGATTAAAAAATTGGCCTTCATTTCTCCTGTGCTTATATAAATGATTTTATTTTTTGTGTGGATCAATGCAACTTCACTAAGTCCCTATTGCAGGTGCCAAATTTACTTGGGGAAGGTTTACTGTTAATGGTAGATATGCTAGTAAGATTGATAAGTGCTTTATTCAAATCAATGACACCAGCTCTCCGTATGTCATCTCAATATTTTCTCTTCTGAAATTCAATTCCGATCCTAACCCTCTTGTTGTCAACATTCGGGAGGAAAACAGGAGGATCACCCCTTTACCATTTAAATTTAATAATGCCTGGCTCTCAATTCCAGGTTGCAGGGAAGTCATTCTTGATGGATGGAAGACTACTTTCCATGGGAGTCCTCACTTTGTGGTTGCCTCAAAGCTTCGGAAGATCAAAAGCCTCCTAAAATTATGGAGCAGGATCTGCTTCTCAAGGCTTGATGATGACATTAAAGATGCAGAATATCAGCTTGAGTCTTTCCAGGAGAATAATCAGCAAGGGAACATTCCTACTAGTGAGGATCTTGAGTTTCATAAAATTATTGATTATCTTTTGTCACTTAAGGAGAGCCTGTAAAAACATCAATTCATTTTTTGTTGGCTTAAATATGGTGATAGAAACTCAATGGTTTTTCACCGATTGCAATGGGAGAAAAGAGTTCATAAAGGACCAAATAAAATTTGTATCAATGGTACTACATTTGTTGATGAGAAAGAGCTCTCTGATGCTGTTGTTGATCACTTCAAAGTGATTTATAATGATGATGGAATTCCCTCTGCTTCCCTGGTTGCTGCATAGATTGAGAAATGTGTTAATGATTCTCAAAATAATGATCTGACATCTCCACCTCTTGAGGATGAAGTCAGATCTGGCCTTTTTTCTCTCAAATCGGATAGTGCTCCCAGTCTGGATGGCTTCACCAACAAATTCTTCACCTTTTATTGGGACATCTTTCATGTAGAAATCACTAAATCTGTCAAGGAATTATTCCTCTTAGGATCAATCCCTCATGGGGACAACTCCAATTTTATTGCTCGGCTTCTTAAAAAGAATGCTGCAATTGAGATAGGTGATTTTTGGCCAATTGCCATTGGGAACACTATACCCAATATTATTAGAAAAATAATTATTATCAAATTATGGAATATTGTTGGCAATTTTATTACACCTAATCAATTTGGGTTTTCTCCCTGGATGAAGAATATAGAACTGCCTCTACACAGCCTCGGAAGGAGTTAATTCCATGAGGAGTGCATCAAATTATGGGTCCATTTCCTTAAAGCTAGATATATCCAAAGCTTTTGATACCGTTAAGTGAAAATTCCTGTTCAAGATTCTTTTCATGTATGGTTTCTCAGAAAAAATGTTTGCATGATTTCCACTATCCTGAATAGTTCCAGAATTTCTGTTATGATTAATTGAGATCCAAAAGGGTTCTTTCAGTGCTCACGGGGGGGTAAGATAGGAGGATCCTCTTTCTGGAATTCTCTTTTCAGTTTCTGAAGATTACCCGAGTCACCTTGTTACTAGTGATATGCTGGATGGTTACTACAACACTATTAAATATGGGAAATATTCATTTGTGCCTTCACACCTCCTTTATTCTAAGGATATCCTTCTCTTTGGGTAGGTTAATATGCAGACCATATCTTCTATCCGGAAAATTTTCATTCATTATGAGGATGTTGCTGGATAGGACATTAGTTGGAGTAAATAATCTATTCTGTTTAAGAAAGGGAGCTCTTCTATGACACAGAACAAAATTGTTAGATGACTTGGTGTCAAAAAAGGATCCTTGACTTTCAACTACCTTGGGGTTCCCTTATTTTTAGGGAAGGTTAAACGTTTCCACCTTGAAAGCATCTCTGTCAATATCACTCAATAGCTTACCAAATTGAAGGGCAAGTCCCTCTCACAAGCAGGCATGGTATGTATTATCAATTCTATTGTTACCTCAATGTTTGTTCATACTTTCTCCATCTATAGATGGCCAGTAAGCCTAATTAAGTCCCTTCATGCAATGATCTGGAACTTTGCATGGACCGGCTGCATTAATGAAAGAAAATTGATCACTTTTTCCTAGAATGAGTGCATCAAACCCCTTGAAATGGGTGGGCTAGGCATTGAAGATATCAGGGTCTTCAATGATGCCTTGTTGGTCAAATTCACTTGGAATCTCTTCACACACAGGGAGGCTGATTTGGAATTTCTTAAAGAATGTTTTTCTGGGAAATTGTGCAATGGTTATAGTGGGTACATGTTCTCCTCTGTCTGGACAACGGTTAAATCCTCATATAAGGACATCATCTACCAATCTATTTAGGCTGTCTCAAGGAAATCGAAATTGAATTTTTGGCTCACCCCTTAGATTGAGTGTCCACTGCATGAATCTGTACAGGTTCTGCATGGATTGTAGCACATTTCCATCAATGACCACAATACTAGACTTCCAAAGCTGGATGGAATTTTACCTTCCCATATCATTTCTGATATTAAATTCTAAAGTTACATTGCTTATGATACAATTATCTGGAAACCAAATTTGATTGGCCTGCTTACTACAAAAGACATTTAAAATCACAAATGCCAGCAAGGGATGGGTCCCCCTACATGGATCTTGAGATATAAATGCCAATTTATTCCCCCTAGACATTTTCTGCTCATCTGGAGGATCTAGTGGAATCAGCTACCCATGAATGGCCAACATCAAAAAGTCGGTTGGCATCTTGCCTCAGCTTGCTGTTTATGCATGCAGGATGCTGAAAATGTGCAGCATCTCTTTGTTGAATGCAAGCTCTCTTATGGTCCGTGGATGTATTTTCAAGATGTTTTTGGTCTTCAATTTCCCTTGGGTCGAACCTTTTCCCAGATGATGTCTTTTATCACAGAATCAAGCTGCAGTGAGCCATTTTACAATCTTCTCCTTGCTGCATCGGCAGCCATTGTGTCTTTCTTATGGGCTGCTAGAAATTATGTATGTTCCGAAATAATTCAAGCTCTCTTCATGAGGGTATTCTTTCCTTAAATTCTGCTATTCAGATGGTCGGGGGCATTCAAATAGGTGTGATGAACAATTGATTTACTGATCTCATCACACTCTGCACTCTTGGGGTCTCTGGTAGGTGCAAGAACCCATTGATGATGAAGTCAATCTGATGGATTCCACCTATCCCGTCTTGGATCAAAGTCAATGTTGATGGTGCGGCAGTAGGCTCCCCAGGGCCTTCGGGCTGTGGTGGTGTCTTCAGTACTTATAGAGGTTTTGTCAAGGGTCCTTTTTACCACTTCATTGGAATTGTCTATTCTTATGAAGTAGTGATTTGGGCTATCATCAAGGTGGTGTGGTTTGCAAACCTGTTTAGTTGGAGGCACCTCTGGATTGAGTCTGACTCAATGCTTGTGGTCGAGGGCATTCGTCAAAACTCAAGGACGGTTCTCTGGTGGCTTCTACCCCAATGGATTTATTGCATTAGTTTATCTAAGAATCTGGTTCTTAAGATCACTCATGCATATAGGGAAGTCAATAAGGTGGCTGATGTGCTTTCTAAGAAGGCTATTGAAGAAATCTGCTCATGGTGGTCCTTTGTTTCTCCTTCTTTTTGTTCGTCCATTGTGGATTCAGACATGAAGGGTGCTATCCGTACCCGGTTGCATAAGGACCCTTTTTCATGCCTTGTACTTTATTTTTCATTTATACATTTGAGGGACCAAGCCTTCTGCTTGACCCCATGCCTTCTTTTCCCTAAAACCTAAAAAATTTTAAAAACCCCAAAAGACACTAAAGCCCCTAAAACACCTAAAAATCATTTTACCCCTAAAAACCTAAGAACACCCTAAAACCCCATAAAAATAAAAAAGAAACTAAAACTCTAAAAACTATTTAAACCTATAAAAACATTAGAAAAATATAGAAAATCATAAAACCCTAATAACTAAAAAAACCTAAAACCCCAAAAAAACCATAAAAAACCTAACCCCCCCCCCAAACACCCTCAAAATCCCAAAAAACTTAAAAACTATAAAAAAACTAAAAAATTCCAAAAAAAACTACAAACATAAAAACCATAAAAACCATGAAAAATTTAAGAAAACCATAAGAACATAAAAATACATAAAACCCTAAAAACGTAATGAACTCTAAAAACCCTAAAAACATTGAAATCTGTAAAATCCATTAAAAATGTTAAGAAACCATAAAACCCATTAGAACTCCTAAAACCATAAACACCCATAAACCCCCAAAAATCAGTGAAAACTACAAACCCTCTTTAAACACCCAAAAATGTTAAAAAGTATAAATAACATTAAAAACCCTAAAAAACTAAAAAATGAAACAAAGAAGCCAGAAAACCCCTAAAAACTCAAACAAAACCCCTAAAACGCCTCAAAATATAGAAAAACCATTAAAACCATAAAAATATTAAAAAAATACCTAAAAACCCATGATGACATAAAACCCCCTAAAAACCCTAAAAACCTGTAAGAAATCCTTAAATACTTACAGAACATAAAACCCCAAAAGACCCTAGAAAATGATAAAACCCCTAAAAAATCATAAATACCCTAAAAACCAAAAAACCATAATAAATGTAAAAACTAACTAAAAATATAAAAAACCATTAAACCCATAAAAATGTTAAAAACTGTAAAAACCCATAAAAACCTAAGAAACTCACTAAACCCATAAAACCCCCCAACACCAATAAAAACTCTAAAAACCCTTGAAATCCTTAAAAACACAAAAAACAAAAAAATCCATAAAATCCATAAAAAATGTTAAAACAATAAAAAACTAAAATATCTAAAGAACCTAATATGTGATTCAAGACCTAATAAAAATTTTCTTACGAATCTTTTTCAACGTTCACGTATTGAGTACCCAGATATCGATAATAAAACAAGTGAGTAGAGCTAAAAATGATGGAAATAATGAAGAAATGGGAGAGTGTGTTAATTTATATCCCAAAAAGAGCATGTCTCTATGATGTTCATCCACCAAACTCCACAAAGGATAACTAATATTTTTATAAGTCTATAATTAAGAAAGAACACAATGTTTGTAAGAAAAACTCACCATAATAACATTAACTTCATTAATGATGTTCAAAGATTATAAGGGATGGCTATTTATATCTAGATAGGGATAAAAAAGTCTAACACCTTGTTTCCACAAGTTAGAAATCAAAAAATAATGGTTTTGAAAATTTTGGCATAAGATTATGGCTTTAAGGGACAAGTAGAACACCCTTTTGGAAAGTAAAGACAAATAGACCACCACTTTCGGATTTGATGATTTGATTGGAGGTGGGATTGAAATTCGTAGAACACCATGGGATGGGTCTTTAAAAGCATGTTTGGTCCTAATTAATGTAAATATAGGCCTATTTGATTCCCCCATGAAAAGGTTTTTGGCCTCCCCTAATAATTTCAGGACTAACCCTTTTAAGGCCTCTATCATTCTCTTGGTCTATTCATTCATCATTGAGACACCAAATCCTCACAATTGGGTCTTGTGAAATCATGAACATTTCCCCATCCTCATCTTTTCCTCTTTCAAACCCCTCAAAGACCATGTGTTCCATAATCCTCATCATCCCCTCCCTCCTTAAAAGGATTCATCCTCAAATTTGAAAATTCAAAGGGAGAAATATCAATAGCATTAAAGGTAACACTAAAATTTCCATAAATGTCATGTAACATAATTTTATATTCATTATCATTGATATTATATAGTACATGGAAAGGTCCATCAACTCATTGATGAATTTTTTATTTTTTTCTCTCTAGGAACCTCTTATTTAGCACGTTTTTTCATACAAATCCACCTCGATCAAATATATCTCATTTCCAACAATTCCTTGCTTGATCACCATATTATTATAATAAATTCAAAAAATAATAAGGATTTTATGGAGAAATATAGTTAGTGGTAAAAAATACTCCCTTTTATAGAATTATCAGAGTTTCATTTCCTCTAAATCTCTCTATATCTATATTGTTTTCTGAAAATAAACATACTCTTCCATCAACACTATTATTTTCACTCTTATTCTCAACTCTCTTATTTAACTCATTTATTATGATGTCACGAATCACTCTTTTTTCACTCCTTATTTCTCCACTCTCTCTATTTTCTGTCTTTTATTTTTCAATCTTTTCACAATATCTCTCATTTCTCACATTGTTGCGATAAGCTTACAATAGGCTCAAGGGTGTAAGTATAATCATCCTATCATTACAATAAAAAGAATAATGATTGGTGTATCCATAATGTGTGACTATGCTATCATATTTAAAATCCTTTCCTAGAAATTTATGACTAGTATTCATGGTAATAAGATTACATACCACATTTTCATAATACATCCCAATAGAAAATAGAACTTTCACTTTCGTAGTCACTTTAACATCCACAATTCCATTTAACCATTACAATATATAAGGGCTAAGAATTTTAGTCGTAGCTAAACCCAATTGATAAAACATCAAAAAACCTTCTACGTTTTAGAAACTACCCCCATCAAAGATTATACTACATACCATATCATTGATGAGACATCTAGTATAAAAAATATGATCCCTATTTAATCAATCGTGTTCAACTTAAGGTTGATAAAAAAATCACAATAATAATTGGAAGAAATAAACCTCTTTTGAATTATAACTTTTATCTCTTCCCAAATGGGGATGGGGTTTTCTCCACTTTTCCATCGACTCACCTATAGTTGGTCCCACCAAATACTAGAGAAGTCTATGAATTCCACATCCTCCAACTTCATATTATTTCCTTTTGAATTGTTCAGACAATAAAAAACATGATCTTACTTTTTCTCCCATTCCAAGTATATTTTGAGATAATTATTACCTTGTAATAAAAGGATACTCAAATTTATTCCACCAAGATAATTCATTTAAATCCACTGTGGTTGATTTATCCGAATTAGTGACTTATGGAAATTGGATAACTCCTCCTCTTCCTCAATGTCCCTCCTCCTTGGTGGTGCTCAAAAATTGGAAGAATATTTCAATTCATCCACAATCCCATGAAGATGTAGAAAGGGCCATCGAGGAAATGCTTTTGGTGGATACCAATGATTACCAGATTCGGTGGTTATATAAGTAAGAACATATTTTTTCAGGATTTTTCAATGAAAGTAAATTAAATATGGAAGATTTTATTCAAATTTTTTAAATTATAGATTATATACTTGATGATATCATCATAGTTGTCCTAGAAATAGAGGTAACTTCTATGAACTAGAACAAATATAGAGATAAATCTTCTAAAGACTTAACTCTTACTGTGTTTTATTGCTTTGGGTATGGTGTGATTGGATTTTTGTGATAAGATGTTCAAGGAATGTTGGTGTGGTCTTGTATGGTTTCATTTTGTGTCTGTTCTCGCTCGACCCCTACATGCGATCACTTCATTTTTTGAAAATAAAAAAAAATATTTTTGATGTTGAAGATAGTAGATGAAAAAAAATGATAAATCGATGTATGACTTAAGATGTTGAAACTTTTTTTTAGATCCATTTTTTTTTATTTTTTTATCTTTTTTTTTTCTGAATAAATGTATTAGTAAAATGATGAATTTTCAATATGTAAAATTAGGAAAATGAAAAAATTTAAAACATCAGGTCGAATCAAAGTGAGAGTTGTGTGGTTTCAAAATTATAGAATTCATAGAAAACTCGAACTCGCTATATCTCATGATTTATAGATTCTATTTCAAGGATTATAGATGGAGAAAAAAAATATTCCCAACTATAAGCTTGAAATAATGTACTTCAAAAATGGTTGTGAAAATGATCATGGGTGAAGAATAAAATGGACCATAATTTATGTTGGCCTAATTATCTTGAAAAGAAGATGGAATAAGGGATAAAAATGATGAACATAATTTCTTGGAATTGGGCTCCGATACCAAATAATACGTAGTCCAAGACCCACTTGAAAATTTCTCAGGAACCATGTTCAATGTTCTTGTGTTGAGAAGTCAGATCAACAGAAGAGAACAAGTGATAAGGGCTAGAAATGGTAGAAAAAATGAAGAAAGGAGAGACTTGGTCAAGGTAGAGTCCAAAGAGAACTATCTCCCTAACTATATTCAAAAGACACAATAAAGAATTAAAATTTCTTTCATAAGTCACCAATTAAGAAAGAACACAAAGGATTCATGAAAAACTCACCATAATAACATTACCTTCATTCATGATGTTCAAAGTGTACAAGGGGGTGGATATTTTTTCCCAAAGAGTGATACAAAAGTTTAACACATAGTTTCCACTAGAATAATAATCTAAATGATAATTTTTTAAAATTTTGGAATATACCCATTACTTAATGAGACAATTAGAAAAACCTTTTGGTATGTAACGACATGTAGCCCACCAGTTTTCATTTTGAAGATTCCATGGCGAGGCATGCTTGAAATCAGTAGCACACCATGGTATGGGTATTTAAAAGAATGTTTCGGCCTTAATTAATATAAATATTTACATGAATGCTTCCCAAAAGAAAGGATATTAGGTATACCCTTGGAATTACATGATTAATACATTTTAAGCCTCCTCCATTTTCTTTGTCCCCTCTCAGGTCATTGGGATACCAACTCCCAATAATCATTCCTGTGAAATCATGCACATTACACCCTCCTCATCATGTCCACCTTCGGACCATGATTCCCATCTATTCCATGATCCTCATAAAACCCAAATAAAATCATTAAAACCTGAGAACACTTAAAACACATAAAAAACATAAAAATGCTAAAAACCATAAAAAATCGTAAACCCCTAAATCACCATAAAAACCCTACAAATACCTAAAAAACATAAAAACAAATATAATACAAAAAACCATAAAAATACCCACAAATATAAAGCACTTAAAACACTAAAAAATCCAAGAAAACATAAAAAATATAAAAAAACATAAACCCACTAAAAATTAAAAAAATTCTAAAACACTTAAAACCATAAAAAAATAAATGCCTTAAAACCCCCAAAAACCCCATAAAAACTTGAATACCATTAGAAACTATAAAAACCCTAAAATTGAAAAAACCCCTAAAAATTAAAAAAAACATAAAACCCCTAAGAACCCACAAAATCACTAAAAATCCAAAAAACCATAAGAGTCCTTAAAAATGAAAAAAAAACATGAAAACCCCTATAAAATCATAATAAAACATTAAAAAAAATAATAAAACACAAAACCCCTGAAAACCTAAAAACTACTAAAAACCCTTTAAAACCCTAAAAACCATCAAAATCCCTAAAACACTAAAAACCATAAAAATCCTAAAAAATTTCTAAAAATCCATAAAAACCTAAAAAAATATAAAAAGCATGGAAAGCCCAATGAAAACCTTAAAAAACTAAAAGTACATAAATACCCAATAACATAAAAATCCTAAAACATTTAAAACGTAAAAAAACAATCAAAACGCTAAAATTCCAAAAAATTCTTCAAAAAAATAAAACCTAAAAATAACTCAAAAAACTCTAAAAAATCTAAAACCCCTTTAAACCCCTAAAAAAACTAAAAAGCTATAAACAAAATTTAAATATCAAAAAACTAAAAAAAATTTAAAATCTAAAATATAGAAAACCATAAAATACCATAAAACCCCTAAAAACCCTAAAAACATTAAAATCCTAAAAAAACCATAAAAACCAATAAATGGAAAAAAATTCCTTAAAACCGTGAAAACCCTTAAGAAAACATTAAAATTATAAAAACACTTAAATCCCCTAAAATGTAAAAATTCTATAAACCCTAAAAATGCTAAAAAACATAAAAACCCTAAAATTTCCAATAAACCATAAAAATCCCTAGAAATCATAAATAAATTAAAAATCCCTAAAAAGATAAAAAACACTAAAAACCATGAAATTCTCTAAGAAAATTTCAAAAACCTATAAACACTTAAATACCTGAATCTAAAAAAATGTTAAAAATCAAAAAAACCCTAAAAATTATAAAACCCCTAAAACCCGTAAAATCCATAAAACCATTAAAAACATTAAAACCCCTTTAAAAACCTAAACATTTTAAAATACTCTAAAAACATTAAAAATCCTAAAATACCCAAAAATCCTAAAAACTCAAAATATAATAAAAACCCTAAAAACCCCATAAAACCCCCAATATTCTCTAAATACCATAAAAACACCAAAAATCCCTAAAAATATTTAAAATATGAAAAACCCTAAACCCCCTGAAAACTAGTAAGAAAAACATAAAAACATAAAAACACATAAAGGCCCTACAAACATAAAAAACAAAAAATCTACAAAAACCCAAAACTCTTAAAACCATCAAAATCCCTAAAAATACTAAAAACCATAAAAAATACTAAAAAACATTAATATTTTTGATTAACATAAAAAACTAAAAAAAATTATAAAACCACAACAACCTAAAAATAATTAAAACCCCTAAAAACCTAAAAAATTTAAAAAACCAAAATGACCCAGAAAATGCTAAAACCCTTAAAATACATATAAACCCATAAAAAGATTAAAAATTCATAAACCCCAAGAAACCCTACAAAACAACTAAAATATATAAAACACATTAAATCCATATATTGTTAAAAACACTAAAAATTATATAATCCCTAAAAACTCAAAAACAAAACCCTAAAACAGAAAAAAAACATAAAAAACTAAAATGATAAAACTCTAAATACTCTCAAAATCCCTAAAAACTCTAAAAACATAAAAATCCATAGAAATCACTAAAAAAATGTAAAACCCCTTAAAATGAAAAAACACTAAGAAAACCATATAAATATAAGAAAAATTAAAATCTCTAAAACCTAAAAAATTATAAAACCCTAAAACCTTAAAAACCATAGAACCCTCAAAAAACCATAAAAATCTTAAAACTCTAAAAACTAATGAAAACTAACAAAACACTTTAAAACCCTAAAAATGATAAAAAACACTAAAAAGCATAAAACACCCAAAAACTAAAAAAACCAAAAAGATACAAAAGACACAATAAAACTATAAAATCCCTTAAAATATAAAAACTCTAAAACCCATAAGAACCCTAAAAACTATAAAAATTATATAAATCCCTAAAATCACTAAAAAATTAAAAAAAATTAAAAACCCTAAAATCCTATAAGAAAACATTAAAAGATGATAAATACATAAAACCCATAAAAACCCCAAATTCACTAAAAACCATAAACCCCCCCAAAAATCCCTAATATCTTTCAAAGTCCATAAAAATCAAAAATACTAAAAATTCCAAAAAATTCTCTAAAAACATAAAAAAACATAAAAATCTTAAAATCCCTAAGAAATATTTAAAAACTGAAAAACACTTAAAACCCTTAAAAACCAAAAAAATTCTACAAACCTTAAAAAAATATAAAAACATTAAAAACAATAAAAACTAAAAAAATCCCTAAAACCTATAAAAACCCTAAAACCACACTAAAACATTAAAGAACCCTTAAACCCCTAAAAATGTTAAAAAGTATAAAAAACCATAACAATGATAAAAAACTCAAAAAACCCAATAAATCACAATTAAAAAAATAAAAACCCAAAAATCTTAAAAATAATAAAATCCATCAAAACCCCTAAAAACCAAAAAAAATCTAAAAAAATATTCTATAATCCACAAAATCCAAAAAATCATTAAAAACCTAAAATCTATTAAAAACCCAAAAAACCACTAAAAACATTAAAAACTTTAATAAATAAAATCCCGATAAACCAAAAAATCCTTAACCCCCTAAACACCCTAAAACCCATGTAAAACACTAAAACCCCTCAAAATCCCTAAAAATCATAAAAATAATAAAAATACTAAAAAATACCTAAATATCACTAAAAATGTAAAACCCCCTAAAAATCCTAAAAACCCATAATAAAACCTTAAAACATAAAAAATACTTAAATCTCCTAATGAACAAAAAATTGGAAAACCCTAAAAACTCAAAGAAACACTAAAAACCATGAAATACATAAAACCCCCTAAAAACATTAAAAAATACAAAATCCCCAAAACACCCCCAAAAAACCCACTAAAAACTCATAAAACCCTTTAGACCACTAAAACGTTAAGGAACTCTACAAACCTTAAAACCCCTAAATAACTAAAAAAACATTAAAAACTCATTAAAAAACCTAAAACCCTTTAAAACCCCACAAATCCCTCAAACCGTAAATCCCCCCAAAACCTAAAAATCCTAAAAATTCCCTAAAAATACATAAAAATATTGAAAACCCTAAAACCCCTAAAAACCAAAAAACACAATAATACCCTAAAACCCATAAAACTATAAAAACCAAAAAAAACCTCAAAATCCCTAAAACCCATAAAAATCATAAAAACCTATTAAAGTCAAAAAAATCCCTTAAAAAAACAATAAAACCCCTTAAAATTAATAGGAAATACCTAAAAACATAAAAACACTTCAAACCCCTAAACCCTAAAAATGATAAAAACCCTGAAACCCCTAAAAACCTAAAAACCCAAATACCCCAAAAAACCATAAAACACCTAAAAACCTAAAAACCCATAACACCCCCAAAAACCATAAACCCACTATAGACACTATAAACACTTTAAACCACTAAAAATGTAAAAAACTTCAAAACACTAAATATTTTTAGAAACCCTAAAAACTCAAATAACCATAAAACGTGTAAAACTTATAAAAACTGAAATAACACTCAAAACAATAAGAGACAAAAAAACATAAAAATCCAAAAAATTACCAAAAAAATATCTAAAAACATAAACAACATTAGAAACCATTAAAACACTAAGAAGACCTTAAAAATCCAAACAACACTTAAAACCCCTAAAAAACCTAAAAATTATAAAATCCCTAAAAACCCTAAAACCCCTAAAAACCATTTAAACCATAAAAAATATCAAAATCCTAAAAACCAAGACATTTCATAAAAATATCAAAAAATCCCTAAAAATGTAAAAATAACCCCTAAAAACCTTGAAAACCAATGAAAACCCTAAAATGCTAAAAACACTAAAAACTTTTAAATCCCCTAAAACCCCATAAAAGCCCCCAAAGTCCTTAAAAACTATAAAACCATTAAAATCCCTAAAAATACATAAATATATAAAAACGATAAAACCCTGAAAAATATTAAGAAAACCTTAAAAACATAAAAACACTTAGAACAAACAAAACCTAAAAAAACTAAAATCCCTAAAAGACACTGAAACCCCAAAAACCCTAAAATAGATAAAAAAAACATAAAACCCATAAAAACAGTGAAAAGCTACTAAACCTTAAAAAACCCTATCAACCCCTAAACATGTTAAAAACTACAAAACCACATTAAAACCCTAAAAAATCAAAAGAACCCTAAAACCTAAAAAACCATAAAAACCCTAAATACCCTGAATCCATAAAATATCATAAAAATCTAAAAGGCCCTGAAATACCAAAAAATTTAAAAACACTAAAAAACCTAAAAACCCCTATGAAAACCCTAAAACCCTAAATAAACATAAAACCCTTATAAATCTAAAAAATAAAAAAAACACTAAAAACACTAAAAAAAATCCCCCTAAAAATCCTAAAATACTAAAAATAATAAAAATCCTAAAAAATCTCTAAACATGCTAAAAAAGTAGAAAATTCTAAAAACCCTAAAAACCAATAAGAAAACCCTAAAATCCTAGAAACAATTAAAATCCATAAAAAACTAAAAACCATTAAAAACCCTAAATAACATTAAAATATTAAAATGCAGAAAAACCCATAAAACCATAAAATGCTAAAAACTCATAAAATCCTAAACACCACCAAAAAATATAAAAAAAATCAATCCCAAAAAAACTTTTAAAAACACTAAAAAAAGATTAAAAACCCTTAAAAACAAAAAAACCCAAAACCCATAAAAACCATAAGAACCCAAGAAAACATAAAACCTCAAAAAACCCTAAATATCCAAAAACCCTAAATTTTTTTAAAAAAATTAAAATAAATCTATAAATACGTAAAAAACCCTAAAACCTAGAAGAACACTACGAAAATATAAAAACCTAAAAATTCTTAAAACTTCTAAATACCCATAAAAACAAAAAAAAATACAAAAACAATTATAATCCAAAATAACCCTAAAAATCTATATCATTTATAAATATCCCTAAAAGGAAATAATACTATAAAAACCCATTGAAACACAAAAAAAACTTAATAAAACCTATAAACCCTAAAAGCACGTATAACCCCTAAAAACCTTAAAATGCTAAAACCCCAAAAAACACTAAAAACCATAAAAACCATAAAAACACCAAAAAAATTAAAAAATACATAATGAGAAACCCTAAAAACAACTGAATACATTAAAAACATTTTAACACCAAAAAAAGTTAAGAAAACTCAAAAAAAAAATAAAGCCCCTAAAAAGTCAAAAATACCAAAAAAAAATCTGAATATAACTATAAAAACCATAATCCATCAAAAACCATAACACCAAAAATTCCCTATGAATTCATAAAAATACCAAACAATGTAAAAAACATAAAAACAATCAAAACCTAAGGAAATCATAAAAAACATAGAATACTTAAAAACATTAAAAAACCTAATAATGAGAAAACCCTAAAACTCTAAAACCCTAATAAACCATAAAACCTCAAAATCCCAAAACACTAAAAATAAATTAAAATCATAAAAAAGAAATAAAATTCCCTAAATACATAAATATCCCAAAAAAAAGTCTGAAAACACTAAACTAAAACATAAAACCAAAATAATAATTAAAACCCTCTTAAAAAGTAAAAATGATAAAAACCCTAAATAACTTTAAAAACCCTAAAAACCCTAAAACCCATAAAAACCATAAAAACCATAAACCCATTAACCCACTAAAAAATATATAAAAACTTTAAAACCCCTAAAAATATGAAAAACTCTATAAAAGCATAAAAATATTAAAAACTCCAAAAACCCAAAAAACCCAAAAAAACTATAAAAACACAAAAAACCTAAAAACCATAGAAACCCTCAAGAATCCTAAAACCCTAAAAACCATTAAAAAACTCTAGAATCCATAAAATATTTGTAAAAATAAGAAACCGTGAAACATAGAAATACCCTATGAAAACCTTAAAATCTAAAAACACTTAGAACCCCTAAAAACCTAAAAATGCTAAAAAACTTGAAAAATCATAAAAAAATCCCTAAAAATCCCTAAAAAAATAAATAAACACTAAAAGATTGAAAATATTTAAGAAAAACTTAAAAAACTAAAAAAAATTAAACCATGAAAACCATTAAAAATACTAAAACATTAAAAAACCCTAAAAAACCTAAAAACCCTCAAAATCATAAAAATAAATAAAGGTCTTAAAAACCAATAAAATCTATAAAACCCATTTAAAATCCAAAAACCATTTAAACCTATATTTTTTTTTAAAAACTCTAAAATACAAAAAACATATAAAAAACTAAAAAACCCCAAAACCCCATAAAAACCATAATACCTCTAAAAATCACAAAACCCCTAAAATCTTAAAATCCATAAAAACCAAATTTTTCCAATTTTTTTTTCTAAAAATGTAAAAAACCCTAAAAAACACTAAAAACCTAAAACCCACTAATAAAACATTAAAACCCATATAATCCCAAGAAAAAATAAAACATATAAAAACCCTAAATCCCCCAAAAACCCTAAAAATCCATAATACCCTAAAAATCCATAAAAATGCTAAAAAAATCCTTAAAAATCCATAAAAACAAAAAAAAACTCTAATTCTTGAAAAAACATAAGAAAACCTTAGAAACCTAAAACACTTAAAACCCCTTGAAAATTTAAAAACACTAAAAATAATAAAAAACCCCAAACCCCCTAAAATCCTAAAAACCATAAAACCCCTAAAATTTTGAATAACATCCAAAACACCTAAAACCCATAAAAATCAATAGAAAATCTAAATGCCCTTTAAACCTTTAGAAACATTAAATAACTGTAAATATATTAAAACCCCTAAAAACAAAAAATAATCCCTAAAACACAAAAAAAACATAAAACCACCAAAAACAATAAAACCCCCAAAACCATAAAACACCATAAAACACTAAAAAATCATAATAATCCTAAAAATCCTAAAAGTTCTTCACAATTAAAATACCCTAAAAATACTAAGAAACCCCCATAAAAATCCTTTAAAACCTAAAAACACTTAAATCAGCTAAAAACATAAAAACTCTAAAAACTATAAAAACCACAAAACACTCAAAATCCATAAAAAACGAAAAAAATAGTAAAATCCTAAAAAATCCCTGAAATACCTAAAAATTTAAAAAAGAAACTAAAAACCATACAAAAACCCTAAGAAAATGTTAAAAATTAAAACACTCAAAACACTTAGAAAACGTAAATAACCCTAAAACCCTAAACAAAGTAAAAACCCTAAAACCATAAAAACCACTGAAAACAATAAATAACCCTAAATACCCATTAACACCCTAAAACCAATGAAAAATATAAGAACCCTCTAAAACCATAAAAACATTGAAAAACTCTCAAAAAATTTAAAATGCTAAAAAATAAAAAGACCCCTAAAAACACAAAAAAACACTTAAAAACCCTAAAACATCTCAAAACCCTAAAAACCTTAAAATTCCAAAATAAAAATACATAATAATCCCTTAAAAAATAAAAAATCTTTAAACCTTGAAAACCCCTAAGAAAATCATAAAAACCTAAAAATGCTAAAAACCCTAAAACCCCTAAAAATCCTTAAAACCCCTAAAAACCATAAAATTCAAAAAAAAAATGTTTATAAAAGCATAAAAACCCATAAAACCCTTGAAACACCCTAATAAAACATTAAAAAACCCATAAAACTCCTAAAAAATAAAAAATTCTAAAAACCCAAAAACCTCTAAAAACAGAAAAAACCTAAAAACCATAAAACTCCTAAAAATCCTAAAATGCATAAAACCCATAAAACCACTAAAAACTATAATCACCCTTTAAACCCATAAAAAATTAAAACTCTAAAAGAACTTAAATCCTCTAAAAACTCAATAAACCCTAAAACCCAAAAATCCCATAAAGAACCTAAAACCCCTAAAGTTCCCTAAAATCCCTTATTATTCCTAAAACCATAAAAATACTAAAATTTCCCTAAAAGCCTATTAAAATACCCAAAAAAATTTAAAAAACAAAAAAGAACCCTAAAAACCTATAAAAATACATAAATAACATAAAAACAGTTCGAAACCCTAAAACCCTAAAGAAGAGAGATGACAGCGCACTCCACCGGCTCTCTCCATCGTTCAACACCACTTCCAGGGTTTCCCCTAGATTCTTCTTGTGGCTTAAGTTTTGTATCTTTGCTTTTTGGTTCTTGGAGACATGATACACACTTCGGTCCCATTGTGGTGGTGGCCTCAATTCTTTAGCAGCCTCGAAATCCTCAAATGGTTCTGTTCGTGCCTATGGATTTAGATCCTTGTGAGGATCCTAATCGGGTTTTGATCTTTGGTCGACACTAGTTTTCAGCCCTATATCGAAGTCGAGATTATAGTTTTGAAGTGTCTGAAGATGGGTCAATGGGGTCCGAGACCTCATCGGAAATGGTTGCAGCGGCCAGGCCGAGGGCTGCGAAGGCCTCTATGGTGGAAAGGGGCTCATCAATGGTTGGAGTTTGGTCTTCTTTGGCGGCTTCCTTCTAGCGGTTTGGATTCTGAAGTGTCTATTTTCAGCGGCAGAGCGGTGTGTTTCTTTCTTTCTATTGGTCTTCGGTGATTTGGATGCTTGCAGACCTAATATTTGGAGTGCTTTGGTGGCTATTTGGTTTTACGATGGAGGATGGAAGACTTCACATCAGCCTATCTGTGGTGTGGGCTCTCTGATATGCTAATCAACGGTGTGTTCTGAAAATGCAGGTCTGTTTTCCTGGTTCCTCAGCTTTTTTTCTGCCTCATGATGTGGATGCGGGATCTTTTAAGGTGTGATGCGATTGGGTTAATTTGTTAGTATGTGCTTTTCTAAAGTACCAAAGTGGTCCTTTTGGTTCTGTGTATGGATGGATTGGTTGTGAGATGCAGCTTGTGCTGGATGATGGATCTGTTGTGAGGGATGGAGGGCTGTCTTGTGATGGTGGGATCGCTAAGCTATGTTACCTTCTTATTGCTATATTGGAATGTGGTTTTCAGTGTTATGGATGGTTTGGTTATGAATCGTTGCGGGTGTTGGATTTTGGTTATGTTGAGTGGCGTTGGATGTTGTATGTTTCTGGTTGTGATACTTGGTGTGAAATGCATGAAGTTGACTGGATAGGGGGTGATGGTATCTGTTTCTTAAGTTTCTAGGTGATGGTTGCTACTTGGATGGGATGCGATAAAATTTGTTGGTGCTTGATGCTTGTTGCCTGTGAGCTGGCGAAGGTGAGTTTTATGTATTTTACGCTGGTTGTTCTATGATGCTGGTGGTAAATATTCTTGACTAAGAGGCGATGGATGATGAAAATGGTGCTATGGGATGTTGGTCTCTATTTGACTGGGGATGCTTTTCGAGATGCTTTTGTTTTCCCACTTTTTCTGGCATTGTGTGTCTTTTGAGTTTTTTGGGGACTCTTGGGTTTTTTGGGGTTGTCTAGGGGTTTTGGGTGAGGGTTGATTTACCCCACCACTCCCTTGTCAGCTGTGTCTTTCTGCTGTGTCTTTTTTTATAATAAATTTGTTGGGGGGGGGGGGGTTGGGAATAGCCTGGCCTCCACATATTCCTTTCCATAAAACCGTAAAAACCCCTAAAACCCTAAAAACTCAAAATAACCAAAAATTCTCTAAAAACAAAAAAAAAACAAAAAAATCATAAAATCCCTAAAAATACCTAAAAACATGAAAAAATAAACCCCCTAATAAACCTTAATAAATCCTTCAAAAACATATAAAACACATAAAAACCAAAAAAAAATCTAACAACCCTAAATGCAATAGAAGCCATCCCTCTAAAAATCCTTAATAACACTAAAAACTCATAAAACCACTTAAATACCACTAAAAACTCTAAAAACAGTTTAAAAATTAAATTATTAAAAACTCTAGAAACCCGTAAAATCCCTGATAAACTCAACAAAAACCTAAAACCCCAAAATACTATAAACCCCCTAAAAACCCACAAAATCTTTTAAACCCTGAAAATCCATAAAATTCCTAAAATAGAACTAAAATTCACCAAAAATGTAAAAAACACTAAGAAAGTCATAAAAACCAAAAAAACACTTTAAACCCCAAAAAATCTTAAAAATGATAGAAACCGTATAAAACCTGAAACCCTAAACCCCTAAAAATCCCTAAAAACCATAAAAACATAAAAATATTAACAAATACCAAAAATAATAAGTATCCATAAAAATATTGAAAAACACTGAGAAAAACTAAAAATCCAGAAACCAGTTAAAACCCTTAATAATAAAAAAAATGTTAAAACCCATAAAAAGATAACAATCAAATAAAAACATAAGACCCTAAAAACATAAAAACCCAAAAAATCCCATTAATCTACTAAAAACTCTAAAACACTTTAAACCCCTAAAGGCATTAAAATACTCTCAAAACCTTAAAAAAATATAATAATTAAAAACCCCTGAGATTTCGAGAAAAACATTGAAACCCTAAACATCCATAAAAACTATAAAAAGCATAAAACTCTAAAACCCAATAAAAATACAGAAAATCAATAAAAATTACTAAAGAATAAAAATCTCTAAAACTATTGAAAACCAGATAAAAACCTTAAAACCTATAATCATAAATCCCCTAAAAAATAAAAAACACTAAAAACCCTAACAAACCCTAAAAACAACTAAAAAAAACTAAAAACCCAAAAAAACTAAAACCCCTCAAAATACCTCAAAACCCAAAAAAACCCTAAAATTTCTAAAAAAACCTTGAAAAACTCTAAAAATAAAAAAACCTAAATCACATGAAATACCCTAAGAAAACATTAAAACCCAAAAAAACATAAATAACCTAAAAACCTAAAAATAATAAAAACCATAAAAATCCCTAAGAACCCAAGAAACCCCTAAAACCCTTAAAACCCCTTAAAAGCACATATTTCTTGGGTTGTAAGGGGTTTTTTGGTGTGGGAAGATTGACCCCGCCCCTCCCTTCCCTGCAGTGTTTTCGTGTCTTTTTCTAATAAATTATGGGGGGAGTCGGGAATAGCCTGGCCCGGAGCCTTCCTTGCCCTTAAAAGCACATATACCCTAAAACCCACTAAAAACACTAAAACCCATTTAAAAACCTAAAATGATAAAAAACTACAAATGAACTTAAAACATTAAAAAATAAACTAATCTGAAAAAAACCATAAAACCCCAAAATACCTTTAAAACCCTAAAACATTCAAAAACCCAAAAATCCCAAAAACCATAAAAGCCTAAAAAAGACATAAAAATACCAAAAATTATAAAAACCACTAAAATCCTTAGAAAATTTCAATGAATACATTAAAAAACTAAAAACTCTTAAAACACCCCAAAATGATAAAACCCCCCAAAAAACACAAAAAACCCTACAAACAAACAAAATCCCTAAAAACCCTAAAACCATAAATATCCTAAAAAATCATTAAAATTACTCAAAATAGAAAAACCCCTAAAATCCATAAAAACCCATAGAAACCCTTAAATATCTAAAAACACATAAAACCATTAAAAACCAAAAAACCCAGAAAACCCTAAAACCCATAAAACCCTCTAAACCCCTTAAAACCCATTAAATACTCACACCACAAAAACATATAAAAACCCCTTATTCCCATAATAAAATTAGAAATTTTAAAAAAACATAATAACTATAAAAAAACTCGAAAAACCCAAAAAAAACTATAAAATCACTAAAAACCTTAAAAATCGTAAAAACAAGTTAAAAACATAAAACATTAAAAATTAATTAAAATCACAGAAATACTAAAAAAGTATTAAGAATACCTAATATGTAAGAAACCATAAATCCCTGAAAACCCAAAAGAAAAACTTAAAAATTTAACAACATATAAAATTTCTAAAAACCTAAAAATGCTAAAAACCCCAAAGAACATTAAAAACTGTCAAAACCTTAAAAACTGTCAAATGCAAAAAAACGTAAAAAAAACTCGAAAACCCTAAATCCCCTAAAAAACTTAAAAACACTAAATACCCAATAAAAAAATTAAACCTCTAAAACAACTAAAAACTATAAAAACATTAAACCCCTAAAAATGAAAAAACACTAAAAAACCAAAAAAAACCCATAAAGAACCTTTAAGTCCTAATTGACCAGAAAATCACTCAAAAACTTTAGAAACTCTCAAAAACCAAAAAACCCTAAAAAATAAAATTATAAAAATCCATAAATATGGAAAATGGTTAAAAACCCTAAAATCCTTTAAAACCAAAAATAAAACCTTAAAACCTAAAATCACTTAAAACACCTAAAAATAATTAAAACTGTCAAAACCCCTAAAATCCCTAGGAACCTCTAAAACCTCTCAAAAACCCCAAAAACCTCCAATAACTATAAAATGCCTGAGAAATTATTAAGAATATCTAAAAACAAAAAAAACCTAAAAAATCATAAAAACCTCTAAGAAGAAAAATTAAAACATAAAAACACTCAAATCCCCTAAAAACCTAAAAATTTTAAAAACCCTAAAAATCATAAAACACCCTAAAAATCATAAAAACATTAAAAACCCATAAAAACCCTAAAAATAACTAATACTTATAAAAACCCATTAAACCCAAAAAAAACCTTAAAACACTAAGAAAACATTAAACCCCTAAAAAATTACCCACACCCCACAAAAACCACAAAACCCTAAAACCCTAAAAACCCTAAAAATTCTCAAAATTCTAAATCCCTAAAAAACCATATATTTCATTAAATATACCTAAATATATAAAAAAGTAAAAAACCCTATAAAGGATGAAAACTCCAAGAAAACCTCAAATACATAAAAATACATAAATTTTCCAAACACATAAAAACCTGTAGAACCCATAAAACCATCAAACCCGAAATACCCATAAGAACCATAAAAGTCACTAAAATCCCAAATGAACTAAAAAATCAAAAAAAAGTCCCAAAAATCACTAACATTTAAAAAAAACAAAAAAAAACGATTAAGAACCATAAGAAAACCTAAAATAACCTAAAAACAATTAAAACTCTAAAAACCAAAATAATCATACAAACCATAAAAAGCCTAAAAAGAATAAAAAGATTAAAACCATGAAAAAAATCTAAAAACATATTGAACCCCTAAAATGTTAAAAAACTAAAAAATCATAATACATTGAAAAATAAAAAAAAACCTAAGAACCAAAGGATCATAAAAAACCTAATATAACCTAAAACCCTAAAACCCTAATAATCCATATAAATTCAAAAAATCCCTAAAAACTGAAAATCCTAAATACCCTGAAAACATGTAAACCCTAATAATACTGTAAAAACATAAAAATACTTAAAACCCCATAAATAAAAAATACGAAAACCATTATAAAACCCTCAAACCCCTAAAAACATTAAAAATGCACAAAATCCCTAAAAATACTAAAAACCATAAAATCTTTAAAACCTCTAAAAATCCTGAAAAGCATAAAAAACCCCAAAACACCTGAAAACCTTAAAACCCCAACAAAAATTTAATCCCTTAAAAACTAGAAAAATGATAAAACCCCTAAAACACAAAAAAATAAAAACAATAAAAATCTAAAAAACCATAAAAATCCTAAAAACCATAAAAACCCTAACACTTTTAAAAACCATAAAATACTCATAAAAACCCCAAAAATCCATAAAAACCCTAAAACCCCAAAAAACAAATCAAAATTCCTAAAAACCATAAAAATCCAAAAATTGCTCTAAAAATCCATCAAAACATAAAAAAATTATAAATACCCTATATACCCTTAAAAATCGTTAAAACATAAAAACACCTAAAACCCCTAAACACCTAAAAAATGATAAAACCCTAAAAACTCTAAAACCATCAAACCCCCCCTAAAAATAGTAAAAAAACCCTAATGTCCTAAAAACCCCTATGAAAATCTTTAAAAAGTAAAATTATTGAAAATCCATAAAACCTTAATAAATGCTAAAAACCCAAAAAACCCAAAAACCATAAAAACCATAAAAACCCTAAAAACCCTAAAAACCATAAAAATCCTAAAAACCCTAATAACATAAAAACCCTAAAACCCCCTAAAACCCACTAAATCACTAAAAAACTATTAAAAAAACTTAAAACATTAAAAAATCTAAAAATATTAAGGACCATAAAAAATAAAAAAATACTTAAAAACCATAAAACCATAAAACCCATAAAAATACTAGAAAACTTCAAAACCCTAAAACCCGTAAAATTTATAAAAATAAAAAAAAATCACTTAAAATCCCAAAAAATGTAAAATTCCCCAATATCCTCGAACAGTCCAATGAAAGCCTTAAAAAACTAAAAACACTTAAAACCTCTAATAATAATAAAAACAACTAAAACCCCTAAAAATTATAAATACCATAAAAATCTATAAAACACCCAAAAACTATTAAAAATATTAAAACCCACTTAAAATCCCTAAAAAACCACTAAAACCTAGAAGAATCATAGGAAAACTATTCAAGCCTAAAATCACTTAATATCACAAAAAATAAAAAAATTATAAAAACCCTAAAAAAATAAAAACCTTGAAACCGTAAAAAACCTCTAAAACAATTAAACCCCCAAAAAACACTAAAAACACATAAAAACCATAAAACCCGCATTAAAACTATATAAATCTTATAAAACCTTAAAAATGTTGATAACCTTTAAAATTTTTAATCCCTAAAAAACTAAAAAACCATTTAAATGTCAAAAAACCATTAAATTTTTAGAAACACTAAAAAACAAAAAAACACTAAAAAAACCCAAAAAACCCATAACACCATAAATATCCTAAAAATCCAAAAAAATCTCTAAATATATAAAAAAACCACAGAACCCTAAAAACCACTATGACCACCATAAAATCCTGAAAAAAATTGAAACCCCTAAAACAATGAAAAAATTCTTAAAACCCTAAAACCTATAAAAACACTAAATCCCATTCAAACCCCTCAAAATCCCTGAAAACCATTTAACCAATAAAAAACCTAAAAACCCCTCAGAATCCCTAAAAATGTAAAACCCACTAAAACCCCTAAAACCCACTAAGAAAATTTTAAAACATAAAAACACTTAAAAACCTAAAAACCTATGGAAACCTAATACCCCTAAAAACCCATACAACCTTTAAAACCCCCACACCATAAAAAACTTAGAAACACTAAAAAAATAAAAACCATAAAACCAATAAAAAAATATAAAACCCTTTAATCCATAAAAATGTTAAAAACTCTAAAAACCCATAAGAAAAAACCAATAAAACTCTGATAAACCATAAAAACCCTAAATACCCAAAAAAATGTCAAAATATCCAAAAAACCTAAAAGCCCACAAAAATCCTAAAAAACAAAAAAAAAATCCCAAAAGAACATTTAAAACCCCTAAGAAAACATTAATACCCTAAAACTCTTAAACCCAAAAAATTCCTGAAATTTTTTAAAAACCATAAAAAACCCCACACAATCCCATGAAACCCAAAACCCATAAAAGTTCATAAAAATTACAAACAAATTCTTAACAACAAAAAATACAAAAAAATATTAAAAAACATAACAAATATTTAAAAACCTAAAACTACATAAAAGCCCTAAAAACATAAAACAAGCTAAAACCCAAAAAAACCATAAAATCCTTGAAAAACATAAAACCCCTAAAAACCATTAAAAACCATAAAACCACATAAAACCCAAAACCCACTAAAAACATTTAAAACCATTTATGCCCATAATTTTTTTAATATAAACTCTAAAAAACCTAAAAAAACCTCCCAACAATAGTAAAAACCAAAAAATTAATAAAAACCCTAAAAATCCTAAAACCCATAAAAATCATAAAAATACAATAAAATCCCTAAAAACATTGAAAATTCTGAAATCCCTGAAAAATTAAAGAAAACTGTAAAAACCAAAAAACATAAAACCTCTAAAAACCCTGAAAAATTAAAAAACCTAAAACCCCTAAAAGTCCCTATAAACAAAATCATCCTTAAAAACCCTACAAAATATAAAAACCCTAGCAGTTATAAAAATACATGAAAATGTTGAAAACCCTAAAAACCCAGAAAACCCCTCAAAAAACACTAAAAACATAAACAAACTTAAACCCATGAAAAAAATAAAAAATGATAAAAACCTAAAAAACCAAAAACCCTCAAAACCCTAAAAAATCAAAATAACCTAAAAACCATAAAAATAAAAATAAAAACTTAACATTCCTAAAAACATAAAAACCCCCCTAAAACCCTGAAAAACCCTAACCACTCTAAATCCATTTTTTTGTACTTTTGAATAAACCACTTTATGGTTAAGTGGTTACCTTACAACTTCAAGATACAAATTGAAAAACATCACCATGTAATAAAATTTAAAAATAACCATTTCTAGCACCACAACCCAAATACACCCCACAAATCCTACAAATATTATACTACACAAACATTTTTAAATTTTGAATTCTGAATTTCAAAAGTTAGAAAACTCATGATTAGTACCTACCCTCGAGACAAGAGCCTAAAACTATAGAAATTGTTAATATGAAACAACAATAGAGGTGAAAAACCTACTGACCAGAGACCAAAACATATGTAGACAATGTCGATGAACCTACAATAGAAAAATGAAAACTATCAAAATCTAAACCATCGATTCCCATTGACATCCAAAATAAGACCCCATAAATAACAAGGATGAGAGGGGGATTCAAATAGTAGTAAAGCATCCAAGAACACTATATCCACATGAAAACCACATCACAATGACTCTTAGAGAACTAAATCCATGATTATCGACCACTACCTTCAACTATGTCAACAAAAATATCACCAGAAGGAACACCTCCAGTCGTAACAACAGACATAAAGAAGGTGATGATGAATGTGTATGGAACACAATCGATCGCTTGCACCTCACTTTCTATAAACCCATTAAAGGCCTCCATACCTGTCTAACTGGGATAGGAGTGACAAATTTTATTTCCATAGTAGAGAGAAAAAGACCTAAGTTCAAACATCACACCACAACATTCACCAGCGTATCGACTGAAGCACCACACATATAAAAAAGAACATCATACAAAGCATCAACAAGAATAAAAATGATGACGATGAGGAAAAAAACCCTAAAAATCCTCCACAAAATGGAGGAACATAGTCAGGTCCATTGAAGTTGAAACATGAGATATAGAAAGGAACACAAATGGAAGGAAAAAGGTAAAGAAACCCTAAAACACAGGAAAACCATAATAAAACCTTAAAAACTAAAAACCCATTAAACCCAAAAATAACTAAAAACCCAAAAAACCATAAACCCCCTAAAAGCCATACAAACCCCTAAAACCTTAAAAATCTATTAAAACCCATAAAAAACCTAAAACCCCAAATGAAAAATCTAAAAACCTTTTCGACCTCTTAGAATGTTAAAAAAATTTGAAACCCTAAAAAACTCAAAAAAAACCCCTAAAAACCTATAAAAACAATTAAAAACCTAAAAAATATAAAATCCCATAACATCTATCAAAATACCAGAAAAAACAAAAATCAAATAAAATACTAAATAGAACTAAAATTTCTAAAAACATAAAAAACATAAAAACAATAAAACCATAAGAAAATAATAAAAAACCTAAAATAATTTAAACCATAATAATCTAAAAAAAGTAAAAACCCTAATGCCCTATAAAACCCCACGACCCACCAAAATCTCTAAAACCCCTAAAAACCATTAGAATCCTAAAAGATCCGAAAAAATAAAATAAAATGCAAAAACCCTAAAATCATGAAAAAACTTATAAAAATATTGAAAAACAAGAAACACTTTAAACCACTATTAACCAAAAAATTCTAAAACACTAAAACCCCTAAAATCCTAAAAACCCAAAAAACACAGAAAAACCTAAGAATCCGTAAAAACATTTAAACACCAAAAGATTCGTAAAAACCGTAAAAACCAATAAAACCTCCAAAAATCCATTAAAACCCTAAAAATGTTAAAAACTCTAAATATCCCTAAAAAAATAAAAGCCTCAATGAAATCCATAGAAACACAAAAAACCCTAAAAAACCTAAAAACCCCTAAAAACACTAAAATACCTCAAAACCCATACAATTCCATAAAATTAATAAAAACCACTAGAAATACCTAAAAATGAGAAAAACCCCTAAGATCCTTGGCAACCCCCTTGAAAACCATGAATACAAAATGCACTTAAAACCCCTAAAGAATAAAAAATCAAAAATATCCCTAAAAATCATAAAACCCCAAAAATACACTAAAACCCTCAAAATCCTTAAAAATTCCAAAAACCAAAAAATTCAAAAAAAAATCCCTAAATTCAATATAAACGAAAACCCCCTAAACACCCTGAAAAAACCTAAAAAAACATTAAAACATAAAACAATTATAACTCCTATAAACATAAAAAATGATAAAAATTCTGAAACCCATAAGACTATCCTAAAAACCCTAAAAACCCTAAAAACCCTAAAAACCCTAAAAACAATAAAAATCCCAAAAAATCCCTAAAAACCATAAAAACATAAAAACCAAAAAAATCCCTAAGATAACACAAAAAATATATAACCCCTTTAAACCCCTAAAAATGTAAAAATATCTAAAAAACCTTAAAATCCATAAAAACCCCAAAATCACAAAAAAACCCCAAGAAACCAAAAAACCCTAAAAATACCTAAAAAAATAAAAAACATAAAAATACTACCCCCTTAAAATACCTAAAAATTTACAAAATCCTTAAACCCAAAAATACCATAAAAAACCTAAAAAATCTAAAAACACATAAAACACCTAGAAAACTCGAAACTACTAAAATCCCTAAACCCCTAAAAATCATAAAAACCATAAAAATCCCTAAAAATCCTAAAAACATAAAAATTATAAAGAATCCCTAAAAATACCTGAAGATGTAAAAATACTTAAAAACCTGAAAACCCCTAAGAAAAGCTTAAAACACTCAAAACACCTAAAAATCCTAAAAAACATATAAAATATAAAACCCCTAAAAACATTAAGAAACCATAAAAACTCATTAAAATCGCAAAAAACCCACTAAAAATAATGAAAACATTTAAACCCCTAAAAATGTTCTAAAAACTAAAAAACCATAAAACCCTTTAAAACTCATAAAAAATCCCTAAAACCCCAAAAATTTAATAAAAACACTAAAACCCCCAAAAATTCCTAAAAATGATCAAAACAATAAAAACCATAAACAACCATAAAAATACCTAAAAACCCTAAAACCCAATAAAAAAGTAACAACCATAAAACCTAAAACCCGTAAGAAAACCTTAAAATCATAAAAACTCTATAAAACCCAAAAAATCCTTAAAAACATCAAAATCACTAAAACCCCTAAAAACAACATAAAATATTATAAAATAACATAAAATCTCAAAAGCTGTAAAAAAAACTGAAACCCTAAAAACCTTTAAGAAAACATAAAACCTAAAAACACTTAAAACGTCTAAAAAACCCAATAAATCAATATATATAAAAAGACACTTAAAACCGTAAAACTCCTAAAGCCATCAAAACCCATAAAGGTTTAAGAAACCCTAAAAACCCATAAAACCCGAAAATCCACTAAATTACAGAAAACCTGTTAAACCCATATAAAATTAAAAAATTGTAAAAAGCAATAAAAAAACTAAAAACTCAAAAATCCTAAAATCCTAAGATGAAAAAAAACCCCTAAAATACCTTAAAAATATCAAAATCCATAAAACCCCAAAGAACCATAAAAATCCTTAAAATCCCTAAAAATATAAAAAACCATAAAAACCCTAAAAACCCCTTTGAACACATAAAAACCTAAAAATACTTAAAAACCATAAAAACCATAAAACCCCTAAAACCCCTAGAAACTCAAAAAACCATAAAAACCATAAAATCCCCTTAAAACCATAAAAATAACTAAAAGCCCATAAAAACACTAAAACCCACTAAAAACTATAAAATCACTTTAAACCCAAAAAAATTAGAAAATATAAGAAATATAAAAACCCATAAAAATATTCCAAAAAAAATTTGGAACTCAAAAAACACTAAAAAATCTTAAAACCCTCAAAAAACCTAAAAATCTAAAAAACCATAAAAATCGAAAAAATACCAAAAAAATAAATAAAATAATAAAAAACCTAAAAAACTATGAAATCCCCTAAGAGAGCCTTATAAACATAAAAACGCTTAAAACCTTTAAAAATCCTAAAAAACACCCAAAACCATTAAAACCTGAAAACCCTAAGAACCCTCAAAATCTTTAAAATCCCTAAAAACCATAATAATCTTAAAAATTCCTAAAAATTTAGAATACCCTAAAAACCAAAAAAATGAATTATTAAAAACCAAAAAACACTTAAACCCCAAAAAATATAACATCACTAAAAACCCTAAAAAACCCTAAAACCCATAAAAACCTAAAAACCCATAACCCCTAAAACCTTAAAAGACACTAAAAACAAATAGAGACCCTAAAAACCCACTAAATAAACTCTAAACCCCATTTAATTTCCTAAACACATTAATAATATTTGAAAAACAATAATAACCCTAAAAACGTAAAATCCCCTAATACCCCAAAAAACCAAAAAAACGAGGAAAACCTAAACACACTAAAAATCATCAGAATCCCAAAAACCCCTAAAAACCATTAAAATCCAAAAAAATTCCTAAAATGCTTAAAACCGTAAAACATCTAAAAACACTAAAAAACCAAATAAATCATTAAAGTCATAAAAAAACTTAAACCTCTTAAAAACCTAAAAATTGGGATAAACCCTAAATATCCAAAAAAATTCAAATAAATCCCAAAAACACTAAAAACCATAAAAAACATTAAAAATTCCTAAAAATATAAAAAATTCTCAAAACCTTACACTACTGGAAATCTGACCATTCCCAACACTTCTATACCAACGGTTCGTAAAAACTTTTGGTATAGGTTACCTTTCCAAATGGTTTGGCCAAACTGTTGGGAAATCCCACTCTGAGGCCACCTTTCCCAACGGTTTGGCAAAACTGTTGGGAAATCCCACATTTTAGCCACCTTTCTCAACAGTTTGGGAAAACTGTTGTGAAAAGTCCAATTTGTGGACACCTTTCCCAATGGTTTGGCCAAACCGTTGGGAAAGGGTATACCTATCCCAACGGTTTTCCCAGACCATTGGGAAAGGTCCCCCACAAATCAACCTACCACCCAGAATCAAAATCTAGAATCAAAATCTATACCAACAGTTGTCAAAACCGTTGGTATAGGTCTATACCGACGGTTTTCACAACCGTTGGTATAGATCCTTTGATTTTTTTATCATTTGTTCTTACCCAGAACATTATATAAATCAAAATTTAAAATAATTATGAGAATACATATATTTATTTATGTAATTATATTCAAAAAAGCCATGTTAGGTTAGTGGTTAAGTCGTTCAATTATAAACTATGGGTCTTGGGATCAAATCCCAACGAATGCTTTTTTTGAAATACATATACCAACGGTTCCATAACCATTGGTATAGATTTTCATATTAATTATACCAAAGGTTTCCAAAACCGTTGGGGTAGGTCAATACCAACGGTTTTGGGAAAACCGTTGGTATATACCTATCCCAATGGCTTACTTGGCAACGGTTTTCCAAACTGTTGGTATAGGCTATACCAACTGTTTGGAGGCCTATACCAATAGTTCCAAACCGTTAGTATAGGTTATTTTTAGAGTAGTGTTAAGAAAAATTTAAAAACTAAAAAACACTTAAAACCCCTAAAAATGATAAAAAAATAAAAGATAAAAAAAATCTATAAACATAATACCCCTAAAAAATTAAATCCCCCTAAAACCCCATAAAAAACCTAAAACCACTAAAAATTATAAGTAATCATTAAAACCCTAAAAATGATAAAAAATACTAAAAAATTAAAAATGTTAAAAACTTGAAAAACCCCAATGGCCCAAAAAAACATAAAAACAATAAAAATTATAAATACCACTAAAAATACCTAAACACCCCCAAAAAACCATCAAAATCCTAAAAAACCTAACATCCACTAAAAACATAAAAAAACCAAAAACCCTAAAAATACATAAGAATAACGTAAAATCAAAAAACACTTAAAACCACTCAAAAGCAAAAAAATCTATAAAAAACCTAATTACCATAAAACCCTAAAAAAACATTAAAACCATAAAAATCTATAAAGACCTAAAATCCAAAAAAATCCCTCAAAACCACTTAAAACAATAAAATCCCTTTAAACCCCTAAAAATATTAATACCTCTAGAAACCGTAAAAACATAAAAAACCCTAAAACTCCAAAAAAAACTATAAAAAACTAAAAACCCAAAAAACATTCATAAAACCTAGAAAAAAACTAAAAAATCTATCAAAATATCTAAAAATTCCTAAAAATATAAAACACCCTGAAAATACCTAAAAAAACCATAAAAAACAATTATAACCCATATAAACAGAAAAAACGCTAATAACTCTAAGAATCCATAAAAAAAACCATAACAACATTAAAAATACCTAGGAACCCTAAAAACACAAAAAAAATCCTAAAAAACCCCTAAAAATAGCTAAAAACAAAAAAAACCATAAATACCCAAAAAAGTCATAAGAAACCCTTAAAACCCTAAAAACATTTAAAATCCAAAAAAATGATAGAAATCATGAAAAACCTAAAACCCTAAAAAATCATAAAAACACTCAAAATCCCTAAAACCCTAAAAATCATAAAAAATGTAAAAACCCTTAAGAATCCCTAAAAATGTAAATGACTCTGAAAACCCAAAAATACCATTTCAAACCATAAAAACCTAAAAACGCATAAAAATATAAAACACTGAAACAACACTAAAAACTCTAAAACCCCAAAAAAACCTAACCCCCCTAAAAAACCTAGAATTACTAAACACCCAAAAAATTGTACAAACCATAAAAATCCCTAAAATTGTAAAAAAACTTAAAAACCCCTAATAAAATCATAAAAACCTAATAATAATTAGAACCCATAAAAACCTAAATAACTATAAAACCCCTAATAACTCTAAAATAACCCTAAAACCATTAAGTGCACTTAAAACCCTTAAAACATTATAGCACCTTAACCCGTATTTCCACCAGAATGGTGCTCACAGTCATGTGCTACTAGGCCTCAGGTGCACCTCACAAATGCCAAAGGCTATGAACTAGCAGCAAGGGTGTAAGGAGGTGATAGTGGGGAGAATAAACCCTCTGGCGGTGATAATAATAATTCTTCATAGATAAATATATCACAACATAATAAAGACCATAAAACAATAGGACTAGTAACCCACCATAGTTGAAGCATAACTTATAATAGTGGAAACATAATCCCCCAATAGATGAATAATCAATAAGATCATACATACCATTGTTAGGATTAAAATTCTTTTGTAGCTACTAAAACAAAACATTCCAAATCATATTAGGTCATACATGACAATAAAAAAGAAAGGTTCACCAATGGTTGACCATCAGTATATATATAAGGAATATTGGAACAAATGGGAAAAAAGTAAACTTCAGCTGATGTAGGAACCTACAACATCCCTTTCCATCCATCCCATGTGAAGTAGTATGACAAGATCACTAAGGTCCAACTCTGGAGCCCAAAACCTTACCAAATCAAAAAAATCATAATGTCAAAATGTGTCCTAAAGGTCCCATTTAGGGTGTGGGCATAAACATTAGTAGGCCACCACCAACATGTTCTCTTCTTTCATATCTAATAAATAAGGTGTATTCTAAATGTAAAATAAATAGGAAGTTAATTTAACATTAATAATAAACGCTTACCTTATTCTCAATATCCCCAAGGAGGTCATCACCTACTTTGAAGAATGCCAGTATTTCATGTTCCCCTAGTTATATATATGGAATATGATGACACCAGGTTGGATGGAATATTTATCACCAAAATTAATGACAAACCCCCTTGTTGTGCACATTAAATGATGGAGGAATAAATAAGAATCATAGAAAAATGGGTTAGGGGAAGATAAGTAATGTCACCCCAATTAATGACTCACATTGTTTGGCAGCACATTTTTACTAATATTGAACCAACCATGCGGTACCCACTATTTAAGAAACATACCATGCCTAGTTTTTCCGCACAGTTTTCCAATCAATGTTCAAATCGCATGTGAAGCCTTTGTTAAAACTAAAGGATGCCACATATGTCTATGAAACCCCACTTGAACTATTTTTAAAACTGTGTCTAGATCCATAGGATGTTCACACAATTACTCATCAGAGGCTGCACAGTTTTTCCAAAATGTTCACCTCTGTCAGCCCTTCCCCCAAAATGGGTTTTCCAAGCCCAATGCACCTGAAACCCACTTTAAACCAAGAGGCCCTTACCATGATTTAAATACCATATAAAAATAATACCTTAGGTCAAGGAAACATGTAGAATTATGTTCTAAATTCAATGATTCAAATCATCCCAGTTTCCAAACATACAAATTCAAATTGGTTGATAATCTAGACTGACTACAAAAAACCAAGATGTTATAATCCCCCCACATTACCATAGATCATCCCCAAGCTATAAATAATTTCCTAAAGATACTATAAAATATACCAATTTCTTAAAAAATAACCCAGTGTGCCCCCAGTAATCAAGTTATAGGTCAAATCACTCATGGTTCTCCACACCTTAAGAGTTTCCTATGCCAATGACTTTCTGAACAAAAAATAAAAATAGTAATGGTCCACAAACTATCCATAGACTCAAAAGTCCACTCTCAATAATTATTCACTTCTATACCTCATCAGGTGATCAAATGACAATTGTGTCAATTTTGATACCCATAATGTTACACATATCATCAGATTCTTGCCTTATTTCCATGTCACACGTGCCACCTATGAGCTCCCACATCTCATTAGATTCCTAAAATCAGTCACGGTGCCACCCACCTCAAATAAAACATGCATCGTATCGATGCCCAAATGCCCAAGAACCTAATAAAATATATTCATCCATTGATTATAATTATAAATCCTGGTCCCATAGACCTCATATATATAAATATATATATATATATCACACATTGGATTCGATTCAAACCTACTAACCAAAATATGGTTATTCAAAAAAAAATCCCATTCACCTCATTTACCCAAAACCAAACATTCCATAGAAAAAGGATATGCCAAAATAAAAGTCACCATGATCATTACCCTTATGTAACTCTAAATATATGTTGTTCCCCAACCTCATCTACACCTAGTAGATCCATTGTGTGCACTTAGCTTGATTCTCGAATACCTGAGGCCTAGCCTCTCTAGAAAGCTACACCAACTACTAGACATTGATCCCACCGATGGGTCCCTCTATCTCTACCATGGCCTCATCAGGCAGCACAATCCTAAATACCATCTCCTCTTACCTCCCTTGATCCAAACATATATTCTTTATTATAACTTGGTCCTTGGATACCACCTATCAGAGAAGGATTCATACAGTATCTTTTGAGATTCCTGACCAGGAAACATGCTCAGAACTCATTTGGAGGGGGCTTTCACCGAGTCTCGACATGTCTTGTCTACCCAAACTAGAAGTATACCATAAAAAACCCACTTAAAAATGGGTTTCCTAATTCTATGTCCGAACTTACCTATTGAGATTCCACATAGCCTTGCCTCCTACTATCTAATGAATCGCTACTAAAATCAATTGATGTGGTAACCTAACTCGAGTATAGCCAGTATATAAAATTTTCCTTGTCTATTAGGGTTTGATTCACAACCTATGAGAATAAGGAAATCCTGAAGATGATTATATTCAATCTGAAGGAATTTTTTAATCCATCCCAAAAACACCTCACCCTCAATATTTCGTTGCCCACTATACTGGGTGAGAAACGAGGCAAGTCGGTGAATGTAGCTTCATAGTTCATGATAGACATGTCTCCCTATTTTAGGCTCAAGAACTCTTAAGATATCTCCTCCCTCAGAATCCTTATAAAGAAGTGATTTAGGAACCTATCCTTGAAGTCTTTCTAAGAAAGTCCCTCATGTATACTTTCCTAGACCTGTACATCCCACCAGTGGGTTGTTGATCCTCTAAACATGTCATCAGCAACCTAACCCTCTGACCTATGGGTGTCTGGAGGTGGTCAAAGATGAACTGAACCAACTTAACCATGTCAAATTCCACCTATGACCCACCCTGACCCTGAAATAGTAGTGTGTTATATAAATTCAACCCATGATTTAGATATGACATTGATGGATCAACTAACCAGGCTCCCTTATCGATACCTTGTATAACACATATTAGGATCTCCCTGAGCTGTTGGTCAATCTATGGACCAAAATATTATATATCCTATAGATTCCCCACCTATACCTATGCCTGTACATATTGCTCATGATCATTCCGACCCTCTGAGGCCTCATCTCGACCCTCATGGGGCTAATTATGCACATGCTCATGTGGCACCAAATCACCACCCTCCTGATAATTCATTTGAATTCATCTAGGTGGAATCCTACTAAATACCAATAACATGATTAGATAACCATAATAGTATATATAAAATTTATCATAGATAGTGGGTACTATAGTAGGTAGTGTAATATTACCACCCTTACCCTCTCCTACCTCACCCTATCATAAGACATCTGACCTGAAGGACCCTTTCCTACCCATATTAGTGTTATGTGTAACTTATATGCTGGCCTAATAGACCCCTTCCTAACCATATCAGAGTTATACATCCTATGTAATATTGTCTCATCTCTCCTTGGATTCCTATAATAGGGATAAGTATCACTTATAATATGAGGTAACCGAGTACAATGTTTCCAAAGAGAATCTATGCATGAAAACACTACTTAAATTTATTTATTGACAGTTTGAAAAGGTCACCCCCATTCATCATCCCTGCCAACTCATACAAGAGTTAGTCCTATATATCACCTGAATATAATCATAACACATCACATAACAATCTCATTAGAACCACATGTTTGGTCTGGCTGAGTAGAATTCCACCAAAGAGAGGGATTTTAGGAAAATATTGTTTAGTTTCCTTATAGAAACTTTAAACCACCCATCCCATCTTATTGAAATCCAGGTTCCTAATAACAATAATAATAAAAAACACATCATAAATATATAAAATCCAATCTCAAATTACAATGAGACCTCTATTTATAGAGACCTAGGATTAACATACATTGATATTACATCATTTTAGATGAACATTCAACACATTATAAAAATATTTTCCTGAGGACCGTAATAGTATAGTGTCTTTTGACACATAGAAAAATAATCTTTTAACTTGCTGAAATATCTTAAACATCTATCTTAAAGATCTCCCCCATTAGTACTCATATTTAAAACCATTATTCATAATTTGCAGAAAGGAAAAAATAAGAAAGGGGTGAGCTTAGATGCTCAGTAAGGGTAAAAAGAGAGATATATAAGTATAATATGAGAATAAGGGTATGAGAACATGATCATAACATTAGAAGATCATATTTGTCATATCAGTGATCGTAATCTATAGTTGTGGAAAAAATAATGGATGTTCATAAGATATGAATCATAAGGGAGATAAATCATCATAAATAAACCATGGACCATATGATCATCTCATATAAGTGATATACCCTCATAACTACAAAATTGTTTCATGTGTTAAGGTAAAATACCAATAACATCAACATAGTGGATTAAGACACACAATATTACCCTTTTTGGATCATGACACATCTGTTTCCAATAGTGGATCAAGACACGACTGTTTCCCATTTTGGATCAAGACACACCTATTTCCCATTTTGGGCCAGGACACACCTGTTTCCCATTTTTGGATCAAGACATACCTATTTCCCATTGTGGATTAGGGCACACATATTTCCCATTTTGTAGAAATCCGGTCAACTTGTTTCCCATTATTATCTCATGAGATATAAATCATTACCCAATGCGTCTAGGGAAGATATAGGTCCCAACCATCACATAATAAAATCATATATATATGTGCCATAATAATAAAAATTAATCATATCATTACCCATAAAACGATACGGGTTCCATAAAAATCATATAATACCTCGTGAAATAAAATGTGTTTCCTAAATATGTCATTATATCATAACCTATAGAGATGATACAGGTTTCATAATCATTTCATCCAAGAATAACTGCTTAAAAGAATTTAGTTTCATTATAATTTTATTAATGTATAACCCATGTAAGAGAAGTGGGTTTCATAAAATACATGTAATCAAAATAATAACCATAAAAATAAAGAATATGATTAGTTTCCTTGGATCATATCCCTAGTAAATCATCAAAGGATTCCATATTTAGATAAATAAGGATTTTTAAAGATCACTTGGATTGTATCTCAAGGAAAATAATTTTCCATTGAAGATATATTTCATAAAAACTTTTCAAAATTCCTTTTATTATGAATAATTATTTGAAATTTTATTTAAATCCTTTCTTGAGGATAAAATATTTTACACTTTGAAAAAATTATTTCTAAAACATAATTAATTATAAAAACAATTATTTGAAAATAGATTTGAAACTTATAAATGAATATTGAAATCATATTGAAATCCTTTTTCTTTAAAAAAATTTGAAAAATTCTAAAGAAATCATGAAAATAGTTTTAAAACCTTTTTACATGAAATCTCTTTGAAAAATTATAGAGATATCTGAAAACATTTTGAAAACATTTTGAAAACCCTTTCCATTTAAAACTTATAAAGGAAGATTGGAAACCATTCAAACCAATTTTTTAACCTAAAACATTTATAAAAAACTTATTTTTAGAAAATATCCTTGAAAAAAATATAATCTAATATTTTAAAAATATATAAAACTTTTTGAATTTTTTTATAAAACATGATTCTACGAATATAAAAAATTTCCAACTTAAGATGGAAATAAAGTCATATTTTATTAAAAAAAATCTTTATTTTCTTAAGTACAAATAAGTGAAAAATGGTACTAATCCATTGATATATAATGAATAACCATTGTAGAAAAAATTCAAGAGAGTTCTTGAGAGAGGGATCATAATATTTCATCAATGTAAGCATAATCACAAACAATCCCGATAAATCATGAGATTTTAGAAATAAACTATTGCTACATTGGTAACATTAAATCAAAATACCCATTAAAGAATAAAATTAATTATAGATTCAAATAACATGCAAATAAGTATATTCAAAATATAACTTTTAAAATGGAATTATATACACCTCATAGAAAAATATAGCTTCCAAACATATCATGTGCATCGAAGAAGGTAAATTGACAAAAAATTGGTTTACCAATTTGGTAACATTTGAAACATAAATCCCATGAATGGAAGACCATCAAAGGTATATGTAAATAACTATAAATTAAAGTATAAGAACAATATAATACATTAATTTTCATTTTATACAACACACAAATTAAATAATGGTAAATAAAGAATAAGTTTCATAGAAATAAAAGTGAGATGTGAAAACCTTTCCATTATGTATTGAATCTCATCATACTCATTAAAACAACCTATATAATATATATAAGTTTATTATAAATCTACATAAGAACCATTTTATAATATATCATTCAATATATTATTATATAATGACTTTATATTACCCATTTATTAACAATTTCAGGTTAATGTTATGTTCTGGGAAATATCTGCTTTTTTCCTCTGTGTTTGGACTCTTTTTTCTTGATCCTCTTAGTTAATTAATAATTTAATTATTTAAAAAGTGTAAATAATTATTTAAATATAATATATATTCAGTATATAAATATTTTTCATAACCTTTAAAATATATAAATATGAAATTGAATACACCATTCATAGAGACAGTAAGCCGTATGTACGCATGAACGTTGTCTCCGTTTTATTACTTGTTTAAATATATAAAATAAATGACATATATGTACATATATATATAATATCATTAAATTATAATTTTTATGTCATATATATCATATAAATTTACTAAACACGTCCCTAATACATTAATTGTAACGTGTGAACGAATCACATCGCTTTGAGGAGGCGGTAGTCCACACGTCCATAAGCGATGTTATCATATTTAAGAAAAATTAAATGTATAAAGGTATGTGTTATATAATAATTATATAAGAATAAATACACAATAAATTTTAATATATATCATATAAATAATATAAATTCCATCATTATTTCCAACCTTGAATGGTGGGAATGGAAGAATTAACAATATCAGTTCACGAGGTGGTAGTTCGTCGTACACACGAACGGAGATTGTGTATCCCATTTAATGGAAGTGTTTGTGAGTGTAGGTATAAAACTAAATATAACTAAATATAAGTATATTTATGATATTTAGGTTATTTTTTAAGCATTTAATAATAATATTTTATGGGGTTGAGAACGAAAACAAAATAAAACAACTTATTTGAGGAAGTAACCACTTATTTGGGAAACGCCTTCTATTTATCACCAAAGGGTTTCATTGGATGGATTTATGACCAAAGGTAAGATTCTAGAATTAAATGAGGGATGTTTTTAGGTTATTTTTGAATTTTTTGGACTATCCAAAATTGATTTCGAGGTATAAAAAGTGGGTTAGGATATGAGGAATTTAATAAGTGTGGAAAAGGACTAATTGGGTATTCTTAAAAAGAATTTTGTGTTACCCACGTTTTACTTGTACCCAAAGGGTTAAAATGGACCATTATATTTTCTTATAGGTTTAATTGTATAAAATTTACCATAAAATAATTTTTATACAAGTTTAGTGATATATTTATATTTTATTTTCTAAATCTCGTCATTAATTAATAACATTTTTACTTTAACCATTGTAATTAATTTTAATTAAATTCTCAAATATTTTTTCCAAAAATTATGCTTACTTTATAAGAAATTATAAATTATTATGACTCCAAATATGTTATAAATTTTTATAAATCCCAATCATAGAAGTGAAAAAAATCAATTAAAATTAATCCTGCAGATGGTATGAGAGAATGAGTTTTTAATGTGAAAAAGTCCAATAGTTTTAAATGTTTTTATATCAAATTTCAATGTTAAATTGGTTAAAATGACCTCATTTTTAATAATTTGTTTATAATTTATCAAAATAACCATTAATAATAAATTAAAATATAACTTAACTATATAAATTAATTATATGAAAAAGTAGTTTTGAATTAAAATTCACCCTTTTCACTATTCATCAAAAAATGAACCTTTTCAGAAAAATATAAAAAAAATCACCAAATGTAAATTTTCATATTATTGTTTAAAATATTTAAATTATTTTTTCAAAAAAAATTATTAAATATTCAAAAAATATTTAAAATGGGTTCTCTATTAAATGGTAGTAAAATTACCTTTTAGAGAAATACATCTTTTTATTCATAAAATTGGATTTCGTATTACCTTATGATTATCAATCATATTGGATGAGTGTTAAAAAATTATTGAATATATAATATATTCATAATATTCATCAATTGTGGTTCGTTTAATTTATTGAGATAAAATGGTGTTTGTATATAGAAAAATTGTTCTCTTAGAAAAGTAATTTATTTATTTTCAAATATTTATTTATTTCATTTCTCTATAATTGATAACCAAGCGATTAATTTTATATGCATGTGTAAAACATAGTTTCATAGTTTAGTCACTATTACTCATATATTTCATTTTAACAATCTAGGTGATCATTATGATAATATTTTAATTACTGTATATTATAGTTCAGTGATCCACATTCTTGTGTATAATAGATGCCAATAATAGTGTTTCGTGTAATGAAAGCTACTCTATGTGTTTTATGTATTATAAGACCAACTCGGTGTGGTGTATAAATTAAGAATAAATTTTTTATTTTATATCACTCATGGTAAATTCCTTGTGTTCATGAAATGAAAAATATCAAAAAGATTAAATTATTTTGAAAAATATATTTCAAAAAATATCAAGGTGTTACATTCTAACCCCTTAAAATGAATTATTCACTAAATTGTTTTTGGGTTATCAAAGGTTTAATACTTGAATGTTCCTTTCATAGAAACCCAAATCAAAAAAATTAACACATAACATGAAAAAAAGGGAAAGATGAAAAAATAATGGTTGCCCAAAGTAACACATAACTAGGCTTCCACAAAAGAGAACATAAGTGGAAAGTGAAAATAAAAAAATGAATGTGAAATATAACTATCATTTTTGATAGAGAATGATATATAACATGGTTAGGATAAATTTAACAATCACAAATCCATAAATCTGCAATGATCTGTTAGTCCATTTGATTCATTTGAAAAGAAGGTACTAGGATATCATTTTCGGTTTCATGATCCTTTCCCTAGAGTTGAATAATTTTCATGAGAAGAAATACTCACCTAATTTAATTAAATTTCATAATCACAATCCTATACTTTTTTATACCTTTATTAATTTCCAATTTGTCTCATATTCTAATAAATGAGGATGGATTTATTATTCTTGAAAAAACAACAATAAAAATACCCATAATAGTCATTCTTTCTATCTATAGTTTAAATTTAACCCTGGTTATCCAATATGGATTAATATTCATATGGTTAAGGAATATGTTACCATTTAACATATCATTTAATGTTCAATTTAAACCATTATTTAAATGGTTAACCTTGCAAATATTCTAAAAGCTGAAAATCTAAAACATTATAAATAAGGTCACAACATTTCTCAAACTTAGCTTAACATTGATCCAACATATTTTATAAATTATCACATTTTTTCACATTCTAAATATGCGAATACCCACATCGTATATTCTCTTGAAACATGAAATGAATTGAATTTTAATATATTTTTGTTGTAAAACATGCATGCTTCCGTATTTGAAACATTAGTGGATATATTGCATTAATCTAAGAAGTCGTAAACTTCATGAATGATAAAAAATACCAGTTTTTAAAAAATTATTTTATTAGTTTTGAGGACATAAATACTATCAAAATTAATTATCTATATCATCATATCTTTATCAATATAAAATATCATTTTTTCATCAGTATGGGTTGCCATCCATTATTGTAACCATTCAATTAAATCAATTTTCTAGGTCATTAGTATCATTTACCACATTCTTGAATATAATTAAAGAAAAAATTCTAAAAAATTTCCTTATATACTGCATGATTAATATAACATAATTTTTTCATTTCAAGACATATGTACCTCAATCATCCTTCATTATTCTTAAACCATCACTAATGCTTCATTAAATTATTCATTAATACCTCATTACTAGAATATGAAATATGAATCATGATTTAAGGTTCCTCAACCTCAATCTAATCATGCTTCTTGCATTTAATGTAAACTATACTAGAAGAATAACCGATACATTTTAGAAGTCCTTTTAAGTCTCTTTATCTTCAGAAGTATAAACAATACTCATACCACCTTCCTAGTTTTCTTATTGAGATTTCCACTTAGGAAATCAATTTTATAATTCCCATACTTTGAACATTTGAAAAATTCAATGTCTACCTAGTTCCTTCAAGTTTCCGCTATTGTCTATGACCATAAATAATAGTGTGGCAAACAATTATCAAACAAGAAAAACACATAACCATGAAATATTACTATAATATTCCTAAATGATTAAACCTAATTTTAAATCTATAACACCTTAGGCTTATACATAGGGACATCCATTGACATATCCTTAGAAATATCCACAGAGATATCACTAAACATGTCTCAACCTAGTTTCCAAAGGTTGACTAAAATGTTTATTTAATACTAACTATAGTGACTATATATTAACATACATGGATATTACATAATTCTAGATGAATATTCAGCAGAGTAAAAAAATACATGAATGGAAACTGTAATAGTTTAGTATCTTTGGAAACTTTAAAAAACAATCTTCTAACATGGAGAAATATCTTCAATAACTCCCTTAAATATCATCCCCTTTAGTTAACCTACTTAAAACATTTATTCATAACTTGTTTAAAGGAAACATAACAAAGGGTAGATCTCAGATGCTTATTAATGGTAAAAAAATAGAGATATGTAAGAATAACATGAGAATAAGGGTATTCTAACATGATAGTAACATTAGAAGATCACACCCTGCATATTAATAATCATAATAAAGAGTCATTTCATAATGAATAGAGTTCTTAAGACATGAATAATGATGGTGATAAGTCATCATAAATAAACCATGAACAATATTATCATCTTATATTTGTTTGGCACCATCATAACTATAGAAAACCATTTCATGCATCATGTTTAACTACCAAGACTATCGACATACTAGATCATGACACACCTCTTTCCCATAGTACATCAGGAAACACCCATTTCCCATTTCTGGACCAGGACACATATGTTTCCCATATTGGAATATGACAAAAATTCTTCCTACATTGGATCTTGACACACCAGTTTAGCATTTTGGATTAGGACACAATTTTTTCCAATTGTGGATCAAGATGCACCTATTTTTAATTTTAAAGTAAGCCCGTCAACTTTTTTTTCTTTATTATCTCTTGATATATAAATCTTTACACAATTTATTGGAGGTAAATATAGGTCCCACCCATCCAATAAAATAATCATGTGTACATGTTTCATAAGATAATAAAAATTTCATCATATCATAATCCATAAAAAGATATGGGTTTCAAAAAAAATTATATCATAACCCCTGAAATTAAATGGGTAACATAAATTTTTTATCATATCATAACCTAAGAAAAAGAGATAACTTTCATAATCATTTCATCAAAGAATAATCATTAAAAATATGGAGGTTTCATAACTTTTTTATCATGTTATTACCCATGGAAGTGAAACAGAATTCATAAAAAAACATTTTTTAAAAATAATGACCATTCATAGTAATAATTATAATGGTTTTCTTGGATCATATCCCCAGTAAATAATTAAAGAAATCCATCTTAGCTGGAAAAGGATTTGGAAATATCCCATGAATTATATCTTAATTAAAAAAATTAATTGAAAAAAATTTAATAAAACATTTTCAAAAAACATTTTCTTATAAAGAATGGTTTGAAATTTCATTTAAAACAGTTCTTTAAGAAAATATATTTTTATATTTGAAAAAAATCTTTATAACATAAATAATATTTTAAACCTTTTTCTTCAAAAATAGAATTTATACTTATAAATAAATCTGGAAAACATCTTAAAAATATTTTCTCTTTGAAAACACATTGAAAAGTTATAATGAAATATTGAAATCATTTTGAAAACAATTTTCCTTGAATTTTTTTTTGAAAACCTATAAAGAAATATTTGAAAACATTTTGAAATACTTTTTCCAAGAAAACTAATAATGGATGCTTGAAAATAATTTAATAAACTTTTAAAACATATTTTTCTTCAAATTTTTTTATTTGAAAATAAACTTGAAGAAATATAAATTAATATTTTCAAACTATATAAAACATTTTTGAATTTTTTTAGAAAACATGATTTTTTGAATAACACAAATTTTCAGCTTAAGATGGGAATATAGTTATATTTTCTTAAAAACACTTTCCTAATTATCTTAAGTATCAAAGAATAGAATAATGGTACCAATAAATTATGATATCATATATATATCGGATAAGGTAATTGATTATAGTTGTTGAGATATGGATCATAGGATTTCATCAATGGAATCATAATCGCAAATATCCCGATAAACGATAAGATTATAGAAATAAACTTTTTCCACATTGGTAAATTTAAATAATAATCACCATGAAATAAAAAAAATTAAAATAAGATTAAAATATCATTAAAATAATGATATTCATCATATAACCTATCATGTGGTATTATATACACCCCATTAAAGGTTCATAACATGGAAAATGTCTAAAATAAGGAAAATTGAATCAAAATTACTTTACCAATTTGGTAAATTTTGAAACATAAATAACATGAAAGAAATATAATAAAATGGATATTTAAATACCCTTAAATTTAATTATAATTACCATAGAATACATTCATGGGATGTATATACATCACACAAAATAAATGAGTTGTGAATAAATCATAACTCTCAGAGAAATAAAAGTGAGACAATAAAATGCTTACCTTATGTCTTACCTCTTTTCATACTCATTGAAACCTCTTGTTTAATAAATATATGTTTATTATAACAATAAATCATATTATTATATATCATATCATAACATATATTATTTTATTTTTAATTTATATTACTCATTTATTAACAATTTCATGTTAATGATATGTTTTGGGTAATATCTACTTTATTTTTTGTATGTGTTTTGACATGTCATTCTTGATCATCTTACATAGATCATTATTTAATTATTTCAAAAAATTTAAAAATGTTGTTAATATCATATATATTCAATATATAAATATTTATAACAACATATAAAATATATAAATATTAAATCTTATACACCGTTCATGGAGATGGTAGGTCGTACGTACGGATAAACACTGTTTACGTTTTATTACGTATTAAAAGTAATAAAGTAAATAAAATATTCTTATAAATATATATTATATAATTACATTAGAATTATTATTTCACATATATCAAAAAAAAATTACTAAACCCATCCATAATACATTCCATGTAAATTGTGTACAAATCACATCACTTTGAAGAGGTGGTAGTCTACATGTCCACAAACGAAGTCATTAAATTTACACATAATTAAATGTGTGAAGTTATGTGTAAAATAATAATTAAATAATAATAAATACACCAAAAATATCATATATAACATAATAAAACATAAATTCAATCATTATTTCCAATCGTTGATGGTGGTAGTGGAAGAATGAATGAAATCGGTTCGAGATGCAGCTGACTGTCTTACACACGAATGATGATTGTGTATCCCATTTGATGGAAGTTTATTTGAGTGTCAGTGGATCAATTAATATAAAAACATATAAGAATATTTAGGATAATTATGTAACTTTTTAATCATGGAATAATAATATTTTATGGGGTGGAGAAAGAATATAAAACCAATGATCTTGTGGAGGGATGTTACCTCTTCTTTGGGTAACTTCTTTTAGTTTTCACCAAATGTATTACTTTGATAAATTTTTGTCCAAAAAGAGTCTTATAGGTTTATTTCATATAATTTTTGAGAATATTTTTGTTGGTTTTGGCTGAAATAAAATGGTTTTATAGGTGTAAATAGAAGGGGATGAGTGGAGTCTTTTTCTAAGTGGGGAAAATGACACATTGGATATTATTTAAAAGTATTGTGTTCTACCGATGTTTTATTAATACCCAAAGGGTTAAAAATGGACCATTATATATCATTAGAGGTGTAATGGTCAAACTATGGAACTAAAATAAATTTTAGACATGTGTAGTGTCATTTTTACACCTTAGTTTCTAAGTTTAGTCATTAATTAAGTTCATGTTTACCTTCATAACTATAATTAATTTTAATTATAATCACTAATATTTTTGGTCAATAACTAAGTTGAAATTATAATAAATTGTTAATAATTATAATTCAAAATATAGAATCCATTTTTCATATTCTAATCAAATAATTAGTAGACATTAAATAAAAATTAATCTTGTACATGGGATAACACGACGAGTTTTTAAAGTGAAATGTCCAAAAGTTTGAAATGTTTTTTATCCAATTTCAATGTGAAATTTGTTCAATTTTAATAAATCAGATTAAATAATTTATAAGTCATCTAATTAAACTTTAAAACAAAATTAAAATATAATTTAACTATATAAATAAATTATATGAAAATCAATTTTGAATTAGAATTTAGTGTTTTAAACTATTCATTACAAAATGAAACTGCTCAGAAAAATACCAGAAGTTCAAGAAAATTTAATTTGGATATTATGATTTAAAAAAAGAATGTAATTTTTTCATATAATAATTTTAAAATTTTAGAGAATTATAACTAATATGGGTTCACCATTAAAAATAAGTAAAATTACCTTTTATAAATATACATTTTTTTCATAAAAATGGTTTTATTATTATCTTATGCATATAAAACCAATTGTATGAGTGTAAAAAAAGTTTTAATGAATATATAATTTATTTAAAAAATTCATAAATATTTTTTTAATTTATTTAGATAAAATGGTTTTTTTATATAAAAAAATAATTCTTAGAAAATGAATTTATTTATTTTCGAACAATTAATTTCATTTCTAGCAAGTTGATAACCAAATTATCCATTTTATATTATTTTTTAAAAAATAGTTTCATATTTTTTTAAATATAATTAATATATTAAATTATATTTTATAGGTGATAATTAAAATAAACTTTTAATAATAGTATATTATAGTGTGGTAAAACTCATTATTATGTGTAACTCAAGCCAAGCATAGTGTTTAGTGTAACATAAGATACTCTATGAGTTTCATGTAGTGTAATACTGACTTTTTGTGGAATATAGAGTAAGAATAACACAGATATTCAATACAATAGAAGGTAAATTTCATGTTGTGTGAAAGAACATATATCAAAAAGATTAAATTAAATTGAAAAAAATATTTCACAAAATCTCAGGGTGTTACACCCTTACCATACATGGATAAGGGAAAAGCACCATATAATAACAACCATCACACCAAAGTGAACTACTTGATTTGAAACTAAATAAAATCTAAAAATAAAATATAACAATATAAATTTTCCACCCTTGGAAACATGGCCTATCCCCAATAAATGGGGTTGTAGGTACCCAAACATGAGCTCTGAAATCAGTTCTGAAAACATCAGAGTGTTAGGTCTACCATTATACAAACAGTAAACCAAATAGAAATTAGAATTAATTTGATACCATTATTATCTCGACCAATGATGCTACTAATTTTGATTCAGGAACTCCTATGATACCATTTTTAGTACCCTGACCTGTCTTTCCACCAAAACTATGCTTAGGGCCGGTGTGCCCTTGAGCCTTAGGCGCATCTACCTGTATGTCAAAGACCACCGAATAGTAGTGATGTTTTAAGGAGGTGATAGTGGACAGAATATAATATATGGTGGTGAAAATAACCATTTTCCATAGATAAATATATAAATGAGTAATAAAGGCTATAAAAAAGGATTAGTAACCCACCGTAGCGGAAGTAGAACATGCAATAGAGGAAGCATAATATGATAACATAAAAATTATAAATAAAATCTAACATACAATTTTTTGAATTCAAAACTATTTTTTTATACTAAATAATAAATACATAATCCTATTAGGTCAGAGATGATAATAAAAGGAAATGGACACTCATAGATAACTATCAGTATATACATATAAGTCATGCTGGAATAAAATGGAAATCAAAAGTAAACTCCATCTGATGTTGGGACCTCCAAGGTATCATGAAATCCATACCATGATAAGTAGTACGAAACTATCACTAAGGTCTAGCTCCTAATCTTGAAATCTTACCAGATGAATAATTCATAAATTCGACATACATCCCTAAGGGAATATGTATGGTGTAAAAATAAATATAATTAGGCCACCACCAATGTGTTCATGTCTACAATCAGTGATCAATAAGGCGTATTCTAAAATAAAAATAAAAATACATCACATGTAAAATAAACAATACCCACTTCCCATGTGATCGACATCCACAAGTAAGTGATCATCTTCATAGGCCAATACCAGTATTAAATGTGCCCTCAATTATATATATGGATTATGGAAACATGTATTTTTTTGTATAATTGTAGTGGCAAGGATCCTTAGAATAAATTACAAGGCATCTCCAGATGAGAGTTAATACCATGTTAAACCTCATGTTGTAGATCCAAAATACCACCAGAAACCTCATTCCATCATTCATGCACCAATGTAGGAAATGGGAATCCCAAATAATAAGTACATGGTCCCTTAGACCTTAAATAAGAATGTTTCCATCAGATCAATAACCTGATGGTTGAGGAATATTGATGCCCATCTTCTAAACAATACACACCACCAGCTTAATAGCCAACATCCCGAGGAACTGCGATATCCAGCCTCCCAAATAATATTGTCCCAATAGAATCAATATAGGGTGATCCTCAATCCCCAACTAATGGTCTCAACATCGTTGTCTAATGTATCCTCACCATCTAAATGGATTTTTATGGTAAGATCCTCCAACGTCACTAATGGTCAAAACCATCATATGTCACATCTAATGGAGGCCTTACCCACATGAGTGGGCAAAACCACCTCATAATCTGATTTCTATATATGTGTACGTGACTCTAATGGTGAGTCTGCCAATCAAGGTGAGTGAAAATTACAAGACAATAGCTAATCCACAACACCCTAACACCCTACTCCCCTACAACTGTTTCGTTAATCATTATGGTCAACACCATCAAATATCACATGGACCATGACCACTGCTTAACAACCTCTTGGACTCAATTATGACAACCATGTTGTACATACTAGTGATCAAAATCACTTAAGGTATCTGAGCCAAGACCAACCTAACAACCATTATTTTCCCAGTCTAGGTGGTCATCACCAGCTTAATTTTCGATCAATGCCCATAATTTTCCCATAGAAGTTATTAATTTAATATAATAATTCAATTAAATTTAATAAATACCTCAGGCCTAAACATCCTAGGTTGGTCCAAGCCCCTTATATGGATTGAGTAATTTTAGAGGAGCATGATCAATCCCTAAGGAATCTCATATGATCATTTATTTAATTAGAAATACAATCAAAAAATTTATTGGGTCTCTCTAAGTCAACCTAATGTGGTGATAAAAAACACCCCTAAAAAACCAACAATCAAGGAGAATATAAAAATAACCTACCTTGTACTGGTAGACGATTACTCATCCAAAATAAGCTTCTAACTCAAGCTAATTTATAATAAATCATTATTTTATATGGATGAAAAGAAAATCGGGTAAAATGGATCCTATATATTTAACACATCATATAGAGAGAAAAAAGATAAAAGGATGCAACAAGAATCAAATCCTTACTGACATGGTTCTGATGAGACTAATTATGATCAAAATGGATATTGGATATGGAAAATAGGCCATAGCCTAGGCGAGATCAAAATGGAGGACCCCCCCTCTTGCTATGCGCGTAAAATGAAGGAAGAATAAAGAAGAAAGAAAAAAGGGGGTTGGGTAAAAAAAGTAATTTCACACCAATTTATGACCTGCATAGTTTTTCTGCATGGTTTTTCTAACCATGTGCCAATCATGTGGTACCCACTATCTAGGCACCACACCACGCACTATTGTCATGCACAATTTTCCAAGTCATGCACAAACCTTGTGTGAGGACTCTGCTAAAACTACATAACTCCCACATGGTTTTGTGCCCCCAATGACACAGGTTTTTAAACCATGTCCAATTTCAAAGGAGGGATTCATGGTTACTCCTAGGATGCTTCACAGTTTGTCCAAACTGTGTACCTCTATCTATTCATTAATGAACAAAACTAATATTTTGAGGCCCAATGAACCCAAAGCCACTCGAAACTTTAAAACAATTTCTGAGAATTAAATACATTCTAAAAGAAACTACTTAGGTCAAAGAAACTCTTGAAAATAAGTTCTAAATTCAAGAATTCATATTGGCCAAATCACCAAACTCAAAAAATGAAAATGGGTCTAGGATTTGGACACGCTCCTAAGACCCGGAACATTATAACCATAAAACCCATAAAACTATAAAACAAATTAAAAATCATAAAACCCTTCAAATTCGTAAAAATTATAAAAACTATAAAAAGCCTTAAATCATGAAAAACTATATAGAAAACTCTAAAAACACCAAAAAACCATTAAACCCCCTAAAACACCTCAAAATAACTTAAAAATGAAAAATACCGTAAAAATCACTTAAAATACCTAGAAATATAAAAAATAATAAAACCCTATGAAAACATTAAGAAAACCATAAATGTATAAAACACTTAAAACACCAAAATACCTGCAGAGGCTAAGAAATTTAAAAACCACTAAAAACCTAAAAACCCCAAAACACAGTCAATATTTTTGAAAAACCTAAATACCATAAATACCTAAAAAATTCAAAAAATTGATAAATAGGTAAAAACACTTAAAAACCCTTAAAAATATTTTGAAAACCTTAAAAACTAAAAACAATTAAAACCTTTAAAAACCTACAAAACACTATAAACCCTGAAAACCACAAAAAATCCCTATTAACTCTAAAACCCCTAAAAACCCTAAAACCCATAAAAACAATAAAAACATTAAAAACCCAACAACTCTAAAAACCACTAAATACTCTAAAACCCATTTAACCTATAAAAATATTAAAAAACTATAAAAAAATTAAAAACCCTAAAAAAATTAAAAAATCACTAAAAACCCAAATACACTAAAACCATAAAAAATACTAAAACTCTATAAATCCATAAAAATCCATAAAAAATATAAAAACATTAAAAATAACTAAAAATCCATAAAGATGTAGAAAACCATAAAAACACATAAAACACTAAGTAAACCACAAACACCCCAAAACACTTAAAACCCCTAAAAACATAAAAACCTTAAAAACAATAAAAAATTATAAAAACCCTCAAAACTATTAAGAACACTAAAACCCATAATAAACCTAAAATATTCCTAAATATACCTAAAAATGGAAAAAAACCTAAAAACCCTACACAATCCTAAGAAAGACATTAAAATATAAAAACACTTAAAACCCTAAAAAACAACAAACTCAAAAACCCTAATGACCCTAAAATTCCTAGTAACCTCTAAAACCAAAAGAGCCCCAAAAACCCATAAAAATCCATAAAACCCTAAAATCCTACTAGAGATTCAGAAAACCCTTTAAATCATTAAAAAGGTTAAAAAAGTTAAAAACCTTAAAATCCCCTAAAAATAAAAAAACCCTAAAAACCCAAAACCCCCTAAAACTCTAAAAAACCCAAAACCCCTTAAAAATCCACAAAGATCCAAAAATCCCATAAAAATCCTAAAAAACCTCAAAAATGTAAAAGACACTAAAACCCATGAAAAGATAAGAGAAAACCTTATAAACTTAAAAACACATAAAACTCTTAAAAACCTGAAAACACTAAAAATCGTAAAAGACCATAACAACCCTAAAAAAACTAAAAACCCTAAAACCCATAAACATCTTAAAAAATCCTAAAAACCATAAAAACCACTAAAAAACTAAAAATTATTTAAACCCCTAAAGATGTTAAAAAACTATAGAAAACATAAAAAATAGATGTAAACTGAAACAAACACCCACAAACCTACCAAAACCATAAAAACATAAAAAACACTAAATAACCCTACCAACCCTCAAAATCCATAAAAACCATAAAAAGAATAAAAATATTCAAAATCCCTAAAAATCCCTTAAAATGTAAAAAACCATAAAACCCCTAAAAATACATAATGAAACCTTTAAAACCAATAAACTCTTAAAACCCCTAAAAACCCTAAAACGGTAAAACCCCTAAAATATCTAAGAAACCTAAAAACCTTCAAATCCTTAAAAACCCTAAATGGTAATAAAAACATTAAAAAACCTATAACCCAAAAAACAAAAAACAAACCATGAAAAACACACAGAAGACCTCAAAACCATAAATAACATAAGAAACCTAAAAAACCAAAAAACCTAAAAAACCCAAAAAACCATAAATCCCTAAAACCCTTAAAACCAATAAAAACCCTAAAAACCCACTAAAATCCGTAAAAACCCACTAAACCCCTAAAAACCATTTAAACCACTCTAAATTTTAAAAAATATAAAACCTTAAACCTGCTAAAGACTAAAAAATCCTTGGGACCCCAAAACATCATGAAAACCCTAAAAACACCAAATTCATCAAAAATACATAAAATCCCTAAAAAACTATAAAAATAAAAAAACCCCTAAAACATAAAAAACCCAAAAAAACCACAATAAAACTGTTAAAACCTAAAAAACAAAAAACCCTGAAAAAAACTAAGAAAACACTAAAAACCCTACAAACCCAAAAAACCTATAAAAGTTTTAAAAATACTAAAAAAACATAAAAATCCTAAAAAATACCAAAAAATACATAAATATGTATGAAACCCGAAAAACAATGAAAACCCCAAAAAAACATGAAAAACCAAAAAACACTTAATATCCATAAAAACCTAACAATGTTAAAACCCCAAAAAACTCCTAAAAAGACCCTAAAACCCTTAAAAAGCATAGAACCCCTAAAACATTAAAAACCCTAAAAACAATAAAAACCTTAAACCATAAAAACTATAAAAACCAATTAAATCCCATAAAATGTTGAAAACTCTAAAAAACATAAACCCCATAAAAACATAAAAAAACCCCTAAAACCGAAGAAACCATTAATACACTAAAAACCTAAAAACCTAAAAACCTAAAAACCCTAAAACCCCTTAAAATACATAATAATCCTAAAACAATAAAAATAAAAAAAAATCTCTAATGGTCCCTAAAAACGGAAATAACCATAAAAACCATGAAAACCACTAAGAAGAACGCAAAACCAAAAAACATTAAAAACCCCTAAAACCGTAAAAACACATAAAACCCCTAAAAATCCGCTAAAACCCAAAAAATATTAAAAACACTAAATACTTTTAAAAAATTTAGACCCCTAAAAACATTAAAAAATTTAAAAATTCCTAAAACTAAAAAAACCCTAAAACCCAAAAAAATAACAAACCATAAACCCTATAAAATATATAAAACCCCCCAAGATCCCGAAAAAACTCTAAAAACCAGAGAAAACCCTAAAACCGCTTAAAAAAATATGAAAACCATTAAACTATAATACATTTAAACCCCCTAACAAACCTAAAATTTCTGAAAACTGTATAAACCCCTAGAAACCCTCAGAATTCCAATGCTCCTTAAAAACCCTAAAAGCCCTGAAAAGGGCATAAAATACATAAAAATGTATAAAACCCTAAAAACCATTAGTAAAACCTAAAAACATTAAAAATATTTTAAATACCTAAAACCCTAAAAGGCACTGAAACCCCTAAATGACCCTAAAACCCCTAAAATCCCTAAAGGCAATAAAACCCCTAAAACCCTTGAGAACCCCTAAAACCCCTAAAAACCCAAAAAAACAGACTAAATACTCTAGAAATATTCAAAACCCATAAAACATTAAAACTCTAAAAAACCATAAAAAATAAAATCCATAAAAACCCAAAAAACTAGAAAGACTTTAAAAAACCCAAATAATCATAAAACCCCCAAAATTCATAAAAAACATAAAAACTAATAAAAATCTTAAAAAATCATAAACTATAAAACCACTAAAAAAATTTAAACCCCCAAGAAAACCTTCAAAACCTAAAACACTTAAAACTACTAAAAATTATAAAAATGCTAGAACCCCCCAAAAAAATTAAGACCCTAAAAACCATAAAAACCAAAAAACCCCTAAAAGACTACAGAAATTGTAAATCCCACTAAAACCCTAAAACCCCTTTAAACGAAAAATAATTAAATAACTCTTAAAAAATTAAAAACCCTAAAAACTCAAAAAAACCCTCTTAAAAACCCAAAAATCCCGAAAAATCATAAAATTCATCCAAGTCCCTATAAAACTAAAAACCATAAAAATCCTAAAAATTCCGTAAAAATGCCTAAAACCATTAAAACACCTGAAACACCATTAAAATCTTATAAAGTTTAAAAACATAAAAGCTCTTTAAACCCATATAATACCAAAAAACCTTTAAACCAATAAAAACCCTATAAACACATAAAACCCCTGAAATACCTAAAAAACCCTAAAACCCATAAAACCCCAAAAAACCATAAAAAACTAACAATGACCTGAAAATTCATAAAACTTTAATACCCATAAAACCCTGAACACCCCTAATAAAACCTTAAAAACCAAAAGAAACATAAATCCCCTAGAAACATAAAAACCCTAAAAACCATAAAACCCAAAAAAAAATATCTTAAAATTCATATAACCCATTAAAACCTTGAAAAACCATATATCCCTAAAAAATTATTAAAAACCAAAAAAATTATTAAATAATCTTAAAACCCTTTAAACACCTAAAAAAATTATAAAACTCTAAAACACCTAAAAATCCCTAAAAACCCAAAAAATATAGAATTTCCCCAGAGAACCATAAAAACCATAAAACACCTAAGAATACTCAAAATCCCTAAAACCCCTAAAAACATAAAAATCCTAAAAATCCATTAAAACCATGAACACCCATAAGAAAACCGTAAAACCTTAAAAGTACTTAAAACCCCTAAAAACCTTGAAAAATCCGTAAAACACACAAATCCCCTAGAACCCCACTAAAAACACAAAAAAACATTTATACCCCTAAAATTGTTATCATCTGTAAAAAACCTTAAAACCGCTAAAAAACTAAAAAACACACTAAAAACTGAAAAAATCCATAATAACCCTAAAAATCATAAAACCCCTAAAAATCCCTAAAAACCATAAAAAATCCCATTAAAATAATAAATTTCCATAAAATACCTAAAAACCTGAACAATAATAAAAACTGTTAATATCTCAAATAAAACTATAAAACCTAAAAATAGTTAAATCTGCTAATGATATAAAAAATACTAAAAAACCAAAAAAACCCCAAATACCTTCCAAACCCATAAAACCCTAAAATTCAAAAATAACCTAAACAACCCTAAATGTTTTAAAAAAACTATAAAATTCCATAAAATAGATAAGAACCCAAAAAACTAGAAAATACTTAAGAAAACCATAAAACCAAAAAAAATTAAACCCATAAAAAACAAAAAAAAAACAAAAAAAACCCACAAGGACCCAAAAAACCCTAAAACACCCTAATGACTATATAAACCATTAAAACCCTAAAACCCGAAAAAAATAAATATAAGAAAAAATCACAAAAAATACTAAAAACTCTTTAAAACCCAAAGGAGTGGTGCAGAGTGGATGGAAAGTGCTTTTGGTTCTGGTTATGGATCACTGGGCTCGAGGATTGTGCGCGCTAATCTTCGAATGGCGTTGGGAGGTCATGGGTCTCCAACAGCTGATCGTGGTTTAGGGAGGTTGGCTATTCAGCGCCAGCTGGGGCCAAAGGTGAGTGATATATTCAAGATACGGAGGAGAGACTTGTATATTTTGGATACCAAAAGCTATGAAAATAGGGAGGTTGCTGCTTGAAGGTTGCATATCTCCTCTGATAATTGTATGGTGAGGTGGCTGGAAGCCATTCCAACCATCAATAATTTATAAAGGCTAGATACTCAGGAGGAGTTACCAGGGTCTCCGGTTGCTGGATCTAGGAGTGCAAGACCTTCTGCTCAGGGGAGTGGGGTGAAGTTTGTCGATGCTGGGCGTGGCGGAGGGAGTGTGGACCAGCAGCCGGGATATTCTGGCCAGATTAGAGGGGATGCATCATTGGTGGTTCACAAAGTTCCTCGACCTACTGGTGAGATGGAGACGGTTATTTCTGCACCTGGAGATGTTTCTGAGCAGAGGATGCTGGAAGAGCATGAAGTGGTTTTCCTTGGGGCGGTGCTTAGGGGGACTACTAGAGGCGAATGTCAAGTGTTTGAGCAGGAGACGGCAGAGGAGCAGGGGGAAATGGAAAATTTAGAGGAGGTGGTTGAACAAGGGGACCGTTGGCGACAGGGATGGCCTGCAGATTTGAGGAGAGAGCTGAGAAGGGGGATACCGTCACACAGGAGAAGGTTATGGGGCCAGTTCTGGAGGCAGATGAGGAGACTCTTGTTAATAGGCCTGGCTGTATGGGTTGGTTGATTTTCTAGGGGATGAAAACAAGTGTAATAGGGAGGAGGGGCTATTGCAGCTAGCCCTAGCTGGTGTGGTACCCCCTCTCGGTCTGGCTATAGAGGAACCCTCCCTAGTGGTTCCTAGAATGCCCCAGTGTGGGATCCTTTTCTTCCTTAATCAAGAATCCACCTTCAACCCTGACCAAGTTTACTTCCAGGAGGATCGTACAAGGATGAATCATAATATGAATATGATCATCAATGTGAAGGCCTTGCATGAAGTGGCCATGCAAGATGGAAAGGAAAACAAACCTGCAAAGGTCTCTTCAGATCCCTGAAAGAGGAATCCGAGGAAGGACTATTCGACCTTGCCTAAGACAGTTTCTACGAGAGCCTCTTGCAAAGCTAAGGTAGTTTCCTCTGGCAGGGGAGGTAGTCCTGTCATGGCACAAAAGAATTTGGAGCAGCAACATCTCAAAGAGTATTACACAGCCTTCCTAAATCAATAAGATTCATCTGAATGGGTGTTAATGGATTCAGATTCTTCTTTTAGTTTTGGTGCCAATGGGGACCCTTATGGGGATGGAGATGGTGGCTTGTTGGATGAGACATGATGAAGCTGCTGCGGTGTTTTTTCTTTTTTGATTTGTCTTTTTTGGGGTCTTTTGGGTCTTCGGTCGTAAAGGGTTATTGGGTGTGGGATGATTGACCCCTCCCCTCCCTTTTCTACTATTGCTTTTTTATTCATAGTAAATTATGAGGGGGTCGAGAATAGCCTGGCCTCACACCTCTTATTCCCTAAAAACTAAAAATACTAAAAAACCCCATAAAACTGAAATACCATAAAAACCCTATAAAACCCTAAAACCCCACAGAAACCCTAAAAACCATAAAAACCAAAAAAATTCTAAAAAATCCCCAACAATACATAAAATTATAAAAACCCCTAAAAACATTGAAAACCCCTAGGAAAACCATAAAAAGTTAAAAAAACATAAAACCCCTAAAAACCTAAAAACACTAAAACCCAAAAAAACAAATAAAACCCTGAAAACCCCAAAAACATGATAAACCGCTAAAATCATTTAAAACTATAAAGACAAACTAAAAAAAATCTAAAAGCACATTAAGCCCCAAAAAATCTAAAAGACTCTACTAACCGTTTAAATCAGTAAAAAATCAATAAAAACCCACAAACCCCCAAAAAACTATAAAATCCCTAAAACCCAAACCATTAAACCCATAAATATCCCTAAAATCCTAAAAACCAAAAGAATCCTAAAAAATCTTTTAAAGTCACTAAAAAGGTAAGAAAACCTAACAACCCTAAGAAACCATAAAAAATTTAAAAATTTAAAACCACTCGAACCCCTAAAACCCCTAAAAATGCTACCCCCAAACCCAAAAAACCCTACACAACCCTAAACCCCATCCAAATTTATAAAAATACTAAAAACCTATAAAAAATAATAAAAAAATTTTGAACTCTAATAAATGTAAAAAACCCAAAAACCCTGAAAATCCCTAAGAAAACGTTAAATTCATAAAAACACTTAACACGCATAATTTTTTAAAAAAATATAAAAAATCGTACAACCCCTTTAAAAGACCCTGAAAACCATAAAAACTACTATATACAATAAATACCCCTAAAAACACTAAAAATACAATAAATTCCTATAAAACCACTAAAAACCCTTAAACCTCTTTAAACACCTAAATCATTAAAAAACTCAAAAATCAATAAAACGCTTAAAAACATAGAAAATACCTTGAAAACCCAAAAATACTCTAAAACCCATAAAAACAAAAAATCCCTAAAAAGTCATAAAAACTCTTAACGACTATCAAAAATATAAAAAATTACACACAAAACCTAAAAAAATGGAAATCTTAAAAAAACCTGAGAAAACCTTAAAGACCTAAAATCACTTAAAATCTCAATAAAACCTAAAAAACAATGAAAATCATAAAAAAACCTATACCTTTCAAAATCCCTAAAAAAATCCCTAAAATCCCTAAACTCCCTAAAAAAATGAAAATCCATAAAAACCCAGAAAGAACATAGGAAAACGTTAAAAACCTAAAAAAATTAAAACCCTAAAAAATATAAAAAACACTAAAACCAAAAAAATACCATAAAAACTATAAAACCCCTTAAAACATTAAAAACCCTAAAAATTGATAAAAAATATAAAAACCACTAAATATTAAAAAATCCCTTTAAATATCCAAAAACATGAATCAACTCTAAAAAGCAGAAAACCATAAAAATCTCAAAAAACCCATATACACCTTAAAAAACCATAAACCCCCTAAAACACCTAAAAAACTTGAAAATGCCTAAAACCATTAAAACTATTAATATCCAATAAAATATGTAACAATAAATAAAAATTTTTAATACCATAAAAACCATGAAAACACTTAATAAAATCATAAAAATAAGAGGGGATTCTAAAAAGTTCTATAAATTATAGAAAGACCTAAAAAACCATAATAATACCATGCAAACCTAAAAACACTTAAATCACCTAAAAACATAAACAATGTTAAAACACTAAAAGAACCTAAAAGCACTAAAACCGATAAAAACCCCTAAAAACATTAGTCCCCTAAAAACCCATAAAACTCTAAAAACCATGAAAAATTATAAAACCCTTTAAAAATCTAAAAATATTTAAATTCTTATGAAACCTAAAATCCTAAAAAACATAGAAATTCGTAAAAACCCAAATAACCCATAACACACCTAAAACCCCCCAAAACCCTTTAAAACCCTCAAAATCATGAAAAAATCAATATACCATAAAAACTAAAATTCACTAAAAATTACTAAACATGTAAAATATTATAAAACACATGAGAAAACCTAAGAAATCCTTAAAACATAAAAGCACTTAAACCTCGTAAAAACCTAAGAAAATGTTAAAAACCCTAAAATCGATAAAATACCCTAAAACCCAAAGTCCATAAAAACCTAAAAACCCCATTAAAACCCTAAAAACACCAAAATGTATATATAAACTTTCAACACCTAAAAAAGTAAAATTTTTTAAGAAAACAGTAAACTCTTAAAAAAATCAAAAAACACAAAAAATACATAAAAACAGTAAAACCATAAAAAACCCTAAATTCCCTAAAATACCTCAAAACCCTAGAAATACATAAAAATATGAAACAAGCCCAAAAATCATTGAAAATGCAAAAAAATTGAAAACCCTTAAAATTATAATGAAAACCTTAAAAACCTAAAACACCTAAACCCCCTAATACTCTAAAAATACTAAAAACCTTCAAAATCCATAAAACCCTAAAAATAAATCATAAAAATACTAAAATATCCCTAAAAATACCTTACATTGTAAAAACAATAAAAACCCTGAAAACCCCTAAGACAAACATAAAACCCTAAAAACACATAAAACCACCAAAAAACTAAAAATGTTACAACACTAAAAGACCATAAAACCCCTAAAAACATAAAAACCACTAAAAAAATTAAGAATAAAAAAAACATAACACCCACTAAAAACCCTAAAGACTATGTAAACCCCAAAAAATGTTAAAACACTCAAAAAAAATTTAAAATCTTAAAACTATAAAAAACTAAAAAAAATAACCAAAAAAACATTAAAAAACATACAACCCCAAGAAGTAATAAAAAACCTAAAAATCACTAAAATCCCAAAAAATCCTATATACACCATACAAATACCTAAAAACATAAAAAAACTAAAAAACATGAAAATCCTTCAAGAAACCATAAAAACTTGAAAACTCTTAAAACCCCTAACAACCTAGAAAATTCTAAAACCCATAAAAACCCTAAAACACTCAAAATCAATAAACCCCTAAAAACTGTAAAAAAAACCCCTCAAACCCCCGAGAATCCCAAAAATTCATTAAAACTATAAAAATACCTTTAAATCCCTGAAAACATTAAAAAATCAAAAAAATCAAAAAAAAACCCTATAATCTCAAAAAAACCCTTCAAAATACTAAAAAACCATCAAAAACTTTAAAAAATAAAAATCATAAAAATTCTATAAAAATTCCTAAAAACATATAAAACCTTGGAAAACACTAAGAAAATATTAAAATCCAAAAAAACTCTTAAAACTCCAAGAAACCAAAAAAAAACTTGAAAACCCCTATAAAGACCTCAAAACCCTAAAATAACTCTAAAACCTTCAAAATACATAAAAAACCAAAAAATCATAAAAATACTATATAATTTTTACAAAAATTAAAAACATAAAGTACCCTAAAAACACTGAAAACAAACAGAAGACCTTAAAAGCATGAAACACTTACAACTACTAAAAACCTAAAAATGAAAAAAACCCATAAAATCCCATTAAAACCCTAAAAACTCTAAAAATTATAAAACCCTAAAACACATAAAATCCAAAAAAAACCCAAATAAAATCCTAAAAAACCTATAAAAACCCTTTAAACTCCTAAAACTGGAAAAAAATCAAAAATAAATTAAAAACCCTAAAAAATCTAAACCCCCCATAAAAAACTAATACCCCTCAAAATCCATAAATTTAAATAAAAAATACAAATAAAAAACACTTTAAATATATTAAAATTTAAAAAAACATAAACACCCTAAAAAATCATAACAAAACCTTAAAATCTAAAAATTAGTAAAACCCCTAAAAAACTAAAAAACACTAAAAACCCCTAAAAACCATCAAAATCCCTATAAACCATAAATTTCTTCAAAATCCCTAAAATTTTATATAATTGTAAAAACCTTTGAAAACTATTAAATCCCCTAAGAAACCCATATAAACATGAAAACACTTAATACCTATAAAAACCTAAAAGACATTAAAAATCCTAAAAGACTCCAAAAGCCCTAAAACCCCTAAAACCCATAAAATCACCTAAAATATAATAAAAACCACATGAACCCCACAATACACACTAAAAACTATAAAAACTCATTAATTCCATACAAATGATAAAAACCTATAAAAAAACCTTAAAACCATAAAAACTAAAAAACCCTAAAACCCCCAAAAACCAAAAAATCCCTGAAACCCTAAAAACCCTAAACCCCACAAAATCATTGAAAACCCAAAAAACCCATAAAAACATAAAAAATACAAAAAAAAATTTAAAAATAAAAAATACCAAATTCCTGAAAACCCCAAAGAAAACCTTTAAAACTAAAAAGACTAAAACACCTAAAAAACTAAAACCCCTAAAACTCTAAAAACCCTAAAACCCTAAAAACTATAAAAACCATAAACCCCAAAAAACCCAAAAAACCCTAAAAACCCACTGAAAATATGAAAATCCTTTAAACCCCTAAAAACTCAAAAAAACCTCAAAAATTCCAAAAAAATCCCAGATAAAATAAAAACCCCAAAACCCTAAAAAACTGAGAAAACATTAAAAACCTAAAAACACATAAAACCAAAAAAACCCAAAAACACTAAAAATCCTAAAAAACCCTAAAAAACAAGAAACCCTTACTACCATAAAAACCCATTAAACCCTTGAAAACCCTAAAACACCTTAGAAACCTCATAAGACAAAAAACAAATAAAACCTGTAAAAGCTCTAAAACCCCTCCTAATCACTAAAACAATAAAAATTAGTAAAAAACATAAAAATCATTAAAACCCCTAAAAACATAAAAACTTTTAAAATCCTTGAAAAATACTATGAATCCTTAAAAACCTAAAAACACATAAAACCCCTAAAAATGTAAAAAATTATAAAACCACTAAAAACCTGTAAACCCCTAAAAACAATCAAAATTCATGAAACCCCTAAACACAATAAAACATTTAAAAATCCTTGAAACCCCCTAAATACATAAAAGACCAAAAAACCATGAAAAACCTATTAAATCCTTAAAAGAATACAAAACACAAAACCCCTAAAAAATTAAATAATGTTAGAAACCTAATAAACCCTAAAACCCTAAAACCACAAAACACTAAAAAACATTAAAACAACCTTAAAACCCCCTAAAACCCTAAATACCACTAAAAACTCAAAAAAAAATAAACCGCTAAAAATCTAAAAAAACTCTTAAAACCTTAAAACCATAAAAAAAATAAAAACCCATAAAACCCATAAAAACCATAAACACACTGAAACCCCAAAAAACAAAAAAACCCTCAAAACCCTTAAATACCCTATAAAACCATAAAAATATTAAAAATTCAATAAAAATCCCTAAAAATGAAAAAAAATAAAATATTGGAAAAAAGAAAAGAAAATATTTACAATATAAAAAAAAATAAAACCCCTAAAACCTAAAATTTTAAAAAAACCTATATTCCCTAGAACACTAAAAACCATACAAACCACCAAAATCACTAAAATCCCAAAAAAGCATAAAAATACTATGAAATATCTAAAAATCCTTAGAAAGCTAAAAACCCTGTACCTAATATATGTTTTTAATAAAAAATCACTTCTAAATAAAAAGTGGGAAACAAGTTAATTAAACATTAAAATAGTCAACGAACTGATACATAATAGCTAAATCTATGAATTTAATTTTAATCCTTTTAGAGATCTTATCTCTATGGATACTCCATTGTAGGGTGGCGGCCTTCTCGTCTAAATCGTTTTTGAGGAGGTTTTCTATATTTTAGGCCAACATGTCCCATCTTTTAATTAGATCATCCTTTGTAATCTTTTTCTTGTTTAATCCACATGCCAATGTGCCACGTTGTTTTTGAATCCACTCACCCTGCTCCGTGGAAATGTTTTCCTGAATGTTCCTCCTGAACAACCTATCGTAATCTTCTTGAATAGTAATATCCACTAAATAATTCTATAAGAATTATTAATCATAATTAATTATGTATTCACACTCATAATGATAAATCATTTTCTCTCCACTCTGTTAGAAATTTGATTCATCACCCACATTTTCTATATTCGTATGAATGATGACAAGTACTTCCCCTGATAGTGATTCTAACTCCTAAGTAGTTTTTTAAACCAAATTCTTCTCAGGACCTTTATACATGCTCGAGGATTTATCTATAATGTGGGAAACCTTTTGGAGGTATCTTTCCTTCACTTGAAGAACTAGTAGTGGGAGGAATAGGTATGTATGATTATTCTTTTCATATTCACAGCCTCCGAGAGTTACAAATAAACCCGTATACAAATATTATAGTGTTATTATACCACCTTGAATAGGATATAAGATAGTTCTCCTCAATGTCTACGTGATTGGCCTCAATAGGGGATTCTGAACCTAAACCCATATCCTCTTGAGAATCTCCATGGGAAACTTCCATTTTATCTCTTTCCTCAGAATCACGACACACTTATTATCCCAGCACTACAAACAATTTTGAGAATGGATAACCATTCCTTCAAATATAACCATATCAAAATAAGATGGTCTAGCTTGAAAGTCTTGCATTGGTATGTATGAACCTCTAGGATAATCAAATCCACATATAATAAACTGTAGTTTCTTATTAGTATCCTACAAGGCCAAACCGTGAGGGTGACTGTTATTGTCTTCATCCCCACAGACATCATTATTTTCACTATCATCATTGAAAGGGAGGAATGAACCCACCCACTCCTCCTATCTAATAGATTCGTATGAGGGGGAAAAGGGTATGACACCAAGATAATGCCACATATGATAAAAATAAGTCATCAATATGTAGACCTGAATCTATAGGTTTTGGCCCCTTCATGGTGTAACCATCTTTGAAATCCTGGGTTTCCTCAATAGGGAAATATTGTGACCTAAACTTTAACAAGCAACTTCCCTCCTTACCCAGTGGGCCTACCTCTAACTGAGCCCCTTGGTCTGCTACTACCTTCCCATGAAGAGAAATTCTATATGAATTTGAATTATATTCAATCCCACCTGTATCCAAAATTCCTACTTAGTGGAATCACACTGAGGGTGAGAATTCTTGACTGAAACAGGTTGATCCTGCAGGACAACTTCATGAAGAACCATTATGGTATGATCCAACTGGTCTTCTTCATGGGATTCACCATTTTTTCTCCTATACTTCACCAAATGTATCTATCAGACTCGAGACCCACTATGAAACATAGGGGCCAGATGACTGAGCTAACCACAAGAGGTACAGAACTCATACCACGTTTTATATACAATGGAATTCTTCAACCTAATTTTCTCACCAATAAAAAACCAGACCCAATCCAAAGTTACATTCGACATATCTGTATCAATGTAGATGTGTGGGAAAATTGGGTGGCTAACTACTTCTATTTGAATATTACAACACAAAAAATTTTTACAAGGTTTCAGATAACCTTTATGCTTGATGAGTTTTGAAATAGAAGAGGTTGCTTCGAGAGGATTACCCAAGTCGTGGTCGGTGGTGCATCAATATTTATTTAGAAGGACCAACATAAGATGTAAAAGAAGAATTTGTTTCATCTATGGGGGGTGTTGGACCATGGAGTAGTAATATCTTCTATACATATCCTAAAAATTCCATGCACATCCAAAAAATGGCATAAAAACTAAAAACCCATAAATACCCAAAAAAAAAGTAAGAAAACCATAAAAACCTAAAAAACTAAAATCCTTAAGAAAATTAAAATTAATAAAAACCATAAGAACCCCTAAAAACCATAAAATCCCCAAAACGCTGAAAAACACTAAAACCATAAAAAACTATAACAACCTAAAAAAATACATTAAAATTCCATAAAATCCCAAAAAATGTAAAACCATAATATACCAAAAAAATATAAAATCCTAAAAACACTTAAATCCCCTAAAACCCTAAGGGTATTAAAAACCTTAAAATACTCGAAAACCGTAAAAACCCTTAGAAACCATAAAACCCCTATAAACATTAAAAATTATAAAACCCCAAAAAAACGTAAAAACAACCCAAAAACTACATAAACCTCTAAAACGCTAAAAAAATATAAAATCCCTTAAAAGCCCTACAAAAAAACCGTAAATACCCAAACAATAAAAACCATTAAAACCCTAAAATAATCAAAATCCCTAAAAACCCTAAAACCATAAAAATCCAAAAAAAAAACAACTATAAATCCCAAGAACCTAAAAACACCAAAAAACCTTTAAAAACCTAAAGAAAACATCAAAAAACACTCCAAACCCATAAAAACCCCCAAAATGATAAAACCCTAAAAACCCCTAAAAACGATAAAATCCTAAAAACCAACAAAATATTAAAAAAAAAACTACGATACAAAGCACCCTTTAATCTCCTATTTTTTTAAAAAAAATCAAAAAAATAACCTTAAAACCTTATTAACTCTAAAACCCTCCCTAAAACCCCAAAAAACAATAAAACTATTTAAACCCATCAAAATCCATGAAAACAATGAAAAACCATAAAAATTCTAAAAAACCATAAAAATACATAAAAACATAAAAAACAAAAAACCCTAAAAAGCCCTACGAAATTAATAAAAAACTAAAAAACATAAAACATCTAAAAACCTAATAAATTATAAAAACCCAAAAAACCCTAAAATAACCCTAAAACCCCTAAAAACCATAACCCCCATAAAACTTAAAAAACCCTAAAAACAAATAAAAAATTTAAATCCAACTAAAAATTTTAAGAAAATACTAAAAAAATTAGAAATCCCAAAAAACATAAAACCTCTAAAAACCCAAAAAACTAAATGAAAATCGTAAAAACCTAAAAATACTTAAAACCCACCAAAAACATAAAAACACTAAAAACTCGAAAACCCCTAAAAACCATTAAAACCCCTATATAACAAAAAAACACTAAAACCCCATAAAATCATTAAAACCCACCAAAACAGTAAAACCCTTTAATTCTCTATAACATTAAAAAACTCTAAAAACCATAAACACCCTAAAAAGCAAAAAAAACTCAAAAAAAAATAAAATTCAAAAAATTATAAAACCCCATAAAATCTCTAAAAATAAACCCCCTAAAATCCCTAAAACCATAAATTATAATAAAATATCTAAATATAGAAATGACCATAAAATCAAAAAAAAAATATACAAACCCTAAAAACCATAAAAACCCTGAAAATCTATAAAAAGTTAAAAAATCCATAAAACCTAGAAAAACCTTGTGAAAATCATAAAAAAAATAATATATTTATAACCCCTAAAAAGACAAAAAATTCTAAAATCACAAAAAACCCTAAACCCCTCAAAACCCCTAAAAACACTAAAACCCATAAAAATCCTAAAAAATACATAAAATTATTAAAAACATAAAAAACATTAAATGTGTAAGACAACCTAATAAAAAATTAAAATCCTAAAAACACCCAATATCCCTAAGAAACCAAAATAAATCTAAAAACCTAAAATCCTAAAAAGACCCAAACCCCAAAAAACACCTAAAACCGTAAGAACCCCTAAAACCATAAATCCCCTAAAAAACAAGGAAAAACTAAAATAGACACTAAAAATATAAAAACCTGTTCAACCCTTAAAAATGTTAAAAACTAAAAAAACCCTTAAATCCCAAAAAAAAAACAACTGCTAAAAACCCTAAAAATACATAAACATGTAAAAACCAAAAAAAATTATAAACATGCCATAAATATCCATAAAGAAAATCCTAAATTCCTTAATAAAAATTGGAAAACCTTAAAATAATTAAAACCCTAAAAATCAAAAAATGATTAAAAACATTAAAAACACTAACAACCATAAAAACAATTAAAACCATAAAAAACTATAAAAATCATAAAAACCCTAAATCTCCCAAAAAATCTAAAAACCCACTAAAAACTCTAAAATCTTTTTAAATATCTAAAAATGATAAAAAAACTTATAAAACCCATCAAATCCAAAAAAAAATCCCAAAAACCTAAAAGACCCCAAAAAACTAATGAATCCAAAATCACTAGAAAACCCTAAAAACACTAAATATCCATAGTTCTTGAAAAATGATAAAATTTCAGAAAAATACATAAAATTATCTAAAGATAAAAAACTAGAAGTTGAAGTTTTTTCGGTGGGGATTTGATGATGGGATCTCATCATAAGATGTTATTTCCGATAAGAACTCATAAAAATTACCCCATTATAGAAAACAACATCAAAAATAGTTTATTTAAATTTTTTATTAAAATTTCTATGAAGGGGGATGTACCCAACACAAATATAAATTTTAAATAGGATAATCTACCCATCGAAAATCCCTAAAAAATATAAAAATAAATAAAATAAAATAAAAAAATAACATTAATATAATTTAATAAAATAATAATAATAATAATAATTAAATAATTAAAATAAAAAAAATATAAAAAAATAAGAAAAACTAATAATATTATTAAAATTATAATAAAAATAAGAAAAATAATAAAAAATATAAAAATATAAAAATAATAAATAAAATAAAAAACAATATTCACAACAATATAAAAAATAAAAGTAATATAATAAAAAATAATATAATAATATAATTATTAAAAAATAAAAAATAAAATATAATAGTAATGTAAAAAATAAAATATTCACAATAATATAAAAAATGCACAATATATAAAATTTAAATATATGGATTAATAATAATATTACAAAAACATGTCCATTAAATGGTTTATCAGAAAAAGTATATATACCACATAGTCAGGGGGTCATCTGGAGGAGTTTGAGGATCTTGTGGTGGGAACTCAATTTGTAAACCTTGAGTCAGACATTGAATGCACTCCATCATATGATTGTGTTGCTGCTTTTTCCATTAACTCATCTCCTCCTGATGCTGGTGCTGCTATTGATGAAGCCCTTCCATGCCCCATCACATAGTGTCTATAAACTCACCCTATGCTCGCATCTTCTCCTCATTGTTTGAAACAGATTATGATGATGATGAATCTCCATGAGATTATATCAAGATACATGACAACATCACATCAGTACAATAATAATCCATAAGTGTCAATCGAGAGAATATACCGACAACATGACCTTTCATGAAGGCATACTGTGTCCCCTGCATCCACGCTACATCATCAAATACTACTAAGTTGTTCTGATCCTCAGTCACAACCTGACTCTCACCCTATATATGAGATGTTGTGGCTTTATAAGACTCTTTAAAATTCAATTTAGAAACTAAATTGTTAATATATTATTTTCAGTTAGTTTTAATACTCAAAAAGAAATTATACCGAAGAAAATATGATGCTGGTGATCACCACTAATCTATCTGGTGATAGGATCACTATACATACATATATAAATGTTTAACTCTATAATATTGGGTTTTTTATACATTCTATATGACTATAAAACAAATATATTAAATTAAATTTTATATTAATTATAAATAAGTACTTACCATATGTTGTTGATACATACTGAATGTACGAATACTAGCTCGATTTGTCACCTCCAGTCTTCCCCAGTTTTGTCAACCAAATTATTCTTTCCTTTGGAATCTAGCTCCTATCCAATATGAACATAATGCATCACAATCATGATATGAGGTGTAACATGGTCTGTGGGTGCAGTAAGACTTATTAAAATCGGTGACTCCCACATTCTACATTGGTGTCCCCCTCAGATTGTGTGAAAATAGACATCCACTCTCACACATACAGATCTCCCATGCCTCCCAAGTAGATTCCCATGTGCTATCATCGATAATATACCATAAACCATTAAAAATTAATATTATCAAGTTAATAATTAAATAAATTTTAGGATAATTATTATTTATTCACATACCATTGAATGATCAAATACCCTATTATGTACATCAATTTGAATTTGATCCTATGTAACCCGTTATCCAGAAAAACAATTCCTCAATATATCACTCCCCTATCCCATAACTATATGTAAAAATCTGTGAAAAAAGAGAACAATTATTCAAAAAATTAGAATATTATTAAATTAATTAAATGTAATGAAAACTAACTAAAATACACAATTTAACATACATTTTCATACATGGATTCAAATAAAGTTATGGGCATCACTCCAGGATAGGTTCAAGAATCATAAACCTCGCCAGACCATAACCCATCCAAGTACTCACTGAACCACCAACAATATGAGGGATGGATGATGGAGCATCAGGAAACCCATGAGGTAGTAAAACATCATCCATCTCATGAAATATATTAGATAAATGTTTTTCAGCAATTAGATACATGAAATGACTATTGTTAGAAAATTACTGGAATCGACTATTATATATAGATATATATTATTTATAATTATAACCAGTATTGAATTGTGTAAATCCTCATCCACATATTCATATATGATGGTGTTAATATCATCATATTCTATCTCAGTATCACCAATTTCCAAGAGATTTTCATCTTCATCATCTCATTCTATTTCGAATTCAAATGTTACCTCAATAATAACATCACCTCCATAAACCCATATTTATGGGGTGTCATCTTCTATATTCAAGTATCATCATGTAAAAAGATGAATTTTTAGTTTTCTCTTGATAAATTTAAATTTCTTGCACTTCAGTATATCTATATTCACTTTGGATAAACTGCTTTTCATGATATTTAATTTTTATTTTGCTCCACCAATAACTTAACTCTGCTGAAGAAGCACAATAATTTTCATAATAAATTTTATATGACTAATGAGCCAATAAAAATATTTCATTTACTACAAAAAAAATTATTTAATATCAACGATTCCATGTTGTGAATTAATACTTAAGCCTCTATCAATATCCAACCAATGGCATTTAATCATCGTTATGTAATTTTGTCCTAGATAACACAGTTCAATTATTTCTTCCAGCAATCCTGAAAATTCAACTTCACTTTCTCTAGGATGATATCCTCTCAAGAAAACAATTTTATTCGTTTTTTTTATTCTCCATATGCACGTGTATGAAATTTAAAACTATTCAACACATATGAGTTATAATATTTAACCATCTTGGATGGTGGGTTACTCAATATAGAAAACCAATTTTCAATTTTATCATCACGCTGTGATACCTTAAAATTTCGAAATAACTTATCCATATAACAATTTATAAATTTATTTCATATGTTTAACCATAAAGAATTGTCTTTACATGTTTTTAAAACTAGTAAGAAAAATTATTTTGCCTGTGTTCGTCAAGAGATATTGCAGTAATTTGGAGAAAATAAGTTTTCATATGATTATTATATAACCTAAAAATACGATAAAATAAATTTATTTTAAAAATATATTGAAAAAGTATCAGTAGCACTCACTGTACAAATGATGTCATTTTTTCATTGTTAAGAAAAACATATATATGAGCTCTGTGATTTTCATCATCTAAAAGAAATCGTTCATGAACTCGACCAAATCTATGTTCAATATAATTATAAACTGGTAATTTATTGTTCATTTCATCAATAATTCTTTCCTAAGTGTGGACCATTAATGATAATGAGATTATAAAAATGAATTTCTTCTAAAAAATAAGATTATGCAATTGATCATTAAACTCGTTCTTTATCACATAATTTTTTTCCATTTCTACATTTATTTGTCATTGTTGACGCTCCTTTCGGCACAGAATCTAAAGATCAGAAAAGGGAATATCTGAGTCCAATGTGATTCATCCTTTGATGAAACATCAAAAAATCGACAAAGGGATACACAAGGAGAACATTTCCCATAGGTCGCGCAAGTTCCCTCATGGTCGCGCAAGTACACTTGCGCGCCGCCTAGTGGTCGTGCAAGTACTTGCGCGACGCCTCATGGTCATGAAAGTGACTTGCGCGACGTAAGTGATAACCGCCCGGTAACCGCCCGGTAACCGCCCAGGGTCTTCTTTTGCCTATAAATAGACCCTGTGGGCCCCCCATTCGGGAGGATCTTTTTCCAGAAACTCGGATCGAAGCTCCCGACGCCCAAGTCTCTTCTCAAAGCTTCCAGAACACTTCTAAGGTAATTTCTTACCTAGAACGGAAGATCTAAAGAGAAAAAGGAAGGCCTAAGTGTTGAAACTTATCAAACACTTGCGCGCCTACTTAATTCCTTCAATATAACTTGCGCGTCCCTCTTCTGGAAGAACCTCAAGAGGATGGTAAAGGGTTTAATAAAGAGTCGCTCAAGCATTTCAATACTGGTTGAAAATCGCGCAAGTACCCCCAATGTCGCGCAAGTATACTTGCTCGACCAATACTTGCGCGCCGCCGCAGGACTTGCGCGCCTTTCAAGACTTGCACGCCCCTATCTTTTTGGGTGCCCATCTTGCCCATTTTTACCCCTCTTAAGCCATTTCACCCTTCCTATTCAAGATTCAGTCTTCAAGATACTCTTCAAAGCCATTTATGGCATGATTTCTTGATTTAACATCCTTATCTGAAAGGAATTCTGTGAAATACCTCTCAAAAACTAGTGATTTAAACATCTTTATGTCACCAAAGATTGAGAGTTCATTCATTCAACCTCATCCTTTAAGATGAGAGAATCCTAACTTGGGTCTCCATTTCAGGAATAATCCCCAGTTATAAAAACCCTTTGATCTGGGCATCTTTCTTAAGAATAAGCCCCAATCAAGTCCTTTAATCTTGGGCATCCTCCTCAGGAGTAAGCCCCAAACCTTAATCCCTAACCTGGGTCTCCTTTTCAAGAATAAGACTCAGTCATCACCTTGGGCTTCCTTTTCAGGAGTAAGCCCCAAGTCCCCTAACCTAGGCTTCCTTCTCAGGAATAAGTCCTAGTCATAAATCTTGGGCATCCTTTTAGGAGTAAGCCCCAAGTCTCTTAAAATTTCTCTTAACCAGTCATAAATTACCTTTGATTTGGGTTTCCTTTTCAGGAATAAAACCCAATCATAAGTCCCCTCCTAACTTGGGCATCCTCCTTAGGAGTAAGCCCCAAGATTAGAGTATTCAAATCTCCATGAAGCACATATAACTTTGTGGACCCTGTTCTTGGATTTTCTCCCTAAAAGTAAATCCTAAACTTTCGTCTATCTGGGCAGTCATCTATACATAAGCCCCAAAACAAATTCTTATGATTGCATCTTTTATGGCACAATTGTCTAAATTTTACCAATACCCCTTGTTTCTCACACCGAGCATGACTCACGTGAGCTTAGAGTGTAAAAGTAATTATGACATTCATCTTTGAGCCATCAATCATAAAACATCATATCCCATTCCTCGAACTACGTGGGTTCTGATTCCTTTTTCAAAACAAAGGATACGTAGGTAGCCCATTTATGGGTTCGATCCCAACATTGAAATAATCTCTGTCCTTCTGAATGACGATAAACTTCAAGTGCCCCACTGAGTGGCTTTAAAACCAGCCTGGTCATCAAAATGACCAAGAGACTTTTATATAAATGTTTTGAAGGATACCATTGACCATGAATCTCTAAACAAATATAGATGATTCTATATTGATGAAGAACCTCGAATACATATAAAAGATTCTCTAAATTTCTTGCATATTTAATCATTGATTGTTAAAACTAAAGGAAAGCTCATTTTATACTTGGTAATGTAATAAGGATTCACGAACTTAACTTAAATCTATAAAGAGAGTCCCGGAGTAGACAATAATTCCCCTCAAAAAGGTGTGATGAGTCCGACCTCCCATCCTCTCGACCAATGAAAATTCCTAAGCCTCATTAGCCCACAAGCTAATGAGCGCCTGCCTTTGGAAAGTAGGTCCAAACGGATGTGGAATCATTGGATGTTTCCGGTTCTACGAACAAACCCGTTAGAAACCGATCGGAACGTTTGAATCTCCCGTCCAGGAGGTCATCCCCGGATTCCGCGCGAAACAAAAATGGTGAACCCGACGTGAATCCTTAACCAAGTTAAAGTGATGTTCTTCTTATCTGTTAGGACCTTTGGGCCAACAAGGCAATCATTGACATATGATCATCCAAAATATGCAGTAGCCGGATTCATCTTGATTATGTCTGTTACATGGAACATGCACTCTTTTTTCAAGATCTTCTAAAAAAATGGCTTTCCTTAAATTCACCCCTGTGAATACTGCTGCTGGGAACACCTCTACTGTGAGGTCTGCTGCTGTGAAAACCAATGCTGCTACTCCTGCTGGAACGTCATCCGCTCTGAGGATGACATCACCAACTCAGCGTCTTCAACGCTGTGTTTCTAATGCACTGGTTAAGGAGTACCGTCGCAACGGTACTATCCCAACTCTGGAGGCCGCACGTCAAGCCCTCCAAGTTAACAATTCTACCTGGTCGTCCGGACAACGGCGACCAGCAATCAAGAAGCAGACGGTGCTGACTACCGTCTCCAATCGTTTCGGGTCGTTATCCCCGGAACGCAATTTCCATTCACTCCCTTACTCTGAGGAAGTGAATGAGCAGGTCCCGCAGGACCTTAATTCAAAAAGACAGGAGTCCTTCTCAAAGGCTCCCATCAACAATCGCCGCCAGACTCGTGCGGTAGTGCGCCCTCAACATGATGAGGGTACCGACTCCAGGCATTCAGCACAGGTTCCTCGAACCCGAGCAGGCAAGATGAATCGCCAGAGACGGAATCCGGTTAACAATAGGCAGGTTGTCATCCCTGCCATCTCCGGAGAAGTCCACCAACCTAACTTGGTGGCAAATAACGAGCAGGCATACACACCTGTTTGTTTTAATCCCGCTGTCCAGCAGACTCGTCTGGCAGCATCAAGCCGATCCCGCCAGGCAATTCCGGCGGAGTACCATAGGCAGGAACATACACCTGCTTATACATCAGCAGTTAGTCAGTAGGCTCGTCTGACTACATATGGTGGATCTCGTCAACCGCGTTTGGCGAAGTGTAGTCAGCAGGCACATACACCTGCTAATACTAATCAAGCCTACCAACAGTCTCGCTTGGTAGCGCACGGAGAAGTCAGTTGGAAAGCCCCGACGACAAACAGGAGGCAGACTAAACTCTCTGCCTCCACACTTGAGTACTGTCAGGATTCACTGACAGGAAAAGGAGGACATGAGCAGGCACATACACCTACTCCAAGCCCGGAATGGACGTATATCCCTGTTCCGGCAGCTAAAGTCACCAAACATATTTTGTCAATGGTGAAAGAGCAGAAGCAAATTCCTGCTCATATTCTGGATGCTTTCCAGGATATCATAACAGCTTCAGCATCATCTCAGGGACAGACACATAAATCTATCCCTAGCAGTGGAGTGACACATCAACAATTCACTCCGGAACAGACACACACATCTGTTCCAGTCCAAGAGGGTTATGGGGCATACTCCCCCATATCATACCGACAACCAAGTCAGGCACATACACCTGATTTGAGCGATGATTGTCAGCCTAACCTGACCATCTTTCCTGATCAAGCACATACACCTGCTCAGAGCAATCACTTTCGTCATCAAGTGGTTTCTAAAGCGAGTAAGAAGGAATCTAAGAAAAAGATCCGCCCAGCACAGTCAGGAGATCAAAGGCCAATCTGCAACAAGGCCTTGCTCGATGCTGGAGTTCTTGAAGCCCTCAGACATTTATCTGTCGGAATTCAAGATTCTACTCCCTCAGTTCCCAATAACAGGAACATTAATCCCGAAGGTCTTCAACAGACACTTCCTCATGAAGACTTGCTTCATGAAAATTCGGTCAATCTTGAAGTTTCTTCTTCAGATGAGAGCCACAGGAACCCTCTGTGTGGTCAGAAGGCCAAGGAGCAAGAGATTTCATCTTTTCCTGTAACCCATCATGAAGGTCCTCCTCATGGTGATGAACTTCGCTGCGAAAGTCCTCTCCACAGTAGTGATTCACATTGTCTCGAAAATTCTTCAGAAGGCAATGTAGTGACGAGAAAGCCCTCCTATCTCGAGGCACTTGCAAACGTAAAACCAGTCATGTCTGAAGTTTTACTATCGGCAGGTGAAACTCTTTCTCCATCAGAAGATAGCTTGGGGTTCATGTTATTCTCCGAACCTTCCCTGGGTCATTCATCTTCCAGCATAAATAGTGATTCCTCTACCAATCTTGTTGAATCCGATGAAGCAACAAGGAAACACCAACTCTGGTCCAAACAGGTAGAAGAATCTTCATTTAATGATAAAGAGGAAATGCTGAACATGAGGAAAAAACTGGCAAAAGGTGAAGTACCAGTCATGTTTTGGCCTTTGGCTGACTGCCAGTATGACATTCCAAAGATGTTGACGGATGATGGAATCCATGATATTCGTCTCAACATATGGAAAACTCTTTGTCAATTAAAGAAGAAGGTATTATCTTACGATGAATATGAAAATCATCTTAAGATAATAGAAGGGTTACAACGCCAGATTGATTTGGCATCTCTATCAGTCTCTCGGTATCCGAAGGCTGAAAAGCAACAGAGAACCCTTCAACGTTCATGCCTTGGCGCACTAAGAAGATTGCTTCAGTTAATTTCCAATGCTCCATCTAATGTTCATATCAGAGGATGGGGTGTTCACGGAGCACTACATTTCACAGTGCTTTCCGGTCAGCAGAGCCCGCCGAAAATGGTCTCATGCAATGTTATTGCCCATGGCCGGCCACAGTCAATGGGCTTTGTTCATAATCAAAAGCTTGCTCGAGATCAAGCTTCAACTAGTTCCTCTCAAAGTCAAGTATATAGAGAACAGGTTGTTGAATTGCTCCTACATCAAGCAGGCGAGAATATTGCACAAGCCTCTCGTCTGGAGCAAACACGTCATCAAATGACAGAAGTTTCGGAAATCATCCAACGGTCTGTTGAACCAGGTGATAAAAGTGGATACAGGTTAATTCATCCAGCTAATTTCCGAACTAAGATTCGCAAGATCAAGAGAGATTTTAAAAAGATCTCAGACATAGCATGTCAAGAGACACCCCAGCTTGCCAGACTGGGGACTTCTCTAACCCAACCCTCAGAATCAACAAATGGGATTCGAGGAGTTGAGCGGAAGCAACAGGAACACCCCCAGTCCACTGGACTGGGGACTTTTTCAAATCTTCAATCCCTCCCTCAGAGAAAGTCAGTATTCTCTCGATTAGGGAATAAGCCTCAAGAGGAACGAAGAGCCAAGATGTCAGGAGATTCTCTCCAAGTGACGGTTCTCCAAGAAATTCCTGAGGGATCAAGTCAACAGAATGCCATGTCTTATCATGGACATAGAAGGATACAATATCACAGAAATGCTGATAGAAAGGATTCCATGCAATATGCATCTATTAATGTCATCACTGCCGTTGCTGCTGATTCACCAGATGAGGCTCAATCAGAGGGATCAGACGAAGAGGTTCCTGCTCAAGAAGTTGCGCACACAGACCTAACTGAAGAAGGTGTGCGCACACGTAATCAAAGGCTTACACAAAATCTGGGTATTCCTTCAAGTAACCCACTTCCCCCTCTCCGAAAAGGATCCAATAAGGGGAAAGGAAAGAATCAGGTTACTTCTCACCCTTCCTCTGAAGGAGGTCAATCGCTCTCATTAGAGCAAAGATTTGCACAACAGGAGGAAGAAATGAAAGAATTAAGAAGGTTGAATGCAGAACTAATTCAGAGTAGTCTTCTTCTTAAGAATGCTGAAGTCCGACAGCCGAAGGAATTTGTTGTAAATACTGAGATGGATCAGGAATATCCTCCTTTATCAGTACACCCACAGAGGTCTAATCCTACGGGTCAAACGCAAAAACGGTTGGCAGCACTACCATTAGTTGCAGCACCAACCTCCACGGCTTTCCAAGCTCCATTCATTGCACCTACCCAAAACCAAGTTCAACCTGACGTTTCTCAAAAGTTAATAACTATTATTGAGTCATTAACAGCTCGGTTAGAAACTATGGAAGGGAAACGGGCGCAAGTTCAACCTGAAAAGAAAGTTTACCCTGAATGGGTAGATTCAATTTCTCCTCCATCCAGTTTTGGAAACCCTATTTTCCGTACTTTCAATGGATCAGGCGACCCTGAACAACATTTGACGCATTACGTGTCTTGTTGTGATCCTATGATGGGAACTCTAGAGCAGCAAGAAGCAGTGAAACTCAGATGCTTCGTGCGAACCTTGCAAGGACCAGCTTTTGTCTGGTATACAAGCTTGCAATCCCGGTCAGTCATCGGATGGGAGGATCTTCGTCAAAAATTCCTTCTTCAGTTTAGCTCAACTTTGCCAAAAATGACAGTTTTCGATCTTACAAACTACAAGCAAAGGGAGAATGAAAGAGTCTCTGATTTCATTGCTCGTTGGAAGGGATTAACGTATTCCTTGAGTTTATCACTCCCTCAGGAGGAATTGTTGCCAATCTGTGTGGCAAATTTGCGTGACGAATTACGCACGCCATTGATCCGTGTGAAATACACAGGAGGGTTTCGAGACCTTACTTCAATCGCTCAACAGATTGAAGATTCCCTTATACAGGCTAAGGTTAAATCTCGTGTAATTCCATCACCTCCAGGAAGAAGAATGGGTAAAGCAGAAACTGCTACAGTTATGCTTAAACAGGCACCTGTACCTATTTCTACTTCAAAACCTTCATCTTCTCGAAGGGCTCCACCTCCTGAACGCCAACAACAAAGGCTATTTCGTCCAAATGATCAAAAAGATCAATGACGAAAACAATTTGAGGATATGAAGAGTAAAACATACTCTTTCCGAAGTGAGCAAGTTCCTGGTTACTTCATTTCAGCTCTGGAAAATAATTTGGTTCAATTACCAGTGCCGAAGAGACCAAACAAGGAAGGAGATGAAGACCGTCCCAATTATTGTCCCTTTCATCAAATGTTGGGACATCCCATCCAGGAGTGTTTTGTCTTTAAAGACCTCCTACAAAAGATGGTCGACTTGGGACAAGTCAAATTGAAGGGTTCTTCAGCTCATGTAGCGTGTATTACCGCTACAGATCCAGAGGAAGGAGGCGAGTGGCAGGAAGTCAAAAGCAAAACTGTGAAAAAATATGATGATTGGATGGTCAGAAAGACAATCAATCGGACCCATTCCATTTTGCGAACACAATTGAAGAAGCCAATTGTGTCTCCTACAAAAGCTGCAGTAAAGCCTCCATCAAAGGACAAATCCTCAAAAGGGCAGCACAATTCAAAGAAGAAAGAGGAATCAGGAGAAGATGAGTATGTATCAAAGCCTAAATTGTCTTTGACTCTGGCAGATTTCATGCCATCTACTTCAAAGCCACGGGCACCGTCCCACCAAACGGCACAGCCTAAACAGGCTAACCAGGCAGAGTCTTTATCAGACGAAGAGTTAATCTTTGGTTCTGTTAATATGATTCAATTAACAGATTCATATTCCAGTCTTGATGAGCCTGAATTCCCTGTATCAAATAAAGGAACCCGAGGAAGTTCTAGAGGTTCAGGATATAGGGGAAGACATGGATCTTTCCGAAGCCACTACTCTAATTCTACCCCTGCTAGCACTGTATATGCAGCAGAAACTCGTGGTAGAGCCCTTCAGCGAGCTCAAAATGAACAAGCAAGTTCTTCTGCCAATGGCCAACTCAGCTTCGGCACAGTTATTTTGGAAGACCGATTAAAGGTTCCATCTTCTTTATCTTAGCATGTAAATGGATCTAATCAGTCTAATTTTCCAAAACCAAAGATGTTGCCAACTTCAATACAAGATGCATCAGCTTCCAAAGCATCTACTTCCAAGGTACCTGCTAAACCGCATATTCCTATTGGGAAACGCAGGCCTCTAGATCAAAAGTATGATATATTGAAACACTTGGCCCAAGTACCAGCCAAATTATCAATTTTGGATGCTTTGAATCTATCAAAAGATATTCGGGAAGCACTCATCGAAGCTTTGTCAAGTCCTCAGGAGTTTGAAGCTGAAATTGCTGCGGCTGAAATTTATCACATAGAGAATAATCCTGCAGAATGTCATGCAGTGATATCTTTTACTGATAAAGATGAAGATGATGTTGTGCATGGGCACATAAAACCTTTGTACCTATCTGGAAAAGTCAATGTTATAGATGTTCGAAGAGCTTTTATTGACAATGGTTCAGGAGTCAACCTCATGCCCATTCGTACACTTCGTCGATTGGGCATCACGGAATCTGATTTATCTCATTCTACCATGATGTTGCAAGGATATGATAAAAATGAACAAGAACCACTGGGAGAAGTTACGCTCAGAACTCAGTTTGGGGATCTTGTTTCCAATTCAGATTTCATGATTGTTGATCAAGACTCAGCTTTCAATATCTTGCTTGGAAGACCCTAGTTACATCAGCATGCAGCTATTCCGTCATCATACCATCAATGTCTCAAATACTGTTTCGATGGTCAAGTTGGAACATTGTATGGTGATAAGGCCCCTTTCAAGACATGTGAGTCTCAATACATTGAGGCGGAATTTTATCACATGAAGGGAAGAGAAAAATCTACAATGAAGGAAATTACCAAAGTTAATGCTCCATATGGTTTGGAAAAAATTCCAATAAATCCATTTTCACATGTGAGTACAGATTATGTGTTACCTATCAGTCAAATTGAAAAAATAGGCCCAAATCAAAATACTCTTATGGAAAGATCCATAATGTCAATTACGGTAATCGAGCCAGACAACATGGGAGAAATTGGTAACTTACCAAGCAGTGATGAAAGCATAAGTGGTGACGTTTTCATTTCGTCTGCTGAAATCCAACAAGTCTATACTTCACTAATCAGGCCAGAAGAAGTTATAGAAACACCAGAGGTGAATGTTGATGTCGATTCTCAATCCATCATCTCCTCTTTATTTCCCAAAGAAGACCCTTTTTCATCAATAGGGTCGGAAATGGAAGCTTCTTCTTCAAAATGTGAAAATTTTGACATCTCTTATGATCATGAGAATTTCGTTTTTTCATCTACTTTGCAAGTAGAAGCGGAAGAAATAACACATGATGAAGAGGAAGAGTAAGATCTTAGAGATGCTCCTCCAGCATTTGAAGAGGGTATCTCTACCACTGTGGATGAACTCAGAGAAGTAAATCTGGGTACAGAGAAAGATCCACGCCCCACTTTAATTAGTGCGGCCATGACCCTTGAATAACAAGAGATGTATATTTCTTTTCTAAAGCAAAATAAAGATATTTTTGCTTGGAATTATACAGAGATGCCTGGCCTTGATCCTGATGTTGCCACCCATCATTTGGGTTTGCCAAAAGAACATCGAGGATTCAAGCAAGCCGCGAGAAGAACACACCCAACCTATGCTTCCAAAATCGAGGCTGAAGTGGATAAGCTTATCAAAGCTAACTTCGTCAGAGAAGTTCAATATCCCAAGTGGTTGGCTAATATTGTCCCAGTAAAGAAAAAGAACAGACAAATTAGGGTTTGCATCGATTTCAGAGATCTTAATCGGTATTGTCCCAAAGATGATTTTCCAGTTCCGATTACAGAACTCTTAATTGATGCGACGGCTGGCTATGAAGTACTTTCTTTCATGGATGGATATTCTGGATATAATCAGATCCGAATGGCCCCAGAAGATGGGGAATATACAGCCTTCAGAGCTCCTCAAGGTGTGTTTTGTTACCGGGTGATGCCCTTTGGTTTAAAGAATGCAGGTGCAACATATCAACGCGCCATGCATCGTATCTTCAAACCTTTTCTAGGGAAATTTTTTGAATGCTATGTAGATGATTTGGTGGTTAAATCCAAACAACGTTTTGATCACTTGGCTGATTTGGAAATCATATTCCACAAGCTTCGACAACATAATTTGAAGATGAACCCCTTAAATTGTGCTTTTGGGGTAACCTCAGGAAAATTCCTCGGCTTTGTTGTACGCCATAGTGGTATTGAAGTTGATCCTGAGAAGACCAAATCAATCCTTGGTATGTCACCTCCTCAGAATTTGAAAGAATTAAGAGGACTCCAAGGACACTTAGCCTATATTCGGCGTTTCATCGCCAATTTTGCAGGCAAAAGTTTACCTTTTGCCAAATTATTGAAGAAAGGAGTCACTTACCAGTGGACTGAAGAATGTCAAGAAGCATTTGATGTTCTCAAGAAATACCTCTTAAGTCCACCAGTACTCATGCCACCTGTTGAGGGTAGGCCTCTTATCCTCTATGTGACAGCTTTAGAGCGATCATTGGGTGCCTTTCTCGCTCAAAAGAATGATGCTGGGAATGAAAATAGTCTCTACTATCTTAGTAGAACTATGCTTGAAGCAGAAACCCGGTATTCGAGTATTGAAAAATGCTGCCTAGCATTAATCTTTGCAGTTCAGAAACTGAGACACTACCTGCAACATCACGAGGTCCAATTGGTATCTCGTAATAATCCACTCAAATTCATCCTTAGTCGTCCAATGCTTACAGGACGTCTGGCAAGGTGGGCGGTTATTCTACAGCAGTTCGACATCCAGTATGTGTCTCAAAAGGAAATTAAGGGCCAAGCTCTGGCTGATTTCCTGGCTGAACACCCTTCAGTGGAAGACACGTATTCAGATATCGAACTCCCTGATGAGGAAGTTTTTTCTATTCAAGAGAGTCCTCAAACATGGGAAATGTATTTTGATGGTGCTTCTAGAAGTCCAACAGGGAAGAAAATGGAAAATCCTAAATTCAACAAAGTTGGTTTAGGAATTGTGCTCATTTATCCAGATAAGGCAGTGTTACCTTATTCCTTTTTGTTGTGGGAAGGTGGTACCAATAATGAAGCTGAATACCAAGCTCTCATTGCAGGCTTGGAGTTAGCACTTCAAGCACAAGTGAATCACTTAAAGGTGAAAGGTGATTCAGACCTGGTAATCAAACAAATCAATGGGGATTATGCCATCAGAAAAGAAGAATTAATCCCTTTGTATGATTACGTCAGAGAGTTAATGTAGGAATTCCCTACAGAACCGACATTTTCTTATGTCCCAAGATCACAAAATGCTCAAGCTGATGCACTGGCTAATATAGCCACAACTTTAGCAGATCCAAATCGGGACGAGACAACCATCTGTATTGCCCACCGTCGTGCAATTTCACCTTATGTTCAAGTCAGAACAGAGGAAATTAATGAAATTAGTCCCATTCCTGAACCATATGGTCATACTACAGGATGGATGTCACCTATCAGGGAATCCCTTCAAAATGGAACACTTCCACCTGATAGAGTCGAGAGAGAACAAATTCGGCGACGTGTGGTCAATTTTACTCTTTATGATGGTCCAAACCACCTCGAGAAAATTCTCTACAAACGTGGTTTTGATGGAGTTCTCTTCAGATGTATTGATGGTGAAGAGACAATGGCTGTCATAAAAGAAGTGCATGCAGGAGTCTGTGGTGCCCACCAGTCTGGACATAGATTGTCTGATCAAATTCGAAGGCTTGGATACTTCTGGCATTCAATGATACAAGATTGTGTTAATTTCACAAAGAAGTGTCATTCATGCCAAGTATATTCCAACTTCATTCATCAAACTCCAGAGTTGCTTCATACAACTAAATACTCATGGCCATTTTCCACATGGGGAATGGATGTGGTGGAACCTTACCCTTCAGCTACGGCCAAGCAGTTTAAGTACATTCTTACTGCAACTGATTTCTTTTCCAAATGGGCAGAGGCAGTACCTCTCAAAGAAGTCAGTTCTAAATGCATTGTTAGATTCATCAAGTCTAACATCATTACTAGATTTGGTGTCCCTCATACCATATTGACAGACAACGGCACCAACTTCTGTTCTTCTGAGGTAAAGAGATTGTATCAAGAATACAACATTAAGTCCAACCATTCATCTCGATATCATGCATCGGCTAGTGGCCAGATAGAGGCCTTCAACAAGACTCTTTCAAATATACTGCAAAAGATGGTGGATAAAGATAAGATGTCATGTCCTGATAAACTCTATCATGCTTTATGGGCTTATCGGACTACCACTCGCAATGCAACGCGGTCTACTCCATATTCATTGGTATATGGAACAGAAGAAGTCTTGCCAATTGAAGTTCAATTTCCCTCACTCAGAATATCCATTTGTGATCAGTTATCAACAGATGAGCAATCCCAAAAGCGGTTGAATGAATTGGAACAGTTATATGAGAAACGATTGTGCACTTTGCACCACTTGGAAATCTATCAGAATCGAATAGCACAAGCTTTTAACAAAAAAGTTCGTCTTCGTTCATTCATTCAGGGAGAATTGGTATTGGTTCTCAGAACACCAATGATACCAGGAAAGAAGCCTCCCAAGCTTGAACCAAAATGGGAAGGACCTTATTCAATACATAAGGTCTACTCCAATAGAGTGTATTCTCTGATTTCAATGGATGGAGAAGACATCACGACTCCAACTAATGCCAGATTTCTGAAGAAGTATTTTGTATAAACACAAAATATTGTTCCCAGAACCAAGACTCTTACATTTGGTTCATACAGCAATTGTCCAGTATGACCTTAAACTACAACTTCGTCCAACATGACATTAAACTGTGTCACACTTTTGTCCGAGATGACATTAAACTATAATACGTCCAGCATGACGATAAACTGTACGGTCCATGCATATGACCTTAAACTATTCGCACTTATGTCCCTGCAACATGACACTAAACTGTGCAGCACCAATAGTCCTAACTGCAAGACTTTAAACTGCATAGTCCCTGATTTTGTCCTACATGACAATAAACTGTATAGAAGTTCCTATATTTTGTCCGAGATGACATTAAACTATATTGTGTCCTAGCAACATGAAATTAAACTGTGTGGCACTTTCATCGTCCAACATGACGTTAAACTGTGTCAGTTCCCTTATCGTCCAACATGACGTTAAACTGTCACATTGGTTACTAATATGTCCTACATGACACTAAACTGTATATGTCCGAGATGACATTAAACTATATTTTGTCCGAGATGACATTAAACTATATTGTGTCCTAGCAACATGACATTAAACTGTGTGGCACTTTCATCGTCCAGCATGACATTAAACTGTAAAAAATCCCCAGAACTGATATCCTCATATTGGTTCACCTTAGTCCTAGCTACATGACTTTAAACTGTACAGCACCAGTTCGTCCTTGCTATATGACGTTAAACTATACAGCAATGGTCTCGTATGACTTTAAACTGCATCATCCCTGGTCCATGTATATGACCATAAACTATTTGCAAATATGTCCAGCAAGACGTTAAACTGTGACGTCCTAACTACATGACGCTAAACTGTATAAAAGTCCCTCACGTCCGGAAAGACGTTAAACTATATAATCATCAAAAGTCCAGCATGACATTAAAACTGCACAATCCCCCTTTTGTCCAATATGACGTTAAACTGTATTGTCCCCATCGTCCTAACTACATGACGCTAAACTGTACAGAAAGTCCTTGATATGTCCTACATGACATTAAACTGTGCATCGTTAAGGTTGTTATTACCTCTTGTTTCTCACACCGAGTATGACTCATGTGAGCTTAGAGCGAACATCAACCATAACACTCCCTTTGGGCCACTAACCATGTGTAAGTACCAACAACATTTTTTTTAGATCATTGTCCACAAGAACAACTTGATCATTAATTCATTATTTAATTGAACTACACAGACTTTGATCCTTGCCCTCCAGGCTGGGTATGTAGGCAACCTCTCAGGGTTCAAGCCCAAAGAACAATCTCTTCACATTGGTTCACCACCATCTCATATGATGATGATTTGTGAAACCACCCCTGGAATCAATATCTTTACATTGATTCACTTTCGTCCTTGTTATATGACGTTAAACTATACAACACTTTTGTCCGGTACGACAATAAACTACAATATTCTTTGATTTCCTCATTTGAGAAAGAACCATTATTAACATTGATTCTTTTTCAATCATGGTCTTCATTTTCAAAAGACTACGTACATACATGGTAATGCCTAAACTTTTTATTTTAGGTTAAAACCATCATTGCACTAAAGTCCCCTTTTCACCCTTCACATGTACGAACCAAATTTGTAAAAAGGGTAGTTCTAGAACTACGTGGACTTGATTCCCATCCTTAAGGGATTCGTAGGAAAATTCGAGTGTCCCTCGAATCCAGTCCCAAGTCTTTTGGGCCTAACCCCAAATTTCACTTTCAGTCCCTTGGCTGAAAAGTCTTCATGAAAACACACATTGTGTATTCATTATTATGGTCCGAATTATATGACCTTAAACTAAGATCACTCATACTTTCTTCCTGCACGACGTTAAACTACATTTCAAGAACTACGTATGGCTTGATTCTCATTCTTATGAGATACGTAGTGAAGTCCAAAATTTCAATTTAGGACCCAGCCACAACATGATTATGGTTATCATTGACCTATGTATCTCTATATACATTGGACAATACCCATCATTATGTGTTATAATCCTAACCTTAAATATTTTCAGATCTTCATAACCCTTTTCATGACTTCTAGTCACAAAAATGTCAAACATCTGAGAATTCTTTTTCCTGACTATGCAGCACGTGCCCATAGGTGGCCCTGCGTAAACAGTCCACATAACAGACTTGTCAGCCAAAAGATGCTATTTTATTTGACTATGCAGCCAATGCCCATAGGTGGCCCTGCATATTTCAACCCCCTAACGGGTTTCGTTAAATAATAGTAACTTCATTCTTGGGAAGAATGCCTCTTTTGTCCTTATTTGTCTTAAACAACAGTATGTAGGGATCCACAAAAATAGCCATCCTTAACATATTTGTCCCATATCCTTTTTCTTGATCTGAAAGTATTCAAGTCTATGGTTTATTCTTCTTCCCTACGTTTGGGTCAGACCTTCGTAGGAGTGATGTTCATCCAATTCTTCGATATTCTTGTTCGGAAATATCTTGTCCGTATTCAACTACCTCTTTCCATACAACAAACTCTATACTTTAGAAAATTTGAATCTCCATAAACTTTCACTGGCTTTGAGCACTAGGAAAGTAAATTTCTAAGAGTTCTTTCGCCTGACTATGCAGCACGTGCCCATAGGTGGCCTTGCATAAACAGTCCACATAACAGACTTGTCAGCCAAAAGATGCTATTTTATTTGACTATGCAGCCAATGCCCATAGGTGGCCCTGCATATTTCAACCCCCTAACGGGTTTTGTTAAATAATAGTAACTTCATTCTTGGAAACTACTTCTTCTAAATGCCTTTTAGCTCTTTTTCATATCATTCCTCAGATTCAAATATTCTTAAGCCATAGTTTACATTTTTTCCCTCATACTTGAGTATGGTAATATGTTTTCAGATAAATTGTCAAGGAATTGAATCCATTTTTAATCCATTTTCGGTCAAAGCTATTTCGACCTTAAACATTAGCCCCTTTATGTCCGGCGTGCATGACTTTAAACTGCCCACACAAAAGACAAAGGAACTCTGAATAAAAGTCAAGTTCCAGCACACTTATTCGCTGCCTTCTGCGCACTGAAGACTTGGAAACCACCTTTTCCTTTGGATGTCTTTTATTTCCTCAGAGTCAAATCCTCATTTCTCTCCGGATCCAACTCTGAGGGGGGACTTTTGTTGACGCTCCTTTCGTCACAGAATCTAATGATCGGAAAAGGGAATATCTGAGTCCAATGTGATTCATCCTTTGATGAAACATCAAAAAATCGACAAAGGGATACACAAGGAGAACATTTCCCATAGGTCGCGCAAGTTCGCTCATGGTCGCGCAAGTACACTTGCGCGCTGCCTAGTGGTCGTGCAAGTACTTGCACGACGCCTCATGGTCGTGAAAGTGACTTGCGCGACGTAAGTGATAACCGCCCGGTAACCACCCGGTAACCGCCCAGGGTCTTCTTTTGCCTATAAATAGACCCTGTGGGCCCCCTATTCAGGAGGATCTTTTTCCAGAAACTCGGATCGAAGCTCCCGATGCCCAAGTCTCTTCTCAAAGCTTCCAGAACACTTCTAAGGTAATTTCTTACCTAGAACGGAAGATCTAAAGAGAAAAAGGAAGGCCTAAGTGTTGAAACTTATCAAACACTTGCGCGCCTACTTAATTCCTTCAATATAACTTGCGCGTCCCTCTTCTGGAAGAACCTCAAGAGGATGGTAAAGGGTTTAATAAAGAGTCGCTCAAGCATTTCAATACTGGTTGAAAATCGCGTAAGTACCCCCAATGTCGCGCAAGTATACTTGCGCGACCAATACTTGCGCGCCGCCGCAGGACTTGCGCGCCTTTCAAGACTTGCGCGCCCCTATCTTTTTGGGTGCCCATCTTGCCCATTTTTACCCCTCTTAAGCCATTTCACCCTTCCTATTCAAGATTCAGTCTTCAAGATACTCTTCAAAGCCATTTATGGCATGATTTCTTGATTTAACATCCTTATCTGAAAGGAATTCTGTGAAATACCTCTCAAAAACTAGTGATTTAAACATCTTTATGTCACCAAAGATTGAGAGTTCATTCATTCAACCTCATCCTTTAAGATGAGAGAATCCTAACCTGGGTCTCCTTTTCAGGAATAATCCCCAGTTATAAAAAACCTTTGATCTGGGCATCTTTCTTAAGAATAAGCCCCAATCAAGTCCTTTAATCTTGGGCATCCTCCTCAGGAGTAAGCCCCAAACCTTAATCCCTAACCTGGGTCTCCTTTTCAGGAATAAGACTCAGTCATAACCTTGGGCTTCCTTTTCAGGAGTAAGCCCCAAGTCCCCTAACCTAGGCTTCCTTCTCAGGAATAAGTCCTAGTCATAAATCTTGGGCATCCTTCTTAGGAGTAAGCCCCAAGTCTCTTAAAATTTCTCTTAACCAGTCATAAATTACCTTTGATTTGGGTTTCCTTTTCAGGAATAAAACCCAATCATAAGTCCCCTCCTAACTTGGGCATCCTCCTTAGGAGTAAGCCCCAAGATTAGAGTATTCAAATCTCCATGAAGCACATATAACTTTGTGGACCCTGTTCTTGGATTTTCTCCCTAAAAGTAAATCCTAAACTTTCGTCTATCTGGGCAGTCATCTATACATAAGCCCCAAAACAAATTCTTATGATTGCATCTTTTATGGCACAATTGTCTAAATTTTACCAATACCTCTTGTTTCTCACACCGAGCATGACTCACGTGAGCTTAGAGTGTAAAAGTAATTATGACATTCATCTTTGAGCCATCAATCATAAAACATCATATCCCATTCCTCGAACTACGTGGGTTCTGATTCCTTTTTCAAAACAAAGGATACGTAGGTAGCCCATTTATGGGTTCGATCCCAACATTGAAATAATCTCTGTCCTTCTAAATGACGATAAACTTCAAGTGCCCCACTGAGTGGCTTTAAAACCAGCCTGGTCATCAAAATGACCAAGAGACTTTTATATAAATGTTTTGAAGGATACCATTGACCAAGAATCTCTAAACAAATATAGATGATTCTATATTGATGAAGAACCTCGAATACATATAAAAGATTCTCTAAATTTCTTGCATATTTAATCATTGATTGTTAAAACTAAAGGAAAGCTCATTTTATACTTGGTAATGTAATAAGGATTCACGAACTTAACTTAAATCTATAAAGAGAGTCCCGGAGTAGACAATAATTCCCCTCAAAAAGGTGTGATGAGTCCGACCTCCCATCCTCTCGACCAATGCAAATTCCTAAGCCTCATTAGCCCACAAGCTAATGAGCGCCTGCCTTTGGAAAGTAGGTCCAAACGGATGTGGAATCATTGGATGTTTCTGGTTCTACGAACAAACCCGTTAGAAACCGATCGGAACGTTTGAATCTCCCGTCCAGGAGGTCATCCCCGGATTCCGCGTGAAACAGTCATATGGGTACAGACATCAGAACTTTACTGACCCTCCACATTTTTCGTCATGGGAAAAATGTAATATCAAATGTTCCATTAAATCATTTTTTATTAATAATTACTAATTATTACTAATTATTACAAACTTTCACTAATTTTTACTAATTACTACAAATTATTTCTTATTATTACGAATTATTAAAAATTATTACAAATTATTACCAATTATTACTAATATTTACTAAATATTTATAATTATTACTAAATACCACTAATTATAACTAATTAATACTAATTATTACTAATTATTACTAGTTATTAATAATTAAAAATAATTATATCTAATAACCACTAATTACCACAAATTTTTACTAATCACCACTAATTATTACTAATTACAAGTAATGTTTACTAACTACTAGTAACTTTTACTAATTACGACTAATTTTTATTAATTATTAATAATTATTATTAACTATTACTAATTATTACATGTTACCAATATTTTTTACTATTTTTTACTAATCATTACTAATTATTACTAATTGTTACTAAGTATTACTAATTATAAATAATTGTTACAAATTATTACCAATTATTACTATTTATTACTAATTGTTACTAATTTTTAGTAATTATTACTAATTTTAACCATTTTTACTTATTTTTACTAATTATTACTAATTATTACTAATTACTACTAATTATTGCTAATTATTACTAACTATTACTAATTATTACTAATTATTACTAGTTGTCACTAATTATCAATAATTATAAATAATTATGACTAATTAATACTAATTACAACTTATTATTACTAATTATTACTAATTATACTAAATTTACAATTTATTAATTTTTTTCTAATTACTGGTATTTTTTACTAATTTATAGTTTCATTTATTTATTAATACAAATTACTACAAATTATTACTAAAAAACAATAATAATACTAATTTATTTTTTTACAATTTATAATATATTTTTATTAATTTATAATAATTTATACTATTTTATAACATTTTTTCCTAATTTTTACTTAGTTATTACTAATTTCCGTTAATTAATACTAATTACGACATGTTATTAATAATTAGAGCTAATTATTATTAATTAATGATAATTACTACTAATTACAGATAATTAAAACAAAATTATTGAACATTAAAACTATTTAATTTTAACTATAAATATTACTCTAAATAAAAACTAAATATTTCAAAAAATAATTAATGAAAAATCAAACTAATTAATTCGAAATAAATCTAATTACTACTAATTAAAAATAATTGTTACTATTATTAAATAAAATGAAAAAATTAAAAATAAAATAAAAAAATACATTGAAAATGAATATCTTTATGAATGGAAAGCAGGAAATTTGATCCCATATGAAGTTTAAAACCTAGAAAAGTTTAAAGTAAAAAATATGAGAGTAGAGGAGTTCAGAGGAGTTTAGATAAGATGCGAATTAAAACAATTTGGGGAAGGGGTATATATAAGTTATATCACTTGCTACGAGAATCCTATCGTAAATAATATTATTTCGATGGGACCCACCACAAATACTATTATTTGTGATGAGGCTCATATCAAATAGTTATACAATTACTAATTGTGGTGGTGATAAAAACAGTTTTTGTGACGAGACCCGTCACAAATACTATCATGGTGACACATCATTTGTGATGGGAGTAAACCCCCATCGTAAATAACAGAAAAACATGATTATTTTTTGTGATAGGGGTCGATTCAAATTTCGAATACTCATCCCAAACATTCGCGTACATAGTCCACAAAAGGTATTTGTGATGGGAACTGATTGCAATCAAAAATACAGTTTTTTTGGACTCTTTGCTTCCGGTTCTCTACCCGTCTGAAATAACCCATCACAAAAAGCAAAAATTTATCAGATCGATATTAAAAACCATAAAACCCCCAAAAAACCATATGAAAACCTCAAAAAACCTTAAAAACATTAAACCCCTAAAACATAAAAATGATAAAACACCTAAAAAACACAAAAAACCTCAAAACCATAAAACCCCTAAAAACATTTAGAAACACAAAAAACCATTAAAACAACAAAAATATCTAAAAACCCTTTAAACCCCTAAAATTTTAAAAAAAATCAAAAATCCCTTAAAGCCCCTAAAAATTTAGAAAACCCCTAAAAACCCATAAAACCATAAAAACCATAAAACCCTCAAAATCCCTAAAAACACTAAAAACCCTAAAAATCTTAAAATTATTAAAAATAGCTAAAAACGTACAAACATCTATTAACCCTAAAACCCCTATGAAAACAAAAAAAAACTAAGAAAAACTTTAAACCTCTAAAAACTACTATAATCGTTAAAACACCTAAATACCCCATAAACCTTAACAAACCGTAAAAACCCTTCAAATATCTAAAAGCCTAAAAACCATAAAAATGTAAAAAATCCCTAAAAATTCCTAAAAACGTAAAAAACCCTAGAAACAAAAAAACCTACGAAAACAATAAAAATAAAGAACCTAAAACCCATAGAAAACCTAAAAATGATAAAAACCCTAAAAAACATTAAAAGACCCTAAAAACCCTAAAACAACTAAAATCTATAAAATCCCATTAAAATCCCTACAAACCATAAAAACCCCTAATCCTCATAATATCTCAAAACAACTAAAAACTATAGAAACATTTTAAACCATTAAAAATGTTAAAAAAACTCTAAATCCCCTTAAAAACACTTAAAACAAAATAACCCCTAAAACCCCAAAAAACCATTAAAACCCTAAGAAAAACCATATATACCCTCAAAATCCCTAAAATACCTAAAAACAATAATAATGTGAAGGAATCCCTAGAAATACCTAAAACTATAAAAACCCATTAAAACATTTAAAATGATTAAGAAATCCTTAAAACCAATATAACACTCAAAACACCTAAATAGAATAAAAAAACTAAAAACCCTAAAAACCCATAAAAACCCTAAAAGGCCTAAAAACCATAAACACCATAAAAATAATAAAAATCCCTGAAAACCCATAAAAACTCTAAAAACCATAAAAAACTCAAAAAACCCTTTAAACCCCTAAAAACGTTAGAAAACTCTAAAAACCTTAAAAACCTAAAAAACTCAAATAACACCCTAAAAACCAGAATAACTATTAAAACCCTAAAATACATATGAAACAAAAAACCCCCAAACCTCTAAAACCATAAAAAATAAAACAAAATCCTAGAAATCCCTAGAAGTCGAAAAAAATGTAAAAGCCCTAAAAACTCAAAAAACCATTAGAAAGACATAAATAACAATAAAAACTTAAACCCCCAAAAACCTAAAAAAACTAAACCCCATAAAAACCGTAAAAACCCTAAAAACCCCAAAAACATCAAAACCCTAAAAACCCCTAAAAAGTAAAGAAACCCTAAAAACCTAAAAACCCCAAGAAAAAATTAAAACCCTAAAATAACTTAAACCCCCTAAAAAACTAAAAACAATAAAAACTATAAAGACCATAAACCCCATAAAAACAATAAAAATGTGTAAAACCCTTAAAAAAACCTGAAAACCCCAAAAAAATCCAAAAAACCTACTAAAAAATATAAAACACATTAAACCAGTAAAACTTCTAAAATCACTGAAAACCTTAAAACTCCTAAAAAACTACAAAAACCACTAAAAATACCCAAAACCATAAAAACCCTAAAATCCCAAAAAAAACCTCAAAATCCCTAAATACACAACCCCCCCTAATAACCTATAAAATCACTAAAAATTCATAAAAAAATAAAAACTATAAAACCATGAAAAATCCTAAGAAAACCATAAAAACATAAAACCCCTTAGAACCCATAAAATCCTAAAAATGAAAAAAAAATAAAAATAAATAAAAACCCTAAAATACATGAAAACCATTAAAAATTATAAAAAACTACAAAACCTATAAAAATCCTAAAAAACAACTAAAACTATAAAAACCCTTTAATCCCCTAAAAGGATAAAATAATCATAAAACCTTAAAAACACTAAAAAACACAAAACCCCTTAAATGTATAATAAATACATAAAACCCTAAAAACACTAAAACACTCAAAATCCCTAAACCCCCAAAAAACCATAAAAAAACAAAAAATCTCTAAAAATTCAAAAAGGAAAAAAATTACATAAAACCCTAAATAACCATAATAAAACCTTTAAAAACTAAAAACACATTAAATCTCTAAAAACCTAAAAAAAATAGTAAGCCCCCAAAACACAAAAACCCCTTAAAAACCATAAAAACCCTCAAAATTCAGAAAACCCTAAAGACACTAAAAATAATTAAAAATCCCTAAAAATCCATAAAAAAGTTAAAAACCCATAAACCCCTAAGAAAACCTTGAAATACAAGAAATACTGAAAACCCCTACAAACCCTAAAAAATGAAAACCCCCCAAAAAACTCTATAAACCCTAAAAACCCTAAAACCCTCAAAATATTAAAATACCATAAACCTCTAAAAACCCTAAAACCCACAAAACACTTTAAAAATTCTTCAAATAGTAAAAACATTAACTAAAAAACCTCCAAACACATAAAAAATCTTCAAAAAACCATAAAAACCCAAAAAACCATAAAATTCCCAAGAACCACAAAAAAAACTTCAAATCCCTAAAAATAATACAAACCAATAAAATCCATAAAAGACCTTAAAATTACTAAAAAAATATAAAACCCTAAAAACCCTGAAAAACACTGTGAAAACCTTAAAAACCAAAAAACTAAAAAACCATCTAAAACGCCTAGAAATGATAAAAAACCTAAAAAACACTAAAAACTTCAAAATCCAGAAAACACAAAAAACAATAAAACCCTCCAAAATCAATAAAAATCCCAAACAAAAAAAGCTTTAAAACCCATAAAAACCATAAGAAAACCTTAAAATCCTAAAACCACTTAAAATCACTAAAAACCTAAAAACACTAAAAACCAAAAAAACCCTAATAAGACTCTAAAACCCCCAAAAACTATAAAACCCATGAACCCTTAAAAAACCCCTATAACTGCATAAAAACCCAAAAACCCACTAAAACACTAAAAACCACTTTAACCCCTAGAAATGTTAAAAACTCTAAGAAACCATACAAACTCTGAATGAACTCAAAAAAACACCTAAAACCCCAAAACCATAAAAACTATAAAAACCATAAAAACTATAAATCCTAAAAAAATCCATAAAAACACTAAAAATCATAAAAATTGAAAAAATCCCAACAAATTCTTAAAAAAGAAAAGGCCCAAAAAACCTTGAAAATCCCTAACAAAACCATAAAAATCTAAAAAACTAGAAACCCCTAAAAAATCTAAAAAATGAAAAAAACACTAAAACCCCCCTAAAAACCATAAAAATGGTAAAACTCTCAAAACCCCTGAAAACACAAAAAACCCTAAATATCCTAAAAAAACTTTAAAATTCTTAAAAATTTAAAATCCCTAAAAACCGTGAAAATCCATAAGAAAACATTAAAAACCAAAAAACACTTTAAACCCCTAAAACCCCTAAAAATGATAAAACACAAAAATGAAACCTAAATCCCTATAAAACCCATCAAAACCCTAAAACCACTAAAAACATTAAAAGCCCTAAAAACACATTACCCATATAAAATGATTAAAAACTCTATAAAACATATAAACAAGTAAAAACATTAAAAACACTAAAAACCATTAAAACCATAAAAAATTAAAAAAACAACTAAAACAAAAAATAATAAAAACCATAATACCCCAAAATCCAAAAAATCCCTAAAAACCATAAAACCATAAAAATCATAAAAAATACAAATAAATTCCAAAAAACATAAAAACCCGAAGAAATCCTCAAAAATATATTATCACTTAAAGACCTTTAAAACCTATGCAGGGAAATAAACCCTAAGAACAGTAAAAATGAAAAAACATAAAAACATTAAAAACCCTAAAAACTCATAAAAACAAGAAAAAATCACAAAAACTCTAAAAACCCTTTCAATCACAAAAAATCTTTACAAATTCTTAAAACCTTAAAACCCTTGAAAAACTAAAAAACCTCTAAAAACCCAAAAAACCAAAAAACCCTAAAAACCTTAAAATACCTAAAATATGTAAAACCCATAAATACCATAAAAATCCTAAAACCCACTAAAAATATGAAAAATATAAAAAAAACAAAAAAAACATAAAAACACTTAAACACATTTAAAACCGATAAATCCCTTTAAAATAATAAAAACTCTCAATACCTTTTAAATCAATTAAAATTTTAAAAAACATTAAAAACATTAAAGCCATAAAAACTTTAAAAATCCAAAAAACACCCTAAATCCCTAAAAACCATAAAAATATAAAATACAATAAAACCCTAAAACCCTCAAAATCCCTTAAAACCCTAAAAACCCAAAAAAATCCTTAAAAATCACTAAAATCCCCAAAACCATTAAAAACCATATAAAACCCTGAAAAAACTATGAAAAACATAAATACATAAATTCACATTAAACCCCTAAAATCCTTAGAAATTTTAGAAACATTAAAAACCCAGAAACCCAAAAACTCTCAAAATCCATAAAAACCAATATAAACATGAAAATACTAAAAAAATCCCTAAAAATCCATAAAAATTATGAAACCCTAAAAATCATAAATATCCCAAAGAAATCCATAAAAATACTAAAAATATTTAAACACCTAAAAATCAGAAAAACCCCCAAAACTGAAAAAAAAATACTAAAATCCCATAAAAACCCTAACAACCGACAAAAAATTCTAAAAACTCTATAAACTCCAAAAAGTTTTAAAAAACTATAAAAACCAATAGAAATCCTAAAAAACATTAAAAGCAGTCAAAATTCCAAAAAAACCAGAAAAACATAAAAACACTAAATTCCCTAAAAACGCAAAAAATGAAAAAGCTCTAAAATCCATGAAAACCCTAAGAAAATGGTTAATAACCTATAAACACTTAAAACTCATAAAAACCCTAAAAATAGTAAAAATTTTAAAAACCCCTAAAAACCATAAAACCCCACAAAATCCCTAAAACCCTAAAAACAATAAATATCAAAAAATTCCATAAAATCCCTAAAAATGTAAAAAACACTAAAACCCCTGAAAACAAGTATGAGAACCTTATGATCCTAAAACACATAACTACCCTAAAAAATATGAAAATTGATAAAAACCATCAAACCCCCAAATTCCTTAAATCCCAAAAAACTCTTAAAAACCATAAATCCCTGAAAATCCATAAAACCCCAAAAAAACCCATAAAACCCATAAAAACCAATAAAAAATCTAAAAACAATTTAAAGACATAAAAATGTGAAAATTCACTGAAAATCCTCAAAAATTCAAAACCCCTCTAATGCAACAAAAAAATTATAAAACCCAAAAAACTTTAAAACCCTCAAAATCCCTAAAATCCATAAAAATACTAAAATCCCTAAAAAACATAAAAAACACAAAAAATATATGAAAAAGCTTAATGAAACCATAAAAACAAAAAAAAACCCATGAAACACAAAAAATTATAAAATTGCAGAAAACCCTAAAAACCATAAAATCCCTTAAAATCACTAAAACCCTAAAACCCATAAAAACCAAAAATTCCAAAAAAAATCCCTAGAAATATAAAACCCCTAAAAACTATGAAAAATTATAAGAAAACATTAAAAAACATAGAACAACTAAAAGCACAAAAAACAATAAAAGGATAAAATGCTAAATGACATTAAAACCCCCAGTACCCCATAAAAACATAAACCCCTATAAAACTTAAAAACCCAAATAATACATAAAAACCCTAAACTCCACTAAAAACTCTAAAAACCCTTTAAACCCCTAGAATGTTATAAAGCATTAAAACACCTAAAAATACTAAAGAACTAAAAAACCCCCAAAAAGATTAAAAAATTTAAAAACCATAACAACCATTTAAAACCCTAAAACCCCTCAAAATCCATAAAAATGCTAAAATCCATAAAAAGCATAAAAAGCTATAAAAATTCCAAATAATATAACATGCAATAAAAATATATAAAAACTATAAGAAAATATTTAAAACAACAAACATTTAAAACCAAAAAACATATAAACCATCTAAAATACCTGAATAAACTAACAACCCAAAAACCCTTAAAATATAATAAAAACCTCAAAACCCTACAACCCAAAAAACACAAAAAGACACTAAAAACACTAAATCCCCTTCAAACTAATTAAAACTATAAAAAAACTATTTAAACCCTTAAAACCAAAAAAAACTCAAAAACCCCAAAAAAACCCATAAAAAATAAAAAATATATAAAAATCCCTTAAAATGTAAAAATCAATAAAAACCTATAAGAAAATATTAGAAACATAAAAAATCATAAAACCCCTAAAAACCTAAAAAATTCAAAAAACCCTAAAAACCTTAAAACCACTAGAAAACCATAAAAACAGTCAAAATCTATAAAACCCTAAACACCATAAAAATCATAAAAAAAACCCATAAAAACCCTTAATAATGTAAAAACCATAAAACCTTGAGAAATCCTATGAAAAAAAATAAAAAACATAAAAACATAAAACCCATATAAACCTAAAAACACCAAAAATAAAAAAATACACTAAAAAACCTATGCCCCTGAAAAACTCTAAAAACCCTAAAAACATTTAAAAAACCTACAAACCATAAAAACCAAAAATATTTTTATAACTCAACAAACCCTTTAAACCTCTAAAAAATTAAAAATTACTAAAACCCATTAAAACCCTAAAAAAGTTAAGAAAAACCCTAAAAAACTAAAAAACCCCTAAAACCCCCAAAAGCCCTAAAAACTAATAAGATCCAAAAAAATCCCTAAAAATACCAAAAAAAAATACCGTAAAAAATCCTTACACCCCGTAGAAAATATTAAAAAAATAAAAACACTTTAAACCCCTAAAATTCCAAAATACCCTAAACCCCATAAAACACCCAAATCGCTAAAATCCTAAAACCCATAAAAATACCTAAAAATGTGAAAACCCCAAAAAATTTCAAAAAACCCCTAATAAATTCATAAAAACATAAAACACTTGAAACCCTTATAAAAACTAAAAACCCTAAATCCCGAAATAACTCAAAAATGACCCTAGAAACCCCCGCAAAATAAAAAAAACCCTAAAATCATAAAAAACCTAAAACCCATAAAACACTAAAAACCAACTAAAAAATTCTTAAAATCCTAAAAACATAAACAAACCACAATAAAACCCAAAAAACCAAAAAACCCTAAAATCCCTAAAAACCATAAACCCTCAAATTCTATAAAAACCTTAATAAACAATAAAAATACAAAAAATTCCCCAAAAATGATAAAAATTATTTAAATATCCCTAAAAATGTAAAAAAAACTCTAAAAAAATTATTAAAAAAACAAATTCACTTAAAACCCAAAAAACAAATAAAAGAGTTAAAAACTCTAAAACTCATAACAGGCCTAAAACCACTGACCACCATAAAACTCTAAAAATCCCTAGAAAACCTTAAAAATGTACAAAATAAAAAATTCCTTAAATATACCAAAACACATAAAATATTCTAAAATCCTTATGAAAACCATTAAAAACTAAAAATATATAAAACCACTAAATACCAAAAAACCCAAAAAAACCCTAAAACACTAAAAGACCCTGGAAAATCTAAAACACCCTAAGACCAATAAAAACACCTAAAATCATTAAAAAATCATAAAACCACTAAAAATCACTAAAAAACATTAAACCATTCAAACACCTAAAAAATTAAAAAACTCTAAAAACCTTAAAACCCCTTGTAAACATAAAGAAAACCATAAAACCCAAATAAGCCATAAAAATCCTAAAAACTATAAAAAAAACCCTAAAAACACTCAAAATAACAAAAAACAATAAAACCCCATAAAATATTAAAAATCATTTAAAACCATAGGAACAAAAAAACCAATAAAAATGATGAAAACCCTAAGAAAAAAATAAAAAGTCTAAAAAAAATAAAATCCCTTAAAACCTTAAAATTCTAAAAAACCAAAATAAAAATCCAAAAAACCAAAATAACCATTAAACCCCTAAAAATATTAAAAACCATAAAAAAACTCATAAAACCCCTAAAACTGATAAAAACTCTAGAAACCCTTTAATCCCATAAAAATTTTAAAATGTTTCAAAAAACAATAAAAAACGAAAAACTGAAAAAAAAACCTAAAAAAAGATAATGATAAAACCCTTAAAAACACTAAAACTTCTAAAAAACCTCAAAAACCATAAAAACCGTAAATACATTAACAATTATCAAAAATAATAAATACTCGCTAAAAACATAACAAACCATAGAAACCAAGAAAATCCTATTAAAACCTTTGAATCCTAAAAACGCATTAAACATCTAAAAACTAAAAAAAAAGAAAAAAACCCTAAAAACCCAAAACCCATTAAAGCCCCTCAAAATCCCCCAATACCCTAAAAACCAAAAAATTGAAAAAACCCCTAAAACCCATAAAAACCCATAATAAAACCATAAAACCATAGAAACACCTAAATCCCTAAAAACTAAAATATTGAGAAAATTCATAAAATACCCTAAAGAACCCTAAAAACCATAAAAACCACTAAAACCCTTAAAATCCTAAAAACCCTAAAAATAATCAAAAACATTAAAAACTCTTTAAACCCTTAAAAACATAGATTTTTATAAAAACCATAAAAATACTAAAAACATAAAAATACCAAAAAACAAAAAAAAAATTCCAAAATATCTCTAAAAATTTAAAAACCCCCTCAAAATCCCTAAAACCATAAAAACTATAAAAATTAAAAAAAATCCCTAAAAATAACTCAAAACATAAAAACCAAACAAAACACAAAAACCAACTAATATAACCATAAAAATGTAAAAAACGTAAAACCCCTAAATCATATGAAAACACTAAAAACCTCAAAAAGTATAAAATATCATAAAACCCTAGAAACTCTAAAAACCATTAAAACCCCTGAAAAAATTAAACAACCCATCAAAAACCAAAATACCTCTAATAACTCTAAAACCCTTTAAACCTCTAAAAATGTTAAAAAAATTAGAAAAAAAACCACAAACACCGTAAAACCCTAAAAACCGGAAAAAATCTATGAAGAACCTAAAAAATATAAAATTTATAAAAAATCCATAAAATTCCTAAAATCAGAAAACCCTTTAAAATTTATAAAACCCCTAAGAAAACCATAAGAATTATAAAACACATAAAACCCATAAAATACAAAAAATGCTAAAAACACTAAAAACCCTAAAACTGTCAAAAACCCTCAATATCCCTAACTACACTAAAAAAATAAAAAAAATAATCCATAAAAATTAATAATTTGGAAAAAAACCAAAAAACCCTCAAAAACCCTAAAAACCTTGAAAAACAAAAAACACAAAAAACCCCTAAAAATTATATAGGCAAGAAAAACCCATAATAACTCTAAAAAATCATTAAACAATGATATGCGATCCATCACCTTCTAGGAATTTTTTAAGGAAACTGTTTCAACATTCATGTTTTAAGAACCTACATCTACATAATAAAGTAATTGTGAATGGATATAAATGGTGGAAATGAGGAAGAAAGGAGAGAGTTGGGAATTTTATAACCCAAAGATAAATTTTATCTAAGAAAAATAACCACAAGACACCACAAAGGATGATAAATACTTTGATAAGTCAAGAATTAAGCAATGACACAAAGTTTATAATAAAAACTTGCCACCATAACATTACCTTAATTAATGATTTCCAAAGAGTATAAGGGGTGGCTATTTGTATCCAAATAGTGATAAAAATTCTAACACCAAGTTTACATATTTCAAAAATCTTAAATGCTTCATTTTATAATTTCAGAACATGCCCATGAATTTAAGATACATGTTTCACATCTTTTTGATAAGTAAAGACAACTAAACAACCACTTTTGTTATTCAAGATTCATGATGCGGTGGGATTAAAATTCATAGAAAACCATGGGTTAGATCTTTACAAGTATTATTATGCCTTAAATAATCTATATATAATCCTAGATGCATTTACTATGTAATTGTATTGGGCCTCTCAATGAATAATCATGATTAATCCCTATAATTTTTTCTTTGTCCTCTTGGTATGCTTCGTTATCATTGGGACACTAATTCCTCAGAGTGGGTCTTGTGTAATAATGTACAGTATTCCCCCCTCATTATGTCTGTATTCAATCCTTAAATTCACATGTGTTCCATGATCCTCATCATCTCCCCCCTCCTCAAAATTTTTCATCCTTGAATTTGAAAATTAAAATAGAGAATGATCATTAACATTAAAGGTGACATTAAAATTTCCATACCAGTTCGGTAACTCAATGTTGTAAGAATTTTTATTGATCTCCACTATGAATTGGAAAGTGTAATATACTCATGGATTAAGTTTTTATTGTCATTGATATAGGAATATATCCTTACTCATGTGTAACCAAACCCATTTAACAGGTCGAAACACCATTTTCTCTGACCTTTTATAGAATGTTTTTTTTACTTCTTCAATCTTCTGGTCAATGTAGCCTTTTCCTTTTTGAGAAACTCTTTCAAAAAAAAATTCATTTTTAGACTTAAATATTATAAATTTGATTATTAGGGATAGAAAAAATATCAAGTGTAGTCAAAGGGTTTTAATAATACATAACTTTTAATGGTGAAGAGTTAGTAGTGAAGTGAACCGCTGGATTATAGTAAAATTCAATGAGAGTAAAGAATATGTCCCCATGTTTCAATTTTTTTATATGAATAGTAAGAGATTTTTTGGAAAGTGATCTATTGACTCCCACCTAGTTTGAACTTCTATTTATGGATGTGTAGTGGTGGAAAATAAAAGGATGGTTCCATGATTGTTCGATAATATCTTCCAGAAGTGTCTAAGGAATTTGGCATCCCTATTAATCACAATTCTCTTGGGTAATCCATGAAACATAATAATTTTCCTAAAAATAAAAAGCAATGATATGAGTTTCATCATTGGTGTTAGAACAAACAATAAAATAATCATTTTTACTAAACCTATCCACCACCATAAAGTTGTTACCCATCCTTGATGGTGATCTTGGAATGTTGAGAACAAAATCCATTGAGATGTCAACCCAAGGATGAGAAGAAATGGGGAAAAGGGGTGTATAAGCTAGGTGGAAGCACATTTTTACTTTGAATTTTTACATTAATTAGAGTTTCCAGAAATAAAAACCACATCCCTATTAATGTAAGGATAATAACAATGTTCATAGAACAAGGTTAATGTTTTCCTAACCCCAAAATTCCTAATTAAGCCACCACCACGAGTTCCTCTAACAATAAATTCACACATGGAACAAGATGGAATAGAGAATTTATTTTTCCAAAAACAAACCCATCATGTTTGTAAAAAATATATCCCATGCATTTAACACAACATCCAAATTTCTGAAAAAATAGCATCACTCTCATACATGCTTTTTAATATTTCAAAACCAAGAATTTTATCAAACATATATGTGATAGGAGAGTATCTCATAGAAAAATATTTAGTGGAAAAATTTTATTTTCCATGTTTATGATCAATTATATAAATAAATTCTTCAATTAATTGAACCCATATTTCATTATACCTATTCATCATTCCTTATAACTTTAGAAATTTCAGTCTTTCATGATTCAAAACAATCATTAATTACATTTTACCATAAGTTTTGTTTCTAACTTTCTAATGTTCTTTTGAGGGAATAAAATTCCTTATCATAGGTATAGTAGTTAAATGTATTCACATAAATATTCTCACTAATTTAAGTGATATACTTTTTGTATTTCATTTAAATAGAATTAATTTCTATTCTAGAGTCATCACACTCATCCTCAAATACAATAGAAAATTCAAGAGGAAATAATAGAGGGGTAACAACTAACTTACCTTAGAGTGTGGAGAAGGAATATTGTTGATATTTTACCACTTTAATATCACTATATTATTAAGAAAATAATTAAATGGTACCAAAATGGTAAGAAATCCTCTCATGAACCTTTGGTAAAAACTGAAATGTCCATAGAAGATCCTCATTTCATTGATATTATTTAGAGTTGGATAAGCCAAATTACCTTCAACTTCTCTTCATTGATCCTCAAAACAACATATCAAACCAGAAAAACAATTAATATAAAACAATTTAAACAAAATATACATTTTATAAGTTTTCAAAAAACTTATTTTTCCTATGAGTCTCAAAAACATATTTCAAATGTTCACTATTTTTATCGAAGCTATGTGAATAAAGAAGGATGCTATAAATATAAACAACCAAAAATTTCTCAATGAGTGAATATAAAACAAGATCCATTAAGTTCATAAATGTACATGGGGAATTATTCAGCCCAAAAATAATAACTACCCATTTGTCGAACAAAAACATAGTTTAAAATGCGATATTACATTCATCTCCATCTTTCATTCTAATATAATGGTATCCAATTGTTATGTCAATTTTTGTAAACAAAAATGAACAATAGAGTTAATAATGTATATATTAAAAATGTGGTATGAGATATAAATAACTTACCATTATTTTGTTGATATCTTAACAATCAATAAACATTCTCCACTTACCATATTTTTTTTGAGAATAATTTCCATCACCGCACATGGACTCAAGATCTCTTAAACCAATATCTTCTTTATAAATCCATCAACTTTAAATGGTATTTCTCGAGCCTCCTCTAGATTAGACTAAATATACAGTTTATTAGGATTTTTTTATCCCAGGATAAAGTTGATGTGGTGTTTGAGACATCACGAGGAAGGTAAGTCACTGATTAATTCTCTTGAAAAACATCACCAAATTTCTACAAAATATTCACAACACTATAATGGGTTGAGGTGTTAAGAGATTTAGTGGTAAAACATTATCACTTTTAGAGAATCATGCAATTTTCCTCCCCATATAATGCTTAATGTATATCTATTTTTTTGAAAATAATCTCCCTTTTTGATCAAAACTCCAGTTTTCACTCTTGTTTTCACTCTTGTTTTCAACTCTTCGCTTTCCCCCATTTATTTTGATGCCCATCATCACTCCATTTTAAATATTTATTTTTCAACTATTTTTATTCTCTATATTTTTTTTCTATATTTGATTTTTATATCTTTTCATAATCTATCTCCATCCTCACTTGTTCTTCATAATCATGAAAAATGCCTCAAGGTGGTAAGTATAGCCATCCTCCCATTACACTCAAAATAAGATGAGTTGTTTTGTCCATCATGTGTGACCTCCTATAAAATTTCCAAGGCCTACCAAACAATATGTGACTATATTGAATAGGAATTACAAAAACACATATAACATTGTCCTCATAATTCTTAATAAAATGGGACCTTTTTCTTATTAGTAACATTTAAATCCCCACTTTAATTTAACCATATAACAATATAATTCTTGGGATGTTTGGTCATATATACAACCTATTTATCAACCATCAAACCACATTATATGATTTTCAAAATCCCCATCAATAATAAAACTTCATACCTTATCTTTGATGTGGAATCTAGTATAGAAAATGTTCTCCCTTTTCTATTGATCATGGTATCCTTCTGGATGAGCACTCAAAGAAATCCTTTCCAAAAGCATTTCTATATTTACAAGGCTCTCTATTTACACACCTAAATAATCCTCAAGTAGATTCATTTCATCTTCATATGAGATAACACTAAGAACATCCCCATCATCTAAAATAATCATGGTCCACTTGTTTTGGAATTATGAGGGAAAGTGTCCCGATCCTTAATATTTAAAAAATCTTATATCATGTGATCTGAAAATAAAATTACCATTTATTTTATCTTTGTATTCTAGAAATAATGGTTTTTTGTCACCTCTTTTGAATAAATTTTTGGTTCCATTATATAATTTTGTGGTTTTTAATCCTTGAACTTAAATATATATTTATAATGCTTACTATAATATGTAGGGCACATCCTAGTATCCATTACTTTCCTCTACACTTTAGTATGCAGGTAAATAACATCTTTTATGTTTAAGTTATGGTGTATGTACATTATTTGTATAATGTCACAATTGAGTCCATTCACAAAATATTACATGGTGGCATCTCAATCCTCATCAATATTGGCTCGAATCATGTTGATTTACATCTCCTTGTGATACTACTCAATAGTTATTGATCCTTGTTTTAAACCCTGAAACATGAGGAAAAAAATCACAATAATAGTTTCTACAAATGAAAATATTATTTATTACCACTTTTATATACTCACAAGTCTGGATGTGTAGTTTTATAATTTGTCATTAACTCAATTTTTGTTGGTCCCACCAAATAATATAACAATCAATGAATTATATAGATGACTCATTTACATTATTTTTCTCTTAATAGTTCTGACAACCAAAAACATTCTCTACCTTTCTTTTCGACTCCAAATATGTTTGGAGATCATTAATTTATTGGAATGAAGGGATACTCAACTTTATTCTTCAAGGATCATTTCTATTCCTTCATGGTCGTTTATTTCTTTGAATTTATGACTCGTGAAAATTATAGAACGTATCATCTTCATAAATTAACATTCTTCTTAGTGCTTAACTAGAATGGGGAGGGTATAGAAATTCATCCATCCTCACCTTCAAAATTTGGAATTGTTTTTTTAGAATCCTCATAAATAACTTAATTTCTATTTTAATATTGTTACTAACCTCCACCATTTATGAACCCTGAAAAAATATTTTAAGATAATGAAAAATTAACCTCACTCACACCCTCTCATGTTTACTATCCAAAATATTATGTTCCCCCGTGTTTCTCTCAATTTTGATTTTTTTTTAAAAAGTATAGAACTCAAACCTTTTACTACCAATATTTCTTCCAATATTTTTCTTACCCTATTTCATAAAATATAATGAAATGTTGAAATCATGGAATCATAAACTAGAATTAAAAGATAAAATTAAAAATAAATTCATGAGGAAAAAATATGGAAAGGGGAAAAATGGATGAGGAAAAAGTATTATGGGACATAGAATTGAAAATGTTGATTTTTGAGAATACTTTTTAGGATTTTTTTTTTGAATAAATATTGAAATTATAAGATGTATTTTTAGTATATAAATGTAGTAGAAGTAATAATTTGAAACATTAAATGGAATCAATGTAATATTTTCACATTTTTAAAGTTGCATATTTCATTGCAAAATTTAAACTTATTATATCTCATGATTTATAGATTTTATTTCAATTATTATAGATTGATATGAAGGAAGAGATTATAAACTACAAGAATGATATTCTATACATATGAAATGATAAATAAATCATCTATTACTATGAAGAAGAAAATGGACCATAATTGATGTCGACCAGATTTGAAGATAAATGAAGATGTAAGAAGGGATGAAAAATAATGAATCTGATTTCTTAAAAGTGGGATCTAGTACCAAATTATAAATGAAATAAGAATCTCGAGGACATTTCGTAAAAATATTTGTCAATATTTTTCTGATGAGATGAAGAAAATAAGTGATAATGGCGATAAATGGTGGAAATGATGAAGAAAGGAGAGAGTTGGTCAATGTAGAACCGAAATGGAACTTGTCTCTATGAACTCTAGACACAAGATGCCACAAAGTATGAATAATACGTTGATAAGTTAATAATTAAGTAAACACAAAAATTTAGAAATTAAAACTCACCATAATAACATTACCTTCTTTAATTATTTCCAAAAGGTACTAGGGGAGGCTATTTATTTCAAAATAGTGACACAAAATTATAGCACCTTGTTTCCATAAGTCAACAATCCTAAATTCTGAATTTAAAAATTCTGACACATTCCCATGACTCTAAGAGGCAATTTGAACATAGTTTTGTAAAGTAAATACAACTTTCCCACCACTTATGACATCAATGATTTTATGGTGGGGTGGGATTGAAATTCCTAACACACCATGGGTTGAGTATTTAAAAGCATTTTTAGTCCTTAATTAATGTAAATATATGCCTGGATTCTTCCCCCAAACAAGGGTATTGGGAATCCCCGTGTATATTAATGATTAATCCATGTAAGGCCGCTTTAATCATTTTGGTCCACTCCCTTTCCATTGGTCCACCAATACCTCACAATAACTCTAATTAATCATCTAAATTCTCCCCAAGAAGTCTACCATAGAACCTTCAATGGAATCCACCATTTCAGGGTTTCAATATCAATATGAATGGGTATCTTCTCATGGGTGAGATGCGAGGGGGCGGCGTCTTGAGATATTATATGGGTTCAATCATTACAGCGTTCAAATCCTCTTATTGAAGAGGAGGTGAACTGCATGCACAGGCTATGGCCCTGACAACTGGGTTGGAGGTATGCAACAAAAGGAAGATTAGTCTTAATATGGGAGAGATAGACTTCATGGTTCTGTGTAAAGCTATGTTGGGTAAGGGTTTTATCCCTTATAACATCTCTTATACTATCATAAAATGCATTTCTCTCATGGCTAACCACATGGAGATCTCTCATACATGGTGGGTGGGGAACATGGTTACAAACCTTTTGGCATCTATGGCATCATCAAATCAAATTATGTTTTCTTTATTTTGTTTGTGATATTTTCCTAAGGAGTGGATGAAATTTGTTGTCAATGGTGCTCTGGGTTTACATGAATTTAGACCACCATGATGTTTTTTCTTGGGGTATTTGTACGGTGGCCTTTTAAAAAATCAATAAAAATGTTAATTATTAGCAAGTCATAAAAACCCAATAAACCTAAATAAACCCTAAAACCCATAAAAACCTCTAAAAACTATAAAAAACCATTGAACCCCTAAAAACATTAAAAACTATAATAACCCATAAATACCCAAAAAACTAAAAACCCCCCAAAAAACCCATAGAAACCCAATAATTCCTAAAATCCCAAAACCCCCTCAAAATACCTAAAAAACCTAAAAACCATATAAATACACAAACATGTTAAAACATCTCAAAACCTTAAATATCCTAATAAACTCAAAAAAACCTAAAAGCACCTAAACCCCCTATAGTACTTAAAAACTATAAAAACTATAAACCCCTAAAACCCCTAAAATCCCTAAAACCCCCTCAAAGTCCCTAAATATCCTAAAAAATCATAAAAATTATAAGTAATCAATAGAAATACATAAAATGTTAAAAACCCTATAAACCCTAAAAAAATCTTAAGAAAATCATAAAAACCTAGAAGAACATAATACCCTAAAAATCCTAAAAAAACTAAGAACCCTAAAAACCATAAAAATTAAAAAACACACATAGAAATTTTAATTACCCATAATACCCTATTAAATTCCTATGAAACCACTAAAAACATTTAGAACCCTTTAAACCCCAAAAAGGGAAAAAAACTAGAAAGCTTAAAAACCATAAAAAATAATAATAAAATAATAAAATCCCAAAAAAACTCTAAAACCCTAATAATTCCTAAAAATCCCTAAAAACCATACAACCCATAAAAATATAATAAATCACTAAAAGTCACTTGAAATGTAAATAACCTCGAAACCTTGAAAAAACCCAAAAAACCTAAAAAACATAACAACAATTGAAATACCTAAATACCTAAAAACCACTAAAAACCAAAAAACCAAAAAACCATAAATCCCCCCAAAACACACAAGATCCCTAAAAACCCTAAAAAATAATTAAAACCCAAAAAATCCCAAAAAATACCTAAATACATAAAAAAACTATACAAAAATTGAAAACCCATAAGAAAACCTTAAAAACAAAAAAAAACATTAAATCCAAAAAAACTCTAAAAATTGATAAATACCCTAAAAGTCCTCAAATCCCCTAAAAACCACAAAACCCTAAAAATCTAAAAACTATAAAACCCAAAAACCCAAAAAACACATAAATATCCAAAAAAAACCCAAAATCCCTAAAAACCCTAAAAATCAGAAACATCTTATAAATTCCCTAAAAATCCCCAAAAATGTAAAAATAACTAGAAAACAAAAAAAAATCTTTAGTATACCTTAAAATACCAAAAACAATTTAAACCCCTATAAAACCCAAAGAAAATGTTTAAAACCCTAAAATCCTAAAAACCATAAAACCCTAAAGACAATTAAAAAACTCTAAAACCCTATAGAAACCCTAAAATCACATTTAAAAAACTAAAAATCTTTTAACATCCTAAATACATTAAGAAAACTAAAAAAACCGTAAAACCCCGAAAAACTCAAAAAAAACATAAATCTCAGAAAAACCAAATACCCCTAAAAAAGATCAAAAATCATATAAACCCTTAAAATCCATAAAAATTCAAAAAAAAATCCAAAAAATCCAAAAAAAATAAAAAAAATTTAAACACTCAAAAAACCATTGAAATCCTAAAATACCCAAAAAAACATAAAAACCCTAAAACCAAATAAAAACTAAAACCACTAACGTACCATAAATACCTAAAAACCCAAAATCCCTCAAAATCCCTAAAAACCTAAAAAACTATAAAATTTTAAAAAATCTCTAAAATCCATTAAAATGTAACAAACAATAAAACCCCTAAATACCCTAAGAAAACCTTAAAAACATATAAAAACTTAAAAATATTAACAATACTATAAATGATAAAAATGCCTAATTTCCATAGAAATCCTAAAACCCTTTAAAACCTTAAAAATAACTTAAATCCCAAAATACCATAAAAATCACTAAAAAGGATAAAAACCCATTACACCCCAAAAAACTATAAAATACTCTAAAAAAAATTAAAACCCTAAGAAAATAAAAAAACCTTAATACCCCCCAATAATGAGGATCCAAAAACCCTTAAAAACCTAAAATATCCCTACAAACCCTAAAACCCCAAAAAAATCATAAAATGCCCTAAAAATCCCTAAAATTTTTAAATATCCTAAAACCCAATAAAAACCCTAAGAAAACATTTAAAACCGAAAAACATTAAAATACACTAAAAACATAAAAAAGCTAAAATGATAAAAATCTTAAAACCACTAAAAATACCCTAAAAATCCATAAAAACCCTACAACCCCATAAAAATAATAAAAAGCAAAAACTGTACTAAAAATGTAAAAAATTGTAAAAACCATGAAAACCCCTAAGAAAACCTTAAAAACCTAAAAACCCTTAAAATCCCTAGAACCCTAAAAACAATAAAATCCTTAAAATACCCTAAAAACTATGAAAAAAACTAAAATCATTAAAAATACTAAAAAACTCAAACCCCCCCCCCCCCTAAAATCCCAAAAAACCAAAAAACCCATTAAAATACTAAAAAAATAAAAACTCTCAAAGTCCATAAAAACCATAAAAACTAATAAAAATCCAAAAAAATCCCTAAATATCCTAAAACATTTTAAAATCCCTTTAAAACCATGAAAACCCCTAAGAAATCCTTAAAAATTAAGAAAAACTTAAAGCCCCTAAAACCCAAAAAAACACTAAAAATATTTAAAAAAACTCTAAAAAAAAATTAAATTACTAAAACGACCGAAAATCATAGATCCTAAAAAATTCCTACAAAAATAAAAAAGTAAATAACAATAAAACCCCTGAAAAACCCTAAAGAAACCATAGAAACCTGAAAACACATAAAACCCCTAACAACATAAAAAAAGTAAAACCCAAAAGACCCTAAAACCCTAAAAACTCCAAAAACAAATAAAACCAAAAAATGTATTAACATCACTGAAAACCCACAAAACACCATTAAACCCATAAAAACCCTAAAACGTCTTTAAAACTAAAAAAGACATTACAAAATCAAGAAAATTTACAAACTTTAATTTTTTTAAAACCCTAATACTAAAAAACCTCATAAAAACCCTATAAACTTCAAAATCCCTAAAAAACATAAAAACAATAAAAAAACCATAAAAATTCCTAAAAAATGTCAAATACCCTAAATATCCATTTGAAAACCATAAATAAATAAACACACTTAAACCCTTAATAACGTAAAAACTAACAACCCTAAAAATTCCTAAAAAACATAAAACCATAAAACCCCTAAAACCTTAAAAAACATAAAACCTCTTAGAACCTTTTAAACCACTGAAAACTATAAAAACCATTCAAGTGCATAAAAATTTTAATAACTCTAAAAAAAATTATGCCAAAAAGAAACTCAAAAAACCCTAAAACCCCAAAAAATCACCAAAACCCATCCAAACCCTAAAATTATCAAAATCCCTAAAAACCATAAAACCTAGAAAATACTTAAAAATCCCAAAAATTGTAATAAACCCTAAATATCCCGGTAACCCCTAATAAAAACTTAAAAACATTAAAACACTTAAAACCCAAAAAATTCAAAAATCGTTAAAATCCAAAAAAACCCAAAAAACCATAAATACCGCCAAACCCCTCGAAATACATAAAACCCTAAAAATAAATATAAATTCTATAAATTCACTAAAACACTCAGAATGTAAAAATCCTATAAATCTTGAAAACCCTTTGAAAACATTAAAAACCTAAAAAATAAAAAAAATTTAAAAATTCCAAAAACTCTATAAAATTCTAAAAATGAAAAAACAATTAAAACCACTACTAAAATTTAAAACCACAAAAACCATAATTACCTTAAAACCCATTAATAACTCTAAAAAACATTAGACCTGTAAAATGTTAAATAATCCTAAAAACCATAAAAAAAAACCCTAAAAACCCCTAAAAAAAATTAAAACCTTTAACAAAGGGCAGCTCTCTCTTCATGGTGGTGTCGTTAAAATTCACTCGGAGATCCATGCAGCGTCTCATATCCAATCTGACTCGATGTAAAATGATGTGAGTGATCTCATCCTTCTGCGGTTACTTGGCGTTGATGGCAGGCCAAGGAAGCCGAAGATCCTCAAATACATCCGATGGATCCCTCCGATCTCCTCCTGGATCAAGGTCAATGTGGATGGTGCAGCGTTGGGTGCACCGGGGCCCTCGGGGTGTGGAGGGGTCTTCCGTACACACCGAGGCTTTGTCAAAGGCTGCTTCCATCACTTTATCGGAAATGGGTGTGCCCTTGAGGCAGAATTTTGGGCCATGATTAAGGCGATTGAGTTTGTTGTACAGTTTGGCTGGAATCCCCTTTGGCTTGAATCAGACTCCATGCTTGTCGTGGCTGCTCTCAAGGACAAATCAGAGCGCGTCCCTTGGAGGATCCTCCCACAATGGACGGAGTGCCTTGCCTCCTGCCAGCGGCTCAACCTTCATGTCACACACGCCTACCGAGAGGCTAACTCGGTTGCAGATGCGCTTTCCAAACAGGCGATTGCGGAGAGGATCTCGATATGGTCACACGTGGCCACACCGTGCGGCCTTCGATTTGTGGAGTCTGATATGAAGGGTGAGATGCACACCCGAGTTTGTAATCCCCCCATGTGACATCTTCCTTGGCGATGCTCTTTTTTATATATTTTTTGGGGGGCCAGGTTCACCTGGTCTCGAACCTCTTTCACCCTCAGCATCCCCAAAAACCTAAAACCCCATAAAAATCTTATAAATCTAAAAAAATACAAAAACAAAAAAACCCTGAAAACCCAAATAACCACTAATAAAACCTTATTAATTTAAAAACAGTTAAAATTACTAAAAAATCTAATAATGTTGAAAACCCTAAACAAAATTAAAACCCATAAAAACCCTTAAAAGCCTCAAAATCCCAAAAATCCGTAAAAACAAAAAACCTAAAGACCCTGAAAACCTTAAGAAACCCATAAAAACTCAAACAATTAAAACACCTAAAAATCATAAACCCCCTAAAAATATTATAAAACACCAAAAACCCATAAAGACCATAAAGACAATAAAACTCTAAACCCTTTAAAATCATAAACATTAAAAAACTCTAAAAAAACATAAACACCTATAGTAACTCAAAAAACCCCATAAAACCCTAAAATCCCAAAAAAACCCCTTGAAATCTTTGAAAACCTTAAAAACCATAAATTTCCTAAAAAATCACTGAAACTCCCTAAAAATGTAAAAAAAATCTAAAAAACTGAATCAACATTATAAAACCTTAAAAACCAAAAAACCTAAAATTACTTAAAACCCCTAAAAACATAAAAACACTAAAACCCCTATAAAACCCTAAAAACCATAAAACCATGAATACCTTAAAATCCATAAAATCCGTAAAACTCCATAAAACCTAAAATCCACTAGAAACTCTAAAAACACATTAAACCCCTAAAACATTAAAAACTCTAAAATATTTTAAAAATACTAAAAACCTCAAAAAACCACTGAAATCCCCAAAAAACCAAAAAAAACTCTAGAATCCCTAATACCCCCTAAAACCATAGGGAATCCATAAACCCTAAAATCTATTAAAATCCTAAAAACCCTTAAAAATAACTAAAAATTTAATAAAAACTAAAAAACAATATATTTTTTTAAACATAAAAAAATTGAACCCCTAAAAAAACTAAAAACAATAAACACCCAAAATAAACCATAAAATTTTAAAACCATAAAAATACCTAAAAACTCTAAAGACCATAAATATCCTAAAACCATAAAAACCCCAAATTTTTTTTAAAAAATCTCTTAAAACCATGAAAAACCAAATCAAACCCTTAAAATTTAAAAAAATATAAAACCCTAATGAAAATATAAAATCCCTAAAAGACCTTAAGAACCCTAAAACCATAAAGAACCCTAAAATTAAAAAAACATAAAACCCATAAAGCACAAAAAATCATTAAAACCACTAAACCCCTTTATAATCCTAAAAATGATAAAAACTCTATAAAATCATAAATACACTAAAAGTTCCAAAAATACATATAAACCAAAAAAACCTAAAAACACTAAAAACCATACAAATCTAGAAAAAAATTGAAATCCCAAAAACCCAAGAAAACAATGAAAATCCTAAAAATTCCATAAAAACATTAAAACCCACAAAAATATATAAATCCCTAATAAAAACATTAAAAACTAAAAACAACTATAACCACCAAAAAACTAAAAAACCCAAAAAACCCATAAAAATCATAATAACTACAAAAACCATAAAATCCATTAATAACTGTAAAAAATTCTAAAACCCATAAAAACAATAAAAACCACTAAAAACACTAAAAACTATTTAATCCCAAATAATGTTAAAAGACTCTAAAAATCCATAAGAACTAAAAAACTAATAAAAATTCCTTTAAACCTCCAATAAACAATAAAAACCCTAAAATCCCTAAAAATCCCCAAAATCCATAAAAACCCTAAAAACAAAAAAAATATTAAAATAATCCCAAAAAATATCTAAAAAATTTAAAAAACATAAAAACCCTAAAAAACCATAAGAAAAATTTTAAGACATAAAAACACTTAAAACCCTTAAAAATCTAAAAACGTTAAAACCCCTAAAAATATAAACAAAACTCTAAAAACCCTCAAAATCCCTAAAAACACTAAAAAACCTACACACTAAAAATACCTAGAAATACCTAAAAACATAAAAAACCCTAAAAAACCTGGAAAACCCGGAAAAACCTTAAAATCATAAAAACAACTAAAACCCAAAAAAATGATAAGAACCCTAACACCTTTAAAAACATAAAAACCCTCAATGTCCCAAAAAAATGTAAAAGTCCAAAAACCATAAAAACCCTTAAAACCTGAAAAATCCCTCAAATTTATAAATCCCTAAAAACCCACAAATAACTCTAAAAACTTTTTAAACCCCTAAATATTATAAACAAATTTTAAAAACATAAATCCCTAAAAAATCTCAAAAAACACAAAAAACCCAAAAAAATTTAAAACCCTAAAAACCCCCTAAACCCCTTGAAATCTTTAAAACCCCAATATAAAACATAAAAAATGTAAAAAACCCTAAAAATACTTAAAAACATTAAAACCCTAAAACCCTGAAAAAAAAAGTAAAAAAGGTAAAAACATTTAAAACCACTAAAAACCTAAATAACCTAAAAACTATAAAATCCCTAAAATCCCTAAAAAACATAAAATCCCGAAAACATTGAAAATACCTTAAAACCATAAAAACACATAAAAATCATTAAAAATCACTAAAATCCTTTAAAAATAGAAAAATTAAAACCCTAAAAAGATATAATATAACCATTAAAATATAGAAACACTTAAAATCCATAAAAAACTAAAATACTCAAAATACTCTAAAAGACCCTAAAACCCCTAGAATCCACTAAAACCATAAAAAACAACAAAACCTTAAAAATCCTTAAAAACCCATAAAACCCTGAAACCACTAAAAACTCTAAAAACTATTTAAAACCATAAAAACACTAAAAAAATACAAAAACCCTTACAACACTAAAATATAAAAAAAAATAAAAGTCCCCTAAAAACCCAAAACACCATATAATCCCTAAACACCTAAAAAACCCTAAAAACCCTCAACATTCCTCAAAACCCTAATAAATAAAAATTCTAAACATCCATAAAACCCCTAAAGTCATAAAAACTCTAAAATAATAAAAAAAAAGAAAACCTTTAAACCCCCAAAAACACGTATATCTTCTAAAGAACTAAAAAACACTAAAAAACTTGAAATCATTAAAACCCTAGAAACCCTAAAAATCCCTAAAAAAATTAAAAACCCATAAAAATTTAAAAAATCCTTAAAAATATCTAAAATGATTAAAAAACCATAAAATCATTGAAGAACAAAAAGAAAAAAATAAAACCCTAAAATCAATAAAAACCCCTAAAAACCTGAAAATTGAATAAAAAACCCGAAAGACAATAAAAATTGTAAAAACACCTAAAAACCACATAAACCTCTCAAAAACTTTGAATCTTATGAAACCCATAAAAACCATAAAACCAACTAAAAACTATAAAACCCTTTAAACCACTAAAAACCCTAGAAAACCCTAAAACCCCTCAAAATCATTAAAAATCCAAAATCCCATAAAAATAATAAAGGCCCTCAAATCCGTAAAAACATAAAAACCTATAAAATCTTAGAAATACCTTTAGAAATCCAAAAAAAACATAAAAACAAAAAAAATCTTAAAAAAATAAAAATTGATAAAAAAAACTAAAAACCAAAAACCCCTCAAAATCCCAAGAAACAATAATAACCATAAAAATATAAAAAAAATCCTAAAAATACTAAAAAAGGTTAAAAATTCTAAAAACACCAAAAACTCTAATAAACCCTCAAAAACCTAAAGACCCTTAAAACTCATACAAAATCATAAAAATGATAAAATCCCTAAATGACCCTAAAACCACTAAAAACTATTAAACCCCCTTAAAATGTTAAAAAACCCTAAAACACAACAGAAATCCTAAAGAACGCTTAAAATAATAAAAACCATTTAAACCCCGAAAAATATAAAAAAACTATAAAAAAAATAAACCCTAAAAATGCTCATAAAACATAAAATTGCAAAAAAAAACATATAAACCCTATATACCATAAAAACCCCCAAAGACCCATAAAAATCCTAAAAAGACCTAAAAATTCATGAAAAACATAAAAAACCATAAAACCCAAAACCCATAATAAGACCTTAATAACCTAAAAACACATAAATTCCCAAAATACCAAGAAAATGCTAAAAACTGTAAAAAACATAAATAACCCTAAAAACCATAAAAAATAAAATAAACTATTAAAAATTAAAACCCCTAAAAACCGAAAGGAAACAATAAAAACCCACTAAAAACTTTTAAAACCCCACAAACCCAAAAAAACCTTAAAAAACCTTAAAATTTATAAAATATAAAAAACCCTAAAACACAAAAAAAACAACAAAACCCCCCTAAAAACTCTTTAAATCCCTAAAACCCCTAAAACAATAAAAATCCTTAAAATTCCATAAAAATCCCTAAAAATCCCTAAAACCTAAAAAACCTAAAAAATATAAAAAACAAACAAATCGTAAAGACATAAAAACACACAAAACCCTTAAAAACATTAAAACCCCTAAAACCCATAAAACATTAAAAAACCCAAACCCCATAAAAAGATCTAAAACCCTAAAATACCATAAAAATTAAAAATATATATAAAAACACAAAAATTATTAAAAACACTAAAACCATTAATAAAATCATAAAAAATTGATAATCTCCATAAAACCAAAAAAATGATCAAACCCCTAAAAGACCCTAAAAACCGTTAAAACACGATAAAACCAAAGAAACCCTAAACAACATAAAAAAACCCATAATGACCATAAACCCCGCTAAAAACTCTAAAGACCATTTATACCCATGAAAATGTTAAAAAACCCAAAAATCATTAAAAACCATAAAAAACTCAAGAAACCCAAAAACCCCAAAGAACTCTAAAAATGCTAAAAATTGTAAATACCCAAAAATCACTAAAAACCCCAAGACCATAAAAATAATTTAAAATCCCTAAAAATACATAAATCCATATAAAACCTTAGAAAACCCTATGTAATTCATAAAACCCAAAGAAACATAAAACCTAAAAAACATTAAAAAACAAAAACAAAAACCCAAAACCCAAAAAAATCCTAAAAACCCTAAAAAAGTAAAAAATCTAAAATACCATAAAACCATAAACTAACTAAAATCTATAAGAATCCTTTAAAACTCTAAAAATGATAATAAAACTCTAAAAAATATTAAAACCCTTAAAACTCAAAAAAAAACCAAAAACCATAAAATCACTTAAACACTAAAAAACATAAAATAACTGAAAATCAATAAAAAACAAAAAATATTAAATATATTAAAAATTCCAAAAAATGACTCATAATATAAAAACACAGGAAACCCTGAAATCTACTAAGAAAACTAAGTAACATAAAAATAGTAAAAACCCCTAAGAACATAAAAAAATAAAACTCTAAAAAACCAAAATCCCCTAAAACATTCAAAATAATAATACCAAAAAACTATAGAAACCATAAAAATCCTTAAAAACATAAAATAACCTAAAATAGTTATAACCCACAAAAACCTAAAAAAAACTAAGCATCCTAAAAGAATCTTAAAAACCAAAAACCAAAAAACACCAAAAGAACATTAAAAAACCCTAAAACCACAAAAAACTATAAAGAACCTTTAATAACATAAAAATATTAAAAAATTTAAAAACCCTAAACACCCTAAAAAAATCCGAAAACCCCCAAAACCCAAAAAATATATATAAAAACCCTCAAAAACATCACAGTCCCTAAAAACCCCAATAATCATAAAAAATTATAAAAATTCCCTACAATTCCCCAAATACATAAAAAACCCTAAAATCCCTGGAAAAAAATCCTATAAACCCTAAACACATAGTAAGACATAAAATTCCTCAAAATCACCAAATACCCTAAAAACTATAGATATCCTAAAAAATCCCTAAAAATGCCCCAAAATTCAAAAATTCTAAATCCCTAAAAATCCCAAAGTGAACATTAAAAACCTTAAAACAAATAAATCCCCTAAAAACAAATAAATGCTAAAAACTATAAGAAACCTAAAAACCCTAAAGACCCCAAAAAACCCATAAAATGCCTATAATCCATAAAAAACCCTAAAAACCCATAAAAATATAAAAATCTACAAAAAAACTCTAAATCCCATTTAAACCCCAAAAAAAATTTAAAACATAAAAAATAATGAAAAACCAAAACACACCAAAAAACTATAAAAACTCAAAATAACCAATAAAACCCTAAAAAACTTTAAAATCATCAAAATCCTTAAAACCCAAAAAACCATAAAAATTATAAAAACTGTAAAAAAATAAAAAATCCTCATGATCCCTAAAATCCCTAAAAATCAATAAAGATCCTAAAAAGTCCCTAGATTTCCCAAAAAACATAAAAAACACTAAAACCTATGAGATCCCATAAGAAAACCATAAATTCTAAAAAAGTATAACAACTCATAAAAACCCTAGAAATGGTTAAAAGACCCTAGAAGCCCAAAAACCCCCAAAATCCCTCAAAATCCCTAAATATCCTAAAAAACAATAGAAAACTTAAAAAATGTCTAGAGACCTCTAAAATTTTAAAAAACTCACAAAACCTAAAAAACACTATGATAATCTTAAAAACATAGAAACAAATAAAAATCATAAAAACCTAAAACACAAAAAACATTAAAACCCTTAAAGATTCATACAGACCACAAATCCACTAAAATCTAGAAAAACCAGAAAACTGCATAAAAACCTAAAAACTCACAAAAAATTGTAAATCCCATTTAAACCCCCAAAAGTACAAAAACACAAAAAACATAAAAACATAAAAACCCAAAAATCCTCAAAAGAAACCCTAAAACCCAAAATAAAAAAAAACCCAAAAACCTAAAAAACCCAAAATCCTAAAAAACCCCAAAAACCCTAAAAATCATAAATATACATAAAAACATTAAAAAACTATAATAACCCAAAAAAATATCAAAAAATATGAAATAAATGAAAACCCCCAAAAATTCCTAAAAATACTTAGAAAACTATAAAATACTAAAAAAATTAAAACCAAAAAACCCAAAAAAACACTAAAAACACTAGAAGGCACTAAAATCCCTAAAACCACTAAAACCATAAAACCCCCCAAAAAACATTAGCCAAAACCTAAAATGAATATGTCATTTCTCTCTTTTGGGTTGTCCCGTTCGATGCGACAATTTCCAAGGTTCCCTCTCAAAATCCTTCTCATCGGCTCCGTGGATTACTTGCTTTGTGATGCAGATGGAGTTCAGTGGAATTATTCCCGGGTGTGATGGTGGAAGACGAGGCATATGCTTGATGGAGGTGCGATCAGATGGGTTGAGATGGGGAAAGGTGGTGGAACCTTGGTCTGGTTTTCGTAAGGTTTTGCACCAGCTTTGGTAGATCTGGACCTTACTCTTCCTCAAACGCTGTCTTTGCTGCTCCGTGGTGGCAGCGTTGATGGTTTTCCAGTGGTTTGGGTGAAGTCTATATGGTCAATGACGAAGATAACCTTGGTTCCAGATTTGAAAATATGGTGGATTTTATTTGACTTGCTCCTTCGCTGCTCGTCCCTGTTGGCGCTTCGAATCTGTTCTTGGCATCGGTTTACTCTGGAGGTGCTCTTCTGTCTGAAGAAGGTGGTCATAGCCTCTTGGTATAAGTCTGTGAAGAAGATCTAGGTTTGTCTCTTGGCCTCCGGTTTGTCTCTATTTTTTCTATGGGTTTTTTTTCTGGAGTGCTGGTGGATCAGGGATTTAATCAGATTTTTCTTAGTGGGTGCATCTCTTACCTTCAATTTTGGTTTGGTTCGTTGATGGCTTGGGCTGTTTGCTAGGATGTGCATTTGGCTGGAGGTTTTTGTTTTTCTTTTCTGGTTGTGATGGAACTTGTTTTCTTCATTCCTGTGTTGTTGTTGTGGCAAGTGGGGTATGCTATTGCGAGATATTGGAGGTGTGTTGCTGCTTGCTTTTGAGGGGTGAAAGGATTTGCTGGGTATCGGGAGCAGTGACGCTGGTTACTGCATATTGATAGGTCGGGAGGCAATGAAGCTGTTGTTCTGGTGCATGGGCGATGGTGGTCCTGTGTTGTTGATGGGTCTATATGTCGTATGCTGGATATGGGTGTTGCTTCTCATGGTTTGTTTTTCTTTTAATTGGTGCTGATTGGTGCCATTTTATGGTTTCTAGATGCTTTTTGGTTTGGAAGTAATGGTTGTTGGCTGTTGAGCTGCTGGTTATTGGCTTCTGCTTTCCATGAGATTTGGAGGTGGTTGGTGCTAGATGAATTCTATGGTTGTGTTGATTGGAATTGGTGTTGTCGGTTGCTGGAACTGAATCGGGGTGCTGGGATGAGGAGATGCTAGAGGCTGGATATAGTGAAGTGGGATGCTGTTGATGGTTTTGACGCTGCTGGACATTGGTTTCTGCTTGGATGGGAGGTAATGCTGGGGACTTTGTTTGGTTTTGGGTGTTTTTATCTTTTTTTGATTTTTTTGGCATCTTTGTCTTGGGTTGTTATGGTTTTTTGGGTGTGGGTCATTTGACCCCTCCCCTCCCTTGTCTGTAGTGTCATTGTGTCTTTTTATAATAAATTTTGTGGGTGTCAGGAATAGCCTTGCCCCGATCCTTCCTTTCCCTAAAAACCATTAAAACCCCAATAACCCATAAATAACATAAAACCCACAAAACCTCTATAAAATCCTAAAAATTTAAAAAACTCTAAAAAACCTCAAAACCCTAAAAACTACAAAAAACCCTAAAACCCTCAAAAAAACATAAATATCATAAAAACTCAAAAAACAATAAAATCCCTTTAAACACATAAAACCCTAAAACTCAATAGGTGTACTAAAAAGCCCTCAAAATATCTTGAAACATAAAAAACCCTAAAACCCTAAGAAAACAATAAAAAAATAAAATCCTAAAAGATAAAAAATGATAAAAACATAAAAACCCTAAAAACCCTAAAACCCACTAAAAACAATAACAAACCAAAAGAACCCATAAAACCCCAAAAAATAAGTTAAAGTAAAAAAAAAGTCATACCTCAAAAAATGTTAAAAACTCATAGAACCATAAAAACCATTAAAACATAAAAAAAACTCTAAAAACATAAAAAACCCATTAAAACCTAAAAACCCCACAAAATCCATAAAATCTTAAAACAACCATAAAAATCCCAAAACCCCTAAAAATAACCTAAAAATAAAATAAACCCAAAAAACCATGAAAACCCCAAATAAAATCCTAAAATACTAAAAAAAATTAAAACCCCTAAATACCTAAAAAAGGAAAAAATTCAAAAACCCCTAAAATGAACATAAAACCCCGTAAAACCCTAAAAACTCCTAAAAACTAAAACCCACTAAAACCCAATTAAAAATGTAAAAAAAACTAAGAACTATAAAAACCCTACAAATACCTAAAAATAATATGAACATCATAAAACCTAATAAATCCTAAAAAAATCAACACACATAAATCCCAAGAAAACAATAAAACCCATAAAATCCAAAAAATCCCTAAAAATTCCAAAATTCCTAAAATCCCAAAAAACCAGAACACCTAAAAATGTCTTAAAAATCCATAAATATATAAAAACCTTAAAACCCTAAAACCCCCTAATAAGATCCTAAAAACCTAAAAACACATTAAACCTTTGAAACCCCTTAGACTCCCTAAAACCACTAAAAAAACTAAAACCCTAAAAACCATAAAACCCTAGAAAATATAAAAAAACACAAATCAATGAAACCCTCAAAAAATAACTAAAAACACTAAAAACCCATTAAACCCATAAAAATGTTAAAAACTATAAAAACATTTAAAAACATAAAAACAAAAAAACCCAAAAACGCCTAAAAACCAATAAAAACCTAATTCCCCTAAAAATCCTTAAATTTCTAAAAATCCCTAAACATCCTAAAAACCATAAAAACATTATGATTCCCTAAATATATCTTAAAAAACCTTAAAAATCCTCTAATCCTCTATGAAAACATTAAAAACGTAATGACTCTTAAAATCACTAAAAAACCTAAAAAATAGTAAAGACTATAGGAACCCATAAAAAACATAAGACCCCAAAAACCCTTTTAAATACCTAAAACCCATCAAAAATTATAAAAACCACTAAAAACACTAAAATTACTTTAAACCACTCTAACTTCAAATAACTCAAAATAAGCATAAAAGCCCTAAAAATTCATAAAAGACCCTAAAACAACAAAAAACCATAAAAACCCTAAAAACCTAGAAAACCTTAAAAATCCTAAAAATCATTAAGAACCCTAAAAACCATAAAAATTATAAAAATCCAAAAAATATTTAAGATACCATAAAACCTTAAAAACCCATAAGAAAACCATAAAAAGCTAAAATAGATAAAACCCCTAAAGAGAAAAAAAACACTAAAACACCTAAAAACCCTAAAACCCATGAACCACCCTAAAAAAACCATAAAAACCGAAAAACACATAAAACACCTAAAAATAATAGGATTGCTAAAATCCCTAAAAATAAACCAAATCTCAAACCCCCTTAAAATATTAAAAACCCATACAAACTATAATAACCCTTAAAATTGCATAAAAACCCAAAAAACACACTAAAAACTCAAAAAATGATTTAACCCCATAAAAATGATAAATCTCTGAAAAGAAGATAAAACCCCTAAAAAATAAAAAAACCATAAATACTCAAAAACCACCAAAAAGCCCCAAAAATAATTAGAAAACCTAAAAACACTAAAAATAATAGAAAGTCCATAAAATCCCAAAAAAGATAAAAACCCAAAAAACCTAAATATCCTTTAGAAAATAATAAAATCCAAAAAACTCGTAAAACCCCTAAAAACATAAAAAATATAAAAAACATTAAAAACCAAAAACCCCCTAGAAACCATGAAAGCCAAATAACACCATAAAAATCCATTAAAACTCTAAAAACCTTTAAACCCATAATAATGTTAAAAAACTCTAAGAAACATCAAATCCCTACAAACAAACAAAAAAAATCTAAAACCCAAAAAAACCCATAGAACCTTATAAACAATAAATAACCATCAAAACCACAAAATCCATAAAAATAATAAAAAACCATAAAAAACCAAAAAACCCTAAAAAAGTCTGAAAAATCTAAAAAATCAAAAGAAACCCTAAAAACCTAAAACCCCTATGAAAACATAAGAAACCTAAAAACACTTAATACCCCTAAAAACCTATAAAATTATAAAATAATAAAACCCATAAAAATTCCTAAAACCCCCCAATACCATAAGACACAAAACCCAAAAAACCACTAGAATCTCTAAAAACACATCAAACCCCTAAAAAGTTAAAAACACTAAAAAAATGTAAAATCCCTAAAAAACTCACAAAACACTAAAACCCAACAAAAACCATAAAAACCCTAAAACCCCTAAAACTCTAAAACTCCTAAACATCCCTAAAAACTCTAAGAGACATAAAAATCATAAAAAGTCCAAAAAATAGCTTAAAAATGTTAACACCCCCAAGAAAACCTGAACACCCCTATGAAATCCTTAAAAACCTATAAATACTTAAAACCCTAAAAACCTAGAAATTTTAAGACCCCCAAAACCAAAAAATAATAAAAAACCCTAAAAACCTAAAAAATCTATAAAAGCCCAAAAAAATATAAAAATCCCTAAAAATCCTTAAAATATAAAAAATCCTAAAATACCAGAAAATCCTTTAGAAACACTTAAACCCCTAAAAAAATAGAACCCTTAGAAAACGTAAAAATTTTATAAACCCTAAAATCCCTAAAAGACCCTAAACACCTTAAAATCCCTAAAAACCATAAAGACCCTACAGACCATAAAACACCCTAAACACCATAAAATCCCTAAAAACAACTAAAAACACTAAATTCCCTCAGAACTGTAATTTTTTTTAAAAAAAATCTAAAACCCCATAAAAACACTAAAACCAAAAACAATCCCTAAAAATAAAAAAAACCAATAAAAACCCTAAATAAATTGAAAACCTCTAAAATCCCTAAAAACTCTACAGAAATAATAATAATCCTAATAAATTCTAAAAAATCCATGAAAATTTAAAAAACCCTTAAAACCTAGAAAACCCATAAGAAAACCATAAAAACCTAAAAACACTTAAAACCCCTAAAATACCTAAAATGCTAAAACCGAAAAAATCATCAAAATCAATAAAACACTAAGAACCAACAAAAAATATAAAATGTCATGAAAAAAACCAAAAAAATATAAAAACCCCTAAAACATAGATAAACAATAAAAAACCTAAAAAACCTAAAAATAATTAAAACCCCTAAAAATCTAAAAAAACTAAAAACCAAGAAATATACCAAAACCCATAAAATACAGAAAACATCTAAAAACCTTTAAAAATCCAGAAAACTATAAAACCCAAAAAATAACTAAAACTATAAAACACATTAAACCCCGAAAAATTTAAAAAACACTAAAAACCCTAAAAACACTAAAAAACACAAAACAACTCCTAATAAATAAATAAAACCATAAAAACCATAAAAACCCTAAAACCCCCAAAATCCCTAAAAGCCATAAAATCCCATAAAAATCCTTGAATATCTCAAAAAGTTAAAAAGTAAAAAAAACCATGAAAAATCATAAGAAAACCTTGAAAACATAAAAATATTCGAAGCTCCTAAAAATATAAAAAACCATATAAATTCAAAAAAACCCTACAAAACCTAAAAACTCCCAAAATCCTGAAAACCCAAAAACCATAAAAATCCTATAAAAATGTAAAAATAACTAAAATTTAAAAAACACTTAAAATCCATAATATAATCTTTAAAACCAAAAAATAGATCCCCTGAAACATAAAAAATGAAAATACCCTAAAAATCAATAAAAGCAAAAAAAAACCCTAAAACAAAATGAATCCATAGAAACCCCAAAACCCATAAAAACACTAATAAACCATGAAAAAATCTAAAAATCCTTTAAACTCCTAAAAAAGATTAAAAAACCCCTTACCCCCCACAAACCCTAAAACGCAACCATAAAAAAAATAAAACACCTTCAAAATCCCAAAAAAATATAAAAAACTACAAAAATACTTATAATCCTTAAAATGAAATAAAAGAGTAAAACCTAAAAAACATTAAAATTCCCTAGGAAAACATTAAAAAGATAAAACAATAAAAATCCTTCAAAATATAAAAAACTTTAATACCCTAAAAAAATAAAACCCCTCAAAAACGATAAAAACCATAACTACGATAAAAATACAAAAAATCTAAAAAATATATAAAAAAAAGAAAAAACACTAAAAACCCAAAAAAACCATTAAGAAATCCATAAAAACATAAAATCACTTATATCCCCTAAAAAACTAAAAATATTATAAACACAAAAAAACCTATAAAATGATGAAACCTCTAAAACAATAAAAACCCCTAAAACATTAAAAATCCATTAAACAGTATAAAAAACAAAAAAAAACCGTGAATAAAATCTAAAATCCATTAAACCCCTAAAAATGTTGAAAAATAAAAAATACCATAAAAAATAAAAAATACCCCTAAACCCCCACAAAAACATAAAAACCGTAACAACCCAAAAAATAAATCGAAATAAACAAAAACACAAAATCCCATTAAAATCTTAAAAAACCCTAAAATATTTAAAAATGAAAAAGAGATAAAACCCCTAAAAACACCTATGAAACCCATAAAAACATAAAAAACACTTTAGAAACCTAAATATCCTAAAAATGTTAAAAAACCTAAAAAAACATAGAACCGTAAAACCCTAAAAACTCTCAAACCCCTTAAAATCCTTAATAACTATAAAATTCTTAAAAAACCGTAAAATAATTAAAAATAGAAAACACCCCAAAAACCTAAAAATCAATGTGAAAATCATAAAAACCTAAAACACTTAATGCCCCTAAAAACCTAAAAAATTATAAAACCATAGATGACAACTAAAAACCCTAAACCTCTAAAAACCATAGAAAACCAGAAAAATTGTAAAAAAACCTTCAAACTCAACCATAAAAACCCACTAAAATATCATTAATCCCCTTAAATGAGTATAATCATTAAAAATTTTAAAAACCATAAAAACAAGAGAAAATTCATAAAACCCCCTAAATACCAGGCAACCCTAAAAACACTACAGTAACTAGATACCATAAAACCAATATAACCCTCAAAATCCCAAAAAACCCAAAAAAAAATCTAAAAAATAACTAAAAATACCTAAAAATGTAAAAATCCAAAAAAAATCCCTAAAGCAACATAATAAAGCCATATAAACCTAAAAGCACTTAAACCCCTTAAAAACATAAACACTCTAAGAACTGTAAAACCCTTAAAAAATAAAACCCCTAAAAACCTTGAAAAAACCCTAAAACCCATAAAAACCCTAAAACCCAAAAAATATCTAAAAACCCGTTAAACCCATAAACATAATATAAATCTATATAATCCTTAAATATCCTGAATAATTGAAAAAAAACCCTAAATGTCCAAAAATTCCCGAAAACCTAAAAAACCATAAAATCCCTATAATACCTAAAACCCCTAAAAACCCGAAAAGTCATAAAAATTCATAAAATTCCCAAAAATCTAAAAAACATTGAAAATCCATAAGAAAACCATAAAAACCTAAACACACTTAAAAACCCAAAAGGCCTAAAAAATTATAAAACCAATAAAAACATGAAAACTCCTAAAACCATAAGAACCATGGAAAACCACTAAAAACCCTAACCCTTTAAATCACTAAAAACCCAATAAAACTCTAAAAATGATTTAAACCACTTAAAACATTGAAAACTAAAAAAACCATAAAACCCTTAAAATATAATAACAAATCTCTAAAAACCCAAAAAAATCCTTAAAAACCCTAAAACCGTTGAAAAAAATAAAACTATAAAACCCTCCAAAACCCCTCAAAATACATTAAAACCGTTAAAAACACAAAATCCTAAAAAATACCTAAAAAACAAAAAACTATAAAAATAATAAAAATCTTGAAAATGTATAAGAAAACCATAAAAATATAAAAATAATTAAAACCCCTAAAACACAAAAAAGTTAAAACCCTAAAACCCCCAAAACCCAAAAAAATAAAACCTAAAAACCCTTAAAATCCCTAAAACCCCTAAAAACTGAAAAACCCAAGAAATACCAAAAAAAATACTTAAATACATTAAAACACTTAAAATCCTAAAAACCCCAAAAAACCATAAAAATACTAAGAACACTTAAAACACCTAAAACCAGAAAACACCAAAAACATAAAAATCCAAAAATCCAAAAAAAATCCCTAAAACCCCAAAAACTCCAAACACCATTTGAACCGTAAAAATGTAAAAAAAACTCTAAAAAACGTCAGAAACCCTCAATATCTAAAAATAACCTAAAACCCCAAAAACCCATTAAAACCCTAAAACCCAAAAAACTCATTAAAACCCTAAAAAATCCCATAAACCCTAAAAACATAAAACACTTAAAATCACTAAAAATCCCAAAATAGGAGAAACTATTGAAAACCCTTTGAAATCCATAAAAAACTAGGAACACTTAAAACCTCTAAAAACCCTAAAAACACAAAAAACACTAAAAACTACAAAAACCCTAAAACCCTACAAACTAACACACTACAAAATCCCTAAAATACAAAAAACCCATAAAAATCAAAAAAATAAAATAAAATAAAGGTCCCTAAATATGTAAAAAACTTTAAACCCCTGGAAAAACCTAATAAAACCATAAAAACCCACAAAAAACATGTAAACCCTTATGAATGGTAAAAACCACAAAACCCTAAATACCCTAAAACCCAAAAAAAATCACTAAGACCCTAATAATCCCTAATAACCCTAGAAGATCGATGTCTTCACCTCCTCTTAGCTCTCACAATGGTCGTGTCCATCCTTCCTCTTGATGACAGTAGTGACCACACCTCTCCCTCACCCCCTCTGTGGGGGATGGGACCTCGCTGATCCTTGATGAATATCGGAAAGCCTTTGTCCCATTCTCCATCTCTGATTTTCTTCCCCCGTTTCCCTAGACTCAAATTTTCCCCAAGGTTCCTGATTTGTATGAAGGCCACTCAGTGCTCCCAATCTCGAAGTACGAGTATAATAGAGCCTTGTCTCCCCATATAATGACACTAGTTGCACGCTTTAGGAGCTGGAGACACTCAGTGGACTCATTTGGCAGGCTTGTGTTTGAATATTGGGGTCTTCAAGATTGTACGATGGTATGATTAATTGATGGCTGACACATTATGATTCAGTTTGAAATAGATGCGGACCTAACTCTGGCATGGTCCTCAGATTCCTTTATCATTAATGGTTACCATTTCTTCTTATTTAGATAGAGCATTTATCTTCCTATGAATCATGATTCACCCATGATTTCCACTTGAGCTCGATTCCTTGAACTCCCTATGCCATTAAAAAATCCATCGATCATTCATATGCTTGGAAATCTAGTGGAAAGGTATCTTATATTCGATAGCAGGACCTGTGCAGTTTGTCATCCTATGGCTCCAAGAGGTTTTGTTGAAGTTGATGCTTCTAAGGTACTAGTTGAGTTTTTATGGATTTTTTCAGTGGTGAATTTCAATACAAATAGTCAGTTGTATTTGAATCATGTGTGTGGTTCTGTTATTCTTGTAAAAATGGGTCACTAAAGGATAAGTTTATGGCATCGAAATAGAGATATTAATGATATGAAGGTAATTTGTGAGGCATCTAGTGCAGGAGATAAATCAGTTGTTGATTCTCAAGAATTTGTTGCAGTGGGGTTGGACCAGAGGGCTTCCACTCTGAGTTCGGGGGTAAAACTTGAAATTGGTCTATATCATGGGCCACCGAGCCCAAGGATTGTGCATGATAGTCATCCGGTTATACTAGGGGACCACAGTTGTGCAATTTATGACTTCTCTTTAGGGAAAGAAGTGGTTCAACTTGAACTGGATCCCAACGTGAGTGATATTTTCTAGTGATTCAGGAGAGACCTAAATCTTTCGGATGCATGCAATTCTTCAAGTAGGGGGGTTGTGGGGGGGGGGGGGCTCTGTGGGGGGGGGGGGGGTGGGGAGGGGGCGTTTCTACTAGTGAGATGAATTTTCCTCCTGTTAGTCTAAAGTAGAGGCAATAATCCATTCCAACCTTCTACCTCATTTAAGGGCTAGAGATTGAGGAGGAGGTGAAAGGGTATCTGAGTGTTGATGCTGGGAATGCGACGTCTACTATACAGGAACTGAATGATGTGCATTCCATCACTTATGGGCATGGTGGAGGGAGTGTGGCCCAGAATTCCAGTGAAGCTGAGCTAATTATTGACACTACTGGGTGTTTGGATGGTGTTTTTGACCAGGAGAAAAGGGCGATGGAGGTTCTTGTGCACAATAGTGATGAGAATTTTGAGGATGAGGTGTAGTCACAAATCTCCTGAAAAAGTTTTGAGGATTATCAAGACCATTTGAGTGAAAGTTTGGTGCCTAATGACGACCCTATAGTCCAGGATTCTTTCTAGGGGAATGTAAGCAGGCTTCCTGGTGTAGAGGGGAAATTGCATCTTACTCTATATGAATTTGAGGTGGAAAAAAAGTTGGTCAAACTAGTGATGTAGTTTTTTATTCTTTGAAGGAGGATAATGTCATACAACTGGTGCTAGTTGGTTTGGTGACCCCTCCCTGTCTAGATCTTGAAGAACCTACCCTGATGGTTCATAGCTTGATATAGTGCGGGGTTCTTGCAGACTATTCCCTAAACCAAGATGCCTCCTTCATCCACAATCAAGAACTTTTCCAAGAGGATGATAGAAGGATGAACTACAATATAGCTATGACCATTAAATAAGAGGACCTTGCTAGAGGATTCCATTCCATATGGGAAGGAAAAAAAATCAATAGGGGTCTTTTTAGATCCCTGAAAAGGGAAGTTGATGAAGAAGTACTCTAATTTTCCAAAGATAGTGTCCATGAGAGCCTCCAACAATATTAAAAAAAATTCCTCTGGTGGGGGAGGTCGGTTAGTCAAGATGTCGCTGAATGTGGAGCATGAAAATCTCAGGGAGTATTACACTGCCTTCCTCAAGGAATATGAATCATATTTATGCGATTCGGTGGAGTCTCATTCTTCATATAGTTATGGTGATGATGGGGATCTATATGGGGATGGAGATTTTGATTTGTATTTCATATTTCTTTCTCTTCTGCTTTTCGTTTTTTGGGGTTTTTTGGTGCCTTGGGGGTCCATGATTTTTCAGTGTGGGTCGTTTGACCCAGCCCCACCCTTGCCTTCTTTGCTTTTTTTAATAAATTTTGGGGGGATAAGAATATCCTGACCCCACGCCTTCCTTGCCCTAAAAACCCTTGAAAACCTAAAACCCCATAGAAACACCTAAAATCCACTAAAAAATCTAAAGAACCTTTAAACCCCTAAAAATGTTAAAAAGCAATATAAACACTAAAAACCCAAAAAAGTCTAAAAAACCATTGAAACAAAAAATTATCATAAAAACCATAAAAATCTTAAAAATCCATATAATCCTCAAAATCCCTAAAACCCTAAAAAATATAAAACATAAAAAACACAAAAATGTAAAAACCCAAAAAATTGTTAAAATACTTAAGAAAATCATAAAAATATAATAACACTTAAAACCCATCAAAAACATAAAAAATAAAAAAAAACCCATAAAAATATAAAAACCCTAAAAAATAAAATTACATAAAAATCCATAAAAATATAAAAAACCCTAAAAACATTGAAAAAAATAAGAAAACATTAAAACCATAAAAAACATAAAATCCCAAAAATTCTAAAACTGCTAAAAATGCTAAAAGTAGCTAAAAACTGTAAAACCATTAAAAACTATAAAACCCCTGAAACCATAAAACCGTTAATACCATAAAAACCATAAAAACTATAAAACCCCAAAACCCTACTAAGAACTATAAAAGCTCTTTAAACCCATCAAAATGATATAAAACACTAAAAACATTAAAAACTTAAAAGAAATAAAAAAACCATAAAAACCAAAAAACAATGAAGGCCCTAAAAACCCTATGAAACCCTAAATACCCTCAAAATCCCTAAATACCCTAAAAACCATAAAGATCATAAAAATACCATAAAATCCATAAAAATAGAATATATCATAAAAACTTTGACGAACTATAAGAAAGCATTAAAAACCTAAAAATATTTAAACCAAAAAAAATCTAAAAAATCAAAAATACCCTAAAACCCCATACAAACCCTAAAACCAATATAAATCTTAAAATCCAAAAAAACCAAAAAAACCTAAAAACCCACTAAAAACACTAAATTCCCTTTAAAACACTTAAAATGTTAAAAAAATATAATAACATTAAAAATCCTAAATATCTAAAAAACCCCTAAAACCCCAAAAAAAACAATAACCCTAAAAAACTAAAAAACCCTTAAACCCATAAAAATACAATAAAATATCGAAAATTCTGAAAAAAATAAAATCTGTTAAAAACACTAAAAACCCTTAAGATAATATTTAAAACCTAAAAACACTAATAACCCATAAGAAACATAAAAATGATAAGAAACCTAGAAAACCCTCAAAATCCAAAAAATCCCTAGAACCCTAAAAAACCTCAAAATCCCTAAAATCCTTAGAAAATCATAAAAATCAAAAATATTCATTAAAAATACCTAAAAACATAAAATACAGTAAAAGCCCTGGAAATTCATAAAAAACTTAAATACCTAAAAAAGCTTTAAAACCCTAAAAATTATAGAAAACCTAAAAACACTAAAATGATTCTAAAAATCATAAAACCCCCTAAAAATAATAACTCCCCCTAGAAGCCCTTAAAAACCCAAAAATCAATAAAAAACATAGAAAATGATAAAAATTATAAAAACCCTTTAAACCACTAAAAACATTTAAAACACAAAATTTCCATAAAACCCTAATAAAGTTTAAAAAATCCCTAAAAAACTAGAAATACTATAAAACCCTAAAAACACTAAAAACACTAGAACCCCTCAGTTCCCTATAAACCATTAAAATCGTTAAAAACCATAAAAATCCCTTAAAAAGAAAGAAACTCTACAATCCATGAAAAAATAAAAAAAATATTTAGAACCAAAAAACACTTAAATCCCATAAAAACCTAAAAAAATTATGAAAACCCTAAAACCCTAAAAACCCCAAAACCCCACAAAAAAACCCAAAAAAAACCCTTAAAATCTATAAAACCCTAAAAAACAATAAAAATCATAAAAGATCCATAAAAATGTCTAAAAATGTAAATAAACACATAAAACCCATAAAACCCTAAGAAAACTTTAAAAACCAAAAAATACTTAAAACCACTAAAAACTAAAAACGCTAAAACCCAAAAAACTCACAGAAGACCATAAAAATCCTAAAACATACAAAAAAACAAATAAACCTCCAAAATGTTTTAAAAATCTCTAAAATCTCATAAAAAAGTACTACGAACTCTTAAAACCTTTCAAACCCTAAAAAAATATAAAACTCTAAGAAACCATAAAACACTAAATAACTAAAAATACTTAAACAAACAAAAAACATAATAACCCTAAAAAACCTAAAACTCTCAAAATCCCAAAAATCCTAAAAAACATTAAAAATCCTAAAAAATCTTGAAAAATGTAAAAACTCTTAAAAATCCTAAGAAATCCATAAAACCCTAAAAACTTACGACCCATAAAACCCATTAAACCTATAATCAAATGATAAAACCATTAAAAATACTTAAAGACCCTAAAAATACATAAAAAGAATAAAAATCATAAGAATCATAAAGAATCCTTAAAAATATATGAAAACATAATAGACCCAAACAACTTTAAGAAAACAATAAGAACCTAAAAAAACATAAAACCCCCAAAAACCTAAAATTCTCTAAAAACCATAAAGACCCTAAAACTCATAAAAACAATTAAACCATTAAAATGATAACAATCTATAAAAACCTAAACACCACAAAAAACTCTAAAAAACCTTTAAACCCTTACAAAAATTAAAAACTCTAAAAACCATAAAATTGTAAAATAATAAAAAACATATAAACCTAAAAAAACCATGAAAACCATATAACCCTCAAAAACACTAAAAACAACAAAAATCCCTAAAAAAACCCATAAAAATTTAACAACCCAAAAAAACCATGAAAACAATTAAAAAATATAAAAAACCAAAACATTCAAAACCACTAAAAATTTTAAAAACTAAAAAACCCTAAAACAGTAAAAATCTTAAAACCCCTAAAAACGATTATAAACCATAGAAACACATAAAAACCCTAAAACACCAAATACTCTAAAACAGATTATATCCAATATACAATTTCAAAATCTATAAAAAACCATAAAAATATAAAAAAACATAATACTCCAAAAAACCAAAAAACACTAAAACCCCTAAATACCTCAATAATGTATAAAAAACCTAAAAAAATATAAAAAACCATTAAAATCTTGAAAAACCCTAAAAACCATAAAAAAACATAAAACTTTGAAAACCATAAGAAAAGCATAAAAACATAAAAACACTAAAACTACTAAACCCCAAAAAATGCGAAAAACACTAAAACCCTAAAAATAGTTAAAACCATCAATACCATAAAAATCATTATAAGCATTAAAAACACATAAACATCCTAAAAAATCCCTAAAAACCATAAAAATGAAAAAAACCCTTAAAACACTAAAAAACCATAAGAACACATAAAAAAACTGAGAAATCCTTAAAGCTATTAAAAACGCTAAAAATGATAAAACCATAAAAGAACCAAATACCCTAGAAAACCATAAAAACCCATTAAAACTATCGAAAAAAAATCCCTAAAAACCACAAAAAACACTAAAACCCTTTTAAAACCCAAAAAAACAATAATTATAATGAAAAACCGTAAAACATTAAAAAGCTCAAAAAACATAAAAAACCATTAAAACCCTAAAAACAAAGGGAATCCTTAAAATTCCTAAAACCCTAAAAAATAAAATTCCAAAACAATCTGTTAAAATCCCTAAAAATATAAGAAACCCTAAAAACCCTATAAATCTTAATAAAACCATAAAAGCCTAAAAACACATAAAACCAATAAAAACCTAATAAACAATGAATACCCTAAAAACCCTAAAAATCCCTAAGCACCCTAAAACCCACTAAAACTCTAAAAACCCTTTAAACCCCTAAAAATAAAAAAATAATATAAAAACATTAAAAACCCTAAATAACTCAAAAAAAAGGAAAGGCAAAAAACCCAAAAAACAAAAAAACCCTAAAAATCCCTAAAATTAGAAAAAAAACATAATAATTATAAAACATCCTTAAAAACACTAAAAAAGTAAAAAACAATTAAATCCATGAAAAACTATAAGAAAAACAAAAAACAAAAAACACGTTAAACCCCTAAAAACAAAAAATTGCTAAAAACCATAAAATCCCTAAAATCCTCTAAAACCCTAAAAAAACCTTAAAACCCCAAAAAAAATAAAAAACTAAAAACAATTAAAAATATGTAGCAGAATAAAAAACCCCAAAACCCTAAAAAACACTAAGAAACCCTTAAAACACAAAAAACTCAAAACCCCTAAAAATATAAAAATGCTAAAAACATTAAAAGACCCTAAAAACCCTGAAACCCATAAAAACAATGAAACCCCTAAAAACCAAAAAACCAATAAAAATCCCTAAACCCCCATAAAAATTATAAAAATTTAACAAACTGATACATATTCCAAGACCCTCTAGGATGTGTCCAAGGAAACTTATTCAACAATAACGTGTTGAGTTCCTGGATCTCTATATGAAAATATGTGAGAACAGATATAAAAGGTGGGAATGAGGAATAAAATAGATAGTTTTTTATATTAGGAACCAAAGAGAACTTTTATGTAAGATCACTTTCCACAAAAAACCAAAAATAATGAACAATCCTTTTAGAATTATTGAGTTATGAAATAACACAAAGGATTTAAGAAAAACTCACCATAACAACATTACATTCATTCATAATGTCCCAAGTGTATAAGGTTTGTATATTTATATACAAATAGTGATAAAAAGTCTAACATATATTTTTCAAAATTTAAAATGCCTAAATTATTTTTTTTATAATTGTATAACATTCTCATGAGTTTAAGAGACAAGTTGTACACCCTTTTGGTATTTAAATACAACCAACCCACCAATTTTGGAATATAATAGTACATTGTGGGGTGGGATTGAAATTCATATAACACCCTGGTTTGGGGATTTAAAAGCATGATTGGGCCTTAATTATTGTAAATATAAGACATTATTCTTCCCCACAAAAATGGTATTGAGAATCCCTATAGGTGTTCATGATTAATCTTTGTAAGGCCCCCTTCGTCATCTTGGTCTACTCCCTTATCATTGGGCTACCAATTCTTCATAATGGGTATTGTAATATAATTCACATTCAAACCACCTAATCAATTATTCCTAAAAACCTTCAATTACCATGTGTTCCATAATTCTCATAATTTATTCCCTCCTCAAAAGGATTCATCCTTGAATCTAAATATTAAAAAGGAGAAATATTAATAACATTAAAGGAAGAACAAGAATTTTCTTACCAGTCTGGTAACTCAATATATTAGGAATTATAATTGATATTATCTAAGACGTAAAAGGGAAGATCTCATAATGGATAAAGTTTTTATTTTAATTTCTCTTAGAACCACTCCATCCTCATGTGTACCCACACCCATTATCTAGGTTGAAACACTATTTTTCGATGACCGTGGATGGTGTGTTTCACCACATGTTCAATAATCATCTCAATGTTGGCCTTTACCTTTTCATGAAACTCCTATAAAAACATTTCTTCTTTAACCTTCAAGATTAGAAAATTATTTATTAGGAAAAGAAGAAATATAAAATTGAGTCAATTGGTTAAAACCAACCATAACATTAAATGGAGAAGAGTTATTAATTGAGTAAACCACATGATTATAAAAAATTCAATGTGAGTAAAGAATCATTCAAAATGTTTCAAATTTTTTATTATGATGGTAGACAAAACTGTGGAAATTATTCTATTGAACAACTAATTTTGACTATCAATTTATGGTTGTGTAATGGTGGAAAACAAAATTTTGGTTCCATGTTTATTCCATAGTGTCCTCTATAAATGACTAAGGAATTTGGAATCCCAATTACTCAAAATGATCTTTTCTAAGACATGGAACATAATAATATCTCTTAAAGTCAATCCCTTGATTTGAGTTGCATCATTGGTGTCAGAAAAAAATAAAATGACCCATTTAACGAAACTTTTCCACCACCACAAAGATTATATCCTTCTCTGATTGTGATCTTGGAAACCCAATAAGAAAATACATTGAGATATAATCCCAAGGATGAGAAAAAATGGTAAAAGGGATGTATAAGACATGTTGAAGAACTTTTTACATTGATTGTTAACATTAATTAAAATATCAAAATACAATAACCACATCACTAAGTATGTGAGCCCAATAAAAATGTTTTCACCTCAAAGATAATGTTTTCCCATTCCCAATATGCTCTATTAAGCCACCACCATGAGATTATCTTATAATAAATTTACACATAAAACATGATGGAACATAAAATTTATTTTTCCAAAAAAGAAACTCATAATGGATGTAAAAGAAAATTTCCCATGTTTTTCACACGATATTAAATTGTTTGAAAAATCAGCATCATTCTTATACATGTGTTTTAACATTTCAAAACCATGTATTTTAGCATGCATAGATTTGATAAGAAGTCATGTCCAATAAAAATCATATGTGACAACAAATTTTTTTCTTGGTTTATTATAAGTGAAATAAAGAAATATTTCAATTAATTGAAGCCATCTTGAATGATTTCTATTAGACCTTCCTTGAGACATTATAAATTTTATGATTTCATGATATAAATTAACCATAAAATACCCTATCCACAAGTAATGTTGCCAATTTTTCAATTTTTTTATGAGGGAAGACAATTCATTATCATAATTAGAGTATACCAATAAAACCCCAATAAGATTATTACTAAATTAAGTGATAGGATTAGATTCCTTCATTGAAATAAACCCAATTACTATTATTAATTCATCACACTCAACTTAAAATACTTTAGAAAATTCATGTATAATTAATATAGGGGAATTGTTCAGCTTATCTTCATGTTTTGAGAGAGAATATTCTTGAGCTTTTACCCATTGGAGTCTCACTCCTTTCTTGGCCAAGTTATTCAATGGTTTTGTAATTTTCAAAAATTCATTCATGAACATTTAGTAAAAACTCACTAGTCCATGAAATCTCATCACCTAATTGAAATTCTTTCATGTTGTCTAGTCCCAAATTACCTTCACCATCTCTTCATCGACCCTAATTCCTTCAAACCCAACCACCAAACTAAGTAAAATAATATAATTTAAAAAAATTTATTTTTTTATGTTTGAAACCAATTTATTTTTCCTAATAGTCTAAAAAACATGTTTCAAATGTTTATTATGTTCATCAGGGATCTAAGAATAAAAAAGTATGTCATAAAAATAAATAACCAAAAATTTTCCATTTAATGGACAAAAAACATGATTCATTATGTTGATGAATATACATTGGGATTTAGTTATCCCAAAAGGCATAAATATCCATTCGTATAACCCAAAATTAGTTTTAAATGTGGTTTTCAATTTATCCTCCTATTACATTCTAATTTGATTGTATCCACTCATTATGTCAATTGTAGTAAAAAATCATGCACCGCGGAGTTCATCAAGTATATCATTTAAATGAGATATGGGATACAAATATATCACCACGATTTTGTTGATATCTTAAAAAACATCATGCATTATCCACTTACCATATCGTCTTGGGACAAGAAATACTAGCACCGCACAAGGACACAAGCTATCCCAAACAAATCCCTTTATTAGTAACTTTTCCACATTTTTTTGGATTTAAGGAGTCTCCCCAAAATTATCCTGATAATATGGTCAATTAAGAAGTTATTATCCTATGAGAATGTTTACGTGGTGATTTACACCCAACAACGGAGGTAAAAAATCAAGAATTTACTCTAGAAACCCATCACTAAATTCCTGCAAAAGGGATGCAACACTATAAGGAATGAATGGGTTAAGAGAGTTAGTGGTAAAAAATTATCCCTTTTATAGAAACATGAGTGTTTTCTCCCCCTCTAAATATCTCTCTATCTATCATTTTCCTGAAAATAAACTCTTTTTTAAATCAACAGTCTTGTTTTAAAATCGTTTATTTCCTTGATTTATTTTGATGTCACCCAGAACTCATTTTTTACTCTTTATTTTTCCACTATTTTTATTCTCTTGATTTTTTATATTTTATTTTAATCACTTTTCAAATTATATCTAAACCCTCAATTAGTCTTCATAAGATTACAGAAGGCCTCAAGGGTTTATGTATAACCATCCTCACATTATACTCCAAATAATAATGGTTAGTGTATCTATCACGTGGGACCCTCATATCAAATTTCCATGTCATGCCTGACAAAATGTGACTAGAAATCTTCGTAACAACATCACATATCACATTGTCTTCATACTTACAAAAAAAGAACTTATTAATTATTAGTCACATTAAAATCCCTACTTTTATTTAACTATATCAATCTATAAGGCCTAAGATGGTTTCTCATATCTAAACCCAATTTTTTAATAATCAAACAAATTTATACATTTTTTTGACTACCCCATAAATAATAATACTACATAAATTATCATTGTTGATGAATATAGTATAAAAAATTGTTACTTTTTCAATTGATCATTTCATCCTTCAGGTTTATTACTCAAATAATGCATTTCGAAAATCATTTCTACACATACAAAACTCTATATATCCACATTTAAATACTCCTAAATTGAAAGAATTTCATCTTCTCTTGAGCTGGCAATAAGAAATTACCCATCTTAAAAAGTAATCATGGTCCTATATTTGGGGAATTATGAGAAACAATTTTCAATTCCTTTATATATAAATTTTTTTATATAATGTTATTTGGAAATAAAAATACACTTTTCTTTAACATTGAATTCAATAAATAATGTTTTTGGTTTGGTCACCTCCTCTGAAACTATTTTTTTTCATTACATACTCCTATGGTTTGGAATCCTTGAACATAAAAAAATATTTAGAATCCTTACGATAATATATAGGACACATACTTATTCATTTAATTTCCTATTAACTTTAGTATCAATACAAAGATGATCCTCCATGTCCATGTAGTGGTGCATGCCCACTATGCATCGAATGTTATGATTGAGGCCATTCAAAAAAAATTCCAAGGTGGAATATCACTCCTCAATAATATTGGTATGAATCATTATGATCTATATCTATTTAGGATAATCCTCAATAATCATGGATCTTTATTTCAAACTCTAAAACACGAGGAATCAATCATAATAATAGTGTATTGTATGAACCTCTTACACATTAGCACATTCATATCCTCCCATGTCTTAATGAGTCTTTCTACACATTGTTTTCAAGTCACTTGTAGTTGTTCCCAAAAAATAATATAATATTTGATGAATTCCACAGACTCCAAATTCTTCTTATTTTCCTTCAAATATTTGTGATAACAAAAACCATGCTCTAAATGATTCCCCACTGCATGTATGTTTTAGGATCATTCTTACCTTAGAATAAAGGGATCCTAAAATTTATTTCATCAATATCATTGGATTGAATTCATGGTGGTTGAGTTATAATTATTTGATACTCATGATAATTATAGAATACATCCTCTTTATCCATTAACCTCCTCCTGGGTGGTTCTCTAGAATTGGAAGGGGATATCAATTAACCCATCCTCAAATTCAACCTTTGTAATTGTTATTGTATACCTCTCATGAAAAACTAAATATATATTTCAATATTTTTACTCACCTTATCCATTTAATAATCCTACAAGAATGTATGATGATAAAGGAATATGGACTTCACTCACACCCTGATGTGTTGCATTCCAAAATATTATGTCCAATCATTTTCCACTCAATTTTGTCTTTTTAAAAAAATGTAACACTCTTAAATTTTACCAATAAATTTGCTTCTATAAAATTCCTACTCAATTTAGATAAATTGAAAAGATATTTTAAATGTTATAATCCAGAAATTGAATTAAAATATAAAATTCAAAATGGATTCAATAGGAAAAAATATGGAAAGGGTAAGAAAATGGATGAATAAAAATGATAATGGGACATATAATTTAAAATGTTTCAATTTTTTGGAACCCCTTTTTTTTATTTTTTGATATTTTTTTGAATAAATGTAGGAATGAAATGATAAATTTTCAATACGTAAATATAGGATAAGAAATAATTTTAAACATCAAATGGAATCATAGTGATAAATGTCTGGTTTTAAAAATTTATAATTCATCTTAAAAATTGAATCTGTTGTATCTCCGGATTTATAGCTTATTATTCAATGATTATAAATGGAGAAGAAATATAATATTCTAAAAAATAATAATGATAAGATATATGTCTTAAATGAAAAAGAAATGAGATATGTAGTTGATGAAGAAAATGGAACATAACTGATTTTGGCTCGATTCAAAGAGAAATGAAGATGTAAGAAGGGATAAAAAATGATGAACCTGATTTCTTTAATCTGGGATACAATTCAAAATGATACATGATAAAATGAACTCTAGGAAATTTCGTAGGAATCCTGCAAAAGTTCACATGTTGATCACCCGGATCTCCATAAGAAAACAAGTGATAAGTGCTATAAACGGTTGAAATGATCAAGAAAGTAGAGAGTATGTCAATGTAGAACCCAACGAGAACTTGTATCTAAGAAATCCAGCCACAAGATGCCAAAAAAGATGAAAAATACTTTGATAAGTCAATAATTAAGAAAAACACAATGTATACAAGAAACAATAACCAAAAAGACATTATATTCATTCATGATTCCAAAAAGGTACAAGGGGTGGCTATTTATAACCAAAGAGTGTTACAAAAGTCTAGTGCCTAGTTTCTAGAAGATAAAAAATAAAAAATTATGCTTTAGATAATTTTAGAATATTCTCATGACATTGAGAGACATGTTGAAAACCTTTTTGGAAGGTAAATATAACTAGACGACCACTATTTAATTTGAACATTTCATGTTGGTCAAGATAGAACCCAATGATACATTTTATATATGAAATCCATCCCTAAGATGCCAAAAAGTATTAAAAATCATTTGATAAGTCAATAATTCAGAAAAAACACAAAGGTTTAAATAATAAATCACCATAATAACATTACATTTATTTATGATATACAAAAAGTATAAATGGAAAATATTTATATCCAAAGAGTGATACAAAAGTTTAGAACCTGGTTTCCAAAAGTCAAAAATCTTAAATTATACTTTTGTTAATTTTGTAAAATTCCCATGACTTTAAGAGACAAGTTACACACCCTTTGGTAAACTAAATACAACTAGACCACCACTACTAACTTAGATGATTTCCCAGTGGGGTGGTCTTGAAATTCATAGCACACCATGGGTTGGGTATTTAAAAGCATGTTTGGAGCATAATTAAAGTAAATATAATCTTGCATGATTCCTCTAAGTAAGGATATTGGGCCACCACATGGATATTCTTGATTAATCAATGTAAGGGCTCCATCGTCCTCCTTTTGTCAATGGGACAATAATTCCTCAAAACGAGTCTTATGAAATCATGTGCATTCTTATCATCAAGTCTTCCTTCAAAGATTCGATGTCCATGTGTTCGATGATCCTCATCTAAAAATACAAACCCCTTAAACCCCTAAAAAATTTAAAAAAATCTAAAAACCAATAAAAAAACTCAAAATACCATTAATCCCCTAAAACCCCAAAAAACCAAAAAACCACTAAAAACATAAAAAACATAAAAATCTCTAAAATTTCTAAAAACACTAAAAACAATAAAAATCCTAAAAAACCACTAAAGATAAATAAAAATTTAAATAACCCTAAAAACCATGTAAAACCCTAATAAAACCATAAAAACCTAAAAACATTTAAAATTTCAAAAAATAGAAAAACTCTAATAACCATAAAAACCATAAACCCATAAAAACATTTGAAAATATAAAACCCTAAAACCCCTAAAAACTATAAAAACTATTTAAACCCATAATAACTTAAAAACCTCTAACAAATTCATAAATACTCTAAAAACTCAAAGAAACCCTAAAATACCAAAAAAATAATAGAAACCGTAAAATCCTTAAAACCCCTAAAAATATATAAAAACCAAAAAAACCAAAAAAAACCCTAAACATCCCAAGAAAATACCAAAAAAACATAGAAACCCATAAAAACCTGGAAAACAACTATGATAAACTTTAAAACATAATAACACCTAAAACCCTATAAAACATATAAAATCTCAAAAAATCGTAGAAACTCTAAAAGCCTAAAACCCTAATTATCTCAAAATCCCTAAAATTCCTACAAAATTATAAAAATACTAAATAAGACCTAAAAAATCCCGAAAACTGAAAAAACACTAAAAACATTGAAAACCCGTAAGAAAACCTTAAAAAAATAAACACATAAATCCTCTAAAAACCTAAAAATTGAGTAAAACCCAAAAAACACTCTACACCCTAAAAACATTAAAAACTACAAAAACAGATAAAATCCTAGAAACCCACATAAAATTCTATAATACCTATAAACCCCTAAAAATATAAAAACACAAAAAACATTGAAAACCCTAAAAAGTAAAACAAACCCTATAAACACAAAAAATCCTAAAAACACTAAGAAACCATCAACACTTATAAAAACCCTAAAAACATAAAAATCCTAAAAAATTGCTACCAATAACATAAAAGATAAAATAACTAAAAACCATTAAAAACTAAAATATAACCATAGTAATATTAAAACACTTAAAACCCATAAAAACTATAAAAACCGAAAAAAAAATCCTAAAAACCTAAACCACTACAAATCTCCAACATCCCTAAAAATAGTATAGAGCATAAAAATCCCAAAAAATCCCTAAAAACATAAAAAATCCCTAAAAAACTTTAAAAACATAGAAAATAACTAAGAAAATAGTGAATTCTAAAAAACATTAAACCTATAAATACCTTAATAAATTCTAAATATCCTAAAAGACCCTAAAAACCCTGAAAAACTAAAAAATGATAAAAACCTCAAAAACAAAAAATTCCCAAATGACACCTAAAATCACACTAAAAACTATAAAACCCATTTAAATCCATAAAAATCATTTAAAAATCCAAAAAACCCTTTAAAAATAATAAAAAATTCAAAAAAAAACAATAAAACCACAATAACTTCTCAAAATACCTAAAAATCCTAAAAAACTATATACATCCTTAAAAATCCTTAAAAATCCCTAAAAATAAAAAACAACACAAAAAACCCAGAAAAACCTAAGGAAACCCTAAGAACCTAGAAAAACTGAAAACCCCTATAAAACCTAAAAAAATTTAAAAACCTAAAAGCACTACAACCCTAAGAAACCCTAAAAATTGCTAAAAACACAAAAAACACTAAAACCCAATAAAACCCTGAAAACAAACTAAAAACCCTAAATCCCTTTATAACCTTAAAAAAATTAAAATTCTCTAAAGAAACTTAAAAACCATAAAAAAACCCTGAAAATCCAAAAAACAATAAAAACACTAAAAACTGCCAAAATCCATTAAAACCCTTAACTATCCATAAAATTTCAAAATAAAATCTTTAATCATACATAAAAACATAAAAAACCATAAAAACCCTAAAAATCCCTCAGATAAATATAAAAATATAAAACCACATAAAACCCATATATAGCCTAAAAATGAAAAAAATCCTAAATACCATAAATACATAAAAACCATAATCCCCTCCAAATCGTTAAAAAACTAAGAAACCATAAAATTTTAAAAAATACATTATTTCTTGAAAAACCCTAAGAAAACATAAAAACCAAAAAAAAAACATTAATTCTTAAAAAAACTAAAATGTTAAAAAGCCATAAAAACCCTAAAATCCAAAAATCCAAAAAAACCATAAAACCCCAAAAAACCATAAAAACCCCTAAAAACCTTAAAGATATATAAGAAAAGATCGAATTTACTCCCCTCTATAATAATGTAATTTCCCCGGGAAACCTTGACGATGACGACGGGATTCACGCATTTCCACCCCCCCCCCCCCCCCCCCCCCCCCCGCCGTAGGGGAGGGGCCTTCGCTGGCTTTCGTGGATGATAGCCCTTTGCTTCATTCCGGTCTTCAGACCTTCTGCCCCCTTTTCCACAGATCAAACTTTTTCCAAAGGTTCCTGGCCTTGTTGATAGACATCTAAAACTCTATATCTCGATTTCAGTGTTTAATAGAGACTTTGTTTTGCATAAGTTGACTTTGGTTGTTTGTCTCCTAACCTACCCCCCCCCCCACAGTGGACGTTTTTGATATATTTTTCTTTGAAAGTTGGGATCTACTTGATCATACTATGGTGGGTCTTGTGGAGAGCCACCATATTTTGATCCATTTTGTTTTCGAGGAATATCTCATCCATGCCTAGTCATTGTATTGTAGGAATTGCTGTGGTTCCCGGTTCTCCCTATTTTGATGAAGTTTTGATCTTAACTTGCATTGAGACTCTCTAATGGTGGAAACCTGTGTGAGGTTTTTGGAACTTCCTCTCCCCTTACAAATTTTTTTTACTATTTTGATGTTGGGGAACTTGGTAGGAAGGATCTTTTATGTGGATAGAAAGACTCATGATTTATGTCATCCAGTCGATCCTTGGGATTTTGGTGAGGTGGATGTTTATAAAGAGCCTCTGGACATTGTGTGGATCATTGTTGGTGAGGAGCTCTATTGGAGATAGCCTGTAATATTTTAGACTTGGATTGATTTCTGTTACTCTTCTCATGATCTAATTCACGATGAATGTGTCTATAGGAAAGGATTAAGGGGATATGGTGTTTTTAATCTGGTTTCAGAGGGCTTAGTGAAGGATGCCTGAATCTAGTGGGGGGAAGGAGGTGGTTATCAAGGAATCTCAGTTCTTGTCTCCCTAGCCAAAGGTTAGGGACAATTTTTCACGCCAAAGAGCTGATCTTGATTGTGGTGGTGACAAGAAGAAGGTTAGGGAGGATCCTTGCGAATTGGGGTTGGAGAATACAAATAATATCCATGGGAATGAAGAGGGTAATGTAGTGGTTGTGCATTTTTTTTATAGATTTAATGTTGAACAAGAAAGGAATAGGGAGGTTCATGATCAGAGTGATACTACCTTGTATAATAGGTTTGAGTGCCTTGTGTTTGTTGAGCCAGAGGGTGAGGTAGCAACATAGGGGGATGTGGCGGATAAAGGGACAATGGAAGAACCGGGTGATGTGGCTAGGCTAGGGACATAGATCCGTTCTGATCATGAGTAGATTGGGCCCTTCAGTTGCAGTGTGACTGAAGCGGTTGTGCTGAAATTGAGATATGATGACAATGCTAGAAATGAGGTGCAGGTGTTGTTAACAGAGAGAAATGTGGAGGTTGGGGAGGATGGGGTCGAGAGTGTGGCTGGATGTAGGCCTCCTCGACTCATTGTCCAAACACCTGGGGTGATTCTTGATGGATATTCTACTCGTGGAACTTGTTGTGTAGTTTCACAGGGGAAGGTGGATGAGCAGGGGTGATGGATAGGCAAGAGGTGGTGGTGGAGCAGGGGGGGCGTCTGTGGAAGGGAAGGTGAATGAGTAGGGAGAGGGAGCTGATCAGAGATATGTGCCCTATTTTTGTTAGGTGATGGGGGAGGAGGCTAAACAGGGGTATGTGCCTAGAAAATGGGAGTTGTCGGAGCAGTGTTCTGTAGTGATGGGGGGATCCCTGTAGCCTGGGATGGGGCCTTTGGTTTTGTTGGTGAATGAGGTGATTTCTTCTGGTGAGTCTTTATAGGGGGATTTTGCTCGGATTGATCATGAGTAAGGGAGGCTTCTGAACATAGGGAGGTGATTGATCCAACTGTGGAGGTATGAAAGATTCCTTGGGAGGAGGGGAAATTGAAATTTTCCCTAGCTGGTGTGGTTTCCAATCCCTACCTGGTTTTTGAGGAACCTACCCTGGTGGAACCTTATTTGCCGCAGTCTGGGACTCTTGTTTCCTAATCCCTAAATCAGAAAGCCTCCTTAATCCCTGATCGGGATTTTTTCAAGGAGGACGGTAAAAGGATTTCACATAACATGACTACGATCATTAAAGAGAGGGCCTTGCTAGAGGTGGACACTCCTTATGTGAAGGAATACAAATCTACAGGGTTATCTTTAGATCCCCGAAATAGGAATCCTTGGAAAGACTATTCTACTTTTCCAAAGACAGTGTCCACGAGAGCCTCTTGCAAAGCCTAGGAAGTTGCATCTGGCAAGAGAGGTCTATCTGTCAAGGCACAACTAAATGTGGAGCAACAACCTCTCGGATAGTATTACACTACCTTCCTAAAGCAATATGAATCATCTGAATGGGAGTCAGTGGAGTTAGATGCTTCCATTGGTTATGGTGATGATGGGGACCCATATGGGGATGGAGATGTTGATTTGTAGTTCCTTCTGCTTTCTCTTCTACATTTTGGGTCTTTGGGGTTTTGGTGTCTTGGGGGGTTTAGGGCTTTTCAGCGTGGGATTTTTGGCCCCACCTCACCCTTCTCTACTTTTCTTTTCTTTTGATAAATTTTAGGAGGGGTCAGGATTAGCCTGGCCTCGCACCTTCGTTGCCCTAAAAACCACTATAAACTATAAAAACCCTTTAAACCACTAAAATGGTAAGAAAATCTAAAAAAAATAAAACCCAAAAAAACAAAAAAAAACAAAAAACACAAAAAAACCATGAAAACCATAAAATAACTGAAACCCCTAAAAACATAAAAAATCCAAAAAACCCATAAAAATTCTAAAAAATACCTAAAATAACAAAAAATGTATAAAATATTTAAAAAATTAGAAAAATCCTATGAAAGAAATTTAAAACCTAAACACACTTAAAACTCATAAAACCCAAAATATGATAAAAACCATTGAAACCAAAATCCACAAAAGTCCTCAAAATCCATAAAATCTCTAAAAACCAAATAATCCTAAAAATTCCCAAAAAAACACTAAATTTTTTAAAAAACCTAAAACCCAAGAAAACCCATAGAAAACAATAAAAACCTAAAAAAAATATACACCCTAAAAACCTAAAAAACACAAAAACCCTAAAACCTATAAAAGATCCTAAAAACACTAAAAAACTAAAAACATTAAAAAACCAAACAACTCAAAAAAGAACACTAAAAAACAAACACACAAGAAACCCCTATAAAATCTAAAATCCATAAAAACTAGTAAAAACCCTAAAAAAATAAAAAACCTAAAAAATCCCTAAATATACATTAATATATAAAAAACCCTAAACCTCTAAAAAACAAAATGAAAACCATTAAAACCTAAAAGAAATTACAACCTCAAAAAACCCAAAAGAAACTGTAAACCCTTGAAAACCCTAAAAACCATCAAATCCTGAAAAACATAAAAAAACACACAGATCCTAAAACAATCCCCAAAAATACCTAAAATGTATTCACCCTAAAACCCCAGTAATCCCTAAGAAAACCTTAAAACCCCAAAAACACTCAAAGCCCTAAAATCCTACAAAACTTAAAAACCCCAAGCGACCATAAAACCATAAACCCCATAAAAACCTTAAACCCCCTAAAATCCATAAAACCCATAAACGCCGTTAAAGTCCACTAAAAAATATAAAAACCATTTAAAACCCTAAAATGCTAAAAACACTAAAAAACATAAAACCCTTAAATGCTCATAAAAACCTGAAAACACCATAAATATAAAATCCATAGAAGTACTAAATCCACTAAAAATAATTAAAAACCATAAAAACCCAAAAAAATACAAAAAACCCTAAAATATATAATAACCTAATAAAATAAAAACTCTAAAACCCCTAAGAAAACCATAAAAAACTAGAAACACTGAAAACCCATAAAAACCTAAAAATTCTAGAAACAATAAAAATCCTAAAAGCCCTAAAAACCCAAAATAACATTAAAATGTTAAAAAACCCCTAAAACCCCTAAAACCCCTATAAACATAAAAACCCAGAAGAAACACTGAATATCGTTCAAACCCATAAAAATGTTAAAAACTCTATAAAACCTTTAAACCCCCAATAATTAAAAAACCCCGTAAAACCTAAAAACACTATAAAAACTCTAAAATACTAACAAACTTCAAAATCCCTAAAACCCCCCAAAAATATAACTTACTAAAAAAATCCTTAAAATCACCTAAAACTTTAAAACCCATAAAACCCTGAAAACTGCTAGGAAATCCTCAATAACCATGAAACACATAAACCTTTAAAAAACCTAAAAAACACTAAAAACACTAAAACCCATAAAAACCCATAAAAAATTCAAAAAACCCTTAATATCAATAAAAACCCTCAGAAACCATATAAATTCTATGAAATCTAAAACAATTACTCAAAATGTGAAAACCCTAAGATAAACATAAAACATAAAAAAACTTAAAATCTCTAAAAACTAAAAAATAAAAAAAATGTTAACCCCTAAAAAACCTAAAAACCATAAAATACCCTACAAAAAATAAAAATAATAAAAACCCATAAATACCCTAAACCACTAATAACTAAAAAATCCCTTCAGACCCTTAAAAATATTAGAAAATTCTAGAAAACATTAAAACCCATAAAAACTAAAACAACATAAAAATCCTAAAACCCCATTTAAACCCAAAACCCCTCAATATCCCATAAACCCATTAAAAAAATAAAAACATAAAAAAAGAACAAAAAATCCATAAAAACATAAAAAACCAGTAAAATATGAAAAACTGTAAGAAAACTATTAAATCCTAACAAAACATAAAACCCCTAAAACATAAAAAAACGCTACAAATCCTATAAAACCCTTTAAACCTTAATACATTAAAAAGTATCAAAATACTTAAATATAATAAAAACCATAAAATTCCTAAAAAAATTTAAAATCCATAAAATTATAAAAATCTTTAAAAACTGGGAAATACCTAAGAAAACCATTAAAACCTAAAAACAATTAAAAACCCTAAAAAACCCAAACCCCATAAAATCCTTAAAAGTCCTAACAACACCTTAAAACCAATAAATAGCGGAATCCTGTAAAAACCCTTTAAACACCTAAACGTTATAATACCTTGAAAAACATTAAACACCATTAAAACTCAAAGAACCTAAAAAACCAAAAAAAATATAAATCCCTAAAACCCATAAAAACCCTCAAAATACATAAAATCCAAAAAAAATCTATTTTAAAATCCCAGAAAATTTTAGTAAATGTTAAACCCTCTAAAAACCTTGAGAACCTGTACGAAAACCATAAAAAACATGAAACACTTAAAACCACTAAAAATAAAAAATTCTAAAATCCATAAGAAATCCTAAAAAAACTAAAAAAATTTAAAACCCCTAAAAACCGATAAAAGACAAAAAAAACTACAAAAAATCTACACGCTGTTTAGACCAATAAAAACATGAAAACCCCTAAAAACTCTTAAAATTTATAAAAAACTAAAACACATCATAAAAATGAATAAAATATATCAAAAACCAAAAACCCTAAATTCAGTTAAAATACATATATGATAAAAAACCCTAAAAATCATTAAATACTCTAAAAATCAATATAAAATTTAATAAACTAAAAACCCAAAAAACCCAAAGAAATACTTAAAATACTAAAAACACTTAAAACAATTTATAATTAAAAAATGCTAAAATCCATAAAAAAATCTAAAATCACTAAAAACCATAAAACCCATGAAATCTCTAAAAACTCTAAAACACTTAAAAATCCCTAAAAATCACTAAAAACGTAAAAAATCCCTAAAAACATGAAAACCCTTAATAATAACATAAAACACTATAATAAATATTCCCCCCAAAAATGCTAATAATAATAATAGACCCTAAGAACCCTAAAAACGATAAAGACCCATTAAAACAATATAAAACCCTACTACCCCATGAAACCCTAAAACCAATAAAAACTATGAAATCTATTTAAAACCCTAAATTTTTTAAAAATACTCTAAAAACAATAAAAAATCCCATAAATCCCCAAAAAACCATAAAATCCCTTAAAACACTAAAAATTCCAAAAAATTGTGAAACAAAAAAAAACCCTAAATCATTAAAAACAAAAAAAACAAATGAAAATTGTAAGAAATAGAAAAAAATTTAAACCCCTAAAACCCTAAAAACTCTAAAACCCAAAACACCCCAAAACCCCCCAAAACCCTTTATAGAATAAAAATCATAAATCCCATAAAAACCATAAAAAACCCTAAAACACCAGAACACCCTAAAACCCACTAAAACACTATAACCATTTAAACCCCTAAAAAGTTAAAAACATTATAAAGTCCTTAAATACATAAATACTTGAAAAAAATATAAACCCCCTGAAAAATAGTAAAAACCCCTAAAATCCAAAAACCCTCAAAATCCCTAAAAAGCAAAAAATTCTTAATAAACCTCGAAATCCTTAAACCTGGTGAAAAACCTAAAAATATTTAGAAACACTAAGAAAACATTGATACCTAAAAACACTTAAAATATCTAAAAACATTATAAAGCATAAAAATTCTAAGAAAACCTAAAAGTGTGAAAAAATGTAAAAACCCTTTAGAACCCTTAAAAAACCTCAGAAAACCTTAAAAACAAAAAACACCTAAAACTCCTAAAATCTAAAAATCTTAGAAACCCTAAAATACCCTAAAAACTCTCAATATCCCAAAAAACCTAAAATCCCAAAAAACCATAAAAACCCTTAGAAACCATAATTAGTTGAAAAAAATTATAAAACCCTAAAAACCCACAAAAAACTCTCAAAAGACGTTAAACCCCTGAAAAATTACAATAACTCTAAAAATCATAAAAACCTAAAAACTCACAAAAAACCTAAAGCCCAAAAAAACCATAAAATCCTAAAAAACCCAAAAGACCCTCAAAATATCTAAAAACACTAAAATAACAAAAAATATCCATAAAAAAATATAAAAAAACCAAAGAACCATGAAAACCCTGAGAGAACTTTTAAGACCAAAAAAAAACATGAAAACCCTGAAAATCCTAAAAAAACAAAAAAAAACTAAAAATACTAAAACCCTAAACCCATCAAAATACATTAAAAACAAAAAAGACCATAAAAATCAAAAAAATATCCTAAAACACCTTAAAAAACAAAAAACACTGAAACCTATGAAGACTGATAAGAAATAAATAAAAATATATAAACAATTTAAACCCCTAAAAACTCTAAAAATACTAAAAACTCTAAAAGAACCCCCAAAACCCTAACCCCCCTAAAAACCATAAAAATCATAAAAACTGTAAAAACCCAAGAACCCCATAAAACTATACAAATCATTAAAAACTATAGAACCCCTTTAATCCCCTAAAAACCTTAAAAAATATATAAAACCATTAATATTACTAAATCCCTAATAAAACCCAAAAAAATACAAAACCTAAACCACCTAAAAATCCAAAAACTCTCAAAATCCCTAAAAACCATAAAAAACCAAAAAATCCTCCAAAACCCTAAAAATCTATAAAAACATAAAAACCCTAAAAACACTAAAATTCTCAAAGAAAACCTTAAAAACATAAAAACACATAAAACCCCAAAACCCTAAAAAAATGTAAACCCAAAAAATAAAAAAACCATTAAAACCCTAAAATCCCTCAAAATCCCTAAAAAAACTAAAAAGATACAAAATCATAAATATAACATCAAATCCATAATAACATAAATACCCCAAAATCCCTAAAAACAATAATAAAACCTTAAAAACCGATAAATAATTAAAACCCATAAAAACCTAAAAAATGAAAAAAGCAGAAAAGAACCTAAAAACCCATAAAAATCGTAAAAATGTGTGAAAAAGTAAATAACCAATAAACACATAAATAACTATATAAACTTTAAATACTATAAAAACCATTCAAACCCCTAAATACATTAAAATCTATAAAAAACCATAAAACATAAAAATTACAACAACCTTATAAATCCAAAAAACCACAATAACCTTATAAACACTAAAAACCATCAAAATCAATAAAAACCCTAAAGACCCATAAAAATCATTAAATTCCCAAACCCCCCCTAAAAATGTAAAAACCCATACAAACCTATAAAACCCCTATAAAATCCCTAAAAACATAAAAATACTAAAACCCCCTAAAAACCTAAGAAATGATAAGACTCGAAAACCCCAAACCCAAACAAAATCCATAAAAACCTTAAAAACATTATAAATACTAAAAAATTCCTATAAATGGAAAAAATATGAAAAACCCTCGAAAACCCAAATAAATACTTTAAAACATAAAACACTTAAAACCCCTAACAACCATTAAAATGATAAAAACCCTGAAATACCCTAAAACCCTTAAAAACCATAAATCCCCCCCCAATGATAAAAAACTATAAAACCAATGAAAACCATAAAGGCAACTAGAAACACTAAAAAATTAAACCCATACAAACAATAAAACACTCTAAGTAACATATATACCCATAAATTAAAAACCCACAAAACCATAAAAATCCCAGAAAAACCCTAATACCTTTAAAAATCTCACAAAATACATAAAAATCCAAAGAATTCCCAAAAAATCACTATAAATTTAAAAAAACAAAAAAACCCTGAAAATCCGTAATAAAAGATTCAAAAACATAAAAACTCTTAAAACTTATAAAAACATAAAACTGCAAAAGAAAATAAAAACCCATAAATATCCCTAAATCCCTTAAATTCCAAAATAACCCTTAAATCCTAAAAACCACCTAAAACCCTGAAAAACACTAAAAACTGTAAAAACCTTTAAACCAGTAAAAACTTTAAAAAATATTAAAACCTTCAAACCCCTATAAAACTCCAAAAAACACAAAAATACTAAAAAATACATAAAAACCATAAAAACCATCAAAAATATAAAATCCCTCAAAACCCATTAAAATCATAAAAGACACTAAAAATCCCTAAACACATAAAAAAACCCTAAAACCCATGAAAACCCTAAGAAAACCATAAAAATATAAAAACACTTGAAAACCCAAAAACTTGAAAATTATAAATTACCTAAAAATAAATAAGGCCCGAAAAACCACAAAACACCTCAAAATTCCTAAAAAACAGAAATACCCTATAACAATTTAAAAAAATCCCTAAAAATACATAAAAATCTAAAAAATAGAAAAAACCCTAAACCCCCACGAAAACCTTAAAAACATAAAACACTTTAAATCCCTAAAAAACATAAAAAAATAAAAAACATCCAAGAAGATAATAAAAAACCTAAAAAACCAAAAGAAACATGAAATACCTAAAAACAGTAAAAACCATAAAACTCATAAAACCCTAAAAACCCACTAGAAACTCTAAAAACCCTTTAAACCCCTAAAAATGATAAAAAATAAATAAAAAAACATAAAACACTAAAAACCACTAAAAAACTCAAAAAAACACTAAAAACCAAAAAAACCGTAAAAACCTAAAAAACCTATAATCCCATAAAATCTATTAAAACTATAAAATACAATAAAATATTATAAATCCCTAAAAAATCCATAAAATCCTAAAAACCCCTAAAACCTAAAAAAACCTTTATGTAAACCGTACAAACTAATAACACTTAAATCCCCCAAAACCTAAAAGGACACTAAAAACATATAAAAACCAATAAAGCCCCTAAAAACATAAAATAACCCAAAACATCCCAAAAACATTAAAACCAATTAAAACCAATAAAAAAACTAACTAAAAATATTATAAACCATTAAAACCCTAAAAATAATAAAAGACTATAAAAATATTAAAACCCCTAAAAACTAAAAAAAACCAAAACCCCCAAAAAAACCTAAAAAACCCAAAAAACCCCAAAAAACCACTAAAACATTAAAAATTAATAAAAACCATACAAAAATATAAAGATCCTAAAAACTCATAAAACCCTATAAATTTAAACACCATAAAAACCCTGAAAAATCTAAAGAAAACCATAAAAACATAAAAACACTTAAAACTCTTAAAAAACTATAAAACACCAAGACCTTAAAACCCCAAAAAACCCTGAAAAAATATTAAAAACCCAAAAAACCATAAAATTCCTAAAAAAATCCCTAGAAATCCTAATAAAACAAAAAATTCCTAGAAATTTTTAACAACCATAAAAAATGAACAATTCTAAGAACATTAAAATAATCCTAAAACCTTAAGCCACCAAACCCTATAAGAACATTAAAAACACTATGAACCGATAAAAACCCCAAAAAACAACCAATATTTTTAAAATGAATTAATCCCCTAAAACCATTAATAATTTTAAGACACCTTAAAACCCTAAAAAACTCAAAAGAACCAAAAACCTAATAAACCATAAAAATGATAACACCCCTAAAAACCATCATAAATCCTATAATCCCTAAAAAATCATAAAAACCATAAATTACGTAGAAACCCATAAAATCATAAAAAAACCTAAAAAAATGAAATAACCTAATAAAAACATAAAATAATAAAATTATTTAAAACTCCTAAAAAACTTGAAAATTGTAATAAAACCCCCTAAACCCTAAAAACCCTAAAAACCATAAACCCCTAAAATTCACTAAAACCCCCAAAACCATTGAAATACTAAAAATCCATAAAAACCCCTGAATATTTAAAAACCAAAAAACTCAAGAAAAAAACCCAAGTTAACCTTAATAACATAAAGTCACTTAAAACCACTTGGAATCCTAAATTCTCTAATAGCCCTAAAAACCCTAAAAACATTAATGACCCATAAAACCCCCTATAAACTCTAAAAACTCTAATTTCCCATAAAAACCTATAAAAATAATAAAAACACTAAAACCCATTTAAACCCCAATAAACATAAAACACAAAAAAAAACATGAAAATCCTAAAAACTAAAAGAACACTAAAAACAAAAAAATGAAAAAACCACCAAAAACCCAAAAAAACTCAATAGTATAAAAACCCCTGAAATTATTAAAAATACTAAAAAATTATATGAATCACTTAAATCATGAAAACCCCTAAATCCCTTAAAACCCCTAAAAATCGAAAAATAATTAACAACCTTAACAACATGAAAAATTCTGAAAACCAAAAAACCCTCAAATAACCTAAATCTATAAAAATCAATAAAATCCCAAGGAAACCATAAAAATACAAAAAATCCCTATATATCCTAAAATTTTAAAACCCCCTAAAAACCCTAAAAACCCCTAAAAGAATCTTGAAATCCTAAAAACACTTGAAATCCCTAAAAACCCTAAAAACTGCCAAAACCCCTAAAAACCATAAAAACCCTAAAAACCTTAAAAACCCTAAAACCCAAAAAAGCCCTAAAACCCTTAGAAATCCCTGGAAACCATAAAAACCCTAAAAACCCACAATAATCCAAAAAGACCTAAAAAAAATTAAAATCCCTTAAAACTAGGAAAACCCATAAAAAACATTAAAAACCTATGAAACACATTATACCACTAAAAAACCTTACCAATGTTAAAAACCCTTAAAAATACTAAAACCCTAAAAACCCTAAATCCTATAAAAAACATAAAAATCAGGAAATTCAAAAGAGTTCATAAAAACGTAAAACAACCTAATAACCCAGAAAATTCAATGGAAATCATTAAAAACCAAAAATATCTTATAACTCATAAGAAACTGTAAAACACAAAAAACACTAAAACCCCTAAAAAGACCCTGAAAACCTTAAAATCCATAAAAACAATAAAACCCTTAAAAACTAAAAAACCATGAAAACCCTAAAACCACTAAAAACAAAAAAAATCACTAAACCCCTAAAACAATAAAAAACTATAAAATTATTTAGAAATCTAAATTCTCAAAAAACCCTAAAAACACAAAAAAATACATAAAACCCTAAAAAATATTAAAAATCCTTAAAATCCCTAAAAACCATAAAAAATATAAATAAAAAAAATCACAAAGAAACCTCTAAAATAATAAAAAACATAAAAACCATGAAAACCAATATGAAAAACATAAAAACATAAAAACTCTTAAAACCCCTAAAAACATAAGAGATACAAAAAACCATAAAACTAATAAAACTCAAAATACCTTAAAAACCTAAATAGAAACTTAAAAGTATAAAAAACCATTTAAACCCTTAAAAATGTAAAAAAAATATTAAAACCCTTAAATCCCCTAAAATTTAAAAAAGAACCCCTAAAAAGAAAAAAAATACAAAAACTCAAAAATCCTTTAAACCCCTAAAACCCTAAAAACCCATATAAACTATAAAAAATAGAAAACAAATCCTCAAAAAGAAAAAAAATTCCAAAAAATAAAAAAAATGCAAAAAAAATTGAAAAACCTAAATAAAACGATTAAAATATAAAAAAGACATAAAACCCCTAAAAAACTAAAAATTGATAAAAATCATAAAACCCTAAATACAAAGAAAACACTAAAACCCTTCAAACAACTATTAAAACTCTAAATAACCCTAAAAATCGTATAAATACACTATAATCACTAAAAAAATAAAATACCCTAAAACCCTAGAAAACCCTATGAAAACCTTAAAAACCTAAAACACCTAAAAACCCTAAAAACAAAAAATTAAATAATAAAGAATATAAAGAACATAAAAATTAGAAAATACCCTTAAAACCCATAAAACCCATAAAACACATAAAAAACATAAAAAATTACTATAACCCCCTCAAACCCTAAATATCACTAAAAACCTAGAAAATAAATTAAAAACATAAAAAATTCTTAAAATATCATAAAAACATAAAAATCCCTAAAACCTGAAAAACCCTAAGAAAACAAAAAAACCAAAAAACGAATAAAAATGAGAAAATCATATAAAAAAAGTGAAAACCCCTAAAAAACCTAAAAGAACCCTAAAAATAATAAAACCCCTAAAAACCATTAAACCCATAAAAACCATTAAATCCCTAAAACCAAAAAAAGCCTAAAACACTAAATGTCAAATAACCCTTCACACCACTAAAAATGATAATTTTTTTATAAAACTTTAGAATCCAAATAAAGTAAAAAATCCTAAAACCCCAAAAAAAATCCTTAAAAAACCTAAACCCCCTAAAACAATTAAAATCACTAAAAATATAAAGCATAAAAATACTGAATAATCCCTAAAAATAATAAATAACATAAAAAACCCAAAATACAATGAAAACTACTTAAAAACCTTCAAAACTTAAAAACACATAAATAATACAAAAAACCTAAAAATATAAAAACCAAAAAACCCTAAAAACCAAAAATATTCTAAGAGCCTCACTTCCCTAAAAAATAAAAAAAAATTAAGAAAGGGTGATAAACACTGATAAAAACTTAATAAATCTCAAAACTATGATAAACCTTATGAGAACGTTAAAAACATAAAAAGAGTTTAATTCCTTAAAAACCTAAAAAACTTGACACCCATCTAAAAAGACACTAAAAATCCTTAAAAATATAAATACCCATAAAAACACTAAAATTCCCTAAAATTCTTATAACCACACTAAAAACACTAAAAACAATCTAAACCCTTTAAAATGTTATTGTTTCGCACGGATTTCGGGGATTACCTCCTGAACGGGAGATTCAAAGGTTCCGATCGGTTTCTATCGGGTTTGTTCGTAGAACCGGAAACACCCAATGATTCCACATCTGTTTGGACCCACTTTCCAAAGGTAGGCGCTCATTAGCTTGTGGACTGATGAGGCTTAGGAATTTTCATTGGTCGAGAGGATGGGAGGTCGGACTCATCACACCTTTTTGAGGGGAATTATTTTCTACTCCGGGACTCTCTTTATAGATTTAAGTTATGTTCGTGAATCCTTATTACATTACCAAGTATAAAATGTGCTTTCCTTTAGTTTTAACAATTAATGATTAAATATGCAAGAAATTTAGAGAATCTTCTATATGTATTCGAGGTTCTTCATCAATAGAGAATCATCTATATCTGTTTAGAGATTCTTGGTTAATGGTATCCTTCAAAACATTTATATAAAAGTCTCTTGGTCATTATGATGACCAGGCTGGTTTTAAAGCCACTCAGTGGGGCACTTGAAGTTTATCGTCATTCAGAAGGACAGGGATTATTTTAAAGTTGGGATCGAACCCATAAATGGGCTACCTACATATCCTTTGTTTTGGAAAAGGAATCAGAACCCACGTAGTTCGAGTAATGGAGTATGATGTTTTATGATTGATGGCTCAAAGAAGAATGTCATAATTACTTTTACACTCTAAACTCACGTGAGTCATGCTCGGTGTGAGAAACAAGAGGCATTGGTAAAAATTTAGACAATTGTGCCATGAAAGATGCAATCATAAGAAATTGTTTGGGGCATAGGTATGTATGACTGCCCGGATAGATGAAGGTTTAGGATTCACTTTTAGGGAGAAAATCCAGGAACAGGGTCCATAAAGGTATATGTGCTTTATGGAGATTTGAATACTCTAATCTTGGGGATTACTCCTAAGGAGGATGCCCAAGTTAGGAGGGGACTTATGATTAGGTTTTACTCCTGAAAAGGAAACCAAAATCAAGGGTAAATTAGGACTGTTTAAGAGAAATTTACGGGGGCTTGGGGTTTACTCCTGAAAAGGAAACCCAAGATTATGACTGGGACTTACTCCTAAAAAAGGAGGCCTAGGTTATGACTGAGTCTTATTCCTAAAAGGGAGACCTAGGTTAGGGGACTTGGGGCTTACTCCCGAGGAGGATGCCCAAGTTAAAGGAATTAAGGTTTGGGGCTTACTCCTGAGGAGGATGCCCAAGTTTGGGAACTTTAAGAATTTGGGGCTTACTCTTAAAGAAGGATGCCCAGGTTAAAGGATTATGATTGGGGCTTACTCCTGAGGAGGATGCCCAAGTTAAAGGATTATGATTGGGGCTTACTCCTGAGGAGGATGCCCAAGATTATGATTCTCTCATCTTAAAGGATGAGGTTGAATGAATTAACTCTCTATATTTAGTGACATAAGGATATTTAAATCACTAGGTTTTGAGAGATATTCCACAGAATTCCTTTCAGATAAGGAAGTCAAATCAAGAAATCATGCCATAAATGGCTTTGAAGAGTGTCTTGAAGACTGAATCTTGAAAAGGAAAGGTGTAATGGCTTAAGAGGGGTAAAATGGGCAAGATGGGCACCCAAAAAGGTAGGGGCGCGCAAGTCTTGAAAGGCGCGCAAGTCTTCCGTGGGTGCGCAAGTTTTGGTCACGCAGGTATACCTGCGCGACACATGGTGTACTTGCGCGATTTTCAACCAGCATTGAAATATTTGAGCAACTCTTTTTTAAACCCTTTAGAATCCTCTTGTGGTTCTTCCAGAAAAGGGGCGCGCAAGTTATATTGAAGGAAATAAATCGGCGCGCAAGTGTTTGATAAGTTTCAACACTTAGGCCTTCCTTCTTCTCTTTAGATATTCCGTTCTAGGTAAGAAATTACCTTAAAAGTATTCCGGAAGCTTTGAGAAGAGACTTGGGCGTCGAGAGCTTCAATCCGAGTTTCTGGAAAAAGATCATATCGAATGGGGGGCCCACAGGGTCTATTTATAGGCAAGAGAAGACCCCGGGCGGTTACAGGGCGGTTACCACTTAGGTCGCGCAAGTCACCTGCGCGACCAAGGGTGTCGCGCAAGTGTACTTGCGCGATAGTGATAAAACTTGCGCGGTGCAGTTGTTGTCGATCCTTTGTTCATGCCTTTGTCGATTTTTTATGTTTTATTCAAAGGTTGAATCACTTTGAGCTCAGATATTCCCTTTTCCGATCTTTAGATTCTGTGACGAAAGGAGCGTCAACAAAAGTCCCCCCTCAGAGTTGGATCCCGAGAGAAATGAGGATTTGACTCTGAGGAAATCGAATCCCTCCAAAGGAAAAGGGAGGCGCGCAAGTCTTCATTGCACAGAGGGCGGCGCACAAGTTTTCGTCGCGCAGGCCTTAAGCGCTCTGAGTGCGGCGCGCAGATAGGCCTCCTGGCCTATAAATACAGGGCCCTCACCTCCATACAAGTATCCGGATTTCCGGACTTCATACCTTCTCGAGCTCTCGCCGCGCAGGTCACCTAAGCCGCGCAAGTCTCTTTTCCACTTTTCCCTCGCTGTCGCGCTCCTTTAAAGGTATTCTTACTTGCGCGGTTTAGACTTGCGCGTCCAAAACTAGCGCGGCACACAAAATACTTGCGCTCCATTGTTTAGACTTGCGCGACTAAATGCCTTGGCCATTTTTTTCGAATTCTTTCACAAATTTTATGAAAAATAAACCCATTTAAGAGTTAAATTTGTTCAACTTTTGTGCATATTCAATGGCTCCTAAGGGAATTGGAACGACTGCTGAACTGGCTAGCAAGCGGATTGATGACATGATGAACATCATTGGCCATGATTACTATGATATCGGCGACATCACTCTCCCAGATTTGGATAAGTACTTGAAGAAATATCATCTTAATTTCCCACAGAGCATCCATCTGCCTCTGTGTGGTCATGGTCATCTGCAAGGAGTCAATGTTCCAAATGCAAATAATTATACACCTGAGATGCAGCTGCACTGCTACTCCTCTATTTCGGTTATGCTGTGCATTAAGAGCAACAACAATGGTGCGAACTTTCAAATTCTTCCTCCATGTCATTTCCTTGAAGATATGAAAATGGAAAACCCATGGGCTGAAATGTTTTCCACTGCCGGTTGGTGGAGAGAAGACAAACATGGTATTAGAGCAATATCTGAAAAGAGTACTCTCTCCAAATGGCTCTTTACTTCCAATGCTCCATTCTCAAATCCATGTATCCATCTTCCAAGTCTCTTGGACAGAAACAGAGTCACTGTTTGATCAGCAGAAAATTTTCTCAAACCGCACTCAAGAACATCCTTTAAAATTGTTCCAAGAAGAGCTAGTATCACGACATCTCTTATTGTATCCAATTGAATGAATGAATTTCAGGTGGTTGCTGATGAAGCTCGGGATGCCGTAAATCAAATGAAGTGTTATGTTGAAATCCTCTTGTAATTCTCGAAAAAGAGAAGAGACTCCAGTCTGTGGATGTCCTTCTAACTCTTGTGTATCAATGAAAAACACTTTCGTCTTCAATCATTTGTACCTACATTCTTTCATTACCTGCTTCAAATTTACTTAAGCCAATGGGCCTAGTAAGCATAGTTTGATTTTTTTACTAGTATTATTACAAATAATCCTACAAACTATGAACTTTTTAATTGCCCAATATTACCTAAATTACACATAAATGTATATTTAGTGAGCTGTAACTTGACTTTTATTCAGAGTTCCTTTGTCTTTTGTGGGCAGTTTAAAGTCATGCATGCCGGACATAAAGGGGCTAATGTTTAAGGTCGAAATAGCTTTGACCAAAATAGATTAAAATTGATTCAATTCCTTGACAATTCATCTGAAAACATACTACCATAGTCAAGTATGAGGGAAAATATGTAAACTATGGCTTAAGAATATTTGAATATGAGGAATGATATGAAAAAGAGCTAAAAGGCATTAGAAGAAGTTGTTTCCAAGAATGAAGTTACTATTATTTAACAAAACCCGTTAGGGGTTTGAAATATGCAGGGCCACCTATGGGCATTGGCTGCATGGTCAAATAAATAGCATCTTTTGGCTGACAAGTCTGTTATGTGGACTGTTTATGCAAGGCCACCTATGGGCACGTGCTGCATAGTCAGGCAAAAGAACTCCCAGAAATTTACTTTCCTAGTGCTAAAAGCCAGTGAAAGTTTATGGAGATTCAAATTATCTAAATTATAGAGTTTGTTGTATGGAAAGAGGTACTTGAATATGGAGAAGATATTTCCGAACAAGAATATTGAAGAACTGGATGAATATCACTCCTACGAAGGTCTGACCCAAACGTAGGGAAGAAGAATAAACCATAGACTTGAATACTTTCAGATCATGAAAAAGGATATGGGACAAATATGTTAAGGATGGATATTTTTTGCGGATCCCTACATACTTTCGTTTAAGACAAATAAGGACAAAAGAGGCATTCTTCCCAAGAATGAAGTTACCATTATTTAACAAACCCGTTAGGGGGTTGAAATATGCAGGGCCACCTAAGGGCAATGGTTGCATGGTCAAATAAATAGCATCTTTTGGCTGACAAGTCTGTTATGTGGACTGTTTAAGCAAGACCACCTATGGGCACGTGCTGCATAGTCAGGAAAAAAGAATTCTCAGAAGTTTGACATTTTTGTGACTAGAAGTCATGAAAAGGGTTATGAAGATCTGAAAATATTTTAAGGTTAGGATTATAACACATAAATATGGGTATTGTCCAATGTATATAGAGATACATATGTCAATGGAAACCATAATCATGTTGTGGCTGGGTCCTGAATTGAAATTTTGGACTTCACTACGTATCTCATAAGAATGAGAATCAAGCCATACGTAGTTCTTGAAATGCATTTTAACGTCGTGCAAGACGAAAGTATGAGTGATCTTAGTTTAGGGTCATAGAATTCGGACCATAATAATGAATACACAATGTGTGTTTTCATGAGGACTTTTCAGCCAAGGGACTGAATGTGAAATTTGGGGTTAGGCCCAAAAGACTTGGGACTGGATTCGAGGTACACTCGAATGTTCCTACGTATCCCATAAGGATGGGAATCAAGTCCACGTAGTTCTAGAAATACCCTTTGTACAAATTTGGTTCGTACATGTGAAGGGTGAAAGGGGACTTTAGTGCAATGATGGATTAACCTAAGATAAAAAGGTTAGGCATTACCATGTATGCATGTAGTCTTTTGAAAATGAAAACCATGATTGAAAAATCAATGTCAATAATAGTTCTCTCTCAAATGAGGAAATCAAAGAATATTGTAGTTTATTGTCGTACCAGACAAAAGTGTTGTATAGTTTAACGTCATATAACAAGGACGAAAGTGAATCAATGTAAAGATATTGATTCCAGGGGCGGTTTCACGAATCAACATCATATGAGATGGTGGGGAACCGATGTGAAGAGATTGTTTTTGGGCTTGAACCCTGGGAGGTTGCCTACATACCCAGCCTGGAGGGCAAGGATCAAAGTCCGTGTAGTTCAATTAAAGAATGAATTAATGATCAAGTTGTTCTTGTGGACAACGATCTAATTAAAATGTTGATGGGACTTACACATGGTTAGGAGCCCAAAGAGAGTGTTATGGTTGAGGTTTTCTCTAAGCTCACGTGAGTCATACTCGGTGTGAGAAACAAGAAGAAACAACAACCTTAACGGTGCACAGTTTAATGTCATGTAGGACATAAAAAAGGGACTATGCAGTTTAAAGTCTTGCAGTTAGGACTATTGGTGCTGCACAGTTTAGTGTCATGTAGCAGGGACAAAATAACAGTTTAATGTCATGTAGGACATATCAAGGACTTTCTGTACATTTTAGCGTCATGTAGTTAGGATGATGGGGACAATACAGTTTAACGTCATATTGAATGAAAGGGGGACTGTGCAGTTTAATGTCATGCAGTAAGGACAAAGGAGTGTACCATTTTAACGTCATGTCGGACGAAAGTGCCAATAGTTTAAGGACATATGCATGGACCGTGAATGGTGCAGTTTAATGTCATACTGGACTTTTGAGATTATATAGTTTAACGTCTTTCCGGACGTGAGGGACTTTTATACAGTTTAGCGTCATGTAGTTAGGACGTCACAGTTTAACGTCTTGCTGGACATAAAGGATTTGCAAATAGTTTCTGGTCATATACATGGACCAGGGATGATGCAGTTTAAGGTCATGCTGGATGGTTTAGGGAACTTTTTCACTGTTTAATGTCGTGTGAGACGAAGTTGCAGTTTAAGTCATACTGGACCATTGCTGTATATTTTAACGTCATATAGCAAGGACGAACTGGTGCTGTACAGTTTAAAGTCATGTAGCTAGGACTAAGGTGAACCAATATGAGGATATCAGTTCTGGGGACTTTTTACAGTTTAACGTCATGCTGGACGATGAAAGTGCCACACAGTTTAATGTCATGTTGCTAGGACACAATATAGTTTAATGTCATCTCGGAAAAAATATAGGAACTTCTGTACAGTTTAACGTCATGTAGATAGGACATAATACAGTTTAGTGTCATGTAGGACAATATATGAACCAATATAGTTTAATGTCATCTCGAACATAATACAGTTTAGTGTCATGTAGGACATAATACAGTTTAGTGTCATGTAGGACAAAATATGAACCAACGTGATTGTTTTTGGATCTGGGAACAATATTTTGTGTTTATACAAAATACTTCTTCAGAAATCTGGCATTAGTTGGAGTCGTGATGTGTTCTCCATCCATTGAGATTAGAGAATATGCTCCATTGGAGTAGACCTTATGTATTGAATATGGTCCTTCCCATTTTGGTTCAAGCTTGGGAGGCTTCTTTCCTGGTATCATTGGTGCTCTGAGAACCAATACCAATTTTCCCTGAATGAATGAACGAAGACGAAGTTTTTTGTTAAAAGCTCGTGCTATTCGATTATGATAGATTTCCAAGTGGTGCAAAGTGCACAATCTTTTCTCATCTAACTGTTCCAATTCATTCAACCGCTTTTGGGATTCCTCATATGTAGATAACTGATCACAAATGGCTATTCTGAGTGAGGGCAATTTAACTTCAATTGGCAAGACTGCTTCTGTTCCATATACCAATGAATATGGAGTTGACCGCGTTGCATTGCGAGTGGTAGTCCGATAAGCCCATAAAGCATGAAAGAGTTTATCAGGCCATGACTTCTTATCTTTATCCACCATCTTTTGCAGTATATTTGAAAGAGTCTTGTTGAAGGCCTCTATCTGGCCATTAGCCGCTGCATGATATCGAGATGAATGGTTGGACTTAATGTTGTATTCTTGATACAATTTCTTTACCTCAGAAGAATAGAAGTTGGTGCCGTTGTCCGTCAATATGGTATGAGGGACACCAAATCTAGTAATGATGTTAGACTTGATGAAGCTAACAATGCATTTAGAACTGACTTCTTTGAGAGGTACTGCCTCTGCCCATTTGGAAATGAAATCAGTAGCAGTAAGAATGTACTTAAACTGCTTGGCCGTAGCTGAAGGGTAAGGTCCCACCACATCCATTCCCCATGTGGAAAATGGCCATGAGTATTTAGCTGTATGAAGCAACTTTGGAGGTTGATGAATGAAGTTGGCATATACTTGGCATGAATGACACTTCGTTGTGAAATTAACACAATCTTGTATCATTGAAGGTCAAAAGTATCCAAGCCTTCGAATTCGATCAGACAGTCTATGTCCAGACTGGTGGGCACCACAGACTCCTGAATGCACTTCTTTTATGACAGCCATTGTCTCTTCACCATCAAATAATCTGAAGAGAACTCCATCAAAACCACGTTTGTAGAGAATTTTCTCGAGGTGGTTTGGGATATCATAGAGAGTAAAATTGACCACACGTCGCCGAATTTGTTCTTTCTCGGCTCTATCAGGTGGAAGTGTTCCATTTTGAAGGTATTCCCTGATAGGTGACATCCATCCTGTAGTATGACCATACGGTTCAGGAATGGGACTAATTTCATTAATTTCCTCTGTTCTGACTTGAACATAAGGTGAAATTGCACGACGGTGAGCAATACAAATGGTTGTCTCGTCCCGATTTGGATCTGCTAAAGTTGTGGCTATATTAGCCAGTGCATCAGCTTGAGCATTTTGTGATCTTGGGACATAAGAAAATGTCGGTTCTGAAGGGAATTCCGACATTAACTCTCTGACGTAATCATACAAAGGGATTAATTCTTCTTTTCTGATGGCATAATCCCCATTGACTTGTTTGATTACCAGGTCTGAATCACCTTTCACCTTTAAGTTATTCACTTGTGCTTGAAGCGCTAACTCCAAGCCTGTAATGAGAGCTTGGTATTTAGCTTCATTATTGGTACCACCTTCCCACAACAAAAACGAATAAGGTAACACTGCCTTATCTGGAGAAATGAGAACAATTCCTAAACCAACTTTGTTGAATTTAGGATTTTCCATTTTCTTCCCTGTTGGTCTTCTAGAAGCACCATCAAAATACATTTCCCATGTTTGAGGACTCTCTTGAATAGAGAAAACTTCCTCATCAGGGACTTCGATATCTGAATACGTGTCTTCTACTGAAGGATGTTCAGCCAAGAAATCAGCCAGAGCTTGGCCCTTAATTGCCTTTTGAGACACATACTAAATGTCGAACTGGTGTAGAATAACCGCCCACCTTTCCAGACGTCCTATAAGCATTGGACGACTAAGGATGAATTTGAGCGGATTATTACGAGATACCAATTGGACCTCATGATGTTGCAGGTAGTGTCTCAGTTTCTAAACTGCAAAGATTAATGCTAGGAAGCACTTTTCAATACTTGAATACATGGTTTCTGCTTCATGCATAGTTCTACTGAGATAGTAGATACTATTTTCATTCCCAGCATCATTCTTTTGAGCGAGAAAGGCACCCAATGATCGCTCTAAAGCTGTCACATAGAGGATAAGAGGTCTACCCTCAACAGGTGGCATGAGTACTGGTGGAATCAAGAGGTATTTCTTGAAGACATCAAATGCTTCTTGACATTCTTCATTCCACTGTTAAGTGACTCCTTTCTTCAATAATTTGGTAAAGGGTAAACTTTTGCCTGCCAAATTGGCGATAAAACGCCGAATATAGGCTAAGTGTCCTTGAAGTCCTCTTAATTCTTTCAAATTATGAGGAGGTGACATACCAAGGATTGATTTGGTCTTCTCAGGATCGACTTCAATACCACGATGGTGTACAACAAAGCCGAGGAATTTTCCTGAGGTTACCCCAAAAGCACATTTTAAGGGGTTCATCTTCAAATTATGTTGTCGAAGCTTGTGGAATATGACTTCCAAATCAGCCAAGTGATTAGAATGTTGTTTGGATTTAACCACCAAATCATCTACATAGCATTCAACAAACTTCCCTAAAAGAGGTTTGAAGATACTATGCATGGCGCTTTGATATGTTGCACCATCATTCTTTAAACCAAAGGGCATCACCCGGTAACAAAACACACCTTGAGGAGCTCTGAAGGCTGTATATTCCTCATCTTCTGGGGCCATTCGGATTTGATTATATCCAGAATATCCATCCATGAAAGAAAGTACTTCATAGCCAGCCGTCGCATCAATTAAGAGTTCTGTAATAAGAACTGGGAAATCATCTTTAGGACAATACAGATTAAGATCTCTAAAATCGATGTAAACCCTAATTTGTCCGTTCTTCTTCTTTACAGGGACAATATTATCCAACCACTTGGGATATTGAACTTCTCTGACGAAGTTAGCTTTGATAAGCTTATCCACTTCAGCCTCAATTTTGGAAGCATAGGTTGGGTGTGTTCTTCTCGCGGCTTGCTTGAATCCTCGATGTTCTTTTGGCAAACCCAAATGATGGGTGGCAACATCAGGATCAAGGCCAGGCATCTCTGTATAATTCCAAGCAAAAATATCTTTATTTTTCTTTAGAAAAGAAATATACATCTCTTGCCCTTCAAGGGTCATGGCCGCACTAATTAAAGTGGGGCGTGGATCTTTCTCTGTACCCAGATTTACTTCTCTGAGTTCATCCACAGTGGTACAGATACCCTCTTCAAATGATGGAGGATCATCTCTAAGATCTTACTCTTCCTCTTCATCATGTGTTATTTCTTCTGTTTCTACTTGCAAATTAGATGAAAAAACGAAATTCTCATGATCATAAGAGATGTCAAAATTTTCACATTTTGAAGAAGAAGCTTCCATTTCCGACCCTATTGATGATAAAGGGTCTTCTTTGGGAAATAAGGAGGATATGATGGATTGAGAATCGACATCATTATTCACCTCTGGTGTTGCTATAACTTCTTCTGGCCTGATTAGCGAAGTATAGACTTGTTGGATTTCAGCAGATGAAATGAAAACGTCACCACTTATGCTTTCATCACTGCTTGGTAAGGTACCAATTTCTCCCATGTTGTCTGGCTCGATTGCCGTAATTGACATTATGGATATTTCCATTAGAGTATTTTGATTTGGGCCTATTTTTTCAATTTGATTGATAGGTAACACATAATCTGTACTCACATGTGAAAATGGATTTATTGGAATTTTCTCCAAACCATATGGAGCATTAACTTTGGTAATTTCCTTCATTGTATATTTTTCTCTTCCCTTCATGTGATAAAATTCCGCCTCAATGAATTGAGACTCACATTTCTTGAACGGGGCTTTATCACCATACAATGTTCCAACTTGACCATCGAAACAGTATTTGAGACATTGATGGTATGATGACGGAATAGCTGCATGCTGATGTAGCCAGGGTCTTCCAAGCAAGATATTGAAAGCTGAGTCTTGATCAACAATCATGAAATCCGAATTAGAAACAAGATCTCCAAACTGAGTTCTGAGTGTAACTTATCCCAGTGTTTCTTCTTCATTTTTATCATATCCTTGCAACATCATGGTAGAAGGAGATAAATCAGATTTCGTGAGGCCCAATCGACGAAGTGTACGAATGGGCATGAGGTTGACTCCTGAACCATTGTCAATGAAATATCTTCGAACATCTATACCATTGACTTTGCCAGATAAGTACAAAGGTTTTATGTGCCCATGCACAACATCATCTTCATCTTTATCAGTAAAAGATATCACTGCATGGCATTCTGCAGGATTATTCTCTATGTGATATATTTCAGCTGCAGCAATTTCAGCTTCAAACTCCTGAGGACTTGACAAAGCTTCGATGAGTGCTTCCCGAAGATCTTTTGACATATTCAAAGCATCCAAAATTGATAACTTTGATGGTACTTGGGCCAATTGTTTCAATATATCATACTTTTGATCTAGTGGTCTGCGTTTCCCAATAGGAATATGCGGTTTAGCAGGTACCTTGGAAGCAGATGCTTTGGAAGCTGATGTATCTTGTATTGAAGTTGGCAACATCCTTGGTTTTGGCAGATTAGACTGATTAGATCCATTTACTTGCTGAGATAAATAAGATGGAACTTTTAATCGGTCTTCCAAAATAATTGTGCCAAAATTGAATTGGCCATTGGCAGAAGAACTTGCTTGTTCTTTTTGAGCTCGCTGAAGGGCTCTACCACGAGTTTCTGCTGCATATACAGTGCTAGCAGGGGTAAAATTAGACTACTGGCTTTGGAAAGATCCACGTCTTCCCCTATATCCTGAACCTCTAGAACCTCTTCAGATTCCCTTATTTGATACAGGGAATTCAGGCTCATCAAGACTGGAATATGAATATGTTAATTGAATCATATTAACAGAACCAAAGATTAACTCTTCGTCTGATAAAGACTCTGCATGGTTAGCCTGTTTAGGCTGTTCCGTTTGATGGGATGGTGCCTGTGGCTTTGATGTAGATGGCATGAAATCTGCCAGAGTCAAAGACAATTTAAGCTTTGATACATACTCATCTTCTCCTGATTCCTCTTTCTTCTTTGAATTGCGCTGCCCTTTTGAGGATTTATCTTTTGATGGAGGATTTACTGCAACTTTTGTAGGAGACAAAATTGGCCTTTTCAATTGTGTTCGCAAAATGGAATGGGTCTGATTGATTGTCTTTCTGACCATCCAATCATCATATTTTTTCGCAGTTTTGCTTTTGACTTCCTGCCACTCGCCTCCTTCCTCTGGATCTGTAGCGGTAACACACGCTACATGAGCTGAAGAACCCTTCAATTTGACTTGTCCCAAGTCGACCATCTTTTGCAGGAGGTCTTTAAAGACAAGACACTCCTGGATGGGATGCCCCAACATTTGATGAAAGGGACAATAATTGGGACGGTCTTCATCTCCTTCCTTGTTTGGCCTCTTCGGCACTGGTAATTGAACCAAATTATTTTCCAGAGCTGAAATGAAGTAACCAGGAACTTGCTCACTTCGGAAAGAGTAAGTTTTACTCTTCATATCCTCAAATTGTTTTCGTCGTTGATCTTTTTGTTCATTTGGACGAAACAGCCTTTGTTGTTGGCGTTCAGGAGGTGGAGCCCTTCGGGAAGATGAATGTTTTGAAGTAGAAATAGGTACAGGTGCTTGTTTAAGCATAAATGTAACAGTTTCTGCTTTACCCATTCTTCTTCCTGGAGCTGATGGAATTGCACGAGATTTAACCTTAGCCTGTATAAGGGAATCTTCAATCTGTTGAGCGATTGAAGTAAGGTCTCGAAACCATCCTGTGTATTTCACAGAGATCAATGGCGTGCGTAATTCATCACGCAGATTTGCCACACAGATTGGCAAAAATTCCTCCTGAGGGAGTGCTAAACTCAAGGAATACGTTATTCCCTTCCAACGAGCAATGAAATCAGAGACTCTTTCATTCTCCCTTTGCTTGTAGTTTTTAAGATCGAAAACTGTTGTTTTTGGAAAAGTTGAGCTAAACTGCAGAAGGAATTTTTGACGAAGATCCTCCCATCCGATGACTGACCGGGATTGCAAGCTTGTGTACCAGACAAAAGCTGTTCCTTGCAAGGTTCGCACGAAGCATCTGAGTTTCACTGCTTCTTGCGGCTCTGGAGTTCCCATCATAGGATCACAACAAGACACGTAATGCGTCAAATATTGTTCAGGGTCGCCTGATCCATTGAAAGTAGGGAAAACAGGGTTTCCAAAACTGGATGGAGGAGAAATTGAATCTACCAATTCAGGGTAAAATTTCTTTTCAGGTTGAACTTGCGCCCGTTTCCCTTCCATAGTTTCTAACCGAGCTGTTAATGACTCAATAGTAGTTATTAACTTTTGAGAAACATCAGGTTGAACTTGGTTTTGGGTAGGTGCAATGAATGGAGCTTGGAAAGACGTGATGGTTGGTGCTGCAACTGATGGTAGTGCTGCCAACCGTTGTTGCGTTTGACCTGTAGGATTAGACCTCTGAGGGTGTACTGATAAAGGAGGATATTCCTGATCCATCTCAGTAGTTACAACAAATTCCTTCGGCTTTCGGACTTCATCATTCTTAAGAAGAAGACTACTTTGAAGTAGTTCTGCATTCAACATTCTTAATTCTTTCATTTCTTCCTCCTGTTGTGCAAACCTTTGCTCTAATGAGAGCGATTGACCTACTTCAGAGGAAGGGTGAGAAGTAACCTGATTCTTTCCTTTCCCCTTATTGGATCCTTTTCGGAGAGGGGGAAGTGGGTTACATGAAGGAATACCCATATTTTGGGTAAGCCTTTGATTACGTGTGCGCACACCTTCTTCATTTAAGTCTGTGTGCGCAACTTCTTGAGCAAGAACCTCTTCGTCTGATCCCTCTGATTGAGTCTCATCTGGTGAATCAGCAGCAACGGCATTGATGACATTAATGGATGCATATTGCATGGAATCCTTTCTATCAGCATTTCTGTGATATTGCCTTCCTCTATGTCTATGATGAGACATGGAATTCCGTTGACTTGATCCCTCAGGAACTTCTTGGAGAACCGTCACTTGGAGAGAATCTCCTGATATCTTGGCTCTTCGTTCCTCTTGAGGCTTATTCCCTAATCGAGTGAATACTGACTTTCTCTGAGGGAGGGATTGAGGATTTGAAAAAGTCCCCAGTCCGGTGGACTGGGGATGTTCCTGCTGCTTCCGCTCAACTCCTCGAATCCCATTTGTTGACTTTGAGGGTTGGGTTAGAGAAGTCCCCAGTCTGGCAAGCTGGGGTGTCTCTTGACATGCTATGTCTGAGATCTTCTTAAAATCTCTCTTGATCTTGCGAATCTTAGTTCGGAAATTAGCTGGATGCATTAACCTATATCCACTTTTATCACCTGGTTCAACAGACCGTTGGATGATTTCCGAAACTTCTGTCATTTGATGACGTGTTTGCTCCAGACGAGAGGCTTGTGCAATATTCTCGCCTGCTTGATGTAGGAGCAATTCAACAACTTGTTCTCTATATACTTGATTTTTAGAGGAACTAGTTGAAGCCTGTTCTTGAGAAAGCTTTTGATTATGAACAAAGCCCATTTATTATGGCCGTCCATGGGAAATAACATTGCATGAGACCATTTTCGGCAGGCATTGCTGACCGGAAAGCACTGTGAAATGTAGTGCTCCGTGAACACCCAATCCTCTGATATGAACATCAGATGGAGCATTGGCAATTAACTGACGCAATCTTCTTAGTGCTCCAAGGAATGAACGTTGAAGGGTTCTCTGTTGCTTTTCAGCCTTCAGATACCGAGAGACTGATAGAGATGCCAAATCAATCTGACGTTGTAACCCTTCTATTATCTTAAGATGATTTTCATATTCATCGTAAGATAATACCTTCTTCTTTAATTGACAAAGAGTTTTCCATATGTTGAGACGAATATCATAGATTCCATCATCCGTCAACATCTTTGGAATGTCTTACTGGGAGTCATCCAAAGGCCAAAACATGACTGGTACTTCACCTTTTGCCAGTTTTTTCCTCATGTTCAGCATTTCCTCTTTATCATTAAATGAAGATTCTTCTACCTGTTTTGACCAGAGTTGGTGTTTCCTTGTTGCTTCATCGGATTCAACAAGATTGGTAGAGAGATCACTATTCATGATGGAAGATGAATGACCCAGGGATGGTTCAGAGAATAACCTGAACCCCAGGCTATCTTCTGATGGAGAAAGAGTTTTACCTGCCGATAGTAAAGCATCAGACATGACTGGTTTTACGTTTGCAAGTGCCTCGAGATAGGATGGCTTTCTCGTCACTACATTGCCTTCTGAAGAATTTTCGAGACAACGTGAATCACTACTCCGGAGAGGACTTTCGCAGCGAAGTTCATCACCATGAGGAGGACCGTCATGATGGGTTACAGCAAAAGATGAAATCTCTTGCTCCTTGTTCTTCTGACCACACAGAGGGTTCCTGTGGCTCTCATCTGAAAAAGAAACTTCAAGATTGACCTAATTTTTATGAAGCAAGTCTTCATGAGGAAGTGTCTGTTGAAGACCTTCAGAATTAATGTTCCTGTTAGTGGGAACTGAGGGAGTAGAATCTTGAATTCTGACAGATAAATGTCTGAGGGCTTCAAGAACTCCAGCATCGAGCAAGGCTTGGTTACAGATTGGCCTTTGATCTCCTGACTGTGATGGGCGGATCTTTTTCTTAGATGCATTCTTACTCGCTTTAGAAACCACTTGATGATGAAAGTGATTGCTCTGAGCAGGTGTATGTGCCTGATCAGGAAAGATGGTCAGGTTAGGCTGATGATCTCCACTCAAATCAGGTGTATGTGCCTGACTTGGTTGTCCGTATGATATGGGGGAGTATTCCCCATAACCCTCTTGGACTGGAACAGATGTGTGTGTCTGTTCCGGAGTGAATCGTTGATGTGTCACTCCATTGCTAGGGATAGATTTATGTGTTTGTCCCTGTGATGATGCTGAAGCTGTTATGATATTCTGGCAAGCATCCAGAATATGAGCAGGAATTTTCTTCTGCTCTTTCACCATTGACAAAATATGTTTGGTGACTTCAGCCGCCGGAATGGGGATATACGTCCATTCCGGGCTTGGAGTAGGTGTATGTGCCTACTCCTGTCCTCCTTTTCATATCAGTGAATCCTGACAGTACTCAAGTGTGGAGGCAGAGAGTTGAGTCTGCCTCCTGTTTGTCGTCAGGACGTTCCGACTGACTTCTCCGTGCGCTACCAAGCGAGACTATTGGTAGGCTTGATTAGTATTAGCAGGTGTATATGCCTGCTGGTTACACTTTGTCAAACATGGTCGACGAGATCCATCATATGTAGTCAGATGAGCCTGCTGACTAACTGGTGATGTATAAGCAGGTGTATGTTCCTGCCTATGGTACTCCGCCGGAATTTCCAGGCAGGATCGGCTTGATGCTGCCAGACGAGTCTGCTGGATAGCGAAATTAAAACGGGCAGGTGATTGTGCATGCTCGTTATTTGCCACCAAGTTAGGTTGTTGGACTTCTCCGGAGATGGCAGGGATGACAACCTGCCTATTGTTAACCGGATTCCGTCTCTGAAAGTTCATCTTGCCTGATCGGGTTCGAGGAACCTGAGCTGAATGCCTGGAGTCGGTACTCTCATCATGTTGAGGGCGCACTACCGCACGAGTCTGGCGGCGATTGTTGATGGGAGCCCTTGAGAAGGACTCCTGTCTTTTTGAATTAAGGTCATGCGGGACCTTCTCATTCACTTCCTTAGAGTAAGGGAGTGAATGGAAATTGCGTTCCGGGGATAACGACCCGAAACGGTTGGAGACGGTAGTCAGCACCGCCTGCTTCTTGATCGCTGGCCACCATTTTCCGGACGACCAGGTAGAGTTGTTAACTTGGAGGGCTTGACGAGCGGCCTCCATAGTTGGGATAGTACAGTTGCGATGGTACTCCTTAACCAGTGCAGTAGAAACCCAGTGTTGAAGAGGCTGAGTCGGTGATGTCATCCTTAGTGCGGACGATGTTCCAGCAGGAGTAGTAGCATTGGTTTTCACAGCAGCAGACCTCACAGTAGAGGTGTTCACAGCAGCAGTATTCACAGAGGTGAATTTAAGGAAAGCCATTTTGCAGAAGATCTTGAGAAAAGAGTGCCTGTTCCATATAACAGACATAATCAATATGAATCCGGCCACTGCATCTTTTGGATAAGCACATGTCAATGATTGCTTTGTTGGCCCAAGGGGCCTAACAAATAAGAAGAATATCACTTTAACTTGGTTAATGATTCACGTCGGGTTTACCATTTTTGTTTCGCACGGATTTTGGGGATGACCTCCTGAATGGGAGATTCAAACCTTCCGATCGGTTTCTAGCGGGTTTGTTCGTAGAACCGGAAACATCCAATGATTCCACATCCGTTTGGACCCACTTTCCAAAGGTAGGCGCTCATTAGCTTGTGGACTGATGAGGCTTAGGAATTTTCATTGGTCGAGAGGATGGGAGGTCGGACTCATCACACCTTTTTGAGGGGAATTATTGTCTACTTCGGGACTCTCTTTATAGATTTAAGTTATGTTTGTGAATCCTTATTACATTACCAAGTATAAAATGTGCTTTCCTTTAGTTTTAACAATCAATGATTAAATATGCAAGAAATTTAGAGAATCTTTTATATGTATTCGAGTTTCTTCATCAATAGAGAATCATCTATATCTGTTTAGAGATTCTTGGTTAATGGTATCCTTCAAAACATTTATATAAAAGTCTCTTGGTCATTATGATGACCAGGCTGGTTTTAAAGCCACTCAGTGGGGCACTTGAAGTTTATCGTCATTCAGAAGGACATGGATTATTTTAAAGTTGGGATCGAACCCATAAATGGGCTACCTACGTATCCTTTTTTTTGGAAAAGGAATCAGAACCCACGTAGTTCGAGTAATGGAGTATGATGTTTTATTATTGATGGCTCAAAGAAGAATGTCATAATTACTTTTACACTCTAAGCTCACGTGAGTCATGCTCGGTGTGAGAAACAAGAGGCATTGGTAAAAATTTAGACAATTGTGCCACGAAAGATGCAATCATAAGAAATTGTTTGGGGCTTAGGTATGTATGACTGCCCAGATAGATGAAGGTTTAGGATTCACTTTTAGGGAGAAAATCCAGGAACAGGGTCCATAAAGGTATATGTGCTTTATAGAGATTTGAATACTCTAATCTTGGGGCTTACTCCTAAAGAGGATGCCCAAGTTAGGAGGGGACTTATGATTAGGTTTTACTCCTGAAAAGGAAACCAAAATCAAGGGAAAATTAGGACTGGTTAAGATAAATTTAAGGGGGGCTTGGGGTTTACTCCTGAAAAGGAAACCCAAGATTATGACTGGGACTTACTCCTAAAAAAGGAGGCCCAGGTTATGACTGAGTCTTATTCCTAAAAGGGAGACCCAGGTTAAGGGACTTGGGGCTTACTCCTGAGGAGGATGCCCAAGTTAAAGGAATTAAGGTTTGGGGCTTACTCCTGGGGTGGATGCCCAAGTTTGGGAACTTTAAGAATTTGGGGCTTACTCCTAAAGAAGGATGCCAAGGTTAAAGGATTATGATTGGGGCTTACTCTTGAGGAGGATGCCCAAGTTAAAGGATTATGATTGGGGATTACTCCTGAGGAGGATGCCCAAGATTATGATTCTCTCATCTTCAAGGATGAGGTTGAATGAATGAACTCTCTATATTTAGTGACATAAGGATATTTAAATCACTAGGTTTTGAGAGATATTCCACAGAATTCCTTTCAGATAAGGAAGTCAAATCAAGAAATCATGCCATAAATGGCTTTGAAGAGTGTCTTGAAGACTGAATCTTGAAAAGGAAAGGTGTAATGTCTTAAGAGGGGTAAAATGGGCAAGATGGGCACCCAAAAAGGTAGGGGCGCACAAGTCTTGAAAGGCGCGCAAGTCTTCCGTGGGCGCGCATGTTTTGGTCGCGCAGGTATACCTGCGCGACACATGGTGTACTTGCGCGATTTTCAACCAGCATTGAAATATTTGAGCGACTCTTTTTAAAACCCTTTAGAATCCTCTTGAGGTTCTTCCAGAAAAGGGACGCGCAAGTTATATTGAAGGAAATAAATCGGCGCACAAGTGTTTGATAAGTTTCAACACTTAGGCCTTCATTCTTCTCTTTAGATCTTCCGTTCTAGGTAAGAAATTACCATAAAAGCGTTCCGGAAGCTTTGAGAAGAGACTTGGGCGTCGGGAGCTTCAATCCGAGTTTCTGGAAAAAGATCCTCTCGAATGGGGGGGCCATAGGGTCTATTTATAGGAAGGAGAAGACCCCGGGCGGTTACAGGGCGGTTACCACTTAGGTCGCGCAAGTCACCTGCGCGACCAAGGGTGTCGCGCACGTGTACTTGCGCGATAGTGATAAAACATGCGCGGTGCAGTTGCTGTCGATCCTTTGTTCATGCCTTTGTCGATTTTTGATGTTTTCTTCAAAGGTTGAATTACTTTGAGCTCAGATATTCCCTTTTCCGATCTTTAGATTCTGTGATGAAAGGAGCGTCAACAGTTAAGAACTCTAAAAAAAGCATAAACCCCTAAAACTGAAAAACTCTAAATACAAAAAAAACCCACAAAACCCCTAAGACCCCTAAGACCCCTAAAAACGAAAAATCCCAAAAAAATCGAAATCAATAAAAATACTAAAAATCCCTTAAAATCCCCAAAAACGTAAAAATCCAAAAAAAATACTGGAAACCCCCAACAAATCCTTAGAAAACTAAAAACACCTAAAATACCTTGAAAAACTAAAAACCACTAAAAACCCTAGAGACCCTAAAACACAAAAAAAATCCCCAAAAATGCTAAAATACAAGAAAATCCTAAAACCCCTAGAAATCCTAAAAAACATAAAAAACCCTAAAAACTATTAGAAAACCAAAAAGATCAATAAACATTAAAACCCCTTTAAAAAAACAGTAAATTCCCTAAAACCACTCAGAATACCCTAAAACCCCTATCCATCAAAAACTATAAAAACAAAAAAAAACCCAAAAACAGATAAAAACTCGACAACCACTACAAAATTTAAGAACACTTTAAAACCCAAAATATGTTTTAAAACTATAAAAAAGAATAAAACCCTTAAAACTTCCAAAAATCCTTAAAAACCCCTAAACCCCTAAAAACCATAAAAACTTATAAACCCTAAAAATCCCAAAAAACCATCAAAATCCCTGAAAACTCTAATACCCATAAAAATTTTAAAAGACCATAAAATATCTAATAACATAAAAACCCTAAAAAATTAAAATACATAATAATACATTGAAATCCTAAAATCACTTAAAATAATTAAAAACCTAAAAATGAAAAAACCAAAAAAAACAAAAAAACACCCCAAAACCCAAAAAAAACCAGAACACCCCCAAAACCCTTAAAAGGCCATAAAACCCTAAAACCCACTAATAACTTTAAACCCCTTTAAAACTATAAAAAATTAAAATATAAAATCCCATATATCCACTAAAAAACTTTAAATACATTTAAAAACCCAAAAACCCCATAAGAACCATAAAACCATAAAAAACAAAAAATCCCTCAAATCCTTAAAAACACGAACAAAACATGAAAATTATAAAAATCCCTAAAAATATAGAGAAAAAAAACCATGAAAACATGGAATACCCCTTTGAAAATATTACAACCATTAAATCAGAAAAAACACCTAAAAACCATAAAAAAATATAGACCCCTAAATTTTTTTAAATTCCCTAAAAACTAAAAAATTCCCAAAACAACCTAAAAACAATAAAAATACTAAAAAAACCCAAAAAAACTCTAAAATTGTAAAACTAATCTATAATCAAAAAAGAAAAGAAAACACGTAAATCCCTAAGAAACAAAAAATGATAAGAACCCTCAAAAATCAATAAATATCCTACAGACCCAAATAACATTAAAACCCCAAAAAACCATAAAACCAATAAAAACATAAATCACAAAAAAAAAACTCTGAAACCCCATTAAATCCCTAATAACATTAAAAAATATAGAAACCATAAATCCATTGAAAACTAAAAGAACCCTAAAAACCAAAAAAAATCATAAAATCCTAGAAAACATAAAAACCAGAAACATCCCTAAAAATCAGAAAACAAAAAATATCCTAAAATATCCCCAAAGATCCCTGAAAAATTAAAAAACCCTAAAAACCCTGATAAACTACACGAAAATAGTAAAAATGTAAAAATAATTAAAAACCCCAAAAAACCTAAAAAATGATAAAATATATGAAAACCCTTATAACAATTAAAATCACTAAAGATCTTAAAACCCCATAAAAATCCTAAAAATCGGTAAACATCCTTAAAAATTCAAAATAAACTGAAAACCATTAAATACTAAAAGAAACCCTTAAACATGTAAATTCATTTAAAACAAATAGAATCCTAAAAACACTAAAAACACTAAAACCCCTGAAAACCACAATCCCCCTAAAATCTTTAAAACCCCCAAACCTATAAAAACCCTAAAAATAATTAAAAACTCTACAAAAGATTTTAATCCCCTAAAAATGTTAAAAAAACATCTAAAATCCTTAAAACAAAAACACTCCAACATACCAATCAAAAAATAAAAAAATAAAAAAACCCAAAAAATCCAAAAAAAACCCTAAACACCTCAAATTCCCTAAAAACCCTAAACCCCATAAAAATCCAAAACAAATCCCTAAAAACATAACAAACCTAAAAACCCTTCAAAAACCCTAGAAAAACCTTAAAAACATAAAAACACATAAAACATCTAAAAAACCTAAAAACCTTTAAAACCATTAAACGTAAGACCCACAAAAATCCTAAAACCCTTGATAATCCCTAACACATAAAAAACACATAAAAATCACTAAAAGTCCCTAAAAATCCATTAAAAAGTAAATAACCCTAAAATCCGTTAAACCCCTATTAAAACCATAAAAACCTAAAAACACTTTAAACAATTAAAACACTAAAACACTAAAAACCCTAAAACCCCTTATAAGACCCTAAAAACACTAAAACCCCTAAAAACAATAAAAGCCCTAAAAATAATAAGAAATCACAAAAACCGTAAAAAACCTTAAAACCCACTAAAATCACTAAAAACCCTTTGAATCCTTAAAAATGTTAATAATTTTAAAAACCATAAAACCCTATAAACTAAAAAATACCCCACAACCCCAAAAGGCCGAAAAAATCGTAAAAACCCTAAAAATACTCAAAATCAAAAAAACCTAAAATACATAAAAATATTATGAAAACACTAAAAATATAAAAAACCTTAAAATGCTGAAAACCTTAAAACACTAAAACCCCTAAAAACCCTAAAACTCTCAAAATCCCTAAAAACCCTAAAACCCCATAAAAATTATATAAAAACACTAAAAATCACTAAAAACCTAAAAATCCAAAAAATAACATGAAAACCCCTAGGAAAAAATAAAAACCTAAAAACTCAGAAAACCCATAAAAAATCTAAAAATTATAAAAACCCTAAAAAGACATTAAACTCTCAAAAACCCCTTAAACCAATAAAAACCACTGAAAACCTTACAAAAAACCCCTAAAACCCCCCAAAAGAACTAGAAACTCTAAAAAACCTTTAAACACCGCTAAATTTAAAAAACATCCAATACCTTACAAATCCGAAAAATCCAAAAAACCCTTAAAAACCTAAAAATCCAAAAAAATCCTAAAACATTTCAAAATCTCTATAAACCTTAAAAACCATAAAAACCATAAAAATCCTAAAAATTACTAAAACCCCTAAAACATAACATAAATTAGAAATCCCCGAAAACACCAAGAAAATCTGAAAAACCTAAAAATAATTAAAACCCCAAAAAACCTAAAAATGCTAAAAACCATTAAAACTCCCCAAAACCCTAAAATGTCAGGAATAGCCTATCCCCGAACCTTCCTTTCCCCAAAACCCTAAAATACCTAAAACCATAAAACACAATAAATCCTAAAAAATCCCAAAAATTCCTAAAACTATAAAATCACCTAAAAACCATGAATAACATTAAGAAAACCTTTAAAAATTAAAAACAATTTAATCCCATAAAAATAAAAAAAAAATAAAAACCGTAAAAGTCCCAAAAGATCCTAAAACCCATAAAACCCATAAATATAACTAAAAACACTAAAATTCCCTAAAATATTACTAATAACATTAACTTAACTATAAAATCCAAAAATCATTAAAATATCTAAAAACCCTAAAAACCATAAAAAACTGAAAAAAAAAACCCTAAAAACTAAAAAAACAATAATAACCATAAAATCACTAAAAAAAACCAAAATACCATTAAATCCCTAAAAGCCTAAGAAACCTTAAAAATCCTAAAGAAACAATTAAAATATATTAATATATTGAAAACCCTACAAAAATAAAACCCTAAGAAACATTAAAAACCTAAAAACCTAAAAACCCCTTAAAAACCAAAAAATTCTAAATATCTTAAAACCCTTAAAACCCATCAAAATTATTCAAAACCATATAGAACATAAAAACAATATAAAAATCCTAAAAAAATAAAAAACCCTGAAAACTCCTATGAAAACCTTAAAGACCTAAAAATATTAAAAACCAATAAAAAACTAAAAACACTAAAACCCTTAAAAACCAATAAAAGGACCATAGAAACCCTGAGTACCACTGAATACCATAAAACCACTAAAAATCATAAAAAACTCCAAAAGCCCATAAAAACAATAAAAACCACTAAAGACTCTAAAACCCATTAAAACCCCAAAAAACGTTAACAAACTCTAAAAAAACCTTAAAAATTATAAAAAACTCAAAAATAACCCAAAACCCTAAAAAACCATAAAAATCTAATAACCCTAAAAACATTAAAAATCTCTAAAAATTATAGAAACACATAATAAATATTCAAAAGACCTAAAAATCCCATAAAATGTAAAAAATATAAAAACCTTGAAAACCCCTATGAAAACCTTAAAAACATAAAAAAATGCTAAAACCTATAAAATCCACTAAAACCATAAAACATTTTAAACCCCCCAAAATCCCAAAACACCAAAAACCATAAAATTCATAAATAAACCCAAAAAATCCATAAAAACGTAAAAAATGGTAAAACACCAAAAAACCTAAAAAACCTAAAAATCATAAAATAGCCTAAAATCCGTAAAACCCATTAAAACAATAAAACCCCTAAAACCATAAAAAACATAAAACCCATAAAATCTCTCAAAACCCATTAAAATTGTTAATATCCCTTTAAAACACTAAAAATGTTAAAAATCTAAAAAAAATAAAAAGAAATAAAAAGGCTAAAAAACCCAAAAAACCCAAAAAACCCAAGAAAACTATAATAACCCTAAAACCATCAATTCGAAAAAAAAACTTAATAGTAATAAAAATACAATAAAATTACCAAAAGAAAAAAAATCATAAACACCAAAAACTTGAAAATCCCTAAGAATACCATAAAAACTATAAAACACTTAAATCCCCTAAAAATTCTAAACACACAAAACACTTAAAAACCATAAAACCATATATATATCCAAAATCCCAAAAAACCTTAAAAACTATAAATGATCTAAAAATACCTAATACATAAAAAAACCTAAAAACCCTTAAACAAATAAAAATTCCCAAAAATCCCTAAAAATACTTACAAAAGTGAATACTGCAAAACCTATAAAATCTATAAAAAAACCTTAAAAACCTAAAACACTTAAAAACCCTAAAATATAAAAGATTTTAAAAACCCTAAAAACCCAAAAGATCATATACAGAAAAACCTCTAAAGACCATAAAATCCCCTAAAACCCTTACAAACCCTAAAAGCCCATAAAATCATAAAAAGACACTAAAAACTCAAAAAACAATTTAAAATACTAAAAATGTTAACAAATCAAAAGAAATTGACCCCCCCCCCCCAAAAAAAACATATCACTAAATACCAAATAACCATAAAAACTGTAAAAACATAAAATCCCTACAGGCAGCTAGGGTGGTATGAGGGATGGGGTGTGGGGTGTCGGTCGTGGGGCCTTGTCCCAAAGCTATTTTTCTTGTAGAATTCATTTGAATGGAACCTAAATTTGACCCCACTAAACCGTCAAATATATAAAATACCTAAAAACATAAAAATAATTAAAAAGTCCTAAAAATACCTTGAAACGTAAAAAACCCTAAAAGTCCCTAAAACCCCCTAAAAACAATAAAAAATCATAAAACATTAAAAATACCTAAAGCCCTAAAAAGCATAAAAAAATAAAATCTCTGAAACCCCTTTAAACCCCTAAAATCGTTAAAAAATCTAAAATCCCATAAATACCCTAAGAAAATTAAAAAAAATCCTTAAATCCCAAAAAACGGTAGAATCCCTAAACCCCCGAAAACTATTCAAAATTCTATAAAATCCTAGAAAACTATAAAACATTTAAAAAATCCTTCAAAATTAGTAAAAAAACCAAAAACCCAGAAAACCCCTATGAAAAACAAGAAGCCCAGAAAAACAAAAAAAAACCCTAAAAATCTAAAAGACACAAAAAACTGCAATAAAACACTAAAAACCCAAAAAAACCCCAAAAAACCCTAAAAACCTAAATAATCATAAAAATCCATAAAAATTATAAAACCCTAAATCCCAGAAAAAAAAAATGAGAACCTTTAAAACCTAATGACGGATAAAACTCATAAAAATTCCATAATAAGCAAAAAACCCCTAGAAACCTTAAAAAAATATAAAACCTACTAAAAACTAAAAAGGCGCATTAGATCACTAAAACGATAAAAATTAATAAAAACATATAAAAATCTAAAAACTAAAAAACCATAAAAATATAAAAGGAACCATAAAAACCATAAAACTGCAAAAAAATTATAAAAACCATCATAATTATTAAAAACCATAAAAATCCTAAAAACCCTAAAAATGTAAAAAAAACCCCTAAAACCCTAAAAACCAAAAAGAAACCACAAAAACCTAAAAACACTTAGACCCCCTAAAAAACTAAAAAACACTAAAAACCATAAAAAACCCTAAACCCAAAGAAAATATTATAATCTATAAAAATAATAAATCCATAAAAATTAATGAAATGATAAAACGCATAAAATCAGGAAAATTCTATGAAAACATTAAAAAACTGAAAATAATTAAAAATCCAAAAAACAAAAAAATGCTAAATACCATAAAATGATAAAAATACCCAAAAAATAATAAAACCTATAAAACCAATAGAACACATAAGTTAATAAAAAACACTAAAAACCCTTAAAGAACATAAAAACCAATTGAAAACTCTAGAAACCCCATAAAACCCTAAAATCATTACAAAACTCTATAAAACCTTATAATCATTAAAAACAAAAAAAAACCCCTAAAAAACATAAATACATAAAACCCATAAACCCATATTAACATTAAAAACCTTCAATACCCTTGAAAACAATAAAAATCAATAAAATCCTAAAAAATACATAAAAATACCAAAAAACATAAAAAACCCTAAAATCCATGAAAACCCCAAAGAAAACTTTAAAAACCTAAAAAAACTTAAACCCATAAACACCAATAAAATTACAAACCCCCTTAAAACCCTAAGAGAACGTAAAAACCTAAAACACCTCAAAATCTATAAAAACCCTTAAAACCATACAAATCTTACAAAATCATAAGAATATCGAAAAACATAAAATACCATAAAACTATGAAATCCTATTATAAAACATTAAAAACATAAAAATAACTAAAACCCCTAAAAACCTAAAATACGTTAAAATAATAAAAACCCCCAAAAATACCCTAAACCCCAAAAAAAATCATAAAATCCACTAAAACCATTAATAACCCATAAAAACCCTAAAAAAATCAAAAACACTAAAAACAATTTAAACCCCCAAAAAATGATAAAAACATTAAAAACCATAGAAACACTAAAAATCTGAAAATCCCAAAAAAAAACTAAGATAAAAAAATAAAAAACCATTAAACCCTAAAATATCCTAAAACCCATCAAAATCCCTAAAAACCAAAAAAACCAGAAAAATCCAAAAAAGAACTAAAAATTTCAAAATAGCATTTAAACATCCTAAAAACCCTAAACACCCCTACGAAAACATAAAAACCTAAAAAAATCAAAACCCCTAAAAACCTACAAAACCCTTAAAACCCTAAAAACCACTAAAACCCCCAAAAAACATAAAACCCTCAAAATCCAAAAAACACACAAAACCAAAAAAACCTAAAATGCCTAAAAGTTACTAAAAATATAAAACCCATAAAAACACTGAAAACACCTAATAAAACCATAAAAACCTAAAAACACATGAAACTCTTAAAGAGATAAAGTGAATGCTCTTGATATTTGTGATTTCCGGCCGGTCTCCATTAGTAACACCATCCCTAAAATTATTAGAATGATTTTGGTCAAGAGGATGGGGAAGATTATGGGGGAACTTATTATCCCCTAATCAATTTGGATTTATTCTATGGAGGAACATTCAGAACTATTTATTCATTACCTCTGAGGGTGTTAACATCATGAGGATGTTCTCCAAATATGGAAACGTTGCCTTAAAACTGGATATCTCAAAATCTTTCGATACTATCAAGTGAAGATTTAACTACCAAGTGCTATCTAAATATGGTTTCTCGGACAGTTTCATTAAGTTGGTGGATTCCAACCTTAATATTTCTAGAGTGTTTGTTCTTATTAACAGTTCCCCGAAGTGGTTCTTCCCGTACACGCATGGAGTTAGGCAAGGAGACTATTTGTTTGGTATTCACTTTTACGGTTCCTGAATATTACTTTCGCAGGTGCCTCATTGATCTCATGAAAGTTGGAATTTCCAATCCAATTATGGTAGGGAGAGACCATTGGGTGTCGTCCCATCTTATTTATGCCGATGAAATCCTCCTCTTTGGGTAGGCTAACAAGAATACATTGTCCTCGATTCGAATGATATACCATTATTATGAATATGTGGCATGGAATTCCATCAGTTGGAGAAAATACTCTGTTGTCTTTGTGGAGGGTATCTCCCCCTCTAAGAAGTTACTCATTTCCCTATCCATTAGAGTTAAGAGGGGATCACTCCCCTTTGATTATCTGGGTGTTCTGATTTTTTGGGGATGTATAAAGAGCAGCTATCTTAAGAACACGGCGAGCAGAATCTTACTTCAATTTGCTAAATGGAAAGGCTAGTGTATCTCGCATGCCGGGAACATTTTTCTCATCAACTCAGTTATAACCTCCATGTTTACTTATGCCTTCTCCATCTACATATGGCTAGTTAACCTCATTGAATCCCTGCAGGAGAAGATTAGAAACTTTTCTTGGACAAGTTATACTAGTGAATGAAAGTTGGTCTCTCTGGCTTGGAGGGATTTCACTAAGCCAATTGAGCTGGGTGGGATTAGAATCAAGGACCATAGGACAGTTAATGACGCCCTTCTTGCCAAATTAACATGGGTCCTGCTTGACTAAAATAATGATGGTTTGGTCTTTTGTCGGGAAAGGTTTACACAGAAGCATTGTGATGGGTTCTCTGGATATTTTCCATCCTCGGTCTGGCTATCTGTCTGAGGCTCTTACATGGGAATCATGGAGCACTCAAAATGGATTGTTTTGAAGCAATCAGATACGAATGTTTGGTCTACCAAGTTGCTTGATAGGCCCCTATTGGACACGGTGGTCCCTCCTGTTGACTCAAGGGATATGTCGATTGCCTGCCCCATCTGTCGGCTAGGGCAGTTTGAGGTTCTCCTTCCAGAAGAAACATATAAGCATATCCAATATTATACCTTTGTTGAATGTGACCTTCTAATCTGGAAGCCTAATCCCATTGGGCAGATAAATATAACATATTTATTTCAGTCAATGTTTTCATAGGGTCTATCTCCTCCAACCTGTGTTTCGAGCTTTAGAAGACATTTTATACCACCATCCAACCACCTACTGCTGTCAATGCTCTGGAATAACTGGCTACCTGTTCAAAGAAAACTACAGATGGCTGGACATAGCTTGCCATCGGTCTGTTCCCTCTACCTTGGAGCCAAGAAAACTATTCAATACACTTTTCTTCAATGCAGGTTTGTGTGGCACTTTGGGAGTACCAGTAGACGATGTTCGGGTATCCCATCTCCTTGGATAGGCCTCTTTTTGAGCTGCTGGACAACTTGGATAATTGGCCATGTAGCAGTCAAGTGTCCAATTTTCTATAGGTTTCCATTGCTGTCATCGTCTCCTAGACCTGGGCCGCTCAGAATTCTATTTATTTCAACAAAAATGGATCTCTTTCCACAGTGGTGTAGTTACCCTCCACATGGTGATTTATGTAGTGTCTCATATCCAATCTGATCTGATGGAAATTGATGTGAACGATCTTATCCTCTTACGACATCTTAGTGTTGCTGGAAGGTCCAAGAAAACGTTGATCCTTAAGTACTCTTGATGGAGCCCCCCGATTTATTCTTGGATCAAGGTCAATGTGGATGGTGCAGCACTGGGAGCACCGGGACCCCCAGGGTGTGGCGGGGTCTTCCGCATCCACCGTGGCTTCATCAAAGGATACTTTTAACACTTTATTGGGAATGGGTGTGCCCATGAAGCTGAAATTTGTGCCATTATTAAGGAGATAAAAATTTCGGTTCACTATAGATAGATCCCTATCTGGCTTGAATTGGACTCTTTGCTTACGGTGGAGGTCCTTAAAACTAAATCAGGGTGAGTCCCTTAGAGGATCCTTCCTCAATGGATGGAATTCCATGCTTCATTTAAAGGGTTAAACCTTCATGTCACACATTTCTACTGGTAGGGGAACTCGGCTGCGGATGCGCTCTCCTAGAAGGCGATTGTGGAGAGGAGTTTGATATGGTCGCTTGTTGCCACATCGTACTGCTTATGGTATGTGGAGCCTGATATGAAGGGTGAGGTCTACACCCAAGTTTACAATCCCCCTTTTAACACTTTATTGGATGATTTCTTTACATTATAAATTTTCAGGGACCAGGTTTACCTGGTCTCGAGCCATCTTTTCCCAAATAAACCTAAAACCCTAAATACCCAAAAAAACATAAAACCCTTAAAACAATAAAAAATCCAAAAAATGAATAAAGACCCAATAAACACACCAAAAACTCTAAGAAAACAATTAAACCCCTAATAATGTTAAAAACTCTAACAGACCTTAAAACCCTTAAATACAAAAAAAAATCAAAAAACCCTAAAATCTAAAAAAATGATAAATCCCTAAAAAACCCTAAAAACTCTCTAAATCCCAAAAACCCAAAAAAAAATTAAAAAACTAAAAGTATGTAAAAATCCTTAAAAATGTAAAAATACATTTATTACTCAGAAAAAATCTAAGAAAACCTTAAAATACTAGAAATTATCAAAACCCCTAAAAATTTTAAAAACACTAAAAAACCCCAAAGGGCTCTAAAAACCCTAGGAACACCTAAAAATATAAAAACCCCGAAATCTTTAAAAACCATAAAACGCCATAAAACCCTTAAATAAAAATAAAAAATATAAAACCCATTAAACCAATAAATATGTTAAAAACTCTTAAATAACTTTAAACCCCTAAAAATAATAGAATACAAAGAAACATAAAAACCAAAAAAACACAAAAAACACCTAAAAACATAAAATACCATAAAAACTATGAAAACTACTAAGAAAACTTCTAAAAAAATGAAAACAATTTAAACCACTAAAAACCTAAGAAATGCAAATAACCCTAAACCCCATAAAAACTCTCAAGATCCCTAGAAAAAACAATAAAAATCATTAATAATATGTATTAAACCATAAAAATGTAAAAAAACATTGAAAATCATAAAAACCCTAAATAATCATAAAAACCGAAAACACTGAAATCCACTAAAAAGTACATTAAACCCATAAAACCCATAAAACACTCTAAAACCCTAAAAGAACACAAAAACCCTAAACCCCTAAAACCATAAACCCCTAAAAACCTTAATAAAATCCAAATTTCCCATAAAAAACCTATAATCCTTATAAAACATTTAAATGCCTTCAAACCCATAAATTGTTAAAAGAATCCAAAAACCTCAAAACAATAAAAAAATAAAAACCTAATAAAACCCCATAAAAATAAAAATATTAAAAATATGAAAAGCCTACAAAATCCCTAAAAACATTAAAAAACCATAAAAATCTAAAAAACCCCTATACTACCATAAACTATAAAATACACCAAAACTCCTAGGAAAACCTCAAAAACCTAAAAGAGCTTAAAATCTATAAAAACCTAAAAAATTCTAAATACCCCTCAAAACCATAAAAACCACTACAAAACATCAAGACACTAAAAGAACATTAAAAAACATAAAAACATTATAAAATTTATGAATACCAAATAAAAACCATAAAATCCTAAAAACCAAGAAACCCAAGAAAACCCTAAAATTCCATAAAAAATTAAAAACCCTAAAAACTTAATAAGGCCAGAAATATCTAAAGACACAAAAAAACCTAAAAAACCTAACAAATGGAAAAATCAATAAGAAACACAAAAATCTCCAAAAAACCAAAAAACCCACTAAAATCCATAATAACCCAAAAAAACAAAAAAATCCATAAAATAACTATAATGTAAAAAAACCTAAAAACAATGAAACACCCAATGAAAAATATAAAACCTAAAATCACACAAAACCCATAAAACCCATAAAACCCCTAAAAACAATAAAAACTCTTAAAACACTAAAAATATACTAAAACCCAAAAAAACAGAAAATCTCTAAAAACCATAGAAACCCCTAAAACCAATAAAAACCAATAAAACACTAAAAACTCTAAAAAAACATTAAACACGTAAAATTTAAAAAGAACTATAAAAACTATTAAAAACCCTAAACACTCAAAAAATCCTTAAAAATCAAAAAACCAAAAAACACATAAAAATCCCAAAAACCCTAAGAACCCTCAAAATCCCAAAAAACCCAAAAAACCCATAAAATATGTAAAAATACATAAAAATTCATAAAAATGTAAATATCTATGAAAACCTCTAATAAATTCATAAAAAAACACTTAAAACCCAGAATCATTAAATTTACTATAAAACACTTAAACCCTTAAAAAATTTTGGAAAACCCTGAGAACCAAAAAAACCTTAAAACCTTAAAAAACCATGAAAACCCTAAAACCCCACTAAAACTGTAAAAACCCTTAAAACCCAAATTTTTCTAAAAAATATTAAAGAATATTAAAACCCCTAAAAACAAAAAATAATCTAAAAACCCAAAACCTCATAAATACCCTAAAGACTTTAAAAACCCTCAAAATCCCTAATACCCGAAAAATAATAAAAATCCTAAAAAAGACCTCAAAAATACTAAAAACATAAAAACCCCTAAAACCATGAAATATCCTAAGGAAAAAAACCTAAAAATAATAATATCACCTAATAACATAAAAATTCTAAAAACACTAAAAACCATAAAATAAGGTAAAAACATAAAACACCCTACAAACCATATAAATCCTAAAACCATAAAAAACACTAAAAATCTACATAAAGATTATCAAATACTTGTTAAATCCTTATAATTTTAAAAAACTCTATAAATCCTTAAAAACCCTAAAAAAATCAATAATCCTAAAAAACCATAAATACCATAAAACCCACTAAAAAACCTAAAAATACATAAAAACACTAAAAACCATAAAAATACTAAAAGATCCCAAAAATCCCTAAAATGTAAAAAACCAAAATGCATACAAAGTTTATGAAACCCATAAAGATACATAAAACCACTAAGAATGTTAAAAACTCTAAAATTCATAAAAACAGAAAATAATACTAAAAATCCTAAAAACAACAATTAACCTCTAAAAGTCACAAAACCCTTGAAAACCATAAACCCAAAAAACCCCATTAAAATCTAAAAAAACACATGAATCTCTAAAGACACTTTAATCTCCTAGAAAACATTAAAAAAACTAAAAAACCAAAAAAATGAAAAAACCCATAAAACTGTAAAAATCCACAAAAAACGTAAAAACTAGAAAAATCTAGGAAAACTCTTAAAAATCCTTAAAAACGTTAAAACCCTAAAAACCAAGAAAACCATAAGAAAACCTTAAAAACCTAAAAATAAATAAAAACATGAAAACCAGAAAACACATTAAAAACCATAAAAACCTTAAAACCTTAAAACACCGTAATGACTCCTAAGAGCTCTCAAAATCACATGAATCCTAAAAAGCCCTAAAAATTCATAAAAATGTAAAACCCCCAAAAACTCTAGAAATCCCTATGAAAACAGTAAACATCATAAAAAAACTCCTATAAACCTAAAAATTTAAAAACCTAAAAATACCATAAAACCTTAAAGAACCCTAAATCCAAGAAAACCCCAAATAACATTAAAAAAATCCTAATACCTATAAAACCCAAAAACAAACTAAAAACAATAAAAAACAGTTTAATCCCCCAAAACATTCTAAGAACTCCAAAAAACCTGAAAACCCTAAAAAATTAAAAAAGCCCTAAAAACCTAAAAACTATAAACGCCTAAAAACCCTAATATTCGTCATAATCCATAAAAAACCCTAACATCCCTTTGAATCTTTAAAACCCTAAAACCTATAAAATCCTAAAAATACCATAAAATCCATAAAAACATAAAAAACCTAAAAACCATGAAAACCCGTAAGAAATCCGTAAAACTCCTAAACACCTAAAAAATCAAAATATTCCTAAAACCATAAAAAACCCTAAAAACCCGAAAAACCCCTATAAAACTAATAAACCCATAAAAACCCAAAAAATACCTATAAATAACTAAAAATATAAAAACCCTAAAACCCTAAAAATCCTATTAAAATAATAAAAATATTTTTAAAAAATTTAACCGCTAGAAATTCTCAGAACACTAAAAAACATTAAAACCCATAAAAGGCCATAAAATCCTTAAAAACACATGAAAACCATAAAAAACTTTTAAAGTATTAAAAAACCCAAAAAACAACTAAAAACACTAAAATCACAATAAACCCTTAAAATGATAAAAAAATAAAGATCCTTAGCACCATAAAAACTAAAAAAATTCTCAAACACAAAAACCATAAAAATTATAAAAACCCTAAAAACCCTTAAATCCCTAAAAATCTCGAAAACCCATAGAAATCCAAAAACCCCTGAAATCCCTATATATTCAAAAAATAATAGAAACCCTAAAACCCTTAGAAAACATTAAAAATCTAAAATCCCCAAACCCCTGAAACCGTAAAATCACTAAAAATCCAAAAACACAAAAAACCCTAAGAACCCTAAAAACGCAAAACACCCCCTCAAAATCCTTAAAATCCCTAAAATTTATAGAAATCCTAAAAATCACTAAAAACCATAAACATTTAAAAACTCAAAAACCCTACGAAAACCAAAAGAACCTAAAAACACTTTTAACGCCTAAAACCATAAAAATCTAAAAAATGTAGAACGCCCTAAAACCCTAAAAACCATAAAAATAATTAATATCCTTAAAAATATTAAAAAACAATAAAAACTACTAAAAACTATAAAAAACCATTAAACCCTTAAAAATTGTAAAAAAATATATAAACCTTTTAATAACAAAAAAACTCAAAAAAAACCTTAAAAACAAAAAATATATAAAAACCATAAAACCCATCAAAATCCCTAAAAACCCTTAAAACATTAAAAATACTAAAAAACCAAAAAAATAACAAAATTTTTTCATACCCATAAAACCTAGAAAACACCTAAGAAAACCCTGAAAAATATAAAATCTTTAAAACCCTAAATACATAAAAATCTAAAAAATCATAAAAATACTAAAATATCTAAATACCCCTGAAACCAAAGATACCCCTAAAAACCATTAAAACCCCAAGAACCCATAATACCATAACAAACCATTGAATACTCTAAAAACCATTTAAATGCCTAAAAATGTTAAAAAACACTAAAAACCTTAAAAATAAAAAAAAATAAAAAACCAAAAACCGAAAACCCTTCAAAATATAGAAACCATCAAAATACCTGAGAACCATAAAAACCAAAAAAATACAAAAAAATCAATAAAATCCCTAAAAACGTAAAAACCCAAAAAAGACTGAGAAACTATATGAAAACCATAAAAATCTCTAAACACTTAAAACAACTCAAAAACTAAAAAAATATAAAAACCCTAAAACCCTAAAAATCCTAAAACCCTTCTTGTCCCTAAAACTATAAAAACCATACAAATCCTAAAAAATTTCTAAAATTATAAAAAAAAATTAAATAATAATACAAACCCTGAAAACCCTAAGAAAACCATAAAAACACAAAAAACATAAAATACTGAGATGTCTAAAAAACCTAAAAATACTATAAAAACCACCAAATACTCCAAAATAATTTTGAACCCTTAAAAAACATCAAAGGTTAAAAAACCTCAAAACCACTAAAATGCTCAAAAAACGCATAAAATCATAAAAAATGCATAAAAAAATTAAAACCGCTAAAACCCCCCAAATAGCTAAAAACTCTAAAACCCATAAAATCTCAAAAGATCATTAAAAATATAAAGAAACTAAAAACCTAAAAGCAACAAAAATTGATAAACATAAAACACTTTAAACCCCAAAAAACCCAAAAAAATCTAAAAACCATAAAAACCCTAAAACCAGAAATTCTTAAAAGAAATTTAAAAACCATAAGAAACTATAAAAAACCCTAAAGACCCTAAAACATACAAAACTATAAAAACCCTTAATACCCCTAAGGACAATAAAAAAACTAAAAAAAAATACCCTAAAAAACTCAAAACAAACACTAAAAACTCATAGAAAACCATAAACACTATATACACCAAAAAACCTACAAAATCCATAAAATACCTAAAAATGTAAAAAACCCTAATACCCTAAAAAACCCAAATTAACATTAAAAAATAAAAACAATTTAAACCCCTAAAACCCTAAAGAAGGTAAAAAAACCTGAAAACCCCTAATAAATCTAAAAAAACAAAAGCCCCAAAAACCCATAAAAACCTTAAAAAATCGAAAAAACCCATAAAACCCCTAGTAATGAATTAAACACATTAAAACCCCTTAAACCCCTATAATTTTAAAAAACTATAAAAAAACTAAAACGCTACAAAATCATTAAAAACCCTAGAACAAAAAACCAAAAAAACACTAAAAACGTCAAAATATATAAAAATCTATAAAAATGCTAAAATAACCCTTAAACCCCTAAAAATATAAAAACCATAAAACCCATAAAAAGAGTATGAAACCCATAAAATCATAGAAACACTTACACCACAAAAAACCTAATAATGCTAAAAACATCGAAACAGACAAAACCCTAAAAATCCTTAATAACCATCAAAATCATTAAAAACCCAAAAACCGTAAAATCCTAAAAATTCCCTATAAATGTAAAAAACACTAAAAACCCTAAAAACCCTAGGAAAACTTTAAAACCTAAAAACTATTAAAACCCCTAAAACCCTAAATCCCTAAAAGTCCATATAACCACAAGAAAACCATATAAACACCTAATACTAATAAAAAATCTTAAAAACCACTAAAAATTGAAATTTCACTTTAAAAACTGTAAAACCACTAAATCCCAAAAAACACAAAAACCCTAAAACCCTATAAGACCCCCAAAATCATGAACACCCATAAAAATCAATAAAAATCTTTAAAATCCCTAAAAATCCAAAAAATGAAAAAAAAATTCCTAAAACCCTGAAAAAAAACCAATGAAAACTTTAAAAACCTAAAAACACTCAAAACCCCTAAATAACCTAAAAAGGGATAAAATCTCTAAATACTCTTAAAAAACTTAAAATCTGAAAAACCATAAAACCCCTAGAAACCCTAAAAAAGACACAAAAACTGTAAAACCACAAAAAACTCTAAAAACATGTTAAGATCTTAAAAAAGATAAAGCATAATTAAAAATAATAAAAACCGAAAAAAACTGAAAAAACTCTAAAAACCCATTAAAACCCTGAAAAACCTAAAACCCCCTAAAAATGATTAAAATCCCTGAAAGCCTAAAAACTAGAAAAATATTAAAAAAAAATCCCTAAAAATCACCAAAAATGTAAAAAGCCCTAAAAATCCTAAAAAATACTAAGAAAACCTCCAAATCCTATGAACACATAAAACACCTAAAGAAATAAAAAATGCTAAAACCCTAAAAACCAAAAAAAAATCCTAAAAACTTTTAAAAACATATAACCCAATAAAAAATTCAAAATATCTAAAAACCCAAAAATCCATAAATTACTAAAAATTAAAAAAACCCTTCAAAGCCAAAAAAATGTTAAAAAATATAAAAATTCAGAAAACTCCAAAAAAAATCAACCAAAACCTAAATAAACCAATAAAATAAAACACCGAAAATCACTAAAAAACCATAAATCCCTATAAAGACCCTAAAACCAATGAAAAATATAAAATCTAAAAAATACACAAAAATCCATTAAAAACATAAAAAACCCAAAACATTGAAAACCCATAAGAGAACCATAAAAACCAAAAAACACTTAAAACCCCTAAAAACCTAAAAAATGATAAAACCCCAAAAGGGACATTAAAAACCTGATAACATCCAAAAAACCTAAAAACCCCTAAAAATTGTATAACACTCTAAAATCCCATAAAATACCCAAAATCAGAAAAACCCTAAAAACCCTCTATACACCTTAAAATGTTAAAAAATGATAAAAACAATAAAACCCCTAAAAACTCAAAAGATCCCTCAAAACCCAAACACCCCATAAAATTTAAAAAATCCATAGACACATAAAATTCCCTAAAACCCCTAAAAACCATAAAAATCCATAAAAATTCCCAGAAACATAAAAATCTAAAAACCATAAAAACTCCTAAAACATTAAATAATTTAATACCCCTAATATAAATGAAAAACATTGAAATCCCTAAAAACCACTAAACATATTCAGGAAGTGAAACAACCTTTAAATACCAAAAAATCCAAAAAACACGTAAACACATAATAATAATAATAATAATAATGCCCTAAAAATCCCAAAAAACTACAAAAAATTGTAAGAAACCCATAAAACCCTAAGAACAATTAAAACCTCTAAAATCCTAAAAATGATTAAAAATCCTAAAAAACACTAAAACTATATTAAACCTTAGAAAATAAAAAACCTCCTTAGAACCTTAAAATCCTATAAGAACCCATAAAACCCCTAAAATGTAAAAATCCATCAACCTTTTGAAACGTTAGAAACTTTGAAAACTCTAAAATCTTTAAAATTCAAAAACTAAAAAAATAAAAAAAATCCTAAAAAACCCTAAAACTTATAAAACCCTTAAAAAGCATCAACATACCTAAAAACCATAAAGATTACAAAAATACTAAAAATATATATAAAAATCCTAAAAAACATAAAAACCCATAAAACCCTAAAAACTCTAAAACTGCACAAAATCCTTAAAAATCAAAAAAACCAAAAAAATAATAAAAAATAGTAAATATATCAAAAAACCATAAAAATACTAAAACTATAAAAACACTATGAAATGTTTAAAAATCCAAAAAACACATATAACCCCTAAAGAAACTAAAAACACTAAAAATGTTAAAGACCATAAAACCCTAAAAACCCATAAAAACCCTCAAAATCCATAAGAACCCTAAAAACCTTTAAAGTAATAAAGAAATCTTTAAAAAAGACATAAAAATTAATAAAAACACCAATAAACCTGGAAAAAATATTCGAAAATGAAACAAATGTTAAAACTGTTAAAACCATTAAAAAATAAAAACCCTAAAAGACCCAAAAACCCCAAAAACCCCTAATAATCCTAAAAACCCATAAAACCCTTAAAATAATAAGAGGTCGTAGAAATAAAAAACACAAAAATTGTAAAAACCGTTTAATCCCCTAAAAATGATAAACAAATTTAAAAGTATTAAAATCCTAAAAAACTCAAAAAAACCCCTAAAGACCCAAAAAAACTATAAATCTTAAAGAAACAAAAACCCCGAAAACCCGCGGAATCCCTAAAACCCCTAATCACCATAAAAACCATTAAATTAAATAACAAATCCCTAAAAATACCCAAAAATTTAAAAACTTGAAAAATCCTAAGAAAATTATAAAAACTTAAAAACACTAAAAAAAACAAAAGTCCCAGAAAAAAATACAAAACTCAGAAACCCCAAAAAACTAAAATTCAATCAAAACTTGAAAAACCATAAAAATCCTAAAATAAAAATACCCATAAATTATAAAAACCCTAAAATAATGAAAAATCCAAAGAAAGCCTCAAAACCATAAAAAAATTAAAACCCTTAAATAACCTAAAACCGCTAAAAAGTATAAAAAACCATAAAACACCAAAAACCCAAAAACCCCCCAAAACCATACAACCATATAAAAACCATAAAAACCATAAAAACCCATAAAACCCTAAAAATCCATTAAAACTCTAAAAAACTTTTAAAACCCTAAAAACCATAAAAATCTAAAAAACAATTAATATCCCAAAAATTCAAAAAACCCTAAAACCCCCCAAAGAAAAAGAACTATTAAAACCCCAAAACCCCTCAAAATACCTAAAAATCCAAAAAAAACATTAAAAATCCTAAAACACTAGTTTTAGGGGTTTTATGTGTTTGATGATTTTTTTTTGGGGGGGGGAATAGCCCGACCCTCGCATCTTCCTTTCCATAAAAATCCTTTAAATTCTATAAATATCCCCAAAATGTAAAAACACTATAAAAACATAAAACCATAAGAAACCCATAAAAATATTCAGACACCTAAAACCCCTAAAACAAAAAAAGACAAAAACCTATAAAAACACTAAAATTCTCTAAAAATCATAAAACCCATAAAACCCATAAAAACCGTAAAAAACATCAAAGACCAAAAACCCCATTAAAACCCTAAACCCAAATAAAACTCTAAAACCCCTTTTAACCAAGTAAAATGCTAGAAAAACTTCTAAAACACTAAAAACACCAAGAAATCCAAAAAACACCAAAAACACCATAAAATACCTAAAACCCCCCAAGATACCAAAAACCATGAAAACCATAAGAAAACCTTAAAACCCTAAAAAATATAGTAGCCCTCCAATACATGAAAATCATAAAAACCCTAAAAACCCTATAAACATTAAATCCATAAAAACCCTAAACACCTTATAAATTTCTAAAAAACCTAAAAACCATAAAAATAATAAAAAATCCCAAAAAATAAATGAAACCCCTAAAACCCCCTAAGAAAATTATAAAACCTAAAATACCAAATACTGTTATATACTGGAAAACATAAAAAATCCTACAAAATTCTAAAACCACTAAAAACCCCCTAAATACCATAAAGAACCCTAAAAACTTCTAAAACCCTCAAAATTAGAAAAAATCTACAAACTCTTTAAACCCCTGAAATATTTAAACACCTCTAAGACCCCTTAAAAAGAGTACCGAAATTCAATTCTGATCATTACCCTCTTGTTTTAAATATTTGGGAGGAAAAAAGGATGACCACTCCTCTACCTTTCAAATTTAATAATGTATGGCTCTCAATTCCAGGTTGCAGGGAAGTCGTACTTGATGGATGGAACTCTGCTTTTCATGGGAGTCCTCACGTTGTGGTTGCCTCCAAGCTTCGCAAGATCAACAGCCTCCTGATAGTCTAGACTAGGAACTCCTTCTCGAGGCTTGATGATGAAATTAGTGATGCATAATATCAGCTGAAGTCTTTCCAGGAGAATAATAAACAGGGGAACATTCCTACCAGTGAAGAGATTGTGTTTCATAAATGGCTTGATGAACTCGTGGGACTCAAGGAGAGTCTAGAAAAACATCAATTCAATGTTAGCTGGCTTAAAGATGGTGATAGAAATTCAATGTTTTTTCATCGCTTGCAATGGGAGAAAAGAGTTCATAAAGGACCAAATTAGATCCGTATCAATGGTCATACCATTGTCGATGAGAAAGAGCTCTCTGATGTTGTTTTTGATTACTTCAAAGTGCTTTATAATGATGATGGAATTCCCTATGCCTCCCTGCTTGCAGCATGCATTGAGAAATGTGTTAATGATTTGCAGAATAATGATCTGACATCTCCACCTCTTGAGGATGAAGTCAGATATGGACTTTTTTCTCTCAATTTGGACAGTGCTCCCGGTCCAGATGGTTTCACCAAAAAATTCTTCACCTTTTATTGGGAAATATTTCATGCAGAAATCACTAAAGCTGTCAGGGAATTCATTCTCTTGGGGTTAATCCCTCATAGAGTCAACTCCAATTTTATTTCCCTGCTTCCTAAAAAGGAAGCTGCAATTGAGAAAGGTGATTTTTGGACAATTTCCATTTGGAACACTATACCCAAGATTATTAGAAAAATCATTGTTATCCAGTTAGGAATGATTGTTGGAAACTTGATTACACCTAATAAATTTGGTTTTATTCCTGCATGAAGTATTCAAAACTGCCTATACACGACCTATGAAGGAGTTAATTCCATGAGGAGGGCATCAAATTTTGGTTCCTTTTCCTTAAAGATTGATATATCCAAATCCTTTGATACCATTAAGTGGGAATTCCTGTTCATGATTCATGGCATATATGGTTTCTCAGATAAATTTGTTTGCATGATTTCCACCATCTTGAATAGTGCCAGAATTTCTGTTTTGATTAATGGAGCTCCAAAAGGGTTCTTTCAGTGTTCCTGGGGGGACAGACAGGGGGATCCACTTTCCAGAATTCTCTTTGCACTTACTGAAGACTACCTAAGTCACCTTGTTACTAATAATATGATGAATGTCTACTACAGCCTTATTAGAGATGGGAAATATTTATTTGTTCCTTCACATCTACTTTATGTTGATGATATCCTTCTCTTTGGGCAGACTAATATGCAGACAATATCTTCTATCCAGAAAATCTTCATTCATTATGAGGTTGTTGCTGGACAGGCCATTAGTTGGAGTAAATCGTCTATTGTGTTTGGGAAAGGGAGCTCTACTACGAGACATAACAAGATTGTTAGATGCCTTTGTGTCAAAAAAAGGACCCTTGCCTTTCAACTATCTTGGGGTTCCCTTATTTTGGGGGAAGGTTAAACGTTGTTATCTTGAACGCATCTCTGTTAATATCACTCAGCAGCTTGCCAAATGGAAGGCCAAGACCCTCTCACAAGAAGGCAAGGTATGTCTTATCAATTCCGTTGTTACCTCAATCTTTTCTCATGCTTTCTCCATCTATAAGTGGCCAGTTAGCCTAATTAAATGCCTTCATGCCAAGATCCAGAACTTCGCATGGACAAGATGTATTAATGAATGGAAATTGATCATTGTTTCCTGGAAAGAGTGCATCAAACCACTTGAAATGGGTTGTCTAGGAATTAAGGATCTCAGGATATTCAATGATGCCTTGTTGAAAAAATTCACTTGGAATCTTTTCACACACAGGGAGGGTGATTTGGACTTTCTTAAAGAATGATTTACTGGGAAACTATGCAATGGTTATACTAGGTACATGCTCTCCTCTGTCTGGACAGCGGTTAAATCCTCGTATAAGGACAACATCTCTCAATCTACTTGGGCTGTCTTGAGAAAATCCAGCTTGAATTGTTGGCTCACCCCTTGGATTCAGAGCCCGCTGCATGAATCTATGCAGGTTCCGCCTGGATTGCAACACATGTCCATTAATGAAATCAACACCAGACTGCCAGAGATGGACGGGATCTTACTTTCCCATATCATTTATGAGATTCAATTCTATAGTTACATGGATTATGATACAATTTTTAGGAAATTGAACTTGATTGTCCTGGTTATTACAAAGGACTTTTACAACCACAAATACCAGCAAGGGATGGATCCCCCCTCATGGCTCATGAGATACAAATGCCATTTTATTCCCCCTATAGATTTTCTGCACATCTGGAGGATCTGGAGGAATTGGCTACCCATGCATCACCAGCTTCAAAAAGTTGGCTGGCATCTTGCTTCGGCCTGATTTCTATGCATACAGGATGCTGAAAATGTGCAGCATCTTATTGTTGCATGCAAGCTTGCTTATGGTCTGTGGAAGTATCTCTAGGATGTATTTTGTCTTCAATTTCCCCTGGATAGAACCTTTTCTCAAATGATGTATCTCATCACAGAATCAAGGTATAGTGAACAAATTTAAAATCTTCTCCTTGCTGCATTGGCAGCCATTGTGGATTTTCTATGGGCTGCCAGAAATTCTTCTATGTTCCGGAATAAGTCCAGCTCCGTACATGAGGGTATTCTTTCCATACATTTTGTTGTTCAGATGGCCAGGGGCATTCAAACAGGTGTGATGAACAATTGCTTTACTGACTTCACCACTCTCCGCACTCTTGGTGTCTCTGGTAGGTGGAAAAAAACCTTTTGTGGTGAATTCAATCCGATGGATTCCACCTATCCCGTCTTGGATCGAAATCAATGTTGATGGTGCGACAGTAGGCTCTCCAGGGCCTTCAGGCTGTAGTGGCGTCTTCCGTACTTATAGAGGTTTTGTCAAGGGAATTTTTTATCACTTCATCTGAATTGGTTGTGCTTATGAAGCAGAGATTTGGGCTATCATCAAGGTGGTGCGGTTTGCAAACCAGTTTTGTTGGAAGCAACTCTGGATTGAGTCTGATTCCATGCTTGCGGTTGAGGCATTTCATCAGAATTCAAGGACCGTTCCCTGGAAGCTTCTACCCCAATGGATTGATTGCATTAGTTTATCTAAGAATCTTGTTCTTAAGATCACCCATGCATACAGGGAAGTCAATATGGTGGCTGATTTTCTTTCCAAGAAGTCAATTGAAGAACGCTGCTCATGGTGGTCTTTGGTTTCTCCTTCCTTTTGTTCTTCATTTGTGGATTCGGACATGAAGGGTGCTATCCGTACCCGGTTGCCTAAGTCCCCCTTCTAATGCCTTGCACTTTATTTTTCATTTATACAGTTGAGGGACCAAGCCTTCTGCTTGGATCCGTGCCTTCTTTTCCCTTAAAAAGAGTAAAAACACAATAAACACCAAAAAACAAAAAATCCCAAAAGCCCCAAAAGCCCTGAGAGAACCATAAAATCCTAAAACCTTTAAATACCATAAAAATCCTCAAAAGTTATAAAAATTCAAAAATGTAAGAACACTGAAAACGAAAAAGAAATATTTAAAAACCTAAAAACATATTAAACCCATAAAGATCATAAAAACAAAAACGAAACCCCAAAACCCCCTAAAACAAAAAGAAATTCATAAAACCCATAGAAACCAAAAAAGCACTAAAAAACCATAAAAACATAAAAAACAATAAAAACCATGAAATCCCCTTAGAAAACATAAAAATTATATAAACTCTTAAAAATCCAATAAAATGAAAAACCCATTATAACCGAAAAAACCCCTAGGAACCATAAAACCATTAAAAACCATTAAAAACCCAAAACCCATAAAGACCCTAAAATCCCACTAAAAATATAAAAAACAATTAAATCATTAAATTATTAAAAAATTATTAAAAGAAATTAAAACCTTAAAAAACTAAAAAAACACTAAAAACCTAAAAACCATAATAACCTTTAAACCCATAAAAACCATAAAAACCCTAAAACCCCTAAAAATCCCCAAAAACCCAAAAAAACCAAAAAACCCATAAAAATCATAAAAAAAATTAAAAATCATTAGAAACTAAAAAAACATTTAAAACCTAAAAAGTCTTATGAAAATCATAATAACATAAAATCACTTTAAAAATCTAAAAACCCTAAAAATGCTAAAAACCAAAAAATTCATAAAACCCAAAAAATTCCCAAACATTCATAATTATTAAACCCCAAAAACCATGAAAATTTTAAAAATCCCATTAAATACCAAAAAACATAAAAACCACTAAAATCCCTAAAAACCCATAAGAAAACCATTAAAACTAAAAAAGTAAAACAACTCAAAAAAATATAAAGGATAAAAACTCTAAAAAACCCCAAAAGACCCTAAAAAACCTAACAACCTCCCAAAATCCATATAACTGCTAAAAACCATAAAAACCCTAATCACCAATGAAAACCCTAAAAATATGATAAAAACTCAAAAAACCCTTTAAACCATTAAATTTTTTAAAAAACTCTTTCAATCCTTATAAACCCAAAAAGATTCAAAAAACCCTAAAACCCCCAAAAAAACAAAATATAACTCTAAAAACCAGAAAAACCTAAAAATCCCTAAAAACCTTAAAAAATAAATAAAGTCATAAAAAATCTCTAAAACCCATAAAAATGTATAAGAATCTAAAAACTAAAAGAAACACTATGAATCCATTAAAATACTAAAAAAATTCCAACCCATAAAAGACTAAAAATATGAAAAAACCATAAAAAACTAAAACCCCTAAAAACAAGAAACCCTCAAATTCCATAAAACCCCAAAAAACCATAATAAAATCAAAAAAATTCCTAAAATCCATAAAAATGCAAAAAAAACCTCATAAACACCCTGAAAACCCCTAAGAAAACATAAAAAACCTAAAAAAACTTAAAACAACTAAAAATCAATAAAAAGAAAAAAAACCCTAAATAGCATAAAAAGACTCTAAAACCCATAAAAACTATAAAAACAATAAAAACTGTAATAACCCAAAAAAAACCATAAATCCCCTTTAAAAACTCTAAAAAAGTTTTTTACCCCACAAATTTCTAAAAAACATTAAAAAAAATTATAACCCTTAAAGGTATGAAAAACAAAAAACCCCCAAAATACTGCAAAATCCCTAAAAACCATAAAAATAATGAAAAAAACCCTAAAACACGTAAAACCTTAAAACCCTTAAAACCCCCTAAAATCCCTAAAACCCATAAAAATAATAAAAAATCCCTAAAAATTATTAAGAACATAAAAATCACTAAAACCATTAAAAAACCCTTATAAATCTTTAAAATCATAAAAACATACAAAACCCCTAAAATCTAAAAAACGCTAAAAATTCTTAAAATTCCTAAAAACCTTAAAAACCCCTAAAATCGTAAAAAATCCTAAAATTCAAAAAAAAAACTAAAAATTAAAAAATCCCTTTAAACCCTTAAAAAATTTAAACAACTCTAAAAAACATTAAAAACCTGTCAAACTCATTAAAACCAAAAAAATCAAGAAAAAATATAAAAAACTAAGAAACCATAAAATCCATAAAAACCATTAAACCCATAAAAAACCTATAAAATTTATAAAAAAATCCATAAAAACATAAAAAACCACTAATTGACCTAGAAAACATAAATAAAACATTAAGAAACTAAAAACAGTTAAAACCCCTAAGAAAACCATACAAACTAAAAACACTAAAAACCACTGAAAATTATAATTTTTTTTTGAATATATAAAAATGTTAGAAACAATAAAAACCTTAAAACCCTAAATAACTGTAAAACCATAAACAACCATAAAACCCCAAAAAACCTTCAATTTTTTTAAAAACCACTAAAAAACCAAAAAACTATAAAAATTCATTAAAAATACCTAAAAACATAAAAATTCATAGAATCCCTAAAAACCCTAACAATACAATAACAAATAAAAAAATAACTTAAAATAAAATCCATAAAAACCAAAAAAAATTCGAAAAACCATAATCTCCCAAAACTAAAAAAAATAATAAAACCCTCAAAATCTATAAAATCCACCAAAAAACCATAGACATCCGTAAATACATAAAAACTCTAAAAACCATAAACAACCCTAAGAAAACCATAAAATCCTAATAACACCTAAATCCCACAAAAACCTAAAAATGCTAAAACCCTAAAAATTCCAAAAATCCCCCAAAAACCACAAACCGTTAAAATCCATAAAAACCATAAAACCCCATAAAAATGCAAGAACCCCATAAAAAATCTTAAAAACCTTTTAAAACAATTTTCTTAAAAATAATATAAAAATAATCAAAACCCTCAAAAACTGAATAAAACCCTAAAACCCCAAAAAAATCCATAAAAACCCAAAAACCCTAAAAAACTATAAAACCCCCCAAATCCCTAAAATGACATAAGAAACTATAAGAAACCTAAAAATGCCTAAAAATACATTAAATGCTAAAATATTCAAAAATTAGTGAAAATACCTAAGAGAACCTTAAAAACATAAAAACACTTAAACCCCTAAAAACCTAAAACCCGTTAAAATCACTAAAAACCCGAAGGACCCTTGAATCCTTTAATAACCTTAAAAAAAACTAAAAATATTTAAAAATTTTAAAATTATATAAAATCACTAAAAACTCAATAAAATTTGTAAAAACCCTATATGTTCCAAAAAAACTAAAAAACACAAAAACCAGGGGAAAACCAAAAAAGTCCTTAAAAACCTAAAGACCATAAAAATCCTAAATATCCCTAAAAATCTTTATAACAAAAAAAAATAAAAATATAAGAACCCCTATGAAAACCATAGAAAACTAAAAACACTTAAAACTATAAAAATCCTTAAAAAATAAAAACCATAAAAACACATAAAAACACTAAAAAACCCAAAAAACCCTAAAATGTTTAAAAATCCAAAAAGTAAAAAAAAAATCCAAAAAGTGTATAAAATACTAAACCCTAAAAAACCGTTAAAACCCTTAAATATCTAAAAACATTTAAAACCTCCAAAAACATAAAAACACTAAAGTCCCTAATAGTCCTTTAATACCTGAAAATCCTTAAACTCCCTAAAAAATAAAAACCGTAAAACCCATAAAAACCCTAAAAACCACTAATACTCTAAATACACTTTAAATCTCTTAAAAAATTAAAAATTATAAAAATTATAAAAAATTATAAAAAACTCCAAAAATCCAAAAAACCCTGAAAACCAATATAAAACCTAAAAACTATAAAAACGGAAAAAATCCATAAAACCCCTAAAAACCATAAATTCCAAAAAAAAACTAAAAAATCCCTTCATAATTAAAAACCCATAAAAACACTAAAAAACCACATAAAACCTTATGAAGTAAAAAAACATAAAACCTCAAATAACTTCTAAATGATAAAAAAAACTCAAAAAAACAAAAAATATCCAAAAAACCCTAAGATTCCTTAAAAACCATAAAACCCATATTAATCCAAGAGAATTCCTAAAAATCCCCAAAAAAAATATCAAAAAACCTGAAAACCCCTTAAAAGAACCTTAAAAATCTAAAAACATATAAAACCACTAAATCCCTAAAAACACTAAAAACCTTAAAAACCCTAAAAGAACATAAAAACCCCGAAAACCATAAAACCCACTAAAAACCTTATAAAACCATAAAACAAATAAAAAACCTAAAACACAAAAAAAACTCTAAATAAAATTAAACCCCTAAAATATTAAAAACCATTAAAAACCTGAAAAGCTTTAAAAAAATAAGAAACACTAAAAATCCAAAAAACCCATAAAAACCTTAAAACCTTAAAAGACATGAAAATCAATAAAAACCCTAAAAACCTAAAAATCATATAAATATATCAAAAAACCCTAAAATTATGAACACCCAAAAAAACCTAGAAAATCTCTAACCAAACCTTAAAAAATAAAAAACACTTAAAACCCCTAAAACCCTAAAAAATAATAAAAAAATGTAAACCTTAAAATCCCCAAAAACCTAAAAATCCTAAAAATATTTAAAAACCCATATAACCAAAAAATTTATAAACCCCCTAAAAATTCATTAAAACATAAAAAACCCTAATACCCAAAAAAATATTTAGAAACCCTTAAAACATAAATACAATCAAAACCCATAAAATACCTAAAAACACTTAAAACAAGGAAGAATTATAAAAATAGCCTAAAACCTATAGAAACCATAAAAAAACAAAAAATTCCATCAGATATCAAAAAACCAACAACAGCTATAAAACCATATAAACACATTTAAAAATTAAAAAACTCCAAAAAAACATTTAAAACACAAAAAACTCCACAACCCCTCAATACCATAAAAACCGTAAAAAACCTCAAAATCCCTAAAACTATAAAAAACCTAAAAATCATAAAACAATCCCCAAAAATCCCTAAAAAAGTATAGCCCCATAAAAACACTGAAAACCCCTAAGTAAAATTTCAAAACCTGAAACACATAAAACAACAAAAAAACATAAAAACACTAAAACCCTAGAAGTCCCAATAACCCCTAAAAACAATAAAAACCTCAAAACCCAATAAAATACATAAAACCAATAAAAACTCCAAAACCCTTTAAGAATATATGAAATTTTGAAACTATAAAGAAACATAAAACCCCTAAGATAAAAAACCCAAAACAAAAAAAAAACAAATAAACCATAAAAACTCTAAAAAAAATCCTAAAATAAATAAAAATCCCTTGAAAAATGTGAACCATAAAAAAACTAAAAATCACTAAAATATCTAAAATTATAAAAAAACCCTGAAAACACCAAATAAAACCATAAAAATCAAAGCACACTAACAACCACTAAACACCTAAAAATGATAAAAACCCTAACCCCCCCAAACTCTAAAAACAATAAAACAAAAAAACCATAAAAACTACCCTAAGAACCCATGATACCCTAAAAATAGAAAAAATATATAAAACCCATTTTATGTAAAAAAACATTTAAAAACTATAAAAAGACCTTAAAACCATTCGAAACTCAAAAACAGACCCTAAACCTCCAAACAACCAAACAACCCAAAAAACTAAAGAAACCCTCACAATCCCTAATACCCATAAAAATCCATAATAATCAACAAAATAAAGAAAAATACATGAAAAAAAATAAAACCCCCTAAAAACCCCTAAAAATTTTAAAAACCTAAAATACAAATAAAACCTAGAAAACCATAAAACCACTAAAAACCCTAAAAAATCTAAATACACTAAAACCCTTAAAATTCCCTAAAAACCCTACAAACAAATTAAAATCCTAAAAATTACCTAAAAATCCCAAGAAAATATAAAAATTATAAAACCCTATGAAAATAATTAAAACCTAAAAACTCTTAAAACCCCTAAAACCCTAAAAAATGATAAAACCCAAAAAAAGAAACAAAAATAATATAAAACCCTAAAAACCATAAAAACCCCAAAAAGGATAAAAAAAACCTATAAACCATAAAAACCATTTAAAAACATTAAAAACCCATTAAATGCATGAAAATGTTAAAAACTCTAGAAAACCATAAAACACTTATAAAATTAAAAAACATCTAAACCCCAAAAACCCAGAAACACCATAAAAACCCAAAAAAAAACACTAAAAACCATCAAAACCCCTAAACACTATAAAACCCCTAAAATCATAAAAAATACCTAAAAACTCATAATACATAAAAACCCTCAAACCATGGAAACCTATAAGAAAATAATAACAACCTAAACACACTTAAAATCCGTAAAACCCTAAAAACTCTACATACCTAAAACCCCTTAAAACACTAAAAACCATCAAAATACCTAAACCACATAAAAACAATAAAAATAATAAAAAGGCCATAAAATCACTAAAATGTAAAAATGAAAATAACTATAAAAACCCATAAGATGAAATAACAACATAAAAAATTTTAAAAATCCTACAAAAAGATAAAAAACATAAAATTCCTTAAAGACACTAAAAACCATCAAAACACCTAAGAACTCTGTTGCCCTAAAACTCCAAGAAATCACTACAAACCAACTAAAAAACCTTAAAACCATTTGAAGCCCCAAAAACATTATAAAACTCTAAAAACCCCCAAAGAACCAATAGAACTCAAAAAAAACCCTAACAACCCAAAAAACCATAAAAGCACTTAATCCATAAAAAACTCTAGAAACACTAAAAATCCCTAAAAACCCTAAAAAATCATAAATTATCTTAAAAATACCTTAAAATCCTTAAAAATTTAATGTCCCTAAAAACCCTAAGAGAAAATTATTAACCCAAAATCAAATAAAATACCATAAAAAATGAAAAACACTAAACACCATAAATAATCCTAAAAATCTTAAAAACGCTAAAACCCTAAAAACCCAAAAATATAAATATCCCTAAAATACATAGAAACCAAATAAAACAACTTGGAACTCATAAAAATTTATAAAACACAGAAAAACCCAAAAAACCATAAGAAATCAAAAAAAAATTACAAGAAACCCAAAAAACCATAAAAACCCTGAAAACCCCGAAAACCCTAAAATTATAAAAACAAACAAAAACTAACAATATAAAAAAAATACCAAAAAAAATAAACAACACTAAAAAACTATTAAAAATCCTTATAAAACAATAAAAACATAAAAACACTTAAAATCCCTATAAATATAAAATAAATCTAAAATCCATTTAAACCATATAAACCCTAAAATCACTAAAAATCGCTAAAACCCCTAAAAACTATAAAATATTAAATGTTACCTAAAATCCATAGAAACTAAAACAACGCTAAAAACACAGAAATACCAATAGAAAAACTTTACCTAAAACACATAAAACACCTAAAAACAAAAAAAAATTATTAAAACCCTAAAAATTATAAAAGGACCATAAAAACCTAAAACCCCTAGCAACCATAAAAACCACTGAAACCCTTTAAAAACACTAAAACCCCACAAAAAATAATCCATTAAAATCACTAAAACCCTATTAAACCCCTTAATTTTTTAAAAAACTCTAAAAAATACTAAAGGCCCTTAAAAACTAAAAAAACCCTAAAATCCAAAAAAATGATAAAATCCTTAAAACCCCATTATGCCCCTAAAATCCATAAAAATCCAAAAAACAAAATAAAATCAGTAAAAATCCCTAAAAACACAGGAAAACTAAATAACCTGAAAAACCCAAATAAAATATTGAAAAAATAAAAATAATTAAAAACTCAATAAATCATAAAAACACTAAAAATAGAGAAAAAACCATGAAACCCCCCAGAATCGCAAGAAATCCTAAAAAACCATAAAAATAGAAAAAAAATCCACAAAAATCCCTAAAAAATAAAAAACCCAAAAACCATAAAAACCCCTCAAATACCTTAAAACCCAAAAAACACATAAAACTCATATAAAAACTAAAAATTACAAAAAACATTAAATACCATAAACCCCTCAAAATCCATAAAAACCCTAAAAATGGAAAACGTAATAAAAATTCCCTTAAAATATCTTAGAATGAAAAAATCCTAAAAATTATGAAAAACCTTATGAAAACAAAAAAAGAAAACACTTAAAATCCCTAAAAACACAAAATAATAAAAACCCTAAAAACCCTAAAAGATAATAAAAAGAAAAAGAACCCTTAAAAACCATAACAACCTCTAAAAATTATACAAAGCCCATAAATCCCAAAAAACCCTAAAAACTCACTAAAGAGACAAAAATCATAGTAAACCCCTAAAAACCTTAAAAAAACTCTAAAAACCCTAAAACCCAAAGAAATCTATAAAACACCAAAAACACTAACAACCCTAATAACCCTCAAAATATGTAAAACTCATAATAGTATTAAATTTTTTAAAAAATGATTAAAAATCCTAAAAAACATAAAATCTATAAAAACATAAGAGAAACTTAAAAACCTAAAAAAACATAAAAACATTGAAAACCCTAAATTATGTTAAATACACTAAAAACACTAAAAACAACTAAAAATGCTTCAAATCCATAAAAATCTAAAAGACCCTGAAAATCAAAAAAATCAATGAAGCCCCAAAAGACATAAAATTACCTAAAACGCTAAAAAATCTAAGAGAAATTTAAAACACTAGAAACACTTAAATCCATAAAGAACTATAACCCACAAAACCCTAAATTTTAAAAGAAGACCTAAAACCAAAAAAACAATAAAAAACACAATAACCATAAAAACCATAAAAACCCTAAAAACCATTAAAAACTATAAAACCCATTTTTAACAATTAAACCCTTAAAACCCAATAAGAAAAAAATAAAAACCTAAATAATAATAAAACTCTAAGAAAAACTAAAAAATCTAAAAATACTAATAAACAATAATACCCTACAAACCCTCAAAATCCCTAAAAACCCAAAAAACCATAAAAATGTTCTAAGATTAATAAAAATCCCTTATGATGTAAAACTCCCCAAAAAACCTAAAAATCACAAATAAAACCATTAAAACCTAAAAACACATAAAACCTATAAAAAATAAAAGACACTAGAAATCCTTAAACCCATAAAAGGCCCTAAAATTCCTAAACACATAAAAACCATAAAAAATTCAAAATATACTTAAAACCCACCAAAAAAACTAAATCCTATTTAAAAACCTAAAAATGATTAAAAAATACTTCAAAACCTCAAAAAACTCAACACCCCTCCAAAATAGTAAAAACCATAAAAAACCTAATACCCTAAAAATCCATTAAAACCATAAAAACTGTAAAAATCCCTAGAATGTAAAAAACCCTAAAAACATTTTATAAAACCAAATGGATCCTTAAAATTCTAAAAGCATGAAAAATCCCTAAAAATCTGAAAACCATAGAACCCCTGAAATCACAAAAAATCATAGAACCCCTAATAACTAAAAAAACCTTAAAAACTCAAAACATTAATAACCACTAAAACTATAAAACCCTAAAATTTTTTAAAGACTCTAGAGAACCATAGTACCAATAAAAAGTCAAAAAAACACTAAAACCCAAAACAAAGCCATAAGAACATTGAAATACCTAAAACTCTAAAAATCCTTCAAAATCTCAAGAAAACCTAAAAACATAAAATTCCAAAATTTCCCAAAAAATACTTGAAAATGTAAACACCCTAAAAACTATAAAAACACCTAAGAAACACATAAAACTTAAATATAGTAAAAATACTAAAATCCTAAATTAGTAAAACGATAAAATCCCAAAAAACCATGAAAACTCTCAAAATACATGAAAACCCTAAAATAAGTGAAAGCCTTAAAGATACTTAAAAATACATAAAACATAAAAATCCATAACAACCTTGAGAAAACCCTATGAAAACCTTAAAAATAATTAAAACCCCTAAAAAAATAAAAAATTTGAAAACCCATAAGACACTAAATATACCTTAGAAATCCTAAAAACACTAAGAAACCATAAAACCACTAAAACACTTAATAACCCTAAAACTCTTAGAAACCAAAAACACTCAAAAAAACCCACTACAAACACTAAAAACCATTTAAACACCTAAAACATTAAAAAATTATAAAAACATTAAAATCCTTAAAACCTCCAAAAAAACTAAAAACACAAAAAAACCTAAAAATAATAGAACACTTAAAAACCCTAAAAACCATCACAATCCCAAAATTCTCTAAAAAATATAAAACACTATACATGAAAAACAAAAAACATTAAAACCCTGAAAACCTTTAAGAAAACATTAAAATCCAAAAAACACTTTAAACCCCTAAAATCCCAAAAATAAGAAAAACCATAAAAATCCTAAAAAATGCATAAAAATACAAATAAAATGTAAAAATCCTTAAAACCCTGAAAAAATATAATAAATCCTTAAAAACATAAAAACATTTAAAACCCCTAAAAACATGAAAAGTGATAAAAACCTTTAAAACCCATAAAATACATTAAATCTTCCAAAAACCTCTAAGAATGATAAAACCCTAAAAACTAGTAAAAACCTAAAACCCGATAAAACCACTAAAAACACTAAAACCTAAGTAAACTGTTAAAAATATTAATCTGCCCGAAATCACCTTAAAACCCCCAAAAAAACTTAAATAACCCTAAAAACCCAAAAAATTATAAAACCCTAAAAAAGATAAAATTCATAAAAACCATAAAATCCCAAGAAATCCTAATGATTCATAAAAATATTAAAAATAAAAAAATACCTAAAATATAAGAAAACACTAAAACCCTTGAAAAAACCTATGAAACCCATAAAAACCTAAAATTTTTTAAACCCATTAAAAACCAAAAACCCTAAAAAATTATAAAACCCAAAGAAAACCATTAAGAGATAAAAACACATAAGAACCCTATAAAACTAAAATTGATAAAAACTCATGAAAATCCTAAAATCCCTATGACCCATAGAAATACCTAAAACCCCTATACAACATAGAAATAATACTAAAGAACCAATAAAAGCCCCTAAAAACATAAAAATCTCAAAAAATCTTTAAAATCCATAAGAAATAAATAAAAATACAAAACCCCTTAAAATCACTAAGTAAAAAACATAAAAAACTCACTAAAAAATCTAAAAACCCACTAAATATCTAAATACCTTTTTAACCCTTAAAAAAGATAAAAAATCATAAAAAATCTTAAAACCCTAAAAAACACAAAAAAACCATAAAATCCCAAAAAACAAAAAAAAACATAAAGACCCCAAAAATTACATGAAACCCTAAAAACCCTCAAAATCCATAAAACCTTAATGATGAGTTATTATATTAAAAAACCATAAAATGCATAAAAAACATAAAAATCACTAAAATACTAATAAACCCTAAGTGGCCCTGAAAAACCAAGAAACAATTAAAATCGTTAAAACCCTAAAAACACTAATACCACTTATCAACTGAAAAAGCCTAAACCCCCTAATTACCATTCAAACCACTAAATACCTTTAAAAACATAAAATCATGAGACCCTAGTAAAACACTAAAAACCATTTAAACCCCTAAAAATGTTAAAATAATTAAAAAAACCCTAAAAAATAAAAATAAAAACCTATAAACTGAAAAAACTATAAAAACCCAAAAACCCCTAATAAACCCCAAAATTCATCAAAACCCCTAAATACCTCAAAACCCATGAAAATCTCAAAATTTCATAAAGATATATAAAAACATAAAAAATATGAAAGCCATAATAAAATCGTAAAAACGAAACAGCACTAAGAAAACCCTAAAACCTAAAAACACTAAAAACCCTAAAAACCATAAAACCCTAAAAAACCCAAAAATCATATAAACTGCAAAAAACATTAAAAAATATAAAACCCATAAAATCATAAAATCAAACTAAAAAATTTAAAATACCTTTAAACCACTCAAAATTTTAAAAAAACATTATAACCCTTTTAAACCCATAAAAAGATTAGAAAATACCAAAAAACCCAAATAGAAACCATAAAACCCTAAAAATTCTTAAACCCCCGCAAAATCTCCAAAACCCATACAAACCATAACAAATCCAAAAAAATTGAAAAAAATTCCTAAATACCAAAAAAATCCTTATAACCATGAAACCCACAAAGAAAACATTAAAACATAAAAACACTTAAATCCTCTAATAAAACCTAAACAACCATAAAACCCCTAAAACCATAAAAAATATTAAATTTCCTAAAATCCTTGAAATAATTAAAATATCATTAAAAAAATAAAAACATTAAAAAAACTATAAAAACTAAAAAAATAGAATTAAAAAAAAGGCTAAAAACATAAAAAAGAAAGAACCCCTAAAACCATAACCACCCTAAAAAACCAAAAAAATACATAAAACCCCTTAGAAACTATAAAAATACAAAAAGACGGTTCCATATCTGAAGTCACGGGTTTGGCTCTCTTGGTTGGCCCCTTCCTGTCAATAGCATAGAAAATATCAAAGACGACTCCAGATCTGAAGTCGCACAGGTCTCTCTAGTTTTGCGATAGTGCAAGGCAGGTGAAAATAATGCTTCAAAGACTGGGAAGAGGCGTTCTTGGCCTAAATTTCAGGCATGATTTTTAGATATGGATTTTGTTTAGGATGTTCAGGTCGCTTGGTGTTCAATTCATTGGATCTCATCTCTAGTGCGGTAAGATGATCTAGTGGCTTTGTCTGGGTGATTTTTGGATTTTATTCGGTGAATGGTGGATACGAAGAGCTTTGCAGCTTCTTGGCAGTGGTGTTCACAGTCATACGCTCAGACATGCGCTTCTCGTTTGGACTTGGGGAGGGATTTTTTAGTTTTTCTGGTTTCGTGACGGGTCATGGTAGATGCAAAGGGAGAAAACGCAAGTTTGATTTTCTGATTCCTCTTCCATGATCTTGGGTCCTTCTGCTGAGGAAGGTATGGTATTTTTGTGTTGTGTTCCATTAGATTTGTTGGACTGCCGGTTCTTGATTTGTGTCTGGTTCGGTTGTGAGTTGTTGTTGCTCAATGATGAGTTTAAGTAGTTTTGGATGGTACAGAATGGGTTTAGGCATGGGTATTGGTGGTCTTGTGTGTCTGGCTATGGTGGGATACTGGAACCTATCTGGCTATGGGGAGTTGGTTGCTGGTTTCTGATCTGTTGTATGTTTTTTGCTGCTAGTTTTTTGTTTTTCCATGAGTTGTTGCTGACTTTTGATTGGATCTTAAATGGATGGATGATGATCTTCTGGAATTTTTCTGCCTCATTCCTTGAGGACTGGAGGTGGTGGGTGCTGTAATTTTGTTGTGGTGGGGTTGAGAGGAATTTGTGGTGCTGGTTGATGAGGTGGAAGTGGGCCACTGAGCGATGTTTGTTTGAAATAGGAGATGGTTGTCTAAAAATGAACTGTTAAATGTTGGTTATTGTATGGATAGATTGTGATAAAGCTTTTGTTTTTTATTCTAGTGTTGGTTCTGTGATGCCGGCAGTTTATATGATTGGAGAGGAGGTGATGGAGGCTAGAGACAGTAAAGCTCGGTGCTGGTTGCTGCTTGGATGGGAGGTGCTAAAGGGGCTCATTTTGGAATACTACTAGTTGCTGTTTGGCTAAGAGATACTGTCGGAGATTCTTTGGTTTTCTTTCTTAGTATGTTTTTCTATGACTTTTAGGGTTTTCAGGAACTTTTGGGTTTTGTGAGGTGTGTAGGGTTTTTGGGTGCGGGTTGATTGACCCCGCCCCTCCCTTTGTCTGATGTGTATCTTTTTTTTATAATAAATTTTTTTTTGGGGGGGGGGGGGGGACAGGAATAGCCTGGCCTCGAACTGTCCTCTGCCCTACAATTTTAAAAACTATAAAAAACATTAAAACCCCTAATAAACTTATATATATATATATATAAAGCCCGAAAACCCCTAAAATCCCTAACCCAACAAACCCTAAAAACCCTATAAAATAATAAAACTAATTAAAAAGACCTAAAAATTCATAAACTAAAAAAACCATAAAACTCTTATAATCCCCTAAGAAGATTTTATAAACCGTAAAACACTTAAAACACCTAAAACCCTAAAATCCCTGTAACACTCAAAATATTTAAAACCCAGAAAACCAGATAATAATCCTTAAAAATCCCTAAAAATACCTAAAATGTAAAAAACCCTAAAAACCTAAATAACTGTAAGAAAAATTTAAAAACCTAAAAACGATTAAGACACCTAAATACATAAAATCCATAAAAACCTATGAAATCTAAAAATACCTTAAAAACCCTAAACCCCATAATAACCATAAAAAACACATAAAAATACTAAAACCCTTAAAAATCACTAAAATCTCAAAAAAGTCATTAAATCTAGAAAAATGATAAAAAAACATAAAATTACTTAAAACCCCTAAAAAACTAAAAAAATCACTAGAACCCCCAAAAAAACCCTAAATCCCTCAAAATTGCTAAAAACCCAAATACCCAAAAAATCTTAAAAAATCCCTATAATCCCAAAAATGTAAAATACCCTATAAAACTTGAAAGAACCTAAAAACCATAAAAAATAAAACACTTAAAAGACCAAAAAATTAGAAGAAAAAAATTAATCCCCAAAAATAACGAAAACCCTTAAAAACCCTAAAAAATCATAAAAACCAAAAAAAAACCAAAATACTTCTAAAAACACTATAAACCCTTTAAACTACCTAAAACATAAAAAATTCTAAATACCATAAACCCCTAAAAACCCAAAAAATTATAGAAACCCTAAAATCAGCAAAATTCTAAAAAAACAATGAAAACATATAAAAATCCCAAAAATCTCCAAAAAACCCAAAAAAACACTAAAAACACTGATAAAACCTAAGAAAACATTAAAACCAATAAACATTTTAAACCCCTAAAACCCTAAAAACTATAAAACCCATGAAATCCTTATATGCCTCAAAATATAAAAACCCCTAAAAATCCAAGAAAAACATAAAAATCTATAAAAAGTAAAAAACTCTAAAAACCATGAAAATCCATAATAATAAATTGATAACCTAAAAAATCATAAAACACCTAAAACCCCTAAAAATACTTAAAACCCATAAATAACATAAAACACAAAAAAAACCCTAAAACCCCCAAAGACCCTAAAAATGCTATAAACACATAAAAACCGTAAAAACATGAAAGTCCTTAAAATATCATAAACTAACATAAAACCCCTAAAACCCAAAATACTCTAAAATCCCTAAAGATGATAAAAAAATATAAAAAAATTGAAATCCATTAAAACCTCAAAGAAACCCAGAGACCTAAAAAACCAACAAAACGAAAAAACCCAAAAAATCCAAAGAATCTCTAATAACCCCGAAAAATCATGAAAAACATAAAAAACCATAAAAGTCTCTAAAAACTTATAAAACTCTAAATACCCCAAAGGCTCCTAATAAAACCATTAAACCCAAAAAACACTTAAAACACCTAAATTAAAGAAAAATACTAAAACCGAGAAAACCAATGAAATCTGCAAAACCCTTAAACTACTTAAAATAATAAAAACCCATAAAACATCAAAAAAAACCAAAAACCCATAAAATCCCTAAAACCCACTAAAAATTCTAAAAAAATCTTTAAACCCCTAAAAATGTTAAAAACTATAAAAACCATCAAAATCATAAAAAAATAAAAAATTTAGACAACCATAAAAACCCTAAAACCCAAAATACCGTCAATATTCCTAAAAACCTCAAAAATCCATAAAAATCCTTAAATATCCATAAAAATACCTAATAAAGTAAAAAAAAATCCTAGAAAACCCACAAGAAAACCAAAAACCCTAATAATAATTATAAACCCAAAAACATAAAAACCACTAAAAATCCTGGAAACCCTTAAAACCCTTACAAACCACAAAAATCTGTAAAAAACTTCAAAACCATAAAATTCCATCCACAAAATACATAAAAATTAAAAATCCATAAATCCCTGAAAACCCCAAATAAGAAAATTAAAACTAAAGAAACATAAAAACCCTAAAACCCCAAAAAAATATAAAAACCCTGAAAAACACAAAAAATCTAAACCACCCAAAAACTATAACACCACTAGAACCTTAATAAACTCTAATGAAAAATAAATACCATAAACCACTAAAAAGTATAAAAAGTCATTAAACCCCTAAAAATGTTAAAAAATATAAAAAACTATTAAACCCATAAAAACAGAAAAAAATACACACTGAAAAAACCATAAAACCCCTAAAACCCCTCAAAATCCCTAAAAAGGATAAAAACCTAAAATAATCCTTAAAAATCCAAAAATATCACCAAAACCTTACAAGATATCAAAAAACCCAAAAAATTATAAAAAAATAAATACACAGAAAACCCCTAAAAAACCAAAAAAAAATTACAACACTAAAAATCAGAAAAACCATAAAACCCATAAAACATTAAAAAAAACTAAAAACCAATTAAAACCAAATAACCCAGTAAAAACTATAAAGCCCATTTGAACCTATATAAAGGATAAAAACTCTAAAACCCTTAACAATTGTAAAAAATTCAAAAAAACCCTAAAAACTCATAAAAAGCATAAAAATCTAAATAACCTAAAAATCCTAAAATCTATAAAAACAATCCGAATCCCAAAAACCCTAAAAACCATGAAAAAATTAAAACCCTAAAAATTTATAAAATCATAAAAAACAATAAAAAATTGAAAAACTCTGATAAAACCTTTAAAAACTAAAAGCATTTAAACCACCATAAAAACATCAAAAACATTGAACACCCTAAAAAGCTGAAAAATCTGAAAAACCATAAAAATTCAAAAAACTAAAAAAAACCAAAAAAACCAAAAAAACCCCTACAAACATTAAAAAAATCTAAATAAATATATATATTTATGAATGTAAGCAATCTATAAAAAACCATAAAATGAAAAAAAAAACTAAAAAACCCTAAAACCCCAGAAAACCCATAAAAACACTAAAATCCCAAACAACCCAAAATATCCCTCAAAACATAAAAAAAATCCCTAAAAATACACAGAATACATAAAATATTAAAAAAACTTAAAAACCCTAAGAACCATAAAAAATCTAAAACTACAAAAACCCATAAAATCATAAAAACCACAAAAACACCTAAAACCATAAAAACAAATTAAAAACTCAAAATCCCTTTACATTAGTAAAATTTTAATAAACAATAAAATACTAAAAAATACTAAAAAAATAAAAAACCCATAAAAACATAAAAACCATAAAAGTCCTAAAAACCCAAAAATACCAAAATACATAAGAAAGCCAAAAAACTATTAAAATATCATACAAAAATTATAAAAAACAAAAAAAACAATTAAAAGCACTAAAAAACCTAAAAAATGATAAAAACCCTAAAAAATATAAAAATACCTTAAAACCCCTAAATAAAATAAATCTCTTAAAATCCATTATAGCCCAAAAGTCCCATTATAACCCTTAAACCCAATAAAAACTCTAAAAACCCTTCAAACAACTTAAAATGGGAAAACTCTAAAAAATTATAGAAAACCTAAAAAACTAAAAATTCCACTAAAACCCAAAAAACAATAAAACCTCTAAAATTGGTAAACCCCTCAATATAACTCATATCTCTAAAAATCATAAAAAAAATAAAAAACCTATAATTACTAAAAATTTAAAAACCCTTATAATCCTGAAAAACCCTAAGAAAATCATAAAACCCCAAAAGCCTTAAACCCATAAAAACCTAAAAATATAAATCCCTTAAATACATAAAACCTAACAACCCAAATACCCTCAAAATACCAAAAACTCTAAAAAAATAATATCCAAAAAAATCCCAAAAAATCCCTAAAAACCATAAGAAAAACGTATAAACCTAAAAAAACTAAGAATTTGTAGGAACCTAAAAAATGCTAAAAAAATTTAATCACTAAAAGACCCTAAACCCCCCAAAACCCCAAAAATACCCATAAAATCCTAGAAAATCCTAAAACCCCGTAAAACCTTAAAAACACTAAAAACACTAAACCCCCACAAAACCCTTTAAAATATTAGAAACACTAAAAACATTAAAAACCCTACAAAACACTAAAAAACCAAAAAAAAAAACCCTAAAAGACCCTAAGACCCTCAAAATACCTAAAAACCACAAAATAATAATAAAAATACTAAAAATCCTAAAAAATCGCTAAAAATGTAGAACCCTAAAAACCTTTAAAAATCCTAATAAAACCTTGAAAACCTAAAAATAATTGAATCCCCAAAAACCCTATAAAACATTAAAACTCCTAAAACCCTAAAATCCCTTAAAATATGAAAACCATAAAAATCCCTAAAATCCTAAACCCCCCAAAAAACTCATAAAAACACAAAAAACAATAAAAACACTAAAAACCCTAGAAACCCTAAAAATGAAAAAAAAAACACCAAAAAACCTTAAGAAACCTAAAAACCCAAAAAATCCCTAAAAACCCAAATAGACTGTAAAAATCCAAAAGACCCTGAAACCCCCCAAAATCCCTAAAAACCTTAAAAAGCAAAAAAAATCATAAAATCCCCCAAATACCCTTAAAAACCATAAAAAACCTAATAATACTTAAAACCCCAAAAATCCGAAAAATACTAAGGACCTTAAAAACCCTAAAAACCTTTAAAAACCCAAAAAACATCAAAATACCTAAAACCCACAAAATAGTAAAAATGCAAAAAATAAATAAAACTCTATCCCTAAACACATTTAAACCCTAAAAACACTGAAAACACCTATAAAAACCATAAAAAGCTTTAAATTGTTATAACCCCTAAAAACTAGAAATGCTAAATCCCTAAAAATATGCTCAAAACCGTAAAACCCCTTAAAACTCTAAAAACCAACAAAAACCATAGAATACCCCAAAAACCATTAAACCCCCAAAACCAATAAAAACTCGAAAACAAATTATGTGCTTAAAAATCATTCTATACTATAAAAACATCTAATTCCACAAAAAACTAAAATAAATTCCCTAAAAATAAAAAAAACCATAAATGCCTTAAAACCCCTAGAAACCCTCCAAATTTCTATAAACCATAAAAATACTAAAAACCCCCTAAATATACTGAAAAACATAAATACCCTTAAAACCCCTTAAAATCACCTAAGAAAACTATAAAAACCCAAAATCACTTAAAACCCCTGAAGACATAAAAAGATGAAAACCCAAAAACCAAAAAATAACATAAAAACTTGAAGACCCCCTAAAAACTATAAAAAATCACTAAAACCATAAAAAACCTTAAAACCCTTAAAATCCATTTAAACCATTAAAAACACTAAAACCCTCTAAATCTATAAACATGTTAAAAAAATAAAAATCGTAAAAAACTTAAAAATCAATAAAACCCCTGAAACCCCAAAAAACCCAATAACAACCTAAATCCCTAAAAACCATAAAACCCTAAAAAATCCATAAAAACTGAAAAAATGAAAAAAACCTAAAAACCTAAAAACCTAAAAAATCCCTACAACCTCTAAAAATAATAAAAATACTAAAACCACTATAGAATACCTAAAAACATAGAATACCCTAAAAAACCTAAAAAACCCTAAGAGAAATTCAAGTCCAAAAAACAAATAAAATCCTATGAAAGGGAAAAAATGAGAAAAAACCTAAAAGACCCTAAAAATCTAAAAAAACCCAAAAATACCATAAAACCCCTATAAACCTTATAAATCCCCTATAATCCTATAAAACCCCTAAATACAAATAAAATCTCTAAAACCATTTAATACCCTAAAAACGTAAAATATCTAAAAAAACATTAAAACACCTACTAATGGAAAAAAACTAACAACCCTAAAAACCTCTAAAACACCTCATAATACTTAAAACCTTTAAAATGCCATAAAAATTATAAAAAATCCCAAAAAAACACTAATAAGGTAAAAACCCTTAAAATATGAAAAACCATAAGAAAATCTTAAAAACATAAATAGATAAAAAACCCTAAAAACCCAGAAATGGTTAACCCCTTGAAAAATAAAAAAACACTAAATCTATATATACAATAAAACCCCTAAAAACCTTAAATTTTTTAACAAACCCAAAAATTCCCAAAAATACAACTACAAATAGTAAAAACCAATCAAACCCCTAAAATCTTATAAAACAACAAGAATCCTAAAAACCCTAAATACTCAAAAACCTTAAATACCAAAAAACCCTAAAAACCACAAAATCCCTAAAAACCCTTAAACCCCATAAAATCTTATAAAATCCATAAATAGTTTGGAATACATAATAAGCCACAAAAATCTGAGAAAAAACCTATGAAAATATTAAAAACCTAAAAATACTTAAAAAACTAAAATTTTAAAAATCATAAAAACCCTAATAAACCCTAAAAACCACTAAAAACCCTAAAAATATATAAATACCATAAGAGTCCTAAAAACACTAAAAATACATAAAAACTTAAAAACCATGAAAACCCTGAAAACCCCTATGAAAACCTCAAAAACATAAAAACACTTAAAATCCTTAAAAAATTCTAAAAAGTGCTAAAAACCTTAAAAATACTAAAAATACATAAAACCCATAAAAACCCATAAAACCATAAATCCCCCAAAATAATTAATAATCCAGAAATTCCATAAAAAATCTAAAAATACACTAAAAAATCTATAACTATTTAAACTCCTGGAAAATTTAAAAGCACTAAAAACCAAAAAAACAATAAAAAACTAAAAAACCCCTCAGACCACAAAAAAATAAAAAAACCTAAAACCCTAAAAACTGTAAAAACCTTCAAATATATAAAATACTAAAAAACACTTAAACATATTTAAAAGCAATAAAAATCTAGAAAAACCTTAGAAAACTATAAAAACTAGAAACCCCTAATAAAACCTTAAGAAAACCTTAAAAAATAAGACTCATAGATCCAGTAAAAAGCCGAAAATGCTAATAACCATAAAAAGAAATTATAATCCCATAACACCCATTAAACACCTACAAATCATAAAAACACGAAGAAGTATAAAAACCCCTTTAAAACCCAAAATGAATTGAAAAACTGTAAAAACCTTAAAACTCCTAAATAACTCCAAAAAATTATAAAATACAAAAATCACATAAAAACCCAAAAAACCCAAAAATCTTTCAAAATCACAAATAACCCGAAAAACCTAAAAATCCTAAAACAATCTTAAAAATTTATAAAAATGTAACCCCCCCCCCAAACCTAGAAAACCATACAAATATAAAAATACTTAAAAATCTTAATAATCAAAATAATATAAAAACAATAAAAACCCAAAAAAACCCTAAAAATCCTAAAAACTACTAAAAACATAAAACCCATAAAACACATAAAAACCATAAAGCCCCCTAAAAACACTAAAAAACCTTTATCCAATTAAAATTTTAAAACACTAACAAACCAAAGATCTGTAAAAATAAAAAAACCTTAAAAACCCTAAAAACCATAAAATCTCTTGAAATTCCTAAATGCCCTAAAACCAACTTTTTATAAAGGCCTTAAAAATCACTAAAAACCTAAAAATACATAAAAACCCTGCAAACCCATAAGAATAATTAACCAATTAGAACCTCAAAAAACCTATAAACTGCTAAAAACCCTCCAAATTCTTAAAACCCATAAAATACCATAAAAATACCAAAAAAGGCCCCAAACCCTAGAAACAAGCCCACAAACCCTGAAAAAAACACAAATAAACCCTTATTAACCTATAAACACAAAAAAAAACCTTATAAACATAAAATGAAAAAAACCCAAAACCCATAAAAGACCCAAAACCCATAAAAAAACTACAAACCATAAAATCCCATAAAAACCATTAAACCCCTAAAGGCCCATAGAAACCTAAAAAACTCACTAAAAGTATAAAAATATTTTAAAACTCCAAAAAACATTAAAAAAACTCTAAAAAACCATAAAAACCCTAAAACATCCAAAATACCCCTATAATAAAACCATAAAACAATCAAAATCTCTAAAAACCAAAAAAATAATAAAAATCCCTAAAAATATCAATGAATATATCAATTAATTAAAAACTTGAAAACCCTAATAAAAACATAAAAACCTAAAAATAGTTAAACTCCCTAAAAACATAAAAACCGCTAAAAATCTATTTATACTGCTCAAAACACTCAAAATCCCAAATAACCCTAAAACTCAAAAAAAATAAAAAAAATCAATAAAAATTTATAAAACCATAAAAACACATGAAAACCCTAAAACCACTATGAAAATATTAAACACCTTTAATGGCCCGAAGTGATTCATTTTTTATTGATTTTTGATAATCCACCTTTCAAAGGGTGAGGTGGAACCTTTACAAGGCCTATAGGCGTATGAATTACTTGGATCGTAGGCCTTAGAGGAATTCATTGACTGTAGGCTTCAAACATTACATACAACCTAGACTAACTACGTGGAACTGCTCCTCCCCAGCATATTCAATGTGAAATCAGCTCTCTACCTTCACATGGTTGTTCGGCTAGGCTTTCCCATGCATGCACAGACTTGTCCCGATGGCAGGTGTCGTACCCTCTCATTCTTGCAATCCATTTAGCTTCTGCAATGGTGAAAGCATCATGATCCTCCTACTTCTAAAGCTTGTTCCTTGTAGGTTGTCTGGTTTGCATCTGCACTTAAACCCCTACAAGACCTACAAGACCTTAAAAAACACTAAAATCACTATAGGACCTTAAAAAATCTAAAAACCATAAAACCCAAAAAAAACCCTGAATATATTAAATACCCTAAAAACCCAATTAATCCCAAAAAACCTAAAAAACATGAAATCCCATTTAAGCCCATTAAAATTTATAAAAACTCTTAAATTCTTAAAAACTCATAAAACTCCTACAAACCACTAAAAATTCTAAAAATTCATAAAACTCATAAGATCATTAAGAATATCTAAAAACCATAAAACCATAAAATATATAAAAAATACACAAAAACCCAAAAGCACAATAAAAATACTAGAAACATAAAAAACATCAAAATCTCTAAAAAGCGTAAAAACCCTTAATAATCCTGAAATATCCCTAAAAATCCAAAAAAAATTAAAATATTTAATAATCCATGAAAATCCTTAATAAAACCTTAAAAACCCAAACAACTCTTAAAACCCCTAAAATTTTAAAAATACTAAAACCGAGAGAAATCCTAAAAACCAGTAAATCCCCTAAAAACCATTAAAACCTATAAAAACTCTAAAACCACAAAAACTCTAAAATCCCTTTAAACCCAAATTTTTTTTAAAAATACTAAACATGTTTAAACCTTAACAAAACTCATTAATCCCCATAAAACCCTGTTAATTATAAAAACCCTAGAAACCATAAAATCCCTCAAAATACATAAAAACACTAAAAACCTGTAAAAATTATAAAAATCCCTTAAAATCCTTAAAAATGTAAAAAACCTAAAAAAATATTAGAATACCATTAAAACCTAAAAAAAATTAAATCCCTAAAACCCTAAAACACTAAAAACACTAAAAGCCCTAGAACCCCTAAAATCTCTAAAATCACTATGAACCCTAAAAATACCTAAAACCACTAAAATCTTCTTAAAATACAAGAAAGTCCATGAAAAATCCCTAAATATGTAAAAACCATAAAAACCCTAAAAATCCAGAAGAAACCCATAAATACCTAAAACACATAAAACCCCTAAAACATTAAGAACCCCTAATACCATAAAAACCCTAAATATCATTAAATAACCTAAGACCACAAAAATCCTTAAAAAAACCATTTACACACTGAAAAATTCTAAAAATATTACAAAAAATATAAAAAACCGTAAGAACCTATAAAACATAAAAATATCTAAATACCTAAAAATACAAAAAAACCAAAAAACCCTAAAATTAATTAAAATTTAAAAAAAATAACCATAAAACCTAACAAATCCAAAAAAATCCCCACAATTGTATAAAACCATAAATACCTAGAAAACCCAATGGAAAATTGTAAAAACCTAACAACACAAAAACCCACTAAAATATCTAAAAAAACTAAATCCGCAAAACCCCAAAAATACTAAAAATACCCAAAAAACCCATAAAAACCATAAAAACCAATGAAACCTTAGAAACCCCTAAAACCCATAAAACCATAAAAACCCATAAAAATCAATAAAAAAATTATTTAAAATATCCAATAATCATAAAAAAATACCCTAGTCCCTTGAAAACCTAAAAAAACATAAAAACAACAAATTAATTAAAACCCCTAAAAAACTAAAATTGATAAAAACTGAAAATATCCCCCAAAACCATAAAACCACCCAAAAACCCTCAAAAACATTGAAAATTTTCAATAAACCGAAAATTCCAAGAAAATCTAACAAAACATAAAAAAATAAAACCACTAAAGACCCCTAATAAAGTGTTAAAAACATTAAAAAACATTAAAATCATACCTTTTTTTAAAAAAATCTAATAACACTAAAAAACATAAAAATCCATAAAAAATCCTAAAAACTACTAAAAATCATAAAAACCCCTAAAAACCATGAAAACCCTAAAGAACCATAAAAAATCTTACACCCCAATAAAACTCTAAAAACCCATTAAATAGATAAAAATGTAAAAACTCTAAGAAAACTTTACATAAATAAGAAACTCAAAAAACGATAAAAAAACCCAAAAAGCCCTAAAACCCTAAAAAATGAATAAAAATAATGGAAATACATACAATACCTAAAGATCCCTAGAAATTTAGAAAAAATAATAACATGAAAACCCCTAAAAAACCTTATAACCTAAATTCACTTAAACCCCCTAAAAACGATAACCCTAAAAAGCCTAAAAAACCAAAACCCATAAATACCCCTAGATATTAAAAAACACTAAAACTCAATAAATCCCAAAAATACTCACTAAAAACTCTAAAAATAATTTCAACCGCCAAAATATTAAAAACTCTAGAGACCATAAAAACCCAAAATTAAAAAAAATCAAAAACCTAGAAAACCATAAAACACTAAAAAACTGAAAACACCTAAAACCATAAAAATCATTAAAATCCCAAATATCTTATAAATATAAAAACCGAGAATATTAATAATTAAAAAAAACAGAAAAACCTTGAAAGACCCTCAAAGAACCTTTAAAACATAAAAACACATAAAACCCCTAAAAACTAAAAAACTCTAGAAAACTCTAAAAAACCATAAAACCCATAAAAGTATAAAATACCCAAAAATCCAGAATTCCCTAAAAGACCATTAAAAACATTAAAAACATTTCGAGCCTTATAAATGTTATCAAACGCATAAAAACCATAAAACACGTAAAAAATTTAAAAAAACTCCTAAAGACCCATAAAAACCAAAAAACCCAAAACCCCTAAAAATACCTTAAAACCTTAAAAGGAATAAAAATCCATAAAAATACATAAAAATTTATAAAACATAAAAACCCAAAAAAACTATAAAAAACCCTAAGAAAACCATATATCCCTAAAAATTATTAAGACCCCAATACACTAAAAAACACTAAAAATACTAAATTACCTAAAATACCTAAAACAATAAAAACCCTAAAATCCCAAAAAACCATAAAACCCTATAGACCCATAAAAATAATAAAAATAGTAAAAACTCTCAAACCCATTTAAACCCATAAAATTTTAATAAACTCTAATAAAAATTTAAATCCGTAAAACAGAAAAAAAAATATAAAATTCCTGAGAACCAATAAATGTTTCAAAATCCCTAAAACCTCTCAAAATCCCTAAAATCCCTAAAAACCATAAAAATCTGAAAAACCAAAAAAAAACCTAAAAAATGAAAAAACACTACAAAACTTGAAAAACCCCACGAAAATCATAAAAACCTAAAAACAATTCAAATCCATATAAAACCTAAAAAATGGAAAAACACTTAAACCCATAAAAGACCATAAAATCACTGAGAATGATAAAAACCCATAAGACCTCCTAAAATATAGTAAATAATATAAAATCCATTAAACCCCTAAAAATTATAATAAACTCTAAAAAACATTAAAACATAAATATTTAAAAAACCATAACAAACAGAAAAAACAATAAGAAAAATAAAAAACATAAAACTCCTAAAAATAGTAAAAAACCTCAAAAATCTTTAAAAACATAAAAACCCCCAAAACTCTGAAAATACCTAAGAGAATATTAAAAACCATAAAATACTTAAAAATCCTAAAAAACCAAAAAATGATAAAAACCCTTTAAACTCGAAATTCCCTAAAAACTCTAAAAACCATAAAATCCATAATACCCATTGAAAACCTAAAAAACTCATAAAAACCCTAAAACAACTAAAAACACATGAAAACCATTTAAATCATAAAAAATTATAAAACTCTTAAAACCAATAAAAAACCTTAAAACTAAAGAAACCTAAAACCCAAAAAAAACATATAACCCAAAAAACACTAAACCCCCTAAAAATCCAAAAAATCCAGAAAAACCAAAATAAAACATAAGAAACCCTATTAATCATGAGATATACACAAAAAACCTTAAAAAAATAAAAACACTTAAATCCTCAAAAAACTAAAAAACAATAAGAACCCTAAAAAACATAATACCATAATACCCGAAAAAAACCTCAGACACCCTAAGAATTTCGATGGAGGCGGCCTGTTGTGTTTGAATCTTGGACGAAATTATTCTTATTGTGTTATAGTCTTGGGAATTTTTCCCATTCATTCCAGTGGGGATGTAGGGGGTCTTCAAGGGAGTGGTGTAATGAGGGACCTAATTCTAATTCCCCTTCACATGTGGATAATAAAGATTCCCCTTTTGCTGCTCCTACAAAAGTTTCCTCATGTTCAATGGTTATTGAGACAAAGTTTATAGGTATTTTTGAAAGGATGAACCATTATTAGGTGTTTCTAATTCAGAATCATAGAATTTGGGAGTAGATAATCTTTCCATTACACTTTTGAATAATGTTGATGTTGTTTTACCTGAGAAGTTTATCAATGGGAAGAATCTCTTTTCAAATGATATGAATCTATCTTATTCGTCTAATATATAATCTGGTCAGTAGGGCCTATCTAGTGTCATACATGATGAGGTTCTGGTTCACGATGATCATGTTGTACATAGGGAGAGGGAGATTCACTTTGATTCTACTATGTTCATGCATCCAGCATTATCAAGCTCATCCTAGGAAGGGGTGGGGAATGAAAAAGTTGGTGATGATCAAGCCATTGGTGAGGATCCTTCTTATGATGGGTATGAGGAGAGGGAGGTTCAGGTCTTGCAGATGACCTTATGATGAATGAAGGGTCATATGATGATCATGTTATTATATGTCACTATTTGGTTCTGGAGGATAGTAACATGCATCCGTAGTTTAAGGGATGCAGTTTTGTACAATAAAGGGGAATATATATGACAGTGCGGGTTCTAGGTGATTAGGATCATGGAAATAAATGAAAAAAGGTAATTTCTATTAGAAAATCCAGAAACTCTATAGTTTTTCCCAAATATCTAATAGATGTGAGGATGTCACCAATGATGATGACACAAATGAAATCACTGAATATGTTGCCTTGAGTTGTGATTACTCTTAGGACAGTGATGTCATCACACATGAGAGGGATAATGTGTTTGAGGGGTTCATCTGTACTCCTCTGAAGAGGAGACCACGAAAGGATTATTCTAATTTTTTAAACACCATGTCTACTGGGTCCACTGTCAAGGTTTATAAAATGAATGATACAGATCCAAATCTAGGGACTTTAAAGATTTATTCATCCAAATCTCATCTAAAATTAAAATTGAAAAGGCTCCCAGAGATGTATTCTGCACTCTTCAAGTAGCAAAAAAACACATAATTTCAATGGTAGTCAGTGGATGCTATTGTAGCTTCTGATTGTGGATATGGTGATAGAATTGACCATTTTTACATGTAGTTTTATTTGGGTGTGGGTTTTTTTGACTCTACCTCTTTTATTTAATTCATTTCATTTACTTTTTCAAAAAAAATTAGCTTCTATCCATGCTTTGTCTTGAATCATCTTTGACCTAAAAGCATAAAAACCCTCCAAAACCCAAAAAAACACTAAGAAAACTATAAGAAATGAAAAACACATAAAACCCCTCAAAATATAAAAATTATAAAAAACCCTAAAACCCCTTGAAAATTCCTCAAAACCCCCAAAAACCTAAAAAATATAAAAACCCCTAAAAACATGCAAATCCCTAAAAATACATAAATACCCTAAAAACCCATAAAATTATAAAAACTATTTAACCCCCTAAAAACGTTTAAAAATCTTAAAAACCCTTAAAACTTACAAAAACATCAAAAAAATTTAACAACAAAGAGACTATAAAAACTATAAAAACATTAGAAACCCTCAAAATCCTTAAAAACATAAAAATCACCAAAATCCGTAAAAATATCTGAAAACATAAATACCCCTAAAATAACTGACAACCCCTAAGAAAACATTAAAAACATAAAAACACTTAAAAACAAAAAAACATAATAAATGCTAAAAACCTAAAAACAAAAAAAAATACCATAAAAATATTTAATGTCCCTAAAAATTATAAAACCACTAAAAGACATAAAAACACTAAAACCCTTAAAATCACTAAAAACTACAAAAAATCTAAATAAAATTTAAAAAAATAATAAAGTTAAAATCTCTAAAAACAAAAAAACTATAAAAACCAAGAAAATTTAATAAATCCACTAAAAACCCAAAAAACACATAAAAACCTCAATACCCTAAAAACCATAGAACCCCTCAAAATTCTGTAAAATTTCTAAAAACACACAAAAATTAAAAACATTACAAAAACTATGAAAAGAATTAAAAAAATCATAGAAACAAAAAATATTAAAATCCCTAAAAAACCAAAAAATGATAAAAACCCTAACACCGTAAAACACATAAAAATTTCCTAAAACCCCTAAAAACCATAAAAATCCTAAAATGTGTTGAAAATCCATAAAAACAAAAAAAACCATAAAACCCCAGAAAATCCCTAAGAAAACCATAAAACCATAAAACACTTAAACCCCTTAAAAAACTAAAACCACAAAACCCCCAAAAAGACCCTAAAACCCCAAAAAACATCTAAAATCTAAAAAAACCAATAAAACCATAAAACCCCCTAAAACCCATAAAAACCCTAATACCACTAAAAATATTAAAAACCATTTAAACCCATAAAAACATTAAAAACTAAATAAAAACTTAAAAATAAAAACCCCTAAAAACCCTAAAAACATTATAAACCCTAAAAATCCTAAAATCGCTCAAAATCCTTAAAACACATTAAAGACTATAAAAATCATAAATAATCCCTAAAAATAATATGTAAAAAATCCCCAAAAACATGAGAAACCATAAAAAAACATTAAAAACCTAAAAACGCTTAAAACCCCTAAAAAACCAAAAAATGTTAAAAACCCAAGAAAAATCCTTGAAACTAAAAAAACCCCTGAAACTATAATAATATAAAATACCATCAAAAACCCTAAACCTATAAAAATCAAAAGAAACCATAAAAAACTAAAAAAAGTTCAAACTCCTTAAAACATTAAAATACTATAAAAAACTCAAAAACCATAAAAACTAAAAAAAACCTCAAGGACCCAAAAACCCAAAAAACCCTGAAAACCCACAAAATCCCTAAAAATAGTAAAAACCTAAAAATTCTAAAAAATACCAAAATATCCAAAAAAAAATAAAAACCTTAAAACACTTAAAATCCCAAATAAAACCATTAATAAATTAAACCCTTTAAACCCCTAAAAACATAAAAACACTAAAAAGCCGAAGAAACCCTAAAAACCCAAAAATATTTCAAATTCCATAAAAACTTAAAACAAAATCCTAAAAATCCTAAAAAATACCCAAAAAAATAAAAAAAACTACCAAAAACTTGAAAACACCAAAGAAACTCTCAAAAAAATAAAAAACTTGAAACCCATAAAAAGCATAAAAATGATGAAAACCCTAAAACCTCTAAAAATGCCCTAAACCCCCCCTAAAAACCAAAAAACCAGTAAAACCTTCAAAAATCCCTAAAACACATAAAAACACTAAAACCCCTAAATAATATAAAACATCTGCACCCATAGAAATTTTTAAAACACTAAAAACCCACAAAACCCCTTAAAACTACAAAAAAACCCAAAAATATAAAAATAATAAAACAATCAAAAATATATAATAACCAAAAAAACCCAAATATCTCTAAAAACCCTAAAAACCATAAAAATACTAAAAATATATAAAAGCATAAAAACCATGAAAAACACAGAAATTTCCTAACAAAACCTTAAAACCCTAAAAATTCATAAAACCCATAAAAACCCTAAAAAACATAAAAGACCCTAAATCCCTAAAAATCCCAAACAACCCACAAAACTATTAAAATCCATAAAACCCCTAATAATATATAAAAAGATAAAAAGACTAAAAACTAATAAACCTTAAAAACATTAAAATAGTTAAAACCCCCAAAAAAATTAAACCCCTAAAAATGATAAAAACCCCTAAACCCCTAAAAACCTTAAAATCAATAAATAACTTCAAATAAAATAGATATCATAAAAATAACCTAAAAACTATTAAAACATAAAAAAACCCTAAAATTAAAATGTCCTTAAGAAAACCTTATTAATGTAAAAACACTCTATACCCCTACAAACCTAAAAAATAAAAACATTAGAAACATTTAAAAACTATATGAACCCCAAAATGCCTACAAATTTTAAAAACCCATAAAACATAAACCAAAAAACCCCATAAAAACCTAAAAATCATTAAAAACACTAAAAACCTTGAAAATGAAAAAAAGATTTAAAATATAAGAAAAACCTATTAAAACCCTAAAAACTCAAAACGATTCCTAAAATCCCATAAAAACAATAAAACCCCTAAAATCCATAAAAATTCCTAAAACCCTCAAAATATATAAGAATTATGAATACCAAAAAATCATAAAAAATTCACTGAAAATTTATAAACAAGTATAAATACATAAAAGCTCTGAAATATGATAATAAAACATTAAAAATCTTAAAACATTTAAACCCCATAAAAAATTAAAAAATCTAAAAACTCTGAGACCCCCCTAAAAGCCATCTAAATCCCTAAAAACCAAAAAAACAAAAAATACCTAAAATACCTATAAAAAACCCTAAACCCATAAATAAAATTAAAAAAACCCAAAGACCTAAAAAACACTTTAATCCCCTAAAAACCAAAAAACAATTAAAACCCTAAAAGTCATGAAAAATATGAAAACCCCCCAAAAAACATAAAAACCAAAAAAAACATAAAATATACCTAAAACCCTTAAAATTACTAAGAATCCACAAAAACAATAAAAACACTTTAAACCACTAAAAATATTAAAAAATATAAAATACTTTAAACCGTTAAAAACTCAAAAAAACCCTAAAAACAATAAAAACCATAAAAAACTAAAAACGGTAATGCCCTCAAAATCCATAAGAATCCTAAATACCATAAAATGATTAAAAAAATCCATAAAAATTCCTAAAAGGTAAAACTCTCTAAAGCCCTAGAATAATATTACGAAAAAATTGAAAACCTAAAAACACTTAAAAACCATAAAAACCTAAAAATATAAAACCACTTAAAAACACTAAAAACCATAATGTACCATAAAAACATAAAAACCCCACCCCCAAAAAAACTCTAAAAACCCATTGAAAACACTAAAAACACTCTAATCCTTTAAAATTTTTGAAACACTAAAAACATTATAATACTAAAAATATGATGAAAGCATAAAAACACTAAAATCCCGAAAACCCCTCAAAATCCCCAAAAACTGTAAAAAAAATAACAATCCTCATAAAATATATAAAATCCACTAAAAATAAAAAAACAATAAAAACCATGAAATCCCTTAAGAAAAACCTCAAAATTTGAAAAGTAATTTAAACCCCAAAAAACCTTAAAAATGTAAAAACCCTAAAAAAACCCGAAACCCCTCAAAATATTAATAAACTTTAAATTAATATCATTGTAAAGCCCTAAAAACCTTAAAATGTTATAAATCCCTAAAAACCCTAGGAATACCATAAAACCCTAAAAACAAGTTAAGCCCCTAAAAACATAAAAAATGGTAAAAAACCTAAAAATCCTAAAACACCCAGAAACTAAAAAACCCAATAAAATCATAAAACCCCAAAAACCGATAGAAATCCTAAACTTCCACTAAATCATCAAAAACCCTATAAAATCAAATAAATGTTAAAAAATTCTAACATCGTAAAATCCCTAAAAAATCAAAAAATAGCATAAAACATCCAAAAATCCAAAAAAACCCAAAAAACTGTAAAAAACATAAAAACCATGAAATCCCTAGAAATTGTTAAAAAATTAAAAAACATAAAAACCCTTTTCAATCCCTAAAAATGTAAAAAACTATAAAAAGCCTAAAAATCCCTATAAAAACATTAAAAATAAGAACACATTTTAAACCCATAAAACCCCAAAAAACACTAAAACCCATAAAGCCCCTAAAACTCTTTAAAAACCCTCAAAATCCATAAAAACCCAAAAAACTAGGGAAATTATAAAAATTCACTAAAAAACCTTGAAAATGTAAAAAAATAAAAAAGATAAAAAACCTAAGTAATCCTTAAAAAAATAAAGAAACTTAAAACCCATGAAAAATATAAAATTTATAAAACCCTCTAAGACCCAATAAAACCCTAAAACCCACAAATCCCCTAAATTCGTAACAAACCCCTAAAAGGCATAAAAATCCAAAAACCCACTAAAAACTCTAAAAATACATTAACCCAATAAAAAGTTGAAAAAAACTTTAAATCTCTATAAAACTCTCAAAAAACAAAAAACCATAAAAACTGTGATAACCCTAATAACCCTAATAACCCTAAAACCTTGAAAATCCTTACAAATCCTAAAAACCATAAAATTCCTAAAAATCCCTAATAATCCATCTGAAATTAAAAACACATAAAACCTAGAAACACCATATGAAAAATTAAAATACTAAAAATGAATAAACCCCAGAATCATTAAAAACACTTAAAACCCTAAAACACCCTAAAATGCCTCAAAATACGTAAAAACCCTAAAAACCCTAAAAACCATAAAATTTCATGAAAATACATAAAAACATAAAAAAACCTAAAAATCATGAAAAATCGAAGAAATCCATAAATAAATAAAAAAATAAACCCCTAGAAATATAAAAAATTATGAATAACCCAAAAATCCCATAAAAGACCCAAAAAACTGAAAAACCACTTAGGAACCATAAAAACTGGTATAAAAATAAAAAACCCAAAAACCCAGAGAAACCAATAAAAACTATAAAAACCCTTAATCATTGAAAAATGTTTAAAAAATTAAAAAAAACCTTAAAACCCCTACAAAGACAAATAACCCTTTATAAAGAAATGAACCCCTAAAAACATTTAAACCCCTCAGAATCCCTAAAATCCATAAAAACCATAAAAAAATTTAAAAACACCAAAACATTCCCTAAAATTGTAAAAAACATAAAAAACCTGAAGAACCCTTTGAAACTATAAAACCCTAAATACACTAAAAACCCCTAAAAACATAAAAAATCAAAAAACCATAAAAACCCATCAGATAAGATAATTCCAAAATCCCTCAAAATCTATAAGAACCCTAAAAACATAATAATCATAAAAATCCCCAAAAACACTAAAAATGTAAAAACCCACTAAAACCATGAAATCCATAATAAAAAATTGAATACATAAAAAAAATTAAAACCCTAAAAAATATAATGACACTAAAACCCCAGAAAGACCATAAACCCCTAAAAACCGTTAAAAATAGTAAAACCCCTAAAATATTTAAAAATCCTAAAACCCATAAAATCCCCAAAACCCACTAAAACTATAAAATCCCATTAATACCCTTAGGAAATAAGTTCATCTAGAATCAAAGCGTCTGACAATTTATTAGGAAATAAAAATTACATGAGAGTGACTGATGGGGTGAAACAGATATAATTTCCCTCATCCACCAAAAACATGTATATATATCATAGTATGATGTATCATTTCCATAATTTGAGTCACCATCAGTATCCCACTCAGATTAAGACTTTTCCAGATTGAAAATCTTGAAGATATCTACATCAACCTTCTGGGATTATTTATAAGAATATCTAGTAGACATAGTTCTATGAAGATTAGAATATTTCTTGTGGGGTATCCTCTTTTAGATAATAGAGGTGAAACCCTCACTATTAGATATCTTTAACTTGTCACTTAATATTTCATCCTTGGAAGGGGAATTCCTACAATTACCGAAATCCTTAGAATGGGTACTAACATTCCTTCTTTCATCCTCAAAAACATTTTACCATTTCTCAGATAATTTATATGTCTAAAAAAGATTCTATATTTCTTGATGGCAGTCAACAAGTTGTTGTGCATTAATCTGATTATATATGAAAACTTGTTGGGGCTAATGGGTTATCACTCTCGAAGACCATGTAGGGTTTTCCTTAACTGAAGTAACCTATTTAGCCAAGTCAACATGATTATTAGAAGGGCCACTATGAGAACTCTCCAGATTCACATCCACCAGTAGTCCTTTACCTTTTATGTGAGACACATAAGAATCTGACTTCCATGTAATCAATACATCAACCAAAGTAGAAGTTGGCTCTTTAATTTAATTTGTGGTCTTTGAAAAACCCAAATCTTTCATCTTTGAATTCTTTCAATAGAGATTTGATGGATTAATTCTCATCCCACATTTCTCACAATAAAATTATCCATTCATTGCTCCAAAGAGTTCCCAACAACCGTAAATTTATTGTATGAATGATTCCTTTTTCATACTCAACATCTGTTTGGATGTTAAAAGAATGAGTAGATAGGGTTAGATTTTCAATCAGATAAGAGTAGAGTTCAACCTCAACCAACATCTTGGAAATGTGACCAAAACAAACATCCTTATTTTCCTTGTCAAAGTAAATAAGAGTCCCAATTTTTGATCCAATGTCATGAAAAAGATTTGAATTCTAAAAGACCACGTTGAGTTTAGGAACAGAAACCCAAATCTATGAAATCAAATTTCTGACATGCATGAAATTAATTTCCAGATACCATTTGTGTATGTTAATCAATCAAGGCATCAAAAATAGGGTCCCATTGATCTGTAAATAAAGCTTCAATTCAATTTAAGTAAATACACAACGAAAAAAATACTTGACCAGTATTGAAACACTTCCAGTAATAGAAACCCCACAAATGTGAGATTCTGTGAATTAAATCCTCAACCATCCAAGTTTATTCAACTTTGTGAAGAATGAAGTGTAAAATCAAGTAATTTTTTTCAATTTTCATTCTCTCATCAAATTCTACATGGTTGGATTCAATTTGAGCAGATGACCCCTTGAGATGAATTTTACCATGAAAAGTGTCCTTGAGAAGAGACAAAGAACATGCTCCCTCCATCTTCGAACCTAAAACTGATTTCTTCATTCCATTAACAAAAGATTAAGATCCAGGAAAATCATAACCTCGAGACTCCACCCGAGTTTCCCACATCGATGCATCCACAATACCCACCATTACTGAAACATTATTGACAGATGGTATCCACAATTCACTACACCCAACATATGGAGAAACGATATATCTCAGCAACACAACTCCAAATCTAGTTGGATCTGAAATGGAAGATCTCAACGCAACCATAGAACCCATCACCTCAACAGAAGGATAGTGAACACCAGTGGACAGAGAGGGAACCATCGACTCTCATAAAAATCCTAAAACAAATAAAACTCTAAAAACCAATGAAACCCTAAAAATGTTAAAAAAACGATAAGAAACTATAAAAACCCTAAAAACTAAAAAATCCCATAAAATTTATAAATACAAAAACCCCTAAACCAAAAAAAAGTAAAACCCCTCAAAATCCAAAAAAACCCTTAAACCTTAAAAATTGTAAATAACCCAAAAAATCTCCAATAATGTAAAAACTCTTGAAAACTATGAAAGCCTAAATAAAACTGAAAATATCCTAAAACCACTTACAACCGCAAAAACCCAAAAAAATAAAAAATTCCAAAAATAATAAAAACCTATAAAACCCTAAAAACCCAAAAAATCAAAAAAAAATTCCCAAAAAATACAAAAAACCTAAATACCACTAAAAATTCTAAAACACTTAAACCCCATAAAAATTTTAAAAACTCTAAAATAATTAAAAACCCTAAAAAATTCTAAAATAAAAAAATCCATAATAACCCAAGTTATCCTTAAATACCTAAAAAATATAAAAAACCAAATAAAATCTTTATTTTTTTTTAAAACCCTAAATACCCTAAAAACCCTAAGAAAACATTAAAAACCTAAAAATACTTAAATCCCTAAAAACACAAAAGTGCTAAAACCCCTAAAATACACTAAATCCCTAAAATCCCTAAAACACCTAAAACCCCTAAATACCCTTAAAATATCTAAGATCCTTAAATAACATAAATACATTAAAAATCCATTAAATTCCTAAAAAATATAAAAAACTAGGAAAATCTATAAAAATGCTTTTAAAACATAGAAACACTTTAAACCCCCAAAAACCAAAAAATAAATATATTCCTAAAAACCCTAAAAGGATCCTAAAAACCATGAAACGCTTAAAAACCGTAAAATCCCTAAAACTATAAAACCCCAAAAACTCCTAAAACCCCAAAACACAAAAAACTATAAAAAATAATTAAGCCCCTAAATTACTAAAATCTAACAACCCCATAAAACCCTAAAAACATCAAAAAAAACCCAACATCCTAAAAAAACACAAAAACCTTAAAAAAAATAAATATCCCAAAAAACCCCTCAAAATCCCTAAAATCCATAAAAACCCCAAACAATCCTAAAAAATATCTAAAAAACATAAAAAACTATAAACCCCTAAAACCTATAAAATTTTATAATAAAACAATAAAATTCTATAAAATATAAAACCCCAAAAAACCAAAACACACTAAAAACCCTAAAACCCCTAAAACCCCTAAAACCATAAACCACCCTAAAAATCTTTCAAAATCCGTAAAAACATAAAAATCAAATAAAATACTTAAAATCATAAAAATTCCTAAAACTTAAAAATCCCTAAAACCTAACTATAAAACCCATAAAAACATAGAAATAAAAGAAGCCTAAAATCCCGAAAACCTCCTAAAACCCATAGAAGACCTCTTCTACCCTTAAAAACCCTAAAAAGCCCATAAAACCCTAAAAACTAATAAAAACAATAAAACCCATTTAAACACATAAAAACTTTTAAAAATTATAAAAATTTTAAAAAATTTCAAAAATCCCCAAAAATACACAAAAATATCTAAACCCCTCGAAATCCCTAAACCCCTGAAAACCATATAAATTTTAAAAATTCCTATAATACTCTAAAAATGTATAAAACCATGAATAAATTGAAAAAACCAAATTTAAACATTAAATACCTAAGAATAATTAAACCCGCTAAAAAACCAAGAAACGTAAAAAATACAAAATCCTCTTAAACCCTAAAAAACCCTAAATCCAAAAAAACCATAAAATCCCAAAGAATATCTAAAACCCTAAAGACCATAAAAATAATAAAAAATCCATAAAAATTTAAAATACTATAGATATCCTATAATGCTAAATAAAATCTAAAAAAACTAAAACCCCTAAAAACCAAAAAACAGTAACAATCCTAAAAACACCTAAAAGGCCCTCCAAACCCAAAAAATTCTAAACAATCATAAAACCACTAAAAATCATAAAAATTTTAAAACCCCCTTCATCCTATAAAACTTTAAAAACATTTTTAAACCCTAAAAACATTAAAAACACTAGAACCCTTAAAAACCCTAAAAAATAAAAAAATCCAAAAACTCAAAAACACCCAAAAACACTCAAATTCTCAAAAAAACCCTAACAAATGATAAGAGTCCTAAAAATAACTAAATATACTAAAAATCCATAAAATCCTTTAAAATTTAAAACCCCATAATACCCCTTGAAATTCTATAAACCCTAAAACCCCTAAAAACCTAGAAACCCTAAAAATACCTAAAACACTTAAAACTGTAAAAATATTTAAAATAACTAAATATACAAAAAAACGCAAAAAACCCCCTAAAACCCTGAATATCCTAAAGAAAATCTTAAAACCCAAAAACATTTAAACCTTTAATAAACCAAAAAATGAAAAAAACCATCAAAACCCTAAAAATACCCAGAAACCCTAAATTCCCTAAAAACCCTAAATCCCAAAAAACCATAAAACCGCCGAAAAATTCTAAAAACCATTTAATCACAAAAAAAATCAAAAAAATTATAAACTCTAAATACTAAAAATAACCAAAAAAATACTAAAACCAATAAAACCATTATAAAACTAAAAACCCATAATCCCCTCAAATTACCTAAAAACCCTAATAAACATAAAAATTCTTAAAAATGCATTACAAAGTTGTGAAAATATAGGGAAACATAAAATAATAGAAAACCCCATTCAAAACCCATCATGACCTAAAAACAAATAATACCCTAATAAATGTTAAAACTCTTAAAATTGTAAAGATTCATTAAAACCCCTAAAAACCCTAAAAACCCCTAAAATCATTAAAAACCTAAAAAATAAAAAAACCACTAAAAATCTAAACACCCATTAAAATTATAAAAAAAATTGTTTAAAAAACCATAAATCCCCCAAAAAATAAAAAAAATAGAAAACCCTAAAAAACCAAAAAAAAGCCCAAAACCCCCAAAATCTCTAAAACCCCAAAAAACAATAAAATTATTAAAAAACCATAAAATACATTGAAATGTAAAAAAAACCCTAAAACCACTAAAACCCCAACGAAAACCAAAAAAAATCCAAATATCACATAAAATCCCTAAAAACCAAAAAAAATTAAAAACAGTTACAAATCTAATAACTTTAGTACCCTTCAAAATACCAAAAACCCCTAAAATCAGAAAAAAAAAATAAAAATGCGCAAAAAATTCCTAAAACATAAAAACCCCAAGAAATCTAGAAAAACCCAAAGAAAACCTTAAAAACATAAAAACCATAAAAACCCATAAAATCCAAAAAAACTATAAAAACCCTAAAACCATAAAAAGACCCCAAAACCAAAAATCCATCTAAAACCCCTATAATCCCTGAAAACCTGAAAACCCTAAAACATATTAAAACCCAAATCCACTAAAAAATATACAAACCTTTAAGCAAAAAAACATTCAGAAACTCTAAAAACACTTAAAATCATAAAAGACACCAAAACCCTAATAAACTATAAAAACTATAAAACAATAAGCCTTACTAAAAACCTGAAAATCCATTAAAATCCTAAAATTTTCTAAAAATCCCTAACATTTTAAATACCATAAAAACCCTAAAAACTCATAAGAAAACATTAAAAACATAAAACACTTAAAACCAATAGAAAATATAAATATGTAACAAACCCAAAAATACTTAGAAACCCAAGAATACCATAAAAACCATAAAATCCATAATAACCATAAAAATCCAAAAAAATACATAAAATCCATAAAATTCCACAAAAATGTAAAAACCCATAAAAACCATGAAAACCACTATAGAAACCGTAAAAACATAAAATCACTTAAAACCCCAAAACGCTAATAAACAATAAAAACCCTCAACAACCCTTAAAACCACTAAAAATAACCTAAAAATACATAACAACTATTAAACAAAAAACCAATAAAACCCTTTAAAAACCCTAAAACAGATAAAAACCATAAAACCCAATAAAATATAAAATCTATTTAAACCCCTAAAAAGTTATAAAAACTTAAAAAACCCTAAAAACCCTATAAATACAAAAACCTAAAACTCTAAAAACCCATAAAACCCCTAAAAACCCTAAGAAAAAACCTTAAAAACCCTAAAAATCCATAGAGAGGATGGCGGCTCTGGCGATTCTGGCGATCCGGCTCCCTTGCGATGGCGGTTTCCTCCTAGGTTGATGACGATATAAAATGAATCACCTCCCCCCCTCTCTATGGGGGAGGATCCTCTCTTTGAGGACTTCTCGTCACTCTCCTATGCTGACTCGTTACCCTCATTCCCAAGAACGGTGCTCTGCCAGAAGGTTCCATATTTTTTCGAAGGTTTTCTGAAGCTTCCACCCTCGCTTCAGGAGTTTACTGAAGCTTTGGACCTGCACCTCTTGACTCTGGTTGCAAGCTTCCCAATGTGATGACCCCAGGTTGCCACTTTCTACAGGTTCGTTTCGGCTTTCTGGAATCTTATGGCTCGGGCGACTGTGGGCTTGATCGATAGATCCAACATCATGATTCTCTTTGCCACGGAGGAAGACCTGGTCTTACCCTAGTCAGCAGCTCCTTGGTCATGCAATGGCGCTCGTTTCTACCTCTTTTGATGGAGCTTTGATTTTCATATGAAGCGTAGTTCCCCGATTGCTTCTACCTGGGTGATATTTCTTGAGCTTCCCCTTCCTTTTAAAAATATCTCTATTAGTTCGATGCTTGGGAATTTGGTGGGGAGGTTCCTATGTGTGGATAGTAGGACTAGGGCCCTTTTTCATCCGGTTGCACCAAGGTCTTTTGTTGAAATAGATGCTTCGAAGTCTCCTGTGGATGCTGTTTGGATTGTAGTGGGGGAAGAACTTAGGTGGAGACACCCTGTCATCTTTGAGAAATGGCCGGTTTTTTGCTCATATTGTTGGATTTTTTAGCACAGTGATCACTCTATAGGCTTCTCTGGCACTGTTAGGGGTGGTGGTTCTCTGGCTCGTATGTCTTCTGGTGAGATTACCCTCCCTCTGGTGGAGGTAAAGGGGACAAAGGGGGTGGCTTCCTCCAAACCTCTAAATGCTGATGTTCCTTGATCGTATGCTTTGATGGATGGAAGTGACTGAGAGGTGGCCCTGATGGACTCGGGTGGTTTCACTGTGAGTCTGATTGGAGGTGCTTGTGTTTCGGGGAATACTGACGAGGAGGAAGTGATGCTGGCTGAGAGGGATAATTGGGCTTCTGCTAAAGGTGTCCAAGGATATAGTGACTCCCCTAGGATGGAAACAGATTTAGGGAAGGCTGCGGTGATGGGCGCCGGGGAAGAAAATGTGGAGGATGCTTGTGCTCTAGATCTGGAACAAGATGATATAGTTGGATTGAAGGTTACAGTCTTGGTTGAGCCTGCCGGGGAGGATGTGCGGGTGGCAGATGTCGTGAAGGAGGCAGTGGTTGCTCAAGGCCTGAGGACTGGAGATGAGTGGAGCTTGTCTTCAGTTGAGTAAAGGCCTATGGTGGATAAAGAGACCCGGATCCCCACGGGGTCACACTTGAACTGGCGTGACTCCCCTCTGGTTCTGTCGGGATGTCCAGGCATGGGGGAGACCTGACATGGGACCTGGGTTATCTCCTCCCTCTAACAGCACAAGCGGTGCTGAGGATCCTCCCAGTGGACAGCATAGCCCTATGCCGGGAAATGCTGGTGATGCTGGTACCATGGACCTGCAGAGGGCTATGGTCCTTCATGGTGTCCCCTCTGCTGAATCTTTTTGTGTGCAGCTGCATGAGATGGTGTGGGTTGAACGGGAAAGGTTCTTGCTTGAGGATGAAGCTAAGAGGCTCAGGGAGAGGTTCTCTAAGGCTGATCACCAGATAAATGCTGCTATGGCCAGGCCAAAGGAGAAAAGTGGTGTTGAAACTCCTGGGACAGACCGTAAGAAAGAGAAGACAACATCGGCTATCAGTGATGGTAACGCTTGTGCGAAGACGGGTGCTGTAGCTGGATCCACCTCTGCCCGTCCGAGACGAAGATGGAGGAAGGATTACTCTGCACTCCCACGTCCCATGGAAACTGGGGCCTCTTCACGAGATGTAAGAATAAATATAAAGGTGAATTAGCGATAGTGGCTTTCAATTTCTACAGAGCAAGAGAAGGCTAGGATGAAGCAGCTATTCAGGCTTGGCATGCAAGAGGATTTTGAGTCCGGATGGGACTCAATGGACATGGGTGCTGAGTCGGATTTCAGCTTTGCTGATGTGGGTGATGGCTTTGGTGTGGGAATGGGGTTTTGAGGTGCGGAGCTGGAGGACGTTGGTGGCGACTTTGACTGATCCTCCCCTTGTGTGCTTCTGACTTGTTTGTTTTTGCTTTTTCTTTTCTTCCTCTCTTTTTGTAGCCTTTGGGCTGAGTTCGTAAGGGATTTTGGGTGTGGATCGATTGATCCCTCCCCTCCCTTGTCTGCAGTGTCTGTGTCTTTTCTTTTAATAAAATTTTGGGGGGGTCCCAGGTATATCCTGGACCTGAGCCTTCCTTGCTCTAAAAACCCTAAAACCCTAAAACCCACCAAATAAATAGACACCCTAAAACCATAAAAATTCTATAAGATATGTTAAATTTTTTTAAATACATAAAAAACCCTAAAACCATGTAAAACATAAGAAACATTAAAAAATATAAAAACACATAAACCCACTAAAAAAACTTAAAAACTCTAAATCCCTTAAAACCTATAAAAACCCTAAAATCATTTTAAACCCTCAAAATAAATAAAAAACTCATAAAATCATAAAAATCCAAAAAAATCCCTAACAATCCAAAAAAACATAAAAAATCTTAAAACCCAAAAATCCCCAAAAATTCTTTAAAACTCAAAAAATTCAAAACTCATAATAATTGAATATGATAACCCCCCCCCAGACCTGAATTACCCAAAAAACTCCAGGAACCCCTTAAAACCATAAAAACAAAAAAACACCCCTAAAAAACCTAAAAACAAAAAACCCATAAAAATCCTAAAGAACCACTAAAAACATTAAAACCCCTTTAATACCCCAAAAATGTAAACAAAATCTTAAAAACCACAAATCCCATAAAAAGACAAAAAATCTCTAAAAATTAAAGAAACCATAAAAACCCTAAAACCCGTTAAATCCAAAGAACACAAAAATTCCATAAAAATAAAAAATCGTAAAAAGCTATAAAAATGTTAAAAACTCTTAAAAACCTGAAAATATATAGAAAGACATTAAAAACACAATTAAAATTGTTAAAACCTAAAAAATGATAAAAATTATAAAAACACTATAATTCCAAAAAACCCATAAAAATCCAAAAAAAAAATCCAAAAACCATAAAAACATAAAATTCTATAAAACCCTTTAAATAAAAATAAAACCATAAAACATAAAAACACATAAAACCACAAAAATTATAAAACACTCAAAAAATTTAAACCCTATAAACCCCTAAAACTATAAATCCCCAAAAAACCTTAAAAACCCATAAATACTCAATAATAGCCCTAAAATTAACTAAAAACACAAAAAACCATTAAATCCCAAAAAATGTTAAAAACATAAAAAACCTAAACCACTAAAAAACCAAAAAAACCAAAAAAACCAAAAAAACCAAAAAAAATCTATTAAAAAGCCTAAAAAATTAAACCAAAACATCCTCAAAACCCCTAAAACCCCAAAAAACCCTCAATATCCCATAAAAACCCAAAAACCATTAAAAACCCTATGAAACCCTTAAATCCATAAAAACGCATAAAACCCCTAAAAACCTACAAAATGATAAAAAACCGAAAAATTCTAAAAACCCTAAACTCCATAAACCCCCTAAAACCATAAAAACCCTAAAAACCAATAAAAACCAAAATAACCAATAAAAACTCTAAAAACCCAAATAATACATAAAAACTCTAAAAAAATAAAAAGCTCTAAAAAGCCTCAAAATTAATAAAACCTTAAAAACCAAAAAAAATATAAAAAATCCATTAAATCCTGAAAAACATAACAACCCTAAAACCCCCCAAAACCCCTATGAAAACCATAAAAACAGCAAATAAATTAAAGCCTAAAAACCCTAAATATTCTTAAAACATTAATAAGACCATAGTAACCATAATACCCTAAAAACTATAAAAACCGGTAAAACCTTAGACACCCTAAAACCCAATAAAAACCATACAAACCCACTAAAAATAGTAAAAACCCATTAAACCCCTAAAAATGTTAAAAACTCTAAAAATCATTAAAAACAAAAAAAATCTCAAAAAAACACAACCCCCCCCAAACCCCATAAAGACACTAAAATCCATAAAAACATTCAAAATACCTTAAAATCATAATAAATATTAAAACCCTAAAAATTCACTAATAATAACCAAAAACATAAAAACCTTAAAATACTATAATAAAAAAATAAAAACTAAAAAAACTCAACACCCCTAAAAACCTAAAAATTTCTATAAAACCTAAAACCCTTATTAAACCCTAAAACCCATCAAAATACCAAAAACCCTAAAATTATAAAAATCCTAATATTTCCCTAAAATCCCTAATAATGTAAAAAACCCTAAATAAGTTGAAACCCGTAAAAAAACTATAAAAACATAAAAACACTTAAAACCACAAAAAATTAAAACGCTAAAAATGAAAAATATCCCTAAATACCCTAAAACACTAAAACCCCTAAAAATCCCTATAAAACCAAATAACCTAAAAATCCAAAATGATCCATAAAAATAATTATAAAATGTAAACCCCCTAAAAATAATGAAACCCCCTAAGAAAACCATAAAACAGAAAAAAACATATAACCCCGAAAAACCTGAAACACCCTAAAAACAGAAAACCCCATAAAACCCCTAAAACACATAAAAACCGTTAAAACCATAAAAACCGTAACACCCCATCAAAATCCTACAACCAATAAAAATTATATAAAACCATTAAACCCTTAAAAAAATGTAAAAACCACTTAAAACCATTAAAACCATAAAAACTATAAAACCCCCTTAAAACCACAATAACACTAAAATCTCTAAAAACCGTAAACACACCAAATACATTAAAAACCATCAAAATCATATGAAATCTATGAAAATTAATAAAAATGTAAGAAGCCTAAAAATATTGAAAAATCAAAAGAAAACCTTAAATGCCATAAAACACATGAAACACCTAAACACCTAAGAAATGGAGGATCTGGCGATTCTGGCGATTTGGATCCCTCGCGATGGCAGCTTCCTCCCAGGTTGAAGATGATGGAAAATGAAGCACCTTTCCCCTCTATAGGGGAGGATCCTCTCTCAGAGGATATCTCTTTTCTCTCCTCTACAGACTTGTTACCCTCTTTCCTGAGAACGGTGCTCTGCCCGAAGGATCCGGAGCTTTTTGAAGGTTTCCCGCAGCTTCCCCACTCGATTCGGAAGTTCCATGAGGCTTCGGACCAACACTACATGACTCTGATTGCAAGATTACCAATGAGGTGACCCCCTGTTGTCACTTTCGATAAGTTCGTTTCGAGTTTCTGGAATCTTAGGGCTCGGGCGACTGTGGGCCTGATCAATAGATCCCACATCATGATTCGCTTTGCTGCGGAGGAAGACCTAGTCCTTGCCTGGTCAGCGGCTCCTCATTCATGCAATGGCGCTCGATTCTCCCTCTTTCGATGGAGCTTTGACTTTCATCTGAAGCGGAGTTCCCCGATTGCCACTACCTGGGTGAGGTTTCCTGAGCTTCCCCTTCCCTTTCAAAATATCTCTATTATTTCGATGCTTGGGAATTTGGTGGGGAGGTTCATTTGTGTGGATAGTAGGACTAGGGCCCTTTGTCATCCGGTGGAACCAAGGGATTTTGTTGAAATCGATGCTTCGAAGCATCCTGTAGATGCTGTCTGGATTGCAGTGGGGGAAGCACTCAGGTGGAGACATCCTATCATATTTGAGAAATGGCCGGTTTTCTGCTCATCTTGTTGGAGTTATGGACACAGTGATCACTCTGGAGGCTGCTCTAGCACTGTCAGGGGTGGTGGTTCTATGGCTCGCATGTCTTCTGATGAGATTATCCTCCCTCTGGTGGATGTGAAGGAGACAGAGGAGGTAGCTTCCACCCAACCTCTGAATGCTGATGTTCCCTGCTCATCTTCTTTGCTTCCTAGAAGTTATTTAGAGGTGGACCTGATGGATTTGGGTGGATTCATTGTGAGTATGGATGGAGGTGCTGGTGTTTCGGGAAATGATGATGAGAACGAAGTGCTGCTGGCTGAGAGGGATAATCAGGCTTCTGCTGAAGGTGTTCATGAGTGTGGTGACTCCCCTTCAAAGCAGACAGAATTAGGGAAGACTACTGTGATGGGTGTCTAGAAAGGAAATGTGGAGGAGGCATGTGCTATGGATCTGGAGCGAGATGGTATAGCTGGCTTGAAGGTCAATGAGATCACTGCTGGACCCCTTCTAGCAACTGAGGGAGCTGCGTTTTCTCCAAACCACTTCCAAGTTGCAGCATTGGCTGAGCCTGCCGTGGTGGATGTGCTGGTGGCAGATGCTGTGAAGGGCGCAGTGGTTACTCAGGGCATGAAGACTGGGGATGAGTGGAGCTTGCCTTCAGCTGAGTAAAAGTCTAGGGCGGAGGAAGAGACTTGGATCTCCAAGGGGCCGCACATGAACTGGTGTGATGCCCCCTGCTCCTGTCCGGGTGTCCTGACATGGGGTATGGGTTATCTCCTCCCTCTGATAGCACAAGCGGTGCTGAGGATCCTCCCAGTGACAAGTGCTTTAGCCCTCGGCCCATGGACCTGCAGGGGGCTATGGTCCTTCATGGTGTCCCCTCTGCTGAAGATTTTTGTGTGCAGCTTCATGAGATGGAGTGGGTTGAATGGGAAAGGTTCCCTCTTGAGGATGAAGCCGAGAGGCTATGGGAGAGGTTTGCTGAGGATGATCGCCGTATAAACACTGTTATGACTAGGTCAAAGGAGAAAAGAATCGGAGGAGGTGCTGAAACTCCTGGGACAAAATGTAAGAAAAGGAAGGCACCATCGGCTGTCAGTGATGGCGTCACTTGTCCGAAGGCGGGTGTTGCATCTGGTTCCACTTCCGCCCCTCTGAGACGAAGGCGGAAGAGGGACTACTCTGCCCTCCCACGTCCCATGGAAACTAGAGCCCCTTCATGAGCTGTCAAACTCAATCTAAAGGTAAATAAGAGAGAGAAGCTTTCAGTGTCTGCAGAGCAAGAAAAGGCTAGGAGGAAGCTGATATCCATGCTTGGAATGCAAGAGGATTTTGAATTTGGATGGGACTCAACAGATGTGGGTGCTGAGTCAGATTTCAGTTTTGATGAGGTGGAAGACGGCTTTGGTGTGGACATGGGGATTCGAGGTGCGGAGCTGGAGGATTTTGGTGGAGATGTTGACTGATCCTCCCCTTGTGTGCTCTCCCTTCTGGTCTCTTGACTTGTTGTTTTTGCCCTTTGCTTTTCTTCCTCTCTTTCTGTGGCTTTCAGGCTAATGTCGTAAGGGGTTTTTGGGTGTGGATCGGTGGATCCCTCTCCTCCCTTGTCTGCAGTGTCTGTGTCTTTTCTTTTAATAAAATTTGGGGGGTCCCAGGAATAGCCCGGACCCGAGCCTTCCTTACCCTAAACACCTAAAAAGAATAAAAACCCTAAAAACCCTAAAAAACACTACAAACCTTAGAACCCTAAGAAAAAGTAAAAAAAATAAAAACTTGTAAGATCCCAAAAACGAATAAAAACTCTAAAACCCTTTCAACCATTATAAACATTAAAAACTCTAAAAACTATAAAATCCCTAAAAATTTTTAAAAAAATAATAAACTAATAAACCATAAAAACCATAAAAATTTTAAAAATCCCTAAAAAACATACAAACCAATAAAGATATATAAATCCTTAAAAATACCTAAAACTGTAAAAAACCCTAAAAATCCAGAAAATCCATAATAAAAATATAAAAAACTAAAAACTCTTAAAATATCTAAAAAGTGAAAAATGAATAAAATCCTAAAAACACAAAAAACAGATAAAAAAAATAAAACTCCTATAAACCATAAAAACCCATAAAAAGACTAAAATCATTAAAAATCTAAAAAAAACCTTAAGCCCCTAAAAATTTGAGAAAAAACTCTAAAAACATTATAACCAAAAAAATCAAAATAAAATAAAATAAAATAATAACCCAAAAAACCCTAAATCCCACAAAACCCGTAAAAAAAACCAAAAAACCCCAAAATCCAAAAAATCCTTAAAAAAAACCATAAACCCTTAAAAATTATAAAAATCCCTAAAAATATATTAGAATGTAAAAATTCCAAAACAAACATAAAAAAACTAAAAAAACCATAAAACCCTAAAATCACTAAAAACTATATAAAAACCAAAAAATGCATAAAACCCTAAAACCCTAAAAATCCATATAAAACGAAAAAAATCCGAAAAAAACTAAAAATCTCAAAAAACATAAAAACCCCTAACAACCTAGAAAAAAACTAAGAAAATATTAAAACCCTGAAAAAAAATTTAAACCCCTAAATTAATTAAAAACCCCGAACCCCTAAAAGGCCCTAAAATCCTAAAACCCATAAAAACCCTAAACCCCCATAAAACAACACAAAATTGTGAAACCCATAAAATTATTAATTCCCCCTAAAAAATATAAAATCTATTTAAACACCCAAAAAATTATAAAAAAACTCTAAAAACCATAACAAAATTAAAAAATAGAAAAAACCTAAAACCCAAAAAACCGTACAAACACCGAAAACCCAAAAAAAAACTCTCAAAACCCTAAACAACCAAAAAAATCCTAAATAAGCACTAAAATCATAAAATATTTAAAAATACCTAAAAACATGAAAACCCCTAAGAAAACTGTTGAAAATTAAAATCAGTTAAAAACCTAAAACCCCTAAGAACACTAAAATTCATAATACCCTAAAATGCATAAATCCACAAAAATCCTAAAAAACACTTAAAACCATAAAAATCTTAAAAAATATATAAAAATAACTAAAATATAATGAATCATAAAAACTCTAAAAAACACTATGAAAATACTAAAATCATAAAAACACTTAAAACCCTTAAAAATCTAACAACACTAAAAGCCTTAAAAATAATATAGTTATCTTAAAACACCTAAAACCCCCAAAATCCATAAACCCCCTAAAATATAAAGAAAAAAATAACCCCCTAAAACCCCTAAAATCACCTAAAAAATATAAACACCTTTTAAACCCCTAAATTGTCATAAAAACTCTAAAAAACATTAAAACCCTAAGAAACTCAAAAACCCCTAAAAACCTCATATAACCATAAAATCCAAAAATCCTAAAAATATCTAAAAACCCTAAAAACATATTTCATAGTTCATTGAAATGTGTGTTCTTGTTTTAAGAATCACTTCTTCTGGGCGGTTTCTATTGGACTTATTCATGGAACCATAAATTTCAAACAGTTCGTTATTCAAAGGGTCCTGCTTTTCAAAGGTAGGATTTCATTATGTTTGATCTTTACGATACTTATGAATGTGCATCGGTCAAGAGGAAGGGAGGTCGGACTCATTACAACCTATGGGGGGAGAATTATTTTCTACTCTGGGAATCTACTTATAAATTTAAGATATTTTCATCAATCCTTATTAAATCACCAAGTATATCATATGTTTCCCTTGAAATTTTCATTCACTTATTAACATGTGTAAAATTTAGAATCCACAATATGTATCCACAGTTTTTCATTAATGGAGATATATGTATGTATTAGAGGTTCTCCATCAATGGTATCCTCTCATATACAATTTAAATATTCTTTTAATCATCGTTATGATGATACTGGTTTTTAAGCCACTCAGTGGGAACACTGGAATTTATTGTCTTCCAGGGAGATGAAGGTTTGATTTGATCTTGGGATCATGACCATAAAATGGGATACCTACATATCCTTGTTAAAGGAATCAGAACCCTCATAGTTTGGTGCCACTTAATGGGACACATCGTACCTGTTAAGGTCATTTGATAAGGACATAACCATACAGTTTAATTCCATTTGGTAAGGACATCTAAGAAAAATAAGCTTAGTCAAAGATTGGTGTGTGAATTATGCTGAATCAGCCAATAGACATGTAAAGGATATGGGTTTCCATGTAAGATTAGACAGTGTTGGGAATATGGACCATGGAGAATAGGGTTGATTTGATGTGTTGGGTTTGAACCCCAAGTAGGCTTCTATGTATGTCGTATGGATGGGAATCAAATCCCACGTAGTTTGATAAGTCTCATATAGGAGAGTATAGTTATTTTAATGAAATGATTTTAAGATTACTTCTTGAAAATGATGGCTTGATGATTTGGGGGGTTTAATTTGGGGCTTATTCCAAATGAGGATGCCCAGATTAAGGGAATTAGGATTTGATTCCAGAAGAGGATATCTAGTGAGATCGGGCCCTGAGAAGGCTTACTACTTATCCTGGTTATGGGGGTAATTAGAGTTCTCATAGTTCATATTATTGTGAAAATGTAATGATCATGAAAAATATATAATTCCACATGAGTCATACTCGGTTTGATAAACAAGAGAATGTAGAAGATTCAACAAAGGCACTCCCAATTTTCCTCCTCCGCTGGTGGAAGTGGGCACACCTTTGGCGATGAGAGTGGACGAGGGAAAGGCTACTTGAGAAGAGAGGGATGCAACGAGCCTTCCCTCTATTAACATTACATTGGAAAAGGGTCCAATGAAAGGAGGAAGGGATGACTATTAGGGGATTACCCAGGATGGATTCCCTAAAATTGATCTTGGAAGGGGAGGGATATGTTCCCTTTGATTAAATAGAAAATAAAGTGTAAACCATACCTTCCATACTAGAGACCTGAGTTTCTGAGTCATAGAGACATAAATGGGAGGAGAGAACACGAACCCTTATTCTCAGAACTGGGAACATACCAAAACTATTCCTAGGAGAAAGGTCCATGTGACTATGGATATACAAACACAGAGACACTTGATGAATCCTAACCCCAATGTGAAAAAAATGTGGGAAACCTCTGACTGTGGATTTACAAACCCAAATTGGAGGCACACTGATGTGCCTTTTCTAAAGGATAGATAAGTCTGGAGGTTTTGTGCAGGTCTCAATAGAATCCTTTCCAATCAGTGGAGCCAATGAAAAAGTATCCTGCAAAGGATGTCTTTGAAGAGGTATTGATGGTTTTTAGACTGATGATAGTTAGTGAATCAAAGGGGGTATCCCAAGAAGATAATGGTCTGAAAGTATGGGAGCGCAAGTAGACTAAGGAAACCTGATATTCACTTAAGAGAAGAACATCATATATGGTGATACTTGGGTGAGACCTGGCTCAAGCCTTAACGAGTATTCACAGGTGATTCCAGAAGCAGGGTGCTCAAGTTCCTATAAAAGGAATAGGTGGTAAGCAAGTGTTTCTGATTTAGGGAGGCTGGTCACTTAAAGACCACAAGTGTTGTGGTTCTCAAACATAGAAGGACATAATTCCAATGATCCTCTTTTAAATCCTCCGCTCAAGGTTTTGAATAACTACGATAAATGTTTAGGAAGACATGGGAAAAGCACTAGGGAGACCAGAGCAAAAATTGGGTTTCATGGAAATTATTCCATACAAATGAAGGTCCTAAGGGTCTATTTATAGGTAAAAACAGACCCTGGGAGAAAAGATATTGGGAACTCAGGTGGGTTGCATGCCAAAATTGTTGCACGCAAGTGGCTGCATGCTACAAGGCTAGTGCCCAAGTATACTTGTGCGCCGCCGGTGATTTGGCCTTACTAGGGTGTCACTATTAGGACTTAGGAAACATAATTTCTTCATTCCCCTCCAGCATGGTTGCGCGCAGGTGTTTATGCATATGCATCTTGGGTGCCTCTTTCGGGGCAGTGCCTTCACTACCGTCACTAACCCCCATGAAAGACGCAGATTCGCACCATGAACTTTTCGATCCCTTTGAGGACATTTTTCTGGAAAAGTTCATGGAACACATTTCATAGTGTCTACGAATACATAAATATCCTAAAATCCCTATAAATGTCTAAAAAATAAGAAAATCATAAAACCCTAAAAACCCCTAAGAAAACATTAAAACCTAAAAAACAATTAATATCCTGAAATACGCTAAAATCATAAAACCCCTAAAATGCCAAAATATCATAAATCCCCTAAAACCAATAAAAACCCAAAAAAACCTATAAAAACACTAAAGCCCACTAAAACACTAAAAAAATGTTAAAAACATAAAACCACTAAAGAACTCTAAAAACCATTAAAAAAATGTAAAAAAAATACTAAAAACACAAAAAACACAAAAAAATCCAAAAAAATCAAAAAACTATAAAAACCCTAAACACCCTAAATATATTGAAATAAAAAAACTCTATAAAAATCCGAATAAGCACTAAAATCCCCAAAAACATAAAAACCTTGAAAAACACTACAATAACAATAAAATTTTAAAAATACATAAAACTCCCAAAAACATAAAATGCTATAAACAGTAAAAACCATAAAAACAATAAAAACCCTAAAATAATTGACAACCAATAAAAAACATTAAAGCCCCTAAAACCTAAAAAAACCAAAACACACACAAAAATATATGAAAACCCATTAAAACTCTTAAAATATAAAAAAAATAATTAGACTCTCTAAAAATCCAAAAAATCGTAAAAACTCTTAAAAACCCTAAAATCCATATGAAAACCATAAAAACATAAAAAACACTTAAAACCCATAAATACATAAAATTAAAAAAATTAAAAACCCTAAAACCCATAAAAACTATAAAAAACCAAAACCCCATTAAAAACCTAAAAACCACTAAAAACTATAAAATCATTTTAATCCCCAAAAATGTTAAAAACTATAAAAAACTTGAAAACCCCTAACAAATCTCGAAAAACCCCAAACCCCCCAAAAAAAGTAAATACTCTAAAACCCATAAAACTTTTAAAGAAGCCCTAATAATACCTAAAAACATAAAACCCCAAAAAACATAAAACCCCCCATGTAAACCTTAAGAAACAAAAAACCCTTAAACCCCCTTAAAACCTAAAAACTCTTTGAAACTCAAAATTTACAAGAATCCTTAAGAACCAGAAAACCCATAAACCCCCTAAGAACCTTTAAAAACAAATAAAAACCCTAAAAAACCACAACAAGATCATAAAATATATTAAACCCCTAAAAAGTTTAAAAAAAACTTTTAAAACATTAAAATCCCTAAAAAAGAAAAAAACCATAAAACCTAAAGGAAAAACATAAAAACTTTAAAACCCCTAAAAACATCAAAATCTAAAAACGCCCTAAAATCCCTCAAAATCCTTAAAACACCTAAAATACCTAAAAACAAAAAAAACCCTAAAAACCTGAAAATCTCTAAGAAAAACATAAATCATAAAAAATCAAAACCCCAAAAAAACCTAAAAATGAAAACAACCGTAGACCCATAAAAAGGCTGAAAACACTTAAAACCCCCAAAACCCTAAAAACCCAAAAAAATCCAAAAAAACCAAAAAACCCAAAAAACCCTAAAAACCTTGATAACCCTAAAACCACCCATGAAAAAAAACTAAAAACACATAAAACCCCTGTAAACTAAAAAACAATTAAAACCCTAAGAACCCTTAAAACCACTAAAAACTGTAAAAACCCTAAACCTCAATAATAACCCTAAAACCACTAAAACCCCATTAAACCCATAAAAATGTTAAAACAAATCGGAAAAACATAAAACACACAAAAACTCAAAAACCCCAAATCACCAAAAAACCATAAAATTCTTAAAACCCATTACAATCATGAAAATCTATAAAATCCTAAATAATATACAAAATCCCTAAAAAACTCTAAAAATTTAAAACCCCTAAAAACCGAAATTAATCCTTAAAAACCTCAAAACAATTAAAACCCCTAAAAAACTAAAAAACGATAAAACCCCTAAAAACCAACGAAATCCTTTAAACTCTTAAAAACTCGTGGAAAACCATAAAACCTAAAAACACTAAAAACCAACAAATCCTTAAAAAATATTAAAGGCCCTAAAAATCAAAAAATATGCCAAAAACCCTAAGAACCCCTAAAAAGTTCCTAAACCACCTAAAACTATAAAAACCACTAAAACCATAAAAACCTTAAAAACTCGTTAAAATAATAAAAAAACCATTAAAGACTATTAAATCCCTTTAAAACCCTATGAATGTTTAAAAACTAAAAAAAATCATAAAACCACAAAAAAACTCAAGAATACCCTAAAACCCCAAAAAAAAAACTATAAAAACCCTCAAAATCCCTAAATACCCGAAAAACCATAAAATCCTAAAACACCCTCAAAATCAATTAAAATGTTAAAAACCATAAAACATGAAAATAAATTAAAAATTCATAATAATCTAAAAACACATAAAACCCAAAAAAAACCTATATACACTGAAAACCCTAAAAAACCAAAAACCTACCAAAACCATAAATATCCTTAAAAACACTAAAATACCTTAAAATTAAAACAATAAAATACCTTAAAATTAAAACACCCTAAAATCCCCTGAGAAAACCTTACAACCTAAAACACATAAAACCTCTAAAAACATAAAAAACTGATAAAATCCCTAAAATCATGAAAGACCTTTTAAATCCCTTAAAAACCTTAATGACCCATAAATTCCATAAAAAACACTAACACTCTAAAACCCATTTAAACCCCTGAAAAGTTAAAACACTATACAACTCTAAAAACCTAAAAAACCAAGAAAACTCTAAAAACCAAAAATCCATACAACTTGTAAAACCCTAAAAACCATAAAAACTATCAACACCCCTAAAAACCCTAAAAATAATAAAAATCGTAAAAATGCATTAAAATCCTCAGAATTGTAAGAAACCCTGAATCTTTTAAAACCCCTGAGAATTCCATAAATCCACTAAAACCCAAAAAAAATCAAAAAAAACTAAAAACCTTCAAGTCCTAAAGAGCCCATAAAACTCCTAAAACCATAAAAATATGAGGAATCCCTAAAAATTACTAAAAACTCTAAAAACTCTCAAATCCATGAAAAACCAAAAGTAAATCATAAAAAATATGCAAATAATTAAAAAAACATAAAAACAAAAAAAATAATAAAAAACCTAAAACCACTAAGAAGACCCTAAAAACTCTAAAACCCCTAAAACCATAAAAATCCTTAAAACCATAAAAACATAAAATTTCTTATATTTCATAAAACACCACTAGAAACTCTAAAAATCCATTAAACCCTAGAAATAATAAAAAATTTATAAAATCCTAAAAATCCTTGACAACTCAAAAAAACACTAAAATGTTACAAAAACATAAAAACCCTAAAACTATCAAAATATATAAACATCATAAACACATAAAAATTCACTAAAACTCCCTAAAAACATACAAACCCCTTAGACCCCAAAAAATCTTAAGAAAATCATAGAGACCAAAATACACATAAAACCCCTAGAAACCAAAATAGTCTAAAAACCCTAAATACCATTAAATTGCTAAAACTCCCAAAAAATAATAAAACCCCATAAAACCATTAAAATTCAAAATCCCCTAAAACCCTCGAAAACCACTAATAACTCTAAAAAACATTTAAACCCCTAAAACCTTAAAAAATCTAAAAAATATTGAAAACCTTAAATGATTAAAAAAGCCCTAAAACCCCAAAAAACAACAACACACTAAGAACCCGAAAAACCCATAATATCTCAAAAACTCTAAAAACCTAAAAACCCATTAAAATACTAAAAAATCCCTAAAACCCCTAAAAATGTAAAAACCCCTAAAAACCATGAATACCCCAAATAAAACAATAAGAACCTAAAAACACATAAAACCCACTAAAACCCTAAAAATGATAAAAACCCTAAAAGTACTAAAAACCCTAAAAATACCTTGACACTATAGAAACCCCTAAAACCTTAACAACCCAAAACACACATAAAAACTATAAAAACCCACTAAACACCATTAAATAAATAAAAAAATTATAAAAATAAATAACTATTTAAGACCCAAAAAACAAAAATAAATCATAAAACTCCAAAATAACAAAATAATCCTACATCCTTCGATATCACTAAAAACCTTAAAAAATTTATAATTCCAAAAAAAATCCATTAAAAACCTATAATGAAAAAACAACAAAAAACCATGAATCCTCCCAATAAAACCTTAAGTACTTTAAAATAAATAAAACCCCTAAAGACCTAAAAACCACTGAAAACATAAAAAATCGAGAAACCAAAAAAACCATAAAACCCCCCAAAATCGCTAAAAACCCTTAAAAAGTACAAAAATCCTAAAAATTCCTTAAAAATTAATAAAAACATAAAAAACCATAAAACCCCTGAAAACCTCAAAAGCATAAAAAAATAAAATCCTCAAATGCCCAAAAAATGATAAAACCCTAAAAACCATAAAAGACCCTAAAAACCATACAATACCTAAAAACCATAAAACCTCAAGAAACCATAAAAACTGTAAAAACCCATCAAAACCAAAAAACCACTAAAACTCTAGAAATCCACTAAACAATTAAAAATCTTATAAAACTCTAAAAACCTTAAAACCCAAAAAAATCTCAAAAAACCTTAAAACCCTAAAATCCATAATAATTCAGAAAAAACCTAAATATATATAAAAACATAAAAAAATCAAAAAACCATTAAAACCCTAAGAAAACCTTAAAAACATAAAAAACAGTTAAAACTACTAAAAACTAAAAAACACTAAATACACTAATTAAAACCCATAAAACGCTCTAAAAATCATAAATACCCTAAATCCATATAAAATCCTTGAAATCATAAAAAACTATTAAAACCCTTCAAGCCCCTAAAACTGTTAAAAACTCTAAAAATCCTTAAAACCCCCTAAAAACACAAAATACATCCAGAAACCCCTAAAAAACTAGAAAACTATAAAAACACTAAAAATCCAAAAAATATATAAAAACCCATAAAAATAATAAAAATTCACTAAATATCCCTAAAACATAAAAACCCATAAAAAAATATTGAATCCCAAATAAAACATTAAAAATCCTAAAACACTTAAGACTCTTAATAAAATTATAGAATGCCTAAACATCCCAAAAAACCATGGAAACCCAAAAAAACATTCAAAATATCTAAAAACCCTAAAAACCATAAATATTTTAAAAACTATAAATACCAAAAGAACTCCTAAGTAAAAATTAAAAACATAAAAACACTTAATGCCCCTATAAACCCTAAAAATGTTTAAAATCCTTAAAACCCTATAAAGAGCCCAAAACAATAACACCCCTTTAAAACCATAATCAACCAAAAATAACCAAAAACCCAAGACCCCATAAAACACATATGAACCACCCCAAACCCATTAAACCCTATAAATGTTAAAATCTATAATAAATATTAAAATATAATAAAACTAAAAAAACCCCTAAAAAGCCAAAAAAATCCATAAAAACCATAAAACACCCAAAATCCATAAAACCCCTAAAAACCATAAATTACCTAAACAATCCATAAAAGTATATAAAAAAATAAAAAACTATAAAAACATTGTAAAACCCTATGAAAAATTTATAACCCTAAAAACACTTAAAAACCTAAAAATCTAAAAATGATAAAAATGATAAAAATCCAAATAACTCTAAAATCCTAAAAAACCATAAATATAAATAAAAACCTAAAACCATAAAACCCAAAAAAACACTAAAAAACTACTAAAAACTATAAAAACCCTCTAAACCACTAAAAATATTAAAAACACTAAAAACCTAAAAAACATAAAAAATAAAAAATCCTAAAAACTAAAAAAACCAAAAAATCCTTACAAAAAGGAAATTCCCCTAAAATCCCTCAAAGTCCCTAAAAACACTACAAACTGTTAAAATCCAAAAAACCGAAAATAACCCCTAAAATTTTAAAAACCCTATAACCCATAAAAACCCATAGTAGAAAAATTAAATACCAAAAAAAACATAAAGCCCATAAAACACTAAATACCCTAAAACCCCCAAAAATCGATAAAAACCCTCAAAATTCCTAAAAATCCTAAAAAACAATAAAAATCCTAAAACCACTAAATATCAATAAAATTTTTAAAAACCAAAAAACCTCTTAAAATCATTTTGAAAACCTTAAAATCGCAACACTCATAACCCTTAAAAAATAAAAACTTCTAAAAACCCTTAAAATACTATAAACACTTAAAATACTTAAAATCCTAAAAACACCTAAAAACCACTAAAAACATTAAAAACACATAAAATCCATAAAAACCATAAAAACCACTAAAAATTATAAAAAACATAAATAACCTAAAAACCCTAAAACCCCAAAAAATCAATAAAAACCCTAAAATGCTTAAATATCTTAAAAATACTTAAAAAATCCTAAAAACACTGACAACTCTTAAAAAATTTGAAAAAAATTCAAACCCCTAAAACAATAAAAGACCCTAATGTCCCTAAACCCCTAAAAAACCATAAAAACCCAGAAAGCCCATAAAAATTATAAAACCACATAAAACTATAAAAACCATTAAAACCCCTAAATTTTTTAAAATAATATAAAACCCCCCCAAAACATAAAACCCCCACTAAAACCCCAAAAAATCAAAAAACCCAAAAAACACTAAAAACCCTAAAAGGCCACAAATTTTCTAAAAACCTATAAAAATCTTTAAAAGTCTTTCAAATCCATAAAACCATAAAAAACCTTAAAATCCTTGGAAATCTATGAAAATATTAAAAACCTAAAAACTGAAAAATGATAAAAAAACCCTAAAATCCCAAAAAACTCTAAAACCCAAAAAACAATAAAAACGCCTAAAAACTTTAAAAATACCTAAAAACCAAAAAAACCTAAAATTACACTAAATACACTGAAATCCATTTAAAACCATAATCATATAAAAAACCTAATTAATTTAAATACCCTAGAAAACCCTGAAACCCAAAATCACAAAAACCCAAAAACCCCATAAAAACCAATAAATCACCCAAATCCATAAACCCTAAAAACCGTAAAAATTCTAAAACAATAATTAAAATACCTAAAATTTTAAAAACCCCTAAAAACCTTGAAAGCCCCAAACAAAACCATTAAAACATAAAAATGATAAAAACCCTATAACCCATAGAAACCCTAAAAAACCCAAACCCCTCAAAATCCCAAAAAACCCATTTACAATCATAAAAAAACCCAAAAAATCATTAACATGTAAAAAACCATATAAAATTATGAAAAAACCTAAGAAAACCATAAAAATTAAATACCCTTAAAAGCCATAAAAATACTAAAAGACATAAAAGGCCCTAAAGTCCCTTAAAACGCAAAAACCCTAAAAACTATAAAACTCCCAAAAACACTTAAAAACCACAAAACCCCATAAAACATAAAAAACAAACAATAAAAACTCCAAGAACCCTTCAAACCACTAAAAATATTAAAAATTTATAAAAAAACATAAAACCCTAAAAAATAAAATAACTATAATTACCTAAAAAAATAGAAACCCTACAAAACTATGAAATCCATCAATATCCCTAAAAACCCATAAAATCCATAAAAACCCCAAAAATCCCAAAAACATAAAAAAAACCTCTAAATACCCTAAACCCCCTAAAGAAACCTTGAAAACCATAACCATTTTAAAACCACTCAAAAACTAAAATATATAAACTCCTTAAACCCCCAAAAAATCATAAAACCCTATAAATTATAAAAAATCTTAAAACCATAGTAAACACTAAAAAAAATAAAACCCCTAAAATCCCACTAAAAACTATAAAAACCATTCAATCCCCTAAATAGGTTAAAAACTCTAAAAAACCCTTTAAAACCCAAAAAATAAAAAAACCCTAAAAAATCATAAAAACCCTAAAACCCCCTCAACGTCCATAAAAATATAAAGAACCTTAAAACACTAAAAAATCCCTAAAATGCCTAAAAATATAAAATTCTTTAAAACCTTGAAAATCCAATAGAGAACCGTAGAAATCTAAAAACACTCAAAACCCCTAAAACCTAAAAAATGAAAAAACCGTAAAACCCCTAAAAACACAAAAAAACCCCCATAAAATCCTTAATATAGTAAAAATCTATAAAAACAACTAAAAAGTTAAAAACCCAAAACACCAAAAAACTATGAATAAAATATTAAAAACATAAAATAATTAAAACCCTAAAAACATAAAAACACTAAACCCCATAAAAACCAAAAAAACCTAAAAACCCTCAAAACCTTTAAAATCATAAAAATCAAAAAAATCACAAAAACCATAAAAATCCAAAAAATACCCTAAAACCCACTAAACCTATAAAAACCATTTAAAGTCCTAAAAAACATAAAAAACAATATAAAACCATAATATTATAGATAACTCAAAATCCCTAGAAATAAAAAAACCATAAAAACCTCAAAACCCCCTAAAATGAATAAAAACCCTAAAAAAATAAAAATCCAAAAAATCACTATAAATCCCTCAAAACTAAAAAATCCAAAAAACCCTAAAAACCCCTAAGAAAACCATAAAAGCTAAAAACACTAAAAACCCCTAAAAACCGTAAAATTCTAAAAACCAAAAAAACCCCTAAAATCCATAAAAACTCATAAAACATTAAAAAACCACAAAAACATATAAAAACCTAAAAACCCATATAGAACTATAAAAATCCCTTAAACCCCTGAAAACTAAAAAATACAATAAAAATATAAAAACCCTTAACACCAATAAAAACCCCTCAAATCCCCAAAAATCATAAAAACAACTAAAAAATACTAAAATAATGTTTAAAAATATGTCAAATTGTATGAAAACAATAAAAAACTGGAAAAAACATAAAACGCATAAAACCCATAGAAAATAAAAAAAAAATTAAAAATGAAGAAAACCCATAAAAGACCCTAAAACCCAAAAAACCCCCAAAAACATTTAAACCACTAAAAACTAGTAAAAACCTGTAAAAACCCAAAAAACCAATAAATATATAAAACATCTAAATTTCCCTTAAAAACATAAAAATTCAAAAACCCCTAAAAATCCCAAAAAACATAAAAATATCAAAAAACACAAAAAATCCCTATGAAAAAACATAAAAACATAAAAACACTTATAACACCTAAAACCCAAAAACTAAACAAACCACTAAAAACACTACACCTAAAAATCCTTATATTCTCTAAACACTGATAAAAATATAAAAAAATCCCTAACATTACGTAAAATTATAAAAAACCATAAAAACCCTAAAATACTATAATAAAAAATTAAAAAATCATAAAACCATAAAAAAATGATAAAACCTATAAACACCCAAAAAGAACCTAAAAACCCTAAAAACCCCTAAAAACCATAAAACTCCACAACCCTTAAAACCCAAAATACCCATAAACACTTTTAAAACCCACCAACAACTATAAAGACCCTTCAAAACAATAAAAAAAATATGAAAATTTAAAAAACCATAAAACCATAAAAAATCAATAAACCCTAAAAACCCAAAACATCCATAAAACCCTAAAAACCAACAAAATCCCAAAAATAATAAAACCCATAATAATCCTAAAAAGGTCCAAAAATCCACTAAAATGTAAAAAGATATTAAACTCCAAAAAACCATATGAAAACCTGAAAATCATAAAAACAATTTACACCCCTAATAATTCTAAAATCCCTAAAAACCATATTAACCCAAAACTCCTAAAAATAATCAAATCCATAAAAATCCTGAAAACCATAAAAATCCTAAAATTCCTTATTAATTCCTTAAATTTAAAAAACCTAAAAACCATGAAAGCCACTATGAAAATCTTAAAACCCTAAAAACACATAAAACTCTTAAAATGCAAAAAAAAACCCTAAAAACAGTAAAAATCATAAAAACTCTAAAATAATAAAAAAACCCTAAAAACTATTAAAACCCATGAAAGCTCTAAAAAAATTTCAACCAAAAAAAATGTTACATTTTTTTTAAAGAACATTAAAATCACTAAAAACTGAAAAAACCCTAAAACCAAAAAAACCAAAAAAGCCGAAAAAATCTTTAAAATCCCACAAAATACCTAAAAAACATAAAAACCCACAAAAATACAAAAATACCCATATTTTTTAAAAAATGTACACAACCATAAAACCCCTGAAAAACTCTAAAAACCCATAAAACCCTAAGAACATTTGAAACCCCTAAAATACATCAAAATGATAAAACTCTAAAACCCCTAAAACCCCTCAAAATCCTTAAAACCATAAAAATCTAAAAGAAGCCCTAAAAGCATAAAATTTAAAATAACTCTAAAACCCATAAAACCCTTAATAAAACATTAAAATCCAAAAAAAATATAAAATCCTTAAGAAACCTAGAAAAAAACCCTTAAAACATAAAATAGACCTTAAAACCCAAAAAACCATTAAAACCCAATAAAACCCTAAACCCTTAAAAAAATATAAAACCACTAAATATAAATAAAAAACATTAAAAATCCATTAAACATTAAAAATCTATCAAAACCTTAAAAACCTAACAACTCAAAAAAACCATAAACCCCAAATAAACTACAAAATGTAAGAAAACCAAAAAACCCAATAATCCCATAAAATCCCAAAAGAACAATAAAATTCATAAAAACTAAAAAAATCCTTAAAATGTATACAACTATAAAAAACCTAAAATACATAATGATAACCTTAAAAATCAAAAAAAAACACTTCAAAATCTTAAAATCCTAAAAACCCTAAACCCCCTCAAAACCAAAAGAACACTAAAAAGCTTTAAAAACATAAAACCCATAAAAACCAGAGAAAAGTTTTAAAACCCTTTAACCCCTAAAACTATTAAAAACACTAAAATCCTTGAAAACCAAAAAAACAAAAAAACAGAAAACCCCAAAAAAACCATAAAAGCCCAAAAACAATAAAAACCATAAAAACACACAAAAGCATAAAAACCCTAAAAACCCTTAAAAATCGTAAAAAGCCCAAAAATTCCCTAAAAATGTAAAAAAACAAAAAACCTAGAAAAAATAAGTAAACTATCAAAACATAAAAACTCTTAGAACCCCTAAAAACTAAAAAATGATAAAAACCCCTAAAAACTCTAAAAAGACACAAAACCCTAAAAACCACTAAAATCCATAAAAACACCGAAAATAATAAAAAAACCCTAAAAATACAATAAAATAAAAAATACCTTTAAACCCCTAAAACAATTAAAAACATTAAAAATCCTAAAATTCTCAAAAAAACCAAACAAACCAAATAAATATAAAAACCTTAAAAACATCAAAATCTATAAAAACCTAAAAAATCCAAAAATTTCATAAAAATGTAAAAACCGCATAAATACCCCTAGGAAAACCTTAAAACCTCTAAAAACTAAAAATGGTAAAAATCCAAAAAATCCATAAAACCCATCAAAATCCTAAAAAAACAGAAAAAAACCATTAAAATCATAAACTAGACTTAACAATCCCTAAGACATAAAACCAAAATACCCTTGAAAATATCTAAAAAACCCCTAACTACCCAAAAACACTTAAAACCCCTAAAAACATAAAAAGTTATAAAAACCCTAAAAGACACTAAAAACACAAAAATCACCTAAAACCCACTAAAACCACAAAGAACCTTAAAAACCCTTAAAATCTATAAAACCCCTAAAACGATTAAAAACTCTATTACCCCTTTATGTCCATAAAAGTACTGTAAAAAACTAGAAACCATAAACATCCTAAAAACCACAAAAAACCAATAAACCCTAAAAACTGTAAAAACTCTAAAAATCGTAAAAACCGTAAAACCCTCAAAATCTATAAATCCCCAAAATATTATAAAAAGAAAAAAAATCTCAAAATAAAAAAAACTGGAAAAACCCTAAAAAATAAGAAATCCTTTAAAACCTAAAAACCTTAAAAAAATGCTGAAAATCATAATTGACCCCAATACCCCAAAACCACCTAAAAATATATTATACCCCTAAAAACTATTAAAAAACTGTGAAAACCATATGAACCCAAAAACCCCACTAAAAACTCGAATGCCCTTTTAAAACCAAAAACTGTTAAAAACACTAAAAAACCTCAAAACCAGTAAAAAAACCGAAATAACTATAAAACCCTAAACAACCCTATAAACCATAAAAATCTAAAAATCCATTTAAAACTATCAAAAACTTAAAAAAACCTAAAACCCATAAATATCCTGAAAATTCCTAAGAAAACCTCAAAACCTAAAATCACATAAACCCCCTAAAATACCTAATTAATGCTAAAAACCCTAATACCACTAAAAATCCAAAAACCCTTAAAATCCCTAAAACCCTAAAAACCTATAAAAACCCTAAAAATCCATAAAAACCCCAAAAAATCCTTAAAAATAGTCAAGAAAACCATAAAAACTATTACTTAAAACCCTAAATACATGACTAAAAACATAAAAAAATAAAAAAAAAACCCTAAAAACCATAAAAACACATAAAACACCTAAAGAACCCTAAAACCCTATAAACAAATAAAACACACAAAAAACTCTAGAAACCTTTAATCCCCCAAAAAATGTTAAAAAAATCTAAATATGATTAAAACTTTAAAAACAAAAAAAACCCTACAAACCCAAAAAAAAACCCAAAAAACCCCTAAACCCCCAAAAATTCTTTAAAAATGCTAAAATTCCCTTTGAATCCTATAAAGCCCAAAAGGTGTAAAAATTAAATCCCCCTTAAAACAATGAAAACCCAAAAGAAAACATTAGAAACCTAAGAACACTTAAAAGCCTCTACAAACCGAAAAAACATGAAAACCCATAAAACCCATAGAAATAATACATACCCTCAAAATCCATAAAACACCCAAAAACCATAAAAATCATTAAAGTACGTAATACTTTAAAAAACTTTAGAAAACCATAAAAAAACCTTAAAACAAAAAATAATTAAAACACATAAAAAACTAAAAAACACTAAAACACCTAAAAACCTTAAAACCCATCATACCATAAAACCGTTAAAATGCCTAAAAAACATAAAAATCTATATAACCCCTTAAAACCAATTAAAAATTGTAAAAACCCTTTAAACACTAAAAACCAGAAAACTCTAATAACACATCAAAACCCTAAATTCCTAAAAACCCTAAAATAGAAAAAAAACGTAAAAATTCTAAAATCCCATAAAAGCACAAAACATTCATAAAAACCATAAAAATCAATAAAAATATAAAAAACACCTAAAAAATTCCTAAAATGTAAAAAACCCTGAAAACCTGAAAGATACAAGAAAGCATTAGAAACACAAAAACAAATAAATCCCCTAAAACCCAAAAAAATCCTGAAATTCCCTAAGAACCCTAAAAACCCATAAAAATCCCTAAAAGTTAAAAAACCCTAAAAACTAAGATAACCCTGAACACCTAAAAATACATTAACCCCTAAAAATTTAAATTAATCTAAAACCACTAAAATCCCTAAAAAGAACCTAAAATTAAAAAAACCCACAAAAACATTAAAAATCCTAAAAACAATAGAATTCCTTAAAAACCTATAAAACCTTAAAAATCACTAAAACCCTAAAAACTCATTAAATCACTAAAAATGTTAAAAAACTAAAAAAATCCTTAAACCCATAAAAACTAAAAATCCTAATAACAAAAAATATCCATAAACCCCTAAAACCACAAAATCACAAAAAATTCATAAAATCTCTAAACCCATAAAAATAATAAATAATCCCTAAAAGTCGTTAAAAATGTAAAAATATTTAAAAAACCTAAAAACCCTAAAAACTCCAAAAAAAACCTTCAATACCTAAAAACACTTAAAACCAATAAAAACCCAAAAAATCTAAAGACCCTAAAACCCCCTAAAAACACCTAGAAATTAATTAAAGAATCCTAATAAATTATAAAACCCCAACAAAAACATACAAACTCTAAAAACCCTAAGAATCATCAAAATCCCTAATGCCCTTAAAAAATAATAAAAATTATAAAAATCCCTAAAAACATAAAAAACCCCTAAAACCCTTAAAAACCGTACAAACCAAAAAGAAAATTCCAAAAAAAATAAAAAAAATAAAAAAAAAACAAAAAAACCAAAAAAAACCATTAAACCCTAAAAATCCCTAAATCTCTTAAAAACTATAAAGATCCTAAAAATTATTAAATATTCCTAAAAACATAAAAACCCTAAAATCATTGAAAATACTAAGAAAACCTTAAATACCTAAAAAAACATAAAACCCCTAAAAACCTAAAAATTCTAAAAACACAAAAAATCCATAAAACCCCTAGAAACTAAAAAACCAAAAAAAACCATAAAATCACATAAAAACCCATAAAAACACAGAAAACCACAAAAAACTATAAATATCCTTTTAACCCCTTAAAAATTTAAACAACTCCAAGAACCATTCAAAATCCCAAATAATTGGAAAAAAACCCAAGAAACCAAATAAAACTATAAAACACTAAAAAACCCTCAAAATCCATTAAACCACTATAAATATACAAATACTAAAAATACTTAAGTAGGTAAGAACCCCAAAAGTCCATAGGAAACCCAAAGGAAATTTAAAATAAAAAAACACTTAAAACCAATAAAATTCAAAAAAAACAACAAAAAATCCTAAAACACCTAAAAACTATAAAACCCACTACAAACCATAAAATCTACAAAGTTCTATAGAAACCCAAAAAAGACACTAAAACACTAAAAACCAAATTAAATCCCTAAAATGATAAATAAGTCCAAAACCCTAAAACCACTAAAAACAAAAGAAAAAACCATAAAACCCCAAAAACTAAAAAGGTAAAAACCTAAACACCCTCAAAATCCCTAAAAACCATAAAACCCCATAACAATCCTAAAAAATCCAAACAACCCCTAAAAACATAATAAAAACTTAAAAACCCAGAAAACCAAAAAGAAAATCTTAAAAACCTAAAAATGCATAAAACCCCTAAAAACCTAAAAATATATTAAAATTCAACCCCCCCCCCCCTTAAAACCCTATAACCCCCTCATAACCATAAAACCCAAAAGTCCATTAAAAAAATAAATCCCTAAAAACCATTAAAAACTATAAATCTATTTGATCCCCTTAAAATTATAAAACGCTATAAAAACCCTTAAACCCTAAATTACATGAAACCCCCTAAACGCCATTAAAACTCTCCAAAACCCTATGAATCAAAAAACCCTATACAAATCCTAAAAATTCCCTATAAACATAGAAACCCCTAAACCCCCTTAAAATGATAAGAAAACATTAAAAACCTAAAAACACTTTAAACTACAAGTACACTAAAACCGTAAAATAACTAAAATCACTAAAAACCCTATAATCCCAAAAAATCCCCATTAAACTCATAAAATGATAAAAACCTTAAAAATCATAAATTCTTGAAAAAAAACATAAAACCTAAAAGAACAAAAAGATCATAAACATCCAAAAAAACTCTAAAATCCATAGAACCCTTAAAATACCCTCAAATTCCAAGAAACCCCAAAACCCCATAATACCCTAAAAACCCATAAAAACCAATAAAAACGTAAATGTCACTAAAAATTATAAAAACCCATTAAAAAGTTTCCTAATAATACCTAAAAACATACAAAAACCATAAAATCCTAAGAAATCCTTAAGAACCATAAAACACTTAAAAGCCCTAAAAATTCTAAATACACTAAAAACTCTAAAATCCCAAAACCCCTAAAAACCATAAAGCCTCTAAAAATCAATAAAAACCCTAAAAACTGACTAAAATTTTTAAAGCCCCTTAGACCCACAAAACCCATAGAAATATATAGAAAACTTTTAATCCATAAAACCCTAAGTAAACCATAAAAAACTAAAAACACTTAAAACCCATAAAAACTAAAAATGAAAAAAAACCCTAAAAACCCATAAAACACCCTAATACACTAAAAACCGCTACAAACCACAAAACCCCATAAAACAAAAAAAATACACAAAAAGGTAATAACCAAAAAAAACTCTAAAAACCCCTTAAACCCTTAGAAATATTAAAATGATACAAGGAACCTTAGAAACCAAAATTTTTAAAAAATACTACAAAAAACCATAAAAACACTGAGTATTCCAAAAATTCATAAACACCCCCCAAATCCATAAAAAATATAAAAAACCCATCAAAATATTAAAAAATACATAAAAATCCCAAAAAAATATAAATACAATAATGACGCTAAAAACCCCTAAGAAAACCTTAACATATAAAATTAAATAAATGCCCAAAAAACCTGAAAACATAAAAACCATACAAACACTAATACCCCTGAAAATCCATAAAAAACCATAAACTGATAAAAATCCTAAAAAATACTTGAAATTCCTAAAAGGTAGAAAAATCCTAAACCCTTAAAATTCTAAGAAAGCATTAAAAAACTTATTTAATTAAAACTAAAAAAACATAAAAATTCTAAAAACCCAAAAAAACCTTAAAATGACCCGAAAAACCCAAAAACCCCTAAAACTATAAAAACTGTATAATCCTTTAAAACCACATTAGAACACTAAAACTCACTAAAAACTCTAAAAACCCTTAAAAACAATAAAAAAATTTAAAAACCTTAAAAAAAATAAAATACTAAAAAGCTCTAAAAAAATCCAAAACACAAAGAAACAATAAAAATATTTAAAAACATAAAACCCAATAAAAATCCCTAAAAATCCCTAAAAATGTAAAGACCCAATAAAAACCTGAAAACACGATAGAAAATCTTAGAATCTAAATATAGTTAAAACCCATGAAAACCCTGAGAATCCTAAAACCCATAAATATCACTAGAAAACTTTATAAAACCCTCCAACCTCATAAAAACCCTAAAACCGTCAAAAATATATGAAACACCTTTAAACCCCTATAGTCATTTAAAAACTCTATAAAACCTAAAAACACAAAAACTCAAAAAACAAAAAATCTCTAAAAATCCAAAAAATCCTTAAACCAATAAAAACCCTAAAAATAATTAAAAACATAAAAATCCCAAAAAATCCCTAAATAAATAAAAACCCATAAAAGACTAAAAACGCTATGAATTCATTAAAACCCATAAAACATTTAAAACACTAAAAAAATATAAAAATGATAAAAAACCTAAAAACCCTAAAAAAAATTTAAACCCCACAAAATCCCTAAAACACAAGAAACCATAATCATCCTAAAAAATCCCAAAAACCACTAAAAATGTAAAAATATCGAGAAAAAAATTAAAAATCCTAATAAAAACATAAAATCCATAAAACACATAAAACGTCAATAAACATAAAAAATGCTAAAACCCCTAAAATGCCTAAAATCAATAAAAAACAATAAAAACCTAAAAACCCCTTATAACACTAAAACGAAAAAATAACCTAAAAACCCTGCCAAATATTCTAAAAACTATTTAAACGCATAAAACGTGAAAAGCTCTAAAAACTCATAAAATCTATAAAACTCAAAAAAACCCTAAACCCAAAAAAATCATAAAGCCCCTAACAACCCAAATAATCATTCAAACCTACAAAATCCATAGAACCCCTAAAAATATATAATATTCCTAAAATATCTCTAAAATCTCTAAAAAACTTTCAAAACCCAAAGAAACCCATAAAAATCTAAGAGCTTTTTAAAACGCTAAAAAACTGAAAAAAAACAAAAAACATTAAAACCCCTAAAAACTCTAAAAAAACCTAAAAACACCCAAACCCCCAAAGAACCCTTAAAACAATAAAAACATGCAGAAGATTAAAAATAATTAAAATGTAAAAAACCCTAAAAACCCTAAAACCCCTCCCAAAAAACCATAGAAACCAAGAAACACATTAACCAATTAAAACCCCCAAAAATGCTAAAAACCCTAAAGGGCCCTAAAACCCATTAAAACGATAAAACCCCTAAAAACATAATACCACTAAAAACCCACTAAAAACATCTAAAAAACCATTAAACCCTAAAAAATATTAAAACCATAAAACCCGAAAAAACACCCAAAACCATAAAAACCATAAAAAATATTAAAACCCCACAACCTTAAAAATTCATGACACACCTCAAAATCTAGAAATATCCTAAAACCATTAAGAATCAAAAAAAAATTATCAAAATTCACTAAAATATAGAAAAACCTAAAAACCAGGAAACCCCTAAAGAAAACCTTAAAACTCTAAAACACATACTACCCCTAAAAACAAAAAAACACAAAAAACCCTAAAAACTAAAAAACCCTAACGACACTATAAATCCCTAAAACCCTAAATAATGTTACAAATCCAAAGAAAGAAATAAATTTACATAAAAGAATGAAAGCAACTAAAAATTATAAAAAACCCTAAGAAATCATTAATAATCTAAAAAAAATTAAAACCCCCAAAGAACCTAAAAAATGTTAATACCCCTAAAACCCCATAAACCCATTAAAACCCCAATAAAAAATCTAAATTATATTTAATGCACTAAAAACATGAAAAAACTCTGAAATCCTTAAATCACCTCAAAATACCATAAAATCCTCAAAACACCTCAAAATTCATAAAAACCTTAAAACCATAAAAACATAAAAAAATCCAAAAAAATCCCTAAAATCCCTAAACATGTAAAAACGTAGAAAACCCCTAATAAAATCTTAAAAACCTAAAACCCCTTTAAATCCCTAAAAACACTTCAAAAATGATAAAAAAAATAAAAACACTAAAAAATGATAAAACAGTCAAAATGCTTAAATGCCCAAAAATTTTAAAAATCCCAAAAATTCCAAAAATCCATAAAAATGTAAAATCTGAAAAAAAAACTAAAAACGCATAAGAAAACCATAAAAAACAAAAATTCCTTAGACCCCTAAAACCTAACAATTGATAAAAATCCTAATAACCCTAAAAAACCTTAAAACCATAAAACACCTAAAACCCATAAAAACCACAAAAACATTAAAAACACTAAAATTCCATTAAAATTCTAAAAATCACAAAAAACCCTAAAAACCCTTTGAAGCCATAAATTTTTTTAAAAATATAAAAAACAATAAAACTCTTAAAAAACCCTAGAAACCAAAAAAACCATAAAAATCCCTTAAACACTTAAAAATCCCCAAAAAGCCTAAAAATTATTAAATTCTTAAGAATATCTAAATAATAATAAAAACCTAAAACCACTAAAAAACTTCAAAATCTCAAAGAAACCCATAAAACAAAAAATAGTAAAAACCAATAAAAAAAGAGAAAACTGGTAAAAACTAACCCCCCCTCAAAAAACCATAATAACGCTAAAAATCATTAAAACACTAAAAAATCAATAAACATTAAATACCCTAAAACCCACTAAACTCCAAAAACCCCTTTAAACCCTAGAAAATTAAAAAATAAAAAAACCTTAAAAGGAAAAAACTAAAAAAAACACTAAAACCCCCAAAAAACCATAAAAACCATAAAAAAATAAAAATCCTGAAAATTACAAAAAATTCAAAAATCCTTAACAACCCATAAAAATCCTTTAAAATAAAAAAAATACATAAAAATATAAAAACCCATAAAACCATAACAAAACCTCAAAACTCTAAATACCCTTAAAACCACTAAAAACCTAACAAACACTAAAAATATGAAAAACCATAAAATCTCTAAATAATCATAAAACCCCTCAAAATCCATAAAACCCATAATATTAATAGATATCCATAAAAATCCCTAAAAAATAAATTCCTAAAAACCCTGGAAACCCCAATGAAAACCATAAAATACTAAACACTTAAAAAACCATAAAACCTAAAAAATTCTAAAAACACTAAAACTACCATAAATTCCTAGAAACCCCTTAATACAACAAAACCACTAGAAACGTGAAAACCCCCTTAAAATCATAAACCCTTAAAACCAAAAAAAACAATAAAAAACCTTTAACACCTAAAAATATTAATAACAATAAAAAAAATAAAAACAAAAAAAAAATAAAAAATCCCTAAAATCCATCAAAAATTTAAAAAACCCCTAAAAACATAAAAACCCCAAAAAAATAAAAAAATCTAAAAGTCCCTAAAAATAAAAAAAACATCAAAACCCTAAATACCATAAAATTCCATAAGAAAACCTTAAATTCCTAAAAATACATAAACCTCATAAGAACATAAAAAATTATAAAAACCATAAAATTCAAAATAGCCTAAAAAACCATAAAACCCCAAAAAACGTTAAAAACCCCATCAAAATCGAAAAACTAAATAAATACCCTTAAAACACATTAAACAATAAAAACATTAAACAACTTTAAAAACAATAAAACCTTTAAAAACTCAAATTACTCCTAAAACCTGAAAAAAACCATAAAAATATAAAAACACTAAACCCCCTCAAAATCCATTAAAACGCTAAAAACTATAAAAATAAAAAAAAATCCCTAAAAGTACCTAAAATCATAAAACACAAAAAAACAAAAACCCTTGTGAAAACCATAAAATCCAAAAAAAACACTTAAATCAACTAAAAATTATAAAATCCCAAAAAACCCTAAATCACAAAAACCCCTCTAATGCCCTATAAACCCCTAAAAACCCATAAAATCCTAAAAATCCCCAAAAAAATACATAAACACATAAAAATCCCAATGAAAGTGGAATGGTTGCGTGTTTTTTATCTCTACATTGAAGATGCTGGTTGCTGGATTGGTTGTGATGCTGGATGTGGCTGGATGATTGGCTTTACATTTCTGGCAGGGATGACTTATTACGGCACGTTCGGTAGTGTCCATCTGCTTGTGATGGATGTTGGTAGAAAAGAAGAGTTTCTAGGGTCTGGAGGCGGGTTGGTGTTATTGGATGCTTGTTCTACTTGGCTGGGTGATGCTGTTGGAGATGCTTCTAGGCGATGGTGTGGCTGTGATGACTGGATTATGCTGGATGTTGGACTTGGTGAGATTGGAGGTTGGTCGTTGCTTGGTTGTGAGTTTTTGGATGTTTGTTGATACTGGTGATGATGTTGGTCGCTACTTGGTGTTGTGTGTTTTCTGTTTGGGTATGTTTTTCTTCTTTCATTTTTTGATATTTTTGGCGTGGGTTGTAAGGGGTCTTTTGGGTGGGGGTTGTTTGACACCTCCCCCCCCCCTTGTCTGTTGTGTCTCCTTTTTTTCTTTCTAATAAATGTGTGGGGCTGGGAATAGCTCGACCCTCACATCTTCCTTCCCTTAAAACCCCTAAGACATCCAAAAAACCATAAAACCCCTAAATTCCTTAAAACCTAATAAATCAAATAAAAACCTAAAAACCCACTAAAAACTCTATAACCATTTTATAACCGCAAAATTAATAAACAAATCCTTAAAAAAGTAAAAATCTCCAAAATCCCTAACATCAAAAAAAACAAAAACCAAAAAAACCATAGCAACCCAAAAACCCATAAAATCCCTAAAAACATGAAAAACATAAAAATCCTAAAAATCCCAAAAAATCCCAAAAAATTAACAAAATCTAAAACCCCAGAAAACCCATATGAAACACTTTAAAACCAGAAAACCCCTTAAACCCCTTAAAAAATAAAAAACGATATACCCCTAAAACCCTTAAAACCCCTAAAAACTATAAAACCCCTAAAAACCTTAAATACCCTAAAGACTTATAAAACCCCTAAATCAAAAAAACTCTATAAACCTATTAAATCCAAAAAATGTTAAAAATCTCAAAAAACCATAAAATCTCTAAAAACCGTAAAACCCAAAATACCAAAAAACCAAAAAACCATGAAAACCTTAAAACCCTAAAAAATATAAAAGTAATATAAATACTTTATGATCTATAAAAACATAAAAACCGTAGAAACCCCAAAAAAACCCGAAAAACTTAAGAACATTTAAAACCCCAAAAATCCTAAAAATTTCGAAAAACCCTAAAATTCCCTAAAAAGACCCTAAAACTGAAAAAACATCTATAAACCATAAAAAACCGCTGAAATTTTTCAAAAAACCTAAATATCTCTAAAAACCCTAAAGATAAATTAAAAATTATACACTCCATTTAAAACCCTAAAACATTAAAATCTCTAAATCCATAAAAATTGAAACAACTAAAAACCCCTAAAACACCAAAAATCCCAAAAAACCATTAATAACAAAAAATCCCAATAACACCTAAAAAGAAATAAAAATCTTAAACAACCTAAAAATCCATGAAAATAAAATAAACCATAAAACCTTTGAAAATCCCTAATAAAAATATAAAAAATCATAACACATAAAACACATAAAAACAAAAAAATGTTAAAACCCTAAAATCCCTAAAACACCTAAAAACATTAAAAATCATAAACCCAAAAACCACTAAAAACCAAAGACACCTATAATGAACCTTTAAAACCCTAAAAATTATAAAAATCCATGAAAACCATAAAAATGGAGAAAAAACTAAAAAACAACTTAACCCCCCCCCCCCCCAAAAAAAAACTCTCCAAAGTCCCTGAAAACCAGAAAAATTCATAAAATTCCAAAAAATCAAAACATACAAAAAAATAAAAAAACCCTAATACCCAAAAAAACCCGAAGAAAATATTAAAAACCTAAAAACACGAAAAACCACTAAAATATAAAAAAACAATAAAAAACCTAAAAATTAAATGAACCCTAAAACACCTCAAAATTCCTAAAAACCCTAAAAATCCAAAAAACAATAAAAATCAAAAAATCAAAAAAAAACATAAAACCATGAAAAATCCTACGAAATCATTAAAACCCTAAAAAAATATAACCCCTAAAAACCTAAAAACACTATAAACCCAAAATTCCCTAAAATACTCTAAAACCCCTAAAAACATAAAACCCACTAAAAACCTTAAATCCCTTAAAACCCCATAAAACCCCTAAAACCACCAAAAACTGAAAAACACTTAAAAACTAAAAATATATTTAAAACTCTAAAAAATATAGAAACCCTGAACACTAAAAAAACAATAAAAACACAAAATACCCATACAACACTAAAAAACCCTAAAAGCCTAAAAACCGTCCAAATCCCTAAAAATGTAAAAACCATAAAATTATTAAAAAATCCCTAAAATACCAAAAAGTGTAAAACCCCTAAAAACTATAAAAAACCCCATTAAAACCTTAAATCAATAAAAACACTTATAAACCATAAAAAACAGATTAACATTAAAACCCTAAAACCCCTAAAACCCATAAAACCGGTAAAAACATTAAAAAAATATAGACCAATAAAAATTTAAAACACCACTAAAAACACTAAAACCCCTTTAAACCCCCAAAAACAATAAAAAACTCGAAAAAATTATTGAAAACGTGAAAATTTAAAAAAAATATAAAACCCCAAAAAAACAAAAAAAATCATAAAAGCCCTAAAATCCCTTAAACCCCTCGAAATCCCCAAAAATCCTAAACACCATAACATTTCAGTAAATTTCAAAAAATCCCAAAAATAGTAAAAAAACCCTAAAAACCAATAAAAACCCAAATAAAAACTTAAACTCATAAATAAACTTTAATCCCATAAAACCTACTAAACGTTAAAACATGAATCAATGCTAATAACCATAGAAACCCTAAACCCCTAAAACCTCAAAATCTTAGAAAACCCTAAAAATAAATAAAATACCTAAAAAGACCAAAGAACCATAAAAACATAGAAAAACCAAAAAAACCATGAACAAACAAAATAAAACCTTAAAACCCTACCAACACTTTAAACTCATAAAATACATAAAAATACTAAATCCCTAAAACCCCTAAAAACCATAAAACCACCTAGAAAACTTCAGACACTAAAAAATCTAAAAACCCATTAAGCCACTAAAAATATTAAAAACAATATAAAACCTTAAGAACACTAAAAAGACAAATAACCCAAAAAAACAAAAAAAAATATAAAGCATTAAAAACCCTAAAATACCTAATAACACATTAAATCCCTAAAAACCCAAAAAGACCATAAAAAATACAAAAAAACTAAAAAATATCTAAAAATGTAAAAAACCATAGGAGAAACTTCAAACCCAAAAAAATTTAAAACCCCAAAAAACTCTAAAAAATGGTAAAAATCATAAAAACCATAAAACACTAAAAACATTAAAACCCCCTTTAAAATCCTTAAAAACCTTAAAACCCATAAAAATCAAAAACCCCCCAAAAATACATAAAAATATAAAAACCCTAAAAACTCTAAGGAAAACATTAACAACATAAAAATAAATAAAAACCGATAAAAAATAAAGATGAAGAAAACCATAAAAACCCTAAAAATACACTAAAACTTCCCAAGAAATCACAAAAACTCTAAAACCTCAGAAACCTGAAAAAATTCATAAAACCCAAAAACCACTAAAAACTCTAAAAAACATCAAATGCCTAAAAACCATTAAAAATCTAAAAAACCTTAAAAAAGCTAAACTGACCTAAAATCCTAAAAAACAAAAAAAAACCCTAAAAACACTCAACCCATAAAAATACCTAAAAATCATAAATAATAATAATAAAATACTATAAAATCCATAAAACACTAAAAATCCTAAAAAACCATAGAAACATTATTCACTTAAAACTCCAAAAACATAAAAAAGTCCTAAAAACCTTTAAAACCCAATGAAAATAAAATCCCCAAAACCCTGAAAATCCCTAAAACAACTCAAATAAATAAAAACCATAAAAAATCCATAAAAATTCATAAAAACATAAAAACCCATATTACACTGAGAAAACATTAAAAACCAAAAAACACTGAAACCCCAAAAAACCTAAAAAATCCTAAAAGACAATAAAAACTTTTAAAAACCATAAAAACACAAAAAAAAATTATAAATCCAAAAAATCCCTATAATCCTTTAAATACTATCATACCCCAAAATATGATAAAAACTCTAAAACCCCTTAAAACCACCAAAAAAAATAAAAGACCCCCAAAACCCACAAAAATATCTAAAATCAGAAAGCAACCTGAAAATCTAAAAAATCCCTAAAACCATAAAAATCATAAAATATCCCTAAACATATCTCAAAACATAAAAACCCTAAAATACCCATGATACCCTAAAACCAAAATAAACATAAACAAGACCTAAAACCACTTAAAACCCCTAAAACTTTAAAAACAAAAACCACGCTAAAATACCCAAAAAACCAAAAACACCTTCAAAATCCATAAAACTCAAAAAAACCAAAAAAACATGAAATACTAGAAAAACCCTCAAAACTTGAAATCCCAAAAAACACCTATAACCCAAAAAAACTGAAAAAGTGCTAGTAATTATAAAATACCCTACAATCCTAGAACCCCAAAAAACCAAAAAACCCCTAAAACCTTACAATACCCTAAATCTTTATAAAACCCCTAAAACCATAAAAAAAATTAAAACCATTTAAAACCCCTTTTTTAAAAAAAAACTCAAAAACACATTAAAAACCTAAAAAATAAAAAAATCCCAAAAAACAAAAAAAACCCTAAAAACCTAAAAATCATAAAAAATCCCTAAATCCCTAAAAATTTAAAAACCCTAAAAACCCAAAATGACCCAAATGAAAACGTAAGAACCTAAAAACAATTAAACCTCAAAAATTGAAAATATGTTAAAACCCCAAAAAAACCTTGAAAACATAAAAATCAACAAAACATTTAAAAACATAAAACTTTTAAAAATCACAACATGCTTAACCACCACTAAAAACACTAAAACACCTTAAAACCCCAAAAATGTTAATAACTCTAAAAAAATTAAAACTCTTAAAAACTCAAAAAAACAAAAAACCCAAAACCCCTTAAACCCCTAAAACCTCTAAAAACCTAAAACCCTCAATATCAGAAAAAACCCTAACCCCCATAAAAAAATAATCCACAATCCATAAAAAATTATAATACCCTAAAAAACTATAATAAAACTTCAAAAACCAAGAACACCTAAAACCACTAACAAAACCAAAAAAAAGATAAAAATTCTAAAAACACATAAAACCGTCAAAATCCTAAAATTACTAAAAAACATAAAAAATATAAATAAATACACAAAAATTCAAAAAAATTCAAAAATACTAAAAATACTTAAAAACACAAGTAAATCCTTAAAACCCTAAAAACAAATAAAAACACTAAAAACCCTAAATATGCTAAAAACCCTAAATGACCCTAAAATCCCAAAACTCCTTAAAAACTAATAAAACACATAAAATCATTAAAAACACACTTAAATATCTAAAAACAATTTATACCTATAAAACTCTAAAATCACATGAATTCCCTAAAAACTCAAAACCCCTTAATTCCATAAAAACCCTAAAAACCCACTAAAACCCTAAAAATACGTGAAAATATTAAATTTCATTAAAAATACCTAAAATGAGAAAAACCAAAAAATCCAAAAAATCCTATATGAAAACCATAAAATCATAAAAACCCTAAAAACCCTAAAACCCCTAAAACCCATAAAACCTATAATGTTCTAAAAAACCTAAAAACCAAAAACCCTATTAAAACTAAAATCCCTCAAAATCCATAAAACACTAAAAAATATAAAAATATTAAAAATACCTAAATCCATGAAAATATAAAAACCCCTAAAAACCGTGAAAATCCATAAGAAAATCTTAAAATAGTAAAAACACTTAAAACAGAAAAAACCTGAATATAATAAAAACCCTTAAACCCTTAAATACCATAAAAATCAAAAAAAACCGCTAAAGATAATAAAAAACCTAAAACCTATAACAATTATAAAACCACTAAAAACACTAAAAACCTTTATTAATGTTTATAAAACTCAAAAAACCATAAAACCCCTAAAAACCAAAAACACCCCTTCAAACCTCAAAACCTACAAAAACCATAAATCCTTCAAAATCGCTCAAATCCCTAAAATCCATAGAAATCATAAATATATGAAAAAACCCAGAAAACCCCTGATGAATGTTTAAAAATATAAAAACATTAAAAATTCTAAATCCCCTAAAATACGTAAAAAAAATAAAACCCCTAATATCCCGATAAAACCAAGATATCATCAAAATTTATAAAACCCCATAAAAATGCTAAAAAATGCTTAAAAATGTCTACAATAATAAAAAATACTCAAACCCTGAAAAACCCTAGGAAAACCATAAAAACCTAAAATCCATAAAATCACTTAAAATTAAAAAATGAAAAAAATACATAAAAATACATAAAAATGTAAAGCCACTAAAACCCAAAAAAACCAATAAATCCAAAAAAACCCCAAAACCCATAAAAACACAATAAACCCAACAAAAAATCTAAAAACCCTACAAACCCATAAAAATTTTTAAAACTCCAAAATACATTAAAAATATTTCAAAAATTAAAAAGCTCTAAAACCCCAAAACAAGATAAAAACCCAAAATACCTAAAAATCCCTAAAAATATAAAAAATCCCAAAAAAATAATAAATTCCATAAATATCCCTAAAAAATAAAAAACACAAATAACCCTAAAACCCCCTAAGAAAAACATAAAAATCTAGAAAAATATAAATCCCCTAAAAACCTAAAAAACTCTAAAAAACCTAAGAAACTCTAAAAACCCAAAAAAATACCAAAAATGGATATAAACCCCGAAAAACCTAAAAACCCTAAAACCCATAAAAACCAGTCCACTAAAAACTATAAAAATCACTTAAACCCCTAAAAAAAATTAATAACTACAAAAAGCTTAAATACCCTAAAAAACTAAAAAATCCCTAAGAACATAGAAAAAACCCATGAAACCCTTCAAATATCTAAAATCATTATAAACCCATAAAAATCATGAAAAACACAATTAAACACCTAAAAACATAGAAAAATAAAACCCCCTATGAAAACCGTTAAAACATAAAAAACTTAAAACTAATGAAAAACCTAAAAACACGAATAACTATAAAAACTCAAAAAACTAAAACCCATAAAACCTATAAAAAACAAAAAAAACCATAAAATCCCTAAAACAAGTTAAAAATATAAAAACCATTTAAACCCTTAAAAAATAAAAATCGCTAAAGCCCTTAAAACCCACTAAAAATCGAAAAATCATTTAGACCCCTAAAAATGTGAAAACCACTAAAAGGATATAACCCCCCCCCCCAAAAAAAATCTAAAACCCTTTTAAAACATAAATATCTTCAATAATCCCTAAAACTCCCTAATATTATAAAAAGCGTAAAAGTGAAAAATACCCCTAAGAAAACCAAAGAACCCTAAAAACAATTAATACCCCTACAAACCAAAAAAGTATAAAAATCCAAAAAACCCTAAAACCCTTAAAACCCAAAAGAACCAAAAATTCCATAAAACCCACTAAATACATTAGAAACAATTTACAACACTAAATTCATTAACAAACTCTAAAAAATTATAAATTCTGAAAAACTGAAAAAAAAGGCCTAAAACCCCATTAAACCCATTAAACCACTCAAAATCCCTAAAAACACATAAAAATACAATAAAAACCCTTAAAATACCCAAAAAATGTAACGAATATAAAATCATTGGAACACCCTAAGAAAATCCAAAACAATATATAAACTCATAAAACCCATAAAACCCTAAAAATGATTAAAAAAACTAAAAACCATAAAAACCCTTACACAATAAGAATCCATAAAACCCCTAAAAACAATAAAAAAATAAACAAATCCCTAAATAGGTAAACTACCTAAAAACACTACCAAACCCTAAGAAAACCTTAAAAACCAAGAAACACTTAAAACCACTAAAAATACTAAAAAATGAAAAAACCCTTAAAACCCATAAAATCAATATAAACCATAAAAACCATAAATCCCCTAAAACCATAAAATCCTTAAAAATTATTAAAGCAATCTAACCGCCATTTAAATAAATAGAAATGTTTAAAATTATGAAAATCCTTAAAAACCTAAAAATCTATAAAAACCCCATGATCTAAAAAACCCCTCAAAATCTCCGAAAACTCTTAAAAACTATAAAAATCCAAAACTATACAAAAATTACCATAAAATGTAAACCCCATAGAAGCCCTCATTTATGTTCAGTATTTTTATTTTCAAAAATATCCCTTTTAAGGGTTAAGTGAGAACCCTCACAAAATGAATTAATGTGAAAACAACACTGAAATCCCAAAAACAAATAGTCACACATCCACGTTATATCATAAATCAAACTACCAAAAACCCATTAAATTTTAAAAAAATAAATTTTAAAAAGAGAAAACCCGTGACACCTAGGTCACACTTGATCCTAGAACCAACCAAGTAATGGCACCAGATATTCTAGCTACCATCATCATTGAACCACCACCATCCACTAACCGCTAGTTCTCGACACCACACCCCTGTTGAAACCACTACATTGAATTTAGAATCCTTCAATATTTATTACACTAATATAACTGAATAAAATAGACTATCATCAGTGAAAAATATCAAAAGACCAAACCATCGCAATAAGGATGAACCGGTTCCAAAACTGACCACCATTGAAGAAAACAAAGACAATCTAACACCAAATCAATGTCTTCATCAGAATCAAATCAATAGAAGGGTCATCAAACTTCATAACCAACAATAATACAAGATATCAGAGCTCATTTTAGTCAAATAATATTGGGTTTAGCATGCTTTTTCGGGTTACAAGAAAATAAATTGCAACAACTGATGCCTTCAAAGAATCATAAAACTCCTTTAAACATGATCACAATGACCGAGGAATCCAGGAACCATGCATCCTAGAGTCAGTTTCTCAAGCATTGAGTGACCTAATCCATGGCCATGATCCCCAAATCCCACGTATTTCTTCGAAACTTAAATTGTGTCACGGAAATTCGTGCCTTTCCACTAGAGAAACCCATCACCAAAATGCATTGGTACTGCATACACTACCATCACATAACCAAAACAAAAAAAAGAACCTTTTTGTTACACCAAGAGTGGGTTCTAAAAAAATGGTTTTCTAGAAAGAGAAAAGGTAGGTTGAATGGTCATATGAGTGTGAAAAAATGAGTGCAAAACCTTTCAATGATCTAAGAAACAAGACAAAATGAACCATGAACACCAACACCTATATAATCCAAAACCACCGGACCTCCATCATTTAAAACTAGAATAGGGTATAGAATGATGTTTATGAGTGATAATAGAAGAGGTAGAAGGAGTCATGGCCTTCAAATTTCTATTAAAAGATGTTGGGAAACCAAAACAAATAATTCAAGAAGAAGAACACACAAAAGGGTGATTCATAGAGAATGATTGGAGGAGGAAATTACTAGGCATGTTGAGTTCTATAAAACAATAAAACCCCAAAACCCCAAATAAAACCTTAAAAACCTTAAAACACTTAAAACAAATAAAAACTATAGAAATGATAAAAACCATAAATTCCCTACAAACCATAAATTTCCTAAAATACCAAATAATGTAAAAACCCATAAAAATTATTTGAAATCCTTGAAAAACTAGAAAAACAAAAAAACCCTAAAAACCCTAAAAACTCTAAAAATTATAAAAACCCTTAAAAGACCCTAAAAACACTAAAAATTCCTCAAATCCAAAAAACACTAAAACTTTAAAAACCCATGAAAACTCTAAAAACCCACAAAAAATCATAAAACACCTTTAAAACCCAAACAACATTAAAAATATCTAAAAACTCTTTAAACCCATAAAATTTCAAAAAAAAACCTAACCCCCCCCCACAAAAAACCAAAAAACACATAAAAACCCTAAAACCGCTCCAAATCCATAAAAACCCGAAAAATACTGAAAATCCATCAAATTTCTTAAAAACATAAAAAAACCCAAAAAACATTAAAACCCATAAGAAAAAATTACATATTAAAAATAGTTAAAATGGATAAAACCCTTAAGAAAGCTAAAAACCATAAATACCCTAAAACCAAAAAACCCATAAAGACCTTAAAAACACTAAATCCCATAAAAACCATAAAACCACAAAAAAAATATATAAACCATTTAAACTATTAAAAATGTTAATAATAAAAAAAATCAAAACCCTAAAAACAAAAAAACCCTAAAAACTCTATAAAACCCTAAAATCCCAAAAAAAATCACTAAATAGCTAATAACCTTTAAAATTCTAAAATACCTAAAAATATGAAGAACCCTAAAAAACTTGAAAACCATTAAGAAAACATAAAAAACCAAAAAACTCTTAAAACCCCCAAAAACCTAAAAAGTTATAAAGCACTGAAAAACCTAAAAACCTTAAAAGACCCTCAAAATCCAAAAATACCCCCAAATTTCAATAAAAATCCTAAAAAATCACATAAAATCTCTAAAAATGTAAAAAAAAATTAATAACCCCTATGAAAACCATAAAATACTAAAAATAGTTAAAACCTGAAAAAAATAAAAAAACATTAAACCCCATTAAAGCACAAAAGACCACAAAACCCATAAAACCATAAAACTCGAAAAACAATAAACAACACTAAACCCCATAAAACCATTAAACACTCTGAAAACACTTTTAACCCTAAAAATGATAACAAACTGTAAAAAACGTCAAAACCCAAGAAAAAATAGTCAAATCCTAAAACCCCAAAATCTCTAAAAATACCCCTAAAACCCATAAAAACGCATACACACCCACAAAATCCATAAAACTCCTAACAATCCTAAAAATCATAAAATCCTAGAAAAAATATAAAAACATAATAAACCCAAAAACCCTTAAACAAACCTAATAAAAACTCGAAAACCGAAAAACAATTAGAACTCCTAAAAACCTAAAAAATTCCAAAATACATAAAAACCCTAAAAATAAAATAAAAACCCTAAAACCCTCTAAAAACCATAAACCCTCTAAAACACGTAAAATTCCTAGAAACTATACATATCCATTGAAACAATAAAACCCCTCTAGACCCCAAATATTTTCAAAAAACTCTAAGAAACATTTAAAACCTTAAAATCTAGACAAAATTCCAAAAACCCAAAAAAACCCTAAAAATCTTTAAACCCTAAAACCCTGTAAAAACATTGAAATTCTATAATAATCATAAAAACCATAAAAACCTAAGAATACCCTAAAATTATCTAAACACATATAAACCCCAAAACCCTTAAAAACATGAAGAAAACGTTAAAAACATAAAAACACATTAAACCCCTGAAGGCTGGTTGTTGGTTAGCTGTGAGCTGCTGGATGCTGGTTAACGCTGGATGTAGTGATGTTGGATGCTGGTACTGGCTGGATGTGACGTGATGATGTTGCGGTTTTGTCTGTTTTTTGTGTCTTTTTCTTTCTTTGTTTTTCTTTCTTTGGCGTGGGTTGTAAGGGGTTTTTGGGTGTGGGTCATTCAACCCCTCCCCTCCCTTGTCTGCAGTGTTTGTGTCTTTTTGTTTAATAAATTTTGGGGGGTGCCAGGAATAGCCTGGACCCGAGCCTTCTTTGTCCTAAAAAACATAAAAACACTAAAAAATGTAAAAACCTCTAGAAACCATAAACCCCTTAAAACCAAAAAAACCATAAAAACCTATAGAAATCGAAAACAAATATTAAGAACTCTAAAAACACATTAAACCCCTAAAAAGTAAAAAAATATAAAAAACCATAAAACCCCTAAATACTCAAAAACATACCCAAAACTCCCAAAAAACAATAAAAACCATGAACCACAAAAACTCTTAAAAATCCTCAAAATTCCTAAAATCCCAAAAAAGAATTAAAATATTAAAATTCCAAGAAAAATATAAAAATGTAAAAAAGCCTAAAAACCATTAAAATCCCTAAGAAAACCTTAAAAACCAAAAAACACTTAAACCCCTAAAAACAAAAACAAAATGTTAAAAACCCTAAAAACCCTAGAAAACCCAAAAACCCCTAAAAATAACTAATAATTGTAGAATACCATAAAATTCCAACAAAATCCATAAAAATACCGAGAAACATTAAAAACCCTAAAACCCCTAAGAAACCCTTAAAAACCAAAAAACACAGAAAACCCCTAAAAACCTAAAAACCCTAAAATACCACAAAATTATAAAAACCATAAACCCCAAAAAACATTTAAATCCCTAAAAAACCCATAAATCCCACAAAACCCACTAAAAATCTAAAACCCCTTTATGCCTCTAAAAACATTAAAATCATATAAGAACCTTTAATAACCATAAAAACATAAAAAACCCTAAACCCCTAAAAACCTAAAAACCCAAAAAAACCCTACCAAAACCTTAAAATCCCTAAATACACATAAAACATATTAATCCTTAAAAATCCACAAAAACCCTAAGAATTTTAAAAAAACCCTAAAAATCATAAAAACCCATAAGATAACCACAAAAACCAAAAAACAATTTAAACCCCTGCAATGCCTAAAAAATAAAAAAACCCTAAATTACCTTAAAAACATTCAAAATCCATAAAATCCTTAAGAGCATAAAAATCCTATAAAATCCTAAATAACCCGAAAAAATTAAAAACCAAAAGAAACCCTTAAAAACCTCAAAAAATTCAAACCACTAAAAAGAAAAAAACAACCATAAAACTCATAGAAACAATAAAATATCCAAAAAACCAAAAATACCCCTAAAACCATAAAATCCACTAAAATCTAAAAAACTATAAAAAAAATAAAAACCCCAAAAATCACTAAAAAGACTAAAAACCATTTAAACCACTAAAAATGATAAAAATTTATAAAAATCCTAAGAAACACAAAGAATATAAAAAAAACTATAAAACCCACAAAAAACTATAAATCACATAAATACCCTAAAACCCTCAAAATCCCAAAAAAATCATAAAAACAATAAAATCCCTAAAAAATATCTAAAACCCCATAAAAATTTGCAAACCCCTAAAAACCCTAAAAACAGTAAAGATCTAAAAACAATTAAAATCCATAAGAACATAAAAATGTTAAAGACCATAATACCCCTAAATATCCAACAATACCTAAAACCAACTTAAAACCTTTTAACCCCTTAAAACCCCATAAACACACTAAAACCATCTAAAAACCCTTTAAACCCCATAAAATGTTAAAAAAATATAAAAACCGTAAAACCCATTAAAAAACTCAAATAACCCTGAAATCCCAAAAAAAACAAAAAAACACTAAAACCCCCTAAAACACTAAAAATTTCCAAAAATCCCTATAAAATCAAAAAACCCTAAAAAACCTAAAAATATCTTAAAACCTAAAAAACCAAAACCAGTAAGAAAATATTTAAAACCTATAAACACTTAAACCCTTAAAATGATAAAACCCTTAAAATGATAAAACCCCTAAAAACATAGAATCTACTTAAAACATAAAAACCAATAAAAATCATACAAGTCCGTAAAAATCCCTAAAATGTAAAAACCCCTAAAAATCAGAAAACCACTAAGAAAACATTAAAAACCAAAAAACACATAAAACCCTTAAAAACCTATAAAATTTAAACAACTTAAACCCAAAAGACTCACTAAGAACACTAAATCCCTTTAAAACCACAAAACCACTGAAAAACATAAAAAACACAAGAAACCCATAAAACCCTAAAACCACAATAAACTATAAAAACCATTTAAACCCCTATAAATGTTAAAAAACTCAAAACCCCATAAATTAAAAAAACCTAAATCCCCAAAAAACCATAAAGACCCAAAAATCCCTTTAAATTCCTAAAACCCCTCAAAATCTCTAAGAATCGTATAAACCCACAAAAATCCTAAAAAATACTTAAACACCCTAGAAATTATAAAAACATAAAATACCTAAAAACCCTTTAGAATTTTTAAAAAACCCAAAAACACTTTAAACCCCTAAAAACCAAAATGTTCTAAAACCCCTAAATACCCTAAATACCCTAAGATGAATAAAAACCCGAAAACACCATAAAAACCTAAAACCCCATTACAAAATAAAAATCCTACTTAAAATTACAGAATCCCATTAAATCCGTAAAAATATAAAAACTCTAAAATCCCTTAAACCCCCAAAAGACTCAAACACCATAAAACCCCTAAAGACCCATAAAAATTTTAGACAGGACATAAAAATAACATAAAATATAAAAACACTAAATACCCTAAAAACCCATAAGAAAACCTTAAAATCATATAAATACTTAAACCCATAAAACCCTAAAAACTATAAAACCCCAATAAAACAATAAAAATCCTAAAAAATCCCCAAAAAATCCCTAAAAATATAAAAAACAAACGAAACATTTAAAACACTAAGAAAAAAATTATTAACCAAAAAACACATAAACTCTTGAAACCCTAAAAACACTAAAAAACCTCAAAGGCCCTAAAAACCATAAAGACCCTTAAAACTGTAATGAAATCATAAAAACCCAAAAAACCTTAAATATCCACTAAAAACTATAGAAATAATTTAATCCTAGAAAATAATTAAAAAGTAAAAAAAAATCTAAGAAACCCTTTAAAAGCCACAAAAATAACATAAACCATAGAAAAACCATAAAAACTTTTAAACCCATAAAACCCCTAAACACCCTAAAAATTTCTAAAACCACTAAAAACCCATAGAAATCAAAAAAAAACAAATAAAAATACCTAAAAATGTAAAAACCTTTAAATCCCTCAAAACCATTAAAATTACATTAAAATCACGAAAACACATTAAATCCCTAATGAAAATAAATCTTATTAAAACCCAAAAAACAAAAAAAACACAAAAATAAAACAAAAAACTCTAAAAACCATGAAAAACCCCTAAATCCTTAAAAACCAGGAAAATATATAAACACCCTAAAACCACTGAAGACTATAAAATCTATTTAAAGTCTTAAAAATTTTAAAATACTATAAAAAATTTAAAACCCCTAAATACTAAAAAAACCCTACAAACCCAAAAAAACAATTAAACCCTAAAACCACTAGAAAATACCCCCCTCCCCCAATCCCAAAAACTCAAAAACCCCATGAAAATCATAAAAGATCCCTAAAAACCAAAAAATTGAAAATCCTTAAAGCCCCAAAAAACCATATGAAAACCATATAAACCCTAAATATATGTAAAACCCCTAAAATGATAAAAACCATTACAAATCCTAAAACCATAAACACTATCAAAGATCTTAGAAACCCTAAATACCATAAATATCCCAAAAATCCCTAAAAATCCTTAAAAACCTAAAACACCCTAAAACCTATAAAAACCCTAAGAAAGCCATAAAACCCAAAACAAAATTAAAACCCCCCAAAACCTAAAGGATGATAAAAATCCTAAAAACCCCTAAAAATACCATAAAACCCATAAACCCCTAAAAATATTTGAAAACCATAAAAACATATTAAAACCCTAAAACAACTGAATAATATAAAACCCCATTAAATCCCTAAAAATGTTAAAAAAATGTTAAAAACCATAAAACCATAAAAACTCTAAAAATACTCTGAAACCCAAAAACGCATAAAAACTATAAAACCCCTAAAATACCTAAATCCATAAAAATAAATTCAAATCCCTTCAAATTTATAACACAAAAAAACCCATAAAAAGCATAAAAACCCATTAAAAACCCAAATACACTTAAAACCCCTAAAAACCCTAAACACCATAAAAACTATAAAAACATTTGGAATCCATTAAAACCCCCTTAAAAACCATAAAACATAAAAAACCCAAAAAAATATAAAACCCTTTAAACCCATAAAAAATTGAAAATATATAAAACCTTAAAACACTAAAAATTTTAAATAACCTGCTAAAAACTAGAAAAACCATAAAAACCCTAAAAACACTTAAAATCCTAAAAACCCAAAAAATACATAAAAATCCGAAAAATCTCTAAAAATACATAAAAACATTAAACCCATTAAAATTAGAATAATCATAAGAAACCCATAAAACCCTAAAACAATTAAATCCCATAAAACCCTAAAAAAAGATTCAACTCTTGTAAACCATAAAAAACCTGAAAAATCATAAAAATCCTAAAAATCCCAAAAAATACCAGAAAACATAAGAAATTCTAAAAACCCTTAAAACTCCGAAGAAAACCATAAAAATAAAAAGAATTATAACCCCAAAAAAAACATAAAAAAACTCTAAAACCCCTAATATCACTAAAATGAACAAAAAACTCCTAAAACCCCATAAAACTCAAAACTCTTAAAAGCCTTAAAACCCCATAAAACCCTTAAAATCCCATAATAATTATAAAAACTTTTTAAACCTGTAAAGATAGTGAAAACTCTAAAAACAGTAAAAACAAAAAAAACTAAAATCAAAAAAATCCCAAAAAACCCTCAAAACTATAAAAAACTGTAAAACCCTAAAACTCCATAAAAATCATAAAAACCCTATAAATCATAAAATAGCACCAAGAATCTATAAAAACATAAAGATCCCTAAAAAATAAAAAATACATCAAAAACATAAAAACCTAAAATGAATTAAAAAACTATGAAACCTAAAAAAATATTATAAACCCTAAAACCCCCCTAAAAACCCTATAAATCCTAAAACACCTTAAAATACCTAAAACCCATAAAACCCCAAAAAACATAAAAATAAATAAATATCCATTAAAATGAGAAAACCAAAAAAACACTGAAAAATCCAAAAAAAAACTATGAAAACCCTAAAACACATAAAAATCCAAATAATAGTAAATACCCTAAAAACTATAAAATACCCTAAATCCCTATAAAAACAAAAATACCCCAAAAAAACAAAAAACCCAAAAAAAATTGATAAAACCAAAATAAATGTCTGAAAGCACAAAATAACCAAAAAACCCAGAAATTGATAAAAATGAATAAAAACATTAAAACACCTAAAAGTTCAAATATCCTTAAAAATGAAAAAACCCACAAAACACCTAAAACCAAAAAAAATCCAATGAAAAACCTCAAAATCCAAAATAGTTTAAAAACCCATAAAAATCCAAAAAAATCACTACAAATTACTAAAAATGGAAAATACCCTAAAAAGATGGAAAACCCCTAAGAAAACCTTAAAAACCTAAAAACAATTAACATATTGAAAAATAGAATATTCTAAAAGACCAAAAAACCAAAAAAACATTACAACCCTCAAAATCCTAAAAACCCAAAATAATCATAATAATCATAAAAATTCCTAAAATTCCCTAAAATGTAAAAAAACCCTAAAAACTGGAAACACACCTAAGAAACCCTTAAAAATATAAAAAACATTTAAAATGAAAAAAACCTAAAAATGATAAAAACCCTAAAATACCATGAAAACATAGATCCCCCAAAAATATTAAATACAAAACAACCCATAAAAACACCAAAAACTCTATGAAACCTTAAAATTTTAAAAACTATATAATTCTTAAAATACATAAAAATTAAACACCTAGAAACCAAAATACAATAAAACACTAAAACCCTAAAAAACACACAAAATCCCAAAACACAGTAAAAACCCTAAAAATCCAAAAAAATCCTAAAAAGCATTAAAAAGTAAAAAACATGTAAAACCCTAAGAAAAAATTAAATACCTACAAATATTGAAAACCATTAAAATAACTAAAACACTAAAATTAATAAAAACACTAAGAACACTAAAAACCCTAAAAACCCTCAAATTCTCTAATAATATTAAAAACCATCAAAATCCTAAAAATACGTAAAATATCTAAAAACATTAAAAAACACTAACAAATATAGAAAGCCCTATGAAAATATTTAAATTACTAAGAACACTTAAAACCACTAAAAAATTAAAAAAAACAAAACAAAAAACAAAAAACCCTAAACAAACCAAAAAAATCCAATAAACACATAAAACCCATAAAAACTTATAAAAACCATAAAACCCCAAAACTCATAAAAATCCTTAAAACCACTAAATACTCTAAAACACCCTCTAAACCCCAAAAATGTTTAGAAAACCCTAATAAGACAAAAAAACCCAAACCCTTAAAAACCCTTAAAATCTCAAAATCCCTTAAAATAACCATAAAAATCCTAAAAAAATCCATACCAATCCCTAAAAATGTATAAACCCAAAAAATTAGGAAAACCCATAAGAAAACCTTAAAACCTTAAAAACAGTTCAAAGCCCATAAAAACCTAAAAAATGCTAAAAACCATTTAAAACTCAAAAAATACCATAAAAAATCTAAAAACCATAAAAAACACTAAAAACCTTAAATCCCTTAAAACCCCATAAAACCCTAAAACCCACTAAAATATCAAATCCCTAAAAAAGATAAAAAATATAAAAACATAAAAACCATAAAATCTAAAATAACCCTAAAAAAACAAAAAACCATAAAACCCCAAAAAACCCTCAAAATCTATTAAAACCCATAAAAATCTCTGAAATCCATAAAAATCCCAAAAAAAATAAAAACACTAAAACCGTGAAAACACTGAGAAAACCATAAAATTTTAAAATGCTTTAAACTCCTAAAAACCCTAAAACCCCAAATAAACCCAAAAAAGCCTAAAACCCTTCTAAACCCCTAAAACCATAAAATTTCTAAAAAATCCATAAAAATCATGTTTCCCATGGATTTATGTCTGGGCCTGGAAGAAATATTTCTAAATAGTTTGTAGCGGGTTTGTTCGTGGAATTTGAAACACTCAATAGTTCTATAACTAATGAGTATTACTTTCCAAAGGCAGGTGCTCATTAGGATGGTTTACCAACAATTATTAAAAACTGACATTAGTCAAGAGTATGGGAGGTCAGGCACTTTACAGACTTTTGTGGGAATTGTTTCCTACTCCTGAAATCTCTTATAGAATTAAGATATGGTCATGAATCCTTCATTAATACTCATGCATGCTATAGTTCACCCAATAAATAGCAATCGTTCATTGAAATTAATGGGATTTAGAATCATCTATATATATATATATGAGGTAATTCATTAATGAAGACATTTGTATATATCTAAGGTTCTCAATTAATGGTATCCATTAATGTACATATTAGATTTTTTCCCATTACTACAACAATTTGGTTTTCTAGCCACATAGTGGGGGACTTGGAGTGTATGATCGTCTAGGGAGATGGAAGTTGTTATGATGTTTGTATAAGACACATAAAATGGTATTCATTGACATACTCATAAAATGAATAAGAACACACATTGTTTGGTGTTTCTTAATAGGTCACATCATACCTTTTAAGTTAATGTGATAAGGACCCAACTGTACCATTTAACATCATGTGGAAAGGATGTATTAGTGGAAGATTCTAATTCAAAGTTTGGTATGAGACTAATATTTCATAGACCAAAGAACCTAGAAGGGATATGAATTTCTAGGTGGACATAGACCCTTTTTGGAATGTGTCCCAGAGCGTAGATGATTGAATTGGAGAATTGTGTTTGGACCTTATGGAGGCTTCCAACATATTCTATTTGGACAAGAATAAAAGCACTCATAGTACATTAGTTTCCTCACAGGGGAGTAACAAAATTTTAGAAGATTATGTCGAGGATTATTCATAAGAAGGATTCTTATTAAAGGGACCATGGAGAATGTCTCAAATATTGGTTATTTGGGGGTTGGTTTAAAAGATTAATCCTAAGAAGGATGCCCGGATTAAGATATTTTTTATGAGGCATTACTACTAAGGAGGATTCCCATTGATCTTGAACACTAGGAGGAAATCCTAGAATTTTAATTGTAGTACGAATCAGAGTTCAATATTTCGGACTTACACATTGGGGTTTTCCATAGTAGATTATATTGGGGAATTCTCCTAATGAGGATGCCCAAGGAGGTGAAACTGTTGGGACTTACACCTGGAATGAGGCCCAAAAGTTGTGGGATATTGTGTATGTCATGATCTATATCAACCTATATGCCAACGTGAGTCATTATTGGTGTGAGAAATAAGAGGAAATGGATGTTCTAAGAAACCACACAATCATAATTTTTCAAGTTTGGATACATGGACTTGAGGACCCACACCTATGGAGGCACTCAAAATGAGGGTGAGAGGAATATTAAAATGATTATACCCAAATAAAATATGCCCCCTACCATGTAGGTGTAGTAATTTGGGATAGAATATATTTCCATATGAGTTAGGATGAGTCATTATTGAGTGTGGTGGATAAGAGGACGTGGAAGATCCAGTAAACCACACACCTCTAATACTCTACTGGTGGAAGAGGAAAAGGTTATGACACTTCCCAGTCTTCACTTTACATTAGAATGGGTCAAGGGTACGGTGTAAGAAGAAGGAAGAAGGAAAGAGAGGTCCAGGAAGAGAAGCTAAGGGCTTACTTCTTGAAGGATGCACTAAATAATGTTTGGATGGGGATTTCTCTTGAGTAGGATTCACATTTGAGGTATGGTTGGGGGTTACTCCTGAGGATGATGCCTATAGTTGGTTTGGTTAGGGATTAATCCTAAGGAGGATTCCCATTGGATTTTTGGTTGAGGATTATTCCTAAGGATCATGTCGTCTTTTAGAAAAATGAAGAGAGTCTAGAATTGTGGTGTTTTAGCTGGCGTTTTATGGGCGAGGGACCAAAATTTCTAAGTCATGGGCCAAAAAAAATTGGTGCGGCTCTACATTTTTAATGGTGATCAGTGATGGTAGCGAACAGATTTGACCGGAGGGCTTGGAACATAGACGAAAATGATCCTGAGCAGGGATACAGGGGGCTACTTCCCCACAGTATGGACTATTGGGATCTCCTAGGAAGGTCACCGAGGTGGCTCGTATAGGTGGTTCACCCTTGTATGGGTCACTTAGGTGTCAGTCTCCCAGGTGTGGGTAGCCCTGGTGTCGGTCATATAGGTGTGGAGTTCCCATGTGTGGGTCACCAAGGTGTGGTTCTCCCAATAGGGACTCTCCCAAGTTCTAGGTTTTGGGCAAAACCCTAGTGAGGGTGGCCCATTGTAGATCTTCCAAGTAGGGATAGACTACTTTGGCTAAGGAGTCGTGCGACCAGAGCCCTCTCCTGGATTCATCGTCTAGAAGTTCAGTTTTCCACATAAAATTTGAGCTGGCCGAGTCAATTTTTAGACCTTGTAGTGGACCTATGAGAATGGGAATGTGAAGATGGGCTTGTGTGAAAGGGAAGAGAAAATGCTCTGAGTGAATGGGATTCATAGGGATGCGAATTCTATTAAAAAAATTTAACTTCCTAGGGCCATAACTTTTGATATGTGTGTTCGTTTGGGCTCTATGAAAATTCAAAAAATGATTTATAAGAGATATATATTTCTTGATATAATGTATATTCCAAATATTCTTTAATGAAAGAAAAATTTTTAATTTAACTCATCGACACTTTTCTTTAGTGATATTAGAAATCCACAACCTACTTCTGGACGGGGGGTCCTTTCCACTTATCCCTCATTGTGGAGTACTCTCTTGACACATGGAAAACATTCATGTATCTACTTCCATAATGGAGAAACATATCTAATAAAATTATAATTTTTTTCTTTGTGAGGATTAAATCATGAATTACTTAGAAAATTTCATGAAATGCAATTTATAGTGTAAAAAATCACAAAAAAACATAAAGACGCTAAAAACATACAAAATGATAAAAACCATCAAAAACACTAAAAAGACTGTATAAACCCTAAAAATAAAAAAAACCATAAAACCCCTAGAAACATAAAAAACCCCATAATACTAAAAAACACTAAAAACCACTACAAACTTCAAAGACCCTTCAATCCTCTCAAAACATTAAGAAAATCAAAAAACCATAAAAACCCTAAAACGCAAAAAACTAAAATACCTAAAAACATAAAATTCTATAAAATCCATAAAAGTTTATAAAAACATAAAAACCCTAAAAACCATTAAAAACATTAGAAACCAAATAAACTAATAAAACCCCTAAAACCCAAAAACTGTAAAAACACTAAAACCATAAAAATCACAAAAACCCATCAGAAAAATTTGAATCCTTAAAACTCATACAACCCCTACACCCTAAGTAAAAAATAAATAACTCTTTAAACCATAAAAAACATTAATATATTTTCAAAAATTATTAAAACTGTAAAAAACACAAAAAAATTACTAAAAAGAAAAAAACCCCATAATACCCTAAAAACTTCTCAACCCTCTAAATCCCTAAAAACCATTAAAATCAAAAAAAATCCCACAAATCCCTAAAAACATAAAAACTCCAAAAAAACCATGAAAACCCATAAAAACTATAAAAACCAAAAATCCCTTAAATCCACTAGAAACCTAAAAACAATAAAAACACAAAAAACACTGAAAACACAAAGACCCCAAAAAACCCTAAATACAATAAAAACATTAAAATACTAAAAAATAACTATATTCTATTGAAACATAAAAGAACCAAAAAATATGAAAAACCCCTAAGAAAACTTTGAAAACATATAAATTCTTAACAACCCTAAAAACCTAAAAATACAAAAAAAAAACCTAAATCCCGTAAAAGGAACCCCAAAACCGAAAAAACATAAAAAATCCATTAAAAGTATAAAACCCCAATTAAAACTATAAAACCATTTTATACAGCAAAAAAAATTAAAAACCACCCAAAAGCATAAAAAATCAAAAAAAACCAATAAAACCCTAAAACCCCTAAAATCCATAAAATCCCTAAAAACATAAAAATTCTTAAAACCCTAAAAACCACAAAAACATAAAAACACTAACAACTTAAAAATCCTAATAAATCCATAAAAACATTGAAACAATGAAAAAACCTAAAAATATTAAAATGATACGAGATCGCAGAATCTTTAAATATAATTAAAAGCAGATAAACTATAAAAACCCTGAAAACATTAAAAATTTACAAAAACCCATAAAACCCTAAAACCCAAGAAATAAACTATATAAATCATTTAAACCGCTAAAAGGTAAAAATACTGAAAAATAACCTTAAGACTCAAAAGTACTAAAAAGAAACAAAAAAATCATCAAAACCATAAAAACTCAATAAATAACCAAACACCAAAAAACCATAAAAATCATAAAATGCCCAAATAATCCGAAAAAAAATTACACCCTAAAAACCCAGAAAACCCATAATATTTCCTTAAAAAATAAAAACATTTTAAAATACTAGAAAACCTAAAATTCTAAAAACCCTAAAAAAACTAAGAACCCAACAAAACCTCCTAAAATCCATAAACCCTTAAAAATATCCAAAATACTAAAAACCCTAAAAAACTCTAAATCACTTTTAAACACCTCAAAACATTAAAAAACTAAAATAATAAAAATCCGTAAAAACTCAAAAAACCTAAAAACCCAGAAAAATGGATGAAGTTGAAAAACCCTGAGAAACCTCAACATCTAAAAAAGCATAAAACATCATAAAAATACTAAAAATATATAATAATACATAAAAAATACAAAACACTAAAACTATCAAACACCCTAATAAAACCATAATAACCAAAAAACTCTTAAAACAACTAAAAACCCAAAAACATTAAAAACCATAAAAACTCCTAAAAACAAAAAATCCCCTAAAACATTGAGAAACCCTAAGTAGCCTTAAAAATCCTAAAAACCACACAAAAAATTAAAACACTTTAAACCCCTTAAAATGATAAAAACTCTAAAATATCTTAAAACCCTATAAACTAAAAAAATTCCCTTAAAACCCAGAAAACAAAAAAACCCAAAAAACAAAAAAAGATCATAAAACCCCTCAAAATACCTAAAACCACCAAAACCCATGAAAATCTAAAAAATATATAAAAATAAGTAGAAACTTAAAAAAACCCTAAAACCCACAAAAACCAAATGAAAACACTAAAAACCTAAAATCACTTAAAAATGCTAAAAATCCTAAAACCCAAAGAATGCTAAAATTCTTAAAATTCACAAAAAATGGAAACAACCACTAAAAACCTCAAAAATCACTAAAACCCTTAAAAATGTAAAAACCGATAAAACATTGAAAATAATAAGAAAAATTTAAAACCATATAAACGCATAAAACCATTAAAAATACTAAAAATGATAAAAAACATAAAAACCCATAAAACAATAAAATACATAAAATCCCTAAAAACCATAAAAACCATAAAAACCACAAGAAAACAAAAAAAAGTACGTAAAAACAAATAAAGAACCTAAGAATCTCCAAAAACCCTTTAATCCCTTAAAAACATTAAAAATACTCAAATAAACATAGAAATCATAGAAACCCTCTAACTCCATAAAAACCTATAAAAATCTAAAAAATCCTTAAAAATCTCTAAGAGCATAAATACTCAAAAAATTCATAAAATCCCATAAGAAATCCTAAAAATCTAAAAATACATAAAACCCCTAAAAGACACAAAAAATGATAAACCACTAAAAACCTTAAACCCTAAAATCCCTAAAACCATAACCCCCCTAAAACATTTAAAACCCCTAAAAATGCATAATACCATAATACCCACTAAGAACTCTAAAAACACGCTAAACCCCTAAAAACATTGAAAAAACATAAAACCCCTAAAAACACAAAAAAAACCCTTAAACCCCCCCAAAAACCCAAAGAACCCTAAAAGCCCCTAAAACCCCTCAAAATCCATAAACACCCTAAAATTACAAAAAAAAACCCTAAAAATATAAAAAACCCTGAAACCCCCAAAGAAAAACATAAAAACCTAAAAACATTGAAACCACATAAAAACATATAAAACTCTAAAAAATGAAATAAAGCTAAAAACCCTAAAAACACCAAAAAACCTCAAAATCCCTAAATCCATAAATAATTATAAAAATTCTGATAAATTTGTAAAAATCCATGAAAACCTAAAAAAACCCTAAAACCCAGAAAACCCCTAAGGAAACCTTAAAATCATACACACATAAAACCCCTAAAGAAATAAAAATGCTAAAAACACTAAAAATCCACTAAAAATCGAAAAAAACCGAAAAAACATAAAAACCCCTAAAAGTCATAAAAACCCTAAAACCCAAAAAAACTATAAAAGATTTTTAATCCCATAAAAACATTTAAGAATCTCAAATATCATAAAACCCCTATTAAAGTCAAAAAATTTCCCTAAAACCATCAAAAACCTTAAAATTCTTAAAACCTAAAAACCCATATAAATCATAAACATCTCTAAAAATCCATAAAAAAAATAAAAAACCCCAAAATCCATGAAAAAAAATTGAAAACCATAAAATAAAAAAAAAACTTAAAACCCATAAAAATATAAAATTCCTAAAAACCATTAAACGCTAAAAAACCTAAAAACACGCAAAATACCTAAAAAAATAAAAACCATAAAAATAAAAAAAATCCACCAAAATACCTTAAAACATAAAAAACACTAAAAACCCTAAAAACCTCAAAGAAAACATTAAAGTACTAGGAATATTAAAAACCCCTGAAAACTTAAAAGAACAATAAAAACAAAAAAACCCCTAAATATAGCCTCAAAACCCTAAAAACTCTTAAGAATCCATAAAACCCCTAAAACCTTAAAACCCCTAAATACCCATTAAAACTCTAAAACAACCAAAACCCCTTTAAACCCCAAGAAACGTTAAAAATCTTTAAAAAGCATAAAAACCCTAAAAACTCAAAAAACCCTAAATGCTCAAAAAAACCCTAAAAACCCAAAAAACATAAAAAATCTACAAAACCCAAAACCCCCAAAAACCCTCAAATCACTAAAAACGCTTCGAACCATAAAAATCTTAAGAATTACTAAAATTTACCAAAAAACCTAGAAAAATATTTTAAAACCTTAATAACCTAAAACACCTAAAACTCATAAGACCCAAAAAAATTCTAAAAACCCTAAAAAAGCTTAAATCGCACAAAAATAAAAAACCCTAAAAATCTGAAAAATTCATAAAAACCATAAAAATCCTTAAAAATCCCAAAAAAAAAACCCTAAAACTGAATAATCATGAGGACCCTAAAAAACCATAAGAAAACCTTACAACCTTAATAACACTTAAAACCTCTATAACATAAAAAACAGAAAAAACCCAAAAAACACTAAAAACTATAAAACCTCTAAAACCCATAGAAACCTCTAATACCCATAAAACCCTAAAAAATCCATAAAAAACATGTATTCCCAAAAAATATTTAAAAACACTTAAAATCATTAATACCCAAAAAAATATAAAACCCCTAAAACCCAAAACGCATAATAACCCTAAAATCCCTAAAACCCTAAAACCATTTAAATCTATAAAAACCTTTAAAACCATAAAAATCCTACAAATATTTCAAAAATCCCTAAAAACATGAAAAACTCTAAAATCCATTAAATACCCTAATAAAACCTTATAATCATAAAAACACTTAAAAAACTAAAATTTCTAAATGTCCTAAAAATCATAAGACCCCTCAAAATCCGTAAAATCCCAAAGAATCAAAAAATTAATAAAAAATCCCTAAAAATCCATAAAATAATAAAATACCATAAAATCTTTAAAAATCCCAATGAAAACATTAAAAAACCTAAAAAAACGTAATGCCACTTAAAAAATAAAAACAGAAAAAAAACCCTAAAACCCCCTCAAGAGTACCCTAACCCCCCCCCCCCCAAACCATAAAAACACATAAAACCTTAAAAACCCCAAAACCCATAAATCCCCTAAATACCACAGAAAACACGAAAAATCTTTTAAACTACTAAATAGTTAAAAAATACTAAAAACCCATAAAACCCCTAAAAACTCAAAAAACCATAAAAACACAAAAAACCCTAAAAACCCTAAAACCCTAAAAAATCCTTAAAAATCTATAAAATACCTGAAAACATACAAATCCATATAAATCATGAAAAACATTAAGAAAATATTAAAAACCTAAAAACACATAAAACTCATAAAAACATAAAAATTCAAAAAAAAACCCCAAAAACCCCTAAAAACCATAATAACACTGAAAACCCATAAAACCCATTAAAATATATAATACCCAAAAATCCAATAAAACTCAAAAAAACACATTAAACCCCTAAAAATGTTAAAAATCTCTAAAACCCTTAAAATCCTAAAAAAACTAAAAAACCTAAAAAAACCCTAAAAATTGCATAACAAACCTAAAAACCCTAAAATACCATTAAAACATCTAAATCCCCCAAAACCCCTAAAAACCAATAAAATCCATAAAAATCCAAAAATTCCATTAAAAGGAAAACCCCAAATACCTTGAAAACATGAAGAAACCCATAAAAACCTAAAACACTAAAAACCCCTAAAACATAAAAATACTAAAAACCCTAAAAGCCCTGAAAATCCTGAAAACCCCTCAAAATCTCATAAACCCCGAAAACCATAAAAACTATAAAAAATGTACTATAATCTTTAAAAAAATATAAACCCCTAAAAACCCTGAAATCCTCTAAGAAAACCATATTACCTAAAAACACATAAAAATGCTAATACTTAAAATAATGATAAAAACACTAAAATGCAAAAAAAAAGCTAAAAACACTAAAAACCCTAAAATGACCCAAAAACCATAAAAACCCATTGAACCATTAAAACTCTAAAAAACCATAAAAATCATAAAACCCAAATAAAAACTCTAAAAACCATTTAAACACTTAAAAACTCTAAAAACCGTAGAAACCATAAAAACATAAAAAAACTAAAGACCATAAAAACCCTAAATATATAAAATCCTATTAAATCCCTAAAACCCTAACAAACCATAAAAGCCTAAAAACACGAAAAAATTCCTTAAAAAGTAAAAACACTGAAACCCCTAATAACCATAAGAAACCCATAAAAACACAAAAACACATAAAACCCCTAAGACCAAAAAAAGCATTGAAACTCCTAAAACATGTAAAAAGATAAAAACCCTAAAAACCCTAAAAACCATAAATCCCAGAATACCACTTAAATGCCTTTTAAACCACTAAAAAAATTAAAATCCATATAAACCACTAAAAATATAAAACCCATAAACCCCTAATAATGATAACATACTCAAAAACTATTAAAACTACAATAACCTTCAAAATCCCTAAAAAACCTAAAAATAAAAAATATCCTTAAAATTTTTAAATCTCCCAAAAACCTAGATACCCCATGAGGCATCCTTAAAAAATTAAAAAATACTACAAAAACCAAAATATTCTAATAACCAAAAAAACAAAAAACCCCTAAAACCCCTAAAAATAACTAAACCCCCTAAACCCCCAGATAATTTTAAAAAATCACTAAGAATTCTCAAAAACGTAAAAAAACAAAACTCTGAAAACCCCTAAGATATCCTTAAAACCCTAAAAGAACTTTAAACCCTAAAAAACTTAAAAATGAAAAAACTTAAAAGACTTAAAAAACCTTATATCCCTTAAAAAACATAAAAACCCCAAAAACATTTAAAACTCTAAAAACCAATAAAACTCTAAAAAACTAACTAAAAACTCTAAAAACCCTTTAAACCCCTAAAATCATTAAAATAGTCTTAAAAAATTTAAAACACTGAAAAGACATGAAAAACACTAAAACCCCTAAAAACCATAAAATCATAAAAACCATAATACCATAAAAATCTATAAAAAACATAAACACCATAAAAATACAAAAAATCCTTAATAATTCGTAAAAATATAAAAACACCTTAATACATAAAAAACATATAAAACATTAAAACCTAACATGAATTTAAACCCATAAAATTCCTAAAAGTATAATAACCCTAAAAAATACCTAAAATACTCTAGAAAACATAAATCCACTAAAACATTAAAACCCCTAAAACCCAATAAAACCCCTAAAACCCACTAAAACTATAAATACCCATTAAACGCGGAAAAACATTCATAAATATAAAAATCCATAAAACCCTAAAAATCAAAAAAACCCTAAAAACCTTAAAAACAATTTAAATTCCAAAAAACACCTCAAAATCACCAAAAATACTCAAAACCAAAAAAAATCCATAAAATAGTAATATTCCATGAAATGTAAAAACCATAAAAATGCTAAAAACCCTAAGGAAACCTTAAAAACAAAAAAACTCAAAAACCCTAAAAAACAAAAATATAAAAACCCTAAATGCCTAAAAATTGTAAAAACTATAAAATCCCTCAAAATCATAAAAAATCCTAAAAACCATAAAAATTCAAAAATTACCTTAAAATCTCTAAAAATGTAAAAAACACAAAAACCCCAGAAAACCCCTAAGAAATCAATAAAAACCTAAAAAATTGATACCAATAAAACCTTAAAAAAATGCAAACAACCCTAAAAAACTAAAAAAACATTAATCCCCTAAACCCCTTAAAACCATAAAAACCACTAAAAACCATGAAAACCCCTAGAACCATAAATCCCTAAAAACACATAAATAATATAACAAACCACTAAAACTAAAAAACCTATTATATCTATAAAAAATTTAAAGACTAAAAAATTTAAACAATATAAAATCAAAAAAAACTCTTAAAACAAAACAGGCATTAAAACCCGAAAACAGTAAAAACTCAAAAAAACAATCAAATTCTCTAAAAATCCTAAAACCCCATAAGAATCCTAAAAATGAAAAAATAAATCCCTAAATAAGTAAAAAACCCTAAAACACTATGAAATAAAATTAAAACTAAAAAAACATAAACCCCTAAAAACCCTAAAAATGTTAAAAATACTAAAAACCTTAAAAGTCATAAAACCCTAAAACCCATTAAAATCCCTAAACCCCTAAAATCCATAAAAATCATAAAAAATACATAAAAATATATAAAAACATAAAAAATTGAAAAAAAATGTAGAAAACGCCCAAGAAAGCCTCAAAACCTCAAAACACTAAAATCCTATGAAAAAACCGAAAAATATAAAACCCTAGAAACCTAAAAAAGCCCTGAAACCCTAACAACTATAAACCCCTGAAACCGTAAATACCTTAAAACCCCATAAAGACACTAAAACCCTCCAAAAATTGTAAACATACATTAAACCCCAAAAAACATCAAAATGTTTAAAAACCCATAAGCCCCTTAAAACTCAAAAAAAAACCCAAAGCCCCCTAAAAACAATAAAATCCTTAAAACCCTAAAATCCCTAAAATCCCTAAAAATCAAAAAAATGTGAAAAATTATCTAAAATACCTTAAGATGTAAAAACCATAAAAACCCTAGAAAACCCAAAAGAAAACCTTAAAAAACTAAAAATACTTAAATCCACTAAAAACCATAAAATTTATAAAAGCCCTAAATCCCCTAAAACCCTAAAGAAGAAGAAAGGCCTCAGAGCAGTGGCTCCTCTCCTCTTCTCACGTCACTAGAGTTCCCCTTCGGATTCTCCTCCTTCCCCCTCTGGCGTGGTCCGGCCTCGGTGACTACGACATTGCCTTAGATTTGCGTCGATGGAGGTTGTTCATAATTGCCTTGGCTTGGCTTTTGATCTGGTGGTGGCTTTGTCACGCTTGGTGGCTTCGAGATCTAGCTTCAACTTCGGTTTGCTAGTTTCTGGATCCAGTTCATGCAAAGGTGACTTCAATTATCCTGGAATTAGGATCCCTATCTCAGTTTTGGCTTGCTTTGGTTCTATATGGCCCGAATCTGGGTTTCCAGATCGATGTCGTCCTATCCATATCTGAGATTTTTTGTGGCTGCAAGAGCTTGGTGTTGCACTTGGCGTTCTTGGTGTCCGACATGGAATTCCCCTGTCCTCGAGTTCTCGTTGCGGCCTCCACATGTTCTCTTATGCCTCTGGATTGAGTTTCAAGATGTGACGGGCTCCTCCTAGATTTCAGGATTTGGTCCTGGATGTGGATTATTGGGGTCGTACATGGCCTTCTGGCCACAGAATTCCATCCTAGCTTCTTCCCGGCCTGGCGATAGTTCTGGTGTGCTTCGGTTTACTGGGTTTGGCTCCTATGTCTTAGAGGGGGAGGACCTGCTCACTATATCCTCAGGTCTCTTGAGATTCTGACCAAATGTTGTTTGTATTTTTTTGTGGTGGGTGTTTTTTGTTGTTGCTTCTATTGGTTACTAGTCACTGATTGCTGGAAGATGATGTTTCTTGGTGGTTAATGTCGTGATGTTGGTTTGTGTTTCTGTCTTTGTGGTGATGGTGTTGGGTTGATGAAGTTGATGCATATGGTTTGGTTTTGCTAGTGGTTGGTTGCTGATGTGCTAGGAGGTGATGTTGGTGACTTTTATGTTTTTTTTCTTTGTGTGTTTTTTTCTTCTTTGGGTTTTTTGGGGTCTTTTGGGGTTGGGGATGTTAAGGGTTTTATGGGTGTGGGTCATTTGACCCATCCCCTCCCCTGTCTACTGTATCGTTTTTTCTAATAAATTGGGGGGGGGGGGGGTGGGAATAGCCTGACCCTCGCTTCTTCTTCTCCCTAAAACACTAAAAACTCTTAAAACCCTAAAAACTATAAAATCCATTTAAACCCCTAGAAACTTTGAAATTTTTAAAAAACATTTAAAACCCTAAAAACTCATAAAACCTCCTAATAACCCTAAAATCCCTAAAAACACAAATCCCATAAAGTCCCTAACAACCATAAAAATACTTAAACCCCTAAAAATACTTAAAACCTAAAAAAAATCCTAAAACCCTTAAAAACATTAAGAAAAACTTAATAACCTAAAGAAACATAAACCAATAAAAAAACTAGAAATTTTAAAAACCCTTAAAACCCTAAGACCCAAAAAACTCTAAAAACCTTAGGAAAAAACTAAAAACCCATAAAAACACTAAAAGCACAAAAAAAATATAAAAACACATTCTAACCCTAAAATAGTTTAAAAACACTTAAAACCCTAAAAACTCAAAAAAAAAACATAAAACCCCAAAAAATACTAAAAACACTAAAAAACATAAAAAAATCTAAACCCCTCAAAATCCAAAAAAAACCATTAAAGACATAAAGGTTCCTAAAATATAAAAAATCATAAAACCCATAAGAAAAATGTAAAAACCAAAAAAAAACTTAGTACCGCTAAAAACCAAAAAAATTTCTAAAACCCTTAAAGACCCTAAAACCCATAAATACCCCTTAATACCATAAAATCCCTAAAAACCTTAAAAAACCAAAAGATCTATAAAAACCCTAAAATCCACTAAAAACATTAAAAATCTATAAAAACCCATAAAACTGTAAAAAATTAAAAAAACCCCAAAAAACCATTAAAACCCTAAAACCCTAAGAATCCCCAAAACACCCCTCAAAATACATAAAATCCTAAAAGAGAAAAAAAAATCCTGAAAGACCCAAACATATCGTAAAATCATAAAAAAAACCATGAAAACCCCAAATAAAACCTTAAAACATAAAAACAAGTAAAATACCTAAAAACCTAAAAATGAGGAAAAAAATAAAAAACCATTAAACCCCTAAGTCTATCAAAATCCCTAAAAAGCCTAAAAATCCAAAATATTCCCAATAAATCCCTAAAAATGTAAAACCCCCCAAGAAAACTCAGAAAATCCCTAAGAAAACCATAAAGAAATAAAAACTCTTGAAACCCCAAAAAACCAAAAAACCAAAAAACCCCAAAAACCATTAAACACCTGAAAAACGTAAAACCTCTATAAATATTGAAACCCCTAAACATTCTGAATATCACTAAAAACTCTAAACACCCATTAAAAACTGAAAAACATTGAAAACCCCTAGAAATTTTAAACCACATAAAAAATAAAAAAACCATAAAACCCAAAACCCTTAAACACCCTAAGAACCCTAAAAATATCTCAAAACCCAAAAAACCATAAAAATTCTTAAAAATCTCTTGAAATGTAAAAACACAAAAAAATCGCAAATCCCCCAAAGAAAACCTTAAAACCCCAAAAAACCATAAAAATATTGAAAACCTTAAAACCACTCAAAATTTCTAGAACCCTAAAAACTATAAAAACCCATAAAAATCCCTAAAAATCCTTAAATATATAAAGATTCCTAGAAACCCTAAAAGTCCCAAAGAAATCTTTAAAAACCTAAAAAACATAAAACCCCTAAAAACCTAAAAACACTAGAAACCCTAAAACCCCTAAAAGACCATAAATCCCATAAACAACATAAAATACCCTAGAAACCAAAAACCCCAAAAACACATAGAAACCCTAAAACAAATAAAAACACTAAAATCATTTAATCCCATATTAATGTTAAAAACGTTAACAACACTTTAATCAAAAATAACTCAAAAAACACCTAAAATCCCAAAAAACCCTAAAACCCCCCCAAAACACCTCAAAATCCCTAAAAATCCTAGAAACCATAAAAATCATAAAAATCCCAAAAAATACCTACTAATGTAAAAAATCCTAAAAACCCTAATAAAACCATAAAAATGTAAAAAAAAATTGAACTTTTAAAAATCCTAAAAAACACTAAAACCCCTAAAAACGTAAATCCCCTAAAAACCACAAAAAAAACCCTTAAAACCAACAAAACCCCTAAAAGGACTACAAAAATATAAAAAAAATTTTGAAACCTAAAATGTTAAAAACACTACAAACCTTTAAACCCTAAAACTCAAAAAAACAATTAAAACACACAAAAAAAACATAAATCCATAATAAACCTCAAAATCCATAATATCACTCAAAATCCCTAAAATCCCAAAAAATCCCAAAAATCCCTAAAAATCCCTAAACACATAAAACCCAAAAAACCATAAAATAACCATAAAACCATAGAAACATTTAACACCCCAAAACATGAAAAATGCTAAAAATGGTAAAAAAAATCATACAACCCTAAAACCCTCAAAATGAAAAAAAATCACAAGAACCCATAAAAATCCGAAAAATATTTAAAAATCTCTATGAATTTATAAAACCCATATGAAAACCTTAAAAAACTAAAAACACTTTTAATCCCTAAAAATGATAAAAACCATAAACCACCCTAAAACCCTAGAAAATAAAAAACCAATAAAAACCGTAAAACCCCACTAAAAGCTCTAGAAAACATTTAAACCCTTAAAAATGTTAAAAATCTCTAAAAACCATTAAAACCCTAATAAAATAAAAAAAACCCTAAAACCCTAAGAACCCTTAAAAACCATCAAAATACCTAAAAACCTAAATACACATAAAAATATTAAAAAATCCCATAAGATCCCTATAAACATAAGAACCCCTAAAAATATTGAAAATCTCTAAGAAACCCTAAAAATATAAAACACATAAAACAACTAAAAACCCAAAAACACCCTAAAAACCTATAAAAACTAAAAAATACACTAATAACCCTAAAACCCACAAAAAAATAATAAATAACCAAAAAGTCCATAAAACCCCTAAAAACCCAAAAAAATCATAAAACCCACTAAAAAAATGCATTAAAACCTAAAAAATGCTAAAATACTATAAGGAACCTTAACAAACCTAAAAACATGAAAAAACCCCAAAAAAATCCCTAGAAAATGTCAAAATCCTTAACAACCGCAAAAACCATAAAAATCATTAAAATTCCATAAAAATTCTTAGAAACATTAAAAACCAAACCTAACAAATGATAAAAACATTGCAAACATAAAAACATCTTACCCCCAAAAGTTTAAAGCGATAAAAACCCTAAACCCCTTAAAATCCAAAAATCCAAAAAATCCCTAGAAACCTTAAAATTGATAAAACCACATAAAATAATAAAAACCCTTTAAAACCCTATAAACCCTCAAACCCCTAAAAACTAAAAAACCCTTTAAATTCCAAAAAAAAATTAAAACGTAAAACCCCTACCCCCCCCCCCCCACCCAAAAACTCGTAACACCCCATAAAAATCTAAAAAAATCACAAAAAAATATCTAAAAAGCAAGAAATCGCTAAAAAACCTGAAAACCCAGAAGATGATCTAAAATAAAAACAACGCTTAAACCCTATGATAAACATAAAAAAATTTAAAAAAAACTCTAAAACCCTTAGAAACCCTTCAAAATACAGAAAGAGGCTGATAAACCATTGAAATCCTAAAAAATCCCTAAAAGCGTAAATCCTCAAAAAAATCAGAAGATGCACAAAAAAACCTTATAAAACTAAAAACACTTAAATCCCCTAAAAACATAAAAAATTACTGAAAACACTAAAAAACCCCTAAAATCCCCAAAAACCTCAAAACCATAGAAACCATAAAAACAAATAAAACCCACTACAATTATAAGAACTATTTAAGCCACTAAAAATTATATAAACTCTAAAATCACTAAAAACCCTTAAAATTCAAAAAACCCTAAACCCCAAAACCATAAATACTATAAAACCCTAAAAATGATATTAATCCCTAAAAAACCTAAAAACCATAAAAAATATAAAAATATATTTATAAATAACTAAATACATAAGAAATCCAATTTATTTTATTATTTCTAAGAAAACCTTCGAACCTAAAAACACAATAAAACACTAAAAACCTAAAAAATTATAGAACCCTAAAAATCCCTAAAACCCATAAAATACCATAAAATCCCTCAAAATCACTAAAAATACTAAAACCCCGTAAAAATACTAAAAACCCATAAAACCATAAAAACCCTAAAAACCATAAACGCCCATAAGAAAACCTAAAAACCCTAAAAACACTGCAAACCCCTAATAAACCTAAAAACATGAAAAACCCTAAATATATAAAAACCCCAAAACCCCCAAAAAACCATAAAAAACAGTAAGACCTTAAGAAATATAAAAACTCATAAAACACTAAAAAACACTAAAAACGATAAAATTAATTTAAACCACAAATAAATGATAAAAATAAGAAATATCCATAAAATACTAAAAACTAAAGAACCACTAAAAACCCAAAAGAAACCATAAAACCCCTAAAACCCAAAAAAACTATAAAAACTCCAAAAAAACATAAAAAACATAAAAAATCCCTAAAAAACCCTAAAACATAAAAACCCTGAGACCCTATGAAAACATTAATGTTCTAAAAACACTTAAAATTCCTCTAACCTAAAAACTATAAACCCATAAAAACCGTAGAAATCCTAAAAGCCCTAAAATTTTCTAAAAAACATAAAAACCATAAAAAACCTACAAACCAATAAAAACACTAAAACCCTTTAAACCCCTAAATTTTTTTAAAAACTCAAAAAATATATTAAAACCCTAAAGATAGAAAAATATCTAAAACCGTAAAAAAACCATAAAACCCTATTAGTCATAAAAATAGTCAAAATCCCTAAAATCATCCATAACATAAAATTTCTAAAAATTATGAAAAACATAAAACCCCAAAAAAAAACCATGAAAAAATCTAAGAAACCCCTAAAATCCTAAAAACACATAAGACTCCTAAAAACTAAAAAACTAAAAAATCCATAAAAAGCCCTATAAACCCCAAAAATCCTATAAAACAATAAAAATAGTAAAAAAACCTAAAACCCTTAAAATCATAAAAACCCCTAAAAACCCAAAAAACCCTAAGAAACAATAAAAACATAAATAAAAATTAAACTCCTAAAAACCTAAAAACACTAAAACCACAAAAAACACTAAAACCCCTAAAAACCCCAAAATGCCCAAAGTACCAAAAAACCCCTAACACCGCTAAAAATATATAAACCCTGTTAAAACCCCTAAAAACCACTAAAAACTATTAAACACCTATAAACCCCTAAAAAGGATAAAACCCCTATAAAACTCTTGAAACAAAAAAAGCACTAAAACCCCCAAAAAACCAAAAGTCCCCTAAAAACCCGGAAAACCCTAAAAACATCAAAATCATTAAAAACACTAAAACCCAACAAAAATCCTAAAAAATACCTACATTAACAAAAAATTTAAAAAACCATAAAAACCCTATGAAACCCATAAAAACATAAAAGTACCTAAAACTCATAAAAATTTAGAAATTCTATAAAATTCAAAAAAAACCTATAAATCATAAATAACCTTAAAAACCCTAAAAATCCCAAAACCCCCAAAATTTATAAAAAACCAAAAAAACCCAAAAAACATAAAAAACCCTGAAAAAATAAATAAGCCTAAAGACCCTAAATTACCTAATAAAAACTAAAAAACATAAAGACACTTAGAACCCTTAAAATGAAAAAAATGTAAACCCCCAAAGAAACCCAAAAAACCATTAAACCCTTAAAAACACAGAAAACATTAAAAACCCTAAAACCCTATAAAAACTATATATCCTTTCTAAAAACTCTACAAACCCTTTAATCCCCTAAAAACATCAAAAAATGATAAAAACCCATAAAACCACCCAAAAAATTAAAAAACACTAAAGACCCAAAACCCCACAAAAAATCCTTAAAATCACTAAAAAATTATAAATCCTAAAAATCCTAAAAAATCAAAAAAAATTCCAAAAACGTGAATACCCCTAAAAACCATGGAAATCCCTAAGAAAATTTTAAAAAATCTAAAGGAAATTTAATCCCCAAAAAACCTAAAAAATGAAAATACCCTAAAAACCCAAAAACCATGAAAACCCTAAAACCATTAAAATAAAAAACCCTAGAACCCCATAAATATTCTGAAATACCCATAAAAATCCCTAAAATTTTAAAAACCCCTTAAAAACCCTGGAAAATTATAATAAAACATTAAAAACATTAAAACACATAATACCCCGAGAAAAAAAAACATGAAATCCCCTAAGAGACCCTAGGAACCCCTAAATCTAGTAAAACCCTCTAAAAACCTTAGAACCACATAATCCTATAAAATCTAGAAGAAACTTTAAAGACCCCTTGAACCAATAAAATCATTAAGAAGCCATTACAACCTAAGAAACCATAATAAATCATGCAGACTAAAAGTTGAATTTTTTATTTTCAATACATTTTTAAGGAAACAAGTGATAAACAACATAGGTTCTCCCAAAAGACAAACACCATAAGGTAACATGAAATCATTTAAAAATAACAAAACCTATTCGAAACATTATCCTTAAATAATTTTTAAGAGAGAGTGGTTAATGGTGTTTATGATTCATCCTTTATATGGTCTTAAAAGTGATAAACCACCATTTCCCAAGTTCTAATGTACTCATCTCTGTTAATATTCAGTTAATTGAAACCACTTATCTGTATAAGCTCATACTTGTTAATCCATAAACTCTTATCATGATTAGTGTCCAAAAGTATGAAAATTTCCGTCTTCGTATCATCTTATTCTAGTGTGATATTAATCAAAAGAACCTCCTATATAATTTCTTCAACTAAATGGATAAGAAATCTAGTATTTTATCGTTTATTGAATCCTCTTCCCCTATCTCAGCCTGAAAACTATGGCCTTAGGATGATTAATGGTGACCACATTGAAGGATAGATTCATCAACATTGACCCCTCCTTTTTATGAATAAATTTCTCCAACAAACCTCTTCCCTACACCCAATCCTTAGAATCACCATAACCCGTCAAGTATTTCATAATAGCCTTGGGATCCCATTAAATCACATTGGACATCAATATTTTGGTAGATATTTTCTTCATTGATTGGGGTATGTATGAATAGTCCGTTTTTCCTTTTGATTTTTTTCTTTTAAGTAGGATATATCTCTATAATTCTCAATATCCTTTTTCACACATCCTTCTCCTCGGACTGTGTTGCACTCCACCACAAAGTTCTTCTACATTATTTCCTGAATGTAAAAAAGAAGACTCATCACTGGAATCTTCCCCTAAGACTCCCTCCTCTGAATTGGAGTTCTCTACCTAGGCGGATTCATGTTCCTAATATATCCCTTTACTCATAAAACCTTTTATGTGATTTCCAATCATAATAGTTGGAAAATTTCATCTAGGGATTGACTAGATCTTCTCCCCACTTCTTATGTCCTACAACTCTCGAACCTTGAACATGTTTTATCACCTTAACATACTATATGATACACCATTGAAGAACCATGTACTAGTGCCTCTATCTCATATGACGCCTCTCTTTTAAGGATTTCATTTCTTGAACATGCTGCCTCTACGTAGGATGCATCTTTTGGAGGATTTCTACTTTGGTGACACCTTCCTATTGTACACACCACTTCAATATCTAAATCAGATAGTGTATGCACCACAAATTTTTTTTAACTGAACCAAACTATAATATATCATATAAATTTTTGACATTCTAATCAAGATTCGATGGGATTCACTTTTCTAGGGGAAGAGCATCTTTGGATGCTCAATCAAGATCAAACTAGCAAGCTGCCCTAAAGGGGAACGTGACTCCATATTGAGAGTGTTTCATTGCTACGAACCATTGAACTGAGTCTGTTCTATTGGACCATAAAACTTGGACACACTAGGACCAAACTCTAAAACCACTTCCCTCTTCTATTGGCTATCCACTAACCCTCGATGACACACTAAAATTTGATGGCCCAGACACTTGGACGGGGATAAAAAATATACCCATGAATGAAAAAACATGTTTTTATACCAAAACCCTTATCTGAATTCAATCCAAATAAAATTGACAAGAATCATTGAAACATCAACTTCAATGAATATTGGAGGAGAAATAGGGGACAAATTATAGTAGTTCTACTATTAGAACCAAAAAAATTATCCAATCAAGTTAACTAAAAATCCCTAATAACATGAAACACCATAAAACATGAGAGCCCCTAAGAAATCCTTAACAAACTAAAAACATTTAGAGACACTAAAAACCTAGAGATAAAAAAAGTAAAAAACCCTAAAAATAGTAAAAATCCCCAATATAATAAATAACCATCATACCCCATAAAATTCTAAAAACCCACTAAATTCTTTAAAAGTCCTTTAAACACATAAAACATTAAAAACTATAAAGACATTAAAACCAATAAAAACATAAAAACCCTTAAAACCCAAAAATGGACATAAAAAACCTTAAAGTAGTAAAACCCCAAAAAATCCAAAAAATCATTAAAAACCCTAAAGAACCATTAATACTAAACATAACTAAAAATGTAAAACCCTTAAACCCTGAACAAACCTAAGAAAACATTAAAAAACTAAAACACTTAAAACCCCTAAAAATAAAAAAATATAAATAACCAGAAAACCAATATAAAAACCCTAAAAACCCTAAAAACCTTTAAAACCCTTAAAAATCCATAAAACCCTAAAAATTCAGTAAAACCATCAAAACCCCTAAAAACCCAATAAATTTTTAAACCCCATTTAAACACCTAAAAATGTTTAAAAACTCTAAAAAAATTTAAAAACCCTAAAAACTAAACAACCCCCTAAATCCCCCAAAAACCATAAACACCCAAAAAAACCCTAAAACTATAATAATCCCTAAAAACCTTAAAACCCATAAATATCCTAAAAATTCCCTAAAATCCCTAGAATCATAGAAAATTCAAAAAACCTTTAAAACACCAATAAAAACCTTAAAACCCTAAAAATACATAAAACCCTTAAAATCCTAAATAACATTAAAAACCCTAATACCCACAAGAAAACCTAAAACCCTCAAAATCCAAAAAAACAGTAAAAACCATAAAAATCCAAAAAAAATCCCTAAAATACCTAAAAATGTAAAAACCCCTAAAAAAAACTAAAAAACGATAATAAAATAGTAAAAAAATAAAAACACCAGAAAACCATACAAAACTAAAAACTGATAAAAACCCTAAAATACCCAAAACCCTTGAAGAGCCCTAAAACACCTAAAAACACATAAAAACCCTAAAACCCACTAAAACTCTAAAAAACCATTAAAACCAAAAAACCCATAAAAACACTAAAAACCATTAAAATCATAAAAATACAAAAAACCCCATAAAATCAATTAAAACAATAGAAACCCTAAAACCCCTAAAAATTCCCATAATCACAAAAACCCCAAAAACCCAATAAAAATACATAAAAAGTCAAAAAAATCACTAAATACATTAAAACATTAAAACCCTAAAAACAAGAAGAAACCCTTAATAACCTAAAAAAAATTAGAACCCCAAAAAAATCTAAAACCCTTATAAACACTAAAAAACCAAAAACCCTTCCAAATCCATAAAAACATAAAAACCCATAAAAATATTTTAAAAAACCTTCCTTAAAAAATCCATAAACACCCCAAATAAAACCTTATAGCCCAAAAAACAGTTAAAAGTGCTAAAAAACTAGAAATATGAAAATCCCAATAATATCCAAAAAGGGCCATAAAACCGCAAAACCCATAAACCCCATAACAACCTTTAAAAAACTTAAAAACCCCTAAAACCCATAAAAATCCTAAAACCTGTTAAAAACTATAAATAAACATAAAACCCAAAAAAAATAAAAGACATTATAAACATTAAAACTAATAAAAACTAAAAAAACCCCAAAATTCAAAAAAAACCCATTAAACCCTAAAAACCCTAAAAACCTTAAAATACCCTTAAAACCATAAAAATCCTAAAAATTCCTAAAAATTCCATAAAAACATAAAAAAACCCTAAATCCCTTAAACACCCTTATGAAAACCATAAAAACATGAAATTCCTAAAACACTAATCAATGATAAAGACTCTAAATAGCACAAAAACCCTAAAAATGGTAAAAATCCCAAATACTATAAAAATCATTAAAACTCCCTAAAACCATTAAAACCCCATAAAGACCCATAAAACCACTAAAACCCCAATAAAACTCTAAATAAACTTTAATCCAATAATTTTATTAAAAACTCTAAAAACATTAAAACCCTAAAACCCTCAATATCACTAAAAACCCCAAAAATCCGTAGAAATAAAAAAATACCCAAAAAACTCTATTTCAAAGACACCAAAAAATACAGAAAACCATGAAAACCAAAAAACTAAGAATACATAAAAACCTAAAAAATGATAAAAACCATTAAAACAGTATAAAATATAAAAACCCTAAAACCCCTAAAAACCCCCAAAACCATTTAAAACCACTAACACAAACTAAAAACACTAAATAACCACTTAAAACTATAAAAAATCATAAAACACCTTAAATGTTTGAAAACTATAAAAAATATTAAAACTCCAAAAACCCCTAAAACAAACAACAAAACCATGAAAAATCTTAAACCCTGAAATCTATAAAAAAGAAAAATTTCAAAAAGCCCTAAAAATATTAAAATATATCTAAAAATATCTAAAACATATTAAGACCTATAACCCATATTAAAACCTTCAAAACCATAAATCACATAAATTCCTAAAAAAATAAAAAAAGATACAAACCGTACAAATACTGAAAACCCAAAAAAAATCCTAAAAACATTAAAAAAAACCTTAAATACCCTAGAAAATATTATTACCCCATAAAAACCTAAAAACCTACTAAAAACTATAAAAACCCTTTAATGTTTTTTGGAACATGTATATATAAATCTTGATCCATGCTTGATCTATTAATTAAAATCTATAACTCACTAGTCACACTAGAACAAGATCATATCCAATTACCTAAGATGAATCATCAAATATAGTATTTTCAATGAATTAGATATGAACCATACTTTCAACATCCATCCCCAATATCAAAACTCCAATAACTCACTATCTAGGTTATCTATACAGGTCAATCTACACATTCATCACCACTTATCTGACATTAGGGTTATACTCAATTATCTGGTAACCCATGAAGATAATCATTCAATATATATGACCAAAGTATCCTGTGAAAACTTTCCCAAGAACCTTACTCTAAGGTATAAATACAAAATTGTTAATTTACTAACATAGATCAATATATGATCATCCTCATCTCATTCTTCACTTGTATGGTTCAAAATCTCTATCAAATTTCTATCATTTTCATATAGTATGATTCTAAATTTATTAACCTCACATGAATCACATGTGATGACTCAGTAAATGACATGAAACCACAATAATTATTTGGTCTTATCTATCAATCATGACTAAATCAATGTTCACCACATCTATTCTAAATAATGGTCCATAAACTTTATCATTTTATGGTGACATCCCCACAATTTGACTACACTCACCAAATATCTTTAATCACCAACTAGTGTAGATGTCTATCATTACCCAATCATTTTCACCAATTGAATATTCTAATTCCATACAAATATATTCATCTCAAACTCTATAATTGGGTCTAAACATTATGATATCCCAATCTTATTCTACCACATACTATCAAAAGTTCATCACCAAGGCCCCATACCACTTCCCACTATAGAACCAAAATATCCCATATAATGTATTGTAATACCCTTCATTTCCTATTCCACACCTAAGGGTATGACCTTCCTTAATATAGATTTTTGCATAGTCCCCCCTATCCCATTGATATTGAAAAAGGTTTATAATATCATCCTAAATAATTTCAATAAGACAACTCCATGCTATTTGAAAACTAAGAATCATGAATCCTAGTCCAATCCTAATGTATTTTACTAGTGCTCGATGTCACAAATTGTTCATGGAAAAGAACATGACATTGATCAAATCTAACCACCTATCATAGTGGTAATGAGTAACACTAACATGCACCACTGAATTATGCACAATGTATTGAAATTTCATAGGGTAAAGCATCTAAATTATGAATTCAATTCTAAATGTGTTATACATAATTCAATTCCATATGTATTGAACTGTGAATTGAATACACTATAAATAATTCAGATTTTTATATGTATTCATTATTTTTTTCAACACATAAATAATTATGTATTCAATTATGTATATATTGTGTTCATAATTCACAATTCAATTTGGAATGTATTCAATTCTAAATTTTGTATTGCACATGGTAATTTCCTTCTGAATTCTAAATTCAATTATGAATTCAATTCTGAGTTTCCTTCTGTTTTTTATAGGTATTTCATAGAATTGAACATAATTTCCTTCTATATTGCATAGGTAATTGCGGGGGGAGTCAGGCCGCTGCCTACTACAATACTAATCACAAAGTTATTCCAATGATTTATAACCATTGGTATATGTGTGAAAATAGACTCTATACCAATGTTTTCTTATGAATCATTGGTAAAAGTCCATACCAATGATTTCTAAACTGTTGGTAGAGACCTGTGAACTTGATCTATTCCAATTTTTTACTTCATACCGTTAGACAAAGTATATTCAAATGGTTTGAAAACCATTGGAGTCGATGTAAAAATTCAAATTTTTCATTGACTTGAAACCATTAGTAAATATTTATACCCACAATTACTAAAAAATATTGGGACAATGTGAATTCTAAAGACATATACCAATAGTTATTCACTAAACATTGGTATATGTCTATCCCCACACCTCAACAGCCAATGGTTTTCCATCCTTTACCAATAGTTTTAAATAATTGGTATAGAGTAAGTTTCAAGTAGGGAGAATATTTGGAATTTTTTCTTTTTTTTTCTCCATAACAGGGACTAGGATTCAATGCCTAGGAAGCACTATATATCTTGTCAAAATTACAATCAAGACTCACATAATTCTTGATATACCCTGAAATTTAACACGGTACGGTTATGATATAGGTTCCCCATTATGAAGGGAAAATATATGGTGTTCATTTTTAGGTCTTTCTACCAGGACAATAGAAACCTCAATATAGATTGATATTACATGATCATGCGAGGAACCCCTTATAGAAACATCTAATCCCATGTGATTTGTTCTTGGTGTGAGAAACAAGGGGTGAAAAAATATTAATCCACCACATGGGGATGACATAACAAAGGATAAGGGTGTTGTTTTTTTATTTTCAGTAATTGGGCCCATATATTGGATATCGGTGTCTCTATGTACCTCATTTAAATTAATATTAGTCCATATGTAGTTCTTTGAAACTTCCCTGTAAAAATTTTATTCATACACATGGAGCAGTTTTTATCCTTTGATGGAGCTGAACCTAAGTTCAGAGCTTTGAGTGTCACTATGTATCCTGTGAGGGTAGGACTCAAGACATGTGTAGATCAAGACATTCTTCCGGATACGAATCTGGTCCATGCATATGATAAGGTTTCTTTGTTTAAAATGGAGTCCACTGTGTCATTTTTTATACACAGGGAAGTAGGCATTATCTCTATTTCACGGATGGATCTGGGCATAGGGTCCGTATTTCACTACATATATCATTATGATGAGACTCAATACAGACATAGATCTACAAAGTTCCATGCACCGGTCTAACCCATGCATAGGTGGGGAGGAAAATATGACATTTTCATTGGGTGGTTAGAAAAATACATAAAATCTAGGAGTCTCTACATATCCTATGTGGAAATGAATCAAGTTGTAAGTAGTTCTTGAGGAACTTTTTAGTTTAACATAATGCAGTTAGTCCATAGGTCACCCAACATAAGGGATTATGGATCTATGCAGTTTTACATTATGCGGTAAGGATGTTATGGTATAGATTAATATCATGAAACCAATACAGAAGGTTCTAGACATAGGATAGATGATTTTTTAGACCTATAATAAGAAAAATACTAACATTAAAAGAATCGTTGAAGACAAAGGCTAGTGAGAAAATCATCCCTTGATGGAGGGGAACTTGCATCTGGGCCAAATATGCAGAGTCTTGGAATCACTATGTATCCTATGATGATATTAATCAAGACACACATATTTATGATGAAAGGGGATTCCTACATTTATCTATATATAATGAAAGGGTGAGGGAATTTCATTTTTCCCCTGCAAAGTTCAGACTTTTGTGAGAAAAATTGTTAATTTATGCAATGGTCATCGTATAGTTTAATGTTATGGGATGAGGGAGTTGGAAGAATAGTTTAACATCATGTTTTAGTGACCAAATATTTACAATTTAACGTCATGTGGTTTGGATGATTGGTTCATTGTAGCTTAAATTCATGGGGTGAGAATTTTTCATCCTACAGTTTAACATCATGTAATTAGGATGTTCACTATGCAGTTTAACATTATGTGATTATGAGGTTTTATTCTATATTTTAACATCATGCAATCAGGGAATTGGATCATTTTGGATACATGACATACTTTTTCTAAAACCTTATGTTGGTGGGGGTCGTAGTTATCTGTGATTCCATTCAAATCAATGAATAAGATCTATTGGAGAAGACCATGAGTATGGCATAAGTTCCCTCCAATTTTTACTCCAGATTCATAGGAGTCTATCCAAGTATCATTGGGGTCCTGAGGACCAATACCATCCCTCCATCAAGGGATGACCAGAGGCGAACCTTTTTGTCAAAGGTTCATGCAATCCAGTTTTGGTGTATCTCCAAATAGTGCAAGGTATGAAATCTATTTTCATAGAGCCTCTCAAATTCATCAATCCATTTTTTGTTATTTTTCATCTATGGATATTTGATAAAAAATAGAAACATTAAGTGGGTGAAATTGAACTTTTTTTGGTAGGATCACCTATTTCCCATATACTAATGAGTAAGTGGTTACCTGAGTGGTGGTACAAGTCATGGTATCATAAGACCACGGGGCTTTAAAGAACTTTTTTAACCATGATTTCTTATTATTATCTACCATATTATAATGTATATTGGATATGATCTTGTTTGGAATCTCTCTATATGTTATCCATATCCTATTTGCTGGATGAATTGTTGGTCTTGATGTCATACTCTTGATATAGTTTCTCCAATTTAGCATAACAGAAAATAGTTTCATTGCCCATAAATATTGTGTGAGGGATAAAAAATCTAGTGATTATGTTTTATTTCATGAAGATGACAATTTTTCTTTTCCTGAATTCTTTAAAGGGTATGCCTTCAGTCCATTTAGAAAATAATTTGATTATTGTGAGAATACACTTGAATTTCTTAGTCGTAGCAGGAGGGTATGGTCCCATGATGTCAATTCCCCCATAAGGTGAAGGGCTAGGAGTACTTGGATATGTGAAGTATCTATAGGAGTTAGTGGATGAAAATGTAATTAGCTTGTCTGGAATGACACTTCATGGTGAATTTAGTGCAGTCTTGTATCATAGTGGTCCCATAGTATCCAAGCCTTACAATTTTGTGAGAAAGCCTAAGTCATGGACGACGTGCTCCATAAGCTATGGCATGAAATTCCTTCATGAAGACATTAGTATCATCTCCATCAATAAACCAAAGAAGGACCCCATTAAGGCTTCACTTATAAAGCTCTTTTTTATGGTTAGTTTCATCAAAGAGAACAAAGTTAATTTCTCAAATTTATATTTTTTCTCTCCTAGCCCAATCCAATGGGATCTTTCATTTTTAATGTAAGTAAAAAATGGGTTTCATCCATATAATGGAAGTACCACATGTCTTAGGGATAGGGTTGATCTCATCGATCTCATCCATGTTGGCATAAATGAGTGGTGTGACCATCTAGCAATATGAAATGTTGATGACTATTTCATCATGGTCTGGATCATCCAGAGTGGTGGCTACATTTTTCAATGCATCAGCCTAGGCATTTTGTGACCGGTGTAAATGATACAATGTTGTTTCCAAAGGCAATTCCTCCATTAGTCCCTATATGTGGTCTAATAAGGGAATCAACTCCTTCTTTTTGATATCATAATCACCATTGAACAAATTGACGACCAGCTATGAATTTACTTATATCATTAATTTTTTCACATATATGTACAGTTCCTTGTCAATCCCTTTAATGAGAGCCTAATATTCTTCCTTATTATTTGTGTACTCATCCAATAATAGGTAGGAGTTAGCCAGGACCTTCTTTGTTGGAGATTTGAGTATGACTCCCAACCCCACTTGGTTGAGCCTTGGGTCATCCATCATATTTATGGTCGGTATTCTAGATGTGTCATCAAAATTCATCTTTCATATATGGGGATCTTCTCTGATAGTGAAAACCTCTTCCTTGAGAATTTTGGTATCCAATGAATTCATTTTTGTTGAGAGGTGATTTTACAGAAAATATGCTAATGCCTAGCCTTTAATGTCTTTCTCAGGCATGAACTATATGTCAAACTACGACAAGATGACCTCCCACCACGACAGACATCTGGTCAGCATTGGAAGACTAAAAATTTACTTTAGTGGGTTTCTACGAGGGACTAAGTGAAATTTTTGGTGCTGCAGATAGTGCCTCAATTTCTTGACTGCAAATAGAGTTCCAAACAGCTCTTTTCGATAAATGTGTAATGGGTTTCAACATCAATCATGGTTTAGATGAGATAATAGAGGTTTTTTCACCACCATCATCATTCTTCTTTGCAATGAATAAACCTGGTGATTTATATAGGTATGTCACATAAAAAATGAGCAGTCTTACTTTGATAGAAAACTTTAGAACTGGTGGACTTATTAGATATTTCTTGAGACTATAAAATTATTCCTTACAATCATCATTCCATTGATATGAAACCCTATTTTCATGAACTTGGAAAATGGAAAACATTTTCCAACAAGGTTGGATATAATTAATTGAATGTAGACAAATTTTCCTTGATTTAGTAATAACTCGGTGAGTTTGTGAGGAGGTGACAGGCTAATAATAGCCTTTGTCTTCTTGGAGTCAACACTGATGCTTTGATTATGTATGATGATGCCGAGTAATTTTATTGATGTAATGCCAAGAGAACATTTTAAGGGGATTATATTCAGACTATTTTTTCACAAGTTGTCGAAGAAAATTTTAAGATCTTGTAGGATGTCAATGCATTATCACAAAAAACCACAAGGTCTTCAACAATGGATTCAAAAAACTTCCCTAGGAAGGGTTTGAATATGCAATGCATGGCATGTTTGTATATTTCACCAACATTATTCAAACCAAAGGAAATAAACTATTGAAAAAATACATACTAGTGTCCCTGAAGATGGTAAATTCTTCATCTTCATAAGAAATTTGGATTTGGTTGTATCATGAATAACTATCCAAGAAGGAGAGAGCATGATATGTGGCTATTCTATTGATCAGTAGTTCTATATTCAGGACTGGGAAATCATATTTCAGAATGTTCTAGTTGAGATCTATGAAATCAATGAAAACTATTATTTTTCCATTATTATTTTTGACAAGGATGATATTTTCCATCCAAATGGGATATTGGAACTCTTGAATGAAGTTGACCCCAATGAGATTGTCAACCTTAGCCTCTATCTTGGAAACATGTGTCAGGTGCATCCTTCTGGAAAATTGTTCATAACACCTATGATCTTCTGGAAGGTCCATGTGGTGAGTGGCCACCTCAGAATCGAGTTTTGAAATTTCTGTGTTGTTCTAGGAATATAATTCTCTATTTTTTCATAGTGAAGAGGTATATAACGTTTTATCCTCATAAAACATGGTTCCACAAATCAGTGTGGGTCGTGGATCTTTTTTATAACCATATTTATTTCTATGAGTTCAACAATAATGGTAAAGGCACCCTCCTCAAATGATTTATGGGAATCTCTAAGGTCATCATCATCCTCATCTTCCTTATATTCATCTTCTTTCTTTTGTTGTGATAGAGAAACAACTATTAATATGAGCTCTTTAGAATTTGGAGAAGAATTTGTATCTTTTTATTTAGAATATAGAGTGAATTTTTCTGACTCGGCTGGTATTGGGGAACTCTTTAGAGAGGGAGTGAGGGGTAGAGGAATTACTTCTTCCTATTCTGGTTAAATGAGTGAGGTATGGGTTTTCTAGAGCTTTGAGGATGGATTGAGTGTATTTCTATTTGAGAATTAACCATTATCTGAAGGTTCAATTGATTTTTCAACACTATTATACTCGGTACCCATGACTGATATCATGATAACTAATTAATATGCATCTGAAATTGGAATCACACACCCAAACTGGTTAGTGGGAGGCATGTATTCTTCAATGAGATATTTTAAGGATTTAGTTGATACCATTTCTAAACTGGTTGGGGTAGTGATCCAATCAAAAGTATTGGTCGAGGGTAACTTCCCTTTCTTCTCATAGAATCATACATAGATATAGTATGAATCAAATGATTCAAATTTGGCCATATTGTCATGAAACATCAAATTTTTTCCATTAATGGAATATTTGAAGCACTGAGGGTAGGATGTGGGAATCACTTATTTTTGTTTCAACAAAGGCCTTCCTAGAAAGACGTTTAATTCCGTGTTTCTTTAAACCATCTAAAATTATGAGATAGTAATGAGGTCTCCAAACCCAGTTTTAATATTTATTTTTCCTAACCACTTCTACTCACTTTTTTCATAAACCAATAGGGTTGTAGTAGATGGAATGAGGTTATACTCATTATAGCCTTGCTAATGGAGTGTTATCATTGGAATGAGATTGACTCCAAATCCATTATCGATGAAGAGTTTTCAGATATCTTCATCATTTATCCTGCTAGACACATATAAGGTTCTGATGTGTCAAGACATAATAAAGTGTTCATCTTAATATATGAAGGATATATTTGTGTTTCATTAATTATGATTGGTACCTATATGATATACATCGGAGGTAGATACATCAGCTTAAAACTCCTCGAGGCATATAACAGCTTCTATAAGGGATTCCCTAATATCTTTTGAAAAAATATGGGCATCCAGGATTGATATATTGGCTAGTACTGAGGATAACTATTTCATTACTGCATTATTCTAGTCTAATGTCTGGTGGTTCATAGCACTTGGATTCTCTTTCATAGGTTCTTTATATAATTCATCATTGGATGTAGACAGACTAACCCCCCGATATAGGAGTTGTAGGTGCTTTTGTTGTTTACAGGTTGGGATGTGAAGGTCTCCCTCTATACTGAAGGTAGTTAGACACATATTCCTATTCTAATGGATATTCTAAAATGATCAGGTAAGTGTTTCTTATGGGAGGTTCATTTGGATTTTCCAATTCCCATTGGATCAACTTAAGGGACCTTCTATGACTTTCTATGAAATTGATGGTTCGGTCAAGGGTGCGGCTATAATTATTATTTCTACCATGGTTATGTCTTCTTATATATCAATAGTTTTTGTGACATATTCCTCTAGTTCCCTGATTGGGTGTGGGGAAATCGTTCTCATAGCCATACTCATCATCAGAAAAGGGGTATGTTAATTGAATGACATTAATGGATCCAATGATCAACACCTCGTCTGATGATTAATCATCCTGATAAACTACTTCTAGTGGTACCATTTGGCTGGGTAGTTCCCATACTTTCAGATCTGATGAAATAAAATCTAGGAGGGTCAAGGATGACTTTGGCCTTGATAGAAGTACATTTTCTTGAATTTTTTCTCTACATTCCTGACCAAACTACATCTCAGAATATTGAATTTTATAAGATTGTTTGGCTAAGGACATCATCTGTGTTGTATCACGAGCTACTAGGGGCATAATTAGTTTCTTCAACTAATCTTTGAGTATTCCATGAGATTAATTGACCATTTTTTGATTCATCCAAATGGTGTGTACCAATATCCAGTGAAAGATAAAATAACATATCCGGTCATCAAGAGAAAACTCTTCATCTCTTTTTAGATCAGATAAACCTAATAAATTGCAGTTCATTGTGGCTATAAAATTTCCATGGACTTGATAACTTTAATCCAGTAAAATTTATTACTATGTTCCTCTAATTTAATTCCCCTAGGTAACCTCTAAATGTAATGTCATGGTGTGGGTGGCTGTTGGTGCCTATGGGGGGGCTACATGATTCAGTTTAGTCCTTGGAGCAGAATCAGGTGCATGGGGTGGCTTAAACATAATGGAGGCCACTTTAGATCATCCCAATCTTTTTCCAAGGTCCAGTGGAGGTACTCAGGACTTTATTTTAGTTCATTGTATGAAGTCTTCTATCATTTTTGGAAATTAAAGATAAAACCCCAAACACACAAGTATATTTTACCAAGATTAGTGGTGTTCGATTATCATCAAGAAGGTTATTGATTCACATAACTAGAATCTCATCCTAGGGAAGTGGATAATTAAAAGATTAGGTTATCCCTTTCTATCTAAAAAAATTAAGCTCTCTTTTTCTCCTGATTTTTGCAGTTTGTGAGGTCACCAAATGTTGTATTTGATAGAATTGAGATAAATTGGAAAAGGAACTTCTGATGGTGATCCTCCCATCCTATTATCGACCAAGATAGAAAACCGGTGCACCATATGAAGGATGGCCCTTGTAGAGTTCACACGAAGAACCAAAGTTTCACTGCTTCTTTTTCTCTAGGATTCCCATAATGGGATTAAAATAGGACACATAGTAAATCAGATGTTGTTTTGGGTCACCAAATCCATTGAATATTGGGAACATGAGACTCCAGAATTTTGGTGGAGGTGGATGTTACTTGCCTAATTGGGGTAGGGTTTTTATTCCAACTATACTGCTGTGTGCCTCTCCTCTATGGATTCCAATCGAGCTCCCAATGAATAGATGGTATTGATTAGTCATTGATTTGTATCTTATTGTACATGATCTTGGACATGCATAATAGGGGGAAAGATTTTACATGTTGGTTCTACTAGTACTTGAGGTGGATGTTCGATCAGGTGTATCTTTGGAGGATTTACCAGCACCCATTCAAATTGTATCTTCAATGGGGGAAATATTGATATTCGTCCATGACCGAGTACAGGTATGTCGATATCCTAGGATCTATATTTGGTGGATTCCTTATCTTTTCTTAATTTATTGGGATAAACCCTTGTGGTTGAGGTACACCCCAAAGTAATTCGGCATTGATTTTTCTCAACTCATTCATTTCATCCTTTGGCCAAGTGAAACTTTATTCAAGTGTAGGGAGCTCTTTCTCATTGAGAGGAAGAAGTGGGTCATATGTGACCTTGTTTTTATTCCTCTCATTTTCTATATTTTTTTGAGGCAGTGGTGGAGGATTGATCGAGGGAATAAAAAAAACTCGATAATCCCCTGGTTTCGGGTAAGAAAACATTAAATCTATGTGTGGATTATATTGTGGGAAGAACCATCATCTCCTTGTTCTTCCACATTTTCATAATTTTTAGTGTGACCCATAGTATTAACTTCAATTATGTACACCAATGCACAACACATTTTGTGTGGTGTACCAGCTGCTGAATGATAGTGTCTTTTTCATCCCTTATTGTATCTTAACCTTCCATTATAGGATCCACTTTAGGCTTCTTGGTTAAGGGTGAATTGAATTGAACCTTTATAAGATCATTCTATATGCCTCTATTTTAGAGGGAATGAGTCACAAGATGTGATGGAATGAGAGACCTCTCTATTTTTCTTCTTACATAAATGTGAAAAGGACTGATTTCTGTTGGGTACATGGTTGAGGTAAAACTATCCCCACCCTATGGGCTAGGGTTCCTCCCATTCTCTTGTTTTTATGCCCCATCATGTATTGGTCAATATAATAGGGTCATTTCGTGTCCAAAATTTCTCAACCCCTATGAGAAAGTAATAATCCCATACTATGGTGGTTATTGATTCTATTGTCGCATACTTGATCATGTGCATTCCCATTTGAGTGTGAATCAAACATGGTGTTGAATCTATATGTGAATATTTTTGTTTCTGAGTACCATATAAATTCTTTGTTATTAGAATCTTTTAAGTGGAAATCCTATTTAATTTTCTCAGTTTCACGGTTCATAAGTTTTCTGATGGTTTTATATCATCAGTATTAACACTTTTGGGACTTACTCAAAGATGGTTCTTGTTAAGCATGTAACATTTCCTTAACAGGGATTCCATTAGGCCACTATACGAGAATAATGGTATTAAACTATTCCATTTCTATTTATTCTTTATAAACTATGTGTGAGGTAAAATGAAAAGCTCTATGTCCTCACTATCCCCAGATATTAACACCAGACATGGTGTTGCTGATAAGGTGAGACAACTTATGAAACACATGTTGGAAAGTTAACTAAAGATCTTTCTTCCCTGTCATTGATTATGTTCAGTGTGTAGGTGAAAGGGATTCCATGTTAATTTTACGGTGGATCATTCCCAGTATCTTAACATGGTCTATGTAACCATTGTCTAGAAAGAATTTTTCTTTCAACTTACAGATAATTGTCCACATATTGAGATGAATGTTATGTATGAATTATTCTGGGAACTCTCTTACTTTGTCAAATTGAGAAGTGGTTATGGGCCAAAACATAACTGGTATGTCATCCTTGGATAATTGTATTCTCATAATCAACATATCTTTTTGTTCTTCAACTAGGGAGTCCTCTATATTATCTTCTTAACTTGGAAGCCTCTTGAGACTTTGTCACAAGTAGTGGGGATAATATGGTTATCAATGACATGTGAACAGTTCTGAGGTGGATCAGAAGATGAGAGTATCCCTGGGTGATATCTTGGTTGAGAAAGGTTGTTTCTTTTTTATTGATAGAATATGCGACATGCTTGACCCCATCCCTCAAAGTGACTTAGCATATGAGGAATTTATCTCATTAGATTCAGCAAGGGGAGGACTTTCCAACTGATATAGAACTTGACTGTAGGGAGGACCTTCTTAGTTGATACTATAAAGTCAAGGACTACCATCATAGTTTGTTTTCTGATTACTGAGATAATTTTTGCAGCGTATTCCTTAGGGAGAACCTTCATGGAAAATGATAGAAATGAGAGAACCTTCTTGCTAAATTGAAATGTAACTGTGGGGAGGACCATCATTGTTGATTCTATCATGGTAAGGACTACCATCATATCCTAATGGATAACTACATGGAGAATATTTTCATCATATACCTTGGGGAGGAATATTAGAGTAGAAAACAAAAATGGGAGGACCTTCTTGTAGTTCGGTCTTCTTGTCACTATGAGGGCTACCGTGATGATCATCATGATATTGTCTCTCATGATTGATTATTTCTTCTCCATGAAGTAATGACTCATGGTAAATTCTCTGAGGAGGTCCATCAGAGCCTCTGATAACAATATCATGGGGAGGTTTTTCACAACTTCTACTACCACTTCCATGATTTGTTAATGGATTGGAATGATCCTAAAATACCAAAGATAAGTGTCTTATAGCATTAAGAAATATAGAATATATAAGAACATGGTTTTGAATATGCTCCTTTTTTCAAATTCTATTAGTGTGATTAATTTTTGGTTTCTCTCTTTCAGGAAAATGGGGCTGCTTGCTCTGGGTGACAACCTTCATGTACGAGTGCCTGTTCGAGTGACTCTCACAGTGTTGTTAGGATATTCCGGTGAGAATCTTGAGTTCTGGAAGGAATATATGCCTGCCCGGGAGTTTCCATCATGGTGAAAAAATGTCTCCCAAGTTGGAAAGGGTATTTTTCTGGATCTAATTTTCCATTTATCATAGAATATTTTCGATATCACTCTTATATTGAAGTATGGGTGCAATTATGCTTTGGAGTGACCACTATATTGTGTAGATAAATCTCCCCACTTGGGGAGGTAGGTTTGTGGGGCCAAATACTTGATATTTACATGGACATGATTATATTTTGACAAGTCTATAGGATATTATTGGGAGTTGATGTTTGACCCCCCCCATTCATCACCAAGATGTATTGGGAGACATCTCTAGATGGAAAGGGAATATAACCACATTCCGAAGTTAGATCAGGAACACGTGCCTTATCTAGTCCTCCATTTTCTTCTTATGATTACTCGTAGTTCTCCCATGTGGGGGTAGATGAAGAAGTGTGGCCTTGGTTTAAATCTAGGATATGTCATCTTCTTTATCTGGATTCCATTGTATTTGATTGGTGGGATTCATATTCACGAGTATAGATTTTCATCAACTCTTTTCCTGCTATATTTGTCTCTCTAGTTTGATATCCATATATTGAAATTTTACTCTAGTTGTAGTTGGGTTCCACATATTTTAATGAACTTCTTCGTATGAGTTGGTATGAATTTGACATTTCATATACTTGGTTCCCACTGTATTTGACTGGTGGGATTCATATTCGTGAGTAGGTGGTTGTATATACTCTTTTTCTGCATTATTTGGATGACATGATTCAAATGTGGTAGTAGGAATTTTCACATATTCATAGATTGTTTCCTTCTTATTTGGTTGGAGGGATTTATTTGAATTAGCAAGGTTTTTTATCTTTCTGTAATTAGCCACCCAATTTTAATGGCGGGTCCAGCGAGCATTGTCATGAATTTGTTCTTGCTCATAATGTTCCACTTTATTTTCATGGTGGGATTCAAAAGAGGGAGAAGGGATATACATATACTTATAATTTTCTACCATATTTTCATGGATAATTTATTCATCATGAATTTGGGTGATAACCCATTTTTGATAGTCATATCTTTTCCCTTGGAAGGCCACTCAAGGGACCCAGGTTTGCTGGACATTGGCTGGAGCCCTTGGGGTGATATCTTCTTCAATGTGAGGATACCAGGCCACATGTCATAGATGGTGATGATTTATGGTTGGGACCCTTGGGTGGGACCCCTATTCTATAGGGATTAAATCATTAGTGAAAACATTATCAGCCTCCATATTTTATGGGAGGCACTCATTGTCGCATTCTAGGGACATGCTCCCAAAACATTTGAAAATGTACAATGGATCCACTTTATTCTAGGACGTCGACTGTCACTATTTGGATAGCTAATGTGGCTTAATATCCTGGAGGGCTTTCTTTGCTTCCTACAATGTAGGGAGAATACCATTTTGATGTTACTCGCTGACTCATGATTTTGAAGCCCAACATTAAAGAGGATGGGTGGGAAATGGAGTCATCTTATTCATCAATGAGCCGACATCCTATATCATTATTGACACGAGTATCTGAGAAATTTTTTGATATTTTATTAGATTGAAAGAATATATGAAGATTTTATGCAATATTCAAGACACGTACATACAAAAAACCCTCATCAAAGTAGAATCTCATGATCACAGGATTAATTGATGATATAGTCTAGATTTCATACACTTCAGATGTAAAAGGGGTTTAATCCTAGGTAACACTGTCACCTTGGTTACGGATTCACATCTATTTTAACATTTTTTTCTCACCTTATTTTTTTGATATGGTGTTTGGAGTGAAATGGTATGATGGGGATTGGGTAGTATATTCGTTTTTATCTTGTTAAATAGGTTCCATAGTCTAGATGTTCGTATTAGGATACCATTTTTTTCTACCAAAGGAACTTGTATGGCCTAAATGGGTGATAGCAAGGTGTTTAATGGTGAGAAATCACTGGCGTCAGGTACAATGTCTTCTAATGGTTTTCAACAAGTTTTTCTCACGGATCTCGAATCATCTAATGGAACTTATATCCATGATTCATGGATTTACTTTAAAAAGGTTGGCACTCAATGGATAACATGGTCGACAACACTTAAGAACTCATATTGGTCAAGATGATAGGAAGTTGGGTTCATCAAACCCTTTTGGGGGAATCTATTACCTATTGCGTAACTCTCCTATATATTTATGTTATGTTCATATGTTCATGAATCCTTGGTTCATTCCCAATCATGTGTCTGTGGATTACCCTTATGAAACGACTGATCATCTCAACAAATTAGTTCAATTCCAATATTCTGCATGAATGGAGAGATCTATATGTATCCAAATATCTCCATCAATGTTTCCCTTTAGTGAAAAAATAGAGATTCTTTGGGCGTTTATTGAGACAACGTTGGTTTTAATACACATGATTTGGAGCTTTGGAGTTTACTATTATCCATGGGGGATGGATGTTGTTTTGATGTTGGGATAAAACTGATGAAATGTGATTCCTACGCATCCTCATGAGATGAATCAGAACCCACGTATTTTGCAGTCACTCAATTGGACACACCACCTTTTAAGGTCATGTGATAAGGACAAAACCATATTGTTTAATTTCACGTAGTAAGGAAACTTAGGAGAAAGTGTTCGTGGTCAAGGATGGTGTGGGACTTACACTGAGGTGTCCTAAGGTAACCAAGAGAAAAGTGGTCTCTTTGGTGGATATGACCTTACTGGGAATATGTCCTAGGAAAAATTATGGTGTCTTGGGTATTGAGTTTGGACCTATTAGTGGATACTTATGTATCCTTTTTAGTTGGGAATGAAATCCGACATAGTTTGATAGTAGTGGGACTTACACATTAGAGGAGGAAAATTAAAGAGGTAATTATTAGGGCCTATATATACAGAGAATGATTGTTTGGATATGGTTGGGGATTATACTATTTAGAAGACCAATTTTTTTATGGTTGGGTATTATACCATATAGGAGGCCCATTTGGATATGGTTGGGTATTATACTATGTAGGAGGACCATTAAGATATGGTTGGAGCTTATATCATACAAGTGGACCATTTGAGGTTTGAGATAAGGATTCATGGATTATAATGAGTAGGATGCCCATTTGAGCTTTGGGATCATGCGAATTCCAAAATCAACACTATCCTCTACACCCATGTCGGTCATGATTGGTGTGAGAAACTAGAGAAAGTAGTAGATCAAATGATTACATGATATCACCCTATCTTCTAATGGATGGTGCTAGAGTCAAAATGGAGAGAGAAAGAGATTTCAATGGGGGTAGTCTCTGATCTTGTTTTCAAATCCTAAATATTAATGGTTGGTGATTTATCCAGATATCCCCTAGGTGGAGGTGAAGAGGATCAATGATGCTGCCTCTCGTGAGAAAGGCGAGGGGATTACCATAGGAGGATCGCCATAAAATTAGTTCTAGGAGATAAGGGAATGTTCCACATTGTACGTTATCGAAGAAGAATGGTCGTGGTTACTTTCAATCCATAGAATGGTGAGGTTCACATGGGAATCCTCAGGTGAAAACACACATTACCCCAGGAATATAGACTTGGAGACTTTTTATAGGTCGTCATTTTTGTAAAGATTACCCATTTGACTCTATGTACCATGAGTATGTAAACTTAAGAGGAAATGTTGGTGTGTGCGATGATATTTTCATACATGTATGGTGGCTTTAGAAGAGGCCTCAACCTGATACCATCAGAATGGTTCAAGGATATGACAATATGGGGGATGATGACAAGAAGAATGAGGATTGAATCCGGATAATAGAACGCTATGAGATTCCAATGTATGATTAGTATTTAATTACATGGGATAGGGTTCCCTCCGCATATAATATTTCTATGTAGATAAGTGTTTCTTCCACGTACCATTGTGGAATATGGATCTGAGTTCATCTCACATAGCATTTTTCTACATGGGTTCATGTTCCATCTGCATAGCCTTTTTCTCTGTAGGGCCGAGTTCCTCCCACGTAGTGTTTGGCTACCCGGGGCCTGGTTCCACCCACATATCATTTTACTATAAGGGGTTCATATTCACAAAGAGGTTATTGATTTTCATTTTGTGGGAATTACGTTCACGGGGGGTTTTGAGTTCACGAACCACTGAAGGATTTATAGTTTCTTCCTCAATGATTTGTGGCATATTTTACTTATCAGTAATCATCAAAGGGATAAATTTTGTATGGTTCCTTTGTTCATCAGAGTGCGTCTCTCCTTCCATTCATCGATAAATCTCTCTACCTCTCCCCAAAATCCTCCACTCTTGGTTCCCCTTGGGGTCTATTTATAGATATGTAGAGAAACAAGATACCGGTGTAGTCGGCCATCTACGGTTCGGTCACGTGCATTTTTTGGGGGATCCAACAAAGTAATTAGTCAGTAGGAGGGCTTTGTGGTAATCAAAATCACTACCTGTCTCTAAAAACAACTTTGTTTTGTTTTTGAGAGATGAGGATAATGCCTCTCCCCACAAAAAATTTAGTTCGGGGGGACAACATTTGAGGGAGCAGAAATCACAACCCCTTTCCACAAACGATTATCCAGTATCCACAGGTACCAAGGGTTCTACCCCTTATGAGAACCATTTCATTCATGGGTGCTTCATGGAGAGGTGGAACTCTATGCATAGAGGTGGTCTGCAAAGGTGTTTTTTTCTTTGCGGCGCCGCATCCTTCCTTTGTATATTTCGTTCCTTTGAACATTTTTCCTTAAATTCTTCCTTCGATTTGTTTTTATTCCTTTTAAAAATCAATGGATGTATCTTCCTCTTCTATGAGAAATTTTTATAACCCACCAACCATAAAAACAATAAAAATGCTAAAAGTCCCTAAAATTCCCATGATATGTAAATACCCCGAAAACCCCTGAATAACACTATGAAAATCGTAAAACCAAAAAACACATAAAACCCCTAAAAAACATAAAATGTCTAAATCCTTAAAACCCAAAAAAAATCATATAAAACCCTATGAACCTTCAGAATACCTAAAAATCCTTAGAACCCATAAAAATAAAAATAAAGACCTAAACATACCTAAAAATGTATAAAAACCTAAAACCCTGAAAGCCTTATGGAAACCATAAAAACATAAAAAAATTAAAACCCCTCAAAAATTTATAAACCTAAACACCATACAAAACCCTAAAAGACCCTTAAATACAAAAAACAAAAAAACCATAAAAACCTTAAAAACCCTTAAACCCCATAAACCCCCTAAAACCATTAAAAACTCTAAAAATTACTTCAAACCCTAAATAATATAAAATTACTATAAAACCCATAAAAACCTTAAAACTGAACAAACTCCGTATAACCCCCCAAAACCATAAAAATAATAAAATCCCCCAAAATACTAAAAAACCATAAAAAGAATAAAAATATTAAAAAATTCCCTAAAAATCCATTGAAAAGAAAAAAACCATAAAACCCCAAAATCCGTGAAGAAACCCATAAAAACCTAAAAATAAATAAAACCCTAAAAACACTGAAACCCCATAAAAAACCCCTCAATAAACTCAAAATACATAAGAATCATAAATCAAATAAGAATCCTACAAAAGACCTAAAATCATTAAAAATGTAAAAACCCTGAAGAACCCTAAGAACCCCATAAAAATAGAAAAACACTTAAAACCCCTAAAACCTAAAATATGATAAAACCCCTAAAAACCCTTAAAAGACCCTAAAACCAATAAAACCCCTAAAAAGATAAAAATGATATAAAAACCCTTTAAAACCCTAAGAACCATATTAACCATAAAACCCCCTAAAACCTTTAAATCCATTAAAAACCATAAAAATCCTAAAACAACTAAAATATAAAAAACCCCCTTTGAACTCCAAAAAACATTAAAAACTACAAAAAACATCAAAAAAACTTAATAACACCTAAGAAACCGAAAAAAATAATGCCCTTAAAATCATAAAAAAACACTAAAAATCCTCAAAATTCATAAAAACCTAAAAAACCCATAAAAATACAAAACATTATTTAAAATGCCCAAAAACATATAAAACCCTACAAAAACCTAAGAAAAATTAAATCCCAAAAAAACATCAAACCCCTAAAAACCCAATAAATTTTAAAAATCTTAAAAAAAACCCAAAAAAACCCTAAAACCCATAATTAACCTAAAAAACATTAAAAACTAAAAAACCCCAAAAAATTCCTAAAAACCAAAAACTATAAAAATAATGGAAACCCATGAAAACCTTAAAAAACTCTAAAAAACCTTAAACCACTAAAAACTACAAAAACCCTTAGAACCCCAAAAAATCTATAAAACCAAAAAAAACCCTAGAATCCCAAAAACCCTCAAAATACCTAAAAACCCTCACACCCCATAAAAATCCAAAAAAAGTAAAAAATTCCTAAAAACGTAAAAAACTCTAAAAATACTATAAACTCCAAATAAAACAATTAAGAATCTAACAACACTTAAAACCACTAAAACCTAAAAAAATGATAAAAACCCTAAAAACCTAAAACCAAAAAAACCAAAAAACCAAAAAACCCTAAAACCCCCCTGAAATCTCTAAAACCACTAAAAATTATAAAATCCCTATAAATCCCTAAAAATCCTAAATACTCAAAAAATATTTCAAAAACTCTAAAAACAAAAAAACCTGAAATTCCAAAAAAACCCCATAAAACCCTAAAAATACTAAAACCCCTCAAAACCCCTAAATTCCTAAAATACATAAAAATAAAAAACCATAAAAACATAAAAAATATTAAAACCATGAAAACCCCAAATAAAACATTTAAAACCTAAAAAGGCATAAAACCCCTAAAAACCCAAAAATGCTAAAAACCCTAAAAACCCGGAAAACCCAAAAACACACAAAATCATTAAAAACCCTAAAATACATAAAAATATAAAATACCTAATATTTATAAAAAACACCATAAAAACTCTTAAAAACCTTAAAAACCTTAAAAACCTAAAAAAAATTTACAACTTAAAAAACCCTTAAAAAAGCTAAAAAACTAAAACACATTAAAACCGTAAAAACCATAAAAATCCTAAATCAGTAAAACCCCATAAAAACCCTAAAGAAGCATAAACAAATCTGAAAAACTTATAAACTCCTAAATACATTAATAATTTCTTAAAATATTAATACTATAACACCCAAATAAAACCTGAAAACCCCGAAAAACCATAAATATCCAAAAAATCACTAAAACTACCAGAAAACATAAAAACCCATAAAAACCTTGAATAACCCAATAAAATAATAAAAACCTAAAAACATATAAATCATCAAATAATCCTAAAAAAATTCTAGAAAACTAAAAAATCCATGAAACACAATACACCATAAAAACCCATTAAAACATAACAAAACCCTAAAAATCCCTAAAACCCAAAAAACCCACTAAAAACTTAAAAATCCATAAAACCCCTAAAAACTTATAAAACTCTAAAAACCTTAATAAACAAAAAAAATCAAGATATGACACTAAAAATCCCAAAAATCAAAAAACCCATATAAACCCTCAAAATTTGTATATCCCCTAAAAACTATAAAAATATTTAAAATGCTGTAAAAATCTTTAAAGACATAAACAAACCTAAAATTATTTAAAACTCCTAAGAAAACCTTAAAAAAGTGAAACACATAAAACCCCTAAAACCCCTTAAAAACCCTAAAAACAGAAAAAATCATGAAAATTTATAAAAACATATAAAAAATAAAAAATCCATAAACCCTTAAAAACATAAAAAAAATATAAAACCTATAAACCTCTATTAGAATACTAAAAACCAAAAATCATATAAAACCCCTAAAAACCTAAAAAAATATAAAACCCCTAAATATCGTGCAAAGGTCTTAAAACCCCCCAAACCCCTAAAAATAATAAAACACTTAAAACCCCTAAAATCCAAAAAACCCTAAAAAACATAAACACCTTAATACCATTTAAACAACTGAAAATGTAAAAAACTCAAAAAAAAACAAAAAAATCTCCTAGAAAACTCAAAAAACCCAAATAACCCAAAATAAATATGAAAACTCTAAAAATTGTAAAATCACTCAAAATCTGTTAAAACCATAAAAACCATAAAAAATAAAAAATACCATGAGAATCCTTAAAAATGTTTAAAAAACCTAAAAACACTAAAATACCATAGAAAATATTAAAAACCTAAAGACACTTAAAACCCCTAAAACCATTAAAATTTCTAAAAGCCAAAAAACCCCCTAATAATCTGTACAAACTATAAAAATACCTAAAAAATCAAAAATTTGTAAAATCCAAAAAAGAAAAAACCCATGAATGTAAAAACCCATAAAACCCCTAAAAACCCCTATAAAAACCTTAATGACCAAAAAAACTTAAAACCCCTAAAAACCAAAATTCTAAAAACTAAAAAACCTAAAAAATTCCCAAAAAAACCCCTAAAATACTCTAAAACTCATATAGCCCCTAAAAACCATAAAAATCGTAAAAAATAATTAAAACCCTAAACACTAATAAATACTCTAAAAACATTTGAAACCCTAAAAACATTAAAATATATATATAACCATAAAGACACTAAAAGACTAAAAACCCTAAAACCTAAAAAACCCATAAAAAACTAAAATACCTAAAACCCTTAAAAACTCTCAAAATCCCGAAAACCATATAAAACCATTAAAATCCCTAAAAATGGAACAATCCCTAAAAATTCTAAAGAAACAAATGAAAAACATAAAGACCTAAAAACTCCTAAAACCTCTTAAAACATAAATACCTTAAAACCCTAAAAACCCAAAAAACCGGAAAGACAATAAAAACATTTTAAAACCATCGAAACCTCTAAACAACTAAAAACTCTCAAAACCCATTAAACCCTTAAAAAATTAAAAATATATTAAATTTGTAAAACCCTAAAAATATAAAAAACACTTATGACTCAAAAAACAAAAAAAAAAGATAAAACCCCTAAAACCCCTCAAAATCCCTAAAAAACCTAAAATCCCTAAAAATACCTAAAAATGTAAAAAACCATAAAACACCTGAATAATCATAAGAAAACCTTAAAAAACTAAAAACAATTACACCCCCATAAAAAACTTAAAAATTATAAACAACCTAAAACACCAAAAATCCATAAAACCATAAAAAGAACTAAAAACCCAAAAATCCATAAAACACACTAAAAATATAAAAACCATTTAAACCACTAAAAGTGTTAAAAACTATAAAAACAATAAAACCCCTAAATAACCCAAAAACCCTAAAAACCCAAAAAAAATCAAAAAACCCCTAAAAACCATAAAAACCCTTAAAAATAACCAAAAAACATAAAACAAAATAAAAATAAAAAACATTCCCCCAAAATGGATAAAACATAAAAAACCATAAAAACTATAAAAACTACAAATAATATAATAAAAAGATTAAACAACTTAAAAACCTTAAAAAATCTAAAAACTATAGAAACCCTAAAAACCCTAAAAACAATAAAAACTACTAAAAACCACTCAAAACCCATAAAAAACCTAAAACCCCATAAAACATTAAAAACCATTAAAAACACTAAAAAGCCTTTAAACTCGTAAAAATTTCAAAGAATCTAAAAATGTTTAAAACCCTCAAAAACTCAAAAAAATACCCTAAAACCACAAAAAACAAAAAAAATCCTAAAACTCTAAAACCCCACAAAATCCCTACAAACTGTACAAAAATATAAAAATTCTAAAAAATCAATAAAAATCCCTAAAATCATAAAAACCCTTAAATCCCATAAGTCTCTAAGAAAACCTTAAAAACACTTAAAATACCTAAAAATCATTAAAATGAAAAAAAATCATAAAAACCCTAAGAAAGCACATAATTTCTAAAAATAAAAAAAACATACAAAAATTATAACATCCATAAAAATCCCAAAAAAACATATAATCTCTTGAACCCATGAAAACCCTCTGAAAGCCGTAAAACCTAAATGAACTAGAAACCCTAAAAACCAAAAAAATTCTAAAAACCCTAAAGAAACTTCCAAACACTAAAACCCATAAAACCCCCTAAAAACTTATAAACCTATAAAAACACTAATACCCACTAAAAACACTAAATAAATTTAAACCCTAAAAAATAAAAAAAACTTCTGAAACCATAAAATCGCTAAAAACTAAAAAAACCACTAAACCCCAAAAAACATAAAACCATAAAACCCCTTAAAAAACCTAAAACCCCTTTAAATTCCATAAAATAAAATAAAACAATAAAAATAAAAAAACCCTAAAAATCCTCAAAATTGAAAAAAAACCATAATCACCCTGAAAACCCATATGAAAACCATAGAAACCTAAAAAAACTTAAAACCCCTAAAAACCTAAAAATGATAAAATCAATAAAACCCTAAAAAACACTAAAAATCCTAAAACCCCTAAAAAGCCTAAAACCCCTTTAAAAACCTAACCACCCCCAAAAAATCCATGGGAATTTAAAAACCCCTAGAAAAACAATAAAAACCTAAAAACATTTTAAATCCCTAAAACCCTGAAAAAAATGAAAACCATGAAGAACCTAAAAGTCACTAAATCCCCTAAAATCCAAAAAAAAATCTTAATACTCCTAAAACCCTTAAAAACCATAAAATCTTATAAAACCCCTCAAACCCCACTGAAACACTGAAACTCCATTGAACCCCTAAAAATGATAAAAAACTCTAAAAAACCATAAAACCCTAAAACACCAAAAAACCCCAAAAAACCCCTAAAACCATCAACACCCCCTCCCAAATCCTGAAACCATTAAACCTTAAAAATCTAAAAAAATCCAAAAAACCATAAAAATCCTAAAAACCCCTAAAAATCCCTAAAAATATAAAAAATACTAAAAACCTAGAAAAAATCTAAGAAAATATTAAAAACCTAAAAATGAATAAAAATACTAAAAACACTAAAACCCTAAAAAAACACTAAAAACATAAAACCCATAAAAAATAAAAAACACCTAAAACCCCATAAAAATAACAAAACCATTAAAAAATAAAACCTTTTAAAACCCTAAAAACATTAAAAAAATCTAAAAACCATAAAACCTCTAAAACACAATAAAAACCCTAAAACACCCAAAAACTATAAAAAACCTAAAACATTTAAAAATCCATAAAAACCCTAAATACCAAAAAAATCCTAAAAAATACCTTGAACCCAAAAAAACAATAAAAAATGAAGAAACCCTCAAAACCCTAAAAATCATAAAAACCTAAATACCCTTAAAAACCCTAAAAATATAAAAAACGCCAAAACCCCTAAAAAATCCTAAAAAACCCAAAATCCATAAAACCCCTAAAAACCATTAAAATCCTAAAAACATATAAAACTCTTAAAAACACTAAAAACTCTCTAATTCTTTTAAAATCAATGTAATGTTAAAAAAAATCTATAAAAACATTAAAACCCTAATTATAAAAAAAACCCAACACTACCAAAAACAATAAAATCCTTTGTATGGTTCTGAAAAATCAATAAATGAAAATAGAATATTCCCATAAAATTTAAGAATGAAAGAGATGCTTATTGGGATGAATATTGGAGGAAAATATTGAAGGAATCCAATTTGGAAAAGGAAGCAATCAAGTCCATGTACTGGTTATTGGGAAAGGTATGTAGAAGGCACATACTATGAACCAAGTGGTACGTAGATAGTTGGTGAAGCGTTAGTCGATGAAGCGTTGGCCAGTGAACCAAGAAGTTCGCGGAATAAATGAGGAATGGCATTGGTCATCCATGATCCACATCGTTAGAGGAATGGTGATGGAGAAATTCCACTCACTTACCATGGACCCACAAACCTCATCATTAGTGAAAATGTGATGGAGAATTAAGTCAAGGTGCACCATCTCTATTGACCGAGAAGTTTTTTTATGAGGCATGGATGGAAGTGTCCCACAATCTGCATCATTTGTAGGAGTGAGGCAGTGATTTTCCCCAACACGAACCGTAACACCACAAATATCAGTTGAATGAGTCATCCTCTGGTTATATGATCCCTCCATGGGATTCCTCAAAAGGTGTCATGTTACTCATAGATACAGCCTACTCGACACTCTATAAAAGGACCCCAAGGGGAGTTGAGGAATTGATCAGATTTTCAGGGGAAGGATTAGATTTAATGATTGAAAGTCTTTGAAGGAAAACAACTGACGAAGTGGGAAACCATGAACAGTTGCCAACATTTATAAATGTGATGCAAACCATACAAAGAATAAATCAATAAAATATGGGTAAATAGAGAACCTAAAAAGAAAATTGTGAACCATACTACCTTTGTAGATGAAGATCATGTGATCTATAAGACCAATTCCCCTTCTTCAAATAGGCATACTATATAAAACATAAGTGTGTGGATGAAACCCTACCTTGTGGGGTGTTCCACCGCACTGAGTGACTCTAGTGCCACGTACCACCCTGGTATGTGGACGAAATATGGTTTTGAATACCACCCCAGAACACATACGACATCCAGGTCCACGTATCACCCCATTAAATGGACAACCCTTCCACCAACATAGAAAAATTCTATGCAGAGTATACCCCACCCTGCAAGAACAAGAGGTATGCAGAGTAGGGTCCGTTTGGGCTTTCCACCTTCTAGTTCCACTCATGCCCTTTTGTTTCCATACCATCCTTTGAATCCTCTTTGCAAACCGGTCCATCTACAACAGATCAAAGCCTCATCCAAATCCACCAAACTCGTATGAAAAGGCTATCAAACGCATCAGTGTGCCCTTCTGAGTCTACATACCCATTGTAAGAAGATTCACAAAGGTAATCCCCACATTGGAACGGACCCTAGGAATGTTCTTAAGTCTACACTCCCATGGTAACCTAGATTCTAACCTAGGGATAACAATGTGGACCTCCCTATTCGATGGATTAAGGGTGATAACTGTCTTTTTTATTTAATTAGGGACTATGATAAGTTAAAGGAATCACACTTTCTTTTTTCTTTTGATGAGAAGCAACATTCAACCCCTTTTAGAGAACCCATTTCAGAGAATCCCACCTGGAGGAATCTCCTATCCTTTCATGGAAGACCTAATGAACATCAAATTCATTTCACATTTAAGGGTTCATTGTTCCTCACCCTCATCCATTGTTGACCTAACATCTTTCATAGTGGGCTCCACCTTTTCCATCAAGGGACAAGGGAAAGTGTGTGGTTTGTCAGATATATCACTTCCTCTTGTTACTCACAGTGGGTATAACTCACATGGTCTTAGAGGTGAACAATGATTATGTAATCCACACCATCTTTTGCCAAATTAACTATGAAACCTCTAATTCCTACTCTAGAAATGATATGTAGGAAACCTTTCTAAAGGACTATGTTCAAGGGAAATGTTTTTAAATGTTAGTCCTAGTAAGAATGTTCCCCCAACTCACTCATGAATCCTCCTTAAGTATAATCCCTAACGTGACTCATCCATAAAATTCCTCCTCTATGGTGTAATCCCCAATCATGTGTCCACCAAAGGGAATGTATCGTGCATATTTCCCATCTATTGTACCATGAGAACTTTGATTCCTAACTAAATGGGATACATAGGAAGCCTCCTTGAGGTCCAAACCCAGCATCCAAACCACCCTAGTATCCTCCAAGGCCACATCCCCAGTAGGGTCATATTCACCCAGGTGAACGAACCCTTCCTTGGTATCCTGGGATACATCGGTGTAAGACCCAAATTGGATATTAACTAGGAAACTTTCACCTAGATGTCATTGTCACATGATTCTCAACTACACGGATGCGTCCTCATCACCAGACCATAAAAGTTGATGTTCCCATTTTAGTGTTGCTAAACTATATGGTCTATGATTCCTCATACAAGGTTACATAAGAATCCCATCTCATGGGTTCAATACTGACATCAAATAAACTTCCATCCTCCATGCATATCGATAAACTATATTGAGCCTCATCATAGGGACTACAATATCGTTGTGTCAACGATTGTTAATCTATGTGCATCCATGATTGATCTTATAACTCAGGGATAATATGTGGACACACTCTTAGGGAAATAAACAAGGATTCATGAACATATTAACGTTTTTTAAATATATAATTGATTCCCAGAGTAGGTAGTAATTCCACCTGAAAGGGTGTGATGAGCCCGACCAACCATCCTCTCAACCAAAGGAGTCCACAAGTGTTGTTATCCAAATCATCATCCAACAATAACCTAACTTTAAAATGTAGGCTAATGAATCATGGATATCAGGGACATTGGGTGTTTTTGGATCTAAGAATAAATCCCTTGGAGACCATTCAGGGACTTCATACCCGACACGGAATGATTTCACATATATTCAACCCCCCTGAAATCTCCCACATGGACCATTCAACCATGGAATATTCTTTATAATATATTATGGACACATTTCCCAGGACTGGGGAAAATATATCTCCCAAAAAATGGGTCATAACGTGAATCAGGTTTGTGTAGTGGTACGACATGAGTCAGGATAAAAAAATGGTGAACTTGATGTGAATATTTTCCCAAGGTGGTAGATTACCCCACCTTAATCTCATTTCACATTCAAAAGAAAGTGGTCAATTAAGAAAAAAACTTTCACATGTGATCATCAGATTCTACATTGATTAGGTTTTGTTGTTTGTATATATCATATATATTATCGTAATTTAGCATAGATCTCTCTGATCTAAATGGAATCTCAATAAATTTCTCAGACCCGCATGTCAAAGTCCCCACATGTGGTTAAATTCCCAACAAAAATAGGACCACCACACCTACCTAGTGTCTTCAACACTAGGATATAAAGACAATGATCAATGAATTCCATAAAAATGGTACACACCCCATATTGAAGGTCTCAAGGTAGGCCCTATAATCGGTGAAATATCATCAACCTCCTCTTCAGCCTCGATCAAATATCTAGCATTGGACGACCCCACTGGCCATCTTCAACCGCTTTTGGATCCTATCCCTATAGAACTATAAAGAGTACCTCCCTAATCTTAAGGAATAAGATGATGTTGAATCCAATGAATTTATCCCAAATTCACAATAACCCCTCTCAATGGCTCCTAAAGGAGGATGTTTCCACTAGCGGTATACAACCTTTTATTCTCCCTCTAAAGAGAATCACATGTTGAGGGCACCGGTTTAAGTCCAATAGAAATGGGACCCTTGTATTTCCCATTTAGGGAGGAAAATGCATAATAAAGAAATGGTTATTTCCCCAGTTTGTGAGGACTAGGTCTACCACACAAATTATGCGGCATGTAACGGGAATGCATACAATCCTGCGCCTCCTAATGAAGCTCACCACAAAAATATAGTGGCAATTTTTGAGTGGATTCATACCTTGCTCACTTCTATGAAGCCGACCCTATAAATAGGATGACACAATATGAGAAAACACACATTCCCTCTAGTACTCTCTATTCCTACCATGCAGACTATGCGATAAATTATAGGTAGATTCAAATCTATACCAATACGTAAGAATCCCATCATCCAAACAGAATGAAAACTAGTTATAAGTAGGCACAAATCCCAGATGGCGTAAAACAAGCCTTATATCTAAATAAGGTGTAATATTATGGGATGTAATAAAAAAATAAGTACATATGAATTCCACTAGCCAATATGGTGGTGATAAATATGTATCTACAAACTCCTGCCTAATGCAATGAAGGCCACCAGCAAAATACAGTTGCAAGAAAACATGAACAGTGTCAAATTTCTATAGATGAAAATAATTATTGTGAGAAAAATATAGTGGCCAAAAAGTAGATTCAAATTATGTTTAATGAATATAAATTCCACCAGTGATATACAGTGGAAACCAGAGAAGATAGTTAGCTATGGACCCCTTCCTCTACCCCGATATTGAAAAACCGCCAGTACCCACCGACAACTCCTGGGGGATTGGAGCAGGCACAAACTCCTGCTCTGAAATCAGAAAGGGTATTTATACCTATTCTATCCAAGTACATATCTCAAAACCGTTCAGCCATGATGGGGGATTAAAAGTCGATTCCAAACTATATCCTACAGACATGTCAAGTTATTATTATGTAGGCAGAAAAAGTGAGGAGTTGGGCCCCCGACCTGGTCTCCCTGGGCAGGGTGATCTATCCACCAAATCATATAATCACTATAGAGAAGACCAACTTCCATGCTCCGATATCTAAGGGTCGATGAAAATATTCCATGATACAACGACACTAGAAAAAGAACAAATACTCATTCCAACTGGGGGACATCGATCCAACATGGTGGCCACTCCAGGGTAGGCATATTCTCCTACAAGAACACAAGATGCACATTTGTGTATCCTATAAACATCACAAGAACCAATAGAATAGGTACCCATACATTACGGTCTTTAACAACATTAGGAAGCCTTAGTTTCCTGCAAGATATCACCCAAAAATGAAAGGTTCCAAAAGAAACTAGAAAATGAAGAGTATACTCATGATTATACTATACTAGAAGCTAGCATTCTTGGCTCCATAAAACATTTATCAGTAGATGATCAAGAACCTATCAGTTCATTACCAAATTATAAAGGTGGATGTAGTACCAGTAATGGTCCTCCCTACAATGTCACTACCAGTAGCTCTGAAGTTCTTCCCCAAAGCACCCACGGGGACTTACTCTATGGTCTCGAAATGATCGATCATGAGAGTGCATCTCATGATGCATGTCAGGGTATCCCTCCCCTTGAATAGAATATCATAGAGAAAGAAGGACCTCCCTTTGCTGTATTCCACCCTAATGGTCCTTCCCAAGGTGTACGATGTAGATATGCTTATCCCTGTAGTCAGATGTCAATCTGTGATGATAGTCCTCACTATAACAACAATCACTACGAAGGCCCTCCCTATAGTGTCATCAAACAACGAGAATCTCATCCCCTCATTGTAGTACATCTTGGAGGACCTCCCCAGAATGTACACTATTTATACTCTCCCTACAATCAGTTATATGATGGTAGTCCTCACCATGATAGCAGTTATTGTGAAGCCCTCCCCTAAATGACGCTAAGCATCAAGAAGGTCATCCCATTTTCCCCCCTAAAGCTACTCCTAGGGTATACACTATAAAATTCTTCTCTATAGTTGGAAACTACGATATGATGGTAGTCCTCACCATCATGAAACCGACTTTGAAGGTCCTCCCCATATTCAAAATTTACACTAGCGAGAAGGCCCTCCCCTCATCACGAAAAATGAAAGAAATCCCACATATGATGAGTTGCTTGAAAAAATGGAGTACAACCTATGTGATGCTCTCTCCATGACCAGAGATATCCTTTCTCAATAAGAGGATGGCCCAGGTCCATGATCATCTTCCAAGCCACCCTCATACCATTCAAATATCAATAAGACTCCCACCAACCCCACTTCTTGGAACAAACTAATCAAGGAGAGGTCAAACCAGGTAGATCAAGCAGAAGAGTCCCTAGAGAATCAACAATAAGATGTGTTTATTATGAGAAAAAAATATATAGGGATGAAATACCACTAATTTATTGTCCCATGACCACTTCTTAGTTTAACATTCCAAAGGATTTGTCAGAAAAATTTATGTATTACATTCTCATCAATATCTAGATGACTCTCTTCCAGTTAAAAGAAAAGTTTTTCCCCTACTATGGGTATGCAGATCATGTTAAAATAATGGGAGATATTCTTTGTCAAATCAACCTAAAGGCCATTCTGTATTCACAATGTCCACAATTATAAAGGAAAAAAGAAGGACCTTGGGATGGCTTGCCTCTATGCACTTCACAAGTTGCGATGTCTTATCAGCGACGCCCCTTCTGGTGTTCTTATTCGGGGATGGGGAGAACATGGAGACCGACACTTCACCCCACATTCCATCCTGCAGAACTCACTAGAAATGATATCTTGTAAATTAATTACCCAAATAAGATAGTCAAACGAAGTCCCTACTTTGGAATGGTGGAACACACGACAATATCTGACCTTGAGTAAGTCTCAAAAGCATCAGGACTGATGAGAGAAAGCCATCAAGAATCTCATGAACCATGAAACCCAGATCATATAGAAAGAATACAGTTTAAGGGAGGCCAATAAATGTGAAATTCTAATGACCTACAAAGTAAACAATTCACGTGCAGACCTGACACCATATCTGTCTCATATTCACATGGGAATGTGTGAGATTAAGAAGGAAGAAATCATAGTAGCATCTTCTATAAATTGGGACCATCTCCATCCCATAGGTCTAGGAGAATTTTTAACTAAAAATTCACCCATAAGACCAGAAAATCTGGGCCGAGTACTATCAATAGAAGAATGGTAGAAACCCCATCCTTCTGGTTTGGGGGTGTTTTTACATCAATTTTCCACCCAACGAACATCTATCTTCTCCCATTTAGGAATAAAAATGGATATAAAGTTCAACCATTACATCCCATCCCATGACTTGCATCCCCCAAAATAGAGGTGTACTACAAGGTCATATCAGGTCTCTTTCGAGTAACTCTTCACCAAGAATCCCAAATAGTGTCACAAAATGGCAGGAAAAGATCCAACAAAGGATGTAAGAATCTCTCCTTCAATTTATCACATAGTATGTCACCTCAAATGAGGTATGAATCAATGAAAGCTGTAGACATCATCCCCCCCAGACCTCGTTGAAAATAATATAAATAATGTGGAAACTGGAGAAGATGGTTCCGTCTTGGAGATAGTGAACACAGATCCTAGAGGTGTGCACACCTAAAACCAAAGATTTTACTTAAACTTGGGTCCTACTCAGTCAATAATCCATTACATCTCATGATTATCCTCAATAATGAGAATAATAAGAGTAATGTATATGACCCACCCCCTCCACCCTGTGAATATGACTCTCCTATACTTGAGGAGAGATTCACTCAATAAGCGGAATAAATGAGAGATCTGACGTGAATCAACACATAGCTACTAAGATAAATACATCCTACTGGGAATTTTCCTTAGGTGGAGCGTCAACACACAATTCCATCAAATGTCCTTCTACCTCACGGGCTCATCCACATGATTGAAACAAGCCTTCAAGGATCATTTAGGGAGGTGTTGGGAACATCAGTCTACCTGAACCCAATACCAAAAGGATATAAATATTTCCCACAATTAAGGAATAAATCCTAATAGATCAATGCAAATCCACAAAGGATTCCCCCATCTGGGTATCCTCCTCAAGATTCAGTAGTTCTGAAACATCCAATCTTGCCTCCTCCTACTCCTATTCTTACTCAAGTCCAAAAGAACATGAATCAAGGGCACTTAAATACCATCTATTTATTAACAACACTAATGGAAGCAATATAGGGATTACACACATCAATACAATTGGAACAGAGGCCTTACCATGACTGGATGAGCCACATACCACCTCCACCAAATTTCGGTGATCCCGTATTTATAGTGTTTAATGACTCAGGGGACCTGGAGAAGCATCTAATGCACTACTCTCCTTATTGTGATCCAATTATGGGAACTCTTTAGCAACATAAGGTTGTGAAGCTTATATGCTTTGTAAAAACTCTACAAGGTTTATCATTTTTGTGGTACACCTGTTTACATGATAACTCAATAACAAGATGGGAGGATCTCTGACACCAATTCTTGTCCCAGTTAAACTCGATGTTCCCCAAAACAACAGTTAGTGATATCAAGAATTGTAAAGAGAGATAGAATAAGAGAGCCTCAGACTTAATCGCTAGATGGAAAGTTCTAACTTACTCCTTGAATTGACCACTCCACCAAGATGATATTCTTGCCTATTTCATCAATAATCGTTGAGATGGGATGTGAATGCCAATAATTCCTGTAATGTAAACAAGTGGGTTCAAGGAATTATCCTCCATCACTCAAGGGATAGGGGATTACTTTCAATGGACTAATATCAAGTCCTAGGTAGCCACATCAGCCCTAGTAAAAAGAGTAGGGACAGATGAAGCAGCTTCTATCTTACTTAACCCACCCCCTGAATTGGCCTAGCTTTAAGGCCCCCACCAAACCCTATAGGGACCTCTGGATGTCATCATCCACCCCTGACCCATCAATATGAACAAATCAGGTCCAATATAAACAAATTCAAGGAACATAGAATTAAAGTCTACCTGTTCCGAGATGATCAAGTCTGTAACTACTTCATAACTTCCATGAATTGCTAATTGCTTCGGCTTCAAGAGCCAAAGCAGGTTATTAAAGTAGGTCTTGATGAATGGCCATATTATTACCCCTTTTATGAAATATTGGGATACTGTATCAAGGAGTGTTTTTCCTTCAATTAAATTCTATAAAAGATGATAGATTCCAGAAAGGTCAAGCTGGGACCACTGCCAGTTCAAGTGGCATATGATTCCACCACTGATCCGAATGGAGAATGGGATTAGAAAAAGGTTTTCAAAAAATAGAACAAAAGTTTTATGGTTGAATGAAATGTAAAATAGTCAAAAAAATATTAGGGAATACTCCAAGTATAACAAAATAATCCATATGTGCCTCTAATAGATTCTAATAAAACACAACCATCATCCTCGGCTCCACAATCCTCTAGAGGAATGCTACCCTAAAAGCAGTCGAATCAAAAGGGTGGAAGGAATGTGAAGGAAGATGAACTAGCACCAAATACATTATTGGATTTTACACTCTAAGATTTCATTACATCAAATATGAATAAATAGTTTTCACCCTGCCAAACGGTAAAAAATGTGGCAAGTGATGAGGAAAAGTTGTCATTAGAAGAGGAGCTGTTTTTTTTGGATCCATTAATGTCATCCATTTGATAGATCCTTTCTTCAAAGATGATTATGATTCTCAACCATAATTCTTCATACCCAAACAGGTAGATGTAGGAAGAAGCCACATAAGCTTGGGATGTCAATGGTGATGTATCCATGGAGGAAATAAAGCTTACGGTCGCAAACCCTCTCAAACTGTCTACATTTTGGAAACCTGCGGAAGGACCCTCCGGTGGATCCGACAGTGATAGAAAAATCCTCCTGCCCCCATAAAAGACCAACTCAGTCCAATTCTCTTAAAATATTAATAATAGAAAGAACAAATGACTAATTTTTCTCTTCATGTGAGCATATCTACTAGATCCAATCCGTAAAGGACGGAAGCTACTCCGGTTTCGGTACTAAGGGTAGGCTCGTCCTCATCAAATGCTCAATCCCCTAAAGTGCTTGTGAAAGGGCATCCCTAAGCTATTAAGTGCTGACCTTTAGATCATAAATATGATATTCTGAAATAGATAGCTTTAATGAAAACTAAGATCTCAATCATGGATGCACTAAATCTATGGGTAGATCTTAGGGAAGCTCTCATAGAGGGTTTACTATGTCCCTTAGAGTTTTAAGCTGAATTAGTCACCGCTAATGTCTACCAGACATAGATCAATCCTACAAAATGTCATGCAATTATCTCATTCACAATTCAAGATGATGACACCATAATAAAGGACACATAAAACCTTTATATGTGTCTAGAATGATAAATGGAATGGATATATGAAAAGTATTCATCGAATTTGGAGCTGGGGTTATTCTCCTCCCACTACAGACACTTCGTTAGCTAGGATGCAATGAGGATGATCTGACACACTACACCACCACTCTTTTGGGCTACGAAAAAAGAGATTAGAAGAAGTTAGGCCCAATCAAGCTTGAAACCCAATTTGGTGACCTCACAGCTCAGCTGTAATTTCAATTGGTCCATAATAATGTGGAATTTAACACCCTACTAGGGAGACACTTTCTTCATAAACATGTATAAATCACCTCCTCTTACCATCAACGCCTCATGTATAACATCAATGGATAGAGTAGGACACTGCATGTCGATAAGGCCTCGTTCGAGTCCTAGAAGTCACAATATATTGATGTAGGGTTCTATGAACTAAAGGGAAACAACCCTCAACTAATGGAATCAATGTGTTTTCTACCTCAAATAATTTAGAAATGGTTCCCACTGATTTCCTCAAGCAGCTCAAGGAAGAATATGTACTTCCCATCAATCAGATTGAAAACATAAGTCCAAATTTTGATACATATTTAATAGTACTCATTATTTCAGTTATGACTTCCTACCCTAATAATGTTAAAAGGCTCGTTGAATCCCAAGATAATGGGGAAGGTTCATATGAAAATACCCCCAAACTATCCTCAAAACCCTATAAAATTCATGCCTCACTACTAAGGTGGGAGGAAATGTCTCATCCCTCAAAGAAGATGAGGGAACTCTTTCACCCCTTAATGTATCTTCTATGGGTAATTTCTAGACAATGAAAACAACTTCACTTCCAAAACACCAAAATTGTAAATCCTCCCTCTACTCTAGAGAAATCGTTTCAAGGATTGTTTCCCTATCAGAAGACAAAGAAGAAGATGATGAGGATGTTGGGGAGGAGTAAGAAAAAAACATAAGGTATTCCCCTTTAGAATTTGAGGGAGTCATTTGAACCACCATTGACAAACTCAAGGAAATAAACTTGGGTACATAAGAATTCCCACAACTTAATCTGGTTAGTGAAACCATGCTTTCCAAAGAGAAAGAGATATACTCCTCTTTCATGAAGAAAAATCAAGAAGTTTTTGACTATAATTATAGTGAAATTCTAGGTCTTGTCCAGAGGTGGCCACTCACCACATGGACCTTCCAAAAGATCACTGTGGTTCCAAGAAAGCCACCAGAAGGATGCACTCGACACATACTACCAAAATAGAGGCTGAATTCGACAGGCTCATCATAGATAACTTCATTCTGGAGGTCCAATACCCCATCTGGTTAGAAATAATTATCCCCTATCAAGAAGAAGAATGAGAAGATCAGGGTCTGCATCAATTTGAGGGACCTTAATAATCGCTGCCTAAAAGAAGATTTCCCAGTCCCAATCATAGAATTATTGATTGATGAAACTTCCAGATATAAGGCTCCCTCTTTCATGGATGTCAATTCATGATTTAATCTAGTCAAAATTTCCCAAAAGGATGAATAAGAAACTACCTTCGGGGCTCCTGAGGGAGTGTTTTTCTATAAAGTAATTCCTTGTAGTTTGAAAAATGTCAGTGCCACATATCATCACGCCATGCACCGCATTTTTAAACCCTTCATGGGAAAGTTAATATAATTTTATGTTAATGATATAGTGGTTAAATAATGAAAAATATCAAACCATATGGTGGATCTTGAAATTTTCTTCAATAAACTAATATAGCACAATCTGAAAATTAACCCCTTGAAATGTGCTTTTGGTGTCACCTCAGGGAAATTATTTGGCTTCATCATATGCCATTAGGGAATCAAAGTTGACCCCAAGAAGAAAAAGGCCATACTTAGAATGTCACCACCTCATATACTAACAGAGTATAAAATAATCTAAGGAATTCTAGATTATATATAGTGCTCCATAGCTATCCTTGTAGGAAATTTTTTTCTATTCACCAGGTTGATGAAAAAAGGGGTAGAATATCAATGTACTGATGATTTTTAGGAAGTATTTGACAATATCAAGATGTATATCCTGATTCCATCGGTGATAATTCTTCTTATTGAAGGAAGACCACTCATTTTATATGTAACATTCTTAGGGTGATCTCTAGGTGGATTCCTTTCCAAAAATATTGATATCAGAATCGAGAATAGTCTTTATTATCTCAACCGAACCATGATTAATGACGAGACTCGTTATTCAAATATTGAGAAGAGATTCCTTGCTTTAATATTTGTGTTCTAGAAGCTGATACATTATTTTAAGAACCACAAAGTCCATTTGGTCCAACGTAGAAACCCACTCAAGTACATTCTCAGATTTCCAATGTTAACTGGAAACCTTTCATGGTGGGTGGTCATCCTGTAGTAGTTTGATATATGGTTCATACCACAGAAGCTATCAAAGGCCTAAAATTAGAATATTTACTTACTGACCATCCCTTAACTGAAGTGACCCCATCATATGATGAGATACCAGATGAGGAAGTGTTCACTATTCAATATAACTCCTAGATGTGTGAAATACACTTCGTCAGTACTTTTAGAAGCCTGACAGGAAGAATAATGGAAGACCCCAAATTCAGAAATGTGGGTTTGAGAGTCATACGCATATCCCTAGAAAAATAAATTCTCCTATATTCCTTCCTATTTTCTGAAGGATTCACAAACAATGAAGCAGAGTACTGGGCCCTTATTACAAGCCTAGACCTATCACTCCATGAACAAGCTGAACACTTGAAGATAGAAGGATATTCAGAACTGGTCATCAATAAAGTAAATGGTGACTATTCTATTTAGAAAGGGGGGTTTTCCCCTTTGATGAACCATGTTCGAGAACTGGTGGAATAATTCCCATTAGAACAAACATTGACTTATGTTCCCTATTCACAAAATGAACAAGCTGATGCATTTGAAAATGCAGCCATAGCATTGGATGACCTGATTTGGAATGAAACAGTCATTAGTATTTCCCACCTATGGATGGTTTTACCATTCATTCAGGAAAAAAATGAAACTAATGAGATCAGTCCCACATCTGATCTGTATGGTTATACCACATGTTGGATGACTCTCATTCTGGACTATCTTCAAAATGGATAACTCCCACTATATAAGTCTAGAAGGGAATTAATATGAAGAAGAGTAGTGAATTTCATGTTTGCGATGGCACAAACTGGAAAAGGTTCTTTATAAGTGAGGCCTTGATAGAGTCTTTCTCAGGTGCATTGATGGAGAAGAGACTATTTTTGTCAGGAAATAAGTACATTCCAGTACTTGTGGGTAACACTAGTTAGCATCCAAACTCTCTCATCAAATTATAAGGTTGGGATAATATTGTCCCACCATGATGCATTATTATTTCGATTTCACCAAAATGTGTCATTCATCCCAAGTCAATGAAAATTTCATCCATCTACTCCTAGAGTTACTTCACATGACCAAATACTCCTGGCCATTCTCTATATGTGGAATGGATTTCATCGGACTATATCCTCCCTCCACAACTAGATAATTCAAATATATTCTCTCAAAAAATCACATCTTTTCCAAATGGGAAGAAGTTGCACCTCTCAATGATTTTAGGGGAGATATCATTGTACGCTTTCTAAAATCCAATATCATCACTAGATTTGGTGTCCCCCATAAAATACTGATGGAAAACGATTACAATTTCTACTCAGTATAATTGGACAAACTCTACCAAGAGTTTGGTATTAAAGGGAATCATTTATCTCACTACCATACATCAGCCAATAGACTGATAGAGGATTTCAATAAGACCCTATCAAACATACTCTAAAAGATGGTAGAAAGGGATAATAAATCATGGTCAGACAAGATTCTCCATGCTATTTGGGATAACCAGACCACAACCTGCATCGCTACTTAAGAAACCCCGTACTTCTTAGTATATGGGATGGAGGCAGCTCTACCCATTTAAATTCAACTACTATCTCCCTTTATCAATGTTTGTGATAAACTATTTGTAGATGATCAATCTATAAGATGGTTGGATGAGTTGGAGTGGTTGGATGAGAAAATATTTCACACTATACACCATATAAAAGTCTTCCAAAATCTGAATGCATGAGCCTTCAATAAGATGGTTCAACTCTGATCTTTCCTAGAAGGAGACATGGTGTTGGTCCTCAGATCCCCAATGATTCTTGGGAATGAACCTCAAATGTTGGAGAAATATAGAAAAGGACTATATGTTGTAAAACAATTTTACTCTAATGGATCTTATTCCTTGATATCAATGGATTGATAGCTCACAATATCCCCATCAATGCGAGGTTACTAAACTATTACTTTGTGTTTTTATGATGATGTCATCTTAGCTAAATGACAATAAACTATGCAGAACCATCAATGTCATTTCCACATGACATTAAACTATATGGAAGACATCCTTTCCATGGGATGTTAAACTGTATGGAATACATCTTGGTCGTATGAAAATAAAATGCCCAAAGAAGTCGTTCATGTTGCACGACGTTAAACTACTCAACATCCCCAACTTAGCTACAAGATGTTAAACTACATAGAGGTATATTCATCCATACTTCATAATGTTAAACTACATGGACCCAAAATGTCTCTCACCTTGGGGGACATTATCTTTAGCATCAGTCACCTACCATGCCACACTGCAGAACTACATACTGCTTGATTCCCATCTACCGACGGGATACATAGGGACACCAAGATCTTTCATCCTGGTCTATCCACCATAAATAAATATGACCCCCCTTTCCTATGCATAGGTTAGACTAGTATAGGGAAAATGTTTTCTAGAACTACTTGTTCCTTGATTCTTACCCTCACAACATACATAGTGATGCCCTGATTCTTCATCCTGGTCTGACCACCTCCAAAAGAAAAAATTCCTCCTTTCCCTAGGAAAAGGTCAGACCTATGTGGGGATTTTCTTTGTAAGATCCACATATGGGTACATTTATTTCGCTACATGATATGTAAGTAGCCCCAAATATTTAAACATAGGTCTGGATGTAGTATGGTATTGAAGGAAAACTCCATGTACTTCTTCATGATCCCACTGTGTTGTAGAGTAATCCCTTTCCAACCCTTGTTTCTCACACTGAGTTCTACTCACATAGGCTTGGGAGTTTCCACAATGGATTCCTCATAGGCATAAAAACTCACTACATGGATCAAAGACCTTAGCAAAATATATAAAACTATAGGGTTCCCTAACATGTAGGATTGATTCCTTCCCTCACAGGATACGTAGTGATGCATGAGTTCTTCATCCTTGTCCTGCCACCAACATCACAAAAAAGACCTATTCCCTGCATATAGATCAGATATATGTACGGAACTTCCCTCCAAGATCTATGTGTGGGCTTGTTTCCATCCCTTGTAGGATATGTAGAGACACCATGACCCTATGTCTTGGTCCAACCATCATGTGACATGGAACGCCTCTATTATATCCTCTATTTCACCTATAGTATGAGGAAACTCTTCATCGAACCTTGTTTCTCAAATCGAGTATAACTCATGCAAGCTTATAAATGATGGTAAGGACTTCCCCCACATGGACAAAGAATAGAAGAGTATAATAAGCCTATCATCTTGAATTCATGGTATAAAATCCCCCTCATCTCCAATAACATGTTAGAATAGTGTAGGGTTTCCTCATAACTACATGGAATTTGATTCCCATATAACTAAGAATATGTAGGAAACCTCTATGAGGTTCAGGCCTCACAATTAACTATCCTCATCCTTTCCACATTGGTTAACTCTTGTACGAACCACATAATGATAAACTATGTGACTAAATAATTCCTAACCATATGAAATTAAACTGTATAGTTACTCAAGAACTATGTATGTCTGGGTTATCGACATGATGAGATACATAGTGACACCAAGGTTTTCCCTAGTCCTGTAGCAAAAAACCAAAATATCCCCCAATCCCCTGCATGAGAAATGAATATAGATACAGGGGATTTTAAATCAAGTCTTTTATATCTATAAAGGGTCAAAAGACCACCCTTCCCTTTATATACAAATCATATTAATGTAAAGGATATCACACTTTAGAACTAATCTTAGCATAGATATTCCTCACGTAACTAGTCTTCCCCTTTTCATTTATCAAAATACAAGCCCCAAAAAATCCCGAGTCACCATAATCATCCACGACTATCGAAAATGGATGGTTAGTGTCTTGAAGACACACTTGATTGACTATTCACATTATGCCCTGGTGGAACTGTATATGATGCCCAAAAATGGCCTATCAACCAAAGGAAAATTCATCCCTTAGAGAGGTTTTTCATACTTCCACACACCCATTGGATCATATTCCACACTCCATCCCTCTTGATTTGATGACCCACGCAATCATGGTTTACACCTTCTTCCCTCGCTCATGTCTAGGGAATACCAGTAATAGTCTGGAATGATTATCTCATATTTATGCACGATTCCTTCTATAATTCATTCGTGAAACATGACGATTAAACTGTGTTGTCAACGTCTTTTCTACATGATGTTAAACTGTATGAAAGAATTTATCATCATATGATGTTAAACAGCATAGCTCAATGTCCTAACTGCATGACATAAAAAATTGCAAGGTACCCTAAATTTAGCTAAAATGCCCCCATTCCTTAGGCACAAACCAAAACTTGTGCATGGAACCTAGTCTTGGGATGCCTGGATCTTCAATGATGGGTCCTGATATGATAAGGGAGTCATAATATCCTGCCTCACATAAAGGTTAAATCATTATATAGAGACTTTCAATTCCAAGAATAATCACAGAATTCAGTGAATAATCACGACTAGAGTGTTTCTGACATATCCAAACCCACCCTCTCCATTATCCAGACTCTATTCTTTGAGTGATCTTGGATCTTCATATCCCTTCTTTTCCATCAGGAATGGAAGGTCAGTGTCTTGCGGGCAACTTTTTTTGACTATACATAAAAATTCCCTTGCGGATCATCATACATTTCCCAAAAAAAATCCTATCAACCAAAGGAAAATTCATACCCAGTGGAGGATTTTACTCTTTTCATATGATTAACAACTTATAATCCCCATGTTGTTCCTATTGATCCAATAACCCTTGAAACCATGGTTTACACATTCATTCCTACACACGTCTTGGACATTTTAGAACATCCTAGCTTGATTACCCTCTAGTTACTCAGGGCTTTTATATCAACGTTCTAATGGCATGATGTTTAAACTACATAACACGCAATACCCAATATTCACCCTTAGGATATGTCATGTCAAAAGGGTATTTCCTCTAATGACCATGTGCAATAAATAAATCTATATATGAAAATTTGATGCATGTCTTACCCCATTAGTGAATCTGTATCCAAAATAAAAATACCCATCCATATGTGGGAATCAGATCAACATAAAAATTAACCTTAAAATAGGTATTGATAGCTTAATTACTTCCCTTAAAGAATACATAGTAATGTCATATCTCACATTTTGGGTCCATCCATGAGACAAAAATGTCCCATCTCTGCCTGCGCAAGGGTTAGACCTGTGTGAGGAAACAATTCACATAGATAGGATAAAAATGCCTCCTCTTATTCAATGTAAATTTTGTTATGAAATCCCCCATTTCATGTATAGGTATACCACTTTTCAAAATCCATAATTTGTGTCTAGAAAGGTCTAAATGTCCATAATATTTTTTGGCTATCATAAATGGAATTCTAGTGTTCTCCAGACACCTTTTTTTTACTATAAACATTATTCCCTGGTGTCTCTTCATATATTTACTACAAAAAATGGCCTTTTAGCCCAAGTCAAATCCATCATCAGGAGAAACTCTTCCTTCCTCTATATTTCCTTACGAAATTTATTTCCCACCTCAGGACTTGGATTCTGAAACCCCTTGGATTATGGTTTTCATATTTCTCCCTTTTAATGCCTAAGGGAGAAGTACATTCCTAGAAAAACAATTGAGGAGGAAGTGAATCATTTACCCTCCTTTAGTTAGAGTTATATGATTTATCAAAATAGATACCAAATGTCCTAGTTGTATGATGATTAAATACACCATGTTTTAACCCTCCTTTAAACGATTCAAATTCATGTGCGAGCTATTTTTCATCCAAAGATCATACAAATGCCCTAATTAATTTCAGACGTCATTCCATCAATGGGCCACCCACTATGGTCCTGAATAGAAAAATAAATCCAAAGTTCTATAAAAACATTATGGCCATCAGAAATAGAAGGCTAGTTTCCCACATACACCTTTTTTTGACTATGAACATTATGCCCCAGCGGCTCTATATATGTTTCCCCCAAAAAATGGAACGTCATCCAATGGTAAATTTGTACTCAATAGTGTATTTTCCATTATATGTACACCCTATGGATTCGATGCCCCATATCATGTCCCATATCCAAAATAATAACTAGTCAAGGTCAAGAAAAATTCTCCATCCATGTTTGAAGGTTGTCGGGACATTCTCATTTAATGAGTCCTAAGTCAAGGGTCCTTGCTCTATATGTTATGGTCCAATATGTTTGACCTAAAACATCAGTGTAGTTATAGTCCAAGTTGTTTGACCTAAAACATCAGTAATGATAGTCCGATTAGAAAGACTTTAAACTACCCAAAAAAGGGACACTACACTCACAAAGGCAAAAACCATCAAATGTAACCTTGTATAAATATCGACTGTCAGCTCACTAAAACTATTCTACATGTGTTTCATGAAAAAATGATGAGCAACCAAAAATCAAGATATAAAATGATTTTTAGTTTGAACACCAGAAAAATAATTCCTATGAGAAATTCATGTTATACCCGCTAGGCCCACACTATAATAGTCTAAGGGAAAATTTACGGTAATAATAAAAAGGTCACAAAGTTTGTAGGGTTCTCCATATGAACATAGAAAGAGTCAAATTGCACTTGTTGATCCCCTCAGTTCACAAAAAAAATTAGATCATGACTTGATTATTCAGTTATCACAGATTATGACTCAAATTGATACCTGGTTGGCATTATTTTTTAAAATGAAGTTGATCCTAAATAATTAATATTGCAGAAAAGAGTAAAAGAGGAACTTTAGAAATAATTTTTTTTCTATTTTGTTACAAAGGAAGTTAGAGTGGGAGGAACATCCACAATCTGGAGCCTCTCTCTAATGACAAAACAAGGGTGGTCTAGGGTAGCCCAACATATTACTAGGAGGTCTGACCTGCTCTTTCCAGTATATCGATAACTGCTCGACGAGAGCCATCACGGTCCTATTATAAAGAATACCTTCTCTCAGCTTCAGCTTCAACCATTGTGAATAATCACTTAATAACAGTCTGTAAGTATTTACCATTCTGTTGTATGGATTCATATTTAGCATTGACGATGATAATTGTGCTTTTAGTCTATCCATGTGAACCTTGCACTGACACAACTCCTCCATTTGGAAAATCACCTAGTCATGAGAACCAACTTCATCAACTCTAGATGATGCAACTCGTCATTAATATCTTAGAATGTTAGAGCATGGTGGTGAGAAATGATGATCTGAGTGAGGTCGCATTCACATGTAGTGAGATCGTCTCGAGCCATAATAATTTGATGTATAAGGAGATGGAAGATTCGGTAATCAAAGACGCTTAAGCCCAGATTGAAAAATAGTGGTCAGAAGTTACCCTCCTCATTGGAAAAATTTGTTGGGGGAGTTTCCATGGAAAGAGTGTGGATTTGATGCCACACCCACTTTCACATAGCTCAACGCCTCCTTGTAGAATCAGAATTTTAATCCTCCTCCACCATGATAGGTATGAAATGAGGAAGCATCATTGCAGCAAATGGAAGTTCCCTAAGTTTAGTCACCCAAATAAGGGGACTTTACTTCCGAATAGATGGTTCATCCTCCAGGAATAAATGTGGGGGGATGGAAATATCTTCCAGAACATCAGGTGATGTCCTACTCAGACCATCTTCAGTAGGACCACAAACCACATCACCCAAAGATACAATATCTAAATCACTCTCTATAGAGATGGGTTATGTGGGTGTAGACCCTTAAAAAGGCATGTGATGGTGGTTAAATCACCTTCTCACCATAGGAAGGGGAAAAAATTGAGCAACTGGCATGGTTGAGACATGATCTGAAACAAACAACGATTTACAACCCCGCTGAACTGGCCTTGCCAATACCCATATGGATAGAAAGATACCCACATCTCAGCATTATTTAATGATAGTTAAGTTGAGGATACTATATGATGAATTAGGACTTCCACATTAGCATCCTCCAATGACATGAACAACCACAATTGAAGAAAAATTATAGGGTGAGATTCCCACATCACCAAGGTAGTGGGAATAGATGTGATTTGATGAAGGTATCCAAATTGTCTAGAGAACATATAAGGGATGTAAGGTTCAAAAATTTTCAACCTATCTATTCATGCAGTCAAGACTCCATCTCAAAGTGAAAGGATATAAGAACATTATTCAAATGATCCTCTCCTAATATCTATCACTGGCCCACGGGGTTCCACGTAAGGTGTAAAATAGAAGTGGGAGACATCACATAGGAAGTCAATCATGCCTTCCATGCTCAAAATGGTTTTCCAGAAGACAAAAATGTTAAGAAAGGTTGGTTGGAAGTCAGAATGAGGAGATATGGTTGTTTTCTAGTACTTGTAGCAAGGGAAAAGCTATGCCATCCAGCCATATAAAATTGAAACAGCCCGCTAAGATGATGTTTGGTTTTTCCTTCATGTATATTCCCTAATAGTTCATAGATTTGGAAAATATTTGGAATGACCATGTTAATGGGTTTTCCCTACACTAATGTGGTGTCCATCATCAAAGTTCAAGCCCCAATGCCAGTATAAACATCAGAATAGGGGAAGATCTATTCACTTAGGATAATGGAAAACAAACCTACATACATGAGATTAGGTGACACATCTTGGAAGATTTCATAACCCCAAGTGGTATATTCACCCACATCAAGGGTAGCTCTATAAAAACCATGAATGATCCATGATTGGTGGGTCAGATGGGTCTATCTTTGGAAAACTCTTAGCCTTGACCTATTCACCGGAAAGAATATCCCTATCCAATCCTTAAATGAGATAAGTGAGAAGGCATGAAAGGACAGACCATGTGGCATCTCATCCATAAATAATAATTCTCCTACCATGAGAGATATGTTCTAAACATTTCTCCAGGCATTGGACACTGGTAAAAATTCATCGTATATATCTCCAAGGATAAGATTTCCCCATATCTGGTAGACATCCCATAGACTAATCCTCACTTAACCATGGGATAATTGAATTGTGTTATTTCCATGACACCAATCACTGAGTATGTAATGGCCTCAACCTCTCTGGTCCATTCCTTTGTGAAAATGTGGTGCTGGTGGTATTTCTGGTGGTCAAGTAGACATGGTGTGTGTTTGGGTGGACTTTTAAGGATATCTAAAGGGTTATGGCCTTCACACAGGTGGCGCATGGTTTTCCTAAACCGTGCGGCCAAACCGTGCGAGGCTGGTCTTGGAGGCAGTGGCTAACACATGGTTAGCACACGGTTTGTCTAACTGTGTGGACTAAACGTGCGAGGAGTGGTTGTCGAGGCATAAGTTAACACACGGTTAGCACACAATTTGCTAAACTGTGTAGACTAACAATGGGGGCATATAAAGTTAGATCCTAAAATTGTGGATCTAACTCATTTTGCCTTTAATCACCTCATTTAAGCCCCTAATCGGCAATAACTCGGGATTACCTTTCGTGGGAGGTAGGAGAATATCTCCCCAGCATTTTGGAGGTTATCCGGAGGCTTCCCTTGGCAATCAGATCTGGTTTCTTGAGGTATGTGGTCGTTCCTGCTTGTTTTTCTTAGATCTACTCCTCCCTTTCTCTCGGTTTCTTGGATCTACGCCTGTTATGGGTAGATCTAAGTGTGGGGATGTCGGTTATGATGAGTTTTGGTCTTGGTTGTGTTTGGAGAGGACATCGAAGGAGGATTCCTGGAGAATCGACCTAGTTTCTTGGGCGTTCATACACCGTTGTGATTTTCCTCGAAAACCTTTGAGATATGGGATTTTTTGCATCTCTTTTGTATGGGTAACGGTATCAATAACATGTTGAATTCCACTAGATGATAATGGAATTGACCTAATAAATATATTTGAATCGGATAAAGAAATTTCATTGATCGTTTGTTATTTCCTCTTATTTACTAGATAGTGTAATATATATGCCTTGCTTGTTCATCATGTTGTTCTTCAGGAAATTGATAAATAACGTAAAGCCAGAATTAATTGATAATTTGTTGGATAAATATAATGAGGCATGAAAATAGACATGGTTCTTGTTGTAATTTGATTGTGATCAAATTTGGAATAGTAAGAAAGTTTATTCTTTGGTGATAGATTACTAAATTGGTTCATGATGTTGGAACCAAATAATTGAATTTGTTAATTCAAGATGGATTAAATAACTTGATTGAATTCCATGAAGGGTTCTGAGTTACCCTCTTATTTTGAATTAGGGCTATAAGCCCATTTTATGTGGTGTTGTTTTCCTACTGCTTGTGTTGTGATGTGACCCTGGAGGAGTGTTGTGATATGTAGATGCAGGGAGGCCTCATGGTTGTGGCAGTGGATGTCGACTAGAGTGGCGAGATGCATCGGTTTATGCATGTGGGTGTCAGGGAGGACACTGGGTATGATGGAATGGGATGGATGTGGTTGTTGGATGCTTGGTGATTTGTTTGGTTTTTTATTTGATTTACTTTTCCCCACTTCTCAAGGCAGCTGGTCTTGCTTACCCTTCTTCTGAAGGATGCGAAGACATGCGGGGTATGATACATTCTTTCCATGTTTAGCCTCTCAAAGGAGAATGGGTCTACGCTCTTTCTTTAGGCGGTAAAGACTCGACGGGAAGTACGTCTACTCACCGTGTTGACCCCCTTGTGTTTAGTAGCATGGGTTGATTTTCTGGAATGCCTGGGAATATGGTAAATTAATTCTGTAATGAATGTTTGATTAAATGATGTTAACCCATTGGGTAGTTTGATGAAACTTAATGATGAGGTTGAGAACTTTGAAGGGGTAGTGGTTTTTGGATGTGATGTTTATGGAACTTAATGTGGAATTGTTCTTGGTTAATTAATGTTTGAAGAATTAATTAACGTACAGTGAAATTGATAAAAAGGGGATGAAGTAATCTAATAAATCCCTTTAAATAGGTGTGTGCTTATAAGATACCTAGTCATAGAAGTGGCAGCCTGGAGTCTGAGAGATGTTAGCTACAGTCGTGTTTAAGACTAGGTTATGCCCATAGTGTGGTTGTGAGTTATAATATATTCTGTAATTTTGTGTTCTATATGCTGATCCACCCTGTCAGTAAGGGAAACTGACACCCTAGGGATTCTGAGCCCTAGTGGGGGTGTTTTCCCCAACATTCTGATAAGAGGTTGAATGACTGACTACCCCCTTTAGCCCCGCTCTCTTCTCTTAGTAAATACTAGTTCCATTGATACAGTTGTTAGCTACCCCCATATATGTGTGTAGAGGGCTGTAATGGCTTGTGGTTATTTCACACACATATATTCTGGATATAGTATCCTGTAGATTACTATAGGTGTAACGTGTATATGCTGTGATGGCTTGAGGATCCTTACTCGGTGTATGGGCTGTAATGACTTGATGTATAATACCCGACGTATGATACACGTTATGCGAGATTTGGTGGCTCCCAGAAACTACCTGGTTAATTTTGGTTGTGAGAATGGTGTGGTGCTTAGCCCAGGTGTCTGCGGGCAAGAATTTGTGATGCATGTGGGGCAGATTGTGGAGCTTATCCCAAGTTTATATGGGAAAGCCTTTGGAGAGATATGCACATGACATATGTCGTTGGGGAAAAGAGGCAAACTAGTGGGGAAATGGTATCGGGGTACCCTTGATATTCTTTACTATATTATATATTCTTGTATGCTTTACTTGGTGAGAGTATCCACGGTGAGGTTGGGAACATAGTATGCATGTTTAGGTGACGAGTTAGTTTCACTATTGTTCACTGTGCTTTAGCATTCATTCTTTACTTTTCCACGATAGGCTTCGGGGAGGTTTCTACTGAGTATACTGTTATACTCACCCTATGTTTATATAGATTATTTTTCAGGTCACTTGGAGCAGGTCGAAGATCAGGCTGGTTACTACTAGTTTGTGGTTGCAGGAGTTGTTTGGGCTTGTGGTTGCTGCAGTTTTTTCTTTCTTTTGGGTACCTGTAGTTTTCCCTTTTAGTTCTAGGACTTTTTCATGGCATTTCATATATGTACTTGGGGTTATTTTATATTTCGGTTCTGAGTTGGAGTTGGTTGGTTTCTATATTATCTCTCTCTTCCGTATGTGTTATCTTAGAGGGTAATGCCTCCCATTTGTGTGTTTATTATACCCTTGGTGCTAGTCGCCTACCCGGGGCCTACTGGAGGTGGGACTTGGGGGTCATTATCTCCCTTTTCACATTTCTGGCCCAGGAAGGGTACACTTTGTGGGGAGGAGTTCATGACAGAGTGTTATCAAAGGTCTGGTTGAGGGATAGGATGGAGTTTGGAGTTAGGCACAGGTGAGGTTGCATGGCTTGGTAGGGAAATGGTGTCATTCATGTTTAGAAAGTGAGGTAAAAACTGGAGACCAGCTGAGACATAGGCATTTAGGGCCCCCTTTGATCTAATGTATGGACCTTTAAGTTTACAATGGCTACTAAACAGGGTGATACTGATTACAGGGTAGAGACCTAGGAAAGGATCATGCATCATTCTTCTTTGTGCCTATGTTTGAATGGGTAGACCTTGGGATAGGTTAACCTAAAATGAATGAAAGAAAACAATTAATTAATTAATGTTGAGTCTTCCATATTCCAGGATTATGAGCTCTAATTGTTTTTTATTTTTCATGTATGCCTCCAGGTCAACGTACTTGTCAGGGTTGCGTAGAAGATGTCCAGCAGGCTGTTCCAGCTGGTCGCCGCAGGGTAGAGGTTGACGACGACGACACATGGAGGAAGACACTCTGAGAGTTTCAGCGCCAGAGTCTGTAGAAGTATGAGGGATCCATTTCAGATGCATTCACGGAAGACTGGTTGGAGGAGGTCAAGATAGGCTTCAGTTCGATCCGTGCTCAGAAGGAGCACTGGGTTTCCTTAGCTGTGATGATGCTGCATGGAGCATCAAGGTAGTGGTGGTTCTTATTCCTCGGAGATCATGAGGAATCAGCAATCTCAAGGGAGGAGTTCCGAGAAAAGTTTAGAGTCGAGTTCCTTTCTTCGACTGCGAAGGTGTCTGGTCACCAGGAGCTTCTTACCCTTTGATAGGGGATCTCTATTATTCGAGAGTTTGGAATCTGTTTCAGGAACCTTTTATGATATGCTTCAAACCTGTTACCAGATGAAGGGCCAGGGAGAAGCTTTTCCAGGTTGCTTTGCATCCAGAGATCCAGCGCCAGGACACCCCATTTATGTTAAACACATATCTTGAGGTGATGGCGAGGGAAAATTTTGTTGATAATACTTTGGCCAGGACTAGATCATCATGAGATGGGAACCACCATAATCCCTCACAAAGCAAGGATGTGGTCCGGGGTTCCCGATTTTCAGGGCAGAAGAGTTTCTGTTCAACCGGGGTAGGTCCCAGCCCTTCACATCTCGTTTCACTAGAGGCAACGACTCTTAGGCCTATTCCAAGGGATCAGATGCTTGTTTTTCTTGTGGTGGTCATGGTCATTAGTAGCAGGAGTGCCCGACCTTTCAGAGTAGTCATCGTGCACCGGGCGCTCCGCTCTAGGTTCCTCCGTTGAGGAAATTCCATCCAAGGCAGCAACAGCAGGTTGCACCAACTTTCGATCAGAAGAGGGTAGATGGGGCAGGCAGAGGACATCCCCATGACACTCCCCATCCTTAGAGAGCAGAGCGCATCTGTGGTGGTGGTCATCATCAGGGTCAGAGAGGCTGTGGAGGAGGCTGTGGTCAGCTTCATGCTCTAGTGTTGCTAGCTCCAGACGATCCAGACGTCGTTCTAGGTACCCTTTGCTTGTTTTCTACCTTGGTGTATGCCTTGTTTGATTCATGAGTGACACACTCCTTCAAATCACCTACCCTTGTCCATGGCTTGGGAATTGAGGTAGAGAGGCTTCCAGTGCCCTTGGCGTTGACTACGCTGGTTGGAGGTCGAGTTGACTTTTTTGAAGTATGTAGATATTGTGAGATATTGTTGGGGCAACACCGCTCTTGGGGATATTTCCAATGTTTACGAATACAACCATATTATGTAATCCTCAGCATGGATTGGTTGTATTTGGTGCAGGCTATCGTGGATTGCTTCAGGAAGAAGGTCGTCTTCATTGGTCTAGATGGAGAGAAAGTGGTGTTTGTTGGAGAGAGAGATCCTCGGATGGGTCACATGCGAGTTCCATCCATATCAAACATGGTGGATGAGATGATTCTGAGTTCATAAGAGGTTTAGAAGTTGGCGTTTCCTAGGGTTGTAGAGGAGTACCCTGATGTTTTTCCAGAAGAGGTTGTAGCATACCCCCTTGACGAGAGATCGAGTTTGGGATCAAGCTACATCCAGGAGTATCTCTTATATCTATGTCTCCATATAGGATGACCCCATCTGAGTTAAGAGAGCTACATATATAGCTTGATGGTCTGTTGCAGTGTGGTTTTGTTCGACCAAGTGTGTCACCATGGGGTGAACCAGTTTTGTTCGTGAAGAAGGCCGACGCCAGTTTACGGTTGTGTTTCGATTATAGTCACTTAAACAAAGTGACAATAAGGAATCTCTATCCTCTTTTGCGGATCGATGAGTTATTCGATCAACTGAGGGGTTCAAGTTGGTACTCAAAGATCAACTTGCGGTCAGGATATCATCATATGCTTGTGAAGGATGAAGATATCTCAAAGACTACTTTCTGTTGTCGTCATGGGCATTATGAGTTCATTGTAATGCTGTTTGGTGTGACGAATGCTCCTGCTGTATTCATGGGATTTATGAATGCTGTGTTCCGTGAGATCCTGGAAAGGTTCGTTGTAGTTTTTATCAACGACATCCTTGTGTAATCCACATCTGAAGAGGAACATACAGAGCATCTATGAGCCATTTTGGGAGTTCTTCGTCGACATCAGCTGTTCGGAAAGTTATCGAATTGTGAGTTTTGGGCTCGATAAGTTCGTTTATTGGGGCATGTTGTGTCCCAACCGGGAGTAGCTATGGATCCATCGAATATGGAAGCTTTTGTGTCTTGGGCAGCCCCAAAGACAGTGTCAGAGGTGCGAAGTTTCTTTGGTCTCGCAAGCTACTACAGGAGGTTCGTAGCCAATTTCTCCCTAGTTGCAACTCCTCTGACAACATTGACCAGTAAATATTAGGATTTCTTATGGAACGATCAATGTCAACCAGCTTTCATGTATCTAAAAGAGAAGTTAGTAAGTGATCCTGTCCTTTGTCATCCAGCAGAGGGAGTTCAGTTTGATGTTTTCTATCATGCTTCACATCTGGGGCTAGGATGTGTTCTCATGCAGCATAGGTCAGTTGTTTCTTATGGGTCTCGACAGTTGCATCCCCATGAACACAACTATACCACCCATGACCTTGAGCTGGAAACCGTGGTGTTTTCTCTGAAGTTGTGGATACATTACCTCATTGGTGAACGCTTTGTGGTTTTTAGTGATCATAAGAGTTTGAGGTATGTTTTCTCCCAGCGTGACTTGAACATATGAAATCATCGATGGAAGGAGTTATTACAGGAATACAACTTTGAAATATCATATACACTAGGAAAAGGGAATGTTGTAGCTAATGTGCTGAGCTGAAAGTCACGTAGTGATTCTGTGTGTGAATCCGGTGATTCCTGGAGTGTAATGGAAGAACGGTCAGCATTACATCTTGATATGGGAGAATTCAGAGGTAGAGGTTGTCTTTTCCCAATGATGGATTAGTCATCCCTGGTGTATAAGGTGGAAGTGTCCCAGTTGGGGGATCTTGAGGTGGAGGTCTAGAGATACCTAGTTGTTTGTGGTGAGGCCCTGGTCTGAGGATGAACAATGCAGAGTGTTGTATCATGGAAGGATTTTTGTTCCCTTGGTGATGCGCGAGACAGTCCTTAGAGAGTTCCATGGTTCTCCTTTAGCGGTACATCCTGGTGTGATAAAGATGTACTGATCCTTGAGGAGTCATTTTTGGTGGCATGGGATGAGGTGTGCGGTTGTGGAGTTTGTGTCTCGATGTTTAGTCTTCCAGATGGTGATGGTCGAACACCATGTTCCTAGTGGTCTTCTCCAGCCATTAGATATTCCTTAGTGGAAGTGGTAGAACATCTCCATGGACATTGTTATAGGTTTACCTCAAGCTTCTAGGAGGACATGTTGCTATTTGGGTGGTGGTGGATCGTTTAACGAAATCATCCCACTTTATAGCAATCAAGGAGTCCAGCTCAGTAGAAGTTTTGTCAAGGTAGTATCTAGAGGAGGTGGTGAGACTTCATGGAGTCCCTAGGAAGATCATTTCTGATCAAGATCCTTGATTTAACTCCATGGTGTGGAGAGGTCTCCAACATGCTTTTGGTTCTCAACTGTGCCTTAGAACTGCTTTTCATCCTCAAACAGAGGGTCAGATAGAGCGAACTATCCAGACTCTTGAAGACATGTTGCACTCTTGTGTTCTTGATTTTGGAGGTTCATGTATGAGGCACTTACCCATGGTGGAGTTCTCTTAAAATAATAGTTTTCACTCCACCATCGGTATGACACCGTTTGATGCCTTGTATGGTCGGCCTTTCCGTTCTCCATTGTGCTGGACTGGGGTCGGAGAGTCAGAAATTCTCGAAATGGAACTAGTTCAGAATAAAACAGAGATGGTTCAGGTGATCCATGAGAGGATTAAGGCAGCGCCAGATCATCAGAAATCATATTCCGATCAAATAAGGAGGCCCCTAGAGTTTAATGTTGGGGATCATGTGTTTCTGAAGGTGACTCCCCATCGTGGGCAGCGAAGGTTTGGTCATGGGAGTAATCTTTCTCCCCGTTTTTTTGGGACTTTCGAGGTGTTATCTCATGTTGGAGTTGTGGCGTTTCGAGTGGAACTTCCCCCTCAGATGATTCAGATACATGATGTTTTCCATGTATCACAACTACGTCGTTATCTTCATGACGACTCCCACATCATCTATTGGGGAGAGATCAATGTTGATGATGATGCCCCCTTTGATGAGCGACCTGTGGAGTTCCAAGACCGCAAGGAGAAGGTCTTGCGCGTGCATTTCATACCATTAGTTCATGTCTTGTGGCAACACGGTGGCATGGAGGAGAGTACTTGGGAACGTTAGTCACAGATACGTGCTCAGTACCCAGAGTTGTTTGATGTTTAACTCCTTCCATGTATCATTGTAGCTAATGTGGTTAAGAAACTTTCATGTTTATGAGATGGCATCTTTGTTGCTTTGGTGGCTTGATCTCTTTTGAGAGGTATCTTGGTGGGTGGTTGATCAGTCCGTGTTTCATTTTCTCTTTAGGTGGGTTTTGGATTCTCGAGGACAAAAATGTTTTGAGAGGTATCTGATGTAATGTACTAGACCTCTCTAGTCCATTCCTTTGTAAAAATGTGGTATTGGATGTGTTCTAGGAGGTCAAGGAGACTTGGTGTGCGTTTGGGTGGACTTTTAAGGAAATATAAAGGGTTATGGCCTTTGCGCGGGAGGTGGAAAGTTTGCCTAAACTGTGCGGCCAAACCATGCATGGATGGTCATGGAGGTAGTTTCTAACGCATGGTTAGCGCACAGTTTGTCTAACCATGCGGACTAACTGTGTAAGGAGTGGTTGCCGAGGTAGAAGCTAACACACGGTTAGCGCACGGTTTGTTAAACTGTGCGGACTAACCGTGCGGGCACTTAAAGATAGATCCTAAAACTGTGGATCTAACTCATTTTCCTTTAATCACCTCATTTAAGCCCCTAATCGGTCATAACTCGGGATTACCTTTCATGGGATGTAAGAGAATCTCTCCCAAGAGTTTTGGAGGCGATCCGGAGGCTTCCCTTGGAAATCGGAGCCTATTTTTTTAGGTATGTCATCGTTCCTGCTTGTTTTTCTTAGATCTACTTAGATCTACTCCTCCCCTTATCTCAATTTCATGGATCTATGCATGTTATGGGTATATATAAGTGTGGGGATGTCGGTTATGATTAGTTTTGGTCTTGGTTGTGTTAGGAGAGGAGATCTAAGGAGGATTCGTGGAGAATCAATCTGGTTTCTTGGGCGTTCATCAACCGTTGTTGTTTTCCTCGAAAATCTTTGAGGTAGGGGATTTGTTGCTTCTCTTTCTTATGTGTAACGTTATCGATAGCTTGTTAAATTCCACTGGATGATAATGTAATTGACCTAATAAATATATTTGAAATTGATAAAGATATTTCTTTGATCGTTTGTTATTGCCTATTGTTTACTAGATAGTGTAATATATATGCCTTGCTTGTTAAGAATGTTGTTCTTGAGGAAATTGATAAAGAACGTAAAGACAGAATTAATTGATATTTTCTTGGCTAAATATAAAGAGGCATGAAAACAGACCTAGTTCTTGTTGTAATTTGATTTTGATCAAATTTGGCATAATAACCATGTTTAATCTTTAGTGATAGCTTACTGAATTGTTTCATGATGTTGGTACCAACAAATTGAATTTTTTAATTCAATATGGATTAAATAACTTGATTGAATTCCATGAAGGGTTCTGAGTTACCCTCTTGTTGTGAATTAGGGCTAAAATCCCATTTTATGTGGTGTTGGTTTCCTGCTGCTTGTGTTGTGATGAGACCTTGGATGGGTGTTGTGATATGTGGAGGCAGGGAGGACTCATGGTTGTGGCTGCGGATGGCGCCTAGAGTGGCGAGATGCATCGGTTTATGCATTTGGGTGTCAGGGAGGACACCGGGGATGATGGAATGGGATGGATGTGGTTGTTGAATTCTTGGTGCTTTGTTTGGTTGATTATCTGCTTTACTTTTCCCCACTGCTCAAGGCAGCTAGTCTTGCTTACCCTTATTCCGAAGAAGGTGAAGACACATATTGTATTCCACGTGCATTCCGTGTTTAGCCTCTCACTGGAGAATGGGTCTACGCTATTTCTATAGGCGGTAAGGACTCGATGGGTAGTACGTCTACTCACCGTGTTGATCCCCCTTGTGTTTGGTAGCATAGGTTTCTTTTCTAGAATTCTTGGGAATATGGGAAATTAATTCTGTAATGAATGTTTGATTAAATGATGTTAACCCATGGGGTTGGAGTTTGATGGAACATAATGATGAGGTTGAGAAATTTGAAGGGACAATGGTTTTTGGATGTGATATTGATGGGACTTAATGTGGAATTGTTCTTGGTTAATTAATATTTGAAGAATTAATTAACGTACAAAAAAATTGATAAAAAGGGGATGAAGTAATCTAATAAAGCCCTTTAAATGGTTGTGTGATTAGAGGATACCTAGTCTTAGAAGCGGAATCCTAGAGTTTGAGAGACGTTAGCTGCAGTCATGTCTAAGAGTAGGTTATGCCCATAGTGTGGTTATGATTTATATTATATTCTGTACTTTTGTGTTCTATATGCTACTCCACCATGTCGGTAAGGGCAACTGAAACCCTGGGGATTCTTAGCCCTGGGGGGTGTTTTCCCCAACATTTTAATGGGAGGTTGCATGAATGACTACCCCCTTTAGCCCCACTCTCTTCTCTTGGTAGATACTAGTGCCATTGGCACAGTGGTTAGCTTCCCCCATATATGTGTATAGAGGGATGTAATGGCTTGTGGTTATTTCACACACATATATTCTAGATATAGTATCCTATGGACTACTATAGGTGTAACATGTATAGGCTATGATGGCTTGAGGATTCTTACTCGGTGTATGGGTTGTAATGGCTTGGGGTATAATACCTGATGTATGATACACGTTATGCGAGCTGTGGTGGATCCCGGAAACTACCTGGTTACTTTTGGTTGTGACGATGGTGTGATGCTTAGCCCAGGTGTCTACGGGCAAGCCTTTGTGGTGCACGTGGTGCAGATTGTGGAGCTTAGCCCAAGTTTATACGGGCAATCCCTTGGAGAGAGATGCACAGGACGTATGTCGTTGGGGAAAAGAGGCATACCAGGGGGAAATGGTAGCGGGGTACCCTTGATATTCTTTATTATAAGATATATTCTTGTATGCGTTACTTGTTGAGAGTAGCCATGGTGAGGTTGGGAACATAGTATACCTGTTTAGGTGACGAGTTAGTTTCACTATTGTTCACTGCGCTTTAGCATGCTTTCTTTAAATTTGTATGAGAGTATTTGGGGAGGATCCTACTTAGTATACTGTTATACTCACCCTATGTTTATATAAACTTTTTTTCAGGTCACTTGGAGAAGGTCGGAGATCAGGCTGGTTACTACTAGCTTGTGGTTGCAGGAGCTATTCGAGCTTGTGGTCACTGCAGTTTTTCCTTTCTTTTGGGTACCTGTAGTTTTCCCTTTTAGTTATAGAACATTTTCATGGAATTTCATATATGAAGTTGGGGTTCTTTTATATTTCGGTTCTGAGTTGGAGTTGGTTGGTGTCTATCTTATCTCTCTCTTCCGCATGCGTTCTCTTAGTGGGTAATGCCTCCCATTTGTCTTCTTATTATACCCTTGGTTATAGTCACCAACCCGGGGCCTACTGGAGGCGGGACTCAGGGGTCATTATCTCCCTTTTCACATTGCCGACCCAGGAGGGGTACACTTTGTGGAGAGGAGATCATGATAGAGTAGCTCAGGCAATATCTCATTCAATAAAACTATAGAAAATTGGGAGACCCACACCTCATGATATAGATTGATATCTTTTATCATCATGGGGTATTCCAAGTAGTTTGGATGAACCCATAATGAGCAAGCCCACTCATCAAAAAATCATCCTCCTAACCAAAGGTCACATTTGGAGCTCCATCCTCAATTAGGGTTACCTTATGATAGGTTAATGATGGATTGATAATATTGGATGATGGCATCTAAGGACATTATGTGACGGAATTGGCCAATTTGAATCTACATAGATCTTTTCAGGATGAACTTACCCTCTTGACTTAAAATAGTAACGAGATCCTTGGTGATAGAGATGTTTTTCCTATTATACCCACGAGATATTCCAGAATGTGTGATAAAATCACCACGAGCAATCCATGATAGATGTAACGACCCAAATTTTTTTAATGGAAAATTCCCTTCTAATAATTATGTCCTAAAATAAGATGAAATCATAACATAATGAACTACTAAGTAATAAGTGACCTTTAAACATATTTTTGTCACTTATGTGTTTGGAATTTTGAAAATCCGACATACAAGGTTGTGTTTATGATGGTTTTTGGAGTCTAATGAAACAAAAATAATTTTTGGTTAATAGTAACCTACCCTTATGAATAGTAACATATCCTTATGAATAGTAATATGACACTTCTGAATATTAAATAAGGTTAACATTACCTATGAATAATAAAATAAAATTTAGACATCTTAGAAAGTGACAATTTGACCTTAGTAAACGTTTTGGTATTTTGTAAGTCTTATAATTAATTAATTAATTTAAAATAATATTTATTTCCCTATAATGTATTCATAAATTATTTAATCAATGTATTATAGTTTTTAGATAATTTTATAAGACCCTACGTAATTTTTGAAAGCACTATGAAATCAGTTTTACTCTTAAAAACTCTGTTTTTAGTAAATTATGATTTTAATTAAATATTAAATTAATATTATTTAGTAAATTATTTTTGAAAAATGGACTTCATTTTTGGATTCTACACGTCGAAAAATGGTTGGGGTAAATTTTTGGGATTTTTCTGAGATACTTGATTTTTTTATGAATAGTAGAATCTGATAATTCACAATAAATGCTAAATAATGTATTAATTGAGTCATCGATGATGTTCTGATTATGTAAGCCCACTTGGTTCGGGATTAAATTATAAAATTACTATTATTGGTCGTTCAAGACTCACTATTCCTTGTCTTGTGGGGAAATAATAAACTAATGAATTTTATACTAAGGAAACCCCTCTCCCCTCCACTATAAAAGCCACCCTTCACTCCCTCTTTTTATCACACCTCTCAAGCTCCAAGACTCCTCTAAACTCTTCCCAAACACCTTCCCTATCCCCTCTCCCACGCCCTAGAGCTTCTGGTATCATAAAAAGACCAAGCTTAGTCCCTTAAGGAGGTTCTCAAGAGGAGGATTCTAGAGGTAATTTCCCTCCCTCTTCTCCTTTAATTTCCTTTCAAGTTCATGTTCCTTTCTAGATCTATCCCCACCTATATTCATCCAAATTGTTTTTTAACTCCATTATTATACATATAATGTAATTTTATGATTCTAATGGGTTATTATATCACCCCACTCCCTTTCTCTCTTCCTTTTATTTTATTAAAGAGAGCGTTGTTCATGAGGTGTTAATTTATCACCTTGAAAAATGACATGCTCTCTTCTTCCATTTATACCTTTGGATCTGGTCATGAAACCATTTTTATGGATGAAACAGAATATTTTATATGTATTATGTTCTATTTGATGTTCTATAAATAACCTATGGCCATATTAATAAGTGAAAAGTTAAAACAAGTTCGTTATGATCCAAAAAACGCCCCAATTGACCCAAATAACCATCATTTAATTCTTATCTAACGATTCACCCACATGGATCTAATATAATTCATTATAAAAAAAATTCAAGATCATGTAATATCACTAATATAATGTAATGTCATTTCTATATGTTTACCCATGTTCTACCCAAACATCAATTTATGAATACAAGTGAACCACCCAAGAAAAACCATAAAAACGAACATCCCTGAACAATGTCATTAAACTCTATAAGTCATCCAATGGAACATAATATGATGTAATGAAACCATAATTAATCCAATCAATGTACAAATGGTTCTGTATTTCTAATTAATGAATATAATGTCATTATACCGGACATTAAAGATAAGGAAGCATCCGGGTACAAGGTAAGGGGAAATTCTCGAACCCAACATTCATCCTTCGGGTTCTCCCTCTTTCACTCCATTTTTGATATGGTTACTCCTAAAAGATCATTTTTTCATAATTTCCTTTACTTTTTGGGGATATACATGGTTTTCAATAGTTTTTATTTCAAACAAAATGTTTTCCAAAAGAACTCTTCTTTTAAGAACACCCCTTTTACTTCTCACTCAAAGTGGACGGTTCTTGTAACATGTGTGTTATTCCCTTTTTCTTCTGGGAACCCAAAGCTTATGAATGTGTTATTATGTGATGAAACCCATTTCTTTTCATGGGTTCATTATGTTTATTTATGTTATATTTTCATTGTGGCAAGCATGATAAATGATAATATTATGATGTGATGGGTGCGCCAGGAATTATATAGCGCAATGTGAATGTTTAAATGTGACGGGTGCACCCGGAATTATATAGTGCTCCAATGCATTGGGTAAAGTGATGAATCTCATATGTAAATTTGAAGTTATGTGTGAACAAGATGCTAGCATGGTTCACAAGTATGAGTGGTAGTTAACCACTAATACATGATGTTTCATTTTAATGCATTGCCACATTTCAAGTCTATTATTTATGCTCCTCTCATGTTCATGATCTTTTTCCTATGTTATGATTATGATCACCCCATGATATATTGTTCTTATCTATCCTCTTATTGTGATTTTATCTCACCCCTTTTTATGTATATCCTCAAGTGGCTATATGTTCTAAAGAGAGGACAAGTGCCAATAAGAAGCTATAGAAGAATAAATTAAATGAATGTTTATGATTGATGTTGTATTTATTATGTATGGACCTAGTTTTCCCAAGACACTAAACCTCTGGATCCTCTATTTGTAATACTATTATGTTTTTTATATTTGAAACAATGTAATAGTAATGTAAGAAAAGGTCGAGTCTCTATAGTTGGTATCAAAGGAAAGGTTTAGTTAATTTGTGAATTAGGATTAGTGAACCCTAGAGAAGACTTATAGTATGAGATTAAGTACAAATATGCACACAAGAACATATACCTAGGGATCCCATATGTTATGTTTTTGGTATAATTGTTTAAATGAATAAGTTATTCATGACTTTTTTACTTATGTTTTTGTTCTAACCTTTTCTATTTTAGAAAATGGTGGGAACCAGGAGAAATCAGGCCAACGACTCATGCGAAGGCCAATGGAACAATTGCCTCAACGACATCCCCAATGATTTGGGAGGTGGATTTCAAAACTTCATGGCGATTCTTACCCAATTATCTTAGGTTATGAATAATAACCATAATAATGGGTAACGTCCTCCTTCACCATAGAGGGAGCAACTGGCTATCGAATGTTTTATGCGGCATGGACCACCAAAGTTTTGTGGATCTTCCGATCCATTAGTTGTAGAATAGTGGGTCAACTCCATGGAGAAAATCTTTTCCATTCTTCACTATTCTGAAACGGAGAAGGTGACTCTAGCTGTTTATCGTCTAGATGGAGAAGCTGATCAATGGTGGTCTTTGATTGAGAACACCAAGCCAAGGGAGGAAATTGAAGAGATGGAATGGTAAGACGTTAAGATAATGTTTCTTAATATGTATTTCCCACGAACTCTTCGCACAAATATGGAGAGATAATTCATAGAGCTCAAGAAAAAAGAAGGAGAATCTGTCACAACCTATGATGAAAATTTCACAATGCTCGCAAGGTATGATTCGGGTATTGTTATTAACAATGATAGAAAAATTGATAGATTCATTAGTGTATAAAAACCACACCTTCGAAAGGCTCTTGCAATTCGAGACTTTGGGAGTTATAAAGAAGTTGTTCGGTGTGCTCTCAAAGTGGAGATGGAGTTTGGAGAATGATCCCATGGATATGGGGATAAGAAAATAAATATGGAGTTTCAAGATGGTGGTTCTAATGATAAAGGTGGTAATAAAAATCAATGACCCACATGCCAAAAATGTGGGAAGTTTCACAATGGGAACTGCCTCAAAGGGATGGGGAAATGCTTCATGTGTGGGAAAGAAGGACACCATGCTCAATAGTGTCGAAAAGACATGAAATGGAAGGATAATGTAGCCGATGAAAGGAGAGAACAACTCGTGGATCAATGCTACAATTGTAGGGAGCTATGGCACTGTGCAAACTAGTTCACTAAACCTCAAGCTCTCAAGGGTAATCAGCGTCAGCAACCACCAAAGCCAATGGAACAAGGGAAGGCTCATGCCATCACTACTGCGGAGGTGGAGCATGATAATGAAGTCGTACAAGGTACACTTCCTATTCACTCAAGAATGGAAAAAGTATTATTTGATTCTGGTTCTATGCATTCCTTTATATCTTGAAAGTTTTCTAGAACTATATAATTGAAGCCCCGAAACCTTGAAGTAGAAATATCTGTAAAAACACCAAGTGGTGAAATCATTGCAACCCAAGTGTTTGAATTTTCTCCTATTGGCGTATCTGGGATGATTATTTCGGCAAATCTCGCAATGCTTCCCTTAGTGGAATTCAACGCTATAATGGGAATGGATTAGATCACGTTATATAGAGCACATATCAATTGTCAGGAAAAGTAAATATCTTCTAATATTCCGAACCATCCCATGCTTCACTACAAATGCAAGGAAGATCATGAATCTCCTTTCAAAAATCCTTCAATGGTGTGGGTGTTGATTCCCTATGAAGAATCATACCTCGCCCAAATGGTTGAGTCGAAGGAATGTTCCAACATTGAGGAAATTCCCATCATGAGGGAATATGGTGATGTATTTCCCAAATAGTTACCCAGAATTCCCCCGGATCATGAGGTAGAGTTCTTAATTGTACTCATACCCGGAGCTACTCCTATCTCGTAGTTCCCCTATAGGATGGAACCTATCGAACTGGAAGAGTTAAAGAAGCAGTTGCAAGAGCATATAGACAAAGGGTTCATATTCCCTAGTGCATCACCATGGGGTGCGCCAGTGCTCTTTGTGAAGAAGAAGGATGGAACCATGCGGCTATGTATCGATTATCAGGAACTCAACAAGATCACCATAAAGAACAAGTATCCTCTCCCAAGGATTGATGACTTGTTTGACCCGTTAAGAGGAGCTAAATACTTCTCAAATGAGGATCTTCATTCTGGATATCATCAGGTAAAGGTGAATAAGGAAGATATTCAGAAGACTACCTTCCGTGCAAGGTATGGGCACTATGAGTTTTTGGTGATGCCCTTCGGACTTACTAATTCCCCTGAAATATTCATGGATTTGATGAATAGAGTCGTTAGACATTACCTCGACAAATTTGTGGTAGTGTTTATCGATGATATTCTCATCTAATCCAAGATACAGGAGGAACATGAAGAACATATAAGACTTCTTTTGGCGACATTGAGAAAGGAAAATTTGTATGCCAAGTTTATCAAGCGTGAATTTTGGATGAATCAAGTCACGTTCTTGGGTCATGTGATCACAAGTGAGGGAATTTATGTGGATCCTTCAAAGACAAAGGAAATTGAGGAATGGCCCAGGCCCTCTAATGTCACAGAAGTCCGTAGTTTTCTTGGATTAGCTGGGTACTACTGATGTTTTTTGATAAGCTTCTCTAGATTGTCAATCCCTCTAACTAAGTTAACAAGGAAAGGGGTAAAGTTTTTCTGGACAGAAGAATGTGATGGAAGCTTCAAGGTGCTAAAGAGAAGGCTAATCACTACACCTGTACTCACACTACCAAAAAGTGGAGAATGTTTTGTGATATAAAGTGATACTTCAAAGAAAGGCTTGGGTTTTTTACTCATGAAAAATGATAATGTGATAGCCTATGCCTCATGAATGTTAAAGATCCATGAGCAGAACTACCCGACGCATGATCTAGAGCTAGCAGTTGTGATTTTTGCCATGAAAATCTAGAGGAACTACCTTTTTGGTGAGAAGTGTGACATATACACCGACCACAAGAGCCTAAAGTATATATTGACACAAAAGAGGCTCAACATGGGTCAAAGGAGATGGTTAGAGCTAATCAAGGATTACAATTACTCTATTCACTATCATCTTGGAAAGGCAAACAAGGTAGCTGATGCTCTAAGAAGAAAATAAGCTGCTACTCTATCCATGTTGTGGATTGAGAAAGACCCTATCTTCTTGGATATGCAAATGATGGATTTGGAAATCATAAGGGAAGGGGATACATACTACCTTGCCCAAATTATTGTGCAACTATCCATCTAATAGAAGATTAAGGAAGCACAAAGGGATTATGTGGAGATACAAAAGAGGGTGAATGTAGTAAAGGAAGGGAAGATGCAAGAGTTCTATATCAACGATGATGGTGTGATTCGGTTTGGAACGCGGCTTTGTGTGCCTTCATCACCCGGGATAAAGAATGAGTTATTAGATAATGCACATAGCTCAACTTTCTCTATCCATCCTGGGAGTACCAAGATGTAACGTGATCTTTGAGAACACTTCTGGTGGGATAACATGAAGAAGGAGATTGCTGAATATATATCAAGGTACTTGGTATGTCAGCAAGTTAAAGCTGAGTGACAAAAGTCCAAAATTATGATGCAGCCATTGCCTATACCCATGTGGAAATGGGAAAATGTTGCTATGGACTTTGTCACAGGCCTCCCGAAGACGTCAAAGGGAAATAATCTGATATGGGTTGTGGTTGACCAACTCACCAAGACTGCCCATTTTATCACTATTCAGGAAGACCTATCTCTTGAACCACTTGCAAGGATATATGTGAAGAAAGTGGTGAGACTGCATGGTGTTCCACTCTCAATTGTATCTGACCGTGATCCAAGGTTCACATCTATGTTCTGGAGGATCCTTCAACATGCTTTGAGTAATGAATTAAATTTCAGCATGGCCTATCACCCCCAAACTGATGGCCAGTTTGAAAGGACTATTCAGACGCTTAAAGATATGCTAAGAGCCTGCTCTCTTTAATTCAAAGGTAGTTGGGATCAACATCTCCCATTAGTTGATTTCTCATACAAAAATAGCTTCCAATCGACTATTCAAATGGCTCCATATGAAGCTCTTTATGGGAAGCGATGTAGAACTCCATCCTATTGGGATGAAGTTGGAGAAAGAAAGCTACTTGGGCCTGATCTTATTCGAGAGATGACCGAGAAGGTTCAAGTCATCCAGAAACACATCAAAGCTGCTCAGAGTAGGAAAAAGAGCTATGCTGACAATAGTCGAAGGGAATTGGAGTTTGACGTTGGAGATAAATTCTTCCTTTGATTATCTCCAAGGAAGAGAGTCATGCAATTTGGGAGGAAATGGAATCTAATCCCATGGTATATTGGCCCCTTTGAGATCCTTGACCGCATAGGAGCCGTGGATTATTTCCTTTCACTTCGACTGAATATGGATCAAGTTCATGATGTGTTCCATGTATCACTACAAAAGTAGTACATACCAGACCCCTGACATGTACTAAACTCAGAGGTGGTGCAGCTGGAAGATGGTCTCTCTTATGAGGAGCAACCAATAAAGATTCTAGACCGAAGTGAAAAGGTTCTACAAAACATGACATCCCATCTGGTCAAAGTGTGGTGGAGGAACCATAAGTTTGAGGAAGAAACTTGGGAACCAGAAGAGGCAATGGAGGAGAAGTACCCTCACCTATATCTGTAAAGTGAAATTTTGGGGGCGAAATTTCTTAAGGGGGGAAGAATGTAACGACCCAAGGATTTTTAATGGAAAATTACCTTCTTATAATTATGTCATAAAATAACATGAAATCACAACATAATGAACTAATAAGTGATATGTGACCTTTAAACATATGTTTGTCACTTATGTGTTTGGAATTTTCAAAATCTGACATACACTGTTGTGTTCAAGATGGTTTTTTGAGTCTAATGAAACAAAAATAATTTTTAGTGAATAGTAACCTACATTTAGGAATAGTAACCTACCCTTATGAATATTAATATGACCATTATTAATAGTAAATAAGTGTAAAATTGCATATGAATAATAAAATAAAATTTAGACATCTTAGAAAGTGACAATTTGACCTTAGTAAACGTTTTGGTATTTTATAAGTCATAAAAAATTCATTATAATTAATTAATTAATTTCAAAGAATATTTATTTCCCTAAAATTTATTCATAAATTACTGAATCAATTTATTATAGTTTTTAGATAATTTTATAGAACCCTACGTAATTTTTGAAAGCACTATGAAATCAGTTTTAATCTTAAAAACTGTTTTTTTAGTAAATTATGAATTTAATTAAATATTGAATTAATAATATTTAGAATATTATTTTCGAAAAATGGACATAATTTTTGTATTCTACACATTGAAAAATGGTTGGGATAAATTTATGGGATTTTTCTGAGATACTTGAATTGTTTATGAATAGTAGAATCCGCCAATTCACAATAAATGCTAAATAATGTATTAATTGAGTCATTGATGATGTTCTGCAGATTTAAGCACACTTGGTTCGGGATTAAATTATAAAATTACTATTCCTAGTCGTTCAAGACTAACTATTCCTTGTCTTGTGGGGAAATAATAAACTAATGAATTTTATATTAAGGAAACCCCTCTCCCCTCCACTATAAAAGCCACCCTTCACTCCCTCTTTTCCTCACACCTCTAGAGCTCCAGGACTCCACTAAACTCTGCCCAAACACCTTCCCTAGCCCCTCCTCGACGTCCAAGATCTGCTGGTCTCTTCAAAAGACCAAGATTAGGCCCTTAAGGAGGTTCTCAAGAGGAGGATTCTAGAGGTAATTTCTCTCCCTCTTCTCCTTTAATTTCCTTGCAAGTTCAAGTTACTTTCTTGATCTCTCCCCACCTATATTCATAAAAATTGTTTTTTAACTCTAGTATTATACATATACTGTAATTTTATTATTCTATTTGGTTATTATATCACCCCTCACCCTTTCCCTCTTCCTTTTATTTTATTAAAGAAAGCGTTGTTCATGAGGTGTTAATTTATCACCTTAAAAAATGACATGCTCTCTTCTTCCATTTATACCTTCGGATCTTGTCATGAAACCATTTTAATGGTTGAACCAGAATATTTTATATGTATTATGTTCTATTTTATGTTCTAGAAAGAACCTATGGCCATATTACTAAGTTAAAAGTTAAAACAAGTTCATTATGATCAAAAAATCCCCCAAATTGACCCAAATAACCATCATTTAATTCTTATCTAACATTTCACCCAAATGGATATATTATAATTCATTATAAAAAAATTAAAGCTCCTGTAATATCACTAATATAATGTAATATCATTTCTATATTCTTACCCATGTTCTACCCAAACATCAATTTATGAATACAAGTGAACCACCCCAGAAAAACCATAAAAACGAACATCCCCGAACAATGTCGTTAAAATCTATAAGGCATCCAAAGGAACATAATATGACTTAATGAAACCAGAATGAACCATATTAATGTAAAAATGGTTCTGGATTTCTAATTAATGAATATAATTTCATTATATAGGACATTAAAGAGAAGGAAGCATTCGGGTACAAGGTAAGGGGAAATTCTCGAACCCAACTTTCATCCTTCGGGTTCTCCCTCTTTCACTCCATTTTTGATATGGTTACTCCTAAAAGATCATTTCTTCATCATTGCCATTACTTTTCTGGGATATACATGTTTGTCAGTGTTTTTTATTTCCTACAAAATGTTTTCCAAAAGAACTCTTCTTTTAAGAACACCCCTTTTACTTCTCACTCAAAGTTGACGGTTCTTATAACATGTGTGTTATTCCCAATTTCTTTTGGGAACCCAAAGCTTATGAATGTGTTATTATGCGATGAAACCCATTAATTTTCATGGGTTCATTATGTTGATTTATGATATATGTTCATTGTGGCATGCATGATAAATGATAATGTTATGATATGACGGGTGTTCCCGGAATTATATAGTGCAATGTGAATTTTTAAATGTGACGGGTGCGCTCAGAATTATATAGCGCCTCAATGCATTGGGTAAAGTGATGAATCTCATGAGTAAATTTGAAATGATTTGTGAACAAGATGCTAGCTTGGTTCACAATTATGAGTGGTAGTTAACCACTAATACATGATGTTTCATTTTTATGCATTTCCACATTTCAATTCTATTATTTATGCTCCTCTCATGTTCATCATCATTTACCTATGTTATGATTATGCTCACCCCATGATATATTGTTCTTATCTATCCTCTTACTAGGATTTTAGCTCACCCCTTTTGATGTATATCCTCAAGTGGCTACATGTACTAAAGAGAGGACAAGTGCCAATAAGAATCTATAGAAGAAGAAATTAAATGAATGTTTATGATTGATGTTGTATTTGTTATGTATGGTCCTAGTTTTCCCAAGACACTAAACCTTTGGATCCTATCTGTGTAATACTAATATGTTGTTTATATTTGAAATGATATAATAGTAATGTAATAAAAGTTTGGGTTGCTATAATTGAGGTGCATCGTATTAGAGCCCAAAATTATAATGTGGAAGTATATTGGATACTGGATATTCTATTAGCTCTTGGTAAAGGAGATATTGAAGAATACCCCTTTGAGGGAAAAAGACAGCATAACATTTCTCTTCAACATTATCGACCATGTATATCCTACTTCTAATCACTTCTACTGAGATAAGAGGAAGAAATATTTCAACATCTGAAACAAAAAGGCCATTCAAAAGGGTTAGTCCAAAATTTTTATTTGTAAAATAGGAAGAAAATGGAATGTGACCAAGGAAGTCTTCTAAATGCAAGGATTCACGTACTGATTATCAGTAACGGTTCACAGAATGGATTCCCCATGAACCGACCATATGTGGAATGCCCCGTAGGATGTTGTCCCATGATGCATTGTCGAGATATTATATCGGTTCATGAAGGGATAAAGATGCCTACCGATCCTTTCTATTTGGATATTCAAAGTTCATATCTCAGATATTTAATGTCCAATTTGGAAATTTAATGTTCATATTGCTGAATTGATGTTATGTTTGCGTGATTGGTGTGCCACGTGGCATCGTACTACACCAAAATTCAAGCATACATTTTAAAATTCCACACTTCGGTTCGTAGATTTAAATTTCAGTTATCAGTGCTGGAAAATGAGAAGATTACGCATTTTAAAAAAGATAAGGCACAGTTCGGTGATGAAAAATTTGTAAAAGGAGATGGTATGCGAAAGCAAGTCAAGGTGAGAGAGCTTTTCAAAGCACTTTTCCTCGGGAAACCGGGTAAAATACAAATGACCTGAACCTCTATATATATGTCTCGTCTCCCCCAATGGGACAGCCTATCTACCATAAACCAATTCAGTTCAAGAGCTTTTTCAAAATCAGAATATACTTCTCTTCATTCTCACTGGACCCCATTTTGATGGTGTGATTTTTTAGGATCTCAAAAAAATCTGTAATGGTAATGAAAATATTCCCATAAAATTGATGAAAGAAAGAGATGCATGTGGGGATAAAAATTGGACTAAAATATTAAAGGAATCCAATTAAAAAAAGGACACAAACTGGTTCATGTACTGGTTACTGGGATGGGTCTTCGAAAGTCACAGACCACGAAACAAGCAATAGGTGGATGACCTATGAAATGATGGCTGATGAAGCATTGGCCAACAAACTAGGCATTTCACAGAATGAATGAGGAATGGTGTCAGTCAGCCATGAACCACGTCGTTGGTGAAATAGAGGTTGAGAAATGTAAAATTCTTTATTTTTGTCTCTTTTAATGTTTCAACTTTATCAATTTAAGAGCCTTATTTCTCATATTTCTCAAAAAAAATCCCCGTGACCCATCTTCACAGATTGAGAAATTCGTAGAAAAGGTAGGTCTAGAAGTGTTCCACGAACCATGTTGTTCATGGGAGTGAGGTGGCGATTTTGGCCACCATGAACCGCAACAACAAAAATATTGGTTGATTGAGTCATCCATGGGTCAGATGATCCCTCTATGTGCTTATGAAAATTGTGTTGTGTTATCCATAGATATTGCCTCCATGGCACTCTATAAATGAACCCCAAGAGGAGCTGAGGAAATGATCATTTTTTTGGAAAGGCATGGAATTCATGGGAGGAAGACATAGAATGGAAAGAAAATATGAAGTGAAGAGCCACGAACGGTTTCCAATAGGTATAAATGCACTATGAACCATAAATGATAAAAACATAGTAATATGGAAAAACAGAGAACCTAACAGGCGAACTGTGAACTGTACACTATTCGTGGATGAACATCCCGTGAATTATAGGACCAATTCCCCTTCTTTAAACCAAGGTATTGCATATCACATCTCTATGAAGATGAAACTATTCCCTGCATGGAATTCCACTGCATGGAGGGACTCCAGTGCAACAAAACACTCTTGTATGCAGACAACATCGAGGTCTAAATACCACCCTAGAATGTCAATGGAATTCAAGTCTGCGTACCACCCCAGTATTTGGATGACCCTTCCACCTACATAGAAAAATGCTATGTAGAGGGTACCCCACCCCACATGAACAAGTGGTGTGTGGGGCAGGGTGCCATCAGGTTTTCCACCTTTTGGTGCCAATCATTTTCTTCCATTTCCATCCCATCCTATGAATCCTCTCCACAAACCAGCCCATCGGTGTTAATACAAAGCCTCTTCTTAAGCCACCAGACTCGTACGAATAGAACATCAGGCGCATCATCACACACGTCTGAGTCTACATACCCATGGTAAGTTGATTCATGAAGGTAATCCCGTCATCGGCATGAACCCCATAAATGTTATTTAGTCTAAATTCCAATGGAAACCCAGAGTCCAACATTGGGATACTAACGTGGGCCTCCCCGTTCAAGGGATCAAGGGTGATAACTGGATTTTCCATTCAATGAGGGATAATGATATGTTAAAGGAATCACGCATGCTTTTCCTTTTGAGGAGAAGCAACATTCCTCCCCTTTCTCAGAACCCATTTCAAGGAATACCCCTGAGAGTAAGCCTCTTGACTTGTAGGATAGACCTAATTACCTTCACTTTCATTTCACATTGAAGGGTTCATTTCTCCGCACCCTCGTACATTGTATCCATGGAATCTTCCGCCATGGGATCCTCCTTTTCTGTAAAAGGAGAAGGGAATGTGTGTGGTTTTTTGGATCTACATATTCCTCTTGTTTCTCACCCCAAGCATGACTCATGTGGGATTAGAGGTTCAAAATGATTATGGAATCCACACAATTCAGTTCCAAATAAACTAAAAAAAATCTCATTCCTGACGTAGCCATGATATGTTGGACGCCTGTCTAAAGTCCAGAGTTCAAGGGATATTATCCATAAAATTCAATCCTAGTAGATAGTATCCCGTGACACACTAGGTAATCCTCTTTATCTATAAACCTCGATGCGACTCTTACATGAAATTCCTCCTCTACAGTGTAATCCCTGACCATATATCTCCAAGGGGGAAACTATTGTGCATTATTTCCATCTCTTGAACTATGAGAACTTTAATTCCCCGCTAACTCGGATACGAAGGAAACCTCCCTAAGGTCCAAACCCAGCATCCAAATCATCCTAGTTTTCTTTGGGCCACATCCCTGTTAGGATTCAATTCACCTAGAAGAATGAAGCCTTCCAGGGAATCCCGATCCACCTCAGCGTAAGCCTCACATTGGATCTTGACTAGGAACCTTTTTCCTAAACGTCCTTGCCACACAATGCTAAACTGCATGGATGGGTCCTCATCACATGACATTAAATGGTGATGTGCCCAGTAAGTGGCACCGAACTATGTGGGTTATGATTCGTCTCGGAAGGACACATAGGAAGCCCATATCATGGGTTCGATCCTGAAATCAATGCAACTTCCATTATCTGTGGATGAAGGTAAACTCTTGAGCACCTCACAATAGGTCTTACAATAGCATTCTCTCAACAATTTCTAATCACTGTGCTTCCATGATTTCTCCTGCAACTCAGAAATAATCTATAGACACACTCTTAGTGAAGGAACCCAGGATTCAGGAACATATGAACATTACTGAAATCTACAAGAGTGCCCTAGAGTAGGCAATAATTCCCCCCAAAAATGGTGTGATGAGCCCGACCTCCCATCCTCTCGACCAACAGAGTCCTCATGTGTCGTTGGCCAAATCATCATCCAACGAGCGCCTACCTTTGGAATGAAGGTCCATGAATCATGGATACCCGGGCCGTTGGGGGTTTCATGCTTGACAAATAAACCTATTGGAGACCATATGAGGACATCGTACCCGACGCCGGATGATTGCACACATACTCAACCCCCCTGCAACTTCCCGCCCAGACCAGTCAACTATGGAACCTCCTTCGTAATAAAAAACAGACACACTACCCAGGCCCGATGCAAACGTCTCACCCAGCAAAATTGGTCATGACGTGAATTGGGTGTCTGCTATAGTGCGATGTGAGTCGGGACAAAACATCCCTAAAAACCTAAAAACTATAAAAACACTCAAACTCCTTAAAAACACTAAAAACCATAAAAAACCTAAAAAATCATTCAAATCCCCAAAAACATAAAAAACCCTAAAAACTTTAAAAAAACCAAAGTAAACCTTAAAACCCTAATAAATCATAAAACCACTAAATTCCCTAAAAATTATAAAAAACCTAAAAAACCATAAAACCCTAAATACCAAAAAACCATAAAATCCACTAAAAACATAAAACCCTAAAAACCCATGAAACCCATACAAATCACTAAAAGTCAAAAAACCTTTCTAACTCCAAAAAATTTCAAAAACTAAAAAAACCATTAAAAACCATAAAAACTCAAAAAAAATATTAAACCCCAAAATAAACCATAAAACTCGAAAAACCCTAAAAACATTTTAGACCATCAAAACACTAAATAACTATAAAAACCATAAAATCCCTAAAACTCCCTAAAAACATAAAAATCCAAAAAACCCAATAAAAACCTAAGAATACCTTAAAATATTAAAAACACTTAAAACTTCTAATATAATTAAATTTTTAATTACCCTAAAAATCACTAAAACCATCAAAATTACTAAAAACCCTAAGAACCATAAAATCCTAAAAAAGCCATGAAAATCCCAAAAATGTAAAAAACCTGAAAAACCCCTAAGAAACCCTTAAAATACTAAAAAAACTAAAACCCTATAATTACCTAAATATGATAAAAACCATAGAAATCCTAAAACCCTAAAATCCATAAAACCCATAAAACCCCTTAAAATTTTGGAAAACCCAATTTTTTTTAAAAAACCCTAAAACCCCAATAAAATGACTACAAACTCTAAGATCATTTAATCCCTAAAATGATAAAAAAACACTAAAAATGTTAAAAACCATAAAAGATTTAAAAAATACATTGAGAAAAAAAACCAAAAAAACCCTAAACCCCCAAAAATCTCTAAAAACCCAAAAAACGAGAAAAATTGAAAAAAAACCCTAAAATACATTAAATGTTAAAACCACTAAAAACCTGAAAAAAGCCTATGAAAAGATTAAAACCCAAAAAACACATAATACCCCTAAAAACTATAAAAATCACTAAAAACACTAAAACCCTAAGCCCCCCAAAACTCTTAATTATAATGAAAACACGTAATATCCTTAAAACCCCTAATAATCTCTAAAACCCCAAACCCCTAAAAACTAGTAAAAACTACAAAAAAACACTAAAATGATAAAAATAATAAAAACTATAAAACCCATAAAACCCCTAAATACTCAAAAAAACATTAAAACCCCAAAAAACATTAAAACACATAAAACTTCTAAAATTCTTTAAAACCAAAAAATCTATAAAACCCCAAAAATTACTTAAAAACATAAAATTCTAAAATCCCTAAAAACCATAAAAACCCTATAATTCAAAAAAAAACTCTTAAAGACCGTAAAAATCCTTAAAAAGACAATAAAATCCCTAAAAACATAAAAACCCCTAAAACCCAAAAAAAACACAAATAAAAACATAATAACATAAATACCTTAAAACCCATAAAAACATTAAAACACTAAAAACACAAAAAACATAAAAACCCCTAAAAATCGTGAAAACCATAATAACCCCCCTAAAAACCATAAAACCTATAAAAACCCATAAAAACCAAAAAACTATTAATAACTCTAAAAAACCATTAAACCCTTAAAAAATTTTAAACACACTTTAAACCCTAAAAACACAAAAAAACAATAAAATTCCAAACCTCCCTAAAACCCTTCCAAATCCTAAAAAACCTATAAATCACTAATAACCCTAAAAACCATAAAAATTCTAAAAAATACAGAAAACCTATAAAAATGTAAAGAAAACATAAAAACCCTGAAAACCCAAAATAAAACCTTAAAAACCTACTAACACTAAACACCTCTAAAAATAATGAAGCGCTAAAAATAAAAATACTCAAAAAACCCTAAAACCCTCAAAATATCAAAAAACCATAAAAACCAAAACAAACCTAAAAAATTCCTAAAAATACTTAAATATGTAAAAACCTTAAAAATTATGAAATCCTTAAAAACCTAAATACTTTGAAACCAATAAAAACCAAAAAAATATAAATACCCTAAAACCCTAAAAGACCCCAAAGACCCTAAAACTCCTTAAAAACTATAAAACCGCATAAAAACCACCAAAAACCTAAAAACCCACTAAAACTATGAAAACCCATTAATTATATAAAGATATTAAAGACACTAATAACCCTAAAAACCTTTAAAACTCAAGAAAACCCTTAAAACCAAAAAAAATGATACAAACCCTAAAACCCCAAAAGATCCCTAAAACCCCCAAAAATCCTAAAATTCATAAAACCCATAAAAATCCCTAAAAAATCCATAAAAATGAACCTCCACCCCATAAAACCCTCTTAAACGCCAAGAAAACTATAAAAACATAAAAACTTATAAAATCCATAAAAACCTAAAATACATTAAAAACCCTAAAAACCCTAAAACCCAAAAATCCCTCAAAAACATCAAATCCATAAAACCCTTAAAACCTTAAAAATACTAAAAAGTCCAAAAAAAACTCTAAATAACATGAAAATCACTTAGAGTACATTAACAAAAAACCATTTAAAACAACTAAAAAACACATAAAGCAATATAACCCTAAAAACACTAAACGAACCTAAAACCCACAAAAAACCATATAACCCCAAAATAACCTTTAAACCCCATTAAAATCATAAAAACTACTAAAAACTCTAAAAAAACCTTTAAAACTCAAAAAATGTTAAAAAGTCTAAAAACCCTAAAACACTCAAAAAAATCCATAAAAACCCAAAAAACCCAGACAAACCCTAAAATCCATACAAACCCCCCAAAAAACCAAAAACATTCCTAAAACCCCAAAAAAGAATAAAAATCATAAAAAATCCCTAAAATCCTTAATAATAAAAAAACCCAAAAAAACCCCTAAAAACCCCTAAGAAATCTTTAAAACATAAAAACAGTTAAAACCCCTAAAACCTAAAAAACATTAAAAAATCATAAAACCCTAAAAACCCTAAAAACCATAAAAACCATCAAAATCCCTAAAAATGTAAAAACCCATAAAAATCATAAAAAAATAATCACTAAAAATGTAAATAAAACAAAAAAAAATCCTAGAAAACCCTAAGAAAACCTTAACAACCTAAAAACACATAAAACCCCCAAAAACCTTAAAACTCTAAAAACCCAAGAAATACACTAAAATTATAAAACCGCTGAAAAACATAAAAACCCATAAACACCTAGAAACACATAAAACCATGACAACTACTACAAACTGAAAAAAATAAACCCATAAAACATTTAAAAACACTAAAAAACCATTATAACCATAAAAACTAAAAAAACACTAAAAACAGAAAAAACCATAAATACCTGAAGAATCCCTAAAACCCATAAAAATCCTTAAACCTCTAAAAAGTTATTAAAATCCTAAAAAATACATATATATCTCTAAAAAACCCTAAGAACCCTAAGAAAATCATAAAAACCTACAAAATTTAAAACCCATAATAGATTTAAAAAGCACTAAAACCCCTATAAAACCCTAAAACCTTAAAACCCCCAAAAAACCATTAGTAACTAAATGCTCATAAAAACCATAAAACCCACTAAAAACTCTAAAACCCCTTTAAACCCCTGGAAACATTAAAAAACACTAAAAGCCCTTAAAAAATAATAATAACCTAAAACCGAAAAACCATATAATCCTTAAAATATCTAAAAAAATAAAACCCATTAAAATCCCCAAAAACCATAAAAGATTATAAAAATACTAAAAAACCTAAAAATCCCTAAAAATATAAAAAACTATAAAAATCCATAAAAAATATATTAGGACATTAAAAATGTAAAAACATTAAAAACCACTAAAAACCTAAAATATATAAAAATATTAAAAACCATAAAAACCATAAAACCCCACAAAATCCCTAAAGTCCCTAAAACCAAAAAAATACTTAAAATCCCTAAAAATAAAAATAGTAAAATAACCTAAACACCCTACAACCCTAAGAAAATATTAATAAAATAAAAAAACTTAAAGCCCCTAAAAAACATAAAAATGAAAAAAACTCTAAAAAAATATGAAAATAACCATTAAACCCCCTAAAAACCATAAAACCCAAGAAAACCTAAAACCCCTAAAAAGTCATAAAAAGCATAAAAACCTACTAAAACTATAAAAACACTGTATACCCCTAAAAATGATAAAACAGTAAAACCCTAAAAAACTAAAAAAACCCTAAAAACAAAAAAAACCATAAAACCCTAAAAACACTCAAAATCCCCCAAAACCATAAAACCAATAAAAATACCAAAAATGAAAAACCACCAAAAAATAATGAAAATCCATATGAAAATAATAAAACCCTAAAAATTATAAAACCTCCAAAATAACCAAAAATACTAATAACCTTAAAAACCCTAAAACCCCTAAAATCCATAAAAAATCCTAAAAACCCTTAAAAATCCTAAAAATATATTAAAATACCTAAAATTATAAAAACCCAAAAAACATAAAAATCTATAAGGAAACCTTATAAACCTAAAATCACTTAAACACCTAAAAAACCAAAAAATCTATAAAAACCATAAATACCCTAAAACTCTAAAACCCCTTAAAATATTAAAAACCACTAAAAACCTCAAATCCCTCAAATCCATAAAATCCCTAAATTCCATGAGTCCTAAAAATTTCTTAAAAATATAGAATAACCATGAAACCCCAAAGAAAACCTTAAAAAACATAAAGACACTTAAAATCCCTAAAAATCTAGAAAACCCTAAAAACATAAAAAACCCTAAAGAAACCTATAACCCCTAAAAACAATAAGACATCATAAACCAATAAAAACAATTAAACCCCATAGAAACCCTAAAAATCTACTAAAAACTATAAAAACCTTTTAAAACCATAAAATGTTGAATTTTTTTTTAAAAACATTAAAACCCCAAAAAACCCTAAAAAATAAAAAACCATAAAGCCCTAAAAACCCAAAAAGCCCTAAAAATCCCTGAAAACACTAAAAACCTATAAAAATCCTAAAAATCACAAAAAATACATAAAAACATAATAAACTATAAAAAACCTATTAACCCTTAAGAAAACCATAAAAATCTAAAAACAATTAAGTCCCTTAAAACATAAAAACACAAAAAAATCAAAAAAATACTAAAAACCCAAACAACCATAAAAATCCTAAAACCTCTTTAAAACCCTAAAACACTAAAAACTCTAAACTCCCATTAGACACCTAAACACATTAAAAACTATAAAATTATTTATAACCTTAAAAAACAAAAAAATCCCTAAAAACTATAAAAAACCATAATACCCTACAATCCCTCTAAATTAGTAATACCGCGAGAAAAGAATAAAAATCCAAAAAATATGTAAAAAAACATAAAAACACTAAAAACCCCTATAAAAAAATTTAAAACCTAATAACACTTAAAACCCCAATAAAATAAAAATAAAAAAACCATTAAAAACCACGAAACCCCCAAAATCCCTCTAAATCCATAAAAAATATAAATATATAAAAGGCCTAAAAACCAAAAAATAAGTAAAAACAAAAAACACTACAAAGCCTGAAAAAAATCTAAAAACAAAACTGATAATCTAAACAAATGCATAACACCTAAAAACCAAAAAAATTCCAAAACCTGTATAACCCCTAAAAATGTTAAAAACCATAAAATTCCCAAAAACCATGAAAAACATAATATCAAATAAAAACATAAAAACCACATAAAATAATTAATCCCCTTAAACACAAAAAATGTTAATGAACTCAAAAACCCCTTAAAAACCTTAAAAAACTCAAAATTTCAAGAAACCAAAAAAAGAATCATAAAACTTTTAAAAGACTTAAACAACCTTAAAAATTCTCAAAAACTATAATAACCCTAAAACCCATAAAAATTCTTAAAAATACCTAAAAATCCATAAAATGTAAAAAACTCTAAAAACCATTAAAACCCATTAGAAAACCTTAAAACCCTAAAAACACTTAAAACCCTTAAAACCAAAAAACACTAAAACCCCAAAAACAATAAAATACTAAAAACCCTAAAACCATAAAAACACTAAAAACGTTAAAAACAATAAAACCCCATAAATACCTGGAAAGCCACTAAAAAATAAAAACCACTTTAAACCCATAAAAAAGTTTGAAAAATTCAAAAAAGAACATAAATAATCATAAAAGACTTAAAGTCCCAAAAACCCAAAAAAACATAAAATCCCTAAAAACATGACAATCCATAATCCCTAAAAACACATGAAAATCATAAAAGTCCCTAAAATACCTATAATTGTAAAACCCTTAAAATCCCAAAAAACCCTGAAGAAATCTGTAAAAATCTAATAACAATTTAAACTATAAAAAATGTAAAAATCCCTAAAAACACATGAGACATTAAAAACACCAAAAACCCTTAGAATTTCTAAAGACCATAAAACCCCTTATAAATTTTAAAAGTTCCAAAAAAAATCCATAAAAATATAAAAAGGTGTTAAAATTCTGAAAACCCGTAAGAAAACTTTAAAAACCCAAAATCACTTAAAACCGCTAAAAACCAATGTTTGTTCTAAAAACCCTAAAAAACTCCTATAATTTCTAAAAACCATAAAACCCCTTGAATTCCATTAAACCCTTAAAATTAATTCAAATCCTAAAACCCCTAAAGCTCTAAAATATATTTAAATCAAAAAAAAATGTTAAAAAATTATAAAAAACCTTGAAAACCCATAAAACATAAAAAACTGTAAAAACATACAAAAAACAACAAAACAACAAAACCCATAACCCCCAAACACTCAAAACTTTTAAAAACTCTAAAAACCAATAATAAAAATAATCCTTAAAATTATCTATAAAAGTAAACAACCCTAAAAACCTAGAAAAACCCAAACAAAACCTTAAAAACCTAAAAATACTTAATACACCAAAAAACCCTCACACTCTAAAAACCTTAGAAACGACTAAACGACCTCAAAATCCTTAAAACCCCTAAAACCATAAAAATCGCAAAGAATCCCTAAAAATAAATAAAAGGGTAAAATCCCCTAAAAATATATAAGAAACCATAAATCCTAAAAACACTTACAACCCTAAAAACCTAATAATGTTGGAAACCAAAACGACCCTAAAAACTCATAAAAACAATAAAAACTGCTAAAAACCACAAAACCCCATCAAAAACCATAAAAACCCTCTAAAAAATTAAAAAACATCTAAACCCCCAAAAATGATAACTACTCGAAAAACCATAAAAACCCAAAAAAACTCAAAAAACCCAAAAAACCCAAAAAAACCATAAAACCCCATAAAAAATTAAAAAAAATCAACAAAATCTATAAAGATCAAGAAAAACCTAAAAACACCTAAAAATTCTCAAAACCCCAAATAAAACCATAGAATCTAAAATCACTTAAAACCCCTAAAACAGAAAATTTCTAAAAACCTTAAAGGACCCTGAAATCTCTAATACCCCTCAAAATCCCTAAAAACACTAAAAACCATAAGAAATCTTAAAAATAACTAAAAATCATTAAAAACATAAAAAAACTAAAAACCTTGAAAACCCATATAAAAAAATAAAAAACTAAAAATAATAAAATCCTATAAATTCTAAAAATGTAAAAATCAATAAAAAAACGTATACACTCTTAAAAATCATAAAAACCCCTAAAAACAATTAAAATTACTAAAAGACCTCGAAAACATAAAAACCACTGAAAACCCTAAAAACCCTAAAAACCCTTAAAAATATTTAGAAACTCTAGAAACCTTTCAATCCCTAATAATCTCAAAAACCTATAAAAACCTTAAAAACCATAAAAACACTAAAATCCATAAAACCCCTAAAAATATCAAAATCCCTAAAAACCGTAAAATTGAATAAAACTCATTAAAAATTAATAAATATCCCCAAATTTTAAAACCCTAAAAACCCTAAAACACTTAATAAAACCTTAAAAACCTAAAATCAATTAAAACCCTTAAAAATTAAGAAGCACCAATAACCCTAAAGACCACTAAAATCCATAAAAACTCAGAAAACCACTCAAAATCCTTAAAACCCTAAACCATAAAAATCCATAAAAACATATTATACCACAAAAAACACTGAAAACCCCCTAGAAAACATAAAAATTGAAAATCACTTAAAACCTATAAAAACCATTAAAATACCAAATTCCATAAAATACCTAAAACAAAAAACCCAAAAAACCCAAAAAACCATAAAAAACCTAAAACACATAACACCCACAAAACCCCAAAAAAACTCTAAAAACCACTAAAAATATTATAAAACTCTTTAAAAAAATAAATACTTTAAAAATAATAAACACCATACAAAAACTAAAAAACTCAAAAATCCCCCTAAAACTCAAAACCCATAAAACCCCTAAAATCCCTAAAACCTTCAAAATCCGTAAAAACCCTAAAAACCCCAAAAAACCTAAGAATGCCTAAATATTATTAAAAAATTAAAAACCCAAAAAAACCCAAAAAAACCTTATAAAATCATAAAAATCGAAAATCAATTAAAACCCTAAAACCATTAAAATCCCTCAAACCCCTAAAACCCATAAAAATCCAAAAAAATATGTTAAAATACTAAAAAAACACTAAAAACACTAACAAAACCATAAAAATATGAAAGACGTTAAAACCCCTAAAAATATAAGAGTAATTAAAAAAAAAACCTAAAAGGCCCAAAAAACCCTTATAACCCTAAACCCCCCAAAAATCATAAAACCCCAAAATCCATAAAAACTCTAAAAACCCACTAAAAACCCTAAAAATTTAAAAAAAATCACTAAACCCCCCCCCCCCCCAAAAAAAACCAAAAACCCTATAAAAACCCAAAAACCCCTAAACATATCTAAAAATATAAAAAACTATATAAATAAAAGTAAATCCCTGAAAATACCAAAAAACATAAACACCCAAAAACCTTGAAGATACCCAGAAAAAACCCTAAATACCCTAAGAAAACATTACCTACCAGAAAAAACTTCTACTAAACCTAAATAACCTAAAAACCTAAAAACACTAAAAACACTAAACCCCTCAAATCACTAAGAACATGAAAACAATAAAAATCATAAAAAATCCTTAAACATACCTAAAAACATAAAATCCCCAAAAAATAAAAAATCACCTCAGAAAAACATAAAAACCAAAAAAACAAATAATATCTCTAAAAAACATAAAAAAAACACTAAACATCCAAAAAACTATAAAAATATTTTAAACCCTTAAAATAATAAAAACCCTAAAAACCATAAAAACACTGAAAACCCCTAAAAACCATTAAATAAAACAAAAACCATTGAAACCCCTAATAACATTAAAAAAACTATAAAATTCAAAAAAACCCCTAAAAACATTTAAAACCCCTAAAACCCAAAACCCTTAAAAACCCTACAAACCTGGAAAACATAAAAATCCCCCAAATTCCATAAAACCCTTAAAAATCCATGAAAAAAATCACTAATAATTCAATAAAATTTAAATAACCCTAAAAACCATGAAGACTCTTAATAAATCCTTAAAAAACTAAAAATTCATAAATCCACTAAAAAACATAAGAAATCCTAAAAAGTATAAAACCATTAAAACCCTAAAAATCTCTCAAAATCCCTAAAAACCCTAAATAAATAAAAATCATAAATAATATATATAAATTCCTAGAAACATAAAATCATCTAAAAACACTAATAACCCCTTAGAAAACCTTAAATCCTAAAAATACTTATACCCCCTAAAAATTATAAGAAACAAAAATAACCCAAAAGAAATAAATGACCCTAAAAACCATAAAACCCCTTAAAAACCATAAAGGATCATAAAAAATTAAAATCCCCTAAAAACATATAAACCCCTAAAACCCCACTAAAAACTACTAAAACCATATGAACTTCTATTTTTTTTAAAAAAAATTAAGACCTTAAAAACAAAAAAAAAACAATAAACCCCCTTAAAACACAGGAAAGCATTAAAACCCTAAAAACCATCACATCCCTATTAACCATAAAACCCAAAAAAATTCAAACAAATCCCTAAAAATTACTTAAAACATAAAAAACATAAAAAACATAAAAACATAAAAAATCCTAGAAAACATTAAAACTCGAAAAACACGTAAAAAATCTGAAAACATAAGAAATGAAAAAACCTCTAAAAACCCTAACACCCCTTAAAATCCCTAAAAACCATAGATGAACATAAAATTCATAAAAAATACCTAAAAATCCAAAAAAAATGTAAAAAATCATAAAAACCCTTAAAACCCATATAAAATCAGAAAAACCTAAAAACACATCAAAACCCTAAAAAACTAAAACATTTATAAAACCCTAGAGAGTCCACAAAAACACTAAAAACCTTCAAAACCATAAAACCCCTAAATACCGTAAAACCCTAAAACCTCATTAAAACACTAAAAACAACTAAAAATATAAAAACTCTTTAAACCCCTAAATAAAATAATGATATAGAAATAATTATTAAACCCTAAAAAATAAAAAAAGACAAAAAACCCTAAACCCCTAAAAACCATTAACTCCATCAAAATCATTATAACCATATAAAACCATTAAAATAATAAAAACCCATAAAAACATTAAAACCCTTAAAAACCATAAAAACACCTAAGAAAATATTAAAAACCAAAAAACAGTTAAAACCCCCCAAAACGTAAAACATTCTATAAACCCAAAAAACTCATAAAACCCAAAAAATATCTAAAAACCCCAAAAAAATGAAAATCCTAAAAAATCCCTAAAAATGTAAAAATAATAATTAAAATCCTGATAACCCATAAGATAACCTTAAAAATTATAAATAAACTAAAAACCATTTAAAAAAAATCTAAAATTGATAAAAACACTAAAAAACTAAAAATATTTTAAAATCATTCACAAACCATAAAACCCACTAAAACCCATATAAAACAGTAAAAACCCATAAAAAACTAAAACATCTAAAAACATTAAAAACCCATTAAATCTCTAAAAATATTTAAATACATTAAAAACCTTAAAAACCTAAAAAATCCAAAACCACTCAAAACCTAAAAAATTGAAAAGCCTAAAACCATAAACCCCCAAAACCCCTAAAACCATAAAAATCCCAACAAAACACTAAACTAATTAAATAAGTAAAAAAATTAAAAACCCAGAACATATTAAGAAAATATTAAAAGGATAAAATCAAATAAACCCCTCCAAAACCAAAAAATAGAAATCCCTCAAAACCAAAAAACCCAAAAAACCATAAAATGCTCAAAATCCGGATAAATCGATAAACATAGCCAAAAATCCCTAAAAATCCCCAAAAACCTAAAATAATTAAAAACCCAATGAAAACCTTACAAACCTAAAATCACATAAAATCCCTAAACACCCTAAAAACGAAAATCCTGTAAAAACCCTAAAACCCTAAAAACACTAAAATTCCAAAAATATCCCTAAAAACCTTGAAAACCGTAAACATCATAAAAAATACCTAGAAACATAAAAAACCATAAAAACCCTAATAAAAACATAAAATACTAAAGACACTAAAAACCCATTAAAACATAAAATGCAAACCCCTAAAAACCATATATCATCCCAAAATCCCTAAAAAACCCAAAAACCCAAAAAACCCAAAAAACCAAAAAACCTCTAAAAATCCCCAAAAAACATTAAAAACCACTAAAAATTCATAAAACCCATTAAACCTGTAAAAAAATTAATAACTCAAAAAACCCTTAAAAACCCTAAAAACTCAAAAAAACCCAAAAAACTAATCAAACCATAAAAAACATAAAACCCACCGAATTCAAAAAAATCCTAAAAAATATCTAAAAACCCCTAAATACATAAAAACCTTTAAAAAATCTAGAAATCACAAAGAAAACCTTAAATCCTAAAAACACATAAAACACCTAAAGACCTAAAAACTCCAAAAAAACAATGAAAACCCCTAAAACCCGAAACCCCCAAAATCCCTAAAAACAATAAAAACCCTTCAAAATCCAAAAACAAATCCTAAAATACCAATAAAATATAAAAAACACAAAACCCTTATAGAACCATGAAACCATACAAACACTAAAAACCCTTAAAAACCCTAAAAATGAAGAAAACCACCAAAAACCCAAAAATTACTTTCTAATCCCAAAACCATTGAAAACCCCTAAAACCCAAAAAACATTAAACCAACTATATACTCATAAAAACAAAAAAAAACACTAAAAACCAATTAAACCTATAAAAAATTAAAAAAACTCATAAATAAAACTTTAAAACCTAAAAAATCAAAATAACTCCTAAACCCCCGAAAACCCATAAAAACCATAAAATCCTTAAAAACCCTAAAACCCCTTAAAATCCCTAAAAACCTTAAAACCAATAAAAATCATCAAAAACCCCTAAAAATACCATAAAATGTAAAAACCTATTAAAAAACATAAATTCCCTAAGAAAACCAGAACAATAAAAATGCACTTAATCCCCTTACAAACCTAAAAGACACTAAAAACCATAAAACCACTCAAATTCCAAAAAAACCCGTAAAAATTATAAGAAATCCATAAAAATACAAAAAAATATTAAAAAAACCCCAAATTCCATGTAAACCCCTACAAAAACCTTAAAATACTAAGAACACATAAATCCGCTAAAACCTAAAAACAAGAAAAATATTAAAAACCCTTAAAAATAAATTAGAAACCCAAAAAATCCCAAAAAACAAAAAAACCTAAAAACCCATAAAAACCCATAAAATTCTAGTAACACTGAGAGCCGCTTAAAACATAGAAAAAATAATAAAAAACATTAAAATCCCTAAAAAATAAAATCCCAAAAAGCAAAAAACCCCTCAAAATCTCTAAAACCCTATAAACCATAAAACCACTAAAATACCTTGAAAAATAGCTAAAAATGTAAAAATCTGTAAAACATTGAAAACCTTTAAGAATACATTAAAAAACTAAAAAATCATAAATCCCCTAAAAATATAAAAATGAAAATAACCCTAGAATCCCTAACAACCCTTAAGATCCTTAAAAACCCAAAAATCTCAAAAAATTATAGAAAAGACCTAAAATTACAAAAAATCATAACGAAATTGAAAATCCTAGGAAAACCTTAAAAACGTAAAATCACATAAAACCCCAAAACAACCTAAAGATTTTAAATACCCTAAAAAACCAAAAAAGACCCTAAAATTCAATAAAACAAAAAATCCACTAAAAAAACTAAAAAAAATTAAAACCTTAAAAATGATAAAAATAACTTTGATGAACTTTAATAACCTTAAAAACTCAAAAAACCCTAAAAATGACCATAACCTTAAAAACAAAAAAAAATCAAAATCTGTAAAACCAAAAAAAATCATAAAATATCACAAAAAATCCCTAAAATATAAAACCCTAAAAACCCCAAAATAAAACCGTAAAACCTAAAAATAATCAACACCCTTAAAAACCAAAAAATGCTAAAACCCCTAAAAACCCTAAAAATCATCAATGTCCCTAAAATCCCTAAAAACTCCTAAAAATCATAAAAATCATAAAAACCCTTAAAAATTCATAAAAACATAAAATCCATAAAATCTCTAAAAACACTAAGAAAATTTTGAAACCAAAAAACACATAAAACCCATAAAAAAAACAAAAAACCTAAAAAATACCCAAAATACCATAAAACCCCCAAAACCAATGAATACCATAAATAAATATATAAAATTTTAAAACCCATAAAACTCTAAAAATCCATTTAAAATATAAAACCCTATTAAACCTCTAATATGTTAAAAAATCTAAAATCTCATCAAGACCCTAAAATCTCCAAAAATACCACTAAAACCACAAAAAACCAAAAAACCCAAAAAACCCTAAAAAATAAAAAAAAATCCTAAAGAACCTAAAAATCCATAAAAATCATATAAAGCCCTACAACTCCTTAAAAACCTAAAAAACATAAAAGTCCTAAAAACCAAAAGAAAACTATAAAAACCTAAAACACATAAAATCTTTAAAACCCCATAAAATGGTAAAAACAATAATAAGCCCTAAAAGCCCCAAAAGCCTCAAAATCCGAAAATCCATAAAACCATAAAATAATAAAAAAGACCAAAAAAACTCTAAAGACATGAAAACGCTAAGAAAACTGAATACCCTAAGAAAACTATAATAACATTAAACCGTTTAAACCCCCCAAAAATTGAAAAATGATAAAAACCCTAAAACCACTAAAAAGACCTGAAAAAGCCCTAAAATTTTAAAAACCCCTAAAAACCAAAATTACCCTAAAACCCCCAAAAAACACTAAAAACCCTTCAAATCCATAAAAATGATGAAATCTATTGAAACAACTCAAAATACTAAAAACTCAAAAAACCCTTAAAAATACAGAAAAACCGGAAAATAAACCTAATGACCTAGAAAACACAAAAACCCCATAAAATCCCTAAAAATCCTAAAACCAAGAATAATACTAAAGAAATCACTCAAAATACCTAAAATCATTTAAATCCCTAAAACCCAAGATAACCCCTCATAATACCTTAAAAATGAAAAGACACAAAAAACCCATAATAACCTAAAATCTCTAAAAACCAAAAAACCCTAACCCCCCCCCCAAAAAAAAACCAACCCTCACCCCCTAAAAAATCCCTAAATCCCCCAAAACACATAAAAATATCGTTGTTCTTTAAAATAAAAAAAAAACATAAAAAACATAAAACCCATGAAAAACCCCAAAGAAAACCTAAAAAACCAAAAAGACACTTAAAACTCTTAAATTCATAAAATAAGTTAGATACACTAAAAACCCTAAAATACCCAAAAAATCCTAAAAACCATTAAAAATATCAAGTCTTAAAAACCTTAAAAACCCATAAATACCATAAATACCATTAAAATATATAAAAACCTTAAGAAACCCAATAAAACCATAAAAACAAACCCCCCCCCTAAAAAGACTAAAACCCCTAAAAATCATACAAACTCTCAAAATCCCTAATATCCATAAAAAGACATTAAAATACTAAAAAGGAAAAAAAACATAAGAACCCTAATAATCCTAAAAAACCCAATTAAAACTCAAATACCTAAAAAATTATAAAAATAATAAACCTAGAAACACTAAAAACCATAAAGCCCCACTAAACCCCTAAAACCCCTACAAATTGCAAAAAAAGGATCATAAACCCCCATAATAATCCAAAAATGTCGTAAAAGACCCTAAAAATTAAATACCCTAAAATCCCTGAAAACAATAAGAAAACCATAAAATCCAAAAATCATTTAAAATTCCTAAAAACCTAAAAAATTATACGACCACTAAAAATCCTAAAAAACCAAACCCCTCAAAACCCTCAAAATCCATAAAATCCTAAAAACAATAAAAATCCTAAAAACAATAAAAATCCTAAATAATTCCTATAAATCCATAAAAATGTAAAACAACCTAAAAATATAAAAAAATCTAAGAAGTCATTAAAATGATTAAAACACATTAAAACCCTAAATACACTAAAACCCCCTAATAACCATAAAATTTTCTAAAACCTTATAAAAACATAAAAAATAAAATCCATAAAAAAGTAAAAAATATGAAACCTATTAAATCCATAAAAAAGTTAAAAACACTAAAAACCCTTAAATACCGTAGATAAAAAACCCCAAACCCCAAGAACCCTCAAAACCCCTAACCACCCTAAAAACACTAAACCCCATCAGATCCCTAAAAACCCTAAAAAGCATAAAAATAACAGACCCCTAGTATCCCTAAAACATAAAAAACATTAAAACAAGAAAAAACCACTAAGTAAACCTTAAAACCCAAAAAACACTTAAATCCCCTAAAAACCTAAAAGTCGTTAAAACCCTGAAAATCCCTAAAACCCATAAAAACCATTAAAATATGAAAAAACAGTAAACTCGTTAAAATCTTAAAAAATCAAAAAAATCCTAAAAAATAGAAAAAACAGACAAACCCCTAAATCCCATAAAAATTCTCTAAGTCCTCTTAAACCATAAAAACCAAAAAAAAAATTAAAGAACCATAAAATCCAATAAAATTCTAGAAACCAATACAAATCATAAAATCTATTTTAAACCATAACAACGTTAACAAACTATAAAATAACTTAAAACCCTATATAAATAAAAAATAAAACCCAAAAAACAAAATAAAAACCATAAAACCCTAATAACCCTAAAAATACCTAAATAAACAACAAAACCATAAAAAACGAAAAAATCCCTAAAAACCTAAAAAACTTATAATCTCTTAAAACCCATAAAACCATAAAAACCTAAAAACACTTAAAACCCCTAATAACCTAAAAAAACTTTAAACCCTTAAAAAACTAAAAAATCCCTAAAAACACTGAAACCACTCAAAATCAATAAAAACACTAAAACCATAAAAATCCTAAAAACCAATTAAAATGCATACAAAAGAAAAATAAAAACATAAAACAATAAAAAAACATAAAACCCCAAAAGACCTATAAAATGATAAAAAACAAAAAATCATTAAGAAGGCCATGAAAACTCTAATACTCCTAAAACCCTAAAAAACCATTAAATCCCATAAAGAACATAAAAACACATAAAAACCCAAAAAACCACTAAAACCTCTAAAAAACCTCTTAACACCAGAAAACATTAAAAACAATAAAAAACCATAAAAAACCCTAAAAATTAAAAAAAACATTACGAACCTAGAAAACAATAAAACTCAAAAAACCAGTAACCCCCCCCCCCAATCCACAAACTCCATAAAAATAATACATATCCTAAAAAATACCTAAACATACCAAAAAATAAAAAAGAAACTAGAAACTCTGAAAAACCCAAAGAAAGGCTAAAAACCCAAAATACACCTAAACCCCCTAAAAACCTAAAAATTATATAAACAAAAAACTCTAAAAACTCTAAAAAACCGTTAAAACCTTAAATTTATTAAAAAACCAAAAAAATAACAATAGATCTAAAAATAAATAAAAATGTAAAAAAAACAAAAAAAAACTCCCTAAAAAACCATGTCTTTTTGGATACATTGGATAATATTAGAATGATACAGAGAAGATTAGCATGGCCCATGCGCAAGGATGACATGCACAAATTGAGAAATGGTTCAATTTTTTTTAAAGAAAGAAGGATGATAAAACCTCCCACAATCCCTTGCAATGGTCATTCTCCTCCCTTTCTATGTTTACAATGATGATGACCTCTACATATCCCCCCCCCTCTATGGGGGAAGGGCCTCCGCTGATTCTTAATGATGATCACACTTTTTTCCCATTCTCATATCCTGACTTGCTGCCTCCTTTTATATGGATTGAGCTTTTCCTGAAGGTGAAAGAACTCTATGAAGGATTCCTACAACATCCAATTTTGATCCATGAGTTCAATGTAGGATCCTTGCTACATCTTATGACACTTATATCATGATTTCTGAAGTGTCTCCCCCTAGTAGATGTTTTTGACAGGTATGTTTTTGAGCATTAGGATCTACATGACTCTTCAAAGGTGGGTCTCGATGATAGTGATCATATCATGATTCAATTTTCATCAGAGGAGGATATTGTTATTTATTGGTCTACGGCACCTCAAAGATGCATTGGTGCCCAGTTCTCCCTTTTTTGTGGAGTTTTGATCTTTATATGATCTGCAAATCTTCGATGTTTGCGACCTGGGTTAGATTTCCATAACATTCCCTCCCATTTCAAAATATGTCCATTATTTAAATGTTAGGGAATCTGGTGGGAATGTTACTATATGTGGATATCAATAATTATTCCCTATATCACCCTATTACTTCATGTGATTATGTTGAAATTGATTCTTCTATGGAACCAGTGGATTTCATATGGATTAGTGTTGGTGAAGATCTCGGATGGAAGCGACTTGTGGTTTTTGATTCATGGGTATACTTCTGTTATTCATGCTGGAAACTTGGGAATATTGGTCAGGCATGCATCTATGGTGCCAAGGATAGGGGTGGAGTGAATCCGACTTTGGCAGGGTCGAATGAAGGTATCCAAGACTTGGTGGGAGTGCAGGAGGTGGTGGTGATAAAGTAACCCAAGATCTTGTCTCCCCAACCAACAGTTTCTATATTTTTTGAGTTCCTAAAAATGGATTTGAAGGTTGGTATGATAAGGAGGTGGAAAATACAACTTAATGTGTATTGGGCCTAGAGTTGGACATGCATTTTCGCAGATAAAAAAGGGCTAGTATAGATTTAGTGAACAATGATGGATATGAGGCTCTGAGAAAGAACTGTGGGAAAGATGGCAGTTGTTATTTATAGAGGGAGGTGAGTAGAGAGAGGTGGTTGAGCAGGGGTAGATGGTTGGGTTTGGGCATAACCAGAGTCTGTGTGAGTGCCCCATAAAGTCAAAAGTAGTGGTTCTGAGAAAAAATATGTGGAAAGGCTAGTATTAGTCAGTAACCGGTTGGTGTCTCTTTGAGTAATAGGTTTGAGGGTCAGGACTCTATTGAGTCAGCTGGTGGAGAAGTTGAGAAGGGGGTGTCTAAGAAGTGGGAGGAGGTGTCTTGGATTGGGTATAGGAAGAATATTGTTGGAATTAAGGCCATGTGAATTGATGAGGGACCCCCTTCCAGGGTTGTGGATGACTCTTCTGTGCAAATCCCTAGGTGTGATTTCAATGGGAGTATTGGACTGCATATTTTTCTAATGGCTCATGATGAAGAGGTTGGTACAGATCAGGATGGGGGCATGACTGGAAACTTACTACCAAGGATTTATGGCACCAATGGTGAAGGAGGTATGGCCCCAGACACACAGTTATCCATGGTGGTGCTTGGGGGGGCCTCTTCTGGTGAGGACCACTATGTTTTCCTGCAAAACATGGTTGTGGTGGAAAATCCATGGGTTTTCATTATGGATGAGGCTATAATGTTAGGGTATATTTTTACTGAGGATGACCATAGGATAAAAACCAATATGGCCCAGTTCTGGAGGGAAAGAGCTATGAATAATGATGTCTCTCCAAAAGAGGATGGAGATGTCGTTAGACAGGTCATCAACCAACTGGTGACAAAGGGTGAGAGTCAGGATGTTGATAAGGGGGTCACAAGTGTAGAGAATGATAACATCTTATATGGTATGGAAGCTCAGGTTGATGGTTTCACCACTCTCCCCCCCCAAGGAGGAAGAAGAGAGATTAATCTACTCTTCCTTGACCCATGGCCACCTGGGCATCCCCAAAGGTGGCTAAACATAAAAGAAAAATTCAACAAGCGGGAGTGGCCTCTACTCAGCTTAGAGTAAGAAAGACTCATGGAGAATTACATGGCTCTCATTAGACTTTAGGAGGACTTTGAGTCCAGATAAGAATCTATTGACACATGGGTGGACTCCAATTTATGATTTCCTGACACAACTTTTGGCTATGGTATGGATGGTGACTCATATAGTGTAGTCCCCATTTATGACATTGGTGGTGATGCTGACTTACTCGTTTCCCTGTTGTCATTTTGGGTTATTTTGGGGTTTTTGGTTCCTAGGGGGTGTTAGAAGTTTTTGAGTGTGGGGCGTTTGACTCTGCCCCTCCCTTGTTTGCATTGTCTGTTTTTTCCAATACATTTTAAGAGGTGAGGGATAGCCTGGTCCTACACTTTCCTTTCCCTAAGAAAATAATAAAACCATATTAAATTAAAACCCTAAAAACATAAAAATGGTATAAACCTTAAAAACAATAAAACACCATAGATCCTAAAAATCCCTAAAACCAAGAAAAACAATTTAAAACTATAAAAAACCTTTAGAAAACTCAAAACCCCAAAAATCGTAAAAACACAATAAAATTTCTAAAACCCTTTTTAACTTGTACAAAAATTTAAAAATTCAAAAAACAATAAAAACCCTCAATACTAAAAAAACTCAAAAAAACCCTAAATACCCTAAAAACTCTTAAAACCTATCAGTATCCCTAAAAACCTTAAAAACATTAAAATCATAAAAATCTTTAAAAATTTAAAAAACATAAAAACACTAGAATACAAAAAGAAATTAAAAAAACCAAAAACAACTTAATACCCATAAAACCATAAAAACATTGAAACCCAAAAAACCCTAAAAATCCTAAACAACCTAAAAACCCTCAAAATCCTTAAAAATCATAAAAAATATTAAAAATTCAAAAAAAATCCTAAAAACCCCTACGAAAATCTTAATAACCCTAAAAAAATATAAATCCCTTTAAAAAAACCCCAAAAAACACTAAAAATTTGAAAAAACCCTGAAAACATAAAAACCCATAAAAACATTAAAACACCCTAAAACACTAAAAAACATTGAAAATTCAGAAGAAAACTCAAAAAAACATTAAATAAATATTTTTAAAAACTATAAAAACCATGGAAGCTGTATAAAACTCTAATAAAATCTAATGATACAAAAAAACAAAAAATTCCAAAAACCCATAAAAATCCTAAAACCCATAAAATCCTTAAAAGCAGAAAAAACCTCAAAATGATGAAAAATAATGAAAATACTTAAAAACATAAACACTTAAATATCCTAAAATCCTAAAAAAAACAAAACCCCTAAAAACCATAAAAAACACGGAAATTCCTTTAAAAACTTAAAACCATAAAAATCATTAAAAGACCTTAAAATCTCTAAAAAGTAAAAAACCATAAAAACATGGAAAACCCCTTTGGAAACGTTACAAAATCAAAATTTTAACACCCCTAAAACCGCTAAAAATGATAAAATCCATAACAACCTCGAAAAGAACCTAACACCCATTAAATACTATAGAATCCATAAATTCAACAAAAACCCATAAAAACCCACAAAACACTAAAAATAAAAAACACCTTTAAACCTCTAAAATATTTAGAAATCTATAAAAACCCATAAAAACCACACAAACTCAAATAATTAAAAAAATAACAAAACCATAAAATCCCTAAAAACAAAAAAACATAAAACCCTTAAAATCCAAAAAAAAATCATAAAAACATAAAAATACAAACAAACCCATAAAACATAAAAAATCCCTAAAAACTCTAAAAACCCTAGAAAAACCTTAATACCCTAGAAATACATTAAATCCATAACCACCTAAAAAAGATAAAAACACTAAACCCATAAAAAACTCAAAATCCTAAACACCCATAAAAATCTTTAGAAGTACCTAAAACATAAAAAACATAAAAACATTTAAAGACCCTAAGTAATCCTTAAAAACCCAAAACACTTAACCCCCCCCCCCCCAAACTAATAAATGATGAAAACCCTGATAATCCTAAAAATAATCTAAAAACCTAGAAACCATTAAAAACCTATAAAAAACATAAAAACCTATAAAAAACATAAAAACCTATAAAACCCCATAAGAACCCTAAAAACCACGAAAAACTATAAGAAACATCTAAATCCCCTAAAAAATAAATACCCTCAATAACCATAAAATTGTAAAAATCCATAAAAATCCTAAAAATCAATCAAAAACCTAAAAATAAAAAATCATAAAAACCCAAAAAACCCTAATAAGACATTAAAAGTCAAAAAACACATCAAACCCCCCAATACATAAAAATGATAAAAATCCTAAAAATCCCAAAAATAATACTAACACCAAAAGCCCTCAAAATCCCTAAAAACCCTAAATAAGTAAAAAAATCTAAATAAATCCATAAAAACATAAAAAATCCTAAAAACCTAGAAAACACTTATATAAACCTCAAAATTCTAAAAACACATAAAACCCAAAAAAAATAAAAATTACAATTTCATTGAAATATATTTCTTTTGGAATTGAAAAAAAAATCTAAAAATTCTGAAAACACTAAAAACCATAATAGACCCAAAAAAACCCAAAAAAACATCTAAAAACATTGAGACCCCCCAAATCTTAAAAAACTATAAAAATATTTAAAAACTATAAAAACCATAAAACCCTAAAAACCTTAAAAACCCTAGAAACCCTCAAATTACCTAAAAACCCTAAGCCCCTATAAAAATCCTTAAAAACCCAAAAAATATCTAAAAACATAAAAACCCATAAAATATTGGGAAAAATTTAAGAAAAAATTAAAAATTATTAACACATATAAACCCTAAAAAACCAAAAAAACACTAAAATGCCATTAAAACCCTAAAAGACCATAAAACCCCTAAAAACTATAAAACCCCTATAACCCAAAAAAAACCCTAAAAACAAAAAAAAATGAAAACCCATTCAAAACCCTAAAAACATAACAAAACTCTGAAAACCATTTAAACAATAAAAACTGAAAGAAACCTAAAACTCCAAGAATACATAAAAACCCTAAGACCCTTAAAAATCCCTAAAAATTTCTAAAAGCCATTATTAACCTAAAAAAGTCACCCAAACCCCATAAAATGTAAAAATCCCTAAAAATTATGATAGACCGTAATAAAAACCTAAAAACTATAAAGATTTAAAAAACTAATAAACATTAAAAAACCTTAAAACAAACCTTAAAAACCATAAACCCCCAAATCCTTATAAAACCTCCAAAACCCATAAAATCCCTAGAAACACACTAAAACCACTAAAACCCCTTTCCAAAAGAGTTAAAAAACAATAAAAAACCATAAAACAAAAAAAGTTCAAAAAACATGTCAAAACTAAAAAACCCGTAAACCTCTATAAACACTAAGAATCTCTAAAACTCTAAAAATATACAAAAATGTTAAAACCTATAAAATCATAAAAATCCAAAAAAAATGGAAACTTTTTTTAAAAACCCTATAAACCATAAAAATCCTTAAAAAACTAGAACCACATTAAACCATTAAAAATATAAATACACTAAAAACCATTGAAAAACCAAAATGACACTAAAAACTATAAAACCCTCTAAAAAAAATAAAAACGCTAACCCGGCGAAAAATTATAAAAACCCTTTAAACAACAAAAAACATTATAAACCTCTAAAAAATGTTAAACCCCCTAAAAATAAAAAAAACCCTAAAAACTTATAGAATTCCTAAAACCCTAAACACCCTCAAAATCCATAAAAATCAGAAAATTCTTAAGAATTCTAAAAAGCCCTAAAAATCAATCAAAATGTAAAAATGCCTAAAAACACTGAAAACACCTAAGAAAACCTAAAAAACCTAAAAACACATAACACCATAAAACCCCTAAAAACTGTAAAAACCATAAAACCACTGAAAACAATTAAGACCCTATAAACAATGAACCCCATAAAACCCTTAAAAATCCTAAAATCCAAAACCCCCAAAACAAATAGAAACATTAAAAACCCTTTAAACCCTTAATAATTTTAAACAAACTTAATACTTTTAAACCCTATAAAAACTATAAAAAAACTAAAAAACTAGAACCCCCACAACCCTAGAAAACCCTAAAAGACCTAAAATCCCCCAAAATCCCAGAACCCCCTAAAGACCATAAAAATCATAAAAAACCCTAAAATCTCTTAAAATGTAAAAAACCCTAAATACATGAAACCCCATAATTAATCCTTGAAAACATAAAAACATTTAATATCCTATGAAACCCTAAAAATTCTAAAAACCATAAAAAAATCCAAAAAACCTTAAAAATCCTATAACCCTAAATCCCCCTTAAAACTTAAAAGACCTAAAAACCTAGAATAACTGTGGCGTGGAAATCACTAATACCTCGTTACCCACAACTCGTTTGAGGAAATAATATGATGGAATTATCTCCAGGCTGGTGCTCTCGGTGCTCTCGCGTTCTTCCCCTCCCTAGGGTTTTAGGCCTGCTCCTTCTATGGAAGATCGCGTCTCCCCTAGAGAGTTCATGGCGCAGGCAGATATGGGTGATTTTGGCTCTCTCTAGCAGCCCTCGGTTTTGGCGGTTTCACTCAGGATGGCGGCGGCTCGGCCTTGTGGCTATTGTGTGGTGCGATGGGTGGCGACTTCAAGTGTAGGGTGGAGATTTCCGGTTCGCTGCTGCCAGATCTAGTTCTTTGCGGCTGGAGCTTGCTGGGATCTGGTTTGTCGATGCTAGATCTGGTCTTCTATGGTGGGACCTGATGAGAGGTGGGTGTGAAGTCGAGGTGGTGGCAGTTCCTTGGATTCTGCGTTTTGGGAGTGGATCGGCGGTCCTGGATTCGTGTGGAGTCAGCCCTGAGCCGTTTTCCATGTTTCTTCGGTCGGCGAGGCTTGACGAGATGCATCCGATGCTGGTTTTCGAATGGTTTGCATGCACTCTTTTTAAGGGTTACCTATGCGATGGACTCATTCGGATTCACACTTTAAAGATTTAGGTGGTTCGAGCTCTTCAGCGGCTTCGTATTCTCTAGGAGGTGGTGAGATTTCCGATCTTCTCTAGGATGGATTCTTCGCGGCGTGGTTCCTCATGATCGTTTGTCACCTTGCGTCCCTGGTGTGAAGTTGCATTTGAGCATGTATGGTTTTGGCGGTACTTTTGTGGTTCAGGACGGCGTTAGCTGGGGTCATGTCTTGGCGGATCTACGTTGGTTTTTCTCTCCTCAAGAGTCTTCTTGCCTGCGGAAGGTGCCTATGAGTGGAGGGGCATGTTTGTGGTGGTGGCAAGGCAGATCGGGATTTGGTTTTCATGGCTAGGAGAGTTGGCTACTCTGGCTTCTGTGGGTGTAGATCTTGTCGCATTGGTGTGGTTCGGTGTCTCTAGATCTCTATTGGTGTATATGATGCATTTATGCACTCTGGTATGGCTTCTTGCTCGAGATGGTTCTTCGGATTTGTGGCCGCCTCCCGATACTGCAGGTTTGCTTCGGTTTTTCTATGATCTGGTCCATTTGGTGGTCAATGGTTTCTTTGTTGGATTTTCTGGATTGAATTCTCTACATTACAAGTTTTTCTGCTTTGTGGTTGTGGATGTATTGGATGAGAACCGCTTCTGGTGTTGGTTCTTGAAGTTGGGGCGCTGGTTTCTGTGGTTTGGTTTGGGAACTGTCTGCTATGGTATGCTGGATGTGGGTGCTACTGTCCATGTTTTGTCCTTTTCTGGTCTTGGTGAGATTTTATACTGGTTGATGCTTAGTAGGGATCTGCTGAATGCTGGTGATGGTGAGGGTTGTGATTTTATTATTGTTGGTTTTGTGATGCTGGATGATAGTGATTCTGTGATGCTGGATGCTGGTGGTTCTAGATGTTGGTCGCTTCTTGGATGGGAGGTGGTGAAGCTGTGGTTTATGGTCTTTCTACTGCTGGATATTGTTTTCTGTTTGAGTTTGGATGATGGTCGTTGGTTAGCAGTGAGCTGCTGGATGATGATAGATGTTGGATGATGGTGGTGGCTGCTTTGCATTTTGTTTTTTCTTTTTTCATTTCCTGACTTTTATTTTTTTGGGGTCTTTGTCTATGGTCGTTAAGGGTTTTTGGGTGTGGGTCGTTTGACCCCTCCCCTCCCATGACTGATGTGTCTCTTTTTTCTTCTAATAAATTTGGGGGGGTCGGGAATAGCTCGACCCCCACATCTTCCTTGCCTAATAAACCCTATGAAAACCTTGAAAAAGAAACACATAATCCCCTCAAATCCCAAAAAAAAAAAGCTAAAACCCCTAAAAACCCTAAAACTCTCAAAATCCAAAAAAAAACCTAAAAACCATTAAATTCCCGAAAAACCATAAAATTATCTAAAGACATATAAAACCCTAAAACCCTAGAAAACACAAAAGAAATCCTTAAAACCCCTAAAACATAGAAAACGCCTAAAAACATAAAAAATGATAAAAACACTAAAAGTCTCTAAAAACCTAAAAACCCCTAATACCATAAAACACATAAAAACCTTAAAACCCCATAAAACACTAAAAATTTCCAAAACATTAAAAACAATTAAAATCCCTAAAAATGTTAAAAATTTATAAATAACATTAAAACATTAAAAACAATAAAAACCCAAAAACCATTAGAATCATAAAACCCCTGAAAACCATCAAAATACTTAAAAACTCAAAAATTTATAAATACCCAAAAAATCCCAAAGAAGTCCCTAAAAAAACCTAAAAACCAGGAAAAAACCCTATGAAAACCTTAAAAATCTAAAACACATAAAATCCCTATAAACATAAAAATTATGTAACGCCCCGACCCCAGTTACCTAGATTCAGTGCATTATTACATAACATTGGCATGATCACAAGAAAGATCAAATCTCGAAATACCGATTGGTTTAGTCGCCTTGGAAACACAAGATATATTCATAAAGTTTTACATTACATCATAAAGTGAAAAACTACTACAACAACATAGTCTCTATATCCCACACTCATATCCCCAAATACTATCCGTGCCGGTCATTCATAAATTACTTATTCACATCCTAGGAAAAATAAAACATAGAAAAGGGGTGATCTCAAATTCCCAGTAAGGATAACAATATAGAGGAAACTTTCATAAATAATAATAAACATTTAAGGCAATGTATAACTTAAAACAAAAGTCTTTTAAACTTGAACTTCAACATAGTATGGAAAAAATAAAATGAAATAATGTCATTTACTTATTCACATGGATATACTAAAAATCGAATAATAACATGAAATATCAATTACAACTTTCATAATAATGGAATGCATAATGTCATACTATCATAACCACATAGCCAAGGCCTCGTACCAAGACTACAAATAAGATTTTTCCAAGGCCTTGTGCCAAGACACTAGTTTATCTCATGAGACCTACCGATGCATCAAAGAGCTATAGTGGTCTCCACCCCTCACTTACTAAGTCCAATGCATTCCCATATGAAAAGGATTAAACATAACATAAACATTCATATTAAAACTAGCATACGAAATGTCAATACCTTCTCCATAAACCATGAATGGTATAAAAATAATACATCCACAGTAAAAGATATCACAAAACCTTCAATACAATACAAAAGTTTTATATCATAATAAATCAACTTTAAATAAGCTTAAAATCCATCAAAAGATTTTGACATAGATGAAATCAAAACTATTTGAGAGAAATACCTCTTTTCTCGAAATCATTGAAAAGTCACACATTTATAAAGGAAGTAATTTAAAATAGATTTTTGAATCAATGTGTCCCATACCACTTTGAAAATTTTGAAAAGAGATATCATTTAAAAAAATTCATGTCCATATAAATAAATCCTTAAAATCATTTTGAAAACATGGACATTAATTAAAAGATTTAGAAAGATAAATCTTTAAAACATTTAAAATTACGATCTTGAAAAAGAGTACCTTTTAAAAATTCTTAAAATATTCATTTTGAAATCATTTAAAAGTCACATAATTATAAAATAAAACATTTACTTTGAAAATAATCTTATAATATTGTAAGGGAAACTTTGACAAATTTATAACGGCGGTAAATAGCCGCACCCGCCGTATAAGTTAAAAAAACATTCTTACCTTAAATTTGTTGAAAAGGTTAAAAGTGCCTTGTTTGGAAAATGACGGAAAGATTCCTTTAAAAAAAATAGGGTTTAAATGACTTTAACCCATTGTCTAGTAAATAGTAAAAAAAATTTTAAATACATTTTTACATAACATGGATGTGGATGATAAAGAGATCCCAGTAGATAATTACATATAAACAACCTCAGATAATGAAGAGATTGTAAAATAAACCCTTACCTTGTACTTTTACTTGGTTGAGGGTAGGTTAAACTCCTATATAATGGTGAAATAATTGTTATTAAATTATACAAGAATCATATATTTTAATATTATATCATATATTATCTTTTAACATTGATTTTTTAATAATATTTTAGTATTATCGTTGTTTCGGGTGTTAACTTACTCGTTTTCTTTTATATGTTTTGTTACATAAGCCATGTTTGTAATGGATAGTTTATATCTTAATCATATCCAGAATGATATCAATTCATTAGATACTATTATTAGTCATCAAATGATAATTATACTTGAATGTATACGATGGAGAATGAATCTCATCACGTTCGTGGAGACGGTAGTCCGTACGTACGCACGAGCGACAATATCATTCTTTTGATATTAAAATAATATATAAATAGATGGTATATCATATATACAGAATAATTAACATTTATATTTATTATTTACATGAGTTACACATCATTATTATACCCATCCAAATAATAATATATTGAATAACAATTACACCACGACGTGGAGACGGTAAGCCGTACGTACGCACGTATGGTGACATGTTATTAATAGGGTGGATAGAATACTGAATATGATTGTACCATATTTATAATAAAATCACAGTATATATATGATACTGGATTTATTATTTTAGAATGGTAATAACAAAGGATGAAGAAGTGGAAGAAGAAAGGAACTTGGAAAAGGGTGGTGAAATCATTACCTCTTCTTCAGGTTCTTCCTTTTGATTTGATCAAAATGGTTCCTTAGGTTGGCTTTCTGATCAAACTAAGGCCTCTAGGTTGTAGTTAGGGAAGTCGGGAGAGTATTTGTGCAGAGTTTGGCCGAACCAATAGTCTTTTAAGGTGTGAAGAAATGAGAAGGAGGAGTGCCCTTTTATAAGATGGGTGAGGGGCACCTTTGGAAAATCTAGAAATATTAATTTATAATAAATTCATATTCGGTTTCTAATGAATAAAAAGTTTATTATTTATATTTTAAGGTGGGGATAGGTAGAAAATCATTTAACCAATATAATTTAGATAGGTTTGTGTTACTATATTAACCTTATCTTTAACTATTAACTCTTAGTTAATTAGTTTGACATTTACTATGTCACTTTGTATTTTTATATTATATAGTTAATAAACTTACTATATACATCCAAGAGACCCCCAAGTGGTCCATTAATGATACCAATATAATGATATATTTCTCTTTGCTGAACCTTATATTTTTAGGAATTTAATATCAATTAATATTATAATATTTGTTTTAAAAACCCGTTTATATCAATTTTGAAACTATTCAATAGTTGATTTTTTTGAACTCATAAAAGAATGATTACTTATAAAAAAGTTAATTAAATAAATTATAATATGTCATATTATCCTAGAAAATTATTTTAATTCATTAAAAGTCTCAAATTATATTTATTTGGGTATTTATAATATCAATTATTTTAAATTTTTACTATTATGGTAATTACTACATCATCATTGTGTCATATATAAATTAAATTATGTAATATTTAAAAATTATAAATAAAATATAATTATGTAGGAAATATTTTTATCTTTCTAAAAAATATTTATAGTCGAAAATCCAACATATATAACCCTATGTAAAAATTGTTTTACTAAAAGATATATGCTTGTGTCATTTTTGTATTCATTTTAACTTAATTAAAATAAAGTGTCCCTATCACCTAAAAGTGGCTCCATGGGGTCCCAAAATCGACCCAAAGATGACTATGGTCGAAAATGTATCAACCAATAAGGCTAGGACACGTTTTAGTGTAATTTAGTATTATTATAATATTAGTTTTTAACCCTTATTTACCGTATTTACCCTTAACCATGGTAAATAAAATATTTACCGAAGTAATTATTCAAAATGTCTAAAAATAAAAGTTACCTATTTACACAATTTGAACATCCTGATTCCAAATATGGAATCCATTTTTCAAAATTCAAAACACAAAAGTGGGAGAAATTAATTTAAAATTAATTCCCGTTGTTAAAACAAAAAGCGTGTTTTTAAGAGATAATAACTATCAAAAGATTGACAACTGTTTAGGTCCAATTTCAAAGTGAAATTAATTTTAATGAACACCATTGGATAAAATGGTAAAAATATATTCTAATTATACTTTTAAACAACTCAAATTCATAATTTATCACTATTAATTATTTTTATTAAAAAAGTTGTTTTTAATTAAAATTTAGTAATTTTCACTATTCATCAAAATATTAAAGTTATCCGAAAAGTACCAAAATTTCACCCTAGGCTAATTTTGATATTACGAATCCAAAAATAAAGTCCATTTTGAGAGATATAATTTATAAAATTTTAAAAAGTATGTATTACTATTCATAATGGCTAGTTTGGTAAGTCATGGTGCGCTTTAACTCGGTGTTGCGTGTAGTGCAAGTTATTGAATAATTTTGAAGAAATAACACACTATGAAATCTTGGGGTGTTCCATTCTACCCTCCTTCAATAAATTGTGTCCTCGCAATTTGAAATTGCTTTTTGAAAATAAAAGGTTGAAAATAAAAAACATCTTTGTGGGAAAACCCACATCAGAAATTGGGTTACTAAAATTTAGTCTTAATATGAGGAAAAGAGAAATGAAAGGGTCACCACGAAATTATGATCTCGATTAAGAGAACATAGGTGGAAATTAGAGACATATAATTGGAGGAAAAATGTAAATATTTATAGGTAGTGATTGAGGTCATCAATCATAAACAAGTGTAAAATTGAGGTCCTTAAATTCATCAATCTATGATGATTTCAAATACCATCCATTCAACAAAACAAAGGGTATTATGATAACACATTTTTGGTATTAGTATTCCTTAAATAAAGTATAAGAATTAATTTGTCCATAAAATAAAATAAGAAGAAAAATATATTCTTGACAAGTAGAGTTCCATCCTTTATCTAATTTCTACCACAGACTCATCTTTCACTCTAAAAGATAATAGAACTTAAAAATAATATTCTATTTATCCTATTCGTATAGGGTTAAAAATTGAATTTATAATTAATCTAGAAGAACCATTAAAAAACGACATTATTCAATCCAATACATCACATGGGTTAGTGGTAGGTGATACACCCTTGTCGCCCTTCAGTTGTGGGTTCAAGTCTCGCGGCCTTGCCGGACGCAACGGGTTGCCGCCCGACCTCCGGGTTGTCCTTTTATGGCATCCAAATTAATCCAAACTAGAACTATCCAAAATACTTCAGTCCAAAATTTATAAGGAATGTAAACACAATAAAGATCCTTTTTTCTGCGTAATAACATGTGAACACCTTCAACATTTATTCTTTTAAAACACTGCAACATCCTAAATTACCATAAAACCTTATTGATTACATTCATGATCCCTTATTCCTTAAAGAATAATAGATATACTCATTCAATCCAAAAATGTTTTAAACCCAAACAATGATGGAATATACAAATCATTAATCAGTTTCAAGGTAGTCAATAATATCCAATATAATTTATCCAAATCAATCATGTATTATTCCAAAATCACTACCTCGGTATCAGAACTATATTATGGTTTATCATTCTCTCAACCATATATTTTCTAAAAATTTATCCTGCTATTGAGTCACTTTTCTTTGTTCCACACAATCTCAAGTCCTTAATGAAATAGTACTGCAGTACAATCCTTATATACTCCATAATTATTATAACAAGTAAATTGTGGATACAACACTCAAATGACATAATCAACACAAGAACTCTAATAATTCCTCTTCATCTGCGGTAGTATCATAACATGATTATTATCCAATAGCATCATTTGTGGAATAGTCTGATGACTGGGACATAGGTTCGCGTAGTGTCCAAACTCCTTGCAAATGAAGCATTGTTCATTTGAATCCATTTTCTTAACCTTGCAGTCACGTACTTTGTGCCCTTTTCCTCCACACTTATAACAAACTCTCATTCCTTTCAGGAAAGTTCCAGGGTGTTTCTTCCCACAGATATCACATATGGGAAATTTTTTCTTTTCCCTCTTCCCTTTATCCATCTTTCTCTCTTCCATCCTTTTCTTCTCTTGCATCCCTTCAAACCCATAGGACTTAGTAAAATCTTTACTTATCTTATCAACACATGATATTATTTCTTCATATGATGATAATACATGGGAGACTATTTATATTATGAATTCTGGATGAAGACCATGAAGGATATGATCCTTCTTTCTCTTGGGATCATGTGCATTGCTGGAGTTCTCATTCCTTCTATTAGGCGCCATTTCTAAACAATGGCATACACTAGATTATTTTATGAATAACAATACCTAATCCCAAACTTGTAAGACACATAACGTTAATTAAATAGTTTATGGATATAATCCATAATCATAAAAACTTCTCCTTTGAGAAAGTATATACTCATAAAACCCTCATAATAGTTTGTAAAGAAAATGAGAATTATCCTAATCATATCCCCCGGGAGTGTCGTAACCAAGAGTGCAGCAAGGCCCATTGTCGTGCACCAGTTTTCGTTCGAGTCTAGCTCAAAGCGGTGTTTTTGGGTTTTACCCCTAGGTACATCTGTGTCAGAGCCGCCTCTACCTGCTCGTATCCAGACAGGGATGTATTGCTCGGAAATCTCACAAAATCTCTACAATACCAAAATTCAAGGAAGTTCTTCTATACTAATCCTCAATGTTCATCTTAGGTCTACATGTTATAATCATAGTTTATCTAAATCTAGCTTCCAAGATTTGTAATAAACTTCCTCTGATACCTACTGTATCGCCCTGCCCCCAGTTACCTAGAGTCGGTGCATTATTACATAACATTGGTATGATCACAAGAAAGATCAAATCTCAAAAGACCGATTGGTTTAGTAGCCTTGGAAACACTAGATATATTCATAAAGTTTTACATTACATCATAAATTGAAAAACTACTACAACAACATAGTCTCCATATCCCACACTCATATCCCCACATACTATCCCTACAGGTCATTCATAAATTACTTCTTCACATCCTGGGAAAAATAAAACATAGAAAAGGGGTGAGCTCAAATTCCCAGTAAGGATAACAATATTGCGGAAACTTTCATAAATAAGAATAAACATTTAAGAAAATGTATAACTTAAAACATAAGCCTTTTAAACATGAACTTCAATGTAGTATAGAAAAAATAAAATGAAATATTTCCATCTACTTATTCACATGGATATTCTACTAATCGAATAATCACATGCAATATCAATTACCACTTTCATAATTATGGAATGCATAATGCCAGACTATCATAACCACAGAGCCAAGGCCTCGTGCCAAGACTACAAATAAGATTTTGCCAAGGCCTTGTGCCAAGACACTAGTTTGTCTCATGAGACCTACCGATGCATCGAGGAGCTATAACGGGCTCCAACCGTCACTTAATAAGTCCAATGCATTCCCATATGAAAAGGTATAAACATTACATAAACATTCGTATTAAAACTAGCATACGAAATGTCAATACCTTCTCCATAAACCATGAATGGTATAAAAATAACACATCCACAGTAAAACATATCACAAAAACCTCAATATAATACAAAAGTTTTATATCATAATAAATCAACATCAAATAAGCTTAAATTCCGTCAAAGGATGTTGACATAGATTAAATCAAAACTATTTGAGAGAAATACCTCTTTTCACGAAATCATTGAAAAGTCACACATTTATAAAGGAAGTAATTTAAAAGAGATTTTTGAATCAAAGTGTCCCATACCACTTTGAAACTTTTGAAAAGAAATATCATTTCAAAACATTCATGTCCACATAAATAAATCCTTAAAATCATTTTTGAAAACATGTACATTAATTAAAAGATTTAGAAATAAAAATCTTTAAAACATTTAAAATTACGATCTTGAAAAAGAGTACCTTTTAAAAATTATTAAAATATTCATTCTAAAATATTTTAAAAGTCACATAATTATAAAATAAAACATTTAATTTGAAAATAATCTTATAAGCTTGTAAGGGAAGCTTTGACAAATTTATAATGACGGTAAATAGCCGCACCCGCCGTATAAGTTAAAAAAACATTCTTACCTTAAATTTGTCGAAAAGGTTAAAAGTGCCTTGTTTGGAAAATGACGGAAAGATTTATTTCAAAACACATAAGGGTATAAATGACTTTAACCAATTGTCTAGTAAATAGTAAAAATGTTTTTAAAAACATTTTTAAGGAACATGGATGTGGATGATAAAGAGATCCCAGTAGATAATTACATATAAACAACCTCAGATAATGAAGAGATTGTAAAATAAACCCTTACCTTGTACTTTTCCTTGGTTGAGGGTAGTATAACCTCCTGTATAATGGTGAAATAATGGTTATTAAATTATACAAGAATCATATATATTAATATGATATCATATATGATCTTTTAACATTGATTTTTTAATAATATCTTAGTATTATCGTCGTTTCGGGTGTTAACTTACTCGTTTTCTTTTATATGTTTTGTTACGTAAGCCATGTTTGTAATGGATAGGTTATATGTTAATCATATACAGAATGATATCAAGTCCCATAGATACTATTATTAATCATAAAATGAGAATTATACTTGAATGGATACGATGGAGAATGAATCTCATCACGTTCGTGGAGACGGTAGTCCGTACATACGCACGAGCGATAATATCATTCTTTTGATATTAAAATAATATATAAATGGATGGTATATCATATATACAGAATTATTAAAATGTTATATTTATTATTTACATGAGTTACACATCATTAGTATACCCATCCAAATAATAATATATTGAATAACAATTACACCACGACGTGGAGACGGTAAGCCGTACATACGCACGTATGGTGACATGTTATTCAAAGGGTGGATAGAATACTGAATATGATTGTACCATATTTATAATAAAATCACAGTATATATATGATACTGGATTTGTTATTTTATAATGGTAATAACAAAGGATGAAGAAGTCGAAGAAGAAATGAACTCGGAAAAAGGTGGTGAAATCATTACCTCTTCTTCAGGTTCTTCCTTTTGATTTGATCATAAGGGCTCCTTAGGTTGGCTTTCTGATCAAACTAAGGCCTCTAGGATGTAGTGAGGGAAGTCGGGAGAGTATTTGGGTAGAGTTTGGCCGAACCAAAAGGCTTTTAAGGTGTGAAGAAATGAGAAGGAGGAGTTCCCTTTTATAAGAGGGGTGAGGGCCACCTTTGGAAAAGCTGGAATTATTAATTTATAATAAATTCATATTCGGTTTCTAATGAATAAAAAGTTTATTATTTAAATTTTAAGGTGGGTATAGGTAGAAAACCATTCAACGAATATAATTTAGGCAGGTTTGGGTTACTATATTAACCTTATCTTTAAGTATTAACTCTTAGTTAATTAGTTTGATGTTTACCATGTCACTTTGTATTTTTATATTATATAGTTAATAAACTTACTATATACATCCAAGCGACCCCCAAGTGGTCCATTATCCTAGAAAATTATTTTAATTCATTAATAGTCTCAAATTATATTTATTTGGGTATTTATAATATCAATTATTTTAAATTTTCACTATTATGGTAATTACTACATCATCATTGTGTCATAAATAAATTAAATTATCTAATCTCTAAAAATTATAAAAAAATATCATTATATAGTAAATCTTTTTAGCTTTCTAAAAAATATTTATAGTTGAAACTCCAACATATATAACCCTATGTAAAAATTGTTTTCCTAAAAGATATATGCTTGTGTCATTTTTGTAATCATTTTAACTTAATTAAAATAAAGTGTCCCTATCACCTAAAAGTGGCTCAATGGGGTCCCAAAATCGACCCAAAGATGCCTATGATCGAAAATGTATCAACCAATAAGGCTAGGAGACGTTTTAGTGTAATTTAGTATTATTATAATATTAGTTTTTAACCCTTATTTACCGGATTTACCCTTAACCATGGTAAATAAAATATTTACCGAAGTAATTATTCAAAACGTCTAAAAATAAAAGTTACCTATTTACACAATTTGAACATCCTGATTCCAAATATGGAATCCATTTTTCCAAATTCAAAAAACAGAATTGGGAGAAATTAATTTAGAATTAATTCCCGTTGTTAAAATAAAAACCGTGTTTTTAAGAGATAATAACTATCAAAAGATTGACAACTGTTTAGGTCCAATTTCAAAGTGAAATTAATTCTAATGAACACCATTGGATAAAATGGTAAAAATATATTATAATTATACTTTAAAACCACTCAAATTCATAATTTATCACTATTAATTATTTTTATTAAAAAAGTTGTTTTTAATTAAAATTTAGTAATTTTCACTATTCATCAAAATTTTAAAGTTATCCGAAAAGTACCAAAATTTCACCCTAGGATAATTTTGATATTACGAATCAAAAAATGAAGTCCATTTTGAGAGATAGAATTTATAAAATTTCAAAAAGTATGTATTAATATTCATAACGGCTAGTTTGGTAAGTCATGGTGCGCTTTAACTCGGTGTTGCGTGTAGTGCAAGTTATTGAATAATTTTGAAGAAATAACACACTATGAAATCTTGGGGTGTTACAAATTCTATAAATCCTAAAAATGATAAAATACCTAAAACCTTATAAATTCCTAAAATGCACTAAAAAATTTAAAACCCCTTTAAAGACCTAAAAACAATAAAAAACTCTAAAAAACCTCAAAAACTCTAAAAAATCAAAAAACATAAAAACTCAAAATCCTTTAAAATCCTAAAAAACCATTGAAACATAAAAACCCCCAAAAACCTCAAACTCTTGAAAAACACAAAAAACCCATTAAATCAAAAACAAATCCTCAAAAGGTCTAATCCTCGTAAAAACCCACTAAAAACACTAAAAACTACTTAAAGAACCAAAAAACATTTCAAAACTCTAACAAAACTAATACTCCTAAAAACATATAAAAACCCCAAAACCCCAAAAAAACCATAAACCCCAAAAAACCCAAAAAAACATTCAAAATCCCTAAAACACATAAAAATCATAATCTATCCATAAAAATTCCTAAATGGGATAAAAATCCTAAAATCCATAATAAAACCTCAAAAACCTAAAAAACATAAGCACCAAAAAAACCTGAAAACTCTAAAAACCCGAAAGACTATAAAACCAATAAAACCCCCTAAAACCATTAAAACCCTAAAAACCAGTAAAAACCCTAAAACCCCACTAAAAACACTAGAAACCCTTGAAGACCATAAATTTGTTAAAAAACTCTAAAACCATAAAAACCCTAAAGAGACAAAAAAAATCCTAAAGACCCAAAACATCCAAAAAAATCCTAAAACCCCTAAAATCCAAATAAAAATCCAAAAAACCAAAAAACCAAAATAAACATAGAAATTCCAAAAAAAATATTAAAAATCCATAAAAATTAATAAAAACCTAAAAAAACCACAGTAAATATTAATCCTAAAAACACTTAAAAACCCTAAAAATATAAAAAACACTAAAACCCCTTGAAACCATAAAAAAATAATAACTACTAAAAACCATAAAACCCCTAAAAACCAAAAAAAACCTAATAAACACTAAAAAATCTAAATATCCATTAAAACCCTAAAAACCTTAAAAACTATGATAAACCTTAAAAACCCTACAAACATAAAAAATACCAAAAGTACCTAAAAATCCTAAATCCCTCAAAATCAGTAAAAACTATAAAACATCATAAAAATCCCAAAATAACATTAAACTACATAAAAATGATAAAAATCCTAAAAACCCTTTAGAAATCGAAAAAATTCCATAAAACCCATACAAACCACCTGAAAACTCTAAAAATTATTTCATCCCATAAAAGGTTAAAAACTCTAATAAGCTTTAAGAACCTTAACAAAACTCAAGGAAACCATAAAACCCCAAAAAATTAATAAATTCTAAAAAATCCCCCCCCCAATCCTTAAAAAACATAAAAATATAAAATACCCCTAAAAATAAATAAAACATAAAGAACCATAAAAGTCTTGAAAACCCCTAAGAAAATCATAAAAAAAACACTTATAACTCTTGAAAACCTAAAAATACTAAAAACACTATAAAACCCTAAATCCCTTAAAAATAATAAAACCTCTAAATACATTAAAACACCTAAACCCCATAAAACCATGAAAAACACTAAAAACTATAAAAAACTATTAAACCTCTAAAAACATGAAAAATCTAAAAAACCATAAACAACATAAAAACCCAAAAGAACCCTAAAAAAATAAAAAACCATGAAACCCCAAAAACCCAAAACCCGAAAATATAATAAAACCAATAAAAATAAAAAACCCCCAAATCCCATAAAAATCTTATAAAATCCCAAAAAAACCCGAAAAATGAAAAAATCCTAAAAACCTTGAAAACAGTTAAGAAAACATTAAAAAGACAAAAAATGGATAAACCCCAAAAAACCTATAAAATGCTCAAACCCATAAAAACCCTAAAACCCCTAAAAATATAAAATCCATAAAAATCCCAAAAAAACTCAAAAAACCCAATAACCCATAAAAATACTAAAAATTCAATAAAATAACTAAAGATGAAAAAACCCAAAAACCATGAAAAACCAAAAAAAATAAAAATAGTACAAAACCCTAAAACCCTAAAAACCAAAAAAATAGCCAAAACCATAAAACTGCCTTAAATCCTATAAAATTCCTTAAAACCACTAAAAAATCTAAAAACCCTTCAAACCCCAAATGAATTAAAAAAAATGTAAAAAATCCTTAAAACCACTAAAAACAAAAAAAAAACCCTTGAAAACAAAAAATAATTAAAACCATAAAAACCATGAAACCCTTAAAATCCCTAAAACCAAAAAAATCCTACAAAATCATTAAAATCCAAAAATGCATAAAAACCCAAAAGACCCTGAAAACCTCTAATAAAGATACAAATCCCGAAAAACAAATAAACCTCTCCAAAACCCAAAAAAATCGCTAAAACCCACTAACAATACTAAAAGGCCCTAAACCTCCTTAAAACCATAAAGACCATAAAAACATTAAATTCACTATAAATCCATAAATACCCTAAAAACAAACTAAAAAATATAAAACCCTTAAAATGTTAAAAACTCTAAAAACCTAAAAAACCATAAAAAACTAAAAAAACTAAAAAAACCTAAAAATCCACAACACACTAAAAATCCTAAAAAGCACAAAAAACGTTCAAAATCCCTAAAAATACTAAAATACCATAAAAAATTATAAAAATTCATATGAATCAATAAAAAATTAAAATACCCTAAAACCATTGATAATCCCTAAAAAAACCATAAAATCATAAAAACACTTAAAACCACGAAAAATACAAAAAAGATTAAATACCTCTAATTTTCCTACAAATCCATGAAAAACTCAGAATCATAAAGAATCATAAAAATACAAAGAAAGAAAAAAACGTCAGAATAACATAAAAACCCCAAAAAAACCCTAAAAACTCCTAAGAAAACATTAAAAACCTAAAAACACTATAAAAGCTAAAAAACCTAATAAACACTAAATCCCCTAAAATACCCAACGAACCCCTAAAAAATAAAATACCCTAAAATCCAGTAAAACCCCAAAACCCCATAAAAACATAAAAATTCACTAAAAATCTAAAAACACATTAAACCCCAAAAAATGTATTTTTTTAAAAAAAACTGAAACCCCGAAAACCTCAAAAGAACCCTAAAACCCTTAAAATCCATAAAACACTAAAAGCCATAAAAATTCTATAAATCATCAAAATCCCTAAACATCTAAAAACCCATAACAAATCACTAAAAAACCCTAAAAATTTTAAAAACCCTATGAACCATAAAAAATTCCAAGAAATACATAAAATCATAAAAATAGTTAAAACCCCTAAAAACCTAAAAAAATGAAAAAAAAACCCAAAAATACAGTTAAAACCATAAGAACACATAAAAACCCTATGAAACCACTTAAAACTAAAAGAAACCCTTTAAAACCCTTGAATGTTTTAAAATCACTAAGAATCCTTTAAACACCTAAAAAATCAAAAATACCCTAAAATCAAAAAACCTAAAACCCCCTAAAAATTCATAAAATCCAAAAAATCCCTAAAAATTATAAAAAACCTATAAATGTCCTACAAATCACTAAAAAAATCCTAAAAAACCTAAAAATCCCATAAGAAACCCCAAAACATAAAAGATAGATAAAACCCCTAGAAACCCCAAAAAATACTAAAAACCCATAAAACCCATAGAACCCCTAAAACCCCACAAAATCCCTAAAAACCTAAAAATAATATAAATCCCAATCCACCGTAAAAATCCCAAAAAATAAAAAAACCCCAAAAAACTATAAAAAAATCTAAAAAAAACCATAAAAAACTAAACTCTAAAATAATATATAAAACCATAAAAACCCTAAATACTAAAAAAACATTAAATCCCAAAAAACCCCTTCAAAACCAAAAAACCAAAAAACCCTCAAAATCCCAAAAACCCTAAAAACCATGAAAATCATAAAAAGATATAAAAATCCTTAAAAATTGTAAAAAACAATTGTAAAAACCCTAAGAAAATCATAAAAACCTAAATACAATTAAACCCCCAAAAACCTAAATATGATAAAAACCTAAAGAATCTACAAAACCCCCCAAACCCCCTAAACCAATCATCATCCATATCAACCCAAAAAACACATAAAAATCATAAAATCTATAAAAATAGTTAATAAAAGAAAAACACTAAAAAACCTGCACCGCCCACCTAAAAAAACATTTAAAACATAAATCTAATTGAAACCCATAAAAATATTAAAATTAAAAAAACATAAAAATCCATAAAAACCAGAAAATTACCAAAAACCCTAAAACCCATAAAAACCCTAAAAACCAATAAAAAATCTAAAAAATATTAAAATCGCTGAAAGTAAAATAATAAATAAAATCCCAAAAAACCTTAAGAACCTTAATAGGCCTTAAATATAATTAAAACACTAAAAATCCCAAAAAACCATAAAAATTAAAATCCACAAAATACAATAAAAATCAAAAAATATAAATTTTCTTAGAAATAAAGAAAACCCCTAAGAAAACCTAAAAAACCTAACAATAATTTGAACCCCTAAAAACCCTAAAAAAATTCTAAAACACCTAAAAAACCTAAAAGACACGAAAACCCCTAAAAATCCCTAAACACCATAAAACCCCAGAAATCCTTAATAACGGAAACAACCCACTAAAACTCTAAATCCCCTTTAAACCCCTAAAACATTAAAAAATTTAAAAATATCTTAAAACACCTAAAAACTAAAAAACATAAAACAAAAAATCATAAAACTCTTCAAAATTCCGTAAACTATCAAAAACCAATAAAAATGTAAAAAATCCATAAAAATTACTAAACATATAAAAATACCTAAAAACCTATGAAAAAAAAGAAGACCATACAAACTTATAAACAAATAAAATCTATAAACAAACATAAAATGATAAAAACCCTAAAACCCTTAAAACCATTAAAACCCCTTAAAAACCTATAAAAGCCTAAATATATCTAAAAAAATGAAAAACTCCCTAGAACCCTAATTTTTTTTAAAAACAATAAAAACCATGAAAACCCAAAAAAACTCAAAAAAAAAGCTTAAACCCCCCAATAAAATGAAAATAACTTTAAAAACATAACACCTATAAAAATCATAAAAATCCCTATAAACCCTAAAACCCATAAAAATAAATTAAAAATCCCTAAAAATTCATAAATATGTAACAAAATAAAAATCCATTAAAACCCCTTAGAACACATAAAAACAACAAAACATTTGTTTCGGGTTGGTCTCGAAACGCCCAATGATTCTGTATCCGATGATGCGTAGACCTGCTTTCCAAAGGAAAGAGTTCGCCAGATGGTCTGACCAGCGATGCTTAAGAACTCACATTGGTCGAGAGGATGGAATGTCGTGCTCATCGCACCCTTTTCGGGGGAATTATTGCCTGTTCTGGGACTCTCTTATAGATTTAAGAAGTATTCACATGTTCGTGAATCTTTGGTTTATACCCAAGCATAGTATCCACTGATTTCTCCGGGTTGTAAATGGTCAGTTGAACGTAGGGGTTCGAAATCATTTATGCCTGAGGTTTACCATCCCTCGTTGGATTAATGACCCTGAGGAGTTAGAACTCATTGAGGTGGCACTAGGATTGGCATGGTGAACTGATGTGAAGATAGTCGGATTGACCGGTTGTTGGACTTGAACCTCAAGGAGGCTTTCTATGTACCCTGCCTAGGGGACAGGGATCTAATTCCACGTAGTTCGAATGGGAGTGCTGAAACCCAAGGGGGTCCATTGGTGATCGGGCTTGAACCTCATAGAGGCTTCATACGTATCCCTGTGGTAAGGAATCAAAGTCCTCATAGTTTCTGTTGGCTTGGGGTTTACACTCTGAGGCATCCGAGAATGATGGGTTGGGGCTTACACTCAGAGGAGGCCTAGGGCGATGGATTGGGGCTTACACTCTGAGGAGGCCCATAAGAGGATGTCATGGTCAATGCTTACTCTAAGTCCACGTGAGTCATGCTCGGTGTGAGAAACAAGAGGCAGCAGGGACCAGAGGATCACGTTGTGAAAGGTGTGTCCATGAGAAGTGGAATGGGGATTATGCATGAGGTTGGCCCATAAAGTCAGGACTTACTCCGAGATAGACGACCATGGAGAAAAAGCACAGCGGGAGAGGGAAAGGGGTGCTCTTGTGCTCGTCACCTCTCTTGTTCCTCGGGGAAGTACCTGGGGAAGTACAGAGGTGCATGGGGACGACTGCCTTCAGATGGGTATGCCGCCCCTTCTCTGGGGAGGGGAGAAGTGCCCGACCACTGAAGCATCCAGTCCCCCATCCTGGCAAGTAGAGGCAGAAAGGGGGTTCTCGGGCTCAGAACACGCATTACCGTGGGAATGTGAACCCAGAAACACTTCAGGAATCCTTCCAAGGGTCGGGGAAAACCCTTTTACCCTGTTTACCGTGGGTATGTGAACTCAAAATGGCGTGTTGATGCACCTGAGGGTTACACCACGTGGATCTAGTGGCTCTGGTGGAGGCCTCGGCTTGGGGCCGATGAGTAGGCCAATGAGGAGGTTGTGAAGGATCAGGATGGATTGAAATTTGAAGGATTTTATCTGAATCAGAGAATGGGAACTCTGAAGGTTTTGGCAGGCCACACAGGGGTACGGGTGGTGGCGCCCTTTGCCTAGGGAAGTGCTACGTGGCTGGAAAGGCCGTCCGTGAACCAGGGTGGTCCGCAGACTGAAGGGAATCCCGTGAACCAAGGTGGTTCGCGGCTTCGGGTTCGATCCACGAACCAGGGTGGTCTATGGAGGGTTCCATGCAGGCAGCATCGTCCAAGGGCGGCACCTGCTGGAGGCTCATTGTTCGAGGCTTCGCCCATGTAGGATGGTGCTACATGGTGCGGCAGATCAGAAATGAGGCATAAACTCCCTGGTTCGTTGGGAGTACATCCATAGAGGGACCTTGGTTCGTGGTTTTCTCTTCTTTGTTATTTTATGTTTGTGGTTCACCATGTTATTTTGTGTATTTTTTGTTCTTTATTAGTTTGTTCCGAGGTTCATACCTGCTCTGGTTCACGAACTGGAACTTCTGAAATCCTAAGCCTTCCTTCGAAATCCTTCCACCCGAATCTGACCGATCTCCTCACACTTCTTATTTTTCTTTCTTCTTCAATATCCTTTTATATAGCGGGGAAAAGGATGTATCTATGGTCATGCGACACCTTTTGCAGAGGCCCATGACCAAAAACCTGGTTCACAGATGACTTGGTCAATCCGTAATTCGCGGAGTATTAAACACTCCTCCGCGAACCAAACTTAGGGAGTGCTTCGCGGCCGCGGAGGGTTACACCTCCATTTTTCGAACGACAGTGGAGGCAGTTCGGGCCGGAAGACACATCTCGCGGCTGGGGTGGTCCAGAATTGTGAACCGGGTTGGCGCATGTCCTGCCTCACGACCGCGTAGGATCTCCGCCTCCATCTCGCGAACGACGACAGTCCATGGAGGAGGGACGCTTCGCGGAACGGGTCGTGTGTCGTTAACATTAGACCGGTCCACAGACCAGTTCCTCCTTCGCCATCCTTGAGTATTGTGCACATTTTCCTAATCCATTTTAGTAGAAAATGGGCAGAATCTCCCTTGAGTTAAAGGGGCCATCATTCTCCTTTGCAATTTTTTTTTCTTTTTTCAGGACCCTATAAATTCCCCCCATCGGAATGGGGTCTGATCGGAATGAAGAGGAGGCTATTCCGATGCAGAGTGGTCCTAAATCTCGGGTAGTTTGTAGGAGAGAGGTGGACCCGGTATGGAACCACGCCTATAAATACGGGGGGACCTTCATTTTTCCTTTACTAGATTCTTCGTGAAACCAGAGATTTTTAGCATGTTCATGCTTGCTCCTTCACGAAACGCTTTTTCCATGAACCGAATGCTGCTTCCGCGTACCATTTCTCATTCGGGTCGCTCTTCATCCACAGATCAACATCCCAGCCTCAAACTATCACTTTTAATTAATTAAAAATTAAGTCACGACAGGCTATGTAGGAACTCGCTTCGCGGTTTTGGTGCTCCACGGTTTCGATGCTCCGCGGTTTCGATGATCTGTGGAATAAAATCTTCTGAACTTTAAAATTTTCTATTTTTTTCGAACATAACCACTTAAATTCGGGATTGAAATTCTGCGGAGCAACCTGGTCCGCGGTTTCCTGGCCAATGCTCTGTGGGCCAGCGTTTCACAGACTACTTTCGTGAAGGGATGGTTCGCGGGATGCTGTCATCACGAACCATCCTTCGAGGCCTCCTCACAGACTTTTCTATGAAGGCTCCTCAACTGATCCTCAGCCATATATTTGGTATTTTTTGTCCGAATTTTTTTTATTCCGGACTAACCGCTTGTTCACTTTCATCGTGCAGGGAGAAAATAATTTTCCCCCTCATTCTAAAACAAGGCCTGCTTCAGAGCCTCTCCCAATTGGTTCAGAAAGACGTTTAGCTATGATTTGCAGAGCGGAGAACATCCAAGAGGACCTTAGTTGGTCCATCATTCCTGACTATGGTGACTTGAAAGACTTTCTCCCTCATGATCTCTTGGATTATCCACTATCAAATCGGCTTTTGCTTTATGGATTTGGTCTTCAAGACGATGTACTTTCCCCCCCCCCACTTTCTCATGTCTTCCTTCTCTATTCTTGGAAGCATCATCCAAGTGTATTTAGGAAAACCTTACCCAATCAGAGGAGATGGTTTTCGACTCTGACCAGAAAGACGCCTTCATTTTGAGAGGCTCTGTTTGGACCCAAAGTGATCAGCATGCCTGAAACTTTTCTCAGGAAGCTGTCTTCAAGAGTTACCCTTCTATTATCAACCATTCTCAAGTAGATCCCAATGTCAGGTGGATTCCTAGGTTGGATCTTCGGTCTGGAGGGCTCTTCTCAAATGATTGGGCCTGGGATTTCTGTGTCCTTCATCACTTCTAGGAGTCTCCTGAATCACTGGAATCAGTCAATTTATACTCCGTAGTGTGGGATTCCCAATTTTATATTTACCCACCATCCTTGGTCCTACCAGACCTACTCAGTCACTGGTGTTCAAGCACTAATACTTTCCACCTTTCCCATGGTGAAGTTGGTATTAGTCTGTGGGATATCCATTAATTTGGAGGGCTCCCAGTTATTGGTGAAATGTATGATGAATTTCTGCCTGCCCCTGACGCATGGGACGATGTTGAACAAGTGCCTTTATTGGCGAGGGATCTTCTAGTTATGGCAGAGAAAAAACTGGGTCAGGCCTTGCGTGCCTGCTCTCTTATTCCCTATAGTACCTGGAAAGGGTTATTTCTGAGCAACACTGGTCTTGTGCCAAAGATCAAGCACCCCAGGTATCATCCTTCTCAACAGTCATGAATCTCCCCAGGTTCCTACTGGGTGGTTCTAGAGGTGAGAGACTACCTTTCATGGGGTTACGAGGTGCGCCCTGGTGTGCCACCTATGCTCCAGCTAGCAGGTTTATTTGGTAAGTTCCTGAGCGGGTGGTTATTCCCTTATCGGGATATTAATCCTAGCATCAAGGCTTGCACCCTGTTGATGGTAGTTGAGTTGGCAGAGGGTTGCCTGGTGAATTTGTTTGTGCCCACATTGGCTCGTATTTATGAACTTCTGGGTCACATGCAGAAGGGCGAGTCACCCTTCCATCTGAGTGGGCCATTTCAATTTTCGTATGACTGGGTAGTAGATCATTATCGCTGTTATGAGTGTCATCATAACACAGTCATCCCTCTTCCAACTTTTCATCCAACCCTGCTTGATATAGCTAGATTTTGCTTGAAATCCCTCATCCCTGGTGAATTCCTCGAGCTTTTGAGTGAATTCTCGTAGTTTTCTTTCAATCCCTACCCCACCCCTTTGGCGTCTTATTTGAAAACCACCAGGGGAGCCTAGGGGAGCATTATTACATGATCTCTCTATGGGATGGATTTCTGTCTGTGCAGATCGAAGGGGTTTCTCTGTGCGAGTTGTATGTCCCGTATCATTTTTCTCGCATTTTGGGTGCATGCAAGTCCAAGTTTCCCTTCCCCCTCCTTAGGCTCAAGGACTGCACCCGACTATACTTCATCAATGGTAGCTGATGCTGACGTGGGAGGGATCTGACACGAGTATTCCCCTGCCTGTCATGGGGGCGGCCACTGGCCTTTCCATGGAGTACGCAAAAGTGTGGGAAAAACACTATCTTGATGGGATCCTAGGGAAAGAAATAAGTAAGGTTCCCAAATCATGAGGTACTGCGGCTGTTGTGCCCACTACACCTTCCTCATCAGCTCTAAGGTAGGATCGACTGATGGCTCGTCGATCAAAGTGACTCAGGGGATTTTCCTCTCCCAGCCTGGAGGTGGCCGAAGTTCAGACGGGTTCATCCTTCTAGGACGTGAATGAGGATGACCCTGTGGTTCTGGGTCCTAGCGATACAATCCCAGAAGTTTTTCCAGTTGATACCAGGCTTAGCAACATGATCCCCAAGCCTGAACTGGGGTTAGAGGCTCCAGACTTTCCAGCTTTGGAACTAACTTCTATCGAGCACATGCCTGCACTGGTTACAATGCCAGATTTCATTATTGTGCTATCCGGAAAGGATACCAAAGATCCTCGTGTCATGGTGGACCACCGGGTTGTGCGCAGGTGGGCCAGGCCTCGGATTTGTGAGATCGTTGTCGAAACTCCTCTAGCTGAGATGACAACTAAGACCGAAGCTCTTAGACAGCTCTTCCAGGGTTTGGGGTTGGGTGTATTTGACTATCGGCAGTTCCATTCTCTTGCTTTCCATGTTGTCAGGGCCTGTGAGGACACTTCCACTAGTGAACGCAAACTTTCTCACTTTACTTCTGCTCATTGCGGGACCCGAGCCTTGGAGGAAGCCATGATATAGCTCCATCATCTGATAGCACATGAGGAGATCTCTTGAGATCAGGCGGTCATCGTATCCTTAGAGTAGCATGAATGTGAAGAATGGGCATCAATGCCGAGGAACCAGTTATCTTCTATGACTGGTCCTCTTGAAGCTGCCAGAAAAGGGATCAACGATCTCTAAACAACAGTGGAGCATACTCGTTTGGTGGCTGAGGATGAAGCCAGGGAGAAGGTCGTGTTGGAATAGTCTTGCAACAACCTCCGCCACACGGTTGTTGATCTGGTGGAGAGAGCGAGTTAGGATCCTTTATCACTATCAGAGGCACTCTTGTACTCTATGATTTTCTTACCCCTCTCCCCTTTTTTTGTGAGGGAGAGACCCCAGCTTGTGGACATCCTCCCTTTTTGTTCGAACGAAATATAATATCTTTCAATCAATTTTCACTGTAAAATTTGATTGTTACTAGAACAATTGTTGTGTAAATAACAACTCACTGAATCAGAATTAATCATAAATCAGGAAAACAAACTCTAACTTTTTCCTAGACCATGGGGTCCAGCAAGAATAGTTTGACTATTTCTTGGGATTTGTAGAAAAACCCTACAAACTTTTTGTCTTTTATTTTAATGCCCTAATTTTTCTTGGGCTCATTTATTATGAACCCAGCGGGTATGGACTGACCTTTTCATAGGTCACCCTTTTCGGGTTTTCAGACTAACAAGCAATGTGCATCGTTTCTTGGGAGATTTAAAGTCCCACCATTAAGAATATCATTATTGATGTTTTAGGTTAAACAAAATTGACCAAATATGGTGGGGAAAGGGCCCCAATGGGGTTTGGATGATTAAAAGATGTCTCGATGTCCTTTAGACGCATTTAGTAGGGAGTGTGATTAAATTTGAACAACATGCAGGGCATGCCTCAAGGCATGGGAGCCGCGTCAGCGTGCAGAGGTGGGAGGAGAATTTCCTAAGGAAATCTTGCCTTTGGTAGAAAGGGCATGGGAGATCCATATGCAGAGCCGCTGAGGGCATGGTATGTATAGTCGTTCAAAGGTGTCCTTAAGTCAATGACTCTCTATTTCTGATGGCCATAGGACTTCATGAAAGTATGGCTTATGGAAACCACCATGGGTGGCTTGGAGAATTATGAAAACCACTGGGGGAGGCTCGGAAAGGGTATTTGATGTCTGAATGGTTTTGAGAACATCTGTATCAATTAGGAGTGTGGAAGCAAGGTTCCTTCCCTACACATTTATCTAGCATAAACGATGGTTAGGGATTGGCGTAGTTTAAATTCATGCAGCTGGGACATCATCTAGATTGGAACGGCTTCTCCTGTTCCTCGGTAATCTTGTCAGAGAAGTTTCACCATATTCAGGTAGGGTTGTGAAAGAGTTTGGTAAACTGTAACTCAGAGGGTTTCCGAATCCCGCGATAGACATGGGGGATCGGAGGCCAAGAGGCATACAGAGAGAAGCATTGCCTAAGGAAATCCTGAATTTGGTAGATGGTCTAGGGGTGATCAACATGCAGATCCGCAGAGGACATGGTATGCATAGTCATGCAAAGGTGTCCTTAAGTCAATGATTGTATTCCCCGATATCCAAGAAACTTTAGGGAAGTTGAGATTTGAGACCACTAGGGGTGGCTTATGAGATTCCAGCATTTTCTGATTATATAGTATGGTTTATGATGAAAGGGTTCCTGGATACGGGGGAAACATCTAAATTGAATTTCTCAAGAATAGGTGAAGTAATCCCTTCTCACACGGGTGTGAGACAGTGGCTTGAGCCGGTATGACCCATGCACTGATGGACAAAGAAAATCCTTCGTTCCTTACATAACCCACAACGGGTTTGACCATGCAGTTTAGCATCATGTGGTAAAGACAAAGAGAATTATTAAAGGATTTTGTGCAGTTTAACATCATGCAGTGATGATGGGGGGCATTTTTCTTTCCTTTTCAAATGCTGTGCAGTTCATCATTGTGTAGCAAGGACGATTGACCGTACAGTTTAACGTCGTGTGGTAAGGACGAGAAGCATTATTAAACTCGTGAAAATTCTTTTTGTTGGGGGAATTCCCCTGGATGTTTGACGCTTGGTCTTTTTAGCCTTACACCACGTGACCAAGATTTGATATGTTCTGTTTGATGTCATGTGGTGAGGAAATATTTGTAAAGGTTGATCTTGATTAAAATGTAACTGGGCCCAAGTATCCTGGAATTTCCAAGACGTGGAGGGGGTTGATGGTGTAAATCATGGTTCCGGGGCTTCTTGGACCAGGAGAGATGACATGGAGGCTCTGGGGATGGTAAGCGTACGGAGATAGGAAGAGTATCACCCAGGTAAATATTGCCTTTGGTAGAAGGGCTAAGGGATATCAATATGTAGAGCCGCTAAGGGCATGGTATGTGTAGTCATGAAAAGGTGTCTCCGGGTCGATGAATTTCCACGCCCGATGGCCATGAATGGTTATGAAGATTTTCAATTATCTGGGCCACAAGCTCTGTTGTCGTGTATGGAAATATCTGGGCATGTCAGGAATATTCGTACCTGGTTGTTGTTAAAGTTTAGAGATCTTTCTGTGCTGATTTATTTTGTGCGTGGGGGTGTACCTTCACACCATGCAGTTTAACGTCGTGCGGTAAGGAAGAGGTACTCCTAGTTTAGAGGTCATAGAGCTCAGACCATTGGGCAACTATTACTGCAGTCACTTGATTGATAACTGGGTCAACATGTTCTGATATACTTGGAACAAGGTGGGGGATGAAGGTTGTAAACTGCAACTTTGAGTTTTCCCGGATCAGGAGGTGTGGCGTGGAGGCTCTGAGGCTGGTAAGCGTATGGAGCTAGGAAGAGTACCTCCCAAGGAAATCTTGCCTTTCATGTATGAGTCAGGGGATATCATTATGCAGAGCCGCTAAGGGAATGGTATGTATAGTCGTACAATGGTGTCCCCAGGTCGATAACTTTCCACTTCCGATGGCCATGAATGATTACGAGAATCCGAGATTGCTCACAGTGCAGAGTTCGGCACGTGGGGATAATGGTGTCCGAGTATACAAGAAACATCTTCACTTAAATTGTCCGTTGAGTCAAAGTATCCTTGTCCCGGTTTGATGTTCGTTGACGCAGGTCGCTATGTGAACCACCAGTGGACACATAGGCTAGCCAGGTTGGTGTACCCTGGCAACATTTGGATGTGAAAAGGGGAATGAACTTGTAAACCACTGCTCCATATATTTTTGGATCGGGAGATGTGATATGGGGGCTCTGAGGCTGGTAGGTGTATGGAGCTAGGAAGAGTGTCACCCGAGGAAATCTCTCCTTTAGTAGACAGGCCAGGGGCTATCAATATGTAGAGCCACTGAGGTCATGGTATGCATATTCATGCAAATGTGTCCACAGGTCGATGACTTTCCACTTCCGATGGCCATGAGTGGTTATGAAGATCCATAATTATTCAGGTCGTAGAGTATGATGTATGGAGAGGATGCATCCAAATGTGCAAGAATTATCTCCATCTCGTATCGCCATGTGTCCTGGGTGGGTCGTGATGAAGTCCATGCAGTTTAACATCATGCGGTGAGGACGAAGTCCGTGCAGTTTAACGTCGTGCCGTAAGAATGAGGTACGCACCCCGTGAAGGTATGGTCCGTACATAGGGGAACGGGTCATTTTTAACATTATTATCTGTGCAGTTTAACGTCGTGTGGCAAGGACGCAAAAATACACCTCGTGTAGGTCTATCCCATTCACGGGGAAAAGGGAGCATTTTTAGATCCTGGTATCCATTCAGTTTTACGTCGTGCGGTAAGGACAAGGAGTACACCCTGTGCCGGTCTGGTCTGTACACGAGGGGGGAGGGCATTTTTATCTTTTATTCAGGGGGCTGGGCTAGGATGGGGAACCCTGGCGTCACTACGTATCCTATGAGGGAAGGAATCAATCTGCACATAGTTCTCTGGAAGAAGTACACCTCATGCAGGGCTGGTCCATACACGGGGGAAGGTGACATTGTCTAACATTTATTTTATTTCATTTGGAGGTGACTGGGCCAGGACGGGGAACCTTGGTGTCACTACGTATCTTGCAAGGGAAGGAATCAAGGCATACATAGTTCTCTAAAATAAGTACACCTCGTGCAGGGCTGGTTTGTACACGGGGGAAGGGGATATTGTCTAACTTTTATTTTATTTCATTTGGAGGTGGCTGGGCCAGGACGGTGAACCCTGGCTTCACTACATATCCTGTGTGGGAAGGAATAAAGCCATACGTAGTTCTATGAAAGAAGTACACCCCATGTAGGGCTGGTCCATACATGGGGGGAGAGGGGAATTGTTAAAACTTTCTTGTTCGTGCAGTTTAACGTCGTGCGGTGAGGACGAGGGATACACCCCATACAGGTCTGGTCGGTACTCAGGGGGAAGAACGATTTTTTTACTTTTATTTGGGAGTGGATAGGCCAGGATAGGGGATCTTGGTGTCACTACGTATCTTGCAAGGGCAGGAATCAAGCCATATGTAGTTCTCTGAAATCCGTGCAGTTTAGCGTCATGTAGTGGGGACGAGGAATACACCCCGTGTAGGTCTGGTCCATACACAGGGGGAGAAGGAATTTTTAAATCTCATTATCCGTGCATTTTAACATCGTGCGATAAAGAAAAAAAGCCATATAATTTAACGTCATTTGGTTAGGACGAGGGGTATTATTAGATTTTGTGTAGTCTAACATCATGCAGTAAGGACGAACTCCATGCAGTTTAACGTCATGCAGTGAGGACGTACTCCATGCAGTTTAATGTCATGTGGTGGGTACTTACTCCATGTAGTGTAACATCGTGCGTTAAGGAAGTACTCTATGTAGTTTAACGTCTTGCGGTGAGGACGTTCTCCACTTTCAGTTTCTATGCAAAATACTTCTTTTGGAATCTCACATTGGTAGGAGCTGTGGTGACTTTCTCGTTCATGGAGATTAGGGTATATGATCTGTTGGAGTAGACCTTGTGTACAACATATGGTCCTTCCCATTTGGGCTCCAAATTTAGAGGCTTCTTGCTGGGTATCATTAGGGTCTGGAGGACCAACACTAATTCTACTTCCAAGAAATTCCAAAGACGAACCTTTTTGTTGAAGGCTCATGCGATCCCGTTCTGGTATACCTCTAGATGGTGCAAAGTGTGCAACCTCTTCTCGTCTAGCTGTTCCAATTCACCTAGCCGCTTTTCTAACTGCTCATCATTGGATAATTGATAACAGATGGAAACATGGAGTGAGGGAAGTTGGAGTTCAATGGGCAGGACCACCTCTGTGTCGTACACCAATGAGTATGGGGTGGCCCGAGTAGCGGTGCAGATTGTGGTTTGATAAGCCCAGAATGCATGGAGGAGGTTATCCGGCCATGACTTCTTGTCTTTGTCCACCAATTTCTGGAGAATGTTGGACATTGTCTTGTTTAAATCCTCTATCTGTACGTTTGCCACTGTATGGTAGCGGGATGAGTGGTTAGCCTTGATATCATACTCATGGTACAGTTTATCCAATTCAGCAGTGTAGAAGTTATTGTCGTTGTCCGTCAGTATGGTATGAGGGACACCAAATCTAGTGATGATATTTGTCTTTACAAAGCTAACAATATTTCTTGCCCCGACTTCCTTGAGGGGTATGGCTTCTGCCCATTTGGAAAAGAAGTCGGTTGCTATGAAAATATACTTCAACTGTTTGGCCGTGGTGGGAGGATATGGTCCCACGACGTCCACCCCCCAGACAGAAAACGGCCAGAAGTACATGTATTGATGAAGTAACTCCGGGGGTTGGTGTATGAAGTTGGAATGAATTTGTCATGAGTGACATTTTGCGGTAAAATGCTTACAGTCTCGTGCCACTGTGGACCAGTATTACCCAATCCTTCAAACCTGATGGGAAAGCTTGCTCCCTAGTTGATGTGCTCCACACGCTCCAGCATGTACTTCATTCATTACGGAAGTGGTTTCTTCTCAATCAATTCATATGAGGATCACTCCATTGAGGCCTCGTTTTTAGAAGACCTCTTGCTGACCCGCGCCATCATATAGGACAAAGTTGATTTCCCTTCTCCGTATTTTCTCTCATTCAGCCCTGTCTGATGGATGTTCTCCCCATTGAAGGTTGTTTGCAATGGGGGTCATCCAGCCGGTGGAAGGAGCATATGGCTCGGGGAAAGGACTGACATCGTGGATTTCTTCCATCTTCATCTGAACAAATGGAAATACCATTCGACAGTGAGTAATACTGATAACCATTTCATTGTGGCCTGGGTCAGCTAGGGATGTGGCCGCGTTGGCTAATGCATCAGCCTGAGCGTTCTGAGACCGGGGAATGTAGGTCAATGTTGGTTCTATGGAGAATTCTTCCATTAACCCTCTAACATGGTCAAACAGGTGGATTGACTCCTCCTTTTTAATAGAATAGTCACCATTGACTTGCTTGATGACTAGTTCTGAGTCACCTTTTACCTTAAGGTGCTGTACTTGTGCCTGGAGTGCGAGTTCCAGGCCTGTAATGAGAGCTTGATATTCCACTTCATTGTTCGTACATCCTTCTAGTAGGAGGAAGGAATATGAAAACACTACCTTTTCTAGGTACATGAGTGTTATCCCCAAACCCACTTTGTTGAATCTAGGATCCTCCATCTTCTTCTCGGTTGGGCTTCAGGATGTGTCATCGAAGTACATTTCCCATGCTGGGAACTCCTCTTGAATCGAGAAGATGTCTTCATCAGGTAGCTTGGTGGCTGGTGCATTGGTCCCTATCAAAGGGTACTCTGCTAGAAAGTCCGCTAATGCCTGACCCTTGAAGGCTTTCTGAGGCACAAACTGGATGTCAAACTGTTGCGGGATAACCGCACATCGGGATAGGTGTCCGGTTAACATCGGGTGGCTGAGGATGTACTTGAGCGGGTTACTCCGTGAGATCAAATGGACTTCATGATGCTGCAGATAATGTCACAACTTTTGACCCGAAAAGACCAAGGCTAAACATCTCTTCTCAATGATTGAGTATCGAGTCTCAACATCAATCATTGTTCAGATGAGGTAATATAGACTGTTTTCACTGCTCGTGTCATTCATTTGTGCGAGGAAGGCTCCCATTGATCACTCTAAGGCTGTCACGTACAAGAATAGAGGTCTTCCTTCAATCGGGGGCATGAGCACCAGTGGGCTTAAGAGGTACTTCTTCTAGTTTTCGAATTCCTCTTGGCAGTCATCCGTCCATTAGTATGTGACCCCCTTCTTCATTAACCTATTGAAAGGAAAACATTTTCCTATCATGTTGGCTATGGACCACCTAATATAGTCTAGGTGTCCTTGGAATCCTCTCAACTCGGAGAGATTTCGGGGAGGTGGTAATCCAAGGATAGACTTTTTCTTCTCATGGTCGACTTCGATGCCACGACAGCGTACGAAGAAGCCAAGAAATTTTCCTAAGGTAAACCCAAAGGCACATTTCAAGGGGTTCATCTTCTAGCTATGTTGTTGGAGTTTTTTGAAGACGGTCGCAAGGTCTTACAGGTGATCTGAGCGCTGTCTGGACTTGACCACTAGGTCATCCATGTAACATTCAACGAATTTCCCCAGGAACAGTTTAAAGATCTGATGCATGGCATGCTCATATGTGGCGCCATCGTTCTTGAGACCAAAGGGCATGAACCTGTAACAGAATACCCCTTGAGGTGCCCTAAAGGCAGTGGCTTATTCCTCTTCTCGGGCCATCCTGATTTGATTATATCTATAATATTCATCCATGAAGTATAGAGCCTCGTACCCAGCCATCGCATCGATTAATAATTTGGTGATCGGGACCGGGAAATCATCTTTCGGACAATGCTGATTGAGATCTCTAAAGTCAATGCAAACGCAGATTTGTCCATTATTTTTCTTGACAAGGACTATGTTGGCCAACCAAATGGGGTACTGGACCTCCCAAACGAATCCTTCTTTAATGATCTTATCGACTTCAGCCTCTATTTTGGCGGCATGTGAGGGATGCGTCCTTCTGGTGGCCTTTTTATAGCCCTGATTGTCTTCTGAAAGACCCAGGTGATATGTAGCCACTTTGGGATTGAGTCCCGGCATTTCTATATAATTCCAGGAAAAAACATCCTGATGTTTCCTCAGGAAAGAGGTATATACCGCATTCTCCTTGGGGGACGTGGCTGCACTAATGATAGTAGGCCTCGGATCTTCCTCGGTACCCAGGTTTATTTCCCTGAACTCTTCCACCGTGGTAGAGATACCCTCCTCAAATGCGGGAGGTGTATCTTGAAGATCTTCCTCCTCTTCTTCCCCCAAGTGCTCATCTTCTTGATCCTACGGGGGGAGATTTTTCGTTCTATACCTTAAAGGGTTTGAGGGAGAGGCATCGTGGGCATCCCCTCATGAGTATTCATCCCCAGGTCGAGGGTTGGCGAACGTTCCCTCATTTTCATGCTCGGCCATCATGGCTGAAGTCATGAGGACATCCGAGTGTGTGTCCGTACTTGGACTCCTACTCTCAACATGGTTAATGGGTAGGACATAATCTCTATTAAGCATCTTGATGGGGTCATCAGGAACAATTTCCAGGCCATTTGGAGTGGTGATCCAGTCGACACCATCGACCAAAGGCGTCTTTTTCTTTTGCTTATAGAACCCGGTGTCAATGTAATGTGACTCGAAGAGGTCTAAAGGGGCTTTGTCGGTGTGCAATGTTCCACTTTTTCCATTGATTCATTACTCAATACAATGGTGGTAGGATGAAGGAACGACCATGTGATTATGGAGCCACGACCATCCTAGCAGGGCATTGAATGATATTCTATACCAGACCACCAGGAATTCTGTGTAGGCTACCGAGTCATCAAAATGGGTCTTTAGCTTAATTTGTCCCATTGTTTTCTGCTCACTCTTGCCGTAACCCAACAATGTTTTGGCCGAGGGAATTAGGTTATCCTCACTATAGCCCAACTTACGGGGTGTCCATAGGGGAAGGAGGTTAACTACAAAGCCATTGTCTATAGATATTTTCTGGATCTCAATACCATTCAGTGTGCTAGACACATATAGTTGTCTGATGTGTCCTTGCATGATGGAATCTTCATCCTGATCGATGAAGGAAATCACCACATTGCATTCAGCCGGGTCAGTCTCTGTCCGGTAAATCTCTGCGGCAGCTACCTCGGCTTGAAACTCCTGGGGGCTGATTAAAGCTTCTATAAGTTCCTCCCTGAGATCTGCTGACAGACATAGGGCATCAAGGATTTACATCTTGGCTGGTACTGATGCCAGCTTCTTAAGGATATCCTATTTCTTCTCCAACGACTGACACTTCTCCATTGGTGGGAGAGTCTTAGCGGGTGTTTTAGGGGCTGTAGCATTTGAAAAGGAGGGACCGGCCATGGGGTCAGATATCGATAGAGTTATCGCGTTTTGAGGACTTGGCCCAACCGGTCTGTTTGTGCACACTAGGAGGCCAGACACTTGTTCCTCCTTTGGTGGGTATTACAGAACAACAGGTCCAGAGTGGCTGCTTGTGGAGGTGGAGGGGCATTCTTTCTCCTGTTGAGCCTGTTGAAGGGCTCTCCCATGGGTTTCCTTGATACTAACAGTTTGGTCTGTGGTCCAACTATAGGGTTGGTTTTGGCCACGGCTACGCCTCCCCTAGTATCCCATACCTGTGTGATTCCTCCTCCCAGCTCCACATGCAGGGAACTCGGGTTCATAACTATACCCTTCATCAGGGATTGATTCCATAAGATGGATGATGTTAATAGAACCAAATATTGGATCTTCATCCTCTGACAGTTCAACCTGGTTATTTGTCCCTAATAGTGCCGTTTGGTGGGTTGGTGCCTTGGTGGGTTTGTGCCCGTGGCGCCAAATTCGAGGGAATATAATCTGCCAGGGTCGGGACTAACTTTGGCCCCGTCACAGACTACTCCTATTACAATTGATTCCTCCTTCGATTACGCCAAGATGACCGGCTTGTAGAGGGTTGTGAGGTTGATAATGTCAGCTCTACGGCTTCAGGGGCTATTGGTGAAAACACCAGCTACTGTAGTTGAGATCAGAGTTACCCCTGGGCTCAGTTAATAGTCTTCTGAGTCATCCAGTTGTCAAATTTATGCCCCTTCTTACTGGTGACATTCTACCACCCCTCCTCTTTGTCAGAGTCGGTGGTAGAGATACATGCCACATGTGCTGGTGGTGGCCCCAGCTCGACCTGTCTGAAGTCTACCATCCTCTGTAGAATGTCTTTGAAGATGAATCATTCTCGGATATTGTGCCCCAACATCTGATGGTAGGGGCAGTAATTTGGCCTATCATCTCGGCCAACTTCTTCAGGTTTCCTCGGCTTCAGGAGGCGGAGAAATTTACAGTTCATAGCGACAATGAAGTATACGCAGACTTGATATTCTCAGAATGAGTATAATTTTTGTCTTCGTTCCTCAAACTGGTTTCGCTTCGGTCCTCGCTGATCGTCCCATTTAGGCGGAGGCAGCCACTGATATGCAGGAGGACCTTGACGATTTGGTGGAGGCCTGAGCGGTGGAGCGGGCATAGGGGCCGGCTTTAGTGTGACAGCGGACGCTTCAGCTCGAGGGTATTTTTTTGCAGGAGTCTATGAGGCTATTCGGGACTTCGAATTATTCCGCTGCAGGGAGTCCTCAATTCTCTGGGCAATGGCCGAGAGATGGCGGAAGCCAGTGGTGCAATCGACTGGTAAGAGTGGTGTTCATAGCTCATCTTGAAGATTATCAATGCATATTTCTAGCATCTCATCTTGAGGAATTAGCCTGTTCAGGGAATAGGTCAGACCTTTCCATCTGGCGATGAAATCTGAGACCCTCTTGTTCTCCCTCTACTTGAAATTCATGAGATCGTTGGCCATTGTTTTAGGCAACGTTGAGATGAAGTGGAACAAGAACTTCTGCCGAAGGTCTTCTCAGCACTTTATTGACTGGGCTGGTAGACTCATATACCAGACGAAGGTAGATACTTGCAAGGTCCGTATGAAGAATCTGAGTTTTACTACTTCTTGTTGCTCTAGAGTTCCCATAATAGGTTCGCAATAGGATGCGTAGTGCATCAGATGCTGTTCTGGATTGCCTGATCCATTGAAGAGAGGAAATACATGGCATCCAAAATTGGGTGGAGGTGGTGTGTTGCTCACCCAATCCAGGTAGGGTTTCCGCTCTAGCTGTATCGGAGCGCGTCGGCCTTCCATCACTTCCAATTGAGCTGTTAGTGCCTCAATGGTGTTGGTGAGAACCTGGTTTACATCCTGTTGGGCCCAGTCCTGGGCAGGCGTAGCCCGAGGCATTGCCTGAGGATCTGGAGTGGCCAGCACCAGGGGTGCATGTGCCGTTTGTGGCACCATCGAAGGGTTCAGGCATACTCGCTCTAGTTGCTTCCTGAGTGGAGGGAAGACTTGGTATTCATCCAAATCTACGTTTAGGTAGTTGGACGGGCCGAGCGCCTCGTTGGATGGGATCCTTGACCATGTTTCATTTTTCGGGGAAACCTTGGTCTTTGAGGTGCACTTGTTGGGAGTGCATGATGTGGCTTCTCCTGGGACGCACTTTCAATCAGGTGGTTCCTCTGGAGTAACTCGGCGTTAATCTACCTCAATTCTTTCATCTCCTCTTCCTATCAAGTGAATCTCTCTTCGAGTGTGAGTGGCTAATCTTTGTCGAGAGAAGGAGGCGGGTTAAGGGTAACCAGTCCTTTGTTCTTATCCTTGTTGGAAGCTCACAGGGTAGGAGGAGGAGGGTTGGCTAGAAGGACAACCATATTTAGGGAGACCCTCTAGTTCTAGGTGTTCACAACTAGTGGTTCGTTGTGAGTCATAGCCTGACCGGAACTATCATCTCCCAATCCATCATGATTTTCATCATCTCTGCTGTCACCTATGGGGTTATCCTCTATGACGTTGATAGATGCATATCGCGGGGTGGAGATGATTTCATCTTCCAAATGGGAAGAGGATCTCCCGCGTCTTATGATGGCCTTCCCTTTCTTGACCTGGGATTTCCTTCGGACTTCTTGAAGAAGGGTGACATGAAGGGTTCTTTGGAGCAACCTTATAATGCGCCTTCATCCCAGAGAGGATGATGATTCAAATGATGGGATAGGACGGGAAACTCCTCTTCTGATTTTCCTCCTTAGACGAGAGAATACAGACTCTCGTGGGGGAGGTTGTTGTTGAGGGGGTAATAATGCCCCCAGCCCTGAGGGCTGGGGTTGGCTCTGTTCCTTGGACATCAATTATCTTCCCGGTTTTATTGGTCTTACGGGGGAATTTGTTGTTAAAAATTCCCCCAAACCTGTAGGTTGGGGTTGACCCTGGATTTCAATAGTGGTTGCAGCTATCGCTACCTGCCTGATCTTGTGTTCCCCCATTCATGGGTGAACTAGGTTTGGTGCCGAGTTCTTCTGTGAGTCAATCCCTTCTGGGGAGGCATGAAAAGATCGCTGATTGGACTCTCTTAGGAGAGAGGCCTGTTGTATGCTCTAGGTGGCCTGATTCAGGAGTTTTTGAATGGCTTGTTCCCATCGGGCCTGACGCTTTTGGGACTTACTCAAGTCCTGACTCTGCTGGGGGTGTTTCATTTCCTGAATATAGAGACATCTTGATTGTCTTCATGAAGTGATGACTTTTCAAGACACCACGTTGAACATGTTCTTCTGGGTGGGGAGCGGAGTGAAATGCAAGGCTCCCTATTCTCCCCATCCCCTGATATAGACTCCTGTTAGAGCGTCACCGATGAGGCGGTGCAGCTGGTGTAGCACACGGAGGCAGGCTATCTCTATGTTTCTTTTACGCCTCTCAGGTCACTGTTTCTATGCTGAAGGAAGAGCTTCCAGGTCGATGTGATGCAAGAGGTCTCCTATTTTGTTGACGTGGTCTATATACCCATCGTAGGGCAGGAAGCTTGATTTCTGTCGGCGGAGGGTTGTCTATATATTATGGTGGATCCCATGCATGCGTTCTTCCGACAAATCTCTGGGTATGTCAAACTGAGAGGTGGTCGTAGGCCAAAACATAACTGGGAATCTGACATTCTTGATCCCGTCCTTCTAAGTGCCTCCGCATACGAGGGATTTTCTGTGCCTGATTCGGTAGGAGAAGGACCTTCTTATCGACATGATATGTCATCATATGGAGGACCTCTGCAATGGTGTCCATAATGGAGAGGACTTCTATTACTGCTATATGCTTCACTGCATAGAGGAATTTTATAGTGCACACCCTGGGGAGGACCTCCAAGGCGTGTTACAGCAAAGGGAGGACCTTCTAGCTGTGTAGAGTCATTACGGGGAGGACCTTCGCAACAACTGCCATCATGGTGAGGATGACCATCATGGCTTGACGTTCGATGTGCATCCTTGGGAGGACCTTCAAGACACAATGCGACAAAGGGAGGACATTCTTGTTGCTTGGGACCAATTCGAGGAGGACCTTCACAATGGCGGTCGTGGTGGTGAGGACTACTATCACAACTGCGGAAATGGCGAGGAATACCATTACTGTTGCCGCATGGAGAATATCTCCAGGATACGTTCTATGGAGGGCCTCCAGAATGTACCACAACGAGGGGAGGGCCTTCTCATTGCTTGACTTCTCTACGGGGAGGACCTCCGTTATCAGGGTGGATAGAACTACCACCGTGATCTAATGCCTGGATACATGGAGTTCCGTTGCAGCGTAACCCCTGGGGAGGTACTTTAGGGCAGGCTACGACAAGGTTAGGACCTTCTTGTCCTGATGAGATGTCACTACGGGGAGGTCCTCTGCAGTTGCGACTATGATAGCGAGGACTACTATCATAATTTGTGGTCCCACTGCATAGAGAGTGTTTGCAGCGTATACCCCAGGGAGGACCTTCAGGGTGGACTGCAGCAAGTGGAGGAACTTCTTTCTGCTCGATCTTCTGTCCACGTGGTGGGTTTCTATGACTCGCATCAAAAGAAGAGCTCTCGTGATCGATCGGTATATGCCCGCGGGGGAGGCCCCCACGGGTGCTCTAGGGAGGACCTTCAGAGCGGCTGGTAGAAACATTGCAGGGAGGACCTTTGCAATTGCTACTGCAGCTCCCATAATATGGTAATGGATGGGCAGGGTTCTGAGACATTGATGTATGCTTAGTGGCATTGGGAACCCAAGCTTCCAGTAGAGCGGAGTCATGAACTCCCTATTTATTTTCCGGCTGCCTTTGGTGCGTTCGGGGCACTCTTTTTCTGACAGTGGGGACCGTCTGCTGTTGACAATGGCCTTCACATTTGGGTCCCTGTTGAATTGGGTCTCGTGATGCTGCTGGGATACACTGAAGAACATATTGACTTTTGGCAGGGATATATTCCTGCTCTGGAGCATCCACCGTGACGGACGGGTGTCCCCCAGTTGGAACGAGTGAAGCTACTCGATCTGGATGCCCTTGCGTCACGAAATATGGCCGACGACCCTCCTGGGAAGAAGCAGGGATGTAGATTTACTCCAAGGCGGCTATCTCGTCTCTCATATCAGTCACCTTAATTAGGGAAACGGGCTCACGTGACTGAGTCCTTACTGTTGCTGCTGATACAATTAAATTCTAGCAAGACTGCAAGATATGATCTGGGATAAATACCTGCTCCTCCATCATTTCCTGGATATGTAGAGAGATATCTTTGGCTGGAATGGGTATGAAGGCCCATTCTGGTATCAGTGTAGGAATATCCTGCTCCGGTCCTCCGGTGGTCAGTGGGTACTGACAGCTCTCATGTGTCGGGGCAGGTGAACGAATTTGCCCCTATATCGGGATATGCCGGTTTATCTCTCCATTGGCCGCGACATCGGGATGGAGGACTTTACTTTCATCCGTGGGGAGATGGCCCTGCATATAATTGTTTCCCACCGTATTGATTTGGTGGCCTTTGTTGGCGGGGAGACATGCCCACCTATTAATTGACACCACATCTGGGTGGCGGACTTTTCTGATCGCCACCATGTCAGGATGGAAAGCGTTAGAAGCATCTACTAGGAGCTAGTCCTGCAATCATCGGGTTGCCACCACGTCAAGCTGGTGGGATTCACGACCCTAGGCAGGGAGAGGTTCCTACAGGGTAAGTGTCGTCCTGCGTGAGCGACAGGCCTGATGGAGCTCAGCAGGGATGTGTACCGGATTGTATGATGCCGCCATGTCTTGATGGCGGGCTCGGGAAGAGCGAACATGTGTAGGTGCCTGTTCGCGGTATGTCTCAGTGGCTGGACAGCAGAGCTCCTCCTCAGGGACCAGGGTGATGATAGGTCCATGAGTGTACGTTTGCCACCCTCATCGAGCAGTACGAGGGGCCGGAGCTCGGGGAGCGTGGGCCTGGATCCTCGGGGAGACATCCTTCTCGGTGTGAGTATGTTGAATCGTGGTGTGACTACGATGACATCTGCCGGTGGGGGCCTTAGAGCGGAACCCCCGTTCGGTGGGGATGAATTCTTAAATGTTGACCTCATCTGACTCCCTAAGATAAGGGAGGTACGCATTGTCCCGTTTCGGGGATAGGCTCCCAAAACAGTTGGAGACAACAATAGGGGATGTCTGGATCTGCCTTTGCGGCTGCTACTGGGCAGGAGACTGACGAGTTCTGGCAGATTGGAGGGAATGCATGGCCGCCTCCACTGTTGGGAGAGTACCATTCACATGGTACTCTCAGATCAACATGTCTGAGACCCAGTGTTGAAGACGCTGGGTGGGTGACGGGGTCCTTCGAAGGTGAGGACGTCCGGTCATTGCGTTGTTGGAAGCACATGCTTGTGAGTTCCTTCGGGACGCCATTGGATCGAAGGGAGTTCAATATAGTACCCACAAAGCATTTTAGCAGATACAAGAAGCAAACCCATAAAAGTAACATCTCATGATCCCATGTGTAATTAATGACCTTGCTTGGTCCTCATTGTGAGTAAAAAGGGGGGCACATGGTGGGATTAGATTAAATATGTCATGCTTGGCTAAAGATTCATGTCAGATTCACCATTTTTGTTTCTGGTTGGTATCGAAACATCCAACGGTTCCGTATCTAATGAAGCGTGGACCTGCTTTCCAAAGGCAAGAATTAACTAGATGGTCTGACCAGCGACGCTTAAGAACTCACATTGGTCGAAAGGATGGGAAGTCGGGCTCATCGTACACTTTTAGGGGGAATTATTTCATGTTATAGGACTCTCTTATAGATTTAAGACGTATTCATATGTTCGCGAATCTTTGGATTATACCAAAGCATAGTATCCACAGATTTATCCTGGTTGGCAATGGTCAGCTAAACGCAGGGGTTTAGAATCATTTATGCCAGAGGTTTACAATCCCTCATTGGATTAATGAGCCCGAGGAGTTGGAACTCATTGATGCGACACTAGGAGTGGCGCGGTGAACTGATGTGAAGATAGATGGATCAACCGGTTGTTGGGCTTAAACTTCTTGGAGGCTTCCTACGTACCCTGCCTAGGGGATAGGGATCAAAGTCCACGTAGTCTGAATTGGAGCGTCGGAACCCGGGGGACCGTTGGTGATCGGTCTTGAACCTCATAGAGGCTTCCTACGTATCCTTGTGGTAGGGAATCAATGTCCTCGTAGTTCGCGTTGGCTTGGGGATTACGCTCTGGGGAAGCCTAGAATGATGGGTTGGGGCTTACACTCTGAGGAGTCCCAGGAAGATGGATTGGGGATTAAACTCTCCGGAGGCCCATAAGAGGATGTCATGGTCGATGCTTACTCTAAGCACACATGAGTCATGCTTGGTGTGAAAAACCAGAGGCAGCAAGGACCATAGGATCACATCGCAACAGGTGTATCCCTGAGAAGTGGAGTGGGGATTACGCATGAGGGCGGCCCATAAAGTCAGAGCTTACTCTGAGATGGAATTCCATGGTGACAAAGCACAGAGGGAGAGGGAAAGGGGTGCTTCTATGCCCGTCACCTCTATTGTTCCCTGGGGAAGTACTCAGGGAAGTACCGAGGTGCATGGGGATGGCTGCCTTCGGATGGGTATTCCACCCCCTATCTGGGGAGGGGAGAAATTCCCAACCGCCGAAGCGTGCAGTCCCCCATCCTGTTGAGTAGAGGTAGAAAGGGGGCTCTCGGGCTCAGACCCCGCATCATCGTGGGAATGTGAACCTAGGCACGCTTTGGGAATCCACCCAAGGGCCGGGGCAACCCCTTTACCCCTGTTTACCGTGGGTATGTGAACTCAAAACGACATGCTGATGCACCTGAGGGTTACACCACACGAATCTGGTGGCTCTGGTGGAGGTCTCAGCTCGAGGACGATGAGTAGGCCAATGAGGAGGTTGCGAAGGATCAGGACAGATTGAAATTGGAAGGATTTTATCCAGCTCAGGGAATGGGAACTCTGAAGGTTTTGGCAGGACACACATGGGTATGGGTGATTTTTCCCTTTGCGAAGGGAAGTGCTACGTGGCTGGAGAGGCCGTTCGCAAACCAGGGTTGTCCGCGGACTGATGGGCATCTCGCGAACCAAGGTGGTTCGTGGCTCCGGGTTTGATCTGCGAACTAGGGTGGTCTGCGGAGGGTTGCATGTAGGCAGCGGCAGCCAAGGGTGGAGCCGGCCGGAGACTCGTCGGTCGGGGCTTCGCACGCGTAAGAGAGTGCTGCGCAGTGCGGTGGATCAGAAAAGAGGAATAAACTCCCTGGTTCATGGGGAGTACATCCGCGGAGGGACCCTGGTTCACGGTTTTCTCTTCTTTGTTATTTTATGTTCGCAGTTCACAAAGTTATTATATGTTTTTTGGTTCCTTATTAGTTTGTTCCCAGGTTCATACCTGATCTGGTTCACGAATTGGAACATCTGAAATCCTAAGCCTTTCTTCGAAATCCTTCCACCTGAATCTGACCGATCTCCTCGCCCTTCTTCTTTTTCTTTCTTCTTCAATCTCATTTTATAGAGCAGGGAAAAGGATGTATCTATGGTCATGCGACACCTTTTATGGAGGCCCATGACAGAAAACCCGGTTCACGGATGACTTGGTCAATCCGTAATTTGCGGGGTATTAAACACTCCTCTGCGAACCAAACTCGTGGAGTGCTTCATGGCCGCGGAGGGTTCCGCCTCCATTTCGCGAACGATAGTGGAGGCAATCCTGGCCGGCTGACGTAGCTCACGGCTAGGGCGGTCCGGAATGGTGAACCGGGTTGGCGCCTGTCCCGCCTAGTGTCCGCAGAGGATCTCCGCCTCCATCTCACAAATGATGACGGTTTGCGGAGGAGGGACGCTTCGCGGAACCAGCTGTGCATCGTTAACATTAGACCGGTTCGCGGACCGGTTCCTCCTTCGTCATCCTTGAGTATTGTCCGCATTTTCCTAATCCTTTTGAGGGGAAATTGGACATAATCTCCCTTGAGTTAAAGGCATCATCATTATCCTTTGTGAATTTTGTTTCATTTTTCAGGACTCTAAAACATTCAACCCCTAAAAACCTAGAATCCTAAAAAACCATGAAAAACCCTAAATATCCCTAAATACCCTAAAACAATAAAAATCTTAAAATGTTATAAAAATCCCAAAAATAATAAAAACCCAAAAAACTAAAAACACATTAGAGAAAATTCAAAATCTAAATACACTTTAAACCCATAAAACTTGAAAACAACTAAATCCTTAAAAATAACATAAAAGTCCCAAAATACCCTAAAAACCCTAAAAACCACTAAAAAAATTAAAAATTATAAAAACTCAAAAAACCCCCTGAAAACCCACTAAAAACTCTAAAAACCCTTTAATCCCCAAAAATGTTGAAATACAATAAAAACCATTAAAAGAGAAAAAAACTAGAAAACCCCCAAGAACTCCAAAAAACGATAAAACCCTAAAACCCCCAAAATCCCTAAAAATCATAAAAATCATAAAAATCATTAAATATCCCAAAAAGTACCTTAAAACATACAAAATAACTAAAAACCCAAAAAAATCAAATAAATAACTTAAAAACATCAATACACTTAAAACCCATAAACAACCTAAAAAATGCTAAAAACCATAAACAACCCTAAAACCCCTAAAAATATTAAAAACAATAAAAACCCCTAGAAATCATAAAAATCTAAAAAACCCAAAAAACCAAAAAAATAACAAAAAACTATAAAAACCCCTTTAAACACCAAAAAATGTTAAAAAACTTTAAATACATGAAAAATCCTAAAAACTAAAAAAAACCATAAAACCCAAAAAAACATTAAAAACCCTAAAACCCTAAAAACCCTAAAACTCTTCAAAACCACTAAAATCCCTAAAAACATATAAAAATCCAAAAAATCCATAAAAATCCATAAAATCATAAAAAACCCTTAAAACGAGGAAAAACCCTAAGAAAATTACAAGAACTTTAGAATAGTTAAAGCCTCTAAAAAACCTAAAAAAATTAAAACCCCTAAAAAACCTAAAACCCCCCAAAACCATCAAAATGTCTAAAAACTCGAAAAACACAAAAAATCCTACAAATCATTTAAAATCCTTAAAAATGATAAAACCCCCAAAAATTCATAATAAAACATTAAAAACCTAAAATAACAGTAAACCCCTAAAAAATCTAAAAATAATAAAAACTATAAAAACCCAAAAAGTCCATAACACCCTAAAAATAATAGAAACCTTTAAAACCCCTAAATGCACGTAAAACCCCTAAAACCCACAAAAAACCCTAAAAACCCTTTAGACTACTAAAAATGAAAAAATAATCAAACACACCTTAAAAACCTATAAAACTCCAAAATCCCTATACCCCAAAAAATAAAAAAAACAATAAAAACACTAAAACCCTTAAAAACTCAAAAAATTCCTAAAATACCTAAAAACCATAAAAATGAAAAAATCCCTAGAAATCAATAAAAAAATAAAAACCCTAAAAAACTGAAAAAATTGTAAAAAGACTTTAAAATCTTAAAAAACATAAAACCATTAAAAATATAAAACACCAAAACCCAAAAAAACACTAAAACTTTAAAACCATAAAAATCCCTAAAATCCCTAAAATCCTAAAAACCCTATAAAAACCTATAAAAACCCTAAAACCAATAAATTTTTTTAAAACCCCTTTTAAATCCAAAAATTGATAAAAAAACTCTAAAAACCATAAAAACCCTACAAAATCAAAAAATCCATAAAAACCCAAAAAACCATCAAAACCCTAAGTGTCTTAAATAAAACCCCAACCCTCTCAAAATATCTAAAAATCCTAGAACCATTTAAAATATAAAAGAATCTTAAAAACCAAAAAATGTAGAAAAACAAAAAAAATAGTAGAAACCCTAAGAAAACCTTAAAACCTAAAAACACTTAATACACCTAAAACCAAAAAAATGAAGAAATAATTAAAAAACTAAAATACCCTAAAACCACTAAAATCCATAAAAACCCTAAAACCCTATAAAAACCCAAAAAGATGCCAAAAACTATAAAAATCATTTAAATACCTAAAAAAATTAAAAAACTCAAAAAACCATTACAACCATACAAGAATAAAAATACCATAAAACCCCAAAAAACCCAAAAACACTAAAAACCCAAAAAACCAAAAACCCCTTAAAATCACTAAAAACCCTAAAAAACCATAAAATCCAAAAAAAATCCAAAAACATAAAAACCACCCAAAACCCAATTAAAACACTAAAAACCTTGAAACAAATAAAATCCCGAAAAAACTGAAATTATAGAAACCTTAAACGATCCTAAAATTCCAAAACCCCCTAACAACCATGAAAACCATAAATATATTAAAAACATAAAAAACTATAAAAACCCGAAAACAACAAAAAACCCTTAAAATTCATTAAACCCATAAGACATTAAAATCCCCCAAAAATCCTTACAACCCCTAAAAATCCAAAAAACCCTAAAAACTGAAAAAAAACATAAAAACTCTAAAAACTATATAAAACCCTAGAAACCAAAAAACAAAAAAAAATTTAAAAATTCCCTCAAAATTTATAAAAACTTAAAAAACCTAAAAACCAAATTAACCTAAGAAAACTTTAAAAATATAAAAAAACTTTAAACACATAAAAACAAAGAAAAATGATAAAAACACTAAAAACTCTAAAAAAACTATAACAACCCAAAAATCCATAAACCCCCTAAAACCCTAAAACACAAACAAACCCTAAAAACTACCTAAGAACTCGAAATACCCTTCAAACCCAAATATATGTTAACAAAACTCTAAAAACAATTAAACTCTACAAAAAATATAAGAAACCTTAAAACCCCAAAATCCATAAAAACCCAAAAAACCATAAAAAACCCATAAATTCCCAAAATCCCCAAAAACCCCTAAAAACAACACAAACTTCAATAAACCTTAAAAATCCCTAAAACCCCACTAAAACTCTAAAACCCTATAAAAACTTTAAAATGTTAAAAAAAATTAAAAACACAATACACTTAATAAACTCAAAAAATCCCTATACCCCCAATATACCACAAATACATTAAAATACCTAATGACCCAAAAACCTAGAATTCCCAAAAGCCCCTAAAAACAATAAAATACCTAAAAATTCCCAAAAAAATATGAGAAAAAATTAAAACCTTGAAAACCCCAAGGAATCCATAAAAACCAAAAAGTGCTTAAAACTAGTAAAAAACCTAAAAAAACTATAACCCTAAGAACTATAAAAGAAATAAAACCCCTAAAACCTAAAAAACCCTAAAACCCCAAAAATCCATAAAACCCCCTTAAAACCCAAAATACACAAAATCCCTAAAATCGTAAACACCCTCTAAATTTATTAAAACTCTAAAAACAAAAAAAAAATACAAAAAGCCCTGAAATTCAATAAAAACAAAAAAAATCCTAAAAACCATAATTATCCAAAGAAAAACATAAAACTCTTAAACCCCATAAAAACCTAAAAAGGCTAAAAATAGTAAAAAACCCCTAAAACGCTCCAAATCCCTAAAGAACCTAAAAACATAAAAATACTAAAAAACATTAAAATACATAATAATCTAAAACCCTTAAAAACCTAAAACCCAATAAGAAAAAATTAAAAACATAAAAGCACTTCAAACCCTTAGAAATCAAAATAATGATAAAAACCTTAAAACCCATAAAATGACCCTAAAACCCTAAAACCCACTAAAAACCATAATAACCACTACAAACCATAAAAATCGCTAAAACCTACTAAAACCTTAAAACCCTTTAAACCCCTAAAAGTGTTAAGACTCTAAAAACCTTAAATACACAAAAAATATGAAAACCCAAGAAATCATAAATATCCTAAAACCCAAAAAACCCTCAAAACACCTAAAACCCCTAAAAATAATAAAAAAAATAAAAAATCCCTCACAACTACTAAAAAGGTCAAATAAAAAATAAAACCCGGAAATACCTTAAGAAAACCTTATATCCTAAAAACACTTACAATAACTAAAACCCACAAAAAAACCAAAAAACCCCAAAAACCCATCAAAATCCCTAAAAACTAAAAAAACCCAAGAAACCCCATAAAGACCATATAAACTACTAAAAACTATGAAAATCCTTTCAACCCATAATTTTTTTAAAGAACTATAAATAAAAAAAATATATCTAAAAACAAAACAAAACCCTAGAAACCTGAAAAATATAAAAACATTAATGCCCTAAAAACTATAAAAATACCTAAACACCTAAAATACATAAAAATCCTAAAAAATACTTTAAAATCCCTAATAACGTAAAACCCATGAAGAACCTGAAAAATATTAAGAATTCGTTAAAAACCTAATAACACTAAAAATACCTTAAACCTAAAAACGATAAAAAGCCTAAAAACCCATAAAACCATAAAAAACTAAAAACCCTAAAAACCTAAAAACCCTAAAATCCATTAAAATCCCTAAAACCAACAAAAAATACGAAAAACCCTTTAATGCCTAAAAAATTATAAAAAATCCAAAAAACCCATAAAAACTATAAAATTCCATAAAACCATAAAACTCTAAAAACACTAAAACCAATCAAAGGCCCTAAAACCCAAAATACCCATCCAATACTAAAAAATCCCGAAAATTCTCTAAAATAAAAAACCCCTTAACCATAAAAATCTAAAAACAATTAAAATCCATAAAAAACCTAAATACGGTAAAAACACTAAAATAATATAAAACCCCTAGAACCCGAAAACCCCTAAATACCCCATAAAAACCCAAAACCACTCAAAACACTAAAAAAACATTAAACCCTTAAAAACATTAAAAAAGTATAGAAAACCCTAAAAAACAACAAAGCACTAAAAAACCAAAAACTAAAAACCATAAAAAACTTTTAAACAACTCAGAATCCTTATAAACCATAAATAATAACAAAAACTTAACCAAATTGAAAAAATGCCTAGAAACATAAAGAACCCTAAAAACCATGAAAAAGACCAATAAAATACATAAAACCCAAAAATAATAAAACCCATAAAAACCTAAAAACGCTAAAAACCCTTACAGACCATAAAAACCCTAAAACCCATAAAACCATAAAAAACTAAAAAAACATTAAAAAATAAAAAACCATAAAACACATAAAAACACTAGAAACAAAAAAAAACCCTTTAAATCCAAAAAATGATAACAAAAATAAAAAAACCAAAAAATCCCAAAAAAAAAAAAATAACCCAAAACCCAAAAAACTATAATAATAACAAAACTTTAAAACCTCTAAAACCCTAAAATCCCTAAAAAACTAAAAATCCATAAAAAAATAAATATTTATAAAACCTAAAAATCTATAAAAAAAGATTTAGAAAACATTAAAACCTAAAAATATTTAAAACCACTAAAAACATAAAAATTGTAAAAACCATAAAGAAACCCTAAAACCAAGAAAACCCATAAAAACCCATAAGAACCCTGAGAAACACAAAAAATTTGAAAACCTTTTAAACCTTGAAAATTTTACAAAACTCTAAATAACCAAAAATACCCTAAAAACTCTAAATCCCAAAAACCCCTAAAAAGAATCTTAAAAGGCCAAAAAAACAATAAAAGCGTAAAAAACCCTTAAAACTAATAAAATGTTAAAAAAACTAGAAAATATAAAAACACAAAAAACCCCTAAAAACCTAAAAATACTAAAATCCCTAAATACCCTAAAACCCATAAGAGCACTAAAATCCATAAAACCCAAAAACCATGTAAAATCATTAAAACTATTAAATAACCATAAAAATAACCAAAATAAATTAAAATAAAAAAAACACAAAAAACCTGAAAACCGTCAAACCCCCATGAAAATATTAAAACCTAAAAACACTTAAAACTTCTAAATCCTACAAAACGTTGAAAACTAAAAACGCTAAAACCCTTTAAACCCATGAAATCCCTTAAAACCCATATAACCCATATAAATACAATAGAAACTCTAAAATCCATTTAAACCAATAAATATTTAGAAACACAAAATATCTTAGAAAAAATAAAAAACTCAAAATATCCTCAAAACCCTAAAAATCCTAAAAATCCTATAAACCAAAAATACCATTATACCAGAAAAAATTATAAAAAACCATAAAAATATTAAAAATCACTAAAAATACATAAAAATTTTAGTTAACCGAAAAATACATAAAACCCTATGAAAACTATAATAAAATAAAAACACTTATATCCCCTAAAAACCTAAAAAACACAAGAAACCTCAAAAACACTAAAAAAGCTTAAAAACCCTAAAAACCATAAAAACCTCTAAAAACCATGAAAAATACTAAAACCCATAAAAACCCTAAAATAACAAAAAACTATAATACCCCTAATTTTTTTTAAAAAAAACTAAAAAAACCTTTAAAACCCTAACAAAATAGAAGACCCCAAAATCCCATAACTATCTGAAAAATCCATAAAAATCTATAAAATCCCTAAAAATACATAAAACCCCTAAAAAGAAAAAAGAAATGCTAAAACCAATATAGAACCCTAAAAACACTCAAAATCCTTAAACCCTAAAAACCATTTAAAATATTTAAAAATCACTAAAAACACCTACAAATGTAAAAGAACCTAAAAACCCTGAAAATTTATTAGAAAATATTAAAAATATTAAAATGCATAAAACCCTAAAAACCCCTAAAAATCCTAAAACCATAAAAAACAAAAAAATTTAAAACCCCACTAAACCCCATAAAAAACATTATACCCACAAAAATGTTCAAAACTCAAAAAATTAATAAAAACCTAAAAATTTAAAAACCCCTTAAAACCAAATAAAACCATAAAAACCCTAAAAATTCCTCAAACCTCTAGAAGCCATAAAAGACCTAAAAAATCCCTAAAAACCCTAATAATGTAAACAACCCCGAAAAATAATGAAAACCCCTAATAAAACCATAAATACCTAAAACCACTTAGAAACAAAAAAAATAGAATAATGCTACAACCCCAAAAAACCCAAAAATACGAAAAACCCCAAAAAACATAAAAACCCAAAAAACACATAAAAACCAAAAAAATAGAAAAAAAATAAAAACAAAAAATTATAAAAACTCTAAAAACATTAAAATCATAAAAACTAAAGAACACATAAACCCTTAAAAACCCCTAATCCACTAAGATTCCCTAAAAACCATAAAAAACCTTAAGAATCCTAAATAATACTCAAAATACTTAAAACCCTATACAGCAAAAAAACCCTAAAACCCTAAAAATCCATAAATTTAAACAACCCTAAAAACCCTAATGAAACTTTAAAAACTAAAAAATTGTTAAAAACCCTAAAACCCTAAAACCCATAAAAATCCATAGAACCGCTCATATTAATTGAAATCATAAAAACCTAAAAAATACATAAAAACATAAAAACTCCTATAAATGTTGCTATGGTCAGGTCAAAGGAGGAAAGAACCAGAGGAGGTGCTGAAACTCCTAGGTAAGAATGTAAGAAGGGAAGGCACCATCAGCTGTCAGTGATGGTGTCACTTGTGCGAAGGCAGGTGTTGAAGCTGGATCCACTTCCACCCCTCCGAGACGAAGACAGATTAGGGATTACTCTGCCCTTCCACGTCCCATGGAAACTACGACCTCCTCACGAGATGTGAGAATTAATCTAAAGGTGAATAAGAGAGAGCGTATTTCAATTTCCGCAGAGCAAGAGAAGGCTAGGATGAAGTTTCTATCTAGGTTTGGAATGCAAGAGGATTTTGAGTCTGGATGGGACTCAACAGACATGGGTGCTGAGTCAGATTTTAGTTTTGCTGATGTGGGTGAAGATTTTTGTGTGGGCATGGGGTTTCATGTTGCGGAGCTGGAAGATTTTGGTGGTGATGTTGACTGATCCTCCCCTTGTGTACTTTCCCTTTTGGACTTTATTGACTTGTTTGTTTTTTTCCTTTATTTCGGTGGCCTTCGGGCTGAGGTCGTAAGGGGTTTTGGGTGTGGATCGGTGGATCCCTCCCCTCCCTTGTCTGCAGTGTCTTTGTGTCTTTTCTTTTAATAAATTTTGGGGGTGCCAGGAATAGCCTGGACCCGAGCCTTCCTTGCCTTAAGAAAACCGTAAAAACCTAAAAACACTTCAGATCCCTAAAAAGATAAAAATTGATAAAAACCCTAACCACCACCAAATATAATTTTTTTTATTTAAAAAAACACATTGAGGAGAAGTGGGAAACCTCAATCAACATAGGTGAAGAACTGCGTACTGAAGGAGCTCACAAATTGATAAAAAAGAAGACTAATATTGTTTGACATCGAAACTTTGTAGAACTCCCAATGAAGTGGACTAAACTGATGTTTTTTTTTGAACTGAAAACAATATTTTTTATTTTATTTTTTAAAACCGCATTATGGGAGAGTAGGAACTGATCCATACACAAAATTACCAAAACATAAAATTCAAGAAACAATACACAAAACCACTATGATTCAAAATTCAAAATTCATGGCATCCAGGACACATAGGGACATGGATTCTCAACCCACAAGAATTCTCGAGCCACTCCCCCAACAGAGAACACCTCATCGTCACCAGTAACACCTTCGTCATACATTTCCAGTGAGAAACCCTCTACCGTCATCAACAAAGCTTCAAAAATCATTATAGAAAAAACCTTCACCTGTTTCATCAAACACCATCATAAAAGAACCAACCTTATCAAAACATGACCATCATCAACTCGCCATCGTAACCAGATCATAGAGAGCAGGAGCCAAACACAGATCAGAATTCAATGTCACGCCATAAAACTAAAGAAACATCACAGTGGATCTATACTGATAAAAAGCCACCAACATTTGTCTGTCACCATCTCGACCGTCGATGGCCTCCACCATAGTCCGTGACAAAAGTCACCCAAAATAGACACCAAAACGACCTCTCACAAAACCAGAAACCAACAGAGAAAACACATGTAGAAGAAACCAAAGAACCTTCATGAAGGAAAAAGGGAGAAGCATCAAATAAGTTCAGTGAACCAATAACATCAATTAACGTTATCGATGCCAAATCAGAGTGTTACCGATGTCGAAGTTCTGATGCTTGAAACAGCGGCCACCTAAACACACATCCCAGAACTTCAAGGTTACCCGTGTCCCAGATCTGCCATGGAGAGGAATAGAGGAACGAGAAGCCAGATCAGTGAATAAGTCATCTTACGCATCTTTAAGAAGTCAACATCGATGAAGCGGGAAAAAGAAGCCAACAAAACAAAAGCAACCCATCTTTGGCAGCACCATGTAGTCCATCGTCCATTGAACCACAGATCCCAAAACATCATTGTTACCACTGCCAAAAATATTTAAAACCCTAAAACACCACAAAAAATCTAAAAATCATTAAAACTCTATAAACCCTTTAAAACCCAAATATTTCAAATAACAATAAAAACCATATAAACCCTTAAAAAATCCAAAACCCCCTGAAAACCATAAAAACCATAAAACCCCTAAAAACCTAAAACCCATAAAATCACAAAAAACCAAAAAACCCATAAAAATCCTTCGAAATCCCTAAAACCATAAATACATTAAAATAATAAGAATACATAATAACAATTAAAAACCATAATAAATTTAAAAAATGCTAAAAACCCTACCCCCGCCAAATCCATAAAAACCCATAAAACCCCTAAAAAACCTAAAACTATAAAAACCCTAAAAACCAATAAAAACTATAGAACCCTCTAAAAACATTATAAAACTGATAAACCCCTAAAACGTTAAAAAAACTTAGAATCTTAAAAAACCTAAAAAATAAAAAAAAACAAAAACAAAAAATAAACCTAGAAACCCTAAAAACCATAAAACCCTCAAAATACCTAATACCCCAAAAAAACCCTACAAAATCCTAAAAAGTCCCAAAAAATTTAAAAAACTTTATAAACTCTGAAATACCCTTAAGAAAACCTTAACCACTTGAATAACACTTAAACCCCCTACAAACATAAAAAATAATAAAAACAAAAAAAATTCCTTAAAACCCCTAAATCCCTAAAACCCATAAATACTATTAAAAAACCTGAAAACACATAAAAACTCTAAAAACCACTAAAAACTATTAAACCCCTTTAAACCTTTCAAAAAATTAAATAATCTAAAAAACCTTTTAACCCAAAAGAGTTGAAAACCCTTAAAAACACAAAAAAAATCTAAAAAACCATAAAAACATTCAAATCCCTAAATTTCCTTGAAAATCATAAAATCCAAAAAAATATCTAAAAATAAATAAAGACATATAAAACACTATAAATTTTGAAAACCCCAATGAAAACATTAAAAACATAAAAACACTTAAAACCCCAAAAAACCATAACAAAATCTACAACTCCTAAAATCACTGAAAACCCCCCAAAACCCTAAAATCCTAAGAACCCCAAATACCATAAGACCCCTAGAATGCCATAAAATCTGTCAACCCCTAAAAAATAAAAAAAACTCTAAATAACCATAAAAAATCCATAAAAACCCTCCAAACCAAAAAAATAAAAAAAAAACTCCCTTAAAACCGATAAAAACACTAAAACCCTGAAAACCATAAAAATCCCTAAAAACCCTATAAACAATTAAAATCATAAAAAGGAACAAATATAGCAAAATCATAAAAAACCCTAAAAACCATAAAAACCCTTAGAAAAACCATAATGAACTCAAAACACATAAACCACCTAAAAACATAAAAAACGCTACAGACTCTAAAAATTGTACAAACACTCAAAATCCCTAATAACCCTAAAAACAAATAAATTTCTAAAACACCCTGAAAATAAATAAAAACATAAATACCCCAAATATCCATATGAAATCCTTAAAAACCTAAAAACCATAAAAACACATAAAACCTAAAAAAAATCCAAGAACCCTACAAAACCTATAAAGACCCTAAAACCCTAAAAGACCTTAAAACCCATAAAATCATAAAGACACTAAAAGTATAAACCTCTCTTAAAACCCAATAAAAACTCTAAAAACCCTATAGGACCTTAAAATGATAAAACCCTCTAAAAGAATAAAAATATGAAAATCCCATTAAACTAAAAAACATAAAACAATAAAAACCCTAAAAGACTTAAATTTTTCTTAAAAAGATCTTAAAAACATAAAAAAACCCGAAAACTCCAAAAAACACATAAAAACCAAAAAACAATTAAAACCCATAAAAACATAAAAATGCTTAAAACACTAAAAAACCAAAAAACGCAAAAAAATCATAAAAACTCCTAAAACATTAATAAACCTTAAAACCCCATTTAAACATAAAACCACTAAAAACTCTAAAAACCCTTTAAATCCTTAAAAATGATGAGAAAACTATAAAAACCCTTATATGGAATAAAAGCTCAAAAAATCCTAAAACCTCAAAAAAAAATATATAAAAACTCTAAAACCTCTAAATTCCCCCAAAACCATAAAAATAGTTACATCCCTAAAAAACCATAAAAATTCTAAAAAATTACAAAAAATCCCAAAAAATATAAAAACCCCCAAAACCTTAAAAAACCTTAAAAACCCATAATAAACCTATACAAACCTATAAAAACTTCAAATCCCTAAAATATCTAAAATTGCTAAAAACCCAAAAACACCTTAAAACCCAAAAAAAACCCTAAAACCCCTAAAAATCATAAAAGACCCTAAAACCCATAAAAACCATTAAAAACTATATAACACTTTAAACCTCAAAATGTTTTTAAATTATAAAACCCTAAAAACAAAAAAAATGCTAAAACCATAAAAAATAAAAAAAACCCCGAAAAACCCAAAAACAATTCAAAATCACTGAAACCCTAAAAACCCAAAAAAACCCCTACAAATCACCGATAACCCCAATAGATGTAAGAAATATAGAAAATCCTAAAAACCACTAATAAAACCATAGAAACATAAAAATATATAAAATACATAAAATACATAAAATACTAAAAACAATAAAAACCCTAAAGATCCCTAAAACCCATAAAACCAATCAAATCATAAAAACCAGAAGAACCCAAAAACCTCTTAAAAACCATAAAACCACTAAAAAATATAAAAATAATTCAAATCCCTAAAAATGTTAAAAATATAAAAAATCATTAAATCCTTAAAAATCTAAAAAAAACCCCTACAATCCCCAAAACCCAAAAACACAAAAACCCCATGAAACCCTAATACTGTTAAGAACCCAAAAAACCAAAAACCCCCCAAAAAGACTAAAAAATCCCTAAAAACTCAAAAAACATAAAAACCCTAAAAATATTAAAAACCCTAAAACCCTAAATATCCCAATATATATAAAACCCCATAAAATTAATAAAAAATCACTCAAAACCCTGGAGAAAACCAGAAAACCTCTAAAAACGATGAAAACCACCATGAAAACCATAAATCCTAAAAAATGCTAAAAACATTAAAAGATCTTGAAAATATGAAAACTTCATAACAAACATAAAAACCACAAAAAATTATAAACTCCATTTAAACTCCCATAACTATAAAAGTCTCTAAAAAAATTTAAAACCCAACAAAACACAAAAAAATCATAAAAAAACTCCAAAAATTTTCATGAGCCCTTAAAATGATAAAAACTGACCCAAATCCTAAATTTTTTCAAAAATTCACTAAAAATGTAAACCCCCCCCAAACCCTAAGAAATCCTTAAAACCATAAAAACACATAAAACCCCTAAATATGTAAAAATTATGAAATACCATAAACCCACCCTAAAACCCCCTAAAAACCCTCAAATATGTAAAAACTCAAAAAACACTAAAAACCCATAATAAAAAAAAGTAAAAAATAAGAATAATATAATCCCAAAAATAAAATTAAAACACTAAAAACCCTAAAATACTAAAAAGACAGTAAAACCCTAAAAACCTATAATAACCCCTGAATATTTAAAAACCCATAAACCCCCCAAAAAACAAAAAAAATGTAATAAAAAATCAAAAACCCCTTTAGTCCCCTAAAAATGTGAAACATCTCTAAAAACATAAAACCATAAAAAACAAACTAAAACAATAAAATCTTGAAAAATAGTTACAACTCTAAAAACCCTCATAAACGACAAAACCCAATAAACTATAAAATTTATAGAAAAGAACTAAAAATCCCTAAAAACATAAAATACCTTGAAAATCCTAAAAAAAATAAAAATCTTAAAACACCTAAAACACTTAGAAACGAAAAAAAGGTAAAAACACTAAAAACCATAAGATACCCAAAAAACTATAAAACGATAAAAGTATCTTAAAACTATAATTCCAAAAAATCCGATAAAAACCCAAAAATTTTCTGAAAACACTAAAAACCCTTTCAACCTCTACAGATGTTAAAATAATTTAGAAAACTGAAATATCCCTAAAAATTCAATAAATACACTAAAAACCCAAAAAAATTATAAAAAACTATACATACTCTAGGAACCCAAAAAACTATCTAAATCCGTAAAAAACCTAAAACCCCATAAAATTCCTTAAATAGATAATAAATCCCTAAAAAAGTAAAAAAACCTTAAACCCTAAAAATGTAAGAAACCTTCAAAAACATAAAAACACATTAAACCCCTAAAACCTATAAAACACTAAGAATCCAAAAAACCCTAAAACCCATAAAACTTCTCAAATTCCCTAGCAACAAAAAAACCAAAAAAATCCAAATAAATTGAAAAAAATACCTAAAATGTAAAAAGAACTAAAATTCCAGAAAAACCATATGAAAACCTTAAAATTCCAAAATCACATAACACCCCAAATAACATAATAATGCTAACAACTCTAAAAATACCCTAAAATCCTAAAACCGAAATGACCATAAAAACCTCAAAAACCCATAATAACACTAAAACCCAACTAAAAACTCTAAAAACTCATTAAACACCTTAAAACATTAAAATATCTTGAAACCTTAAAACCCTAAAAATCTCAAAAAACTATTAAAAGATAGAATGACCAAAACGACCCTAAAAACATTAAAAAACCATATAACCCACCAAAATCCCTAAAAACCCTAAAAATATATAAAAATCCTAACGAATATTTAAAAAAACTAAAAAATAAAAACCCTTAAAAACTCTACGAAAACCATAAAAATCTAAAAACACTTAATACCACTAAAATCCTAGATAATCTAAAAACTATAAAAACACCTTCAAATAAAAAAATACCCAAATTTCATAAAACCCAAAGAAATCTAAAATATTCCATAAAAACCTAAAAAACCATAAATCCATAAGAAAATATTAAAAACCTAAAAAAATTAAAACCCCTAAAAACCTATTAAACCCTAAAACCACTAAAAAGGCATGAGAACCCTAAAAACCCTATAAAATCCCCTAAAACATATAAACCACAAAAACTCATAAAATACCATAAAACCACTAAAAACAACTAAAATATCTAAAATCCCATCAAATCTATAAAAAGGTTAAAAAATAATAAAAACCATTTAAAACCCATAAAAACTCAAAAAAACTGTAAACTGCTAAAAACCCAAAAAATTTAAAAAAACTTAAAAACCCATAAGAAAAACATAAAAACCTAAAATTTCTTAAAACCCCAAAAAACCTAAAATCCCAACAAAACCTAAAATCCAAAAAGCTTAAAAAACCCATAAAAACAAGTAGAACCCGCAAAAAAACATAAAAACCACAAAATATATATTAACCTTTAACCTCCTAAAAATTCTAGAAACTATAAAATATTAAAACCCATAAAAAACTCAAAAATAAACTAATGATAAAAAACACTAAAACACATAAAAACTGTAAATAACCATAAATAAGATTAAAACCCGAACATACCATATACATAATAAGAGCCCTAAAATCCCAAAAAACATAAAAAACCCTATAAACACTAAAAATCCTTAATAAAACCATAAAAACCAAAAAATCATAAAATACATAAAAAATTCAAATAACCATAAATCCCAAATGACCATAAAACCGCATAAAAACCATTAAAAACCATAAATCCCATAAAAACCCTAGATCCCACTAAAAACTCTAAAACCCATTAAACCACTAAAAAAATTAAAGCACTCTAAAAATGCTTACAACCCTAAAAACTAAAAAAAACCCTACCAACGGAAAAAAAACCATAAAACCCCTAAAATAGTAAAAATCTCTAAAAACACTAAAAACCACAAAAATCATAAAAAACCTAAAAATCTCTAAAAATAAAAAATGACCCTAAAACATCTAAAACCCCTAGAAAAAAACTACAAAACCCATAAAACATACAAAATTCTAAAAACCCACTCCCCCCCCCACAAACCCTCACAATCCCTAAAGACCCTAAAAACAGATAAAATTCATAAAAACACACTAAAAATGCCTCAAACATAAAAACCATAAAAACCATAAGAAATTATTAAAACCGAAAAATCATAAAACCCCAAAAAACATAAAATGGGGAAAAACATATAAATCGTGAAACACCCTAAAAACACTAAAAATCCATAAAAACCCTAAAAATTATAAAATCAAAAAAAAACCACCGAAAACCACTAAAAACAAAGAGAACTGTAAAACCCCAAAAAATATATAAAATTCATAAAAATCATAAAAATACCAAAAAATATAAAAACCATGAAAAACCTTAAAAACCTTAAGAAATCCTTATAATACAAAAAACACTTAAACTCCATAAATACATGAAAAACTCTAAAATTACCAAAAACAACTAAAAATAACCAAAAACCCATAGAAACAATAAATCCCATAAAAACCATAAAAATCGTAAAAACCTATAAAAACCTATAAAAATACTAAAACCCTACTAAAAAAATATAAACACCATTTAAACCCAAAAAAAAGATTTAAAAACTATAAAAACTATTAAAATCCAATACAAATAAATAATCCTAAAACCCAAAAAACTATAAAATCCATAAAAACCCATAAATATCATAAAAAATCCTTAAATTCCATTAAAATGTAAAAAAGAAATAAAACTATGAGAATCCAAAGAAACCCATAAAAACATAAAAAAACCTAAAACACAAAAAACCTAAAAATTCTAGAAAGCATAAAAACCATAAAACCCTAAAAACCCTCAAAATCCATCATACCATTAAAATCCCTAATACCATAAAAACCAAAAACAATCTTAAAAATCCCTAAAAACATTAGACACCCTAAAAACCAAGAAAATACATTAAAACCCCTTAATAAACTAAATTTTTTTAAAACCCATAAAAACATAAAAAACCCTGAAAACCTTAAAATCCATAAAATACCTTAAATTACACAAAAACATAATCCCCTCCCAAAACCATTAAAATACCTAAAACCCATAAAAACTCTAAAGGCCACTAAGAACTCTAGAATCACTTTAAACCCTATAAATGTTGGAAAACAACCAAAACCTTAAATTCCCTAAAATATAAACTAAAAATATTCTTCAATAACCAAAAAAACCATAAAATCCTAAAAACCCTAAAACCCTTCCAAATCCCTAAAACCCCTAAAGTCATAAAAACCCTAAAAATCCATAAAATCCCTAAGATTTAATAACACTTAAAACCCATAGTAAAATCCTAAAAACCTAATAACATTTAAAATTGAAAAAACATAAAAAATGATAAAAACCCTAAAAACACAAAAAACTATAAATACCCTTAATCCCTCTCAAAATCCCTAAAGCCCCTAAAAACCTTAAGGAAAATTAAAACCCTGAAAAACGTTACAAACATAAAAAACCCTAAAAACCCCTAAAAAATACGAATAGAACCTTGATAAATTAAAAACACTTAAAACCCCTAAAATCCTAAAAAACACTAAAAACCTAAAAAAACAAAAAAAACCCTTTAAACTATAAAAACTTGTAAAACCCCTTAAAACTTCTAAAAACAAAAAAACACTAAACTCTATAAAATATCTTTAAAAATCTTAAAATTTTAAAAAACTCTAAAACCCTTAAAAACCCTAAAAAATAAAAAAACCCCTAAAACCCAAAAATACTGTGAAACCCCTAAAGACCCTCAAAATACCTAATAACATTAAAAACCATAAAAACTTAAACAATCTGAAGAAGTATTTTAAAATGTAAGAATCCCTAAAACCATAAAAGGACCTTAGAAAACCTTAAAAACTAAAAAAGTTAAAACCCCTTAAAAACATAAAAAACAAACAAACTAAATACCCAATAAACATAGAAAAACCTTAAAAGTCATTGAAATCCATAACACCCTTAAAAACCAAAAATAAATCCTAAAAAATACCTAAAAATCCATAAAATGTACAAGTCATAAAAACATAAAAACCCATAAAAAAACCATAAAAACCTAAAAATAATTAAAACCACTTAAAACCCTAAAAATGTAAAAAACCCCTAAAAATATTCAAGGAAACCTAAAAACCACAAAAATTTATAAAATCTCTAAAAATAGTAAAAAACATTAAAGCCATAAAAACCATTAAAACCAGTAAACCCCACTAAAATCTCAAAAAACCCCTTAAACCCCTCAAAACATTAATAACTCTAAATAACTGTAAAACTATAAAAAACTCAAATAACCCAACAACCCAAAAAATCATAAAAAATCATAAAACTGTAAAAAAACAAAAAATCCTAAAAACCCTAAAAAACCTATAACCATAAAAAATAATAAAAAACACAATAGTCCCTAAAAATATAAAAACCTATAATAACCCTTAAACCCCAAAGAAAACTGTTAAATCTTATAAACATTTTAAACCCCTAAAAACCTTAATAATTCTAAAAACCCAAAACCTCCAAAAATCCCAAAACCCCCAAAAAATCTTAAAACCAAAAAAACTCTAAAAACTAGATAAAAAAACTAAAAACCATGAAACTCCTAAAAGAAATAAAAAATAAAAAAAAATTAAAACTTAAAAAACCCCAAAACCCAAAATATGTAAAAAACTTAAAACTGTATAAGATATAAAACCCCAATATCCTTAAAAATCATAAAAACCCCCTTAAATCCCATACAAACTTAAAAAACGTGAAACCCCTGACAACCCCAAACAAATCATCGGAAACCTAATAACACGTAAAACCCCTAAAAACATAAAAACTTACAAAACCATAAAAACCCTAAAAACCCTAAAACCCCTAAATCCCCATAAAGCCCCTTAAAACTACAAAAAACTAAAAAGCTTAAAATCGCTAAAAACATAAAAAACCGAAAAATTCATCTAAAAACCATAAAACCATAAAAATATAAAAACATTTAAAACCCCTAAAAACCTAAGAACACTAAAAACTCTAAACCCCAAAAATGACACTAAAATTTCTAAAACCCCTAAAAATAATAAAAACCCCTAAAACATTAAAAAACCCTAAAAAATCTAAAACCCCACCTCAAACTCTAAAAACACTTTAAAACCCAAAAAAACCTCCAAAATACTTTAACACTAGAAAATTAATAAAACCATAAAAACCATAAAACCATAAAAACCCTCAAATCTCTAAAATTAAACATTGTCCTAAACCCAAAAAACCCAAAAAATACCTAAAAATCCCTAAAAATTTAAAACCCTTAAAAAGCCTAAAAATATTGAGAATAGTTTAAAAACATAAAAACACATAAAACCCCAAAGACTAAAAAATGTTAAAACCATTAAAACCCAAAAAAACCTCAAAATCCTTAAAACCATAAAACCCTATTAAATCACTAAAAATACCTAAAAATGTAAAAAAAACTCTAAAAACACTGAAAACCCCTAAAAACCCATTAAAACCTAAGAACACTTATAACCCCAAAAAACCAAAAATTCTAACTAACATAAAAACTGAAAAAACCAAAAACACCATAAAACACATAAAAACTTTTTAAAACACTAAAACCGCAAAAAAACTCTAAAAACCATAAAAACCGAAAAAACCATAAAAAATATAAAAACCATAAAACCCCTCAAAATCCCTAAATCCTCTAAAATTCATAAAAATACTAAAAAAATACACAATAATACACATTTTTTAATAAAATCCTAATACCACTGAAAATCCCAAAAAATCATAGAACCTAAAAACACATAAACCCCAAAAAAACTAAAATAATACTTAAAACCTTAAAACCGTTAAAAAATAAAAAAATATAAACATTGTAGAAACCGTCAATATCCTCGTAAACCATAAAAACCATAAAAATTGTAAAAAATTACAAAAAATCCACAAAACATAAAAAACCATAAAAGCCTTGAAAACCCCTAGTAACCCTTAAAAAACAATTAAAACTCCTAAAAAACGTAAAAAAAAACATTACAAAACCCACAAAACAATCTAAAAACTCCAAAACTTTTTAAATCCTATACAAACCCCAGAAAAACATAAAAACCCATAAAAACTCTGAATCCACGAAAAATAAAAAAACAATTTAAACCCTAAAAAATTCTAAAAAACCATAAAACCCCTAAGAACTATAAAAACTCAAAACACCATCTATAACCCTAGAAAAACCATAAAACCTCCCAGAATCCCTAATACACTAAAAACCCTGAAAATCCATAAAAACCATAAAAATCCATGAGAATCCTAAAAAATCCCTAACAATACCTTAAAACATAAAAAACTCAAAAATATTTGAAAACCCTAAGAAAAAAAACCTAAAAACACATAAAACCCTGAAAACCTAAAAAACGCTAAAACCCCTAAACGTCATCGAAAACTCAAAAAACAAAAAAAAACCATAAATCCAATAAAACCCCTAAAAATCTGCGATAAATTTTAAACACACTTCAAAAAATTAGAATTCTATAAAAAATTATAAAACCGTAAACCCCATTAAAATCATGGGAAAAACAATAAATACCTAATAAAACCATAAAAACCCACCAAATATCAAAAAATGTGAAAGAAAATAAATTCTAAAAAATAATTAAAAACCATAAGAGCCTAAAAAATGCTAACAACCCTAAAATACACTAAAACAACCTTAAAAATATAAAAACATTTTAAACCCCAAAAAACATAAAAAGCTAAAATTGCTAAACATCCTCAAAATCCCAAAAAACCATGAAAACAGTAAAAATCCTTAACAAATCCTAAATATCCTTAAAACATAATAAAATATCAAAAACACTAAGAAAACCTTAGAAACCTAAAAACACCTATAACCCGTAATAACCCTAAAATACCATAATATTATAAAACCCCCTTAAATAAAAAAAACCTATAAAAATCATATAAAATCCCATAAAGTCCCTAAAAACATAAAAAACCATCGAAACCATAAAAATGAAATGAAAACATTAAAAACTAGAAACAGTGGAAACCTATAAAAAACCTAAAAAACCTACAAACCATAAACACTATAAAAATCATAAAACACCTATAAAAGGTATAAAAACCCATAAAATTACTAAAATAATGTAAAAACTCTTTAAACCCACCAAAACATCAAAAAACTATATAAAATATTGAAATCCCTAAAAAACTAGAAAACCCTAAAAAACCCTAAAACCCTCAAAATTCACAAAAACCTTAAAAACCCATAAATTTCTAAAAATCCCTAAAAATCACTAAAAATGTAAAAACCCAAAAAATCGAACAAACATTATGAAAACCATAAAAACCAAAAAACATGTAAAACCAATAAAAACCTAGAAACACAAAAACTAAAAAACCCCTAAAACCACATAAAATCCATCAAAATCCAAAATAACCTTAAAAACATAAAATTCTTAAAATCCCTAAAAAGACCTAAAATATAAAAAACCGTAAAAACACTGAAATAACCTAAGAAAATATTAAAAAAATAAAAACACATAAAAACACTAAAAACCCTAGAAAACACAAAATACTAAAAACTTTTAAAACCCAAAAACCAATAATACCCCAAAAGTCCTTAGAAACCCCTATGACCCTATAAATCCGTGGAAACCCACTTAAAACTATAAAATCCCACTAAACCCCAAAAAATGATAAAAACTATAAAAAACCTTAAAAGCCTAAAAATATAAAAAAAATATTTAAAAATCAAAAAAAAAACTATAAAACCCTAAAAAAACTACAAACCATCAAAACCCCAAAACCCTAAAAACCCATAAAAATCCTAAAACCCCATAAAAATACAAAAAATTTTAAAAACCCTAAAATCCCTAAAAACCCTTATAAAATCATCAAAACACATAAAACCACTAAAAACCATAAAAAATCACTTAAAACACGATAAAACCATGAAAACACAAAAATAATAAAAACCCCTAAAACAAAATACCCCCTAAAATACATAACACCAAATAAAAACTCTAAAAACATTAAACACTAAAAACATTTAAGAAATTAAAAAATCCTTAAAAATCATAAAAACTAAAAAATCCAAAAAACCAGAAAACCAAATAACCCAAAAAACAATAAAAATCATAAAAACCATAAAAAACACTAAAAAACCTAAAATCTTACTTTTTTTAAAAAGCCCTAAAAAATACAAAAAAAAATTTAAACACCCATAAAGGCCATAAAAACCCAAATGTAAATGTTAAAAATATATAAACTCATAAAACCCATAAAAAACCAAAAACAATTTAAAAACCTTAGTAACCATAAAACCCTATAAATCCTCAAAATCACGAAGAACCCTAAAAACCAAAAAAATTATTAAAAACACAAAAAAAAAATATCCAAAAAAATAACCCTAATAACCATGAATAACACTAAGAAAAACATAAGATACTAAATACACTTAAAGCCTTTACAAATGTAAAAATTGATAAAAACCATAAAAAGATGCAAAAAACCCTATATAACTTTAAAAACAATAAAATCCCTCCTAAACCATAAAAATCCCAAAAAACTCTAAAAAATCAAAAAACCATTTCAACTCATAAATACATTAAAAAATATAAAAACCATTAAAACCCCTAAAAACTAAAAAAATCCCATAAAAACACAAAAAACTAAAAACACATAATATCCCTAAAAACATAAAATTCCTAAAAACCCAAAAAAATCGTAAACCCTTAAGTAATTTAAAAAATAAAATCCCCTAAAAATAATTAAAAACCCTAAACCCATAAAAACACCAAAAACCACTAAATACTCTAAAAAACACTAAACCCCAAAAAATGATAAAAAAATCTAAAAAAAATTTATACCAAAAAAACTAAAAAACCCATAAAACTACAAAAAACCATAAAAACCTAAAATCCCTCAAAATCCCTAAAGACCCTAAAAACCATAAAAATATCTGAAAATGTTAAAACATAAAAACACTAAAATATTTGAAAATACCTAAAAAAACATGAAAACATAAAAACATATAAAACCCATAAAAACATAAAAACTCTAAAAAATCCCAAAACAAATCCCTTAAAATACTAAAAACCCCTAAAAACCATCAAAATACCTGAAAATCATAAAAACCATAAAATCCTAAAAATCCTTAAAAATCCCTCAAAACATAAAAACCAGAAAAAACCCTAAAAACTCTTAAGAAAACAGAAAAAACCTAGAAACACTTAAAGCCCCTAAAAACAAAAATAAAATAAAAAATATCATAGAAAACATAAATAGACACTAAACCCGTAAAACCCCTAAAAACCGAAGAATATCATGAAAACCTTAAAACCCTAAGAACCCATATAAACCCTAAAAACCCACTAAAAAAATTAAATACCCTTTAAACCCATAAAATCATTAAAAACATAAAAAACATAAAAACATAAAAAATACTAAAGAATCAGTAAAAATAAGAAAAACCCCTAAAAACCTAAAAAACCCATCAAAATCTCCAAAAAACAAAAAAAAAACACACAAATCCTAAATAGTCTTAAATATCCCTAAAAAGGTAAAAAACCAAAAAACCCTAGAAAACCCCAATGAAAACCATAAAAACCTAAAATACATTAATCCACTATAAAACCAAAGAAATATTAAAACCCTAAAAACCTTAAATCCAACTAAAAAGCATAAAAACCATAAAACCCCCTAAAATCCTTAAAAACCAAAAAACCCAAAAAACCCTAAAAACTCTTTAACACCTAAAACTGTTGAAAAAATCAAAAATCCATTAAAACAAAAAGAATACTAAAAAATTTTCCTTAAGACCAAAAAACCCATAAAAACCCGTAAACCCCCTCAAAATACCATAAAATCTTAAAGGCCATTAAAATCCTGAAAATCCTTACATGTCCCTAAAAATGAAAAAAATTATCAAAACCCAGAAAAGAACTTCTGAATACCTTTATTAACTAAAAATTTAAAACCCCTAAAGAACTAAAAAGCCTTAAACACCCTAAAAACCCCCAAAACCAAAAAAAACAAAAAAACAAAAAAACCCTATAAAACATTAAAAAATAATAAAATCCCATAAATCCATAAAAACCCACTAAAAAATCTAAAACCCTTTTAACCTCGAAAAAAAACAAAAAAACCTAAAAGTCTTTAAAATATTCAAAAACTCAAAAACCCCTAAAAACGAAAAAAATTAAAAACCATAAAACAACAAAAAAACCCATAAAACCCATCAAAATCCCTAAAAACCCCTAAAATCCTAAAATCCCTTAAAGTCCCCATAAAACCTTAAAACCCCTAGATTCCCAAAGAAAACCTAAATACTAAAAAACACATAATAATACTAAAAAACTAAAAAACCCTCAAGACACTAAAAAACCCTAAAAACTATAAACCCCCCAAAAATTAACAACCATATAACCCCATAAAACAGTAAATCCCTTTAATAAACAATAAAAAAACTTTTAAAACACTACTAATTTTTTTTTAAAAAACTCTAAAAATCCTCTAAACCCAATCAAACTCAAAAGACTACAGGCGATGATTAGGAACTTTCCTTGGATGGGTTGCATCTATAAAAGAAAGTTGGTCTCTATGGCTTGGAAATATTGCACCAAGGCAATTGATTTGGGGGAGAGGGCTTGGAATTAGAGACCTAAATGGATTTAATGATTCCCTCCTTGCCATGATTATCTGGAGTTTGTTTGACACACATAATGGTGGATTTGGGTTTATCTGGGAGAGGTTTGTGCTAAAACTATGTTATGGTTATACATGTTATTTTCCCTTCTCCATGTGGTTAACAATCAAAATCTGATACAAGGAAATCATTTCACACACTCAAAGTATCGTTTCAAAGAAATAAGACCTGAATTTGTGGTCCACTATAAGGCTTGATAGGCCCCGAGTTGATTCTATGAAACCTCCCACTAATTTAAGAAAAATGAATATTGTTTCTATTAATTATAGACTTGGATACTTTGAAGTGATCATTCCACATAATATTAACATGATGACTCAAAGGTATACTTTCATTGATAATGAAATCTTAGTCTGGAAACCCAATCTTGTTTGGAAGATCAATGCAAAGGATTTTTCTTGTATAAATGTTAATGGGGCAATGCTCCTCCAGTCTGGCTCTTGAGTTTCAGGAGATCTTTTTATCCCACTGGCTATCCACTTTCTCCTCTAGAAAATGTGGAAGAACCTGATTTTGCTTCAAGACTAGCTACAGAAGGCTGGACACAGCCTAGAATTGGCCTATTTTCACTATCTTCAGGCCACAGAAACCATCAAACACACCTTTTTTAGGGCAGGTTCGCTTCTATTCTTTGGGATCACCTGCATCATATGTTCGTGTTCACCTTGTGCATGAGAATGATTTTTTCTAAGATATTTGACAACCTGATTAATTGGAAATGCAATGAGAAGGTGTTCCATCTTATGCTCATTGTGGTTGCTGCCACTATTTCATACATTTGGGGTGCCCATAATGCGGTCCCTTTAAATAAAAAAAAACTCTCTTTTCATGGTGGTCTTGTGATGATCCATAATTAGGTTAATTCTGAATCTCAAATTCAATTTGTTATGATGGAAAATTATGATAATGATATCATTATCTTTGGGAGAACCATGTCCCATGGGGTGTGGTGGTGTTTTCCATACCTACCTAGGATTTTTGGAAAGCTACTTATTTTACTTTACTGGTGATGGGCATACTAATGAAGCCCAACATTGGGCTATGATGAAGACTTCCAATTTCACCATTCATTTAGGATGGAGTTTAGAATAGCTTGAATCATATTTGATACTTGCAGTGGATGTCCTCAAGAACAAGTCTTGGAGAGTTCCTTGGATTCTTCTTCCTCAATGGATTGAATACCTCAAGATTTTCTAAGGTCTTACTCTAAATTTCACACATGCATACTGGGAGGCGAACTCGGTTGTGGATTCTCTATCCAAGTAAGTAATTTTGTAGATGTGCTCAATGTTGTCCTTTATCTCCCTCTATTTCTTCTGATCGTTCTTGGAGTTTAATTTAAAGGCCGATTCACACACACGGTTTTGTAAACCCTCTTTGTAACACTCTTACTTTATTTTTTGAAAATATTTTTGGGGACCGACTAGCCTGGTATCGAGCTTTCTTTTCGTGGAATGTGTTCAAAAACTCCAAAAATCCATAAAAGACTATAAAATAAAAAAACTAAAAATCCAAAAAATCCATACAACCTAAAAAACCATAAAACACCTCGAGATTCGTAAAAAACATAATAACATAAAACCATAGAAACCATAAAAATTCTAAAAAAAATATTGAAATCCCTAAAATGTATAAAACCCTAAACATCATAAAAACCCTAAGAAAACATTAAAACCTAAAAACACTTAAATCCCAAAAAACCTAAAACCCTAAAACCCCCTAAAAACCCCAAAATCCTAAAATCCATAAACCCCCTTAAATACTTAAAACCCATAAAAACACAAAAAACACTAAAAACTCTAAAATCCCTATAAAACCATAAAAACATTAAAAAACCCGGAAACCATAAAAAACCCAAAAAAAACTCAAAAAAACAAAAAAAATCCCCTAAAATTTCCAAAACCCTAGAAACCCCAATAAATACATAAAAATCCTCAAAATCCAAAAAAAAACTTAGAACCACTAAAATCTAGAAAAATCCCTAAAATCCCTAAAAAGATAATCCCCCCCCCAAAACCCTTATGAAAACCATAAAATCCTAAAAACAATTAAAACCCTTAAAAACATAAAAATTATAAAACCTCTAAAAAACCCTAAAATTCTAAAAAAACCATAAAAACCCTAAAACCATAAAAAGCTAAAAACCCACTAAAAATCTAAAACCCTTTACACCCTTAAAAACATTTTAAAAATATAAAAAACCATAAATCCCAAAAAACAAGAAAAAACCATAAATGCTAAAAAGCATAAAAACCCTCAAAATAACTAAAAATCCTAAAAACATAATAATCTTAAAAAACATAAAAACTCTATAAACATTAAAAACCATGAAATCCTTTAATAAAACCATAAGAACCTAAAAACACTTAAACCCCCAAAATCCAAAAAATACAAAAAAAATTAAAAACACTAACACCCAAAACGCCCTAAATTTTTTAAAAACCCTGTAAGTCCCTAAAAATCCAAAAAAAAAATAAAATAAACCATAAAATCCAATAAACCAATAAGCCCAAAACCCCTAAAAACCCCTGAAACCCTGGAAATATCCTAACACCCTAAAAAAATTAATATCCTAAATAACCCTAAAAACACAAAAATCCTAGAAGAAAATATTAAAAATAAAAAACACTTAAAATCAATAAAAACCCAAAATAAACTAAAAACCCTAAACACACTAAAAACACAAAAAATGTAAAAACCCTAAAAACTCCTAAATGTCATAAAAACCCTAAAACCCACTAAAAAATCTACAAAACATGTAAATCCCTAAATACATTAAAAACCTATAAAGACCATAAGGAACCAAAAAAACTAAAAAAACCAAAAAATCCATAAATCTCTAAAAATAAAAAAACCTCAAAAAACGCTAAAATTATAAAAACCCCCTAAAAAGCATAAAAATATTCAAAATCCAAAAAAAACCTGTAATGTAAAAGAACCAAATAAACCCATGAAAAACATTAAGAAAACCTTAAAAACCTAAAAACCACTAAAAACCTTAATTGGATAAAAATCCAAAACACCATCAAAACTGAAAAAAAAAACCTAAAACCCCCAAGACCCCAAAACCACTAAAAACTCTAAAACCGTCAAAACCCTTAAAAATGTTAAAAAAATATAAAAATCTTTAAAACCATAAATAACTCCAAAAACCCTTAAATTCCTAAAAAACTATAATACCCTAATACCTTAAAACCCATAACCCCCCCTCGAAATCCCTAAAAAACCTAAAAAATATAAAAACTGTAAAATATCGCTAAAACCCCACAAAAAAATCCATAAATACTTGAAAACCCCTGTGAAAATTATAAAAATATAAAAACACTTAAAACACATAGAAACCTAAATAATGATGATAACTCTAAAAAACCCATGAAAACCCCCACCTCTCCCCAACATTAAAAACTCATATAACCCCTAAAAACATAAAACCCCATAAAAAAATAAAAAACCCACTAAAAAATATAAAAAACCCTTAAACCCTTAAAAAAGAAAAAAACTCTAAAAAAATAATAAAATCACTAGACAACTAAAAAACCCAAATCCCCTTAATACCATAAAACTCATAAACCCCTAAACCCCCTAAAAATAACACAAAAACATCCTAAAAACCCAAAAAAAATTATCAACATCCAAAAAAATCCCTTAGAATGTTAAAAACACTAAAAACCATTAAAAACATTTAAAAACCATAAAAACCTAAAAACAACAAATCTACTAAAAACATAAAAACTCTACAATCCCTAAAATCATTTCAAATTCCTAAAAACCTAAAAACATTAGACGCTATGTAAAACCTTTAAATATATAAAAACTCAAACCCCACCAAAAATCATAAAAATCCTAAAAACCCTAAAAACCTATAAACGCTAAAAATCCCTGAAAACCGTAACAACCATAAAAATATTAAAAACTCCCTAAAAACCCCTAAAAATGATAAAAACCATAAAAACCAAATTAATACCCAAAAAACTCTAAAACCCTAAAACCCATAAACACCCTAAAACCCTAAAACCATAAAACCCCTAAAAACCAACAAATCCTCTAAAACTCTAAAAACCCAATACATCCAAAAAACCTTTAAAAAATCTAAAAACCATAAAATCCCTAAAATACTCAAAAAACCCAAATAACCCCAAAATACCATAAAAAAAATAAAATCCCTAAAAATTACCAAAACCCATAAAAATAATTATATCCTAAAAAATTCCTAAAATCCCCAAAAATGTAAAAAACCTAAAACCATGAAAAATTATAAGAAAAGCATAAAATTTTAAAAACACTTAAAACCCCTAGAAAACATAAAAACCACTAAAAAGCCAAAAAAATTATAAAAACACTAACCATACAAACATAAAATACCTTAAAAACTCTATACCTGATAAATATACTATAAAATTAATAACTATAAATACCCGATTAACCCTTATAAACATTATAAACCTGCGTAAAACCTTAATTACCCTAAAAACTAATAAATTATAGAAACCCTAAATCCCATACAACCCCAAAAATTAAAAAAAACTATAAAAATCCTAAAAACACTAATAAATCCTAAAACCCTTTGAACCCCAAAACACATTAAACACACTAAAACCCATGAAAACCCTAAAAACTCAAAAAAACATTAAAAACCCAAAAAACCCCAAAACACCTAAAACCTATAAAAACCCAAAAAGATCATAAAATCCCTAGAAACCATAAAAATCATAATATTACATAAAATAACTAAAAATACCTAAAACATAAAATAATCTAAAAAATATGGAAACCCCTATAAAAACTGTAAAAACTAAAAACACAAAAAACCCGTAAAAACATAAAAATGCTCAAGGATGTAGATAGTTCAATTTTTAGAAGAGAAAATTGTTAAGGGAATAAATGTTCAGACAAAAAATTTATTTCTTTTTTGGTCCACTTTCATGTTGATAAATATAATATATTTCCCCTAAAATCTTATTGGTTTTAATATTGTATCTTTTCTAAGAGAGTTATTTAGTCTATTGAAGATAATCTTGGGAGCGTACTTTTGAATGGTCCTTCCATAGTCATGTTCGTGGAAAAAGTGTCTTGGGACATGGTGAATAAATATAAAGAGAATTTAGTATTATGAATAAATCTTATTAGAGGTTGGAATAAAATAGCTATAGATAGACATGTTGGGGACCTTTGTTCACCATTTTATTTTTTTGGGTGAATTAGGATCATATTTTTTCTTCTTGGTCACATCCAATTTTGGGTAGCCAAAGTTCCATGGAAATTTTCATGGACTTGGAAAATGTTATTTGGAATAATGAAGTTTCCCAAGGACATCATTTCTTTATCTATTGAAAAATTATTGTTTATATCCCTCTCGTTTGATTCTTGGCTTCACAAGGGGAATATATGTTCATCTATTGATTATTGTATTATTTATTTCTCTAGGATCCTTATATATTCCTGAGTTTTTTTCATTCTTTCACATGGGGATTAAGATTCTCTAATGGTAGTTTCTACAATGTTTTTGAGATATTATAATGTAAATTCTTTTACTTACTCAGCCTACCATTAATAATGGTGGGATCCCATTGAATATGTAGTTAGATTTTCCATTCAAAATGTTTGGGAGGAATTGAGGTTGAAATTTAATATTCTTTCTTAGTAATATCTGGTCTAGAATCAAGTTACTCGAGTTAGGTACTCCTTCATTATTTTTATGGTGATCCTTGACCATTTTACAATATATGATGGTTTATAGTGAAAGGGCATGGAATATCAAAAGAATTGTATTATTTTTATAATTTCCCTTGAGATTATTGATCATTTTTTTCAATTATAAATTATATTAGAAGATTTGTTGATCTTTATTTATTTCATTGAATATATATTGTCCAAACCATGCTCTTTATGTTTCTGTTGGTAGGAATTCTAATAGATTTACTCGAGATTCCTTGATGATTCTTTTGGGGAAACTCGAGCATGCTACCATGGTGTATATTATCTAGAAGGAATGGAATTTTTGACTTAATAGATCCATATTTAACTATGGTATTTATATTTGGATTAAATTATATATAGATACCCATTACAAACTCATTTCATGTAATTAATTTCCAAATATTATGGCTAATTGGGAGATGGTTCACCAGTGGAACGTTCGTGGATCTCTTATCCAAGTTCATTGATATTCCCTTGGTCTATTATGATTTTTTATTTGAGGTTTTTTTCATCTAGCTGGTGTAGTTTTTCTAGTTTTAGGTGGTGTTTTGTTTATCATGGGCGTTAGGTGTTGGTGTTTTGGTTGTCTGGGATTAGAATCATGTTAGTTGGGGATATTGTTGGGTGTTGGAATTAAGGTTTTCTGGTGCATGCTCCTATCTGATGATGTGGATTGGCTGTTTTTTTGTATTCTAGTGATTCTATTTCTCTCTTCTTCTGGCTGGGAGGGGTTTTGTTTTTTTTTGTGTTTGTTTTTTGTTGGGTATGTTGGTTTATCAAGATTTGGTTAGTGGTTAGTGGATTTCTGGCATTTTATTCTTTTTGATTCTTTATTGGTCCATCTCTCAGGGCTGGTTATAGGTGGCACTAGATGGTGAGGAGATGACTAGAGGATGAAGGCTCTATGAAATCTTGGTGTTCTATAGGTGTTTCTACTATCTAGTTGGTATGATTCTTAGATATTTGTCAAGTTTGTTTCTATGGTGCTAGATAGATGTTCTTAAATTGATTCCTCTATATCAGTGGGATTATTGTTTTATTTCTATGGTGATGGTTGTGGCTATCTGTGTCTTTTGGGATTCGTGTGGGCTATTGGTCTATTGGTATTCATGTGTGTTTATGGTTTCTACTGATTGAAGGGTGTTCAATTGTTGGTTGTGATCATGTGGGGATGGATGAATGGAATGTCAGAGACACATTTAGGCTATTTTCAAGTTGTTGTGACCTAGTTTATGGGTCTTGTTTGGATCCCAATTGTTGGTAGTTTTCTTATAGGCTCATCTATGGTGGGTGATTGGTTTTGGTGGTTGGTTATATTTGTGTGATTCAATTCTTAGTGTGGATCTGTGATGGGTTTCTCTTGGTTGTTGGCTTCATTAGGTTTATATGGCTTCATTTTTTGACTTATTCGTTACTCGTGTAGCTTGTTAGAGGTGGAGAATTAGGTTATTCAGGTTATGTAAGTGGTTTCGGGTGATGGTTTTCAGGGAGGTAAGGATTTTCAAGGGAAAGTTTTGTGAATTGGGGTGGTTTTGTGTTTGATCTTGGTTACTATATACTTTTAATAGATACTACTACGTACTAGTTTTGGGGTTATTGGTTGGGTGTATTTGTGTGCATGAATGTGTAAAATTGGTGGATTATGCATGCCTATGACTTGTGTGTGCGTGTGTGTGTTTGAGAGGGTAGTGGTGTGTGTGTAATTGTGTGTTGTGGAGTGTGTGTGTAGGTGTTTCTTGTTATTGGAGTTTTTTCTTCTTTTTGGGTGATTTCTATTCTTTGTGACTCCATATTCTATACTTCCTACCAAAGTGTTCATTATCATAGTGCTTGTTGTTTTTGTGGCACCATCTACTGGTGCAATGAGGTTCTGTACTGCGATTGTCTCATTTTGGTAGTTATTTGGGGCTCCTGTGAGTGTTTTTGGTGACTGGATAGAGGAATTGGTTTCAGTGTTTGTTGATGATAAACTTGTGTTTGGGGAGGCTTTGTGAGGTTCTCAAGTTGTTTAAGGAAATTGATCTCTATGGGTAATATTCTAGGAGCCCTTGGATTCTTGGGCTGGTTGGATTTGATTTGTGAGGTTCTCAGGCTTGTTTTACTATTTTTGGTATGGATGGGCTTCATGTGATTTCTTGGGCCTTTTGATGTGTGCTTTTAAGAGGTTTATTGGGCATTGGGTTCGCTTCTCTAATGATGTTACGTTTGGCCTCTTTTCCATCCAATGGTTCACCATTGAGTGATTTTGTTATACTATAATTTCTTTTCTTTTTATATAATTTTTTCTATTTTATTGAAAAAATCCCTAAAAATATAAAATAATCATAATAACCCTAAAACCCTAAAAACTCTTAAAACCCCTCAAAATCCATAAATACCATAAAACCCCATAAAACTAGAAAAATAACTAAAAATTTCTAAAAATTTAAAAAACTCTAAAACCCCTAAAAATTATTAGAAAAACCTGAAAACCATAAAATACTTAAAACCCCAAAAACAAAAAATACTAAAAACCATAACACCCCTTGAAATACATAAAAACCCAAAAATACCATAAAAATAAAAAAAATACCTAAAATCTCCAAAACATAAGACACCCTAAAAAATCTAACAACCCCCAAAAACCTAAGAAAACCTTAAAACCCTAAAAATAATTAAAACACATAAAAACTCTAAAACCCCTAAAACCCCTTAAAAGAAACTAAACACCCTAAAAAAATAAAACCCCTAAAAACCTTTAAAAATTGTAAAAACCATAAATATCAAAAAAACCAATAAATACGCCAAAACATTTTAACCCCCAAAAAATTTTTAAATACCCTAAAAATACTTAAAAACCCTAAAAATAAAAAAACCCCTAAAACCCCTAAAAACCATAAATATTAAAAAAATCCTAAAAATCAATAAAAATATAAAAAACCATGAAAACCATGAAAACCCTAATAAATCCTTAAAAACCATAAAAACACCTTAAATCCAGAAAAACCTTAAAAATATAAAAAACCCTAAAAACCATAACAAAACTAAAAATCATAAAACCCCTAGAAACCTCAAAAATCCTAAACACCCATAAATCCCCTAAAACCAATTTAAACCCCTAAATACGTTAAAAACAACAAAAAGATTTAAAACCCATAAAAACTCATAAAAATAGCTAAAACCCAAAAATTAATAAAACGCTAATAATCCCTAAAACCATAAAAACCATAAAATTCCAAAAAAATCCCTAAAAATTCCTAAAAATGTTAGAACCCCTAAAAACCTTGAAATTACCAAGGAAAACCAAAAAATCTAAAAAATGTTAAACACCTAAATACCTTAAAAACCTAAAAACCCAAAAAAACCAAAAACCCAAAAAAAAACCCCTAAAAACATTAAATACCCATATAACCCTATTAAAACCCTAAGAACCAATAAAAACTCCAAAAATCCTATAAACCCTTACAAATGTCAAAAACTCTGAAAACCATAAAACAGTAAAAACTCACAAAACCCCCCAAAAACCAAAAAATAAAAAAAACCCAAAAACCAAGAGACCTCTTAAAATCTATAAAATATATAAAAATCATAAAAACCCATTAAAAACTCTAAAAAAAATTTAAACCCCTAAAAATAAAAATCTCCAAAAAACCTTAAAATCCTAAAATAATAAAAAACCTAAAAACCCAAAAACCCCCATAAAACCTAAAAAATCCCAAAGCCCTAAAATCCTAAAACCCCTAAAAATACATAAAAATCCAAAAACCCATAGGGATCATAAAAAAAATACAAAACATTAAAACTGAAAAAAACTAAAAACCCTAAATAAGACTAAGAAAACCCAAAAACCCTAGAAACACTTCAAACTATTAAAAACATAGTAATACTAAAAACCCTAAATAACACTAAAAAAAATTAAAACCATAAAGCCTATAAGAACACATAAAACCACTAAAAACCACAAAAAACACTAAAATACCATTAATCCCTTAAATAATATAAAACTCTAAAAGACCATTAAACCCCTAAAACCCTAAATACCTCAAAATAAAAAAACCCCTAAAATACTTGGAAAACACAAAAATCCCTAAAAATCCCCAAAAACATTGAATACCATAAAAAATTAAAAACCCTAAGAAAACATTGACAAAACTCTTAAATACACTTAAAACTATAAAAACCCCTAAAACACTAAAACCCTTAAAACCCCTCATAGTCCCTAAAAAATGATCAAAACCCATAAAAATCAATAAAAAGTATAAAAATTCAAAAAACCCTAAGAAATAAATAAAAAAATAAAATCACATATTACCCTTAAAACCCATAAAACCCCATAAAAACCTAGAACCTCCAAAAAACATAAAAACATAAAACCAATAAAAAAATAATTACCCTTTAATACCATAAAAATCTTAAAGTCTATGAAAATCCTTAAAACCCCTAAAAAAATAAAAAACCAAAATCCCCCAAAAAACCATTAAACCCCTAAAAAGCACTAAACCCTTCAATCTCTAAAAAACCTATACACCCATAAAAATCCTAAAAATCCCTAAAAATACAATAAAACGTAAAAACCATAAAACCCTAAAAACCTATGAAAAACATAAAAACCTAAAAACACTTAAAACCCGTAATAAAACTAAAAAACAAAAAAAACTCCTAAACACCCTATATAACGATAAAACCCCAAAAACCCCAACACCCCTAAAAACCATAAAAATAATCAAAAAATTATTTAAACTCTTAAAACAATTGATAACTCTTAATAACCTTAAAACCCTAAAAAAATTAAAAAATCCCTAAAAAACCCTAAATACCTATAATAATCCTAAATAATCTCTAATATTCTCTAAAGATATAAAAAAACCCTTAAATCCCTAAAAACACTAAGAAACCCATAAAACCTTAAAAACACCTAAACAACAAAAAAACTAAAAATTTTAAATCCCAAAAAATCATTACAACTTGTAACAACCTAAAAAGCCTAAAAAATACTTAAAATCACTAGTAATCCTAAAATCAAAAAATTTTATAAAAAGGACCTTAATCCCCTTAAAAATGAAAAAACCCAAAAAACCCCTGAAAACCACTAGGAAAACATTAAAAAACTAAACATCGTTAAAAAACCGAAAACCCTTAAGACAATAAAAATGCTAAAAGATATTAAAAAACCTAAAACAAATCAAAATCTATAAAACTTTATAAACCATAAAACCCATAAAAAATAATCAAAACCCTCAAAACCTAAAGAAACCCTCTGAAATATATAAAAACCATGAAATCCTATAAATCCCTAAATACCTTAAAAATCTATAAAATTCCTAAAAATACTCTTAAAATACATAAAAATATAAAACCCCCTAAAATCCATGAAAAACATTAAGAAATACTTTAAAACCTAATAACACATGAAACCCCTAATATCATAAAAAATGTTAAAACCCCAAAACACAATAAAACCCTAAAACCCCTAAACTACTCAAAATCTCTAAAATACAAAAAACCATAAAAATCTTAAAAATCCCTCAAAAGTAAAAAATCCTAAAAAACTAAAAACACCTTAAAAACAATAAGACCAAAAAACACTTAAAATACCCTAATAACCTAAAAATGCTAAAACCCATAAAAGCTGTAAAAAGACTCTAAAATCCAAAAAACCCCTATAAACCATAAAAACCCCTAAACTGTTAAAACCCAAAAAAACAAAAAAAAAACCAAAAAACCCATTGAAAAATATAGAAACTCTTTAAACTACCAAAAATGTTAAAAAACTCTAAAAAACTTTAATAACCACAAAAAATATTAAATCCCCTAAAAACTCAAAAACCTATAAAACCCTAAAAAACCTAAAAATCCATAAAAACCCACCAAATCCTCAAAAATCCTTGAAACACTTATGAAAAAAAACCTAAAAAACAAATAACACCCCTAAAACCAGAAAGATAAATATTCTAGAAATCCCTAAAACCCCAAAAAAATAAAAACCATAAATCACCAAAAACCTAAATAAACCTTGAAAACCCATAAAAACCCTAAAACCCCACTATATATATCTGAAAAACCTTTAGACTAATAAAAACGTTAAACATATAAAAACCCTAAAACCCCAAAAATCTAAAAAACACCAAACAATAAAAACATAAAAACCCACAAAATTAGAAAAAATAATAAAAAATATATAAAATTCTTAAAAAACTCAATAATGTAAAAACACTAATAACTATGAAAACCCATAAGAAAACCTTAAAAACCAAAAAATATAAAACCACTAAGAGGCTAAAAATTTTAAAACCTTAAAAAACAAAAAAGCCCATAAAAACTTTAAAACCCTAAAAATAAAAAAAATCCTAAAAACCGTTTAAAAACCCTAAATCCAATAAAACCCTAAAAAATAATAAAAATATAAATAAATTTAAACCTACATAAATGAAAAAAACAATAAAACTCAAAAAAATGAAAAAACTTAAAAAACCCCTAAAATCCAAAAAAACAACCATAAAAACACAAAAAACCCCTAAAGCCTTTAAATATCCTTAAAACCCAAAAAACATAAAAATACAAAAAAAGGACCAAAAAGACTAAAAACAAAAAAACAACTTAACAACCCTAAAGTATGCAAATAGAATATTTAAAAAATCAAAAAATAATTAAAACCCCTAACAACCAAAGAACACTAAAAATCCTAAAATCCCTAATTTCTCTAAATAACCTAGAAACATAAAACCCCTAAAAACCTTTAAAAACACTAAAACCCTGTAAAAACCCTAAAACCCACCAAAAACTCAAAAAAACCATTAAACCACTACAATGTATTAAAAATATCAAATCCATAAAATCCCATAAAAACTAAAATTAAACAACTAAAACTCAAAAAATTATAAAAACCCTAAAATCCCCGAAAACCCCTCAAAATCCAAAAAAAAACCAAAAAACCATTAAAAACCTAAAAAATACCAAAAAACAAGAAAATAAAATAGATAAAAAATGTAAAAACCTAAAAAAACACTTAAAGCCTTTAAAAGCTAAAAACAATAAAATCATAAAAAACCCCTAAAACCCATAAAACCTTCAAAATTCTGAAAAATAATAAAAACTATAAAATTCCATAAAAAATCCATAGAACATAATGATCCTTAAAAACCCTAAAACCCCCTATGAGAACTTTAAAAACCTATAAAAACTTTAATCCTCAAAAACCTAAAAGCACAAAAAACCTTAAAAACCATAAAATCCTCTAAATACAGTAAAAACCCTAAAAACGAATGAAAACCCACAACAACTAAAAAATCAATAACCTGTTTAAACACCTAAAAACGTTAAAAACTCTAAAACATTTAAACCCCTAAAAAACTAAAAATACAATAAAAACCCAAAAAACCCTTAAAAAACTGAAAACCCCAAAAAACCCTAAAAAACAAAAATATTATTGAAAAATCCCTAAAATCCCTAAAAATTAAAAATGTCAAAATTCTCTAAGACCCGTTAATAAAACCCTATTAATCTAAATTTACTTAAAACCCCTAAAAAATATAAAAATGCTAAACCCCCTTAATAACCTAAAAATCCTTGAAACCCCTATATACTCTGAAAATCTTAAAACCCCTAAAAACAAGAAAAACCCAAAAATACCTAGAAATCTATAAAAACGTAAAAACCACCCCAAAACCATAAAAACAAATACAAAGCATTAAAAACCTAAAATCACTTGAAATTCTTGAAAAAATAAAAAACACTAAAATCACTTACAAACACTAAAAAACCAAAAACACCCAAAAACCCATAAAAACCCAAAACCCCCTAAAAATAACTAAAAACTCTAAAAATCCATTAAACCCCTAAAATAATTAAAAAAATTTAAAACGATTAAAACACTAATAACTCAGAAACCCCCTAAAAACCCAAAAAATATAAAAAACTCAAAAAATCCTTAACACCTCAAAATCCATAAAACCACTAAAAACCCTTAAAACCCCTAAAATTTAAAAAACATTAAAAGGCCAAAAAATCATAAAATCCACTAAAAATTAAAAAACACATTAAAATCATTAAAAACGATTAAAAACCCTTAAAACCATTAAAAAACAATAAAGTTAAAAACCTAAAAATCCATACAAACACTAAAAAACCTAAAACACCTTAAAAGCCCCAAAATACCTTAAAACCCTAAAACCCATAAAATAATAAAAATTCCAAAAAATATCTAAAACTTGACAAATCTTGGAAAACCATAATAAAACCCTAAAAACCCTAAAAACCCCTAAAAACCATACAAGACAAAAAATCTAATAAAAACCTAAAAACCCACAAAACTTTAAAAATCCTTTAATCCCCTGAAAAGGTTAAAAAAATTAAAAAACATTAACACGCTTATGAACCCCTAAGAACCCTGAAAAACCTCAAAATCCAGAAAAACCCTAAAACACATAAAAATCATAAAAAATCCCTATGAATCCCAAAAAAAGTAAAAACCATTAAAAACTCTAAAAACCCTAGGAATCCTTAAAAACATAAAGACAATTAAACCCTTAAAAACCAAAAGAAATGCTAAAAATCCTAAAACCCTTCAAATCCCTAAAACCCCTAAAAACCCTAAAAACCAATAAAATCATACAAAATCCCAAAAAACCCCATAAAACATAAAAACCCCAAAAACACTATCATCCTTAAGAAAGTATTAAAAGCATAAAACACACAAAATACCTTAGAATCCTAAAAATTATAAAACCCCTAAACCCCCTCAAAATCCCTAAAAACTATAAAAACAATAAAAATCCAAAAGAAGCCAAAAAATCCCTAAAATGTAAACACACAAGAAAACCATAAATATCCATAAGGTAACCTAAAAACCCAAAAAACCATTCAAACCTTTTAAAAAATCCAAAAAAATCTAAAAACACTAAAACCCCTAAAAGTCCCTAAAACCCTTAAATCCTCCTAAAACCCATAATAAACCACTAAAACCATAAAAACCTAAAAACCTAAAAACCCTCCAAAAAATCCAAACACGTTTAAAACCCTAAAAATGATAAAAAAATCTATAATACTTTAAACCTATAAAAATTTCAAAAAACCCTTGAATCCCATCAAAAACCATAAAAACCCAATAAACCATAAAAAAACCTAAAAACCCCCAAGTCCCTAAGACCCTATAAAACCATAAAAACCATAAAAATCCATAAAAATACATAAAATTTATAAACCCCTAAAAACACAAAAAAAACCTAAGAAACCCTTAAAAACCTAAAATACTAAAACCTCTAGAAACCTAAGAAAATGATAAAAACACTAAAAACCCTCAAAATATAAAAAAACGCTAAAAACCATAAAACACTAAACAACATTAAAATTCCCTAAAAATTATAAAAACCCTAAAAACCAAAATACTATTAATAAAACCATAAAATCCCAAAATCACATAAAACCCTTAAAAACCCATAAAAACTATAAAAACCCTAAAAACATTTAAAAACATAAAAAACCCACAAAAATACAAAAAATACATAAAATACTAAAACCCCTATAAACCCCTAATAATGTTTAAAAATAATAAAACCCCATAAAACAATAAAAAATAGAAAAACTCTTAAGACCTGACGAAATAATAAAAACCCTTAAAATGATTAAAAACCCTAAAACCCTCAAAATCCCTAAAAACCCTACAAAAAAAATAAAAACTCTAAAAATCCCTAAAAATAATTAACTCGTAATAAACCATGAAAACCCTAATGAAAACCTTAAAAACATCAAAAATTAAAACCCTTAGAAACCTAAAATATGATAAAAACCTTAAACACCCTAAAAATCCTTCAAAAAACCCTAAAAACCATAAAATACTAAAAAAACCTAAAAATACCTAAAATACTAAAAAATCATAATAACCTTGTTAAAAATCCTAAAAACACTTCAAACCCCTAAAAACATAAAAAACTCTAAGACCCTTAAAAGGCCCTAAGATTCCTAAAATCCCCTAAAACCCATAAAAACAACAAAAACAACAAAAATACTAAACACCCTAAACCACTAAAAACTCTAAAAAAACCATTCAACACCTAAAAACATTAAATCCTATAAAAAACATTAAATCCCAAAAAAACCATAAAATCCCCAAAAATAACATAGAAACACTAAAACTCTAAAAAACCCTAAAAACAATGAAAATACAAAAAACCCTAAAAACCAAAAAAATCCAAAAAATCCCAAAAAATTCATAAAAAAGTAAAAAAACCTAAAACACTAAATACCCTTAAGAATTACATAAAACCTGAAAAACATATAAATCCCCTAAAAACCCTAAAAATGAAAAAATAGTAAAAAAACCCTAAAAACACTAAATAACACTAAAACCATAAAAATCCCAAAAACCTATAAGAAACCCCAAAAACACTAACAACCCCAAAAACCCCTAAAGTACCTAAAAACATCCAAAACCCATAAAACCCCCCTAAAAACCTTAAACCCCATAAAAATCTAAAAACCTATTGAAAACTCTAGAAACCATTCAAACCACAATTTTTTAATGGACTCTAAAAAGTTCAAAATTCTAAAAACATTAAAACCCTGAAAAGTAGAAATAACACTAAAAGGCTAAAACACAGTAAACCCCTCAAAATCACTAAAATCCCTAAAATCTATAAAAACCATAAAAATCCTAAAAATGACATAAAATCCCTAAAAACATAAAAGAACTTGAAAAACCATAGAAAATCTTTAAAACATAAAACACTTAAGCCTCCAAAAAACCTTAAACTGCAAAAAACCCTTAAAAGCTCTTAGATCCTGAAAAACCATAAAACCAACTAAAATAATAAAAATCCCTAAAACCTAAAAAATACTGAAAACCAAAAAAATTAAAAACCCTTTAAACCGCTAAAATTTAAAAAAAAATTGTAAAAACACTCAAAACCCCAAAAAACAATCCCCCCTTAAAAACCAAACAACCCATAAAACCAAAAAACCAAAAACCCTAAAATCCCTCAAAATACCTAAAAATCATAAAAATGATAATAATCCTAAAAATCATAAAAATCTCTCAAACATAAAAAGACTAAAAACCCTAAAGACCCATATAAAATTAAAAACCAAAGAACACTTAAAACCCCTAAAAACCTAAAAAAGCTAAAAATATATAAACCTAAAATTACAAAAAACTATAAAATCCTCAAAAACCTCCAAAAACACTAAAAATACATAAAAATAAAAAACCCCAAAACTAGTGAAAACAAAAAAATCCCAAGATACAATAAAAACACAAAGAAGAACATAAAAACATAATGAAAATAGAAGAACATAAAATCTTAAAAAATGTTAAAAACATTAAAAGATCCAAAAAGACAACAAAAACCATAAAAACACATCAAAAACATAAAACCTTTTAAAAAAATTTAAAACCACAAAACACCATAAAACCCCTAAAATAAATAAAAATCTAATAACCAAATAAACCCCGAAAAATGTTAAAAACTATAAAACCACAAAATCGCTAAAAAATAAAAAAACCAAAAAACCCAGAAAACCATAAATATATCAAAACCCAAAAAACCAAATCATTAAAAACTCATTAAAATCCTAAATATGACCTAAAAATACCTAAAAATGTAAAACACTAAAATCCCTAAAAACCCCTAAGAAAACCATAAAGACCTAAAACCAATTATAATCCCTAAAAAGAAAAAAAATGTGAAACCCCCTAAAAGACTCGACACTCCCTAAAAACTCTAAAACCCTGAAAAATCCAGATAAACCCTTATACCACTAAATTTGTTAAAAATCTCTAAATATCCATAAAAACCTAAAAAACCCCAAAACTCTATAAAACCTTAAAGAAAACATGAAAAAAAATTCAAACCCCTAAAAAACCTAAAAAACTCTAAAATATAAAAAACTCTAAAAACCCTAAAACCCATAAAAACCCATAAAAATATCTAAATACCCTATTAATCAATTATAAACTATAAAACCATTTCAAACACTAAATTCGTTAAAAACTCTAATAACCCATTAAAACCCTAAAAACTCAAAAACCCCTCATAAAACCCTAAAACCCATAAAAACACTAAAAACCCTAAAACGTTCAAAATCTCTAAAACCCCTAAAAACCATAATAATCCATAAAAATCCCAAAAAATACATAAAAAATAAAACCCCATACAAAATTGGAAGCCCTTAAGAAAACCATAAAAACCAAAAATACATGAAAACCCATAAAATATGCTAAAACCCTAAAAAACCATAAAACAATATAAAAATAAAATCCACAAAATATCTTAAAAACCCAAAAGACGATAAAAATGCTAAAAACCACTAAAAACTCCTCAAACCCTATAAATCCCTAACATTGGTAGTAACCTCTAAAAACCCTTTAAACCCCAAAAAACTGGAAAAAACCCCTAAAAACATAAAACCACCATAATAACACAAAAACCCCCACAAAACCATCAAAATATATAAAAACCCTCAAAATCGATAAAAACCCAAAAACTAATAAAAATAAAAGAATCCATAAAATCCATAAAAATGTAAAAAATCCTAAAACCCTGAAAAACATTAAAAATATTAAAAACATAAAAATACATAAAAATCTTTAAAACCTCAGAAATTCTAAAAACCATAAATCCTTCAAACCATCAAAATCTGTAAAACCCCTAAAAACATAATAATCCAAAAACAATCCTAAAAAATCAATAAAAACCTAAAAACCCATAAAACCTTGAAAATTGGAATAAAACATTAAGAACCTAATAAAACATAAAACCTATTAAATTCAAGAAAAATGTAATCCCATAAAACCCTAAAAAACCATAAAAACCCTAAAAATCATAATAACGCATAAAACCCTATGAAATCCTAAAAAACCATAAAAACCAAAAAAATATAGAAAACCATTAAATAGCTAAAATGGTTAGAAAAACTCTTAAAAAACTAGAGAACACAAAAAAATAAAAAACCCTAAAAACCCAAAAAAATGTACCACCCAAGAAACACAAAAACCCATCTAAAATTATAAAAACCATAAAACCAATAAAATTCCTAAAACACCTTATAAAATTAAAAACCCTAAAATCCCCTAAAAACATTAACAACCTAAAAACACTTAAAATACCTCAAAACATAAAAACACTAGAAACCATATGAAACCAAGAAACCATAAAAAACATTAAACCCCTAAAAAAATTAAATTCCTTAATAACCCAAAAAACCCATTAAACCCAACTAAAACCTCTAAAAAACCATTTATTCCCAAAAAAATTAAAAAAACTAAAAAATGAAAAACCCCCTAAAACTAAAAAAAAACCTATTACTCTAAAAAATACTATAAAACAATAAAACCCCTAAAAACCCTAAAAACCTCAAAATCCATAAAACTATAAAAACTGATAAAAATCCAAGAAAATGTAAAAACCCGAAAACCCCAAAGACCCCTAAGAGTACTTAAAAACCTAAAATATATTAAGGCCCCTAAAAAGATTTCACGGATCCTGATCTCTACGTCAGCCCTAAACATTTTCACTATCATAGACAAATGACGATTTATTTATCAACAAAATAGGAAAACACTCTAGTATTTAATCCTTGTTCTATTCTAGTTGGTTGGTTTTATTATCATATACTATCACTGAAATATTTAAGAAACTCTCTCGAAACCATCGGATTTTTCAGATTTCACATCGGCCTCTTGAACTCCCCCAACTTCATCGTTCGTCTTTCTTCAAAGGATGATTACTATTGGTTATGGGTGAGGCGAACATTGTTTTTTGGGGGTTATTCTATGAATGTTCTTAAATAGCCCCATATTTTGACCCCCACACTGAGTCCTCAATCACCCCAATTGGGATTGTCTTCCATGGGCATCCATTGCATTTATTTAAGCAATATGCCTTCTACTCGATCTCTATGCTCATGTGTACTCCCTTAAAGATGTATTGGACGATGAGGAGTCTCTCAAGACTATCAATTTCTAGGATATGCGTTGAAATTGATGTTTCTTAGGACCCACCTTCTCAAATATGTATTTATAATGGAGAACATGGATTCTTTAAGGAGGGTTTTTATGATGTAATACCCGACTGTTTTCATTTATGCCTTAATCTTGTGCATGCTCCAATAGATTGTGGGAACAAGACTACACGTCCTGAGGCCAAGAAAGCTAAATGGGTTGAGAAAGTCAATAATCATATTAACAATGTTACTCAGATGGTTCAAGATGACCAATCTGAGTTACCAATCAAAGGGTAGAAAAATAATGTAAAAAAGGTGGGAAATATTGACTAGCCTTCTGAAACTAAGTGAAATCCAGGCTCATTGCTTGCTTTGCCTATTGCCTCATGTGCCTGCACTTCCCCTCCTACTCTGGAAGAGGAGTATGAAAAGCACTTATCACGGGACACCCAAGACAATGAATAGGGTGAACTATCTAATTATAGTGTGTCCTCACAAAAGGATGACGACCAAACTAATCAAATTGATGAAATCTATTTAAAATCAATGGCTATGAAGAAGGAAACCCAATAGTTGATGTTGATGGATATTTACTCCAAACCCTAAGAATAAAAAAAGCATATAGATTACTCTCACCTTGAATGAACCATTTTTACACGATCCTTATATTCCTCTAGGGACTAAATCACAGAAACACCCAACTCCCAAATTGTGGTGGATCACTCGAGTGATGAGGATGAAGATGAAAGAAAATAGAACCTTGCGTACTGAGATGATTATTTTAATGAGGAGAAAGTGGGGGAATAAGTACAATATTAGATGGAGGAGTAAGATGAGATCATATTCTATAAATATATGACTAATATTATTATAGGAGAGAAATATCATGAAATTAGGATGCGTATGTTCATAAGGATGTTGGATAAAAATATAAATAATCTTGATTTAAATTTCAAAGATATTCCATATGAATGAATTCTTCCATCATTTAAAATTTTATCTTCTCGATATTTTTGGATTTTTTCTTTGGCTCAATGATTTCTATGGTTGGTTGTTTGGATTAGGCAATAGTTTTCTTTATGTTTATTTAACTGAATTGTTTTCTTAGTTTTGATCTTTTTGATTATTGTGTTGATCTTACTATAGAATGGAGTTTTTTTTCTATGTGTGGGGTATGTTGTTTCCTTTTATTTATTATGGTGAGAGTAGATGGGTTCCAGTTCACTTAGGATATCATCTAATACTTTAGTTTTCCTCTGTTTGTTATCAGAAGTCACGCTTTTTTAGTGTGTTTAATTTGGTGACTCACCTACTTGAAATGGGTTTCTTTCTCTGTTTTGAACATTTTGCTATAATGATAGTTGTCCTTTTTAAATTAGGGTGATATAAGTATATCACCAGGTCCCAAGAATTTGTTTGGATTACATTTTTTCTTTAAATCCTTCTATGAGTCTTAATTTGGTATGAATACTACCTCATGTTCTGGTTTTCTCAAGCAGCTTGTTTTACACAGTAGACTACTTTTCTAGTTATTGTGTTGGTGGAATCATGAGGAACACGACATTCTTTGAAGTGGTTCTTGTTTATGTGAGAACATCTGGTTGTGATGTGGCTTCTCAGTAGCGGGTGGTATTCGAGGTTTTTAGCTCCTTTGATGGCATTAAGTGACCTGATCATTCTTTTTTTCATTATGTGTGTTGATTTTGAGGACCTATTTTCTTAGAGTTGGGTTTCTTCCAGCTAAGAAAATGTTATAGAGAAGTTTGTTTACTTAAATATGTTTTTATATCCCTCAAGATTTTATTTCCTTCAATCCCTTGATGGTGTGAGTTTGTCACACCACTTGTTTTTACTAGAGTTGTTTATTTTTATTTTAGTAAATTTTTCAAACATGAATTGGGTATCCAATTCATGTATCAGTTTGTAAAAAAAACATAAAACCCCTAAAATACCTAAAAATGTTAAAAACCCTAAAAACAATAAAACAAAAAAAAAACTAGGAACACTAAAAAAACTAAACCGCCAAAAACACTAAGACCACATTAAACACCTAAACCTTTAAAAAGCTCAAAAAACCCATATAAATTCTAAAACATGTAAAAACAAATCCAAAAAAACCCTAAATATACAAACAAAAACCCTAAAATCCTTAAAATCTATAATAACCCTAAAATCCATAAAATCATTAAAACCATAAAAATCCTAAAAGATCCTAAAAATCCCTAAAAACATTTAAAAAAATACTAAAACCTTGATAAATAGTATGAAAATCATTAAAATAAAAAAACACTTATAACCCATAAAAATATAAAAAATTCTAAAAACCATAAAAACTAAAACCCTAAAACATCAAAAAACACCAAAAACCATTAAAATTCATGAAAAAAAATAAAAACTCCGAAACCCTAAAAACACATAAAAATCAAGAAAATCAATAAAACCACAGAAAACTATAAAGAACCTAAAAATCCTAAAAACCATAAAAATTATAAAAATCCCTAAAAGTCCCTAGAAACATTAAAACACTAAAACCCTAAAAACCATAAGAAAACATTAGAAAAAATAAAACACTTAAAACTCCTAAAAAGAATAAAAACAATAAAAACCCTAAAACCCATATAACCCCAAAAAATCCTCAAAATACCAAAAAAATATATGATTCATAAAAATACATAAAATTTCATACAAATGTCTAAAACTTTAAAAACCATAATACCCTTAAAATGACTAAGAATTGTTTAAAAATCCATAACCACTTAAAACCCCTAAAATGCAAATAAATTATAAAACCCCTAAAAATAATAAAAACTATAGAAACCCCAAAAAACATAAAAACTTTAAAAACACATTAAAACCATAAAATCCACTAAAAACTCACAAAACACTTTAAACTGCTATAAACATTAAAAAATATAAAAACATCAAAAAAACCCTAAAAACAAAAAAAAATACAGAAAACCCTTGAAACCCCTAAAAATCCCTAAAAACCATAATAACCAAATAAATCATAAAAAAAGCCCCTAAATTCCCTAAAAAAATAAATAACACTAAAAACCCTAAAAATGCCTAAGAAAACCTTAAAACCTAAATAACTTAAATATCATAAAAACCCAAAAGACTAAAAGGCTAGAAACCCTAAAAACTATAAAACCCCTAAAATCCATAAATAGTCTAAAACACCATAGAAATACTAAAAACCCCTAAAATCCTTGAAAACATAAAATAAATGATAAAAAACCCTAATAACCTATGAAAACTAGAAAAATAAAAAAAACACTTCAAACTTGTAAAATCCTAAAAAACTCTAGAAATCGTATAAAAGACCCTAATCCCCCATAAAAACCATAAAACACCCTAAAAATAATACCCATAAATTACAATAAAAACACTAAATACCCACAAAAAATATAAAACCTCTTTGAACCCCTAAAAACTATAAAATTACAAAAAATGTTAAAACCCATAAAAATTCACAAAACTCCTCTAAAATCCCCCAAAACCCCTCAAGATCCCTAAAAATAATAAAAACCAATAAAAATACTAAAAACCCTCAAAATCCATAAATAAATAAAAACCCATAAAAACACATTAAAACCTTTAAAAACCTTATAAATCCATCAAAACCCTAAATTCATAAAACCCCTAAAAACCTAAAAAAGAAATTAACCCTAAAAAACTTTTAAAACCCTAAAAACCATAAAAATCCCAAAAACACTTTAAAAATCCTAAATTCCATAAAAACCCTTTAAAAACTCTAACAACCCTTTAAAACCCAAAAAATTCTAAAAATATCAAAAAAATCTTAGAACAAAAAAAACTCAAAAAAGGAATCATAAAACCCAAAACCCCACAAAACCCCTAAAACCATTAAAATCCTTAAAAAACCTAAAAATTATAAAAAACCAAAAAAAAAAATCTAAAAATAACTAAAAACATAAATAACCATAAAACACTAAAAAATTAAGAAATTCATAAAAACAAAAAATCACATAAACCCCCTAAAAACCTAAACCCCCTGAAAACAGAAAACCCCCTAAAAAGCATAGAAACCCCTAAAAATATTAAAAACCCTAAACCCCCTAAAAACTATACAATCATTTAAGACCCTAAAATCCTAGAAATACTCTAAAAACCCTTAAATACCCTAAAACGTAAAAAAACCTAAAATCCTACGAAACTTATATAACCCCTACAAAACCCAAAAAACCTTACAAATTCATAAAAATCCCCAAAAACCATCAAAAATTCCCAAAAAGATAAAAAAATCATAAAAACACAAAGAAAAATTAAAAAAAAACATAAAACCCCTAAAAGCCTAAATAACACTAAAACATTAAAACCCTTAACAATCCCTAAAAACCATAAAACGCAAAAATAAAATTAAAAAATGATACACCTATATAAACACTAAATACCCACTAAAACAATAAATACTCGTTAAAACCCTAAAAAATCAAAAAATCTAAAAACACAAAAACCTTACATTCTCAAAAAAAAACATAATAACGCAAAAACCCATAAAAACCACAAAACCCCTAAACCCCCTAAAATCCATCAAAATCCTTAAAAACTCAAAAAACCTATAATATTCCCAAAAAAATCAATACAATTCATAAAAATGTAAAAACAATAAAACCCAATAAAACACTAAGAAATCCATTAAAAACCTAAAAACAATTAAACCCCTTAAAAATAAAATAAAATCTAAAATCCATAAAAACCCCTACAACACCTCAAAACCCGTAAGAACACTAAAACCCTTAAAAACCCTTAAAATCCTAAAAACTCAAAGAAATATAAAAACCCCAAATAACCCTTGAAACCCCTAAAAAACCATAAATATATAAAAACACTTAAAATCCCTAAAAACCTAAAAAATGATAAAAAAACCCTAAAAACCCAAAAAAAACCCTAAATCCCTAAAACTCATAAAAACATTCAAAAAGCCTAAAAACCCATAAAACCATAAAAACCCACTAAAAATATATAATTGCTTTAAACCCATACAACATTGAAAAACTCTTAAATCCATCAATCCCCTAAAAACTCAAAAGAACCTAAAAACCCAAGAAAGTAATAAAAACCCTCAAAATCCTCAAAACCCCTAAAAACCCTAAAAACCATAAAAAACATATAAACCCCTAAAAATTCCTAAAAACATAAAAAACATGAAAATACCATTAAAACCCTAGGAAAACCATCAAAACCTAAAAAACTGTAAACCCTCTAAAAAGAAAAAACTCTAAAAACCTAAAAACTCTTAAAAACATAAAAATCCTTAAAAAACCTTAGACAATCATAAAAACCCATTAAATCCATAAAACCACTCTAAACACTCTAAAACTATTTAAATCCCTAAACATGTTATAAAATCTTAAAAAACCTTAAAAACCCTAAAAAATCGAAACAATTCCTAAAAACACAAAAAACATAAAAACCATAAAACCCCTAAAAATCCTAAAACCCCTAAAAATTCCTAAAACACTAAAATACCATAAACATATCCATTTTTTGAGGGGGATAAATTGTATCTTTGGGTGGATAAGTGGATAATGATGGTTCTATTTAAGGTGCTGCTGGTTTTCTTGGTGGGTTGTTATGATGGTGGGATGTGATAGCTTGCACGAGAACTAGAATGGTGTTGGGAATATTGTCATCTATTTAAGGTGAGTAAGGGTGTACATGTCACGTTCTTGTGAGGAAAGAGGGGTGAGAAGTTTTTGTTGTAGGCGTTCAGTTGGAAGGGTGGGGTTTTGATGTCTGTAGGGGTTCGTCTGGAAGCGCTAGGCTGCTGGTTACTGGTAATGTAGATGGGACGTTGGTTCATGCGGAGGTGCTTACTTTTGAGTGGTGTGGGATGGTGTGGGGAATGCCAGTGGTTTTTGTTATTGGATTTCTTTGTGTGTGAGTGAAACCTGTGGTGTGTGTGTGTGTGTGTGCGCCATGGTTTATCATTTAGGCCATATTGAGGCCTTAACACAACAGTCTCTCATAGATATTGGTGGTTCGGTTCTTGGAGCTAATGTGTTTCCTTCTATTGGTTTAGGGGGGGTAAGATCATCTAATTTGATTATGTGTTTTTCATTATGGTTTATGTTCCTTCTTAATTGTTTTCACAAGATGGATGACTTTTGGGGATTGTATTGATGTTCATTTCTACTATATTTTTTGGGTTCAACTACTTGTGGGATCATTTTCTGCCGATTTATCTTTACATTCTTGGTGGGTTTTTTGTTGTGCTGTTATGGTGGAAAAGTGTTCTTGTTCACATGTTTGTTTTTAGTTCCTTGGTTCTTGTTTAGTCCTTTAGTTTTTTTTCTTGGGGAAATCATCATTTCATCTGTGAGTGATTCTATTTTTAATTCATCTCTTTCTAATTTAATACTTACTTTTACCTTGACAAAAAAAATAAAATCCTAAAAAACCCCTTAAAATCAATATGAACATAAAAAATTGTATAAACACTTCAAAACACAAAGAAAACCTTAAATATATAAAAACAACTAAAACCCTTAAAAACCTCAAAACACTAAAAACCCTAAAAACAGTCAAATCCATAAAAACCCTAAAAACCATATAAAATATAAAAGGACTCTAAAATCCCCAAAAATGTTGAAAATGCTGAAAAACCTTGAAATGCCTAAGAAAACCATAAAATCCTAACAACATTAAAATACCCTAAAAAATAAAATACGATAAAACCCTAAAAATATATAAAAAACCTAAAATATTTAAAAACCCTCAAAATCCCTAAAAACCCTAAAACCCTTAAAAATAAAAATAAAATCCCTAAAAATCCCTAAAACCTAAAAAAACCTAGAAACCATGAAAACCCATAAGAAAACCATAGAAACCTAAAAACACTTAAAACCCCTAAATCCTAAAAATGTTAAAAACCCTAAAATCACTAAAATACCATAAAAACCGTAAAACCCATAAAACTATAAAACACATAAAAACATTAAAATCATATTAAAACCCTATGAACTTCTAAAAATATAAAAACCCCTTAAACACTTAAAAATATCAGAAGAAAATAAAAAATATTAAACAAAAAAAACTCAAAAAAACCCTAAAAACCCAAATGAGTCTTGATTTATCTCTTATATCTCTTTAGAGCACCATTCCTATTGTGGATTTGCTTACATGTTTTAGAACAATGTTTCTTGGTGGATTCATCTTGATTTACATCATTGAAGGTTTCATCAAAGGTCTCCATGATGAAGGTTTTTTGTCAAGATGGTTTGGGTTCATGGATAGTTTTCATTCAGTGGTGGGGATCACAATGTTTTTTCATCATCAGTGGTGGCTTTATTGGCACTCCTACATTTTTTTGTTGGATTTAGATCACTATATAGGGAAGTCTTAGGTTTGGCTGGCTATTGGTTCGTTGGCCTCCATAATTATTTTGGTTTTGGGGGGTAGTGACTAGATTTGTAGGATTGTCGATGGTTTTCTGGGGGTTATGGTTTCTGAGTTGTGTTCACATTCATTTTGGTTCATCAAGTGTGCCCATGTGTAGTGGGTTTCATTCCCGTGTTATGTCAAATATTTCATTCGCTGACACTCCATATTCAGTTGTCATCCAGTTTGAGGTTCAACGGATGTAGGTAGTGTATTCATCATTCGAAAAATATTCAAGTTTGATAGATTTTTTCAGCATGGTTTAGGTTTTTTAGTCATTATTCCTTGGAGACATGTGGGTTCAAAGTTGGCATGTGAATTTGGTGTTAGTGATGGATTCATCCCCACACTAATTCATGTCATGGGTTCTTATCCTATCAAGGGTTTGTAATTCGATGTTGTGGGGAATGAGGCATATCTAGTTTCTATCACGGGTGTGGAAATGATATCATCTTTGGACAATGTGAGGTTGATGTAATTCATCTATGTCCCTTCATCTAAGGAATTGATAATGTTTCATCGGTACTTTGAGTTTTAGGAGGTCCTATTTAGTGTTCCTCATTGCATTTGTTTGTGGTTTTCCATCTTCCCATTCTATGGTGCTTCCATGTGGGTTTTTCATATTCTGTTAGGCTAGGATCCTGATCGGTGTTCCTTAATCATCTAATCTATAGGATCTCTTCATTCATGGTTCTTTGGTTTTTAGCTATGGGTTTGTTAGCCTATTTCGCTCTTATTTTCATTTTGCTGGTTGATGTTCTATCGGCTGATGTTTCCTGGTTCTTTGTTTGCTGTCTTCGGTTCAGTGGAGAGTGGCGGTATTTGGTATACTTGATTATTTTTTTCTATTCATATCAGATGGTTGAAGATGTGGTTGCTCTAATATTTCTAAAACTTTTGATAACGTAGCATGGATGGTTGATTCAATCATATATGGTTTTATGGCTAGTGTTCTATAATGCTTCTACAAGATGGTGTCCTTAGTATCCATGTGTTATTGAGAAATTGCAGGCTGCATTCTTCTTGGGGATGTATTGTGGCCTTATTCCAATGGCGGGGATCCTTTTTTATAGGGTTAGTTTTCTACTAATTTATTGTGTGTACTGGAGATGTATTAGATATAGTGGTGTGGATTTCTTAATGGGAGTTCATTTAGAGATGCTGGTTTAACAGGGAGTCTATGTTGTTGGATTTTTGGTCGGTGTCTGATGTTGGTGCTAGGGTGGCTTGAGGATTCATGCTTGTGCGGAGGGGGGGGGATACTAGATGATGGGAGTTTGAAGATGGGTATTGGTGTTGTGGTTCTTGGGCAATGGGAGTGTTGTAGGTGTGTTGTGGGAGGCTACTATTTTTGTTGTTGGTTCTAGGTTTTGATGCTAGTGGATGGATGATTATATTCTGGGAGCTGGTGTAGCAGGGTGTAGGGTTATGTAATTGGTACTATGAGGTGATACAGCTGATGGGCGTTTTATAGAATATTGGGTTATTATATGGAGTGATAGAGATACTAGTAGGTGATATTAAGTGTTTTCGGGAGCTTCTTGGAGGGAACATGAAGGTGGGTGGGTGTGTGGGATATATGTGGGGCTGGTATTGGCTAAGATGTATTGGAGGTTGTTTTTTCATGGACTGGGTTGCTGTTGGGGGCTATGAGCTAGTGCATTTGTTATTGGATGGTTCTATTTGTGTAGTGCAAGATGATTCATTAATGGGGTGTACCGTAGGAGTGGCACTTGTGGATCGTGTTTTTGGTTTCGGTATATTACTGGTGGTTGAACACTTTTGTTAGCTAGGAAGTGTTGGGGTTGTTGCTGTTGAGTATGTTATTATTAGAATGATAATTGTTGTAGGGGTTTTTTCTTGTACATGTACAATTGTATGGTGTTTTTAGATTTGGGTAGGTTCCTTCTTGGTGGGGAGTGTTGCTAGTGTGGAGCTGGAAGATTCTATTTCTGGTGAACTGGTTATACTAAGGGCTAGTTGGTTATTTAATTTTGGGAGCTCGAGGTTTAGTGGGGATGAGTGTTGAGGGGTCTTCTGGTTTTCTCAATGACTACAAGAAGCTCTCTTAGCATGGATTAGAATCTAACGTTGTGCACTTTCTTCTTTGGTCTTACTGGCTGGTGGCACTGTCTGTTTGATTGTGGGTACTGCTATTAGCCTTTGTTGTTTGTTGACAATTGCATTTGGATTGGGGTGGTGGAGTGAATAATGCTGTCTTGGGCCTAGGTTCACTTCCGTGTTTTCTGTCATTGTTTTCCTTAGGTCTAGGTGTTTCACCCATTTGATAATACTCTTGTCCAACAATTAATAATCCCTTTTTTATATATTTGTTATAATTTCTTTAAAAACCCCATAAAACCCAAAAAAAATCATAAAACCCATCAAAATCCCTAAAAATAATAAAATACATAAAAATCCTAAAAAATTCCTAAAAATTTAAAAACCCCTAAAATCACTCAGAAAAACAAAAAAAACAAAGGAAAATTAAAACACTAAAAACATATAAAACCATAAAACCTCTAAAGACCCTAAAACCCCTAAAAACAGTAAAACCCTTCAAAAAAATAAAACACCTAAAACACCACCAAAACTCCAAACCCACTAAAAACTATAAAAACCAATTAATCTCATTAAATGTAAAAAATATAAAAACCTTAAATACCATAAAAACTCATAAAAACCCTCAAACCCCAAAGAACCACAAAAAACCCTAGAAACCCTATAAAACCATAAAACCCTCAAAATACCAAAAAAACCTGAAAATATAACAAACATAAAAAACCCTTAAACCCTAAAAACCCCTAAAAATCCTTAAAAACCAAAAAACAATTAATACCCCCCACAACCTAAAAACTGCGACCCCCTGAAAATCTCAAAAATCCCTAAAAACCATAAAAATCCTCAAAACCCATAAAAATGTAAAAAGCCCTGTAAAATATAAAAAAAACCAAATAAAACCTTAATAACCTAAAAAATATAAAACCCCTAGAAACCTAAAAAATTCTAAAACCCTGAAGAACATTTAAACCAAAAAAACCCAACAAACAAAAAAACCCCAAAATCCCAAAAAACCCAATGATGCCTAAAATAAAAAATAACTATAAAAAACCTTCAAACCAGTAAAAATGTTAAAAAAACTATAATAACCCTCAAAACCCCTAAAAACAAAAAAAATATTAAAAACACCAAAAATCATAAAAACCTATAAAACCATAAAAATCCAAAAAATCCAAAAAACCACTAAAAATCCAAAAAAACTATAAAAAACAAAAAAAATACAAAAAATATAAAAACCAACAAAAAATCTAAAAACCCTTAAAAATTATTAAATACAAAAAAACACATAAAACTGTTAAAACCCCCAAAAAAATGCTAAAAACCATACAAAATATAAAAAACCCCAAGACACTAAAAATCCCTAAAACCCCTAAAAATCATAAAAATCCAAAAGAAATCCCTAATATCCCTGAAAACCTAAAAAAACCTAAAAACCTAAACTCCTATAAGAAAACCATAAAAAAATAAAACACATAAAACTTCTAAAAATGATTAATAACTATAAAAACCAAAAATAGACAATATGAATTGTAAAAACCCCTAATGCCCATAAAACCCCTTAAACCATAAAAAACACTAAAAACCCATAATAATACATATACCTAGTAAAAACTCTACAACCATTTAGATCCATAAAAATGTTAAAAACTCTAAAAGGAATAAAAAACCTAAAAAATCAAAAAAATCATAAAAAAAGAAAAAAAACCAAAAGAACAAGAAAAACCATCAATATACCTATGACCCTAAAACCACAATGAAATCCTAGAAAACTATAAAACCCATGAAAAACACTCTAAAACCCCTAAAAACACTAAGAAAAATATTAGAAACCCAAAAACATGTCAAACAACTGAAAACATAAAAAATTATAAATACCATAAAAACACAAAAAATTCCTATAATCCTTAAAAAAACCCTTAAACCCCCTAAAACCATAAAAACCAAGAAAATCCATAAAAACCCACTTCAAACTATAAAAACCATTTAAACCCCTTAAAATATTAAAAATTTATAAAAACATATAAAACCCCTAAAAAACTAAAGAATTGCTAAAACCTGAAAAAAAAATATATAACCATTAAAGACCCTCGAAATCCCTAAAAAATCTAAAATATATAAAGACTATAAAGACCATTTAAAATCCCTTAAAACATAAAAAACATAAAATCACTTAAAACCCCTAAGAAAACATTAAAAACCAGGAAAATCTAAAAACCATAAAACACATAAAAACCTAAAACCCCTAAAAAACATAAAACCCACTAAAAACTCAACAAACCCATTAAACTCTAAATGAATTAACAAAACTCTAAAACCCTTTTAAACCCCATAAAAACTAAAAAACACCTAAAACCCTAAATGTAATAAAAAAATCACAAATCCTGTATAACCCTAAAAACTCTAAAATTCTTATAAAAATATGAAAAAATCCAAAAATATAATTAAAACAGAAAAAACTCTAAAAATCATGAAAAGCCCTAATAAAAAATTAAAAACCATGAACCACTTAGAACCCCTAAAAATCTATAAAATACTAAAAACCCTAAAACCCCCAACCCCCCTCCCCTTAAAACCGATAAAGACTCCTAAAACCCAATAAAATCTATAAAACCTCAATAACCCACAAAAAACTTGAAAAGTCCTTTAAATCCCTATATTTTTAAAACTCTAAAAACCATTAAAACCCTAAATTCAAAAAAAACCATAAAACCCCTAAAATTTTTTAAAAACCTAAAAAACCTTAAAAACCTTCAATGTACCTAGAATCCATAAAAACTCATAAAAATCATAAAAAATCACTAAAACTGCATAAAATTGTTATAAAATCCTAAAAACATGGCAAAAAACAAAGAAACCATTAAAACTCTAAAAACACATAATACCCTTAAAAACCTAAAAATTGTTAAAACCACTAACAAACCATTAAAATAAATAAAAGCACAAAAACCCCATAAAAATAATAAAAAATCCATAAAAATCACTAAAATGTAAAAATACCTAATACCATGAAAACCATAGAAAACACGAAAAGCATAAAAAGACTTAAAACCTCTAAAAACCAAAAAAATATAGAAACCATAGAAAACCCTAAATACCATAAATACAATAGAACCCCTAAAAACTACTAAAAACCCATAAATATCCCAAATAACATGCTAACAATAAAAACTATTTAAACCGCTAAAAACATTAAGAAACTCTACAAACCATAAAACCCCCAAAAAAATTCAGAAAACACTAAAACCTAAAAAACATTAAACACATAAAACCCCTAAAACCCTCAAAATATTTAAAAACCTTAAAAATCAATATAAATAAAAAATATTCCCTAAAAACCCTTAAAAACTTAAAAATCATAAAACTAGAAAAAACCTAAGGAAAACATAAAAAGTTAAAACACTGTAAACACTTAAAAACATAAAAAATGCTAAATCTCAAAAACACAAAAAAACCCCAAAAACCATAAAACCCCAAAAAATTAAGAAACCTAAAAACCAATAAAAAATCTAAAAACCCACCAAAACTCTAAAAACCCTTTAAATAACTAAAATTTTTAAAAGCACTAAAAATCCTTAAAAACTCAAAAAAAAACCAAAAACCCCAAAAAAATACTAAAAATCCTAAAAACTCTATAAAATACTAAAAAACATAAAATACAATAAAAAACAATTTGGGAATAGGGTTGGTGTGGTATTACTTAGTGGTAGAGGGTATTGGGATTTTTTAGTTTTGTTTTCTAATTGTGGGTTGCTAGTTCGCTTGGGGGTTGTGTTAGAGGTCAGATTGGGCAGGCTGTAGGGATGCTGGAGTGGTGCTGGGTGGATTTTATTATATTTGAGATGTGGAAGGGTGGACCTATCACAATTTTGTGTGGCTGGAGGGATTTGTTGTGTTTGATGCAGGGGTGTAGCTGAAAGGGTTGTGTTGTGCATGTTGTAGGGGTTCATCTAAGAGGGATAGGATGCAGGTTATAGGTGATATGGATGAGAGGCTAGCACATTTAGAGGTGCTTATAGCTAGTTGGCGTGAGATAATGTTGGATATGACTGTGGTTTGTGTTGTTAGTGTTTTTTATGTGTGAGTGTGTTCAGTTGGTGTTGTGTGTGTGTGTGTGTGTGTTTATGTGAGATATTGTTTATTATTTGGGAAATCATGAGGCCATGGTGTTGTTGTCTCTTAGAGTGCCTGTCGGTTCGATGCATGGAGCAGTTGTGTTTCCGTATTTTAGTTTTTTGTGGGATAGTCAGATTAGTTCATGTGTTATTTCCTTCTGGTTGATGTTCCTTCTATCTCTCATGCACTTGTTGGGTGATTGGTGGCGTTGGTTACGATGTTCGTTACTATTTGATTCTTTTGTGTTTGACTAATTGTTGGGATTGTGTGTTGATGGTTTGTCTTGGCTACCTTGGTCGGTGTGTTGCTGTAATATCATGGTGGTGGTACATGCTTGGTCTCTTAGTTATTTTGGGTTCCTTCCTCAGTGACTTGGTTCTTGGTTGGTCCTTGAGCCTTCATTTCTTTTGTCAACCCTCATTTCATCCATGAGTGATTATGTTTTTATTTTATATTCTTCTTATTTAATGTATAGTTTTACCCTAAAAAAACTATAAAAATCTTTAAAAAGACCTAAAAATCTTTTAAACCAAGAAAAAACCTAAAAATATTAAAACGCACTAAGTAAAAATTAAAATCCTAAAAACAATTAACACCCCTAAAACCATAAAAATTATAAAAACCCTAAAATCTTAAAAAACATAAAAACCCTAAAAACCCCCTAAAATCCCATAAAAATATTAAAAAGTCCCTAAAATCCCTGAAAACATAAAAACCCCAAAAAACCTAAAAACACTAAAAAAATTAAATCCAAAAAACACTTAAAACAAAAAAAAAACCTAAAACTGACTAAAATCCCTAATAACCCTAAAAACCCTAAATACCCTCAGAATCCATAAAACCCATAAAAATAATAAAAAAAATATCTAAAAAACCCTAAAAACATGAAAACAATAAAAACCCTTAAAATTCATAATAAAAAATTAAATGTACGAAGACACATAAAACCCAAAAACATTCAAAACCATCAAACCCAAGACCCTAAAAACCCTAAAAACCCTTAGAAACCATAAAAACCATAAAAACCATAAAAACCTAAAACACCAAAATCTCCTAAAAACCCACTAAAAATATAAAAACCCTTTAAACCCCATAAAATGTCAAAAAACTCTAAAACAATAGAAATTGAAAAAAAAATAAAAAAACCCAATGGGATCCCAATTAAGATCTCATATCTCTCGGTATCCCCATTCCTACGGTGGGTTCACTACCATATTTTGGAACACAATTTTTTTATGTATTTTCATTCTTGAATTTATTTAAGGGTTATTCGATGATCTCATCAATTGAGATATTTTATCAAGATAGTTTTAAATTGTGACTAGATTGTGGTTAGTGGTGGGGCTCATAGTCTTCCTTCGTCATCACTGGTGGATCTATTGGTGCTCTTGGTGCTCATCAATAGGGGTTTTATCAAGTTCATCTTGATGTTAGTTCATCATGCTCCACTGTTTCTTTGGTTGGGGGGGGGGGTTTGCATGTTCACTGATGCTTTTTTGGTGTTTGATGTTTTTTATGCATTATCCTTCTCAGCGGTAGGTCATAAGCGCATGGTTTCAGTGGGGTTCATGCCTATGTGAGGTCTTAGGTGATTTTCATCAACACTCCATGTTCCCCCATCGACTGATTTTAGGTTCGTTGGTCGCTGGAAGTGGATTCATCAGCCGAAAAAATCCATGGTTCGATGATTTTTTTTGTCTTGGTGTGGGGATTTGCGATCAGTGGTCCTCGGTGACCCTTGGGTTCACATTTGGTTTGTGAGGTTGGTGTTTCTATTGGATTCTTCACCAAAATATGGCATGTGATACATTTTTACCCTATCGTGGGTAGTGGTTTGATGTCATGTGGACCAAGGAGTCTCGATTTTTTTATGGGGGTGGGGATACCAACTAATCATGTCTTATTCTATGATGTGAGGTTTATGACATTGGTTAGTGTTCCTTCATAGATGGAATTTCAAAAGTTTCATCTGTGCTACAGGTTTTTCAGCGGTCCTTTTTAGAGTTTCTCAACTTTTTGGGTGGTAGTTTCCCAACTTCCTGTTATGTGGTGGTTTCATATGAGTTTGTAATATTTTGTTCGGTGTTCGGTTCATGATCAGTGTTCCTTCACAGTCTTATATGTTGGTGTCCATTGTTTATGGTTCTAGGTTTTTTGGTTGAGGTTTCATTGACCAATGTCTCTATGGTTTACATTTTGTAGTTTGATGTCATACTGGCTAGAGATTCATAGTTTTTGGTTGTTGGATTTGGTTTGGATGTCGGTAGTGCTCATCAATCTACACAATTAGTTTGTCTTCTCTTCCTGTTGGGTGGTTGATGAAGTGGATACTCTAATATTTCTATTACTTGTGAAATGGTGGAAAGCATTAGTTTTTTGATATTGGAGGGTTTCCTTGCTGGTTTTCTATACTACTTCTGCATTTTGGGGTCCAAACATTTCATGGGTCTTTATGGAGTTATAAACATCATTCTACTGGTGATGTCTGGTGTCCTTGTTTCGATAGGGACAATCCATTGTGGTGGGGTTCAGATTGCTACGGGTTTATTACATGGGTCAGATATATATCATATAGAGGGGTTTGGAATTCTTCATAGGAGTAGGATCGAAGATGTTGGTTCCACATGGTGTCTATGCCAGTGGCATTGATGGTGTGGCCCGATGCATGTTATGGGTGGATTGAGTTTGGCTTTTATATGGGGGAGAAGAAGCTAGATTCTAGGAGTTCAAGTCTTGGTGTTGTTGTAGTGGATCTTATGTATTAGAAGTGATACTTGTGTGGAGTGGGTAACAAGTGTTTTTTTTGGGTTTTGATATTGGTTCAAGAATAGTGTGTTGCTTAGAGCCGATGTAGGGAGTTGTTGGGTGATTTCGCGGGTTCTAGGAAGTCATGTGGCTACTGGAAGTTTTGTAGGATGTTGGGTGATGATTTGGAAACTTGATCTGTTGGGAGATGTTCATGAGGGGTTCTAGGAGATGTTGGGAGGGAATAGGAAGAGGGATGTTTGTTCTTAGGATAGTGCAGGTGATGAAGGTGTGTCCAGCATTGGAGGTTGTGTTGATGTGGACTAGGTTTCTGTTGGAGCCTGGTGGTAGTTGGGGGCTCTAAGATGGTGCATGCATTTTTATGGTTCTTTTAGTGTAATGTGGGATGATGTTTTGATGGTGTGTGTGTGTTATTGGATTTACATGAGTTTTTGTTGTTGGTTTGGGTTCATTACTGGTGGATGGACACTATTATTGGATTAGAGGTGTTGGTGTTGTTTCAATTGAACAGGTTACTACTGGTGCACTTGTTATTGGATGTGTTTTGGACAGAATAAGTGTTGTTGAATGGTGTTATTTGAGTGGAGTAGGATTTTTCTTTGTGAGGAGTTATACTGGTGTGTAGTGGGTTATTGTTATTTACAATGAGTTGTTATCACTGAGGGATGGATATTAATTGAATGTTAGGAGCTTAGGGATTTGTGGTTAGAGCACGAGGTTTAGTGGTGATGGGGCAGGAGGTATCTACTGGTTATCCCAATGGCTATGGGTTGTTCTCTTGGTATTCTAAAATTTTTCATACTACTTAAGTATTTCAGGTTTGTGGTGAGATCTATTTGGTGGGAGGGAGTACTTGTGTCATTTGAACTTTGTTGACGCTTGCATGTGTACCGGGGCGGTGGAGTGCAAAATGGATGCTTGGGCCCGGGTTTCAATTCCTTGTTTATTGTCGTTGTTGGCCTTTAGGCTAGATGTTTCACCCTTTTAGTGGTCTAATTATACTTCAATTAATTTTTCCTTTTTTATATACCCATTATATTTTCATTAAAAAAACCTAAAATACCAAAAAAAATCCATAAAAAGACAAAAAACCATAAAAACCTAAAACCCCTAACCCCCCCCCAAACTAAAACCCATAAAATCCTTATAAATACCTAAATATCTCTAAAAGCATAAAAAACCCTAAATAACTATAAAAATTCTTAGAAAACTATAAATACCTAAAAACACATAAAATCCCTAAAAAACCTCAAAAACCTATAAACACAAAAAGCCTAGAAAACTCTAAAAACCATAGAAACCCTTGAAACCCCACTAATAACTCTAAAAACCCTCTAACCTCTTAATTTTTTTTAAAAATATAAGAAACCATAAAAATCTAAAAAAACCCTAAAACCCATAATCCCCTCCCCCATCTCACACACACACTAAAAACCCTCAAAATCCCAAAATACCATAAAAACCATAAATTTTTTAAAAAACCACAAAAATCCATAAAAACATAAAAGACACTAAAAACATTTAGTCACCCTAATAAATACATAAAACCCTAAAAACCTAAAAAAATGATAAATCGAAAAATATCCCTTACTAAACCAAAATACCCATAAAAACACTAAAACCCACTAAAAACTCTAAAAACCTATTTAAACCTATAGGAATGCTAAAAAACACTATAAAAAATAAAAACCCTAAGAAACTAAAAAATCCCCTAGAAACCCATAAAACCAAAAAAAACCCTAAAGATACCTAAAAAAGTAAAATAACATAAAAAAACTGAAGGCCGGTAAGAAAAACTTAAAAACTAAAAATAATTAAAACCCCTAAAAACATAAAAATTCTAAAAACACAAAAAAACAATAACAACAATAAAAATTGATAAAAAACCATAAAACCATAAAAATACATAAAAACATAAAAATATAATAAAACTAATAAAAACAATAAAAAAATTTGACCCCCAAAACATTAAAAAATAAAAAAACCTTTTAAAAACATAAAAAACTCAAAAACATCCATAAAACTCTAAAAATACAATAAAACCCCATAAAATCCATAAAAACCATAAAAACCTAAAAAACAGCAAAAAAAGTACCTAAAAACATAAAAACCCACAATACCCTAAAAACCCCTCTTAAAACCAAAAAATCCAAAATACACATAAAACCCCTAAAAACATAAAAAACTCTAAAAATCCTAAAATCATAAAAATCCAAAAAAACCACAAAATCTCGAAAAATCTTAAAAATACCTAAAAATATGAAACCACTCAAAATCCCGGAAAACCCCTAAGAGAATCATAGAATCCTAAAAATTCTTAAAACCCCAAAAAAAAATGCTAAAAAACCCAAAAATCCATAAAAACCTTAAAACGCCATAAAATCCATAAAATGAATGAAATCCGTAAAACCATAAAACCCCACACAACCCCTAAAGCCCCATTAAAAACTCTAAAATGCCTTTAACCCCCCCCCCCAAACATTAAAAACTCTAAAAAACTTTAAAACCCTAAAAACCCTAAAAACCAAAAAAACTATAAATTCCATAAAAACTTTAACACCCCTCTAAATCCCTAAAAACCATAAAAATAATAAAAAAAATTAAAAATATATAAAAACATAAAAACTCTAAAAACACTAAAAATGCCTTAAAAACCTTAAAACACTTAAACACCCTAAAAACATAAAAATGAAAAACTTTAAAAACCCTGAAACCTCTAAAAACCCAAAAAACATTCATATTATTTAAAAACCATAAAAATCCAAAAAATTCATTAAAAACTATAAAAACGTTAAAAACACTAAAAGCCAAGAAAATTCCTAAGAAATTATTAAATACCTAAATGAATTTAAACCCCCTAAAACCCTAAAAAATGCTAAAAATAGTAAAGAAACTACCAAAAGAACCTCAAACCGAAAACCCCCCAAAAACCATAACACCAATAAAACATTAAAAAACCCCTAAAACACATAAAAACCTTAAAACCCACTAAAAACTCCAAAACCATTTAAACCCCTAAAAATGTTAACAAACTCTTAAAACCATAAAAATGAGAAAAACACAAAAAAATATAAAAAAACCATAAAACCCCCTAAAACCCCATAAAACTCATAAAAATTCCCTAAACACCAAGAAACATAATAAACAATACTAATTGTGAAAACCTATAAGAAAAAATTCAAAACCTTAATACATGAAAAACCCATAAAAACCAAGAAACCAAAAAACCCTAAAAAACCCAAAAAAACCCAAAAAACTCTAAAAAGTCAAAAACCCCTAAAAAATAATAGAAACCCTAAAAACCCACCACAATCCCTTTAAACCCCTAAAAATAATAATACCACTAAAAACAATAAAACTCTTTAAAAAAATAAAAAACACTAAAACCCCAAAAAAATCATGAAAACTTGAAAAGCTTTAAAATCTAGGAAAACCCAAAAACCACTAAAATCCATTAAAAATCCCTAAAACTACCTAATATTTAAATCAAACTAAAAACCCTTAAAACCACTAAAAGAAACATAAAACCATAAAAACACTTAAAACCCCTAAAAACCTAAAAACCACCAAAATCACTAAAAAGCTAAAAAATCCTAAAAACCATAAAATCATGTAAAAACCTCAAAGACACCTAAAACCTACAAAAACCAAAAAACACATGAAACCATATAACCACTTTAATTCCCTAAAAACATTAAAAACACTAAAAAACATAAAAACCCTAAAAACTAAACAAACCCTAAAACCCCCAAAAAAACATAAACCCCCCAAAAACCAAATAAACCCTAAGACCGTAAAAAATCATAAAACCCATAAAAACATTAAAAACCATAAATAATAATTGAAAACTTACCGAACCATAACAAAACAGAAAATTATTTAGAAAACTATAAACACCTAAAAAATTAAAACCCCTAATAATCCTAAAAAACACTAAAAAACTAAAAAAACAACAAAAACCCTTAAAATTCCTAAAATACATAAAAACCCTAATATCCTATAAAACCTAAAAACCCCACTAATAATGACTAATCACCATTAAATCCTTAAAAATGTTAAGAAACTCAAAAAAAACCATAAAACCCCTAAAAACACTCAAAATCCCTAAAACACAAAAAAACATTAAAAAACTAAAAATTTCCCTATAAAAGTAAAAAATCATTAAAATGATAAACACCATATCAAAACCAAAAAGCATAAAAACAATTAAAACCCCTAAAAACCTAAAAACCCGCTAAAGTCTCTAAAATCCCAAAAAAACAAAAACCCCAAAACCCTTAAAAACAAAAAAAATCCCATAAAAATGCTAATGATACCCAAATAATAACTAAAAATGAAATAAACCTAAAACCATAAAAGCCTTTAAGAGAACCATAAAAATATAAAAACACTAGAAACCACAAAAAAAATGCTTGAACCACCGCCCAAAAATCCTAAAAACCATAAAAACCCCTAGCAACCCTAAAAACCCATACAAACCATAAAAATCCAGAAGCCCTCTTAAAACCCCTTTAAACACTTAAAAATGTTTAAAAACTCCAAAAACCTCAAAAACCCTTATAACTAAAAAAACCTATAAGCCTAAAAAACCATAAAATCCCATAAAACTCAAAAAAATAAAAATACTAAAACAACCATTAAAAATTCCTAAAAACATAAAAAACATAAAACCATAACAATACATAATAAAATATTAAAAACCTAAAATCAATTGAATCCACTAAAATTCTAAACATTTCTAGAAACCCTAAAAAACGCCAAACCCCTTAACCCCCCCCCCCAATAAAACCAACAATAACCCATAAGACCCCATAAAACCCACTATAATCAATAAAACCCATTTAATGGACCAAAAACAGTAAAAACAATAAAAGACATCAAAAAACCTAAAAACTCAAAAAATAACCCAAAAACCCACCAAAAACCATAAATATTTAAATACACTAAAACCCTTAAAATATAAAAAATCCCAAAAAACCAATAACAATTCCTTTGGGTTAGGTTCTATAATAATATTTTTGGGTGATGGAGGGGATGGGGCATGTTCTGTTTGGGGTGATGGTGGTGGGATACTATTTCACTTGGTGGGTTGTGCAGGTGGTGGGATGGGGCAGGCAGGAGGGTTACTAGAGTGGTGTTGGGTAGATTTTCTTTTTTTTTGTGGTGTGAAAGGGTGGACCTATATCATAAAGGTGTCACGGGAGATCTATGTAGTGTTTGGTGAAGGTGTAGTTCAGGAAGGGTTAGCATGTGCAGGCTTCTAGGGTTTGCCTTGAAGGGATGGGTTTCTAGAGCAAGTGATGTGGATGTGAGTATGGTGCATGAGGAGGTTATTGCGGGTGGATGGTATGGGGGGGTTTTTGGTTTATTCATGTGGTGTTTTTGTGCGTGCATGCATAGGGTTGGTGGTGCATGTGTATGTGCATGCAATTGGTGGTGCATGTGTCCATGTATGTTTTTAAGTACATTGTTCCATCTTTAGGCATTGGTGGTTCTGTCTCTCAGGGTGTATATTGGTTCAGTGCTTGGAGCTTTTGTGTTTCCTTTTACTAGTTTAGGGTTGGGGCTCATCTAATTAGATGATGTTCTGTTGTATGTTGGACAAATTTTCTACTGGCTTGTGTGCACTTGGTGGGTGACTAGTGGTGCTGGTTGTAGTGTTCATTGCTGCTGGATTCTTTTGTGTTTAGTTACATGTTGGGAACTTGTGCTACTAGTTTTTCTTTTCTACCTTGGTTGGTGTTTTACTACATTATCATGGTGGTTGTGGATTTTTAGTCACTTTGTAAATTTTGATGCTTTGGTTCTTTATTATTCCTTGATATTTTATTTCTTGGGCCAACCATTTTTTCAGCCATGAGTGATTCTGTTAGTAATTCAACTTTCCTTTATTTAATATATACATTAACATCAAAAATGACATAAACACCAACTAAAATTACTAAAAATATCGAAATACATAAAAACCCAAAAAACAGTGAAGATCCCAAAGGAAAACCATAAATAACTAAAAACACTTAATATCCCTAAAAATCATAAAAATACTTAATCACTGAAAAACCCTAAAAACCCAAAAACCCTCAAAATCCCTAAAACCCCATAATTAAAAAAATAATAAAAATCCCTAAATATACCTAAAAATATAACAAAAACCCCTAAAAATTGAAAACGACTAAGAAAACCATAATTAACTAAAAACAATTAAAACCACTAAATTCCTAAAAATTTTAAAAACACAAAAAGAAAACCCTGAAAACCCATAAAACCCCTCTAAATGCCTAAAAAAACTAAAAATACTAAAAATCCTAAAATCCATAAAAAACTAAAACATAAACCCCCCTAAATACCCTAAAAACTAAAAAACCTAAAAAACATAAATCCCTAAAAAATAACAAAAAATGAAAAACCCTCAAAAGACCCTAAAAATGTTAAAACCAAAAAAAATCATAAAACCATAAAAACCTAAAATCCAATAAAAACCCTAGATCCCACTAAAAATATATAACTGCTTTAAAACCCTTAAATATAAGAAAAATAAAAAACATAAAACCATAGAAAACTCCATCAACCCCTTCAAACTCAAAAAAAAACCCTAAAAACCCTAATATCACTAAAATGTCTAAAAACCATCAAAATCCCTAAAACCCCTAAAAATCCATAAAAATCAAAAAAAATACATAGGAATATAAAAAACCCTTAAAACTCTAAAAAAATTTGATAAAACCTTAAAACCATAAAAACACATAAAACATCAAAGGACCCAAAACCCCTATAAGACACTAAAACCCGTAAAACCCAAAAAACCCCAAAAAACTATTAAAACACCTTAAAATCTAATAAAGGCCCTAAAAACCCTTAAAAAGATGAAAAATATTTTAAACCGCTTATAATTTTAAATACCTCTTAAAAAAATAGAAACCCATAAAACCAAAAAAATCCTAAAAACCCCTAAAAACCATAAAAACCCAAAAAACTCTCAAAATCACTAAAAACCATAAAAACAAAAAAAAATTCTAAAAAATCATAAAAATCCCAAAAAAACTGAATCCACTGAAAACCCCTATAAAAACATAAAAACCCTAAAAATATTTAAACCAATAAAAAACTAAAATATTCTAAAAACCATAAAAACCCATAAAAACAATCAAAATCACTAAAAACCATAAACACCATAAAAATCCTAAAAAGGCTCTAAAAATCCTTATTAACATAAAAAACCCAAAAACCCTAATAACCCCTAAGATAACCATAAAAACGTAAAAACACATAAAACACATAAAAATAAAAAAGTGATAAAAACCCTAAAAACCCTAAAATACAATAAAAACCCTAAAACTGCCCTAAAAGACCATAAAGACCCTAAAACCCCTAAAAACCAAAAAAACCCTAAAACCCATAAAATAAACCAAAGAACCCATAAAATCCCAAAATAACACTAAATACTCTAAATATCTTATAAACCACTAAAAATGATAAAAAAATATATATATAACCATAAAACATTAAAAAAACTAAAAGACACAACAAACTAGAAAAAACATAAAACCCGAAAACCCACTAAAAACTCTAAAAATCCATCACAACACTGAAAAACCATAAAAAACGAAATAAATCACCACGAATAACTAAAGGCATTAATGCCCCTAAAAGCCATGAAACCCCCCTAAAAACCATGAAAACCCCCAATAAAACCTTAAAAATATAAAAACATTTAAAACCCCTAAAAACCACAAAAAACACTAAAAACATGAAACCCCATAAAAACCCTGAAAATACCAAAAAACCAAAAAACCCCTAAAAACCAGTAAATTCTAAAATATCCAATGAAAACCCAATAAAATATAAAAAAACTTTTAACACCCAAAATTGTTAAAAAACACTACAAACCAAAAAAACCTAAACAAATAAAAAAACAATAAAATAATAAAACCCTAAAAAATCACAAAACCTCTAAATAACTTAAAAACTGTATAACCATTATGAACACTAAAAATCCATAAAAATGATAAAAATTCCTAAAGATTCCAAAACATGTAAAAACCCCAAAAAATAACTAAAACATAAAAACCCCTAAAAACAATGAAAACCCCTACTAACACCATAAAAATATAAAATCACTCAAAACAACCAAAAAACCTAAAATACACAGAAGACCATAAAAATATTAAAACCATAAAAACAATTAAAACCACTAAATACCTTAACAACACTTAAAAACCCATATAAACCCTAAAAAAATTGAAATCTATAAAAAAATCATACCCATAAAAAATTAATAACTATAAAACATCTTGAAACCGATAAAAATAAAAAAATATCCCCAAAAAACCAAAAAAACCCGAAAAAACCCAAAAATCTTAAAAAACCATAAAACACAAAAAACCATAAAAATCATAAAAATAAATAAAAATCACTAAAAAATGTTGAAAACCCTAATAACCATGAAAAAACCTAAGAACACCATAAAATATTAAAAAACAATTGAAACCAAAAAAAGCATAAAACTACCCAAAACCTTAAACAGACGATAATCCCAAAAAAACCCTAAACTCTCTAAAAAATCTAAAAACCCTTTTAACCCCTAAAAATGTAAAAAGACTCTCAAACCATTAAAACCCAAAAAAACTAAAAAAAAACTCAAAAACCCAAAAAACATAGAAACGTTCGAAACCCTCATAATCCATGAAAACCATAAAAACATAATAATTCATAAAAATCCCTAAAATCCATTAAAACATATAAGACCATAAAACCATAAAAACCCTTATGAAAACCTGAAAAACCTAAAAAATTAAAACCCCTATTAAACCTAAAAAATGATAAAGACCCTAAGACCCATAAAACCAATAAAATCTTTAAACTCCAAAAAATCAATAAAAATCATAAAAATCTTAAAAACAATAAAAATCCCAAAAAATCCCAAAAACATAAAAACCACCAAAAACACTAAAATCTCATGAGAAAACCACAAAACCCCAGAACACTTGAAACCCCTAAAAACCTAAAAACATTGAAAATCCTATAAAACCTTAAAAACCATAAAAATCATAAACCCCTAAAAACCATAGAACCGATAAAAACCCTAAAAACCAATAAAATCTATAAAAACCCTTTAAACCCCTAAAAATGTTAAAAATTCTAAAAAACATAAAACCCTTAAAAAATCAAAAAAATACCTAATACCAAAAAACCCATAAAACCATTAAAAACCCAAAAACCATCGAAATCCTTAAAAACCTAAAAAACCATAAATATCTATAAAATCCCTAATATTTTCTAAAAATTTAAAATACTATAATAACCCTGAAACCCCATATGAAAACCCTAAAAACCTAAAAACACAGAAACCCATAAATATCCTAAATAATGATAAATGCATAAAACTATAAAACCCTAAAACACCTAAAAATCCAGAAAAACACAAAAAACCATAATAAATCATAAAACAAATCCATAAAAATCCCAAAAAATGTAAAAAACCTAAAATAACCCCTCATAAAACCTCAATGTCCAAAAAATTATAAAACCCTAAAAAATACCCTAAATCTCCCTAAAAATCGTGAAACCCATAAAACCCTTTAAAACCCCATAATACCCCTAAAAAGCCACTAAAAACTATAAAAACCCTTTAAAACACTAAAAGGTTAAACTATACAAAACCCAAAAAAAAACATAAAAACTCAAAAAAAGCCCTTAAACCCCAAAAATGCCAAAAAAATCCTACAAACCCTCAAAATAACTAAAAACCCATAAAACTACTAAAAAACATAAAAATACATTAAAACCTAAAAAACCCTAAACATCATATGAAACAAATAAAAATCGAAAAACACTTAAAACCCCTAAAGAACCTAAAAGACTTCAAACCCATAAAACTAACTAAAACCCATAAATACCAAAAAAACACACTAGAAATAAAAAACCCATTTAAACCCCTAGAAACATAAAAAACCCAAAAAATCCTCAAATCCCATAAAACACAAAAAAATTCCTAAACCCAAAAACCCAAAAAACACTAAGATACCCTAAAATAATTCAAAATCCCTAAACCGTCTAAAAACCATAAAAATCATAAAAAATAATTGAAAATAACTAAACACATAGAAAACCCTAAAACCATGAAAACCACTAAAAAAATTAAAATCAATTAAACCCTAAATCTATAAGAACCCCTTAGAACATTAAAAATTCTAAAAACCATAAATACCCTAAAAACAAACAAAAAATATAAAATCATTTTAAACTTATAAAACAATAAATAACTCTAAAAACCTTAAAACCATAAAAACTAAAAAAACAAATACCCATAAAAACCATAAAAACACTAAAAAACCCAATAACCATAAAAATTCCACATAATCCTAAAAACCCATGAAAATATATAAAAATCCCTAAAAATACCTAAAAATCTTAAAAATGTAAAAAATCATAAACACCATGAAGAATCATATGAAAACATTAATACCCTAAAAACAAAAAAACCCTTAAAATCATAAAATCCCATAAAACCTTTAAGACTCCTAAAATCCCATAAAAATACTAAAACCCACAAAAAACTTTTTTGTGAGATGCTTGGGGTGGCCTGATCTTCACAACATAGGGTGACAGATGATGAACATGTTTTGAGGATAAGTGGGGGCGATGGGTTTTGATAGTGATGGAAATTAGTCAACCAATGTTATATAAAGTATATCCTACTACTTAGACAATACAATCAATGGATAGATGTGATGAAAAATTGACAAAACAACACACATGGGTTGAGGCATAGAATTTGGGGATTTTGGATCTTGGAATACCAATATAACTTTTAGATTGATATAGAGGGAATACTCAAGGGAAATGGAAGAAAGTAACAGTCATCACAATAGAGAGAATAAGCTCGTAGAGTTTCAATAAAGAAATATTGAATGATAATTAAATTGCATGGGGTGATATTTATATCTAACTGGTGACATAAAAGTTCAAATGTTTAATACACTAAATTAATAAATCTTATTCCTACATTGTCTCCTTAAATTCAAAAAGGTAAAGTCTAAAAATGAATTTTTGGAAAATTAGCACATGTCTTTCCACCATAGCCCACTATATTTGATTTTGAGTACACAACACATCATATTTGACTTTTGTGTCCAAATATTCCATTTTAGAATATCCATGTAGGAAATACATATAAAATTTATGAAACCGTGTTTATTGGGATTCATGAATCTTTTTTAGTCTTAAATAAGTGTGATAATAAGTATATTTTTCACTTCTATGAATGAACCGTGGGTTTAAGACTTTTATTGCATCGAGATGGGATCCTGTGGCCACTTTATTTTATTTAATTTTCATTACATCGTTGGGCCATGAAACTATAACTCCACAAATGACATCAATTCATTATCATCCAACAGTTTTATATCATCATCAACCTCTTGAAAAAGAGTCATCCTCAATGCTTCATAGTCTGCATCCAATTATGAGGATAGATTAGAAATTATGACTGTTAAAATATCATCACACTGACCTTAAAATGAAATAATGTAATAAATCATGTCATGAACATAGTATAGTCCATATCCATGTATCTTGAGTTTTAATATTAGTTTCTTTATAAAGCTCTTTTGATTATTTATATTCTCAGGGTGTTTCTTACCATTACATTTTCATTATATATTTATACTTTCCTCTAAAGGCCATGAAACATGGTCAATAAGGTAAGTAGGATATTTCCAAATGGAGTTTTAGATGGATAAAATTGAGTTTTATATTAATATTTCCATTTGTATGAAATTTTTACATGTTGTAGAAAATTCTTCCAATACATTAGATTCATGATGTTGTTAATGGATCTTTCAATTTATTTTATCTATCAAATAGGCAGGAAACATGGTAATGCCTCCACAAGAATAAAACCATTGTAAAACTCTAAAAAATATTCTATAAAATTTTTTAAAATAATTTGTTAAGTGGTTGGTGTTTAGAATTTCTGCCGTATACATTATTACATATGGGATTTTCCATGAACTCAATGATTCTGTAACCTCTCTATTCTCTATAATCATCACATTTTTCACTTAATTAATTCTCTTTTATCTATTTATCTTCCTTTAAACTCGATATCCTTTGTTCTCTCATTCTCACCACTCCCATCATTCTAATATTTGTTATTTTCCCCCATTTTTTTCTTCTCTACCAAAATGTGATCTTCCAAAATGTTTTTTCAGAACATCAGCATAAGTGTTATAGGTTCCCCTTAGAATAAAAAATAATATCGGTTTAGAAAACCATAATGTGTATCATGTTGATCGTATTTCAATGCCTAACGTATAAGTAAGTGCTACACCTTCATTAGTACCACATCACATTGTACCTCATCATTATACTTACCAATGGTGAATAATACCTTCACCTATTTTACGTCATTACTCTCTCCACAATCATTAAACCACTGGATCTAGTATGGATATTGGTGCTTAAATATTGTAATTTCTAACTTCTCCTCAAACTCGGTGCTTACCACATTCTTACAACATCCTCCAAAAATATGTACTACAAAACCCACGTTTAATAGCACTGGTATTTATCAGCACTACAAAAAATGATGATAAATGGAATAATTATCAGTGCTAAGAAAATCATTGATAAAGGTTACCTTTATCATCAAATTATTTTTCACACTAATAAAGGGTAGCCTTTAACAGTTCTTTATTTCTAGTGCTGATAAAGGGTACCATTTATTAGTGAGGTATTCTTAGCACTGATAAATATTTCTCGCATCAATGCTTTTTAGAGCGGATAAAGGCCCAAACAAAAAAATGAAATAATTAAATAAATTAAAAATGTATAATGAGTTTATTAAAAAAATATTGCAAATTTTATTAATAAAATAATTATTGATGAAAATAAATTAATTGATTATACATTATTAAATGTTAATCATTTTATTAATTAGATTATTTTTATAATTAATGTTATTAAATTGTTTATATTAAATACATATATACATATTAATTTATATAAATATTATTTATAGATTAAAAAATATTTATGATCTTTACATTAAGTAGTCATATATTTATTGGATAATGGTTTATTATTAAAAATTAATATGAATTGAAAATATTGACTATTTATATTGTACTCAACATATAATTGAATTTCGTTTGATTTTTCATTTTAACATTGATGGAATCTTTATTATATTGATTTCACATATACTTAAATAATGAATTTTTATATACAATGCTCACACATAAAACTTATCCATTTATTCAAAAATTTTAAATTGATTTATTCAATTACGCTCATTTTTAACATACATGCATTCACATAAAATTATATATTCATTAATAATGTAAAAAATAATATTTATAAATAATTATTTTTAATAATGTAAATTTTATATATTTATACAATAATATATTTATAGTTATAAATAAATAAATATTTTTAAATGTATTTATATAATTAAAAAAAATAATTATAAATATTTAAATAATTTTAAAATTTATAATAAATTATCCTAAATAATGAATATATTTACTTCATTTATATATATTTATTTACTATATATATGGGTATAATTATATAAATATATATAATTATATAAATATTATTTTCTAAAAATATTTCTATAATTATAATATTATAATAAAATATATTTAAAAAGGAATATATTTACTATATTTATATTTATAAATATTTATTATGTATATATAAATATTTACTATTATTTATTTATAATTATAATTATAAATCATCTATCAACACTTAAGTAATATGTGCTTATAAAAGAATCATTATCAATACATTTTTCTTGAAGATAAAGATGAGGCTTTATTGACACCTTGATTTTAGCACTGATAAAGATTGATTTTGTTAATGCTTTTTAGCAATGATAAAGATTAATTTTGTTAATGATTTTTAGCACAGATAAATACCTACCCTTATCAGGACTTGTTTATAAGCACTGATAAAAGTGTCCCAATCTAATTAAAAAACTCTAACCATTTGTGATCCCATTGTGATATCAAAATCATTCCACATAAGCCACCTGTTATCATTTCTCCCCTTTTGTGAATCAAATATCAAACCACACCACTCGACTGCATCTCGAACATCTCATCCGACATCATGTTCTAGGTTGAAGTTATGGTTTCCAAAGAGGGTTTTTTGTTTTTCTTCAACATAGTGAGGCATGACTTCCTATTTTCTTTGTGTATTTTTTGTTTCATTTTTTATTTATTTTTTGACTATGTTGTTATTTGTGGCCTGGTGATTGCATACTAGTGAGATAGGCCTTCTTATTTTCTCAATTTCCAATTTTGATTCAACTCGTGATCACTCGTAGAGAGTTTACTATTTTGATAATCGATGGTGAAAAATGTAGATTTTCAAGAACGTATCCCCCTTTATGAGTATCTATTTAACTAATAGTAAGTGTATTTCCTTTCCATCACTTTGATTATTATCTATATGACATGTATAAAAATAGAATGTCAAACCTTTTTACTATATCTTTTTTCATATAACGAATCTCCCACACTCTATGATATAGGTTGACATTCCATCCACAAAATTTGAAAATTTTATTCAATTTTAAATGGGTTTCAACATGGGTTTCCAATATTCCTTTTGAAATCTATGAAACACTTCCCTCACATACATGGATTGGGAAATAAATATCCAATGAATTTCATGAGTCACCCATAAACTGAGGAAAACGTCAACTCACTAGTCTTCAACATTTAAAAATTAGTCATTGTTAATTTTGGAAATTATTATCATTTCTCATCTCTTGGATCTTAAAATATAATGTCATCCATATTGATAAACACTTTCAATATATCAATAAAATTAATTTTTATGTAATGTTTATGATCAATTTCTCATTTTGTTTAAATTAAAATTTCGTTAATAATTCATCTAACGTTAAATACCAAGATATTAGTTCTTATTTCAATTCATACATAAACTTTCTCAATTTAAAAACATTAATTTCATATTAAATAATGATAAAACTATCTATTTTTTTATTTAATCTTCATATTCAAGTAATCCACTAGTAAATTATAATTTTATATCTAGTTGGAGTTCCTTGAATTTACATGGGATGAGTTGGTGTGGTGATATGAGTTCCCAAGATTCTTGTGATGTTTTCAAATTTTGATATATCATTAATTTTAAATGTTATAATTCCTTAGTTTGCAACATAACTTGTTCCAATAAATTTTTATATCTTCTAGTTGACTGAATAAGAGTTTATTATTCTTGTTTATCATATTTGTGTTTTTGTTAATCCTTAATTGACTATATTATATTTTATTTTGTTTAGGTGATTTAAGAAATATTTAAAGTAGAGTAATTATTTTTTTTAAATTCAATTACCCATTTTCTTCAATATATTGAATTTCATTAAAATAATAAAATGTTGAGTTTCCCTTATTATAATTTTCTATAACATTATATTTTGATCATGAATATATTATGTGTAATTATTTATATATTATATAAAATTAATCTTTTATGAACCCAATAGGTTGGATATGAAACAAAAATGGATTCATTCTAATCATTTTACAAATGAATATGAATATGGAGTTATATAGTTCATCATGTTTTTAAGAGGGCATGGAGACAACCCTTCTAAAATCCTCTATCTGTGTTTACATTGTTGTTATTCAAGGAAAATTAGTCTGAATTCATTGGAAGAACATTTGATTTGTCACTGAATAGATCAAAGCTATAAAGGTTTGACTAAACACAGGAAAAAACTGAATGTGGACATTGATTGGGATGATACTACGGTTTATAAATCATTTGATATGAATAAAATTGTAAAAGATTATGGAGATCACTTGGAATAAATGAAAATTGAAATTGAAGATGAACTTCATGATTATCTAAATTTATTTGAGGAGTTAAATAGTTAATCCAAGAAACTATTGTATACCAGTTTTAATAAATACAAATAATTGTCAGTTTTATTGAAGTTATTTAATTGAAAAGTTGGTAGTGGATGGAGTGACACTAGATTTACAAAACTACTTGGTCTTTTTAATGATATTCTACTAGAAGGAAAGAACTACCATTCAAAAAATTTGATGTTAAATGAATGTTACATTCAATGGTCATTATCTCTAAAAAAATACATGATTGTCCAAATGATATCATATTTTTTTTCATGGACCATGAATCAATCATAAAATGCCCTATGTGTGGCACATATTGTTACAAGAAAAATGAATCATGTCCTTCGAAAAAAGTATGGTATTTTCATATCATTCTATGGTTTATAAGACTATATGTATATTAGGAAACCATGAGAAAATTAACATGGAATGTAGATATAGGAATAAATCATGGGAACCTATATCATCCAGGAGATTAACCTTAGTGGATGAAAATTTATTATGAGTATACTGAATTTAGATATGAGTTGTGAAACATTCCTATTGCATCATCTACAGATGGAATAAATCTTTTTTGTGTATAGAGTAGTACTCACAGTACTTGTCCTTTCATGTTGGTAAATTATAACTTCCCCCCATGGTAATGAATGAAGTGTGAATCAATTATATTGTTTCTGCTTAAATTTGGACTAAAGAAACATGGTAATGATATTGATGTCTATTAGGCTCCATTGAGCAAAGATCGTAAATTGACTTGGGATAAGAGTGTTATAATGTATGATGCTCATAGAAGTGAACAATTCACATTGGGGTCATTTTTTATAGAATGATAAATTACTTCCCCACTTTTGAAAATTTATTAGGTAATAGCATTATTGTAATGTTGGTGTGTCACATTTGTGAGAAACACACATACTCAGTTCAGTTCTAACATTCCTCGAAGACTGTGTTTTTAGGACATCAAAATATTTTACCTTGATGACATAAAAACCAATCTTGGATAACAACATTCGACGGAAATATCCAACAAGGTACAACCCCATATCTAGAAATGGGAAATCAACTTTACAAAAAAAAGGTAAAAATTTATTGACATTGTTTTTGGTAAAATATTTTTGACAAACCATACAAAATCAGGTTGCAAGAAGATATCAATTTTATTTTAATTACCGTATTAGAATAGTTTGTATCTCATAAATTTTCTTGATTTCTTGAATGTAGGAAAAAATGTATTTTATTGTGTTATTGGAACATAACTAAATTATCCCGTCAACACAAAATATGGAATCAAGGCTAGGTTGGACTTGATTGAAATAGAGATAAGGGAAGAGTTGGCACCAGTGAAGGGTGAAAGGGGAACTTTTCTTCCTCCAGCAACTTATACTCTATCCAGACATGAATAATTAAAATTATCCCCTTTCCTTACTAGTGTAAAAGTTCCACATGGGTATCTATCAAATATTAATAATGTCGTGTTGATGACTAATTTAAATTTATAAGGAATAAACTCACATGACTTCCATGTTTGGATTCAAGATTAAATGTCTGTTTTTTCCAATTAATTCTACAAGAAAATGTAAAACATACATTAACCAGACTCTTATTTATTTTAAAATTCATATGTAGTAAATTTGTTTTCCTGTAAGAGTTTCCCATAATTAAAATTGAGATTTTAGTCATATTATGTGAACCAGAGATGTTCTTCCAACCATATTTCTTGGATATAATTTATACCTAATGGTTCACTTGATCGTAGAGGTTTAACTATGTGGTCTTATCCATTATAGATGGATGAACCCCATAGGATGGTATATGAATATTTTGAATGGGTATTTTAATAATTGATGTTGGCCAAAAGGTTTTATTGAAGAATGATATATTATTAATGAAGCTATTGAATTATTTACCGGTAACCTACTAGATTTTGAAAGTATCAGTCTCTCAAAGCCTCATCACGAATAACTCCTTGAGGGTAAAGGGATTTATAGAAGAGATGTTTTTACAATTATCTTGATTGAGTGGGAGAAAGAACATATTTACATATTTCATAATAGTAAAGATTTTGATCAAATACAATGAATCCCACAAAGAAATTATAACAGATTTGAATCCATCAAGGGCTGGAGGATGGATATCAAATACACATAATCAATAGTTTATAAGATGGTTTAGAGATCAAATTTATAAGGAGTTATCTAAAAATTTAAATTCAATTTCTAAAAAACGTCAATGTATATCCATGGGACCAAATGAAAATGTTATATCATACACTAGTTTTGTAATAAATGTTGATAAATTCTATATAAAAGACCACAATGACTTTAGTACGATGAAAAATAGTGGTATTATGCTTGTGGATGAAGTAATGCACATATTTGGTTCCATGGATAGAAATCCAATTTATGAAACTATGTTATATTTTGGCATTATCAAATAGATATAAGAGTTAGATTATACAAAATTTCAAGTGTGGTTTTCAATGGAAAATGGTTTGATAATATTAATGTAGTGAAATTTGACAAAATGGGGTTTGTGAAAGACAATTTCAGTGTGGAAGGGGAAAAGGATGATCCATTCTTAATGTCATCACAAGTAGTGATAATGTTTTATATCTGTAATCCAAAAAACAATAATTGGTTTATTGTCCTACTGGTGACTAAAATAAATGTTGAGTCAGATGAAAATTCAATCAAGGATGACCCTTTCATTGGGACATTACAATCATTTTAAGTCAGTACCAATGAAGATAAATTCTTGTACGTTAGAGGGGAAAACAAAAAGGGGATTTGGATAATCGATAGAGTAACCAAATCCTTGAACACATTAAAAATTTTAGAGTTTTCTATGAGAAGGTAAAGGTTTTTTTAATATATTATGTTTTCCTCATAATATTATATGTCCACTACTGCATTAACATAATGTAAATTAAATGTTTGACTACTCAAGTAGAAAATGTCTTCTACAAATGATGGAAGAATAAACTACAATGAAAAAAAACCTTTATAAATATGTAATGTTAATGTTAAAATATTCTTTATTTATTTTACTGAAAAATAATATAATTAAACATTGATTTAATTTTCATTATTCCTTGCAGAGTTCATTTATTTTAGAAGATTTTTATTCATATTCCATACCTTTATTGGAAGAGAAATTGCGCTATCTCTAGTCAATCAAAAAAGGTAATATTGATGTTTTAATAGTAAAATAATTGTCCATATAATTAATTTATTGGTTTATATTTATGATTAATTTATTTTTTTAGTATTACTGACATAATAATTTTTTTCCTATACAGGTGAATTATTTTATTCGATTTGGGGTCCTATATCCAAAATTCATGATTTTTATCCCTCAAAACCTTTTAACCCCTATAGTGGTTCATTTATCACTTTCTTTTAAGTTAACTCTATTACCATTATAGGAAGATAAATGATGATGCCTCTACTCAATCACAGAGGTAATCTTGATGTTTTCATAGTAAAATAATTGTCCATAGAATTACTTTATTGTTTCATATTTACGTTTAATTAATTTTTTTATTATTAATCTCATGATAATTTATTTATTATATAGGTAAAAAAATTTGTCCAAGTTGGGGTACTCTATCCATATTTATTCCCTTTCTGCACCAAAATATCCAACGACTTCTTCTCTCATAAAACGTTTTCACTCCAATAGTGGTGCATTTATCACATTCTTTGAAGTTACCTCTACTGCCTTTATAGGAAGATAAAAAATGCTACCTCCACTCAAACATAGAGTTAATCTTGATTCTTTCATATTAAAATCATTTCCATAGAGTTAATGTATTGCTTCATATTTGTGTTTAATTTATTTCTTTTTGGTATTACTCAAATAATAATTGTTTTAAAATATAGGTGGATTCTTTTGTTTTGGTTGGGGTGATCTTTCTATATTTCATGATTATTCTCCCTCAAAACCTTTTCACCCCTATAGTTTTATATTTATCACTTTCTTTCAAGTTCTCTCCACTACCTTTGCAGGAATATAAATGTCGATTCCTCTACTCAATCACTGATGTAATCTTGATTTTTTTCATAGTAAAATCATTTTCTATAGAACTAATGTATTTATTCATATTTATGTTTTATTTATTTATTTTTAATATTACTACCATAATTAATATTTTCTTATATTGGTGGATTATTTTGTATGATTTGGGGTGCTCTGTCTATCTTTCATGAATTTTTGCATCGAAACATCTATATACATCTTCTCAATCAAAAAATATCACCACTATAGTGTTGAAATTTATCACTTTTCTTCATGTTCCTTCCACTTCATAATCATAGCGTTAATATTGATATTTTTACATTAAAATAATTTTCCATTAAATTAATTTATTATTTAATATTTTTGTTTAATTTATTTATTTTTAGTATTACTCATAATAATTATTTTCTTATACAAGTGGATTCTTTTTTTCGATTTTATGTGGTTTGTTTGAATTTATTCATGAAATGTTGGGAGTTCAAAAAATAAATTCAATTTCAATTGTGAAAACATTTACATTTAGGATTTTTTAGAGACATTGGGACATGTAGGATTCAGCCACACCATAATACGACACACGATTTGACAGGTATGACTCCAAGTACTTCTCTCGAATTAAAATTGATATTAATTTTAGTAAAAAAGAAAGAGAACATACTCAAAATAGAGGTAGAATATTCATATTTTTTGATACTTTAATAAAAATACATAATTAATTTGCGGCATGTAAGAATTATCCATACCTCCATTTGATAAACGATGTGCCCGATATGACTCAATTTGTCCATAATCATTTGAAAATCAACATTTGACTTTAAAAGTTTCTCTCACTTAAAAACGAGAAAATGTGCTCATATTTTTTTTATAATTTTTGGAATCAATCCATTAATCATTTTTGGTTGGTAGAAATTTGTCTCATGTCAAACAGATATACAATTAAATCAATATGAGTCAAAGTGCATGTTTCATGATAAAAATAACATTTCAGTAAAAAAGACATGTGATGTACTGAAAACCAAGAAAACACGTTTAGATTGTTTTCATAATTCAGTAAAATGATATGTATGTAATTTTAGATATGAATGAATCCTTAGAACCTCAATCTGATGCATAGTGTGATAAGTATAACTCAAATTTCATGTTTTTATTTAAAATTTTCATCAATTTTCGTAAAAAGGAAAACTGACTACCTTAAAACCGAGAAAACACATTCACATTGTTTAAATACATTAGAAAAAAATAAGTCATTTTTGATGTGTAGGAATCAACTGAACCTCAATATGATACAAAATATTCACGGAATGAGTCAATGTATGTGTTTTAACTTTTTATTGAAATTTTAATAAAAAAGAAAAATGGCATATTCAAAACTAATAAAACACATTCATATTGTTTTGAAACTTTAGAAAAATATTCTATAAGTCATTTGAGATGTGTAAATATCTAACAAACCTCAATATGATGCATGGTGTGCGGCATGTATGAATCAAAGTGAGGTTTTTTATTTAAAATTTTCTTCAATTTTAGTATAAAGGCCAACTAAACTACCAAAAACTGAGCTAACACATTCTCAATGTTTAAATGCTTTAAGAAAATGATCCAAAAGTCATTTGTGATGTATATGAATTAGATGTAACTCAATCTGATACACAATGTGAAAAGTATCAGTCAAAGTTTATGTTTCAATTTTAAAATGACATTTTAGAAAAAAAAAGACAAGTGACATACTCAAAACCAAGAAAACACATTCACATTGTTTTGTAACTTTAGTAAAATGATCCATATGTCATTTGGGACGTGTTGGAATCATAACCACGTAAATCTGACAAATGGTGTGACCATTACGACTCAAAGTGAGTATACTTATTTAAAATTGTCATCAAATTTAGTACAATTGAAAATTGTCCTACTCAAAACTGAGAAAAAAAATTATGATTGTTTTCATACTTTATGAAAATGATACATGAGTCATTTTTATTTGTAGGAATAATCCAAACCTCAATCTTATAAACAATGTTCTTGGTATGACTCAATGTGTCTATTATCAGTTTAAAATTGACATTTTAGTTCATGAAGTGTCACTCACTGAAAACCAATCAAACACACTCATAATTTATGGATAATTTAGGGAAAATATTCATAAGTCATTTGTGATGTGTTAGAATTTGATTCATACAGAACCAATACGCGAAGATATCAGGATGATCCAAAGTGCTTGTTTCCAGTTTAAAAAGAAATTTTAGTAAAAAATAAAATTGACCTATTCAAAATCTGGAAAACACATTCATATTGTTTTGATACTTTAGGAAAATGATCCAAATGTTATTTTTAGACGTGTTAGAATCAGATGTACCACTATTTTATGCATAGTGTGACCAGTATGACTCCCATTATGTTTTTTATTTAAAATTGACAAAAAAATTTATTAAAACTAACACTTTATATTCATTTATTTTTTATATTATTACTAATATAATAATAGTTTTCTCATACAAGTGTGTTATTTTTCTTGATCAGGGGTGGTTTGATCAGAACATTCATGAGTTGGGTTAGGATTAAAAGATAAATCAGCATTGATGTTTTTGAATGTGTGTAATAATTTTCATTTATCTAATTGTATAAACCACTATTGGTAACGTATATAATATCGAATTCATTATTTTTATTTTTAAATTTAATTTAATATAAATTCATTATTTTTACTTATTTTTATTGATATCTGGTATGTTTTTGGCTCTGTGATGTGCTGTTACAGCACATTGCAGTGGTGCTGCAATGTTCTCTTATAGTGCACTATAGTATGGCCCTTTATTAGTGCTTTTCAAAGCGTAAATAAAAGGTCTTTTATCATCACTTTTATAATCACTGATAAATGCATCTCTATTAGTTCTTTTCAAAACACTGATAAAAGACTAATTCATTAGAACTTTTTCAATACTAATAAAAAGACCAAGGATTTTAACCCCACTCATTTATTCAACACTTTTCTAGCACTGATAAAGGCCATCTTTAGTGCTACTAAATGCCAGTTTTTTTGTAATGAATGACAGAACTGCACACCTTACCATTGAATTGAAACCAGGTATAGAAAAGGTTTTATATTTTCTTATTCTCATTGGACTTCATTTGAACTCTCAAAACCTATCTTCTGATCAGAAGCACATCTTCTTCTACAAGTTATCTATTATCATCTTTTGGATAATCTTCCACCTCTTCCTCTGATATTTCTCCACCAGTATCCAAATCTACCCACTTTTATATTGTCATGATTCTTCTTCTTGTAAATTCGCATTCAATTTGAACCCTTTCTTGGTATTTGAAACATAAAATATTCTGATTGATCACTTGGTTATCCTCAAAAGTAGGTTTCTTAGGTGGAATAATTACCTCACCAATTTTGCGTTCAACAACCAATCTCATCATTAATTGGTCTCTAATATTATTCCTCCAATTTCCTTATGGAGTGAAATTGGTAGTGGGTTTTCTTAGTTTTCTCATCCTTTTTATTGGTTTCTTGAATTTTGTGGATTGGTGGATCATATTCGATATCTACACATGATGGTACTTCTCCACATTATTGGTAATTACCCGATTGATTCCTATTAAAAACTTGTCAATGGTTGCCTCCAGATCCACCTTATTATTTTCTCTAATCATGTAAATTTAAATATTCTTATAGTAATATTTAAAACCCTTACACCCTTGGTTCATGCATTGAAGTTATTTGTGAAGATCACTATGGTAATGTGATGGAAAAATCTATTTTCGAAAGGAAAACTTCATGTTTCACCTCATTTTAATGGGAATCCTTCCATATCTAGTACTCTACTTTTTCATTTTATACCATGATATTAAAGCATAATAAAAAAATTCAAGGGAATCATGTTTGACCTTGTCCCCCGTGAAATATGCCTGAAATGGAAACACTTTCTCAATCAGTATCTCGAACTCCAAGAATGCTTTAGAATATTTTTTCCTTTAAAAGAAGGAACCTCCACCTTAATGCCTCCAGTGATCTAATTGTCATTTGGTCTCATTTTACCTCATATAGGTTGTTATATCCTCCTTACTATTTGTGGGACATCCTCAAAATCATCATCAATGTTCTCCATCTCCCCCTCCATGATGTGGGGATGATGTGGTTCCAGAGTGCGTTGTGGGTTATAATAGATCATCCTCTAGCATGGTTGATTCTCTGAGTCATCAATCCTCTCATGCAGCACCTACAAAAACCTATCAATAAGCTTCTCAAAATGTCTCACCAAATCTTGTGTTTGGAGTTGTATAACTTCATGTGTGGGAGATATACTTCAGTTTATTTCATCACTAGAATGAAAGGTTCTCTTCCCATGATATTCTTACATGATATGTGAAAAAAACAAAAACACACATGGGGAGAAAAAAACACAATGAAAAATATACTCACACACCCAAAAGGCACACACACACACACTCAAACACACACACAAACATTAAAGGATGAAAACTCACACAAAAATGATGTGAAAACTCTCACACACAAGGATACACACTCACACACACAAGATAGACAAACACATACACAATATTTGAACACTCAAACCTATAAGGATACGAACTCACACACACAATATGTACACAATCACACACATAAGCATACACACTCAAGAATTTTTTTTTTCTTATTTCTCTCCTCTTTTGAACACTCAATTTAAATCCCCTGATCTTATGATTCCTAATTCCTTATTTGAGGATATAGTAAGATTTTGATCCATAGAAAATCATGATAGTGTATTGTAATGAATTAACACAACCCATTTGAGTGGAAACGTGTTTAAAAAATGGAAGAGGGTGGAAATGAGGGTAGAAAAAGTATAAATGATGTAAAAGGGTTAGAGAGGATCAGTGTGTGGGGTTTTCCCTATTGTATAAGATAATAAAAATTAACAATAATATGAGCCTAATATGATATTGTGATGAAGTAAAATGATGGATAATGTGATGTATGGTATTAGAAAGTGAAAATAATTTAAAGCACAATAAAGAAATTGTATCCAATTTTTACATCTTTTTTATCATTAATTTTGACAAATCTCCCTAAAAGATATGTGCTTAGTATTTTAAAGTAAAATATGATAAATGGAGAGTAAGGCATTTTTTTAAATATCTCTAATATAGGATGTGAATTGTTTTGAAAAGCCTAAAATAATATGGTGAGAGAATTTGTTTTTTCGAAAACAAATCACCTATAGTGGGTTAAATGTGAAAAAAGATGAATGAATAATTGGATCAATGTAAAATATTTTTATATTATAAAACATAGTCCAATTATGTATGTTTTTAATGAATTTTTTTTTTATATTTTTTATTTTTAGGAACGGGTGGATAATAAGGAAATATAAAAAGAGAAATGGATATATGGGATATAAAAACGGTTATAGATTCCTACCGTGTCAACTAGAGATCTGATACCAACTGATATGAGATGCTTTGGGTGGTGTGATCTTCATGGAATAGGGTAGAAGATAACATATATGACTCGGGGATAAGTGGTGGATGATGGGTTTTCATGGTGAAATAAAGTAATAAACCAATTTTATATGGAGCAGGATCTACAACTTAGAAAACACACTCAAGGGAGCGATGTGGTGGCCAATCCATATAATAACACACTTGGGTTGAGGCATAAAATTAGGGGATTTTATGTCTTCGATCACCAATATAACATGTAGATTCACAAGGAAAGAGTACATAAGATCAAGGGAACACATTACTATTCCTCAAAACAGATAGAATAATCTTGTTGAGTTTCACTAATGCAAACATGAATGAGAATACAATTCCATGGGGTGGATATTTATAACTAAGGGGTAAAACAAAAGGTAAAGGGTATAATACCCTAAATTCATAAATCATATTCATACATAGCCTCCTTAATGTAAAAAATAAAAAGTCTACCATTCAAATTTTGGAAAATTAGCTCATGTCTTCCCACCCATAACCCATCATATTTGAATTTGAGTACCTAGCCCACCAGATTTTACTTCAGTGTCCAAATATTCTATTATAGAATCTCCATGTGGACAAGGAATCCAAAATTCATGGAACCATGTGTCTTGGGATTCATGAATCTCATTTGGTCTTAGATAAGAGTAATAATAAACCCATTTTCTACTTTCATGCATTCACCTTGGTTTGGGGCCTTTTAATGAAACAAGATGGGCTCTCATTTCTAATTATAACCTCTTTAATTTTACTTGCATCACTAGGCCTTGAAACCATATCTTTGCACATTCCATCAAGTCACTATCATCCACCACGTTCAAATCGAACTCTAAAAACCCTTAAAATCACATAAATTTTTAAAAAACTCAAAAACAATATTTAAACCCTAAAAAACTAATAAATCCCTAAATCCCAAAAAATAATGAAAACCCTAAAAACCATAAAAACTATGAAGCGCCACTAAAAAATATAAATACCCATTTAATCCCCTAAAATGAAAAAAACTCTAAAAAACATTCAAAACCCTAAAAACTAATAGAATCCTAAAACCCCAAAAATATCACAAAAACCATTCAAACCCTTTGAAATCCTAAAACCCCTCAAAATCCCAAAGAACATGAAAAACCAAAAAAGATCATAAAAGACTTAAAAATCCCAAAAAATGTAAAAACCCAAATAACCTAGAAAAAAACCCTAAGAAAAAACCCAAAAGACCAGAAAAAAAATTAAAACCACTAAAGAACCTCATTAAAGCTGGAAACCCTAAAAACCCTAAAACCCATAAAAACCTCAAATAGCCTTAAAACCGTAAAATAACATAAAACCCTAAAAATCCATTAAAAATAATGTAAACTATTTAAAACCATAAAAGGTTAAAAAATATATAAATCCTTAAAAATCATAAAAACTGAAATGAAAAACCCTGAAAAACCCTAAATACAAAAAAAACATAAAACCCAAGAAACCATTAAAATCTAAAAAATTCCATAAAAATACATAAAAAATTAAAAACACTAAAAACCATTAAAACCATAAGAAAATATAAAAAACCTAAAAACACATCAAACCCCTAAAAACATAAAAAATTCTAAAAAATCAAAAAACCCTATAAAATGCTAATAATAATAAAAAGCGTAAACCCCCTAAAATCAATAAAAATCATAAAAACTCATAAAATCCCAAAAATCATTAATAATTCTAAAAACCCTTTAGACACCAAAAACATTAAAAACTATAAAAACCATAAACCCTATAAAATAAAGGCCCAAAAAACACTCAAAATCCCTAAAACACCAAAATCCACGAAAATTCTAAAAAATTCCCAAAAATTCCATAAAAACACAAAACCCCCCAAAACCTAAAAAACCATCAGAATACCTTAAAAATATAAAAATACTTGAAACCCATAAAAACGAAAAACCCTAAAAACCCTAAAAACCTCAAAATTCATAAAAACCCCTAAGAAACAATAAAAATATGAAAAAAAACCCAAAAAAAACACAAATCGAACAACCCTAAAACCCTTTAGGAACCCTAAGAGACCACCAAATTGATAAAAAAAATTAAAAGACAAAAAAACTAAAATTATAAAAACACTAAAAACCCATAATACAATAAAAAATACTAAAAAACTTTAACCACCCTAAAAACCCAAACAACCCCTAAAAACCTCCCAAAACACTAAAACCTCTTTAAACCCATTAAAACGTTAAAAAAATTAAAAACTATAAAAATCATAATAAACTCAAACCCCCCCCCCCTCCATAAAACACCTAAAAACCATAAGAACCCTAAAAACCCTAAGAACCCCCAAAATCCATAAACACCCTAAAAATCATAAAAATAATAAACATCCCTAAAATTCCAAAAAAATTACAAACCTTAAAATCCTGAAAACCCCTACGAAAGCCTAAAAAATGTAAAAAAACATAAAACCCATAAAAACACTAAAAACACACAAGAAAACCCAAACACCCCTAAAAATGTTAAATGCCCATAAAAACCTTCAAAATCCCTAAAAACCTTGAAAACCCATAAATATTCCAAAAAATCCCTCAAACCCCATAAAAACATAAAAAACACTAAAAGCCCTTAAAACCCCTATGAAATCGTAATAACCTTAAAAACACTTCAAACCCCTAAATACTAAAAATTTCTAAAACACTAAAAATACCAAAAAATAATGTAAAAATGCTAAAAACCATCAAAATCCCTAAAACCCCTAAAAATCCAAAAAAGCCTTATATATCTCTAAAAATGTATAAAATATTAAAACCCCTAAAACCGCATAGGAAAACCTTAAAAAACTAAAAACACATAAAACCCCTAAGGAAAATAGAAAACACTAAAAACCATAAAATTCCATAAAACCCCTAAAACCATTAAAAAGAAAAAAAATCCATAAAAACTTTAAAAACCTTACAAACACATGAAAACCATAAAACTAGTAAAAAATATATAAACCCTTAAACCCCTAATTTTTTAAAAAAAAATATCTAAAAACATTAAAATAGATTTAAAACCCAAAAACCCCCAAAAACCATAAAATCCCTAAAATGCATAAAAAGAATAAAAACCCTCAAAATTTCTATAAACCCTAAACACCCTTTTAAATCCAAAAAAATACCTAAATATTCCTAAAAACATAAAAGCCCTTAAAAACCCATAAAACCCCTAAGAAAAAATTAAAAGGTAAAGAAACAATTAAAACTCCTAAAACACTAAAAAATACTAAAAATACTAAAAATCCCTAAAAACCCATAAAACCAAAATACCCCTCAAATTCCCTAAAACCCCTAAAAACTATAAAAATCATGTAATTTCACTAAAATTACAAAAAAACATAAAAACCATAAAAACCAAAAAACCACTAGGATAATCATAATAACCTGAAAAACATAAAACCTATTAAGCCTAAATAACCATAAAACCCTAAAAACCCCTGAAAAACATAAAACCTAAAACGCCTAAAGACCTTAAAAATCATAAAAACACATAAAATCCCAAAAACCAACTAAATACTCTAAAAGCCCTTTAAAAATCAAAAAATTCTAAAACAATAAAAAAACTTAAAACCTTAAAAAAACAGAAAAAAACCCAAAGAACCCAAAAAAATTTTAAAACCCTAAAAACCCAAAAAACTCTAAAATAACGAAAAAAGCATAAAATAATAAAACCATAAAAAACTATAAAAAACATAAAAATGTAAAAAACACTAAAAATCCCTAAGAAAACCTTAAAAACCAAAAAATAATTTAAACCCCAAAAAACCTAAAAAATTCTAGAACCCTGAAAACCCAAATCCCTAAAAACCTGTGAAAACTCTCAAAATCCAAAAAAACCCTAGAAAATCTTAAAAATCATAAAAACTCCTAAAATCACTAAAAACCAAAACCCCCTAAAACACTTAAAACACCTAAAAATTCTCAAAAATTTAAAAAATATTAAACGCCCTAAAAACATAAAAAAATGAAGACCCTAAAACCCTACAAATAAACAAAAATCCTTAAATTCCCCTAAAACCAATAAAAAACTATAAAAACATTAAAAAGCCTAAAAACCCATAATCCCCCTAAAAACCCACTAAAAATTTCTAAAACCCCTAAAAGACCCTAAAACCCTAACTTCTTAAAAACCATAAAGACCCCTAAAACCTTAAAACCCATAAAACCCTACAAAATCAGTAAAAATATAAAAACCTTTTAAACCCATAAAAATTATAAAAAAATATAAAAAACCTTAAAATTCTAAATGAAACTCAAAGAAAACCATAAAACCCAAAAAAACTTTAAAATACCCTTAAGCTATAAATCCCCTAAAAATCCCAAAAATCTCTAAAAACCCATAAATATCCTAAAAATGAAATAGAAATATCAAATAAAATAAAAACCCATAAAACCCTGAATGATCTAAAGAAACCCATAAAAACCTAATAACACTTGATACCCTGAAAAACCTAAAGAATGCCAAAACAATTATAAAACCCCAAAAAAGACCCTAAAACCCATAAATTCCCCATAAAAATAATAAAAACTTCTAAAAACATTAAAAAAAAACCCCTAAAACCCCACAAAAACCCTAGAATAACTAAAAATTAAAATAACCATTTAAACCCCTAAAAATGTTAAAAAGCTATAAATACCCTTAAATACCCTAAAACTCATTAAAATTGTAAATACCCCAAAAAACCAAAAAATATTAAAAAACCCTAAAAATTTATAAAAACCATCAAAACCCTAGAAACCAAGAAAACCATAAAAAACATAACAAGCCTTATAAATTCCTAAAACGTAAAAAATCCTACAGACCAAGAAAATCCCTAATAAAACGTTAATAACATAAACACACTTAAAACCTCTGAAAAACATAAACATTCTATAAACCCTCAAAATCTCAAAAAAACCCTAAAAAGAATAAAAATCCATGAAATACAAATTATCCCTAATATTGTAATGAACCCTAAACTCCCTGAAAAAAACTATGAAAACTATAAAAACCTAAAAACACATAAAAAAACTAAAAACCCAAAAACACTTAAAAAGACAATAAAACCTGTAAAACCCCCTAAAACCATAAAAACCTTAAAAACCCCTAACATAACATGAAAACCCTAAAGCACCACTAAAAAATCCAAACCCCTTTATGGCCTCCGATCCATACAATACTTTGGGTTTGTAAGGCTTTCAGACCACCTTAATGCCTTCTGGTCACCTCAAGACCTTCGTGCCACCTGATGTGTAGATTCAAAGAAGACTGATTCTACATGTAACAAGCCCTAAAAGAGGATTCAGAGCAAGAAAAATCCATCATAGAAGAGATAAAATGTTTAGAAGAGAGAGATTGTATGAATGTTTACATGATTACCAGTCATGTACACCTATACACAAGACAGATAACCGACCAAGCATGAAAAGGTTAAGAGTTGATCACAATATAGGCACTAGGGAGGGGTAGTTTCAAGTAGTTATAATATGTAATGAATTCCTTTAAGACAATTGAGTCCTCTAATGTCAAGAATCCTATGGTCCATGTATGGCTTCCCCTTAAATACTTAAAAAGGGGATTATAAAATATGAAAAAATGAAGGCCTTTGGGCCATTCAAACATTCAAGCCTAAAAATAATAAAAACCCTAAAACCTCTCCTAATACCTAAAATCCATAAAATTAATAAGAATCCCTAAAACCCCTAAAGATGAAAAAAACCCTACGAAAACTATTAAAACCTAGAAAAATTAAATTCCAAAATAAAAATCAAAACACTAAAACCCAAAAAAATGCTAAAAAACCCTAATCCCCAAAATACCCCTAAAACCCCTAAATCCCAAAAATCCCAATAAAACCCCATAAAACCCTAAAAAACCACTAAAAACTCTCAAAATAATTTCATACCATAAAAAAGTTAGAGACAATAAAAACCCATAAAAATGATAAAAGAACTCAAAAAACCCCAATCACTAAAAAAACACTAAATACCCCATAAACCTTAAAAATCATAAAAAATATCCAAAAAAACCAAAAATGTAAAAATACCTAAAAAATGATAAAAACTAAGAAAACCATAAAGTCATAAAAATACATAAAACCCCCAAAACATAAAAATTATAAAAACTATAAATACCATAAAATCCCTTAAATCCCGAAAATTCATAAAAGATCCTAAAAACACCTAAAATCTCTAAAAACCACTAAAATTTTAAAAACCCTTTACACCCAGATGTTAAAATTCTAGAAAACCTTAAAACACTAAAAAATTGAAAAAACCCAAAAAACCTAAATAACCAAAGAAACCATAAAACCTCTAATAACCCCATAAATCTTTTAAAATAATAAAAATCCTAAAAAATACCGTCAAATCCCTAAAAACAAAAAGAACCTAATAACTTTGAATTCCCCTAATCAACTCATTAAAACCTAAAAAACATAAAACCCTTATATAACTAAACATTCTAAAATCCCTAAAACCCATAAAAACCCTAAAACCCTAAAACCCATCAAAATATCTAAAACCCCTAAATATCATAAAAAATCCCTAAAATACCTAAAGATATAAAACCCATAAAAACCCTAAAAATCTTTATGAAAACCATAAAAACCTAGAAACACATAAAACCCCTAACAACCTAAACACCCCAAAAAACTATAAAAATATTAAAAATCATAAAACCTCCAAAAACAATAAAAATCCAAAACGTCCCTAAAAATCATAAAATCCCCAAAAAAACCTCTAAAAATCCCCCAAAACACTAAAAACCTAGGAACCCCCCCTAAGAAAACCTTAAAACTAAAAAACACTTTAAACAACTATAAAACCTAAAAACTACAAAAACCCTAAATAACATTAAAAATCCAAAAACCAATAAAAAGCATAAACCCCCTAGAAATGTTATAACACCTAAAGACCCAGAAAATATTAAAAAAACTCAAAATTTCTAAAATCCTTGAACACATAAAAATTCATAAAAATCCATAAAAATGTAAAAAAAATATAAAAACATGAAAACCATAAAAAACCAAAAAATCCTAAAAAACATTAAACCACTAAAAACCTAAAATTTCTAAAAAACTTAAAAAAACATTAAAAATATTATAAAATCAATAAAAATTTCTAAAAACTCTAAAAACGATAAAAAACTATAAAAATATTCTAAATCCAAAAAACACTAAAAACCATTAAAATTCTAAAAATTCCCTAAAAATACATAAAAACGTAAAAAATGAAAAGAAATCAAAATAAAACCTAAGAAAATATAAAAAAACATAAGACACCTTAAACCCCTAAAAAGCTAAATACGATAAAAACCGTTAAAACCCAAAGAAGGCCTAAAAATCCTAAAAATCCATAAAAACCCTAAAACCCATAACAACCCTAACAACCATATAAAATCTCAAAAAGTCCCTAAAAAGGTAAAAAACCCTAAAAATTATGAAAAACCATAAGAAAAAATTGAACCCCTAATAACACTTAAAACCCATTAGAACATTAATAAAGCTAAAGACTCTAAACAACTACAAAACCCCTTTTAACTACCTAAAACCCATAAAACCTTGAAAATCCATTAAAACCCTACAAACTATTCAAACCCTAAAAACGCAATGAGAAACACAAAAATCCTTAAAACCATAAAAAAGATAAAATACACTAAAAACCATAAATACCCTAAAAACTCAGAAAAACCCTAAATACTCAAAAAAAACCCTAAAATCCCAAAAAAACCTTCAAAATACTGAAAAACCTATAAAAATTCTAAAAATCAAAAAAAATAACAAAAAATCCATATAAACAATAAAAAAACCTAAAAAACCTAAACACCCCTAAGAAAACTATAAAAACCTAAAACACTTAAACCCCAAAAAAACCTAAAAATGCTAAAAAACCTAAAATCCCAAAGATCCCTAAAACCCCTAAAAACATTCAAAACAAACAAAATCCCTAAAAACCTTGAAAACCATTAAAATTTAAAGAAATCCCAAAAAAAATCCTAAAACATAAAACCCCTTAAAAACATTGAAAACTCTAAGAAACCCTTAATAACCCTAAAAACACATAAATTGCTATGAACCTAAAAACATCTAAAAGTCCCTAAAACCCCTAAAACCCCATAAAACCAAAGAAACCCCTAATAACTCGAAAACATATAAAAACTCCAAAAACTAACTAAAAACACTAAAACCACATTAAATCCCTTAAAAATTAATAAATATAAAACAACCTTAAAACCCCAAAAAATAAAAAATTCCCAATAATCCTCAAAAAGATTAAAAACTCTAAAAACCTTCAAAATCAATATAAACAATAAAAATATATAAAAATACTAAAATTTCTCTAAAAATACAAGAAAATATAAAAACCCCTGACAACCCTAAAAATCCTTGGAAAATTTTAAATATCCAAAAAAACATAAAGCCCCTATGAACATAAAAAATAATAAAACCCCTAAAAGACCCTAGAACCCCGAAAACCCCATATAAACCATAAAAACCACTTAAAACTATAAAACCCTGTTAAAACCCTAAAAATGTTAAAAAAAACTCTTAAAAACCATAAAACCCACCCAAAAAACTCAAAAATCCATAAAAAACCAAAAAAACCAAAAAATCATAAAACCCCTCAAAATCCCTATAAACTATAAAAACTATAAAAATCATAAATAATCCCTAAAATGTAAAAAATCATAAATAACTGGTAAACCCTATTAAAATATAAAAAATAAAAAAACACTTAAAACTCCTAAAAACCCAAAAAAAACCGAAAAACACTTTGTATCCCAAAATCCCCTAAAATTTATAAAATACTAAAAATTTATTAAAATCACTAAAAAGTAAATAAAACAAAAGACCCTTAGAATATCTTATAAACCTAAAAACACATAATCCCACTAAAACCCAAAAAATGGAAAAAACTAAAAAAAACCCTATAAACCCCTAAAACCACAAATCCCCTAGAACCCATAAAAACCGTAAAAACAAAAAAAAACCATAAAAACACTAGAAACATTTTAAGCCCCTAAAAATTTTAGGAAGCTCTAATAATATTAAACACTAAAAATATTAAACACTAAAAACTCACTAAAACACTAAAAAACAAAATACCATAAAACCCCTAAAACCCTAAAACTCCTCAAAATCCCCAAGAATCTAAAACACTATAAAAATCTAAAAAATACAAAAAATCCCTAAAAACATAAAAAACCCCAAAAACCTTGAAAATCCTTTGAAAACCATAAAAACATAAAAACATAAAAACCCTAAAAACTAAAAAATAATAGAAACCCTAAAATACCCTAAAATTCCCAAAAACCATGAAACAATTTAAAAACCTACTGTCCCATAAAAAAACAAAAAACTACTAAAAACTACTAAAAACTATAAATACCCTTTAAACCCCTAAAAATGTTAAAAACTTAAAAAACCATAAATCCATATAAAATTTAAAAGGAATCTATAACCAAATACCTAAAATCTCTAAAAACCCTCAAAAATTCAAAAATCCTCAAATTCCTAAAAACACTAAAACCATAAAAAACATAAAAATGACCTAAATATCACTAAGAATGTATAATACGCTTAAAAAATTGAATAAATATAAAAAATCCTTAAACATAAAAAAACTCTTAAAACAACTAAAAAACCTAAGAAACATTACAACCACTAAAGTCCCATAAAAATCCCGAGAAGTCCCAAAAAATCCCAAGAGACACTAAAAACAAAAAAATCTAAAAAAATACTTATAATCCCCTAAAAATGTAAAAACCAAAAACACCATAATAAAACATTAAAACCCAAAAAAAAACATAAAACCTAGATATACGCTAAATATCTAGAAACTATAAAACCCCTAAAACCTCAAGAATCCTAAAAACTCATAACACCCCAAAAAACCACTAAAAATTATAAAAGCACTTTAAATCCTTAAAAAGGATAAAAATTATAAAAATCCATAAATTATATAAAAATAAAAAAACCCCTATAACAAAAAACCCTAACAACTCTAAAAACCCTAAATAATAAGAAAACCCATTAGAATCCCTAAAAATCATAAAAATATAAAAAATCCTAAAAATTCTTTAAAAATCACTAAAAACACCAAAAAACCAAAAAACCTTAAAAACCCCTAATAAAATCATAAAAATACCAAAAAACCAAAAAATTCCTTAAAAATCACTAAAAACACCAAAAAGCCAAAAAACCTTAAAAACCCCTAAGAAAACCATAAAAATCCCTAAAATCAATAAAAAGGAAAAAACCCTAAAACTCATAAAAAAAATCTAAGAAAACATTAAAATCCAAAAAATATTAAAACCTATACAAATTTTAAAACCCTAAAAACCAATAAACACCCAAAAATACTTAAAATCTCCTAAAACCTAAAAAACCATAAAACCCATAAAATCATTCAAACCCCTTTGAAAACTCAAAAAACCCTTTTAACCCCTAAAAATGTTGAAAACATTAAATACCCTTAAAACCACTAAAAAATAAAAAACCCTAAAATCATAAAGAACCATAGTAAACATCAAACCATTGTAACCCCTAAACCACTAAAAATCCCTAATATCCTAAAAACATATAAAAATCCAAAAAAACACAAAAAATACCTAAATATGTAAGAACCCCAAAAACCATCAAAGATCCTTAAGAAAACCTTTAATACCTAAAAATACTCAAAACCCATAAAAACCGGAAAAAATTTAAAAACCATTAAACCCCTAAAGCCCATAAAACCTCAATATCTAAAAAACCCTTAAAACCATAAAAATCCTATAAAATACTTATAAATCCATATAAATATCTAAAAACATAAAAATACATAAAAACCCAAAAAAACCCCTAAGAAAACAAAAAAACAAAAAACACTTCAAACCTATGATAAATATGAAAATTTCTATAAAAAAATAAAAACTCAAAAAACCCTAAAACCCATAAAAGCCATAATAAACCCTAAAAACCTTATGAAACCCTAAAACCCCTTAAAAAATATAAAAAAACTCTAAAACCCCTATAATCTGCTTAAAATATAGAAAACATAAAAAATATGAAAATACTAAAAAACCCAATATACCAAAAAAACCATATAAAAATTAAAACCCCAAACCAGTAAAAACCATCAAAAAACATAAAAACCATAAAAGCCCCCAAAACCATAAAATTCCTAAAAATACCTAAAAATTTATATAAACATAAAATACCCTAAAAACCATTAAAACCCCTAAGAAAAAAAATTAGAAACCTAAAACACTTAAAACCACTAAAAACCTATAAAACACTAAATTTTTTAAAAACCATAAAAAATCATAAAACCCTAAAAACCACAAAAATACAAAAAACCTTACAACTCTAAAAACCCATAAAACCCATAAAAACCAACTAAAAACACAAAAATCACTTTAAGCCCCTAGAAATTTTAAAAAATATAAATAACCATAAAACCAGAAACAACTCAAAAAAATCCTTAATCTCCAAATAAATCATTAAAACCCTAAAACCCCTAAAAACCCTGACCCCCTCAAAATACCAAAAAACCCCAAAACACATAAAAATCCTAAAAATCCCTAGAAAACCCTAAAATTCTATAAAAATGTTAAAAACCATAAAACCTAAGAAAAATATAAAAACATTAAAAAAAATAAAATCCCTAAAAAATACTAAAATCCATAAAAACCTAAAAACCCCTCAAAATCTATTAAAACGCTAAAAACTATAAAAATTTGAAAAAATCCCAAAAAATCATTAAAATGTAAAAATATTTTAAACCCCTATGAAATCCTTAAAAACCTAAAAACACATAAAACCTAGAAAATAAAAAAATAATTAAGACCCTAAAAACACAAAAAAAAAACTTGAAAACCCTAAATATCCTCAAAATCCCAAAAACCCTAAAAATAATAAAAATCCTAAACATTGCATAAAAATTGTTAAAAATATAAAAATCCCTGAAACCTCTAAAAACCCCAATAAATCTCTAAAAACAAAATAACACTTAAAACACCTAATAGATCGAAAAACTATAAAAACCCTAACCCCTTAAAAATTCCCTAAAAACCCTAGAAACATTAAAAACAATAAAAATCCATAATAACCCGAAAACTAAAATAAACCATAAAACCCCAAAATAACCCAAAAAATCCAAAAAACCATAAAAATTAATAACCATCAACATCCCTAGAAACCAAAAAACTATAAAAATCTTAAAAATGTCCAAAAAATCCCTGAAAACATAAAAAACTCTAAAATACATGAAAAATAGTAATAAAACATTAAAAACCTAAAATAACATAAATTACTCAAAAAACCCTAAAAACATAAAAAACCCGAAAATATAGAAAAACCTAAAATCCATTAAAATATTAAAACCCCTAAAAACATTAGAAAAAGTAAAAACCCATAAAAACTCAAAAATACATTAAAACACCAAAAAATTAGAAAAATAAAAACACAAAAAACCTTAATGAACCTAAGAAAATAAATAAAACCCCTAAAAACTACCAAAACCCCTAAAAACTAAAAAAATTATAAAATACCTAAAAATCACTAAAAATAAGGAAAACCCTAAAATCAAAAAAAAATTAATAAAACATTAGAATGCATAAAACACTAAAAACTTATCAAAACCAAAAAATGCTAAAAACCCAAAACCCCTACAAACCATCCAAATCCCTATAAACCCTAAAATCTAATAAAAATCCTAAAAAATGTGTCAAAATACCATAAAATTTAAAAACCTGTAAAAAGATTGAAAAACATCATGAAAAAATAAAAAACATAAAAATTATTAAAACCCCAAAAAACCTAAAAAAATGGTGAAAACACTAAAAACCATAAAAACATCAAAAAATCCTCAAAAATAGTAATAACTCATAAAACCCCTAAAAGACACTAAATATTTTAAAAACCATTAAACCCATAAATATTTACAAAAAATACTAAAACCACTCAAAAACTAAAAAATCAAATAAAACACTCTAAAGAGGAAACAAACATAAAATTTCTAAAATCCCTAAATATCCCTAAAACCTCTGAAAACCCATAAATATCATAAAATGTTCCTAAGAATCCTTAAAAACATAAAAAACCTAAAAAATATATATTCACTAAGAAAAAAATATACACGTAAATACACTAAAACCCTTAAAACACAAAATATGTTAAAACCCTAAAAAATCCTAAAAACCCTTAAAACCCTTAAAACCCTAAAAACCCACAAAGTCTAGAAAAATCCTAAAACCCCATAAAAATACTAAAAAATCCATAAAATCAATAAAAACATAAAAAACTATAAAAACCTATTGAAAACCTAATAAAACATTAGAAACCCAAAAAACTAAAAATATCTTAAATCTATAAATGTAAGAAATGCTAAAAATTACCCAAAAAACTCGAAAACCATAAAACCCCTAAATCCCGAAAAACCACACTAAAACTATAAAACCCATTTTAAACCCTACAAATGTTAATAAACTATAAAAAACCATAGAGCCTCTAAAAATATAAAAAACAATAAAAACCCTTAAAAATCATAAAACGCATTAAAACCCTACATCCCCTCAAAATCCCTAAAATAACTAATCCCTAAAAATCCAAAAAAGTCCTAAAAATCTATTAAAACATTAAAAAATAAAAAATTAAGAAAACAATAAAACCCCAAAAAATAAATAAAACCCCAAAAAACCTAAAAAACACTAATACACAAAAAACTATAAAACCATAAAAAGTATAAAAACCCCTAAAACCTTAAAAACCCAAAAAGACCCCATAAAAACCCTAAAATCCAATAAAAATATAAAAACCATCAAAACAATAAAAAAGTTTAAAAACTGTACTAAAACATTTAAACCCCTAAAAATGCAATGGGAACCCTAAAACCCATAAAGAATAGAAAAACCATAAAGACACTAAAACCCCCAAAATCTCTAAAAACCCTAAAAACCCTAAAAAAACATTAGAAAAACATAAATACCTAGATACAAATAAAACATCTAAAAACCTAAAAACTGGTAAGAACCCTAAAAAATCTAAAAACACTAAATTCCCTAAAAACTCTAAAAACATTAAAAAACCCTAAAACCCCATAAAAACCCTAAAACCCCCTAAACACTATAAAAAAATTAGCCCTTAAAAGCAGTAAAATGATCTAAAACCCTTTAATGAACCTACAAAAACTCAAATATACTGCATGAAAACTATAAAACCCCTATAAAACCCTAAAACCTAACAAAATTACAAAAACCCTAAAATATTAAATAAACCCAAAAATCTGATAAAAATATTTAAAAACCCCTATATATACCTACAATCATAAAAACCCATTAAAACCCTCAAAACAAAAGAAAACTGTAAAAAACTAAAAACACTTAAAACCCCCAAAAAAACAAAATTATGCTGGAAACCATAGAAACCCCTAAAAATACCTAAAAAATATCAAAATATATTAAAACTATAAAATGTAATACATCTATAAAAACCCTAAAAACTCTAAAAACCCTTTAAACTCCTAAAAATGTTAAAAAACAATAAAAAACATAAAACCCCTAAAAAAATCAAAAAAACTCTAAAATTAAAAAAAAACCTACACCCCCTTAAATCCCTCCAAACCAATAAAAACCCAAAACCCCCATAAAAATTATTAAATTCCCTAAAATCCCTAATAATGTAAAAAACCCAAAAAACATTAAAAAACTAAGAAAACCGATAAAACCTAAAAATTTTAAAACCCTAAAAAATCATAAAAAATAATAATGAATAGAAAAACCATAAAACCCCGGAAAATCCCTAAGAACACTAAAAACACTAAAAATTAAAAAAATCATAAAAATAAAAAAACATAAAACCCCTAAAACCCTAAAACCCATAAGAAAACCATGAGAACCTAAAAACACTTAAAACCCTAAAAACCTAAAAAACCCTAAAACCCATAAAATCCTAAAACCACTAAAAACTATAAAACTGCATTAAAACTCTAATTTTTTTTTCAAAAACTCTGAAAATATTAAAACACCTAAAAAGTAAAAAAAAACCCAAACCCCAAGAAAACTATAAACACCATAAATATTCTCAAAATCCTGAAAAACCCTAAAAACCCATAAAAATTCTAAAAATTCTCTAAAAATCCATAATAATATAAAAATCAATAAAACCCATAAAATATCGTAATAAAACAATAAAAACCCTAAAATACATAATAACCCTATAAACCTAAAAATGCTAAAAAACCCGAAAACACTAAAAACTCTAAAAACCAAAAAACCTTCAAAAACAATAGGATATCCTAAAAACTGATTAAAAACATAAAACCAACTAAAAATTCTAAAATCATTTTTAACATAATTTTTTTTATAAATAAAAACCTTAAAACTCTAAAAACCATAAAACCCCTACAAACTCAAAAGAAACCCTACAATCCCAGAAAAAAATGAAAACTATAAAACCCCTCGAAAACCTAAAAAACCATAAAACCCATAAAAATCAAAAGACCCTACTCCTTGTTAGGGTAGAGAATGGTCTTGTTGGATGAATGAGGTTCTAGGGGTGGTTATATATAGGGTGTTGATGGTTCTCTTAATGGATTGTTCTGGTAGTGGGAAGGGGAAGGCTATAGGGGCACTCGAGTGGGTAGGGTTTGATTTTATCCTGTTTGAGGTGCGGGAGGGTGAACCTATCTCAATAATGTGTGGATAGATGGATAATTATTATTTGGTGTAGGTATATGGATAGAAATGGTGGGATTTGTAGGCTACATGGGTTCGACTATGAGGGTTGGGTAGTAAGTTAAGGGTAATGTAGATAGAAGGTTGGTGAATTTGGAGGTGCTTAAAGATTGGTGGTTTGGGCTGATGTGGGGGATGCTGTTGGTTTGTGTTCTTTCTGTTTTTTTCTTTTATGTGTGTGTTTTTTTGAGTTATCATGCGTGTTTTCGTGTATGCTATTGATTTTTATTTGGGATATCTGTAGGCCTTAGCGATGTAGTCTCTATATGTTATTGTTGGTTTGGTTCGTGGAGATGATGTGTTTCATTCTGCTAGATTAGGTTGGGGGCTTATATAATTTTCTTAGGTGATGTTGGATACTCAATTATGTTACTATTAGCTCATGTTCACTTGGTGGGTGAGTGGTAATTGGTTTCAAAGTTCGTTGTTACTATACTGATTCAGGTTTGGCTACTTGTTGGGCTCATCTACAATCATTTTTACTTTTCTACCTTGGTGGGTATGTTGTTATACTATCATGTTGTTGGTCGGTACATTCTTACATAGTCGTTTTGCATGAATTCTTCGGTTCCTTGGGGCTTGGATGGGCCTTCAGCCTTCGTTTCATGGGTCAACTATGATTTTATCCTTGAGTGATTCTATTTTTAATTCTTCTTCTCCTTATTTAATACATATTTTTAGCTTTCAAAAAACCATAAAAATATCAAAACACCTAATAATCTTTAAATACATTAAAAAAACTATAAAACCTAAAAAAAATATAAAAAATTAAAAAATTAACAATAATTAAAACCCATAAAAACATAAAAAATGATAAACCCCCAAAAAACCCTAAACCCCCCCCCCAAAAAAAAATCCCTAAAACCACTAATAAATAATAAAAACTCTAAAAGGTCCCTAAATATCCCTAGAAATTTTAAAAAACCTAAATAACCCTTTGAAAAATGTATAAATATAAAAACCCTACCCCCCGCAATAACTAGAATACCCTAAAAACCTAAAACCGTTAAAATCCATAAAAATTGATTACACTCAAAATACATAAAAACCATAAAAATCATAAAAATAATAAAAAATACCTAAAAATTACTAAAATCATATAAAACCATAAAAATTGGGGAAACTATAATAAAACCATTAACAACCAAAAATCACATAAAACCCCTAAAAAAATTACAAAAACCCTTCAACCCCAAAAAGATGCAAAAAACTTGAAAACTCCTAATTTTTTTATAAAACCCTTAAAAACCCAAAAACACCATAAAAACCATTAAAGATCAGTAAAAACACAGAAACCCCGTTAAAACCATAAAAAAGTAAAGAACACTAAAAACCTTAAAAAGATGAAAAAACTCAAAAAACCTTAAAAGCGAAAGGAATATTGATTGAGATATTATAGCTCTCAGGAGCACCATTACCATGGTATATTAGACACTATGTTTTAAAACCAGGTTTCATGCTGGCTTCGACTTCCATGCCTTCATTGACGGGTTCTTCAATGGTCTCATTGAGAAAGGTTTTTGGTCTAGCTGGTTTTAGTTTGTGGCTAGTTTGCAGTCAGTTATTGGGATCACAATTATCATTCATATTCAGTGGTGGATCAATCCACCCTACTAGTTTCATGTTGGTCTTGAATCAATAGTTGGGGACATCTCAGGTTCAGCTAGTTGTTGGTTCATTTGTATCCATTATTCCTTTGGTTTTGGGTGGAGATGGCTAGTTTTGTAGGTTTTCCATTGGTTTTCTGGGGGTTGAGGTTTTCGAGATGCATTTTACTTCATGGTGGTTAATCAATATTTCATTTTCGTAGTGTATTTTATGCTCGTATCAAGTCAAAGGATTCATTCTCCAATGCTCCATTTTTTCCTGTCGGCCAATTTGATGTTCATCAGTTGCTGATAGTGAATTCATTGGCCAAAATCTTCTCAGTTCGATATATATTTTAGCTTGGTGTCGGGACTTGTGGTTGGTGTTCATTTGTGTAACATGGGTTAATGGTTAGAATTTGATGTTGGTGTTGGTTTTGGATTCATCCCCACACAAAAACTTGTGGCATTTTCTTATCTTGTCAGGGGTTCATGGTTTCTGGTTATGTGGATCAATGCATCTCATTTCCTTATCTCGGGGTGGGACTAACAGCTCGTTGTGTATTTTTCAAAGGTGTAAGGTTGATGGAATTCATTATTTTTCCTTCATAAATGGAATTTTCATTGTTTTTTCAATACTTTAGGTTCATCGACCAACCTATTTAGCAGTACACATCTTATAGGTTTTTGGTTTCCCAACTTCCTATTCTGCGGTGGTTCAACATGAGTTCATCAGATTCTATTTTAAACAGGGTTCACAATTGGTGTTCCTCCATTATATTATATATTAGAGATCATGATAAATGGTTCTTCTATTTTCTGGATGAGGGTTCATCGAATTTTGTCACTCCTACTTTCGGTTTACTGGTAGATGGTTTGTATGCTGGTGTTTCCTTGTTCGTCAATTTCTAGCTTTGGTTCGGAAGCTGGTGGGGCTCTTTGGTCTGATTAATTAGTTTTCATATCTTCCTCTAGGGTGGTTGATGATGTGGCTGATCTTATATTTCTAATTATTTGAGAATGGTAGGATGGATATGGGATTCTCTCATGGATGGTTTCCTAACTGGTGTTTTCTACTTCTTCATCAAGCCAGGGTCCTTGATTTCCATAGGTCATTCTGAAGTTTTAGGCTACATTTCGATGGGCGAATTATGTTTTCCATACTCCATTAGAGTTGATTCTTTGTGGTGGGTTTAATTTTTATATTCCTTTATTATGTGTATTGGAGTTGTCCTAGATGGAGAGGGGTGGATTACTTGTTGGGTTTTGATTTGGAGATGTTGGTTCTATGATGTTTCCATACTAATGGATTTGATGGTGTGGTCTGATACTAGTGTTGGGGTGTCTTGAGGGCTCATGGTTATGTGTGAGAGGATTATGGCTGCTAGGTGTTGGATGCTGGGTGTTGGTGTTGTAGATCTTGGGCATTGGGAGGGATGAAGATGTGGAGTAGGTGACTACTGTCATTGTTGTTGGTTGTGGGTCTTGATTCTAGGGTAGGGATGGTGTGCATCATGGAGCTAGTGTACCAGGGTGTTGGTTAATGTCATAGGTACTAAGATATTATGGGAGTGGTGGGATGGTTTTATGATGTTGAATGATGATTTGGGGTGATGTTGATGTTGGAAGATGTTGAGAATGGGTGATGGGAACTACTAGGAGGGAATATAAAAATGGTTGTTTTGGTGAAGGGTATAGGGGTGGATAGTGTCATATAGGATGCACTATAGGTCATTTTTTTGTGGACTAGGTTGGTGTTGGTGGTTGTGAGATGAGGAGGGGGCTATTTTCTGGTTATGTTGGTGTAGTGTGGGGTTATTCTTTGAGGGGGTGTGATGCAGGAGTTGTAAGGATTGGTGTCGATGGATGGTGTTATTGTTTTGGTTCCATAACTAGTGGATGGAAAATTTTTCTAGCTAGGAGGTGTTTGTGATGTTACTATTGATCGGGTTTCTACCAGAGTGTTGGTTCTTATATTGGGTTTTTCAGGTACACATAACATTTTAAGTTGTTATTGGAGTTCAGTGAGCTTCTTCTTGGTGGGGAGTGTTGCTGGTGTGGAGTGGGATACTTCTACATTGGTGAGGTAGTCCTACTAAGGTATGGTATTACATTATAAGATAAGATCTAGGGGTTTAGTGGTGAGATATTGGCTTTTAGTGGGGATGCACAGGAGGGGTTTGCTGGTTTTTTTGTTGTCATTTGGCTATTCTCTTGGCTTTATTGAGGATTTCTTATTGTGCTCTTGATTCCATGCCCATACTAGTTTAAAGTGTTTCCTATTTGGTAGTAGGTAGTTTTGGTTTCTTTTTATGTTTGATAATGCTTTTACATGGACAAGGGTGGTGGAGTGCAGAATGCTGGCTTGGGATGGGTTTCACTTCCTTGTTTTCTATCGTTGTTGGCCTTTGGGCTAGGTGATTAACCATTTGGTTATCCTCTTGTACTTCAATTCCATTTCCCTTTATTATATTCTCATTTTATTTTCCTTACAAAAAACATTAAACCCCCTCCCCTAAAACCCATATAAACCCTAAAAACCAAAAAAAAACCTAAAACCCATAAAAATTCCTAAAATTGTAAAACCCCCTAAAAATAATAAAAAATCCATAAAAATACCCATAAAAATAAAAATCCATTAAAATCCCCAAAATTTGCAAAAACATCAAAAAACTAAAAACACTTGAATCCTAGAAAACTTAAAAATTGCCAAAATGTAAAAAAAAACCCTAAAACCCATTAGTCGCCTAAACCGTTAAAACACTAAAAAACCCCAAAAACTAAAAAAACTCGTAAAAACTCAATAAACCCCTAAAACCAAAAAATACCATAAAAACCCCCATACCCCTAGGAAACCCTAAAATCCCTCAAAATCTATAAAAACCCTAAAAAACTAAAAATGCTAAAAAATCTCAAAATTTACCTTAAAATGTAAAAAACCCTAAAAAATCCCAAAAAATCCTTAAAAATCCCTAAACATGTAAAAAACCAAAAAATACCTAAATATTCCAAATCAAAAATTAATAACCTAAAAACAATTAAAATACATAAAAAATAATAAAAATTCTAAATATCTTAATAAAAATAAAAACATTAAAGCCCTTAAAACCATAAAAACCATTAAAACCATAAAACCCTAAAACACATAAAAACCCTAAAAAATATTTCAAAATATAAAAACATATTTAACCACTAAAAATGTTAAAAAAAATATAAAAAACCTGAAAACCCATAAAAACTCATAAAATCCTAAAAATTCAAAAAACCATAAAATCCCTTAAAACCCTAAAAATCATAAAAATCCCTAAACACCCTCAAAGGATTTTAAAATCCTAAAACATCCCTATAAATAACTAAAAATTTAAAAAAACTCTAAAAATATTGAGAACCACAAAGAGAACCTTAAATCCCTAAAAACACATAAAACCCATAAAAACCAAAATAACAAGCTAAACCCCCCCCCCCAAGAACCAAAAAACCATCAAAATCCCTAAAATCCTAAAAACCATACAAATCCAAAAAAATACCTAAAATACCTAAAATCCATAAAATCGCTAAAAACTCTGAATAACCCTATGAAAACATTAAAAACCTAATAACACTAAAACCCACTAAAAAATAAAAAATGATATAAATGCTAACTGTCCCTAATAACATTAAAAACCATTAAAACCCATAAAACCTCTAAAACCATAAAAAACCTCAAAACCCATAATAACCCTAAAACACCCTAAAACCCCTAAAAACCATTTAAATCAGTAAAAATGTCAAAAACTATATAACCATAAAAACCCTAAAAAATCATAAAAAATCCCTAAATCCTTATTTCATAGTTCCTAAAAACATGTGTTCTAGTTTATGAATCACTACTTCCATGTGGTTTCCATTGGATTTATTCATGGAATCAAAAACATCCAATAGTTCCTCTTCTAAAAGGGAACTACTTTCCAAAGGAATTCATTTGTTAGGTTTTAACTTTAGGATACTTATGAACATGTATTGGTCAAGAGGATGGGAGGTCAGAACCAACATACCCTTTTGGGGGAATTATTGTCTACTCTGGGACTCTCTCTATAATATTAATATATTTTCATGAATCCTTATTAATTCACCAAGTATAACATACTTTTCCCTTTAGTATTTTCAATCAATTATTATCATGTGTGAAATTTAGAATCATCCATATGTATTTGAGGTTCTTCATTGATGGAGATATTTGTATGTATTCGAGGTTCTCCATAAATGGTATCCTATCATAAACTATTTAGAGTTTCCTTTAATAAATGTAATGATGATACTCATGTTTAAGACACTTAGTGGGGAACTATTTAATTTATTGTCTTCTAGTGAGATGATGTTTTGGTTTGATCTTGGGATCCTGCCCATAAAATGGGCTCCATACATATCCTTGTGAATGGTATCAGAACCCAAATAGTTTGATGCCTCTTAATAGGGCACATCATACCTTGTAAGGTCATGCAATAAGGACCTAACCATACAGTTTAATTTCATGTGGTAAGGGCATCTAGGAGAAAGGTTCTTAGTCAAGGTTTGGTGTTGGACATATGTCTATGTATCCCAAAGAAGTTGGAAAGAATATGGGTTTACAAGTAAGATTCGACCATTTTTTGGAATATGACCCAAGGAGAATAGGGTTGATATGAAGTGTTGGGATAGAACCTCAGGGAGGTTTCCAACATATCCCGATGAGAATCAAAGCCCACGTAGTTTGATAAATCTCATAGGAGAGTGAAGTCATTTGAGAAAAACGAGTTTGGGCTTACTTCCTGAAAAGGATTCCTTAATAATATATAGATTTAATTTGGGGATTATTACTAAGGAGGATTCCCATAATATAGGAATTAAGGTTGGATTCTTGAAATGTATATCCAAAGAGTTTGGGCCCTGATAAGGCTTCCTAAATATCCTAAAAATGGTGGGAATTAGAGTTCTTATATTTCATTAAATATGGGTCTTATGTATGGAAACTTCCCATTTAAGGGGACTCGATTGGGTGAATCCTTTTGAAAGGGTACCCTTTTTAGGTCGGGCCTTCAAGTAGGTTTCCAAAGTATCCTAGTTTGAAAATGAATCAACATTCTCATAGTTCAATAATCCTTGTGTAAATGTTATGAACATGAAAAATCTCTAAGCCCATGTCAGACATGCTCAATTTGAAAATCAAGTGGATGTCAAAGATTCAACAAAGGCACTCACACTTTTCCTCCTCTGTTGGTGGAAGAGGGCTCACCTATGGCGATCAGAGTGGATGAGGGAAAGGCGACCGTGGAAGAGGGAGAGGTGATGAACCTTCCCTCTCCTAAATTTACAATGGACACAGGTCCAATGAAAGGAAGGAGTGAAGGTGAAGAAATTAGAGAAGAGCAAGACTAAAACCTCCTACTTGAAAAGTTAGGGGCTTACATTAGGATGGATTCCCTCAGAATTCGTCCTGGTTGGGGAGGGAGACTTTTTCTTTAATTAAATGGAAAATAATGTGTGAACTATACCTTCCCTACTAGAAACATGAGTTTATGGGTCGTAGAGATGAGAAGGGGAGGTCAGAACCCAAACCCCAATCCTCCAAATTCGGAAGTCCAGAACACTGTTCTTGGGAGAAAGGTCCATTTGATTTTGGATATGAAAACACATAAACACTCCATGAATCCTAACCCCATTGTGAAAAAAATTCAGGAAACCTATGACTATAGATATAAAACCCCAAATTGGAGGCAGGTTGATGTGCCTTTCCCACTGGTTTGATATGTCATGATGTTTTGGTGAAGGTCTCAACAAAATCCTTTTCAGACAAGGGAGACAATGAAGAAGAATCCTTTACAAGAATGGGTTTAAATAGGGATTAATGGATTGTAGACTAAAGAGAGTAGGTGAATAAAAGAATAGAACCTAAGTAGGCACCAACACGAAAGTATGGGCACACAAGTAGGCTTGGGAAACCTGATGTTCACTTGACTAAAAAACAACCGGGATGTTAATATTTGAGCTATACATGACTCCATACTTCAAAAATATTCTCATGTATTCCCAGAAGTGGGGAACTCAAGTTCATATAAGAGGAATAGGTGGCACATAAGTGTTTCTAATTTAGGGAGGTTGGCTGCTTTAGGCGCGCAAGTGTTATGAATTTCAAACACTAAAAGGACTTAAGGGATATGATCCCTTTTCAATTCCTCCACTTTAGGTGTTAAAGAACTACCTCAATTGTTTCATAAGACTTGGGAGAAGCACTATGGAGACCAGAGCAGTAAATTAGCATTAGGGAAATTTTTCGGTTCAAATGAAGTCCATTAAAGGTCTATTTATCGAAACAAATAATACCCTAGGTGAAAGGATATTGGGAGGGAAAGTGACTTGCACTCCAGATATGTGGTGCACAAGTACATTCACGGAAACAATGTTTTTTTTAAACAAGGGTGCCACTTTGGGGATGTAGAAAAAATAATTTCTTCATTCAGCTCCAGCATGGTGGCACGTAGGTGTTTGTGTGCCGGTAACTTGGGCACCTGTTTGGGGATTTATCCAAAATAATGGCTCTATACTGCGGGGGTTTCTCCCCCACACCCCGGCTTGGGATCACTACCGGATGCAGTCTCAGCCCTACAGACTCGTGCCTTCGCTACCATCACTGAACCCCATGAAAAGTGAAGAGTCTCACTGCAACATTTTCGAGCCCAGTTGAGTGCATTTTCAGAAAAGTGCAAGGAACACATTTCATGGTGTCTATAACCCCTCCAAAAAACCCTAAAATGAATAAATCTCTCAAAACCATCAAAACCCAAAAAAACAAAAAAAAACCCAAAATCCAAAAAAATGCTAAAAACTCTCAAAATGCACAAACCTCTTTAAAAACAATAAAAATAACTAAAAATTAATAAAAACATAAAACACCATAAAACCCTAATAAAACATAAAAACACCTTAAAAACCAAAAATCCGTAAAAATTCTAAAAACCTTAAACAACCCCCAAAAAAACCAAAACCCCAAAAAATCCATAAAAACCCTTAAAACCCATAAAAACATTAAATACCCAATAAATACTCTAAATACCCAACCCGAAAAATATTTAAAAATTAAAAACAACCATTAAATCCCTAAAAACTCAAAAAACCCTAAAAACTAAAAAAACCCTAAAAACTAAAAAATAATAAGAAACCTAAAAAACCTAAAATCCTAAAAAATATAAAAAATCCCTAAACCCCTAAAAATAATAAAAATACAAAAAAACAAAAACCCCCAAAAATATTAAAAAACTCAAAAAATTTGAAAAACTCTAAGAAATCTCTAAAAATCTACAAACACTTAGAACCCCCAAAAAACCTAAAGAACACTAAAAACCATAAAAATTAAAAACATAAACCCCATAAAACCATAAAATCCCAAAAAACACTTAATAACCATAAAACCCACTAAAAATAATTTAAACCCCTAAAACCATCTAAAAACTATAAAATCCCTTAAAACTCTAAAAAATAAAAAAAAACTAAAAACATAAAAAAAACCTTAAAAACCCTCACAATATCTAAAAACCACTAAAGACAGAGAAAAATAAAAACCCCTAAAATCCCTAAGTACCCTAAAAACCATAAAACCCCTAAAACCCATAAAGACATAAAAACCCAGAAAAAAACCTAAAAACCCCATTAAAAACTCCAAAACCATTTAAACCCATAAAAACGATAAAAAAATATAAAAATATTAAAACCCTAAAAATTAAAAAAAAAAGACAACTAAAAACCCCAAAACCCATAAAAACCTTAAAAAACCTTAAGAATCCCTAAAAACATCAAAGTCCCTAAAAAACCTAAAAACCCTTAAAAATCATGAAAACACCTAAAAGCATAAAAAAATAAAAAAAAACCCTAAAAACACTAAGAAAACCTTAAAACCCTAAAACATTGAAAACCCTTAAAACCTAAAAATTGATATAAACCCCTTAAAAATCCCCAAAAAACCCTAAAAACACCTCAAAATTCTTGAAATCACTAAAATACCATAAAAATCATAAAAATCCTTAAAAAGACCTATAAATTTGTTCGTCCCTAGAACCAAGAAAAAACATTAAGAAAACCTAAAATACCTAAAAACCCATAAAACCCTTAAAAACATAAAAAAGATAAAAACTCTAAAAACCATAGAAAACCCTTAAACCCATAATAACCATAAATCCTATAAAAACCATAAAACCATAAAATCCAATAAAGACCCTAAAAACCATTAAAACTCTAAAAACCCTTTAAACCCCTAAAAAATAAAAAATACTAAAAAACACTTAAAACTCGAAAAACTAAAGAAAAAAACCCCTAAAAGCCCCCCAAAAACCATAAACAACTAAAACCTAAAACCCCTCAAAATCCATAAAACCACTAAAAACCATAAAATTCTTATAAAACTATAAGGGTCACTAAATCTTTAAAACCCCATAAAACCATAAAAAGCCTCAATAACATAAAATCCCCAAAAAATAAAAAACACCAAAAACAAAAAACCTCTTAAAACCCAAAAAAAACCATAATAACCCAAAAAACCCTTAGATCCCTATAAAAATCCATATACCCTAAAAATATACTAAAAAATCAAAGAACCCTTTAAACCCCTAAAAACATAAAAAAAACTGAAATCCTAAATACTCCAAAGAACCCTAAAACCCCAAAACCATTTAAAATATAAAACCCTAAAAATACAAAACCACTATAAAAATAATAATAATTATCTTTTAAGTGATTTGATAGTGTGTTCATATTGCGTTGTGGATGGTATGGGGATTTTTTTATTTACGGTGCTGTTGGTAGGTTGTTATTTTGCTTGGTGGTCTATGATGGTGCTGGGATGGGGTAGGCTATAGGGGTGTTGGAGTGGTGTTGGATGGATTTTTTTTGAGGTGAAGAAGGGTTGACGTGTATCAGGCTGGTGTGGATGGAGGGTTGGGATGTGTTTAATATAGGTTTTTAGTTGGAAGGGTTGGGTTATACAGGATGTAGAGGATCAACTAGGAGGGTTGGGTTGCTAGTTGTAGGTGATGTGGATGGGAGGCTGGTGCATGCATAGGTTCCTACGGCTCTAGGGTGTGGTTTAGTGTGGGGGAATGCTGGTGGTTTTTGATGTTGGTGTTTTTTTTCCTGCATGTGTGTGGTTATAGGAGAGTATATGTGTGTGTGTGTGTTATTTTTTCTTCTTTGGGATATCTTGAGGCGTTGGTTTTGTGGCATCTCATTGTGATTGTCAGTTCGATTCTTATAGATTTTGTGTTTCCTTCTACTGGATGGGGGGGGATCCTCTAATTTCTCATGTGTTTTCAGTTATTGGTTTATGTTCTTGTTGGTTCTTGTGAACTCGGTGGGCCATTGTCTACACTTCTTGTAGTGTTTGTTTCATATAGATTATTTTGGGTTCGGCTACTTGCTGGAATTGTGTGTTTCTATTTTTTCGTTGCTTCTTTGGTGGGTGTGTTGATGCACTGTCAATGTGATGATGCGTACTTGGTCACATGGTAATTTTGGGTGACACCCATGGTGACTTGGTGCTTGGTTGGTTCTTGATCCTCAATTTCTTGAGTAAACCGTTGTTTTATCCTTGAGTGATTCTAATTTTTTATCATCTTCTCATTATTTTATGTATATGTTTAGGTTAAAAAACCATAAAAATCTTAAAAAAATCCATAAATTTTCCTAAAATCGTAAAAAACCCTAAAAACATGAAAACTCTATGAAATTTTTAAAAAAATAAAAATAAAAATAACCCCTAAAAACAAAAAAAAATCGTAAAAATCCTAAAAATCCTTAAAATAATAAAAAACCTTGAAAAAACCTAAAGAAATCCTAAAAAACCAAAAAACACATAAAATCCATAAAAACCTAAAATATGGTAAAAAATTATAAACAATCCTAAGACCCCTAAATTCCCTCAAAATCCCTAAAACCATAAAACTCCATAAAAATACTAAAAATATCTAAAAATCCAAAAAATGTAAAAAAACCCAAAAAGGACCTAAAACCCTAAATCACCCAAAAATCCAAAAAAACCCATAAAAACTTAAAAACACAACCCCCCCCCCAAAAAAAATTCCCTATAAACACTAAAAACCCTAAAAAACCTAAAAACAAAAAATAACCCTAAAACCCCTATGGTCCATTGATTGATCTCTGATAGCTCTTGGGAGCCCCATGCCCCCGGTGAGTTCACTTCCGTGTTTAGGAACCCGATTTATTGGTGGATTCACCTTGCTTGAAATTTTTGAATGGTCCTTCGATTTTCACTTTGATGTTGGTTTTTGGTAAACATGGTTTTGGTCCCTGGCTGTTTTGTGGTCAGTGGTGGGGCTCATTGGTTTCCTTCATTATCACTGGTGGATCTGTTGGCACTCTTTATTTCATGATGGTTTTGGCTCATTGGTCAGGGTTATCACTAGTTCAGCTAGATGTTGGTTCTTTGGATTCTACCCTTACTTTTTTTGGGGTCGTGGCTGATTTTTCAGGTAAATTGTTGCATTTATGGGGGTTTTGGTTTTTCGGATGTGTTCTCTATACTGATGGGTTTTCATGAGTGTTTGGGAATAGTAGGTTTTGTGCCCGGTTCGAAGGATTTTTTTGGCTTTGTGTGGGCCTTTATGACCTATGTTCCTATGTTCCTAGGTTCAAATTTTTCATATGAGGATGGTTTTTGAATTGGGTTCTTCACCACGCTAGAGCATGTTATAGGTTTCTATCCAATTAGGGGTTCATTGTTTGAGGTTGTGTGGGTCGAGGAATCTTGATTTTTTATCATGGCGGGTGGTACTTCCATCCTATTATGTCTTCTTCAGTGATGTTAGGTTGATGAAAATAATTTGTGTTCCTTAATCAATGACATTAATAATGTTTCATCAGGAATCGTGTTATTCAACAGTCCTATTTAGCAGTCCTCATCGCTCGAGTTGATAATTTCTCAACTTCCCATTATGTGGTTGTTCCATGTGAGTTCACCAGATTATGTTTGACATTGGATTCATTATCATTGTTACTTATTCATATTATCTACTAGAGAATGACATTACTGGTACTTTGGTTTTCTGGTTGAGGGTTCATCAGCTGGAATCACTCCTTTTTTTAGATTGCAGGTTTATGGCCCTTTGGATAGTGTTTCCCAGTTTATCGATTTCATGATTTGGTTAAGAGTCCAGGAACACTCATTAGTCTATTTGATTGGTTTTTTATCTTCTTATTGGTTGGTTGATTAATTGGATGATCTGATCAATATACTAATTTAAAAATAGTGAAACTTGGGGGGGGTTGTCTTTGTGGGTTTTCAGTCTTGTGTTATTTATAGCTTCCACATGAGGGGGTCCTTGGTTTTCATGGTTTCTTATAGAGTTATTGGTTTTATTCTGGTAGGTGTTGTCTGGTGGCCTTATTTTAGTGGAGGGTATCCTTTTTGGTGGGGTGTTAGTTTCTATTGGTTTCTTGTGTTGGTTGGAGATATCTTATATGGAGAGGTATGGAATGATTTATAGTAGTTGGGTTGGAGATTCTGGTGCAATGGGTTGTATCTAATAGTTGTTTTTATGGCATGGTCTGATACTAGTGTTGGGGTTGCTTATGGCTTATTGATTGTAAGGGAGAAGAATATGGATAATGGGAGTTCAAATTTGAGTGTTTTTATTACGCATCTTGGGTATTATGATCGATTCCAGTGTGAAGTGGGAGACTATTATTTCTTGTTTCTGGGATTGGCTCCTAATGCTACTTTAGGGTTTGTGTACTGTTTGGAGTTGGTGCAGTGGTGTGCTTGGTAATGTCATGGGTTCTAGGAGATGATTCATATACTAGGAGTTTTCAAGATGGTGAGTGAAGATTTTGGGTGATCGATCCACTGGGATATGTTTCTTGTGTTGAGAATCCAAAAATTGAGAATACAAAACTGTTGCGCACAAATAATTCACTCTCAACTCCTCCTATCTCCATACCAAGAACAAGAAGTGAATGATTGGTTTATACAAGACAAAAGAATGAGTGATCATGAATTAAAAATGTATGTCAATCAACTAATCACACTATCACATAGAGATTGGGGGTGTTGCTAAAAGATCATAGGAGCAGCTGTGGATCACCGCTAGAGGAATTCTGTCCTTGGATCCTCACAACACAATAAAGGTAATTTTAAATAGTCTTTTCAAAAGAATAGCATCAAAAATTGAATAAAATTCTTAATACTTGGTATTTATTACTCTCCAATATTATATAACTAAATTATAAATTTTATGTGAAGGATCCTCTCTATTGAATTTGGAAAATGATTATTTAAATAAACTTTAATATGTCACCCACCCATGCATGCTTCCACTGTTCCTAGAACAATCAAGTGGTATCAATGTAGTCATGTTTAATTTTATAATTATTTATTTGATTTTTGATCTATATGAAATTTTGCATATATTTCCATTTCATGTTATTCATTATTTAATTATATTTGAATTAAATTCTTATCGACATATTAATCATGTTTGTTCTATGTTTCTTTTTTTAATAGATTAAGAACAAATGAAAAACAAATAAGGATTCCATTGGGAAGTTCCAAATCTTTGGATGATAAACATGGGCTACATGACGTGTGGCCGAAGCTCATGTAATATACGCATGTGCATTGTATCAAGATAGATTATGAAATTAAATACACAGGGTGATTTTATTTCACATTGTATGTTGATCGGGCCAACATTGCATATCGTAAGCTAATGGAGGGTGTGTATCTAGAATGTAAATATTGTGTAGTCTAGTCAAGTGAACATGCCAAATCCCGAAGAGTGTTACTTGGATATATGAAAACCTTGTTAAATATTTTGTAGCTACATGTACACGTCGTGTAGTCTCCTATTGATTGAAAGAATTAAAATTACATTAAATTTGAAAATTATAGCATTAAAACTTTATTTAATTTACCGACACACCATTGCATATTTGACAATTTAATAATGGTTTTAAATAATTTTAAATTCTCAATTAATTTATTATAACTAATATGTCATTATTGGATCTGGATTTTATATTCCATGAATTCCATTAATGATGGGTATCTCCAAATAAGATCTGATGATCATTAAAATGAAAGTGAATTAATTAATTAATGAAAGAACATTTATTTTAAATATTAAAATAATGAATAATGAAATGAATTCTATCCAGATAATTTTTTGTATTAATTTCATGTATGACTGTTCATGAGCTTGAACAATACCTATGTATGTGTATTATGTTTCAATTTAATTAATTTAATGAGTTTTCAATTATTTAATATTAAATTAAATGATATACTGTGAGTCATCCATCCATCCATTACTATCTAGAACATTTGTGTCCAAATATATTTATATAATTCCCTTTAACAAATACTTTAGTTCACCCACCTATGTTTGTGTAAAAAATATTTTTAATTAATAGAGAATCCCAAGGCATGTGGAGTAAGTTTATGTTGGAACAATAATAATGCCAACCTTGGTGATACATAGGTGGGTAGGTGGAATGTTGTAACTCAAGCCAAGACTGGTAATATGAGTTATTTCCCATATAAAAGAGTTTAATTAAATATCTACTCGTTAAATCAGCCATTACATAACTCTCATGAATGATCCATTTAAATATTTATTTATATATTCCTATGAAATTATTTATTTTATGAATTTGAGGCCATGATCACATAAATAAATTAATTAATGAGAAAATATAGAAATTAAATAAATGAATTATGTGTAAATATTTTATCCAACATGGTTAATTAATTAAGTAACATTGAATTAATATTAAGAAGGAAAGTAAATAATAAATCAAGATAAAATGTATGCATAATAAATTAAAACCCATCAATAAAATATTTAGTCAGAGTAAGAATTTTTTTACATGATGTATAAGGAACCATAGAACTATGTGTACTACATATCCAAATTCGAGAAACATAATTTTATAAAGGAGTTACAATGAGTGTTTTGGGTTGACTTAACCAAAATTTTATTGAGTTTAACAGTAAAAGAATGTTCAATTCAAATTTAGAAGCAAGTGATGAGGAAATCCTTGTCATGATTTCTAGATAGGGGAATCCACTTAATGGACCAAGGATATGCAAGTCTGTAGTTGTTAAGACCACTTACCAAATCACTTTATTATATTTTTCATGGCCAACATATGTATCATTAAGAAAATTAAATGGGGATTCTATCATGTAGTAACTTACAGAAGAGTTTTTGATACCTTCAGGTTGTGGTATGTCAAGAATTAAAATCTTACATGCTAGTATCCTCAATACCAAATCCACCAACTAAATAGGAGAGTGATGAAGAGTTCCTTGTCTATTAAAAACATTTTAGCAATGTCTTCGATGTTCAATTTTTTATTCTTTCCTCAAGGTATAAATAACTAATGAAGTCTTATGAAAACATGGATGTGTAAATAATGATTGAAAACCTATATGGTCTTTATCGGGAGTGATACATATAAGAAAAATTTGCGATTTCCATGGTTCTCTTTCAGATAAAGCTTGGATAGGGTTCCCTAGATGAGCCTTACATAGTAATTCTCATTTGAAACATTGAATGATTAGAGGTTCTGGGATATAAACTCTCGGAAGAACTTGGCACTGACCTCATTATAGCCTCACTCCCTTAGGGTTTCTTTATCCTTTTTGTGAATTTAAATATGAAAAATATTGATAATTCCCCTACAAGATATTCTTACTCCTCTTATCCAAGTAAATAAGGATTGAAAGTGTGAAAAAACATTATTAATTATGGTGAAAAAATGATAATGGATGGTAAATATCATTAAGAGAAAATATTTTTCATGCCCTTCTATGGAGAGGAATATTAAGGGGAAAGAAAGGGAATATGATGATGTCTGTTTTGCATGTGGAAATATGGGACACTAGATGAAAAAATTAACCTTTCCAAAGAAGAAAAGAGAAGTGTTAGGATTGTTTTTTATCAAGTTAAAGGTAAATATTTCCACAAATTATGTATTAGATATATCTTGTGCTGCTAACACATGTATTCAAATATAGGAACAAAGTAGATTCGAAAAGATTGATCAAAGAGAGGTTGATTTTTGAGCTACCAAAAGAGATAAACATGTGGTTCTATCTATTGGATACTACCAACTCATGTTGGAAACTGTTATGATCTTGATTTTAAAGGGTTTTTATTATGTGCCTTTAATTTCGAAAAATATTATTTTTATATCTATACATTATATGAATGGATTTATTTTCAAATTTGGGAATAAATGTTTCTTATTTTACAAATATATCATTTTTATTGTAAGTAACATTTAAATAATGTCCATTATGTGTCGGATTACACAAACCAAATATTGGAAATCGATCACAAAGTAACTTCAATGACTTGTACCAAACCCAACTTTGGCATCACTGGCTCAATCATGTAAATGAAAAGTGCTTGAATAAATTACATCTAGGGGGATATTTATATTCTTTTAAACTATAACCACTTGGTTTATGTCACATATGTTTACATGGGATAATGAATAAACTCATATTTAGGGGTAATGGTGAAAGGGATAAAGAAATTCTTGAATTATTTCATACTAATGTGTGTTGACCATTTTCTATTGATGTAATGGATGGGTACTCATACATCATAACTTTTACTAATGAATTTAGTAGATATGGATATGTCTACTTAATGAGGTATAAGTTGGACTATTTTTATAAATTCAAGGAATTAAAGAATGAAATCAAGAACCATCTTGGTAATAATATTAAGAAACATCACTCAAAACAAGGAGGAGAATTTCCTTATCAAGACTTCATTGATTATTTACAATAATTTTCGATTTTATATCTACTCATTCCTCTTTATATGCCTCAGTGGAATAGTGTAAGAGAAAGGAGGAATCGTACCTTAATAGACATAGTGAGATCAATGACGAGTCATGAAAGTCTTCCATTATCCTTTTGGGGATACATTTTATAGACAACAACATATTTACTAAACCAAGTGTCAACTAAAGCAACAAACGATATACCATACCAATTGTGGTATGGAAAGAAACTTGTGTGGTATTACATAAAAGTGTAGTGTTTCGAAGCATTTGTTAGGTCCTCTTTAGGTAACAAGATTTTACTCCAAGGTACAAATTATATCTTTATAGGATATAACAAATAAAGAAAGGGATACTACCTATATTATTCATTAGAAAAAAGGGTTCTCATTGATAGGATTCACACATTTCTTGAGGTTGATCTAAACAATAAAAGAGATAGTGGGAGCAAGATATACATAAATGAAGTCCAGGATCAAGATACACAAGAATTAGCATAAGAACAAATTCCAGAAAGCCTTGTGGTAGAATAAATTGTTCCAGAGACATAATTATAATATATGAGTACAATATAGGTCAGAGAACCAAAACAGTACGGATTTCTAGTCACTCAATATGGAAACTCACTATTAGTTTATAATAATGATCCTCTTACCAACAAGGAATCAGTAAGTGGCGCAAATGTTGCCAAGTTGGAATAATCAATTAATTATAAAACATATTCCATGCACCAAAACAATACATAGATTTTGGTATACTCTCTATTATATGTAAATCATTTTGGTTGAAAATAAGTATTCATGAAGAAAATAGACATAGAAGGGAATTTCAGTACCTATAAACCATGGATGAATGAAAAATGTTTTAAACAGTGTCAAAGTATTGACTCATGAGAAACCTTTTCACCAGTTTTAATGCTGAAATCCATCAAAAATTTACTATCCAATGCAACATTCCATGATTATGATATTTATAAAATGGAAAACAGAACAGCCTTCCTTAATAGGAACCTTGAGGAAGATGTCTACATGAAATAATCCAAAGGGTTTGTGACTCCAAAGAATTCCATCAATGTATGAAAGACACAAATATCTATTTATGGATTAAATAAAGAATAAATGATATGGAACAATCATTTGTATGAGGACATAATAGAATTTGGTTTTATAAAGAACGAATGTAATTCATGTGATTATAAATGGTTTAGTGGGAGTTTATTCATTTTCTTAATAGTATATGTTTATGATATATTACTCATTAAAAATCAAATACTGGTCTTACAGTCTGTTAATGTGTGGTTGAATAAATTCTTCTCTATAAAGGACATGTGTTAGGTAGCATATATTTATGGTATTATGATCCATCATGATAGATCCAAGAGGTTTCTCGGCCTATGTCAAATTAAATAAATTGAAAATATACTAAAGTGATTCAGTATGGAACAATCCAAGAGAGTATTTCTTCCATCATCACATTCTATTCATCATTCAATGAAAATGTGTCCTCATACACATAAAGAAAGAAAAATAATCAAAATGATTCCATATACATCGATGATTTGGCTAGTCATGTATTCTATGCTATGTACTAGGATAGATGTTTCCTACACATTAAATGCAGTAGGAAGATATCAATATGATCAAGGTGACCTCCATTTGATGGTAGTCAAGGTAATCCTTAAGTGTATAAGGAATACTAATGATATGTTACTATTTTATGGTGGAGATAATAAACTAGTCATTAGAGGGTATTCATATGCTAGTTTCAAAACTAATCAAGAAGACAAGAAGTCAAAAATATGATACATATTCACCTTGATTGAAGGTGGCGTGATATGGAAGAACTCAAAGAAGTCTATGGTTGCATATTCTATAACAGAGCCTAAGTATATTGGGGCATCTATGGAAGATAAAGAATAAAAATAATGTGTAACTTTATCTATGATTTTGATGTGATATATTGTATTAAATATCTTATCACACTCTATTGTGATAATACTACAATGACATATCTTGAAAAAGATCTAACGTTACATTAGTAGACGAAGCACATACTTCAGAAGTACCATCTCTTGAGGTGTTTTTCTCATATTGTTGAAGTTTTGTTGATAAGTATTTCCAAGGAAGATAATGTGTCAGACCCATTGACTAAAGCCTTGACATGGCAGAAACATGACTATCATGTGAGGTCTAGAGAACTAAATGTCGTAGGAAGATGGCTCATTTATAAGAGGGAGTTTTTTTGGAGTGCGTGTCCTAGGAAAAACTATTTTTACATTCATAACATGTATATTTTATTTATTGAATATTAATGAATCTTCTTATTACATATTTTTTATTGTTCTTCATGACTATAATTTAATAATGTCATATAGTATTTGTTGCATTGATATGGTCATAGCTTCTCCATTCTTTAATGATAGTATCGATGAGATATGATGATATTCTAAACCAATGTTATTTTATTGGATAATGTACTATGATGGGAAAATAGTACATAGACTGTCAGCTATGATTACATGTAAGAATATGAGGCTTCTTCTCATAAAGTTCATACATGGTAATCTTCAAGATTTGATATTATGAGAAAAGAACCATCAGTAATAATTCTGCATATTTTGGTGTCATCAAAGATTTATCTCTACAAGCATGTGTGATGATCCATAGAATTTAATATTACTATTAATATATGTTATAACTCACGTATTTAGATGTATTGCATAAACCATGGGGATAATAGTTCATGGTAAAGTTGGATACATTGGGTGCATCACAAGTGACATGTCATTAATGAATAATTAGAGGAAGGATTTCTTTCTTCTTTCTTAATAAAAATGGTATCTTGACCCTTTGATTAGAATATTATCATCACACTAAATTCCATTTCCATGCAGTAATGACGTGTTTGTTTTAGATAGTCAAATAAAGACATATCAAGAATATTGGTTGGTGACACAGATGTGATACCTAATTGGTGATATATTGTGAAAAATGGATTATATTACATAGTGATCATTCATATGTGGTTAACGGAATTGTGGAATTATGTTCTTTCTATTGGGTTCCTTGATCTGTTGCTAGATAGTAATCTTGGACTTTAGGGAATCTCAAATAATTCCAATGAGAAATAATCATAGAGGGTCACTTAGTAAGTGTTTCCATTGATCTCGATTAAATTATATTTGAGTTTTCTTAATGGATTACATTTTATTCTCATTCTTGAGGAATAATTGTATTCGTGTTTTATTGATCACATAAATTAAATATATATTTATTCACAGTATAGTGAATAAATTATTTCCTTAATTATAGAATATTATAATAAATTTTTATTCATTAGAATGGGAATAATATATTATTTATGGATATAATATTTATTCAGTTATTGAATAAATGATAGGGGAGTTCAAATAGACCAATATTAAGGCTAGTGAGAAATATTAATTAAGAGGACTGTTACATAATATATTTTTTTGGGAAAGTTAGAAAATGCTATAAAATAATAATAATATAATTTTTATTATATGTCATGTGGTTTATTAAAGATAATAAATGTTATTTAATAAATGGTATACAATTAAATAATATGTTAAATTAAATCCTTACTCTATAAGTAGATGGGTGTGTCTATTGTGTAGATAATCCGAAAATAGAAAAAAGAGAATTATTGGTTGCAATGATTTGACTCATAACTCATCCTTATCACTCCCTCTAAAGAATGATATTTGAAAGAGACATTTCATCAATAATGCAGAATGAGCGATCAAGAATGAACAACACAAGACATTTGACTCACCGTGCTAGAACCTATAAATTGAGTGGTGTTGGTCGATGAACATAAGATAATGTGTGGATCACCACTAGAGGGATTCAATCATTTCATCCTCATAGTGCAATAAAATTTATCTGAAAGAGTATTTCTGGAGGATCAAAATTCATTAATGAAGAAAGTTTTTATTCTCAAGTATTTATTCCTTCAAATATGAAATAAGTTAATTATAAATTTGATGTGAAAGATACTCTCTATTGGTTTTCAGAAATAATTACTAACAGAAATTTTAATATATCCCCCACCTACAAATGCATATGTTGCTCCTATAAGCATCAGTAAAGGGGTTTTGGGAGCTTGTTTAGGGACTGTTTTCTAGTGAATGGGATGTTGGATGGTTCTTTTGGTGTTGTGCGGGCTATTTCTTTGATGGTTTGTGTTTTACGAGAGGGGAACGAGTAGGTTCTTGTGAATGGTGTTGTTGGTTTGGGTCCATTACTTGTGTATGGATGCTATTATTGGATTGTAGGTTTTAGTGTTGTTTCTGTTAAGTGGGTTACTACTAGAGTGATAGTTATTTTAGGGGTTTTCAAACTACTACAATATAGCACATTAACATTATTAGAAATGGAAATTATCAATGCTAGAAAAGTGATTACTACATGAGTTAGATTAAAAGACCTGGTCTTTTATCTATGCAAAATAAGTATTGATAAAGGGGTCCTTTATCGGCACTAAAAAAATCATAGATTAAAGACCCATTTATCATTACTTTTTTATCACCACTAAAGGTCCCATTTATCAGTGCTTAAAAATGATAATAAAGAGTTTTATCAGTGCTTATAGATTCCCTGATAAAGTGTACCTTTATAAGTATTTTTAAAAGTTCTAAAGTGTGTCCTTTATTAGCACTCTTAAAAGAACTGATAAATCTGTCATTTATCAGTGCTTTTAAAAGTGATGATAATGGGCCATACTATATTGTTTTGCAACAGAACAATATATCACCAGTTTAGTGTGCTATAATAGCAAACTGGAGAACCAGAAACACAATTGATATCAGCAAAAATAGTCCCAATATATAATTTAAATTAAATGAAATTTACCACACAAATACAAGAAAAAACACTATATTATACACATTTCAATGATTAGTTCATATAATTACATAAAAAAATTGTTCCAAACATTCAAAAAAATTAATGTTCCACTGTATTTTAATATTGACCCAGAATAATGTTATTTTCGAACAAAAAAACCCTACTTGAGAAAAGGAATATACCTATATAAGAGAACAATTATTATGTTAGTAATAATATAATTAAATAAATTAAGAGAAAGTGTTTATTGAAATAAAATTGATGTCAATTTTATATAAAATGATTTATATAGAGTCATATAGGTCACACTATGAATCAAATTGAGGTGTATATGATTCCAAAAAATCTCAAATGACTTGTGGATCGTTTTCCTAAAGTATCAAAACATCATGGATGCATTTTCTTGGTTTTATGTACATTAGTTTCCATTTTTACTAAAATGTAATTTTAAACTAGAAATAATCACTTTTGACTCATTATGATCACATCATGTATTGTATGGATGTTAAACATATTCTTATACATAAAAAATGACTTATTAATCATTTTCATTAATTATCAAGAAAATCTGAGCATGTATGATCAGTTTTCAATGAGTGACACCTTTTTAACTAAAATGTGAAATTTAATCTAATAACGACCACATTATGTCATACCACGAACTACAGGTTTTGGATTGAGGTTTGGATAATTCTTACATATTTAAAATGACTTATTTATTATTTTCATAATGTATCAAAACAATCTGAATAAGTTTGCTCTATTTTGAGTAAGTCAGTTGTCCATTTTACTAAAATTAATGTCAATTTTAAATTAAAATATGAACTTTGATTCATACAGGTCACACCCTGGGTCAAACTGTGGTTAATTGGATTCATACATTTCTCAAATGACTTTTTTATTGTTTTCCTACATTATCAAAACAATCTGAATTCATTTTATTGGTTTTGAGAATGCTAGTTTTCTTTATTACTAAAATGTCGTTTAAAACTGGAAACCTGATCTTTTGACTCATTTTGATCAAATTGTGTATTATTTTGATGTAATAGTAATTCCTACACATTAAAAATTATTTATGGATAATTTTCCTCAATTATCATGAAAATTAGAGCGTGTTTTATTGGTTTTTAGTGAGTGAAACGTTTTGAACTAAAATTTCCATTTTAAACTGATAACGAAGAATTTCAGTCATACTGGGAACATAATTTATCATATTGAGGTGAGGATGATCCCCACAAATCATAAATGACTTATGGATCATTTTTATAATGTATTAAAAAAACCTTATCTATTTTATCGGTTTTGATTAGGTAAGTTTCCCATTTTACTAAAATTGATGTCAATTTTATATAAACATATGTACTTTGAATCCCACTAGTCACAATGTTGGTTGCATCGAGGTGTTTCTGATTCCCAAACATCTCAAATGACTTATGGGTCATTTTTCTAATGTATAAAAACAATCCCAATGAATTTTATTAGTTTTGTGTCTGTCAGTTGTCTTTTTTTACTAAAATGTCATTTTAAAAAACAAACATACACTTTTGATTCATTCTGATCACATCATGTATCAGTTTGACGTGAAACTAATTTATAAATATAAAAAATGAATTATGAATCATTTCTATAAATTATCAATAAAATTTTAGTGCTTTTGATTAGTTTTCAGTTAGGGAAATTTTTTGAACTAAAATTTCAATTTCAATCTAATAATGGACACTTTTCGTAATACCGGGACATAATGTATCATATTGAGGTGCATAAAATCCATAGACATAAAAAATTACTTATGGATCATTTTCATAAATTATCAAAACAATCCAAATGCATTTTCCGTGTTTTGAGTACATCAGTTATCCATTTTACGAAAATTGGTTCCAATTTTAAATAAAAGTACACACTTTGAGTCATACCAGTCACACCACGGGTCATATTGAGGTTTGGATGATTCCTACACATCTAAAATTATTTATATATTATTTTAATAAAGTATCAAAACAATTTTAATGTATTTTATTAGTTTTTATTAGGTATGTTGTCTTTTTTACTAAAATGTCATTTTATATGAGAAACAAGTACTATAACTCATTTTGATGACATTTTGTATCAGTTTGATGTGAAACTAATTCCCACACATCAAAAAAAATTTATGAGTTGTTTTCCTAAATTATAAATAAAATCCAATCACATTTGGTTGGAGTTTTTGTGAGTTACACTCATTTAATGAAAATGTCAATTTTGAACATATAACGGACACATTGAGTCATACCGGGCAAATCGGGTATCAGATTGAGGTGTGTATGATTCCAACACATCAAAAATGACTTATGGATCATTTTCATAAAGTATAAAAACAATATTAATATGTTTTTCTAGTTTTGGGTATGTTAGATTCCTATTTTGGTAAAATTTATGTCAATTTTAAATTGAAAGAGTACATGGAGTCATACCAGTCACACTGTGTGTCATATTGAGGGTTTGATGATTCTTACACATCCTAAAGTATAAAATAATCCTAAAAATCAATGTTACCCTAATATAAAAAAAATTATTTAACTATCAACACTGCATGAGCAGCATCGAACAAACCACCCCTTCTTAAAAAAATAATTTACTTATATAATAAGAAACTATTATATAAAGAAAAAAATAAACATAAATATAAAATAATACATTAATTCAATAGACAGTGATTTTACTATGTAAATAATAATATTACCTCTATGATTTAGTAGTGGAGTGAAAATTAAGAAAAGTAATAAATTTAAACATTGAAGGGGTGAATGGTTTTGAGGGAGAAGAAGTTTGTAAAAGTTTTAGTGCACAAAGAAATAAAATATGGACATATAACCTAACATAAAAAAAATAATCCACTTTTATAAGAAAACAATTATTATAGGATTAATACTAAAATGAAATAAATTAAACATAAATATAAAACAATACATTAATTCTATGGACAATGATTTTACTATGAAAACATCAATATTACCTCTATGATTGAGTAGAAATATCATCGTTTCACTTCATGAAAAGGCCGTAGAGGGAACTTGAATGAATGTGATGAATGAAACACTGTAGGGGTGAAAAGTTTTTTAGGGAGAAGATGTATGTGGAAATTTTGGTACATAAAGGAAAAAAATATAGATAGACAACCACAAATAAAAAATAAGAATCCACCAGTATAAAAAAAAATTATTATGTGAGAAATAATAAATAGAAATAAATTAATTATAAATATGATATAGTACATTAATTCCGTGGGAAATGATTTTACTCATCAAATTCAGGATACTCGTAATCAATTTTCTTCCACTAAGGAGAATCTGCTGGATGACATTAGTTCCCATATTCAATTCTTGAATTTTCATGCCATGTAAATTGTCTCATTGTTTCGAAGAATCTATGTAGTCTTATAAAACATGAAATGATTGGAAAGTACCATAAAAATTTCAATTTACTTGATTCATTTTTCTTGTATCGATCTGAACCACAGTTAGGGAACTTTTAGAATGATTCATAGTCCATGATAAACAATATGTAATCATTTGGACAAAGATTATTTTTTATAGATCATGACCATTGAACAGAATTGTCATTCATTATCATATGTTCAGCATAGAAGTTCATTTTCCTGTGGTATCATATCATACATAAGACCATGTAGTTCCCAAAATCTAGTGTCACTCCATCTGCAACCAGCATTCAAATTATATAACTTCAATATAGCTGAAAATGTTTTGTATTTAGTAGAAAAATATACAATTGTTTCTTGGAATTACTATTTATATCCGAAAAAACATTGGACAATAACAAATGTCATATTCAATTTCCATTTTCATTTCTTCCATGCGATATCCATTATCCTTTACATCGGTATTCATATCAAATGTTCCATAAAATGCAATATCATCCCAATCAATGTCCACATTCAGTTTTCCCCCTTTTTTTAGTCCAACATGTATATCTCTGGTATATTACAAGAAAGATAAAATGTTATTCAAACTCTTCCAAACTAATTTTTTATGAATGAAAACAATGTAAACATGGAGAGAGGATTTTATAAGGGTCATATATATGCTCTCTTAAAAAAATTATGATCTCTTCAACTCCATATATATTCTATTTAAGAAAATGATTAGCATGCATCCATTTTCAATTTACTTCTATCATATTGGATTCAGAAAATATTATTTTTGTAAAATAAATAAATAAATACACATAAGATATTAATTATCAAAGGTGAAATTTGTAGACAATTCTAATAAGGGAACCTCAAAATTTGATTGTTTCAAATAATTTAATTATGTTGAAGAAAATATGAAATTAAATTTAAAAACATAATTACTCCACTGTGGAACATGTTATCCTATGAATTCATTCAAGGGTGAAATTTATAGACATCTCATCCTCATCAACATATATCCTGAACATTTATAATTTCATTTTGTTGGTTGACACATCCTTCATCTCTTGTGGACATGAACCTATGTTTCTTGAAATACTCTAAGAAGTCATAATCCAGTGGATGGATAATTCTCAGAGAAGTAAGAGAAACATAAAATAAATGGTAGATGAGCATCAATAAACAAATTGAAATAATGGATGTTTGGGAGAAGATGTTGATGTGGATGATATTTGTCTACAAAAGAGATGACAGATGAGTCTCAAGAAAAAAATTGCAATAATAACTTTTTCTTGACACACAACAAGTATTTCATAAATACCCTAACCAAATGAAAATATAATATAAAAAATTAAGAAGTATCAAGAAACCCAAATATGATAAAAAATAATAATAATCTCTTATTCAATCAACTACAACATATAAAAATGTATTGATAAAACATTATAATAAATAAAGAGTTATTTCATATATATTGATATTAATTAGAGATTACTAGGGGTGGAACCAAAACATGTAGACCTAAAATGATTAATACCTAACAATAGTTTCTAATATATATAATTTTATAACTTCTATTCTATTTTTTTTGGAAAAAGTGATGTAGAAACCAAAGGAATTATTAAATTTATAATTAATTATATATCAAACATTTTAAATAATATCAAGACTCTTGGGATATCATATCACCACACTAACCAATCCCATGGATTATAGGGAGATCTTTAAATTAGATCTACCCATCTAAATGATTCTAGAGAGGATATATAATATAAATTGTCCCATCCATGAGATTATAGGGAGGTCTATAATGAATTTGGAACAATCAAATAATATACATCAACAAGAGATACCACAACCAATGGATAAAACCACAGCAACACTTGAAACTTATATTCCATATAAATTTAATCATATATATATAACATGGAATTTATAATATAAATAATTGAAGAAAAGGCCCATTTAAACATATTTCTTAATGAAAATAAACATAATCAATGCATACTTTGAAATTATAGAACCATAATTTGTGAATAAATAATTATAAAATCACCAAACCATTATAAATTATGAAAACTCATATAAATAGATATAAATATATATATTTACACACACAGACACATATATATATATATATATTTATAAAATAAGCTTAAATTGATCAAAAATGTATCCCGTACAGTAGAATATCACATCATAGTAATATAAATACAACCCCATTATAATTTTGAAAATAGAGATCCATTGAAAATAAATTAATATTGTATCACCCTAAATTATATTTCTCTTAAAATATAATAACAAAATTCTAAGAAAATAAAATTTTATGGAACCGCTGTTACATTAGAATATTAAAACAGAACTTAAATAAATAAATTTCCCTACATGAATTGCATAAAATCAACTTTTTTGGTTGCTTCACACCATCACCAGAATGAGAACTGGATTGGTAAATCAATTTTATCATTTGTTTATGGTTTTTACATCCAAAACCCCGCAGTTTATATGGTGGAATACATATTTATTTAATTGGTTTATCTATGGACCAGAGGTGATTCAATAATATTTGAAAAGAGTGACAAAATTAAGCTTGTAGAGAAAGCTGGGGTATAAATGTAGACAAAGAACATAATTGATTCAAAACAACAATTTAAAAAGACCAAAACAGGATATTCAAATAAATAGATAAGAAAACAATAGACCCTAAAAAAAGAAAAACAATATACAACAGTCGAATAAAAGATAACTAATTACATCATCGAAGAAGAAATGAAAAAACAAAACAAATAATATAGAATGAAAATCGGAACCTACAAAGGAAAAAATAGGCCTACCTTTCTCGGTTAAAGAAAACATGAGACCCTTTGATCAAAATATCATTGCTTTCTTCAGAAACCAAACTGTAAGTGAACACTAGATGTTGGATGGTTTTTGATCAACTTGAGGTAGTGTGTTTGTGTTATTCGAGTGGGTTTGTGTGATTTGAGATTCGATTCACAAAGGAGAAACACCAAAAGTGGGTGTCTTCCATGGAAAGATTGTGATATCGTGGCCGGTTCATAACTGGTTAGTTTTTTTAAATAGTTTAGGACACATTTATCAGTGCTTTAAAACAAGTGATGATAAAGAGTCTGTTTATCAGCACTTTTGAAATAAGTAATGATAAAAGTCATATTTATCAGGGTGTTTTTATTGTAGATGATGGTAGTTCAATATAATCACTAAAATAGCACTGATAAAATTCATCTTTATCAATGATAATGTTTTAGCACTGATAAAGAAGGATTTCATCAGCTCTCTTTTAGCAATGATAAATTACTACCTTTATAAGTGCTAAAAAATCACTAATAAAGATTTCATTTATCCACACATATTACTTAAGCCCTGATAATAGATTTATACTTATAATTATAAATAATTTATGTATATATATATAATTAATAAATATATATAAATATAAATATAGAAAATATATTCCTTATTTAAATATATTTATTATAATTTTATAATTATTTCAATATATAATTATTTATTTATAATTATATGGTTATAATTTAAAAATATTATTTTTATCTATATATATATTTATATAATTATAAATATCTATTTAATAAATAAATAAATATTTATTTATTTATATATCATAAATATATTCAATATTTAGTTAAATTAACTTTAAAATTTTTTATTTCCTTAAATATAAATAATTATTTAATGATATATGACTATTAATTTATAATTATATAAATAGTTTTAAAAAATATTTATTTATTTATAATTATAAATATAAAATTTTATAAATATAGTATGTAGTTTTATAAATATAGTATCTACATTTTAAAATATATTATGTACATTTATAAATATATTCATTAATAAATATATTTATTTATGAATATTTTTTTACACATATTTTTTTTAAATATTTTTTTGACATTATTAATGAATATCTAATTTAAGTGCATGCATGTTAAAAATGAGTGAAATTCAATAAATTAAAAATAATTACACTTAAACACTATTTAAAAATGGATATGTTTTTTGTGTGTGCATTGTATATAAAAATGAATTAATTATGTATATATGAAAACAATATAACAAAAATTTGATCTATGTTAAATTGAAAAGTCAAAATATGTTCAATTATTTGTCCACTACTCTATGCAATTAGTCAAAAAATTTAATTCATTTTAATTTTTAATTATAAAACATTATTCATGAAATATATTAATATTTAATGTTAATCACATAAATATTTGGTAATATATAAATAATATTTATATATATTATTATTATATATATATATATTTAATATGGAATATTTTAATAACATTATAAATAATAATATAATTAATAAAATGTTTAATATTTTTCTCAATTTAGTTATTTTGATTTTTTATTACTTTAATTTTCGTTTTCATATGTCTATATATTTAATACATATTATTTATTAGTATTTATAATTTATATACTGTATAATCAATTTATTCATTTTTATCAATGATTATTTGATTAATAAAATTTTTAATATTTTTTTAATAATATAATTTTTATAATTTTTATATTTAATTATTTTATTTTATTTATTCGGACCATTATTAGCGCTAAAAATGTGCTGATGAATGGTTCCCTTTATCAGTGCTGAAAAATTATGTATTGGTAAAGGGTACCCTTTATCATCACTAAAAAACAAAGCACTGATAAAGGTACCATTTATCAACACTAAAAATAAAGCACGGTAAAATGGTTAAATTTATCAGTGCTTTCTTTAATGCTTATAATGATTCTATTTACTAGCGCTTTTTTGATAGCATTAATAAACAGTTACATTGTTAAGTGCCTATTTTTCGGTATTTTCGCTGGTACAGGTGCTGTTGGAGTGGAGCAGGCTACTAGTTGGGGGGGGAGTGCTGCTGGTATAGAGAGGGATGATACTATTTGCTGGTGAGCTAGTTCTAGAGAGGGATGAATGTTGATTAAATGTTGGGAGCTCTAGGTGTAGTGGGGAGAGCTTGGGGTTTAGTGGTGAATTGGATAGAGGGGTATGCTGGTTTGCTTAGAGGCTTTAGGTTGTTATATTTCCATGCTTATTGTTTCTTACTATTTTCGGATTGATTGATGGTGGCACTGTCTGTTTGGTAGTGGGGAGTGTTACTGACTTTTGATGTTCATTGGAACTTGCATGTGGATAGGGGTGGTGGAGTGAGAAATAAAGGCCTAGGCCTGTGTTTTGTTTCGTTATTTGCAGTCATTATTGGCCTTCAGGCTAGATGTTTCACCCTTTGGGTGTTCCTCTTTCACATCAATTACCTTTTCCATTTTTATAAACTAATTCTATTTTCCTTTCAAAAAAACCCATAAATACCAAAAAACAATAAAATAGAAAAAACCATAAAAACACTTAAAACCCTAAAAATCCCAAAAAAATCAAAAAACCATAAAAATAATTAAAAAACCCTAAAAATCAATAAATACGTAAAAAACTCTAAATACTCTAAAAACACCTAAGAAAAAATTATTAACTTAAACATTTAAAACCCCTAAAAACCTAAAAAAATAAAAACCCTAAAAACCCATAAAACTCGTAAAAGCCCTAAAAACACATAAAAACTCTAAAACCCCTTTAAACTACTAAAAATGTTTAATAAAATGTAAAAAACCATAAAACCCTAAAAACTCAAAAAACCCATAAAACCCCAAAAAAACAAAAAAACCGAATAATACCCTCAATATCACAAAAGAATGTAAAAAACCATAAAAATACTATCAATAAAAAACATAAAAACATGGAAAAACCTCAGCAACCCAAATAAAACCTAAATAAACTAAAAACACTTAAATCCTTTGAAAACCTAAATACTGTTAGAAACAATAAAACCACATAAAAACACTAAAAATATTAATACTCTTAAAAACCCCAAAAAAACTCTAAAAATCATCTAAATACCTAAAAACAATAGAAAAACTCTAAAAACCCACAAAACACTAGAATCTAAAGAACCCCTAAAAACCAAAAAAACCCAATAGACCCAAAAACTATAAAATCTGTAAAACCCCAAAAAATCCCTAAAACCCCTAAAAACCATAGAAATCATAAAAAGATCCCTAAAGATGCAAATAACCTAAAACCTCTAAAAACAACAATGAAATCCTTAATAAAATAAAAATACTTTGAATCCAAAAAAAACATAAAAACACTATATATGTTAAAAAACTAAAAACCTAAAAATCATATAAACCCTAAAAACCAAAAACAAAATCCCTAAAAAATCCATACAAACTGAAATCCCCACTAGAAAAATGTAAAACCCATTTAAACAAATAAAAAAAATGAAAAACTAAATAATCCCTTAAAACCCTAAAATCCCCTATAAAGAATATAAATCCCAAAAAACAAAAAACACAATAAAATCCAAAAAAAATCCATAAAAATACCTAAAAATGTATAAAACCCTAAAAATCCGAAAAAAACACTATGAAAACCAAAAAAAATCCTAAAAACACATAAAAACCCCTGAAAACTAAAAAAACTAAAAATATAAAAAACCATAAAACCCTCAAAATCTATAAAAACCATAAAACTTGGAAAAACCATAAAAAATACTTAATAAAATAAAAACACCAAAACCCAAAAAACTCCAAAGAAAACTAGAAAACCCTAATAACACTTAAACCCCCTAAAAACCTTAAAAATTATAAAACACTAAAAAACCCTAAAACCCCCCAAAAACCATAAACCACTAAAACCTTAATAAAACTAAATTACACTAATAACCCTAAAACCTACTAAAAACTCTAAAACACCTTTATACACCCAAAATGATAGAAAATATTAAAAAACATAAAAACCCAAAAAAACAAAAAAAAACCAAAAAAAGCCATCAAATCTCTAAAAACCATAAAAACCATAAAACCATAAAAATCCTTAAAAACCCTTTAAAATATAAAAATACTATAAACCCTAAAAAATAATTGAAAATATAAGAAGCCTCAAATCCCCTAAAAAGTAAGAAAACTTTAAAAACCAAAAAATACTTTAAACCCCTAAAAAATATAAAAATGATAAAAACCAAGAAACTAAAAAACCCCTAAAACCACTAAAACCCTTAAATTCTCTAAAATCCATCAAAACACATAAGAGACCTAAAAATCAATAAAAACATAAAAAACCCTAAAATCCCATAAAATCCTAAGGATCCCTTAAATATAAAAATATTTAAAAATTATAAAAAACCTAAAAACGCTAAAAACCATCAAAATCCCAAAAAAGACCCTAAAAACATTAAAGCCCCATAAAAACCATAAAACACCTAAACCCCTTAAAACCCCTCAAAACACATAAAACCCCTAAAACCCAAATGAATACTCTAAAACCCATTTAAACCCCTAAAAATATTAAAAATTCCCCTTCTTTCCCCTAAAAATGTTTAAAAACTCAAAAAAACATAAAAACACTAAAAACTAAAGAACCATAAAAACCTAATTCCCTCAAAATCCCCAAAAACCCACAAAACCCATAAAATCATAAAAAACCCCTCAACACACAATAATTTTAATAACCCTAAAAACATTGAAAATTACCATAAAAATATTAAAAATTAATAAAATTAAAACCCATTAGAATAAAAATGCTAAAAACCCCAAAAACCCTAAAAAACCTAAAAAATGAAAAAAATGATAAAAACACATAAAAACCATAAAACCCCTTTAAAATACAAAGAAACCCAAAATGAAACTATAAACAAAAAAACCTCTAAGCCCCTAAAAATGTTAAAAAACATTAAAAAAATATAAAACCACAGAAAACTAAAAACCCCTCTAAAACCCGAACAAAATTTAAAACCACAAACCCCTAAAATCCATCAAATTTCCTAAAAACCCTAAAAACCACAAAAAACCTAAAATATCCCAAAATATCACTAAAATTTTATAAAACCCGAAAAACCCCTAAGAAAACCTTAAAAACCTAAAACACTTAAAACCCTTAAAAACCAAACAAATGCTAAAATCCCAAAAAACACTAAAAAATGCTGAAAACCATAAAACCCATAAAAAAATTAAAAAACCATAAAATCCCATAAAAAACCTAAAAACAATAAAACAATAAAACCCCTTTAAACACAAAATAATGTTAAAAAAACAAAAAAAATTAAAAAACCTAAATAATTCAAAAAACCCCTAAAAAGAAAAAAAAAATACCCATAAAACCCTAAATACAATAAAACCATAAACCTCTAGAAAATCATAAAACTCAATAAAAATCATCAAAATCTCTAGAAATCACCAAAAAATATACAAAAATCTAATAACACTGAAAACCCCTAAAATCATTAAAATAATTAAGACCCCCAAAAACTAAAGAATCATAAAAATCCTAAAACCCAAAAAAATCCAAAAAAAACCTCTAATAAGCCTAAAATCACAAAAAACCTAAAAACTCACTAAAAAAATTTAAAACTCGTTAAAAACCTAAAGCAGTTTAAAAATCTAGAAACCTTATAAACTCAAAAAAACATTAAAAACCTAAAAACCCAATAAAACCCATAAAAATATATAACCACCAAAACCCCAATAACCCATAAAAATGATAAAACAACCCTAAAAATCTGAAGAAAAATAAAAAACCCTAAAAACAAAAAGAAAATTTTAAAAAAATAAAAACACTTAAAACCCTTGAAAACACTAAAATCCCTTAAAACCCCAAAGTCCCTAAAAATCCTAAAACCCTAAAAATCCCAAAAAACCATAAGACCAATAAAAATCCTAATAAATACTTCAAAATCCCTAAAAAAACCATAATACCTCTAAACCCCCTAAAGAAACCATAAAAAACATGAAAACATTTAAAACTCTTAAAAACATATAAAAATTATAAAAACCCTAAAACTATAAAAAACCAAAAAACCCTTAAAAACATTAAAAACCTATAATACACATAAAACCATAAAAACCCACTAAAAACTCTAAATTCCCATTAAAACCCAAAAATTTTTTTAAAAAATAGAGTCCATAAAAAACTACAAAAATCCAAACCCCAAAAAACATTTAAATCCCTAAAAACATAATAAAATAAAAAAACCTAAAAATAAATTGAAGTTACCAAAAACATTAAAACCCTAAAAAACTAAAATCTCTAATAAAACATTATCGAATTAAAATCACTAAAACCCCTAAAAACAAAATAATGCTAATACCCCTAAAACCCCTAAAACCCAAAAAAACCAAAAAATCTTTTAAAACATTAAAGAATCCCTTAAAAACAATAAAAACATAAAACCACTAAAAATATAAATCCTTATTAATTGACTAAAAATGTTAAAAACCTTAAAAGACCTCAAAACCCAATAAAATAAAAAAACCTTAAAACAAAAACACCCATTAAACTATAAAGCCCCTAAAATTATCTTAAACCCCTAAGAACCATACAAAATAACACTTGGGTAATGGGATCTAGTGGTATTTTTTAGTAGTGGAGGGTTTGGGGTTGGTTATATTTGGGCTGTTGTTGGTGGGATGCCGGTTTTCTTGGTGGGATGTGTTGGTGGTGGGATGGGGCAGGATGTAGGGCTGCTAGAGTGGCGTTGGGTGGATTTTATTTTGTTTGAGGTATATAAGGGTAGAAATATCTCAATAAGGTGTCATTGGAGGGTTGTTCAATGTTTGGTGTAGGTGTGCATTAGGATGGGTTGCGTTGTGAAGGCTTTAGCGATTCAGCTGGGAGGTCTGGCCAGTTGGTTGTAGTAGATTTAGATGGGACGCTGGTTCATGTAGAGGTTCTTATAGTAGGGTGGTGTGTTCGGGTGTGTGATATGCTAGTGATTTGTGCTTTTTGATTTGCATGTGTGGGGTTGGTGGCAAGTATATGTGTGTGTGAGATTGGTGGTGCGTGTGTGTCTACATGTGTGCATGTTTTTTTCTTCTTTGGGCCATATTGAAGCCTTGGTGGTGTTGTATCTAAGAGTGAATGATGATTCGGTGCTTGGAGCTACTGTTTCATCCTTGTGTTGGTACAGGGGGGTCATCTGATTAGCGCATATGTTGTTGTCTATTAGATGATGTTCCTACAATCTTGTGTGAACTTGGTGTAGGACTAGAGGTGATAGTTATAGTGTTAATTGATGTTGGATTCTTTTGTGTTTGGATACTTTTTAGGATCTTGTGATGATGGATTTTCTTTTCTTCCTTAGTGGGTGTGTTACTACACTATCATGGTGGTGCTGTTTGCTTGGTCTTTTTTCATGCTTTAGTTCTTTTTTGGTCCTTGAGCCTTAATTTCTTGGGTTAACCATCATTTCATCGTTCAGATGATTTTGTTTTTAAGTCAAGTTCTCATTATTTGCTACAAACATTTACTTTGAAAAAAAAAACAAAAAAATCATAAAAACCCTAAAAACCTAAAAAAACCCTAAAATGCTGAAAACCCGTAAGAAACCCATAAATATATAAAAAACATAAAACCCATAAAAATCAAAAAACACTAAAAACAGGAAAAACACTCAAAATCCCTAAAAACCATAAAAACAATAAAAATCTTAAAAATCCATATAAGTACCAAAAATCATAAAAACCCCTAAAACCCTAAAATCCACTAAGAAAACCTAAAAATAAAAAAACAATTAAATCACATAAGAACCAATAAACTAAAAAAAATCCTTTAAAACACATAATAACCTATAAAACCCATCAATGTTCATAAAAACCCAAAAAATCATAAAACCTAAAAATCCATAAAAATCCATAAAAATATAAAAAACCCAAAAAATACAAAGAAAACATGTAAAAAATGAATTCAATTAAATTCCCAAAACACTAAAAATTATAAAAACCATAAAACACCTAAAATAACATAGAAAATATAAAAAAATTACAACTTATAAAACCCCTAAAACCGTAAAACTCATAAAAAACCAATAAAATCCCCAATAGCCCACTAAATAAAATATAAAAACCCCAAAATTTTTTTAAAAAACTATAAAATCCTTGAAACCCTTATGATCTCCCAAAAAAATATTCTAAAACAAAAAATAATCATAAAAACACAAAAACAATGAAAACCATTAAAATACCTAAAACACTAAAATGCCATAAAAATCCTAAAAAAATACATAAATTTTCCTAAAAATCCCAAAAAACATAAATCCCCATAAAACTCTTAAATCCACTATGAAAACCTTACAATCTTAAAAACAGGTAATACCCCTAAAATGTAAAAAACCTAAAAAACCGTAAAAACACATAAAAAGAAAAAAAATAACTCTAAAAATAATATAAAACCTAAAACGCATAAACCCCCAAAAAACCGCTAGAAACAATAAAACCCTAAAAACCCATCAAAATACTTGAAGACCTTAAAATAGATAAAAATTATAAAATCCCTAAAAAAAATTTGAAAATGTAAAAAATTGCTAAAAATGTAAAAAATTCTAAAACCATTGAAATCCCTTAAGAAATCATTAAAAACCTAAAACACTAAAAACCCATAAAAAACATAAAAATGCTAAAAACCCAAAAAAGCAAAGAAACCCTAAAATCCCTAGAAATCCCCCAAATACATAAATACAATATAAACTAATAAAAAAATAAAAAATGTCCCAAAAATACATTAATACATTAACAAACCTAAACTCCCTAAAAACCCTAAAAACCATAAAAATCTAAAAACCATTAACACTCCTAAAAACCCTAAAAAGAGATAAAACCACTAAAGAACTCTAGAGGATCCTAAAACCCTAAAACCCCTATGAACCATAAAACCCACTAACTATAATAAAACCCCTAAAACCTATAAGAACCCAAAACACCATAGAAAAATCCAATACCCGTAAAACCCCTATAAATTATTAAAACTATATAAAACCTTAAAAACCCAAACAAAACTCAAAAAAACCAAAAAAAAAACCAAAAAACCCCTAAACCCCTCAAAACCCCTAAAAACCCTGAAAACCCATAAAAATCCTAAAATACCCCCAAAAATCCCAAAAAACATAAAAAATAAATAATATCCTGAAAAACCCCTATTAAAACATTAAAACCCTAAATACACTTAAAACCCCTAAATCCTTAAAATGAAAAAATAGAAAAAACCCTAAAAACATAAAAAATATAAAAAACATAAAACCATAAAGGCAACTCGCACCATACACCAGTGATCCACTTGTCCCCTCGACTCCATGTGGAACTGGCCCAAGCCGAAGGGTTAGCCACCTTGGGCCTAGCTGGGGATGTGCGGCGCGCAGGTGGGCAGGCCAACTCAATACCTCGTTACCCAACAACACGTCTGAAAGATGTCGCCGATCTATCCTGGGCTTCTCCCGACGCGGAAATCTCCAGGGTTCCATCTTGGAATCCTCTTCAGCGGCACTGTTGATCTTCCCATCTTTAGGCTTTCCGATGCAGATGGCTTGTTGTTCGAGAGGCGTTCTCCCTTGGCACGATGGTGGTTCTTGAGGAAGATGGTTAACAGTGCTAAGATCTGGTGGGTTGTTTCAGGTTTTGGTGGCGATGGCTTGGTCTGGTTTTTGTTTCGATTTGGATCGGCTTTGCTAGATCTAGATTCTGTTCTCCTTGGCGGCAAAAGTGATGACTTTTTTGTGATCTGAATGAAGTCGAAGAGGTTGATGGTGAAGTCAACGCAGGTGTGATGGATGCTTCGTCGAATGGACAGAGGTGTGTTCGGCCCGATGGAACTCTGGTGTGGCAAGATGCTCTGGTGGTTTTGTCGGGCGGAGTTCTGGCTTCGCCTTGGTGATAAGTGGGTTCGACGGGATTTGCGTCTTCTACGCACTGGCGTTTATGGCTCCGTGATCGGTTCTGCGTTGCTTTTTTGGACCCGAGGAGGGTCTTTCTGGCTTCTCTGGCTTCTCGAAGGGCCATCGTGGATGAATAGGGCGAGGATGCAGGATTGCTCTTCTGGTTCTGCTTTCTTGTTCTTGGATCTTGCTGTTGATGAAGGTATTGTCACACTGTACTATGTATGCTTTAATTTGATGGTATGTGTGTTCTTGGCTGGTGGATGGCTTGGTATTGAGTTGCATTTTCTTCTGAACTTCGGTTGTTTTTCGAGCTACTGGTTTCCCCCCAAGCTGTTGTTGGAGGGCAGGTTAGGTACTGTGTTTTGGCTGCTGTTTTTGGCTTCGATATGGATGTTGGCTGTCGGTTCTGTTGGGTGGAGCTGAATTTTGTTCTGTTGATGTTGTTGGTTCTATGCTTATGGAGAGGGACCTTCTTGGTGAGAAGGTACTGGGTGCTGGACCTTGTGAGATTGGATGCGGACCATTGGTTGGCTGTGAGTTGCTGGCTGCTGGTGAATGCTGGATGATGTGTGGTTGTTTGGTTTTTCCTGCTGTTGTGGATGAGTTTTTTGTAGTTCTGCTAGTTGATGGTTGCTGTTTGTTGGAAGGTGATGATGGTTGTGCTTGGTTGCGGTGCTTGTGTTGTGGTTTGATGATGCTAGTTGTGTTTGGCTGTGATGTCAGATTTGGTGATGTTGGTTGCTGGGGCTGGTTGGTTTGGATGTGTTGCTGCTACTGTGTGGTTGGGATGATTGGATGTGGTGCTACTGGATGCTAGTTCTGGCTGGATGAGACGTGATCATGCTGCTTTGTGTCAGTTTTTGAGTCTTTTTATTTCTTTGTTTTTCTTTTTTGTTGTGGGTTGTAAGGTGCTTTGGGGTGTGGGTTGTTTGACCCCCCCCCCCTTGTCTGCTGTGTCTCCTTTTTTCTTGCTAATAAATTTGGAGGGGGGGGGGGGGAATAGCCCGACCCTCACATCTTCCTTTCCCTAAAAACCCTAAAAATCCTAAAATCCCTAAAAATATCTAAAAACACTAAAAACTATAAAAATCCTAAAAATCCTAAAAATCCCTAAAAATCCTAAAAATGTAAACAAACCATAAAAATGTAGAAAAACCTTGAAAATTTCTAAAAACGTAATCCTAAAAATCCTGAAAGACCCTTTGAAAACCTTAAAACCAAAAAATCACTTAAAACCCCCAAAAAACATAGAAATGTTGAAAACCCTAAAAACCCATAAAACCCTAAAACCTTAAAAACCATAAACCCCTAAAAATATAAAAAACCCTAAAAACCCTAAAACCCACTAAAACTATAAAAACTATTTAAATCCTTAAAAACATAAAAAACCTAAAAACCCTAAAAAACTAAATAAAAACATTAATCCCCTTAAAAACTAAAATATGTTAGAAATCTTAAAAATAATAAAATCAATAAAACCACGAAAAACTATAAAAAACCCTAAAAACATAACTAATATAAAACCCATCTACAAAAATCTAAAAACTATTTAAACCCCTAAAAGTGATAAGAAAACTCTAAAATCCATAAAAACACTAAAAACTCAAAAAAAAACCTAAAAATCCAAAAGAAACCATAAGACCCCTAAAAACCCCTAATACCCTCAAAATCTATGAATGCACTAAAAAACAAAAATAATCCTATAAATTCCATAAAATACATAAAAACATAAAAACACATAAAACACTAAAATCGCCTAAGAAAACCTAATAAACCTTTAATTACATAGACCCCAAAAAATCTAAAAGACCGAAAAAACCATAAAAATACCTAAAACTTATTAAAATCACTAAAAACCCTATAACCCTATAAACTCAAAAAATATTATGAAATCCTTCACAATCCCTAAAAACATAAAAAACCTAAGAGTCTATAAAATCCTTAGGAAGATTATAAAAACAAAAAAACATAAAATCCTTATACCCATAAAAACCTTGAAAAATACCATAAAACCAAAAAAAAGCCCTTAAAAACCCCACTAAATATTCTAAAAAACATTAAAACCCCTTAAAGTATTAAATACTATAAAAATCCAAAAAATCCCTAAAAAATGAAAAATAACCTTAAAACCCCAATAAATATAAGAAACCTAAAACCACCTAAAACCACTCAAAATCCCTGATAACTAAAAACCCATAAAAATAATAAAAATAAATAAATAATCCCTAAAAATGTTAAATACCATAAAAATTCTGAATACCCTTAAGAATCCCTTATAAACCATTAAAAACATAAAAACACTTAAAACCCCTAAAAACCTAAAAAACACTAAAACCCTAAAAATACATAAAACCTTAATAATCCTAAAAACAATAAAAATTACTAAAAATATAAAACCCATTAAAAACCCTAAAAACCCTAGAGACCCCTACGAAAACCGTAGACACATAGAAACACTTAAAACCCCGAAATAACCTAAAAAATTTAACAACCCCAAAAACCATAAAGACCCTAATAACCCTAAAAATCAATAAAAACTATAAAATACCCTAAAACAATTTAAAAACTATAAACCCTTAAATAATAACCAAAATACTAATAACACTTTAAACCCCTTAAAGTTTGAAACCTCTAAAACCCCTTAAAACACTAAAAAACTAAAAAAACTCAAACCCCCCCAAACCATAAAACCCTAAAATCCATATAAATACCAAGAAAATATAAAAACAAATACCTAAAAATCCCTAAAAAAATAAAAAACATTAAAACCCCTAAAACCCCTATAAAATCATAAAAACATAAAAACACTAAAAAGCCCAAAAAACCAAAAAACCAAAAAAAAACCCCTAAAAACCGTAAAAACACAAAAAAACCAAAAAAATAAATAAATTATTAAAACACTTTAAACCCCTACAACATTAAAAACTATAAAAAACCATTAAATCCTTAAAAAACTAAAAAAAGAACACTAAAACCCCCCAAAAAAATTATAAAACCATAAAACATCTCAAATCTGTAAACCCCCCCCCCCCCCAAAACAATAAAAATCCTCAAAAATCCCTTAAAATACCTAAAAACATAATGATCCACAAAAATCTTATAAAATACTAAAAAAATGAAATCCATAAAGTCCCTAAAAACCCCTAAAACCATAAAATTCCTAAAAACCCATAAATTCTAAAAAACCACTAATCGCCCTACAACCCTTTCAACCTGTAAAAATGTTAAAAATTCTAAAACTCATTGAAACCCTATAAAATCAAAAACACTAAAAAGACAAAAAAAACATAAAAACCCCTACAACAACTCAATATCCCTAAAAACCTAAAAACATATAAAATACTAAAAAATATATAAAAGTCCCTAAAATTGTGAAAACCCTTGAACAGCATGAAAACCCCAAATAAAAACATAAAAAACTAAATAAACCTAAAAATATTAAATCCTAAAAATGATAAAAACCATAAAAATCCAAAAAACACTAAACCCCTAAAACTATAAAAACTACTAAAAACCAATAAAAACCCTAAAAATAAAAAAAAATGATGTGAGAGGTTTGAGGTGGACTGATATACATAGAATAGGGTGGAATATGGAAGGTTTAGATTATGGATATGTGGTGGATGATGAGTTTGGATAGTGCAAAGTTTATTCAACCATTTTTATATAGAGCATGATATACTACATAGAAAACACACTCAAGGGAGGGATGTGATGGCCAATTAACCTAATTACTCACTGGGGATGAGGCACATAATTATTGGATTTGTGATATTTTATCACTAATATATCATATAGATTATCAAGGAAATAATTTATAAGATAAAGGGATTAAATTAATGATCCTAATAATGGAAAAAATAAACTTATAGAGTTTCAGTGAAGAAAACTTAAATGATAATACAATTCAATAGGAGTGGCAATTTATAGACAAGTGGTGACACAAAAATTAAAGAGTTTAATAAACTAAAGTCATAAATAAAATTCCTACATTTTCTCCTTAAAGTCAAAAAGGTAAAGGATAACAATGATTTTTTGGGAGAGTAGAACAGGAATTTTCACCCATATCCCACCATATTTGTCTTTGAGATCCTAGCCCCCCATATTTTACTGTAGTTTCCAAAGATGCCATTCTATAATCCCCATGTGGGAGATGTTTCTAAAATTAAATAGAACATTTTGTATAGGCTTCATGCATCTCATTTGGGATTAAATAAGAGTTATAATAATCCCATTTACCACTTTTGGGAATGATCCTTGGGTTTGAGACTTTTAACATAATGAGATAGGCTCTTGTTTCCACTTATAGTCTCTTTAATTTTCTTTGAATCATTTCACCTTTCAACTCCATGTTTTCACATTCCATGAAGTAATTTTATTCCACCAATTTTATATCATCCTACCCCTCTTGAAAAGGAGTCATCCTCGACTCGTCATAGTCATCATCCAAATATGAGGAATGTTTAGAAAATTTAAATTTAAGAATATCATAATATTCACATTGGATTGAATCATTATAATAAATCATGTCATGAACTAAGTATGGTACATATCCATGTATCTTGATCTTTAACATAAATTTATTTTGAAACCACTCCAACATATTTTTTTCTCATGGTGTTTCTTAAAAATAAATTTGTTTCTGTATTTCTACATTTCTGCAATGGAAATGAAACACGATCAATAAGGGTAAGTAGGCTAAATCAAAAACAAGTTTCTGAAAGATAAAATTGAGTTGTATAGTGATCTTTCCTTTTTTAAGACAAATAAATATTTTGTAGATATTCCATCTAATTATTTAGACTCATGATTCTATTACTGGATAGTTAAATTTTTATTATCTCTCTAATAGGTACAAAACATGGTGGGACCTCCTCATGAATTACACCATCGTAATCCAATGATAGAAATTCCATAATATTTGAAAAAGAAGAGGTTATCTGGTTATTGTTCATCATTTCCTATTTATACATTAGTACTTTTAGTTTTTCCATAAAATAAAAGATTCCTTAATATTTCACTTCCCTACAATCATCAATATTTTCCACTCATGAATTCTCTTTTCTCTTGATTTTCCATTAAACCCGATATCTTTTCTTCCCTCGTTCTCACCTCTCCCCTTTTCATCATATTTTTTATTCTATCTGATTTTTTTCTTCTCTCCCAAAATGTGATCATAGAAAAAAAAATTTGGGTCATCAGGATACGTTTTATTGGTTCCCCTTAGAATACAAAAGAATAATGTCTTGTAAAACCATCATGTGCCACATGGAGATAATGTTTCCAGATCCAACCTAAAAGATTGTGGCATGCCTTCATTAGTACAATTTCACATTATGCCTCATCATTATAATTAACAATGGTGAATAATACCTTCACCTTTTTAATGGAACTCATCTATCTACAATTATTCAACCATCGAATATAGTATTGATGGTAGTGCTTCAAACATTGAATTATTAACTTCTCCACCAACTCAGTGCTCGCCACATTATTACAACTTCCCCACATCAATGATTTCATTTTATACCTTCCCATTGATTTAGAACTGATTATGTTAAAGGTTCTCCCTTTTATTCTTCCCATTATACATAATTAGATCACTCAAAACTAATCGTATGATGAGAAGATCACCTTCTTCTACAAATTATCCATTATCGACTTTTGGAGGATCCTCCACCTCTTCATCTGAACTCTCTCCATAATTATCCCATTATACATACTTATTTATGGTCCCGGTGCTTTGGTTTAAAAATTTACAAGAAATTTGACGCATTTATTAACACTTGAAACTACGAATATCCTAATTCATTGTTTGGTTATCCTCAAATGTAGGTTTCTTAGGTGGAAGAGTTACCTTACAACTTTTTCAATAAACATCATCTTTTATCATTAATGATCCTACAATATTATTACTATAATTTATCCATGTAGTGAAAGGGTTAGTGGGTTTACTTAGGTTTCTCATCCTTTTTATTTGTTGCACAACTTTTTTGTCTTGCTGGATCATATCTTGTATCTCTATAAGATCATACTTCCACACCTGATCATCAATTTTCCGATTGAGTCCTTGTAAAAAACATGCAATGGTTTCTTCCATTTCATCCTAAATTTTTTCTCGATTCATGTAACTTTTCATCTCATTATAGTAATCATTAACACTTTAATCCCTTGTGTGAGGCATTGATGTTTTTGAGGATATATCTATGGTAATCTCTGAGAAAAAACAACTTTCTCATGGAAAACATTATGTTATTCAAAGTGTTCATGATACGTCAACCATATCTAGCCCCAAAATTTTATCATTTTATCCCAAAAAATTAAATAATAATCATAAAATTAAAGTTAAAAACATTTCAACTTTTTTCCATGAAATAATAATGGAACAAAAACACTTTTCCAATATGAATCTCTCACTTTAAGTTGGATTCTGGATCATTTTCCCTGAAAAGAGGGAACCTTCACCTTAATACCTATTAGTATGCCATCATCATGTGGTCTCTTTTGGACTCATATATCTTGTTAGAGCCTCATCCTAATTTGTTTTACACCCTCAAAATCATCATCAAATTTCTCTATCTCCTCCTCCAGGATACATGGATAATGTGGTTTAGTAGTGTGTCGTGGGTGGTATTGGATCATCCTTAGGATTGGTTGATTATCTAGTTTATAAATCCTCTCATTAGAACCTCTATGTTCCAATCAAAAATATTCTCAAAATGGATCACAAAATATTGCATTTGTAGTTTTCATATCTTTCGGTGTCGGATATCTACTTTGGATTCCTTCATCACAATCTTGAATGATTATATTCCCATGATATTTTTCATTGATAAGTAACACAAATATGGAGAAACAATCACAATGATACACACACTCACACACCCAAAAGGTAGACATAGAAAAATTCACAGACATATATGTGAGGATTCACAGTCACACAAATAGGATTTTCACACTCACACACACAAGGATACACACTCACAACCACAATTTGTAAATACTCAAAGACCTAAGGATATACAGTCAAGAATGTTTTTCATGGCACTCTACTTAGGAAAATAAAATTTATATCCCAATCCCTTAATAAATCTAGTTCCTCATTTGTGGATATCATGATCCTACAATCTACATCCAACCAAGATGGTGTAGGGGAATGGATTAACACATCCCTTTTTAGTGGTAAAGTGTTTAAATTTGGTAGTGGGTGGTAAAGAGTGTAGAAATATAGTTAAATGGAAAAGGGGTAAAAAGGTGAAGTATGTGGGGTTTTCCTAATTGTGAAAGATAAGAAAAATTAAAAACAACATTATCCAAATATGATATAGTGATGAAGTAAAATGATATAGAAAGTGATGTGTGGAAATGGAAAGAACTAATAATTTAAAGTAAAAAAGAAGTAATTTTATCCAATTTTTTATTATTTCTTCCCTTTAATTTTTTTAAATATCCCCAAAATATTTTTGATTTGTATTATAAATCATAATATGATGAATGAAGAGTTATAATATTTTTTGAAATCTCTCAATGAGATTATGTGCATTATTTTTAAAATCACAGAATGATGAGGTGAGATAAATTGATTTTTTCTTGAAAAAAATAACATATAGAAAGTTAAATGTGAAAATAATAGTGATGAATAATTTGAACAACGTAAAATATATAAATCTTTCTCTATAGAGAATAATTCTATAGGTTCTCAAAGAAAAATGATTTTTTTGTGTTTTTATATTTTTTTAAGGGTGGATAATAAGGAAATATTAGAAGGTAAATGGATATATGGGAGTGAAAAAGGGTGATATATGACTCCCATTTCAATGAGAGATTTGATACTAATTTTTTTGAGATGCTCGGGGTGGCCCAATATTCATTGTGTAGAGAAGAAGATGACGGAAAATGTTTGGGGATAAGTGGTGGATGATGGGGATGGATAGTGAAAGCAAGTATTCAAAAACATTATATGGAGGGAGATCAACTACTAATCGAACACACTTAAGGGAGGGATGTGATGAATAATCCATTAAAAATGAACTTGGATTGAGGAAAAAAATTGGGGGCTTTGGGAACTTGGATAGCCAACCTAACTTTTAGATTGACAAGGAAAGAAAAAACAAGAGAAAATAAAGTAATGATCATAATAATGGATAGAGTAAACCTATAGAGTTTCATTAATGAAGACATGAAATGGAATACAATTCCATGGGGTGTCTACATATATCTATGTGGTGACAGAGAAGTTCAAGGTTCTAATACCCTAAAGTGATAAATCATATTCCTACCTTGTCCCCATTAAGTTAAAAAAGTAAATGTATAACAATGACTTTTTGGAAAATGAGAACATGTCTTTCCACTCATAGTTCACCAGATTTGAATTTGGGTACCATGCCCAGTAGATTTGACTTTGGTGTCCAAAGATGCCCTTCTAGAATCTCCAGGTGGACAAGAATTCTAAAATTCATATAACCATGTGTCTCGAACAATATGCATTTAATTCAGGCTCTCATATGAGTGATAATAAACCCATTTACCACTTCCATTCATACAGGATGGGTTTGATCCTTATAATACAATGGGAAGGGCTCTCTTTTACACTTTTAGTATCATTAGTATTCCTTTCATCATTCAGAATTAAAACACCAACTCCGCACATTCCATGAAGTCATTATAATCCATCAGTATCATATCAAACTCTAAAAACCCTTCAAATCACTAAAATTGGTAAAAAACCTTATAAAATGTTAGAAACCCAAAGAAACTAAAAACCCCCCTAAAGATAAAAAATATATAAAAACCATAAAAACCATAAAAACCCTAAATACCCTAAAACCCTTAAAAACCTAAAAATTCCATGAAAAACCAAAAAATTCATAAAAATCATAAAATAGCCCTAAAAATCCCTAAAAAGGTAAAAAACCATAAGATCCATAAAAACAATAAATAAAACCTCAAAACCCTCAAAACACATAAAATCCTTAAAAATCTAAAAACACTCAATACCCTAAATACCCTCAAAACCCCTAAAATCACAGAGACTCTAAAATCACCAAAAACCCGTAAAAATTACAAAAACACTGTAAAAACCAAAAATCCCTAAAAAACCATTAAACCCCTTAAAATCCTTAAAAACCAAAAAAATCCTAAAAAAGAGTAAAAATCCAAAAAAAACTTAAAAACCTTAAAAACCCCTAAGATAGAATATAGACCTAAAAACACATAAAACCCCAAAAAACATAAAAACACTAAAAGCCCTAAAAACCTAAGATAACCATAAAAACTGTAAAAATCATAAAAACCCAAAAAATTTAAAAACCATAAAACCTAAGAAAACACTAAAAATATATAAAATACTCTAAAACCCCTTTAAACCCCTATAAATGCAAAATAACTCTAAAACCCATTAAAAATGCTAAAAAACTAAAAAAAATAAAAACCCAACAAACCATAATCCCCTAAAACCATAAAAAAATTAAACCCATCAAAATCCTTCAAACACTAAAAGTAATACAAATAATAAAAAATCCATAAATATCCCCAAAATTTAAAAAAAACCATAAAAACATTGAAAACCCCTATGAAAACTGTAAGAACCTAAAATCACTAAAAACACATACAAACACTAAAAATATAAAAACCCTAAAAACACTAGAAACCCCTAAAACCTATAAAAACACCTAAAAACCATAAAAAATCCAAAAAACCATAAAATTCATAAAAACCATTAAAAAATATAAAAATCTTTTAAACTAATAAAAACATTAAAAACATCTAAAAACCCTTAAAACCCTTAAAACCCTAAAAGCCTCAAAATCCCAAAAATTAAAAAACCAATTTTTTATTTTGAAAAAATTTAAAACCTAAAAACATTTAAAACCTAAAATGCATAAAAAACAATAAAAAATCCTAAAAAACATAAAAATATTAATAAACTAAAACCCCTAAAAATTCATAAAAAACTATAAAAATCATAAAAATAACTAAAAATCATTAAATATCTCTAAAAAATACAAACCCATAAAAAATAGATAAACCCTAAGAAAAAATTAAAAACCTAAAAACACTTAAAAACCCTAATAACATAAAAACACTAAAATCCAAAAAAAACCCAAAAAATTTTAAAAACCCTAAAACCCATCAAAACCATAAAACCACATAAAAATCCATAAAAACCATAAAAACCCAATAAAAACTTTGAAACCATTTAAAAAAAACATTAAAAACTTCAAAAAAATAAAAAATAAAAAAACTCAAAAATAAACCCTAAAAACTAAAAAAAATATTCAAATCCCTAAAAACCCTTAAAATTCCAAAAATACCCTAAAAACCATAAAAATTATAAAATATCACTAAATGTATCTAAATATGTAAAAAATACGTAAATTCCATAAAAATCCTATGAAAACCATAAAACCTGACAAGTACATAAAACCCCCCAAAAAACCTAGAACCGCCAAAAACCCTATTGACGCTCCTTTTCGTCACAGAGTCCAATGAATGGTAAAAGGGAATAATTTAAGAAAAAAGACGGTTACCCTTTGAAGAACATAACAAAAAATTGACAAAGGCATAAACTAGGAACCCATTTTGAGTATGTCGTGCTAGTTACTTGTGCGCCGCGCAAGTCACTTGCACACCGCTTATGGGTCGCACAGCTCACTTGCGCGCCTTATTTATTTTTTTCCCAAGGTGAAAAGTTTCTTATAAATATCCCCTGTGGGCCCCCATTTCGTGGATGGATTTTTCTAGAAGTCAAAATCAATCTATGGTCACCCTAGTCTTCAATTAAACTCTTCCTAAATCTTCTAAGGTAACTTTTTACCTATAATGGAAGACTTTAAGTGGTAGAATAAGACCTAAGTGTTTAGAATTCATCAACACTAGCACGCTTAAGTGTCCATGCATCATTTAAAATAGAAACACTTGCGCGTCGCATTACCCTTTCGATGAAACTTTTGTTGCGACCTTTTGGAAACATCTTAGGATAATACTAAAGGCTTGAGTTATGTCTCACCCAAGTATTACCCTATAGATTCTTCATTTCCCAAGTGAACCCATGCTGCATAAGTATACTTGTGCGGCCAAGACATGCATGAAAAATGACTTACAATACCCACACATGCGCGCTAACTTCAATTTGTTTCCTCTCTTCCGTTCACCTCTCCTATTCAAGATATTATCCCTAAAACCCCTTTTCATAGACATTTATGGCATTGTTATTTTGTTGGCTTCCTTATCTGAAAGGAATTATGTGAGAACCTCTCCCAAAACCTTGTGACTTACGTGATTTATGTCACTACAGTTAGATTTTTCCTCCATATGACATCATCTTTTATGATGATAAGATCCTTTAAACATTGGGCATCCTCCTTAGGAGTAAGCCCCAAGTCCCCTTAACCTGGGCCTCCTTCTCAGGAGTAAGCCCCAGACATAATTTCCTTCAAACATTGTTCATCCTCCTTAAATGAAAACCCCAATCATAATTTATTTGATTTAGGCCTCCTTCTCAGGAATAAGCCCCAATCATATACCCCTTTTTATTTTGGGCCTCCTTCTAAGGAGTAAGCCCCAATCATAAGTTCCTTTAACATGGGCATCCTTCTCAGGAGTAAGCCCTTGTCATAAGTCCCCTTTAATTTGGGAATCCTCCTTATGAGTATGCCCCAGGTTAAAAATCCAAATCTTCATAAAGTACAAATACCTTTATGGACCCTACAGCTGTGCTTCTTTCATGATGTAAGTCACGGTCTTCATCTACTTGGGTAGTCAAACATACGTAAGACCCACATCTATTCTTGTGACTGCATCTTTCGTGGAACAATCATCAAGTTTACTGACATCTCTTGTTTCTCACACCGAGCATGAGTCATGTGGGTATATAGTTTAAAATTAATCACGACATCTCTTTTGGGTCGTTAACCATGCATAAGTCCCATATTTATTCACCCTAACTACGTGGAATTTGATCTCTACATTAAAAGTAGAGTACATAGGAAGCCTTTTAAGGTTCAAGCCCATCATTCATTAATTCTTTTCCATCCCATATGACTTTAAACTATATCCTTCCTATCGAACTACGTGGGTTCTGAATCTTTTTTAATGAGGATACGTAGGTAGCCCATCTGTGGGTACGATCCCAACTCTGAAAAAATCCTTGTCTTTCTGAAGGACAATAAACATCAAGTGCCTCACTGAGTGGATTTAAAACCAGTATGGTCATCATAATGACCAAGAGATTTCTATATAATGTATTAAAGAATACCATTGACTAAGAATATCTAATACATTCGGATGATTCTCCATCGATGAAGATCCTCAAATACATTTAAAATATTCTCTAAATCCCATACATATCATTCATCGATTGCCAAATCTAAATGAAAACTCATTTTCATGCTAGGTGAATTAATAAGGATTCATGAACATAACATAAATCTATAAGCGAGCCCCAGAGTAGTAAATAATTCCTCCAAAAATAGTGTAATGAGCCTGACCTCCCATCCTCTCGACCAATGAAAATTCTTAAGCCTCATCGGTCCACAACTAATGAGTACTAACCTATGGAGTAGGTCTAAATGGATATAGAATCATTGGGTGTTTCCGGTTCTACAAATAAACCCGTTAGAAACTGATTGGAAAGTTTGAACCATAAACACACAAGGTTATCCCCATTTCCAGAGGAAACAAAAAAAATAGTGAACCCGGCCTGAATCCTTAACCAAGTTAAATGATATTTTACTTATTTTTTAGGCCCCTATTAAACTCAATATGAGGGCCAACAAATAAATCAATAATATATGTGATCATCCAAAAGATGTAGTCTGGCCAGAATTATCTTGATTTTTTCTGCTATATCAAACATGCACTCTTTTTCAAGATCTCTCTGCAACACAAAATGGATTCTTTAAGGTTCAAACCTGTGAATGCCTCGGCCGCTACTCATGTTGTATCCTCATCTGCTCTGAGGATGACATCACCTACTCAGCATCTTTAATGCTTTTTATCAAATGCATTGGTGATAGAATACCATCAACACGGTACCATTTAGACTTTGGAGGCTGCTCGACAAGTCCTTCAAGTTAACAACTCACCCTGGTTGTCCAGACAGCGACAACTAGTGATCAAGAAGCAGGTGGTGCCAACCACCATCTCCAACCGTTTTGGGTCTTTATCCCTGTAACACAACAACCAGTCCCTCCCATATTATAGGGAGGTGAATCAAGAGGTCACTCACGGCCTTTGTTCAAAAAAACAAGAGTCCTTCCAGAGGACTCCCACCAATAATCACCGCCATAATCATGTGGTAGGGCACCCTCAACATGATGAGGGTATTTCCTCTAGGTGTTCAGCTCAGGTTCCTCAGACCTGATAACACAAGACGAACCGTCAGAGGAGGAATTCAGCCAATAGGGAGAAGGTTCATACCTCTACCCCCTCCGGAGAAGTCCATCAACCAAACATGATGGCAAACAACGAGCCGGCATATACACTCGTCTGTCCTAATTTCACTACCCAGCAGACTCGTCTGGCAGTAACACACCAATCCCATCTGGAAATTCTGGCAAATTACTATAGGCAGGCACATACACCTGTTTATAAATAATAATCCAGTCAGTAGGCTCATCTGACTACATCCAAATAATCCCGCCAACCAAATGTGGTGACCACATGTAAACAGGCACATACACCTGCTTATACTCATCAATTCTGCCAGCAGTCTCGTCTGCCAGTATTGAAGGAAGTTCATTAATCATATTCCGTGTAGAACAATCAGCAGGAACATACACTTGAAATTCATCAAGCTAACAAACATTCTCGTTTGGTAGCACCTGGATTTGTCAATTGGAAAGCTCCAATGACAAACAGAAGGCAGACACAACTTTCTTCCCCCACACATGAGTACTGTCAGAATTCACTTAAAGGAAAAGGAGGACAGGATAAAGAACACAAACCTACTCCAAACACGTAATGGACATATATTCCCATATCGGTAGCTGAAGTCACCAAGCACATTCTTACAATGGTGAAAGAGTAGAAGCAAATCCCTGCCCATATTCTGGATACCTGTCAGAATATTATAACAACTTCAACAACATCACATGGAAAGAAACATAAATCTATCCCTATCAGTGGAGTGACTCATCAACATGTCACTTGGAGTAGATACACAACTCTGTTCTAGTCTAGGAGGGATGTGGGGCATACTCCCCCATGTCTTATGTACAATCAAGTCGGGCACATGCATCCAATTTAAATGGAGATAGTCAACCTAATCTGGTATTTCTCTTGAGCAGGAACATATACATTCCCATAATAACAACTTTCGTCAACAAGTGGTTTCCAAAGTGAGTAAGATGATGTCCAAGAAAAAGACTCATCTATCACAGTTAAAAAATCAAGATCCAATCTTCTATAAGGCCTTGCTCAATGCTGGAGTTCTTGAAGCCCTCAGACAATTATTTGTTGAAGCTCAAGATTCTACTCTCTCTTTTCCAAATTATGGAAATAACAACAATAATTTTGAAGTTCTTCATCATACATTTCCTTATGAAGTCATTCTTCATGACAATTCGGTCAATCTCGAAGAATCATCTTCAAATGAGAGCAATGATAACCCTTTGCATGTCCAGAAGACCAAGGAGCAAAAGGTTTTATCTTTTTCTATAACCCACCATGGTGGTCCTCCCCATTATGATGAATTTAACTATGAAAGTCCACTCTACAGTAGTAATTCACATTGCCTGGAAAATTATTCAATGTAAAATGCAGTAATGAGAAATCCCTCTTATCTTGAGGCACTTTCAAATGTGAAGTCACTCATTTATGATGCCTTACCACTAGTAGGTGAAATACTTTCTCAATCAGAAGATAGCCTAGGGTGTATGTCATTCTTCAAACCACCCCTGGGTCATTCATCTTCTAGTTTTACAATTGAATTCTCTACCAATATTATTAAATCTAATAAAGCAACAAAGAAGCACCATCTTTGGTCAAATCAGGTAGAATAATCTTCATCAAATGACAAAGAGGAACTGCTGAATATGAGAAAAAATTTGACGAAAGGTGAAGTACCAATCATTTTTTTGCCTTTGGCTGACTCTCAGTATGATATTCCAGAAACGTTGACAGAAGATTGTATTCACGATATTCATCTCAACATATAGAAAACTCTTTGTCACTTAAAAGAGAACATATTACCTTATTATGAATATCAAAATCATATTAAGGTAATAGAAGGGATGAAACTCCAAATTTACTTGGCATCTATCTCAGTTTCCCAACATCCAAAAGTTGAAAAGTAGGAGAGATCCCTTCAGCATGCATGCCTTGGCGCATTAAAAAGGTTGCGCTAGTTAATCAACAATACCCCATCTGGTATTCATATCGAGGGATGCGGTGTTCATGGAGCATTGCATTTCACTATGCTCTCTAGTTAACAAAGCCCGCAAAAAGTGGTCTCATGAAATGTTATTGCACATGGATGGGAACTAAATGGTTTTGTGTGAAATCAAATGATTCCTCAAGAACATGCCTCAACTAGTTCTTCCCAAAGTCAGGCATATAATGAAAAAGTTATCAAATTACTCTTGCTTCAGGAAAATGAGAATATCGAACATGCTTCTCTCTTAGAGCATGTGAATCACCAGGTGACAGAGGTGTCAGAAATAATCCAATGGTCATCTGAGCCAGGTGATTCGAGTAGATGTCGGATGATGCATCCGACTAATTTTTGGACTAAAATCCAAAAAATCAAGAGAGATTTCAAGAAAGTTTCAGATGTAGTAGCTCAAGAGCCACCTCATCCTTCCAGTCTAGAGACTATTTTAATCCAACCCTTGGGATCAATAGACAGGATTTGAGAAGTTAAGTAGGAAAAATAGGAACAACCCTAGTCCCCCGGACTGGGGACTTTTTCAAATTCTCAATCTCTTCCTCAGCAAAAGTCAGTCCTCTCTCAATTAGGGGAATAATACACAAGAGGAACGCAGAGCCAATTTATCAAGAAATTCCCTCCATATTATAGTTCATCAAGAAGTTCCTAAGGGGTTGACTAAGCAAATGGAAATGTCTCAAAAAAGACATGGAAGAAGAAAATATCGCAGAAATGCTGACAGAAAGGCTGTAATGTGTTATGAATTGATAAATGTCATCAATACCATTGTCACTGATCCCCCAAAACGTGAGGCTCACTCAGAGGAATCAGATGAAGAAGTTCCTATTCAAGAGGCTATATACACAAAAACAAATGAAGAAGGTGTGTGTACCTGAAATGAAAGGCTTACCCAGAATCTAGGTATGCCTTCAAATAACCAACTCCCCTCTCACTGAAAGGAGTCCAACAAAAGGAAGGGATAAGGTCAGGTTAAATTCCACTCTACCTCTAGAGAAGGCCAATCACTCTCACTAGAGTAAGGGTTAGAATAGTAAGAAGAATGAATGAAGGATTTAAAGAGGTTAAATTCATAACGAATTCTAGGAAGTCTTCCTCCTAAGCATGCTGGAGTTAATCAATAAAGGTAATTTATTGTAGCTATTTGTATAGATCAATAATATGCCCCTTTACAAGTACACCTTCGTAATTCTGATACTATGGGTCATACGTGATAGCAACCGGCAACACTACCATTAGTGGAAGTACCGGTCACCACACCCATCCAAACTCCAATTATTGCACCTAATCAGGTCCAAGCACAACCAGATGTTTCTCAAACATTAATGACTACCATTGAGTCATTAACAGCTCGGTTAGAAGCTATGAAAGGACGACGTGCGCCAGTTCAACCGGAAAAGGGATCTTACCCTGAATGGGTGGATTCAATTCTTCCCCCATCAAATTTTGCGAGTACTACATTCCAAATTTTTAATAGTTCGGTAGATCCATAACAACACTTTACACATTTTTTTTCTCGTTGTGATCCTATGATGGGAACTCCTCAACAACAAGAAGTAGTTAAGCTCAGGTTTTTTGTGCAGTCATTACAAGGACCTGCTTTTGTCTGGTAAACAAGTATGCAATCTTGGTCAATTACTGGGTGGGAAGATCTCCATCAAAAATTCCTTCTTCAATTTAGCTCAACATTACCAAAGACGACAATTTTTGATATTTCCAATTATAGGAAAAGGGAAAATGAAAGTGTTTCGGATTTCATTGCTCGCTGGAAGTGATTAACATATTCCTTAAGTTTATCACACCATCAACTAGAGTTGCTGCCAATCTGTGTGGAAAATTTTCATGATGAATTACACACACCATTGATCCCTGTGAAACACACAGGACGGTTTCAAGATCTCACTTCAATCGCACAGTAGATAGAAGACTCTCTTATACAGACTAGGGCTAAAACTCGTATAATTCCATCAGTTCCAAGAAGGAGAATAGTAAATGAATAATCTTTTACAATTAAACTTAAAAAAGCACTTGTACCTGCTTCCACCTCAAAACCATCATCATATCAAAGGGCTCCACCTCCTAAGTGTCAACAAAAATGTCCGCCTCATCAAGATGATCAAAGAGATCAAAGGAAGAAGTAGTTTAAGGATTTAAAAAACAATATGTATTATTTATAGAATGAACATGTTCTTGGATACTTCATCTCGGCTTTGAAAAACAATCTGGTTCACTTGACAAGGCCCAAAAGGCTGAACAAGGAAGGATTTGAAGACCTCCCCAACTATTACCCATTTCATCAGATGTTGGGGCATCTCATCCAGGAGTGTTTTGTCTTCAAATAACTCCTGCAAAATATAGTGGACTCTAGACAAGTAAAACTGAAAGGTTCTTCCGCTCATGTAGCATGTGTTGCTGCTACTGATCCAGAGGAAGAAGGCGAGTGACATGAAGTCAAAAGTAAAAATGCACATAAATATGATTATTGTATTGTCAGGATAACGATCAAACGAACTCATTACATTTTACGAACACACTTGAATCAACCAATTGTGTCTTATGTTATTTCTGCCACAACAAAACCCCCTTCATCTGAAGGAGAATCCTCAAAGACGTGGCATAATTTGAAGAAATAAGATCAGTTATAAGAAGACGAGCTCGTGTCAAAGCCTAAGTTGTCCTTGACTCTGGCATATTTTATGTCATCTACTTCAAAAGAACAGGAACCGCCCCACCAAATGGAACAGCCAGTACTGGTTCATCAGGTAGAATCTTCATCAGATGATGAATTGATCTTTGGTTCTGTTAACATGATTCATTTAACGGATCCGTATGCCAATGACTATTTTGATTATGATGAACCTGAGTTCCATGTATCTAACAGAAGAATTATTGGAAGCAACAAAGTTCTAGGATACAGGGGAATACATGGATATTCTAGAAGCCACTATTTCAATCCTACCCCTACTAGAACTGTATATGCGGAAGAAACTCATGGAAAATCCCTTCAACAGGATCAATAAGAACAAGAAATTTCTTCCATACATGGAATATTCGGTCCTGACATATTTATTTTGGAGGACCGGTTAGAAGCTATACCTTCTTCAACTCAGTAAATAGATAGACCTAGTCAGTATAATCTACCGAAGCTATGAGTGTTTCCATTTCCTGCCCTGATACGAGATTCATTTATTGCCAAGGCATCAACTTCCAAGGAAACTTCAAAACCACATTTTCATGCTGAGAAAAATAGACCTTTGGACCAAAAGTATGATGTCTTGAAACATTTGTCCCAAGTACCGGCCAAGTTATCAATTCTGGTTGCCTTGAATCAAACATAATATCTTAAGGAGGTGCTTATTGAGGCTTTGTCAAGTCCTCAAGAATTTAAAATGGAAATTGTTGCGGTTGAGGTCTACCGTATAGTGAATGATCCTGTAGAATTCCATGAAGTGATATCTTTTACCGATGAAGATGAAGATGATGTTGTACATGGACATATCAGACCTTTGTATCTATCTGTAAAAGTCAATGACATAGACATCCAGTGATATTTTATTGATAATGGCTCAGGAGTCAACCTCATTCCTATTCATACACTTCGTCGATTGGGTCTCACAGAAGATGATTTATCTCCTTCTACTTTGATTTTTCAAGGATATGATAATAATGAACAATAACCTCTGGGAGAAATAACACTCAGAATTTAGTTTGGAGGCCTTGTGTATAATTCAGATTTCATGGTTGTTCATCAGGATATTTCCTTAAACATTTTTCTTGGAAGACCTTGGCTACATCAACATGCGACCGTACCTTCATCATACTATCAATGTCTCAAATTTTCTTTCAATGGCCAAATTTGGACATTGTATAGTGAAAAGTCCCCATTCAAAACATGTGAATCTCAATACATTGAGGCAGAATTTTATTACATGGAAGGAAGGGAAAATCCACGGAAAATAAGGACACCAAAAATAATGCTCCAAATGGTTTAGAAAAAATTCCAATAAACCCATTCATACATGTGAATACAGATTATGTGTTTTCTATCAGTAAAATTAACAAGATAGTCCTAAATCCAAACACACTTATGGAAAATTCCATAATGTCAATTACGGAAACCAATCGAGATAGCATGGGAGAAATTGTTGATTCTCCAAGAAGTGATGAAAGCTTAAATAGATATGTCTTCATTTCATCTGCTGAAATCCAGCAATTCTATACTTCATCAACCAGTTCAAAAAAAGTTATAGCAATACCAAAGAAAAACAACGATGTTGATTCTCAATCCATCATCTCCTCTCTATCACCCGAGGAAGACCCTTCATCATCAATAGGGTCAAAAATGGAAGTCTCTTCTTCAAGATGTTCAAATTTTAACTTCTCCCTTGACCATGGAAATTCTGCTTTCTCATCTACTGTGCAAGTAGAAACCGAAGAAGTAATACATATTTAAGAATAAGAGGAAGATATCAGGGATTCTCCTCCAGTATTTGAAGAGGGTATCACTGCCATTGTGGATGAACTCAGAGAAATAAATCTAGGTACAAAAGAAGATACATTCCCCACTTTAATTAGTGCAACCATGACTCTTAAAGAACAAGAAATGTTTACTTCATTTCTAAAGAAAAATCGAGATTTATTTTCTTGGAATTATATAGAAATTCAAGGTCTTGATCTCGATGTTGCCACTCATTATTTGGGTTTTCCAGAAGAACATAGAGGATTCAAGAAAGGAACAAGAAGAACACACCCAAATTATGTCTCAAAAATTGAATCTGAAGTTAATATGCTTATAAAGGCTTAATTTGTTAGAGAAGTTCAATATACCAAATGGCTGGCTAAAATTGTCCCTATGAAAATGGAGAATGGAAAAATTTGAATTTTCATTTACTTCAGAGATCTTAATCGTAATTGTCCCAAGGATGATTTTCCGGTTCCGATCATAAAACCCTTAATTGATGAAACAACTAGCTATGATGCTCTTTCCTTCATGGATAATTACTCTGGGTACAATCAAATATGAATGGCCCTAGAAGATGAGGAATCTATAGTCTTCAGAGATCCTCAAGGTTTTTTTTCTATCAGGTAATGACCTTTGGCCTAAAGAATGCAGATTCAACGTATCAATGTGCCATGCACCATATCTTCAAACCCTTTTAAGAGAAATTTATTAAATGTTATGTGTATGATTTGGTGGTTAAATCCAGAAAACATTATGATCACTTGGCTGATTTGGAAATCATATTCAACAAACTTCGACAACATAATTTGAAGATAAATCCCTTGAAATATGCTTTTGGGTTAACCTCAGGAAAATTTCTCTGCTTTTTTGTATGCCATCTTGGTATCGAAGTTGATTCTGAGAAGAAAAAATCAATCCTTGACATGTCACCTCCTAGAAATTTGAAGTAATTAAGAGGACTTCAAGGAAACTTGGCCTATATTCGGCGTTTCATTGCCAGTTTGGCAGGAAAGTGTTTACCCTTCACCAGATTAATGAAGAAGGGAGTCACTTACCAATGGACTGAAGACTGTCAAGAAGAATTCGATACCCTTAAAAAATATCTCTTCAGTCCACCGGTATTAATGCCACCTGTTGAAGTAAGACCACTTATTCTTTATATGATATCTTTAGAGAAATCATTGGGTTCCTTCCTTAACCAAAAGAATGATACTGGGAAGGAAAACAGCCTTTACTATCTCAGTCAGACTATGCTTGAGGCAGAAACACGATATTCAAGTATTGAAAAGTAATTCCTAGAATTAATATTTGCAGTTCAGAAATTGAGACACTACCTGCAACATCATGAGTTCCAATTGGTATCTCACAATAACCCGCTCAAATTTATCCTTAGTCGTCCAATGCTTACAAGACGTCTGGCAAGGTGGGCAGTTATTTTGCAGCAGTTTGATATCCAATATGTGTCTCAAAATGAAAATAAAGGGCCATGGTCTGGCCGATTTCCTTGATGAAAACCCATCTGTAGAAGATACATCTTTATATATTGAACTTTCTAATGAGGATGTGTTCTATTTTTAAGATATTCCTCAAACATGTAAAATGTACTTTGATGGTGCCTCTAGAAGCCCAACCTGGAAGAAAATTGAAGATCCTAAATTCAACAAACTTGAGTTAGGAATCGTGGTTATTTCCCCAGAAAAGGTAGTGCTACCCTATTACTTCTTATTGTTGGAAGGCGGTACAAATAATGAAGCAGAATTTCAAACTCTCATTACAGGCTTCGAATCGGTGCTTCTGGCATAGTTGAATCAATTGAAGGTAAAAGGTGATTCAGATTTGGTAATCAAAAAATTCAACGAGGATTATGCCATCAGAATCGAAGATTTAATCCATTTGTATGATTACGTCAGAGAGTTAATGGCATAATTACCCTCACAACTGAAATTCTCTTATGTCCCGTGATCATAAAATGTTGTGGTTGATGCACTGGATAATGTAGCCACAGCCCATGAAATCCAAATCGGGACAAAACAATCATCAGTATTTCCCACCGTCGTATAGTTTCACCTTTTGTTAAAATTAGAACAGAGAAAATCAATGAAATCAGTCCAATTTCTAAACTATATGCTCATACTACAGGATGGATGACACTTATCAGGTAATATCTTCAAAATGGAACACGCCAACCTGATATAGCCGGGAAAGAATAGGTCTAGTGACATGTGGTCAATTTTACTCTTTATTGTAGCCCAAATCACCAAAAAATTATCTACAAGAGAGGTTTTGAAGGAATTATCTTCAGATGTATTGATGTTTAAGAGACAATGGCTAACATTAATGAAGTACATGCAGGATTTTGTGGTTCCCACCTGTCTAGACATAGACTTTCTGGTCAAATTCGAAGGCTTGGATACTTTTGGACTTCAGTGATGCAAGATTGTGTTGATTTCACTAAGAAATATCATTATTGCCATGTATGTTCCAACTTAATTCATCATCCCTCGGAGTTACTTCATACGGGTAAATACTTCTGGCCATTTTCTACATGGGGAATGGATGTAGTAGGACCTTATCCTCTAGCTACAGATAAGTAGCTTAAGTATAATCTTACTGCTTCTAACTTCTTTTTCAAATGGGTAGAGGAAATACCTCTCAAAGAATTTGGTTCTAAAATCATTGTTAGCTTTGTCAAGTCCAACATCATTACCATATTTGGTGTTCCACATACCATATTGAAAGATAATGGCACTAAATTTTGTTCATCTGAGGTAAGAAAATAGTATCAAGAATACAATATCATATCCAACCATTCGTCTCAATATCATGAAGAGGCCAATGTCAAGTATGGGCTTTCAATAAGACTCTTTCAAACATACTTCAAAAGATGGTGGATAAAGATAAGATTTCATGGCCTAATAAACATTTTCATACTCTATGGGCTTATCATACTACCACCCACACTGCTACACGACAAACTCCATATTCATTGGTATATGGAACAGAAGCAGTCTTGCCTATTGAAGTCCAATTACCTTCTCTTAGAGTTTCCATTTTTTGATCAGTTATCTATAGATGAACAATCTCAAAATCGACTCAATGAATTGGAATGACTAGATGAAAAAAGATTGTGCACACTACAAAATTTAGAAGTTTATCAGAATCGAATAGCACAAGATTTCAATAAAAAAGTTTGTCTTCATTCATTCATTCGAGTAGAATTGGTATTGGTCTTCAGAACCCCAATGATGCCATGACAGAAGCCTCTAAAGATTGAGCCAATGTGGGAAGGACCTTACTCAATACATAAGGTCTACTCCAAGGGAACTTATTATTTAATCTCAATAGATGGATAACCCGTTACAACTCCAACCAAAGCAAGATTCTTGAAGAATTATTTTGTGCAACACAAATACACCCATTATCCTTGCTGTAGGACATTAAACTACATAGCCCCATCTATCATCCAACATGACATTAAACTATGTACCCTCTATCATCCTACATGACGTTAAACTATGCATTATCCGAGCTGAAGGATGTTAAAATTCCAAGCACCCAATGCCTATGACACATGACATTAAACTGTGATCGACTCATGTGCAATTGCCTTTTAAACTCTATTTACATGTGTACCCTGGGCAGCTACCCATGCATAATCCCCACACCATCCTTCGTGGTTGCATATTTCGTGACACAATTGTCAGTTCTGTTACTCACTCTTGTTTCTCATGCACGAGCATGACTCATGTGAGCTTAGAGTAAGCTTTGACCATGACATCTTCTCTGGGCCTCTAACCACTCTTAAGTCCCAACATCATCTTCAGGTTGTTTTCCTCAAGTACACCCCGATTTCCAAATCCCACTTAATTGAACTACGCAGACTTTGATCCTTGCCTCCTAGGCCGGGTACATTGGAAACCTCTTGAGGTTCAAGCCAGAAACCACTTTCTTCACATTGATTCACCTTCATCCCATACAATGTTGATCCGTGAAGCCCCTGTCAACCATCTTATTCACATCAGTTCACTTTCTTCTTACATGATGTTATACTGTGTACGTCCCATCGTCCTAGCTATATGACGCTAAACTTTACAATCCCCCATTGTCCTTGCTACAAGACATTAAACTTCCAAGTACTTGTCCATGCATATGACCTTAAACTATTTTCACTTTTGTCCTGTATGAAAAATAAACTACAACAATCCCTGACACCCTCACTCGAGAGGAATCTTCATTGATATAGTCTCCAACAATTTCATATTTCAAGAACTATGTATGGATTTATTCTCATCCTTATGAGATATGTAGTGACACCCAAGTCATTAATCTTGGGTCCATCCATAATTTCAATAAAGTCCTCTTTACCTCTTATATGTATGAACCATATATATACAAAGAGTATTTCAAGAACTACATGCATCTTGATTCCCATACTCATGGGATATGTAGGAATGCTCGAGTATTCTTCGAGTCCAGCCCCGAGCCTTTGGCCCTACCCCCAAACTCCACTTTCAGTCTCTTGACTGAAAAGCCCCCATGGGAGAACATGGTGTGATATGGAACACCCTGGTATTTATTCACATCAGGTTTATAGAAAATGCACTATGTGTATCTCTCACTATGGTCCAAGCTCTAAGACCCTAAAATAATTTTTTCTATGCTCTCATCCTGCATGACGTTAAACTGTATTTCAAGAACTACATGTGAGTTTGATTGTCATCCTAATGAGATACGTAGTGACATCCAGAATCTTAATTCAGGACCCAGCCACAACATTATACAAATAATATTCATGTTCTCCATAACCCATTTGTTTACTTTTGGTCAGAAAATGTCTGATACCTGAGAGTTATTTTTCCTGACTATGCAGCACGTGCCCTTAGGTGGCCTTGCATAAGTTGTCTACATAATGGACCTATCAGCCAAAAGATGCTACTATTTGACTTTGCAGCTTATTTCTCAGTTGGCCCTTCATAATTTAACCTCCATAATGGGGTTTTCAAGTAATGGTAACTTCATTATTAGGAGAAGCCTATTTTGTCCCTATTGGTCTTAACGACAATATGTAGTGATCTGAAAAAAAATTTCCATCCTTAACATATTTTTTCCATAATCTTATTCATGATCTGAAAGTATTCAAGTATATGGTTTACATTTTTCTTCTTCTCTATATGTTCAAACCAATATGAAATAATATTTTAACACTTGACCATATGATGTATAATGTTTCTATATCCAGTTATAGTCTTATGATTTAAAACCACATATGCATTTTTTCCTACATTTGGATCGAACCTTCGTAGAAGTCCCATTCCTCCAATTCTTGGACAATTCTGATTGGAGATGTCCTCTCTATATTCAGGTAACTTTCTCTATAAATAAGACTCTATGATTTGGAAATTTTTAATCTCTATAAACCTTTCTTCGGCTTTTAGCAATAGAAAGTCAAATTTATGAGAGTTCTTTTTCCTGACTATGCAGCACGTGCCCTTAGGTGGCCTTGAATAAGTTGTCTACATAACAGACCTATCATCCAAAAGATACTACTATTTGACAATACGACATATTCTATAGTTGGATCTACATAACTAAGCCCCCATAACAGGTTTGTCAAGTAGTGGTAACTTCATTCTTAGAAAAGACTTCCTCTAATGCCTTTTAGCTCTTTTCCCATGTCATTCCTCAGATTCAAAATTTCTCAAGTCACAATTTACAATTTTTTCCCTCTATAATTGAATATGGTAATAGGTTTCCAAACAAATTATTAAAAATTGAGTCAATATCATCCATTCGGTCAAAGCTATTTGACCTTAAATATTATCCTTTTTATAGTCCAACATGCATGACTTTAAACTTCCAATAACAAAAGACATGGTACTCATTAAATTGGGAACCTATAAAAGGTTCTCTAAACAAAAGACAAGTCTCAGCTCACTAAACATAGATTTTGTTTGATTTAGAACATATTGAGCAATTAAAAGATGAATAGTTTGTGGGGGTGTTTATATAACCCTTGTAAAAATCAAACTATGTTTACTAGGCCCATTGGATAAGGTAAAAATAAGAGTAATTATCATGAAGATATAAATGATTTAAAATGAATTGTTTTTCATTGATTAAAAAGATTAGAAGAACATCCATAGAATGAAGCCTCTTCTCTTTTTTTTAAGAAATTAAAAAAAACTTTCAGCATGAGTTCTCATCTATTTCACAGCATCCCAAGATTCATCATCAGCCACTTGACGTTCATTTACTTGACCAAGTTCACTCTCTTCAGCTCAAAGAAGTGCTTCTTTGGCATTTTTGATAGCTTTTATACCATCCACATGGACTTCTTCCAACTAATTATGAAGTTGGTCAAGCTCCCCAGTAATAGCCTCTAGCTCTTGTTGAAGGCGCAACTGCTGGAAAATATTCACCTTGATATTTTACTTCAGCTCCTTCAGATTTACAGCATGATCAGCCTCATCTCACGACACCGCATCCTGAAATTCACTGATATTGGTTAGAAATATAGCTCTGATCAGGTCCTGGCAACACCTTTTCTCTTACTACCTACTTCGAATGACTTGTTTCAATTCGACATGGATTTATTGTTATCCAAAAACACCAAGTCCCAGTATGATGAAAAGTGATGAAAGTCTTGGAATTTTCAAAGGCATCTCTTCAAGAGGCACCTCAGATATTATCTTCCATGTATTTTTCCAAGCCTTGCGATGTGAGAATTGAAGGGCCTTTTTTACCTCTGGGTCTGATTCGACATCACTATCATAGGGAGGAACATAGTCTAGGATTAAGGCACTTTAGGAAGTGCCATGTTCTGCTTCTTCCCGGACCCTGGTTGCTTCACCTTCTGTTATTGTTTGGGATGAGGCTAAGGATTCACCTTTAGATCTATCCATTGAAGTTGACAGCCCTGTTTCGTCAATTGAATGTATGGTTAGTTTCAAAGGATAGTAAAATTTGATTGATTGTCTTGTAGGTTATGTAATCCTCAAATATTATCATCTTTTACCTAACAATAGATCAGCAACTTTTGAAGACTCATCCCCATCATTCCTAACTTCAATCGGATTTTCAGGATGGGTTTTAGGAGGCTTTACCATGCTAAGTTCCACCTGAGCCAGTGATTCTGCAATACAGTGTTGACATCAATTTCTACACCCCTTTCAAGTGTTATTAGTTCAGAATTTTTTGCAGATGGAACTGTACATTTTTTAACCAAAAATGGTTAGAAGTATAATCATGAGAAAATTAATAGGACAAATGATGAAACTCACATCCAGTTGATTCTAAAACCAGATCTCTAAAATCATTTAAATCAGGTGGTAAATTAACATGTTCTAAAATTTCTTCAAAGGACATGCCAAGTTTCATCATTTTATCCATTGATGTCCCAGATCCTAGGTTAGTCTCAATAGTGGGATCACTCGACATGTCTTCCTCATGACTCACATCTGGAAATCTCTGACCCCAAATAGCTTATTCAAAGACAGTTGTGGGTTCAGCTTCGGTGGTTAACAAATGTTATGGTTTATATGTTTATCCTAAAACATCATAGAATGCAATTCAGTTGTTTTATCATTTGAGTTTCTATAAATTATTGTTAATTTACCAGAAGTCTCTTTTCTCCTGGTGTCAGAAACAGGAGTGGTGCTGGGAACAGATGTCAGTTCATCTACTCTCAGTATTTCTTCAGGAAAATCCATTTCAGTAGGAACTTGCGGCCATTCTACAACACCATTTTTTGTACTCTGAGGATGGTCAGTCCTTTCCCTTAATGGGAAACTGAAGAATCCCTTGTAATCCCAAAAATTTTGTGCACTTTTTCATAAGTTAATATTCATGAATACTAGAAAGACTAACCACTACTGATAAAGAGTTTGACTGTAATCTTATTTCTTTGATGCCTTTTCTTCTTGGACTTTTTGGGTGGACTAGCTTCATCATCTCCAAAAACAGGTATCAGAGACAATAACACCCTTTCTAACTCCTCATCCATGACTTGTTGGACTGGAGATACTTCACCTGGCTCATGAGGAGATTCAGTGGCTCCAAGAGCGGTTCCACCAGGGCTATATGACGGATAAGGGATATCAGTGCTTGTTTACTTTACAAGCTGAAAGATGAAGAAGATTATTTCCATGAATAACAAATCACTGACTAAATTCAAATTGAAAAGAAAATAGAAATATGAGAAAAAGAAAACTTACATCTTCACGAACCATGTAATCACGCCACTCATCATCTAATGAAGGACTGATCCCCTCTATGGTACCAGGGTACATCATTTCCTTCACCCTCTTGGTGACATGAACTGACTCATCAGTGGAATATATGAGCGTTTTCAGCTTTTTGTTGTAATCCCTCACTTCATTGGGGTTTTCCTCAAAGTGGATGTCAGAGGAAGCCCAGGGATTCCCCACTCTAGGGATATGAAACCCTTTGCATAAGTCCATCCAGGCGGTTTCAACATCACAATATAAACTCTGCCATATCTGGACAGCCTCTGGTCATGAATATTCACGATGTGAACCAGAAGGCCGCGAGGAGGGTCCTAAAATCTGTGACATCAACTTCCTCCTAACTCCTGCAATCATAGATAAAGGATAAGAAAATGAAACGTGTTTCTCTTTAAAATAATGGCAATTAAATTTCCTCAATGATGTAACTCAGTAGGAGTTGATAAAGTATGTCTCTTGACTCTCAAAAGCAAATTATATCTGGCAGGAGGCTGTATTGATGCATTTCGAGCCTCATCATCCCCATCCTGGGAATTCAGTGAATCAGCTCCGGGTGGGGAATCCGGTGAATCACCTCTGGTTGAAGAATAGTCACCTTCCAAATGAAAAGATTATTTCCTAATGGTTCTCTTCTTCATCCCCACTTGAGAGAAAAGCTGATTTATTACCCCTTTAGGTTATGATGCTACCCAATTATTGACATACCATATATTCAATCGACTTGCCGCTTCAACAGTAGGTAGATCAAATACTCCCCCCTTCTTCTCCATAGATGTTAGTAACCATAGTTGACGAGCAACTATCAGATGTTGTTATAACCTGACATGCACTGAAGGGGATACGATAATTTTCTGTAGAAATTTAAATTGATGTGAAAATCTATATGGAGTATAGGCCACGCATACAATCTCTTTGTCAATCCTTGTGTCCAATGTACCATCTCTACTTGCCAGCATATATTCCCTTAACTCTAGGCTGGTTGTTCCACCATCAACAAATCGCCCTGATTGTGGATTTCCATAAAGAAAGAAGTTAATATCCTTGAACATTCTCATCATTATTTTGATATCATAAGCATTGATGGATAAGGGGGAAATTTCAGAAAAGACTGAACTGACGTCCAGAAAGAACATCCAGGAACCTGTACCCTACTTTGTACAACATATGTCCTGAAATGGGAGGAGATCCATCCCCATAAAACATGGAATGGTCCGACTATTTGTAGAGGATACTTACCCATATAAATATGAAGTAATATCCTATGAATTTTGTCTAAAACTAGTGTGGCCAACCCAACCATCTTCCTTTCAGCCAGCTTGGCTGTAATGAAAAAGGTCCTCGGCCTCACACCACCTTTCAAATCCAAAACTGGTAAAAGGTAAACACTGAGACACAAGGCCAAAAATCCTTCCAGATGGGTCTTCGCTGGAATTTTATCGTTCACTTCATACCCCAACTTATCAAACCCTCCTGCTTCTAGAGTTGGCTAAAATATGCCCGGAGCACCCCTATTTTCTGCTCTAGGGCAACTAGTAGAATGAGTACAGGAAGGTACCTTCACTCTCTTCTTAATCAGAAATATGTACACCCACTTTTCTAGATGGATATCTTTTCAGGAATGGGTTTTTGTGGTGGTGGTATTCTTAAACTTGTAAAAATATTTCATTAAATCTCAAGCCAAAGCTGGAGTCTTCTCCAAATCATTCCAAGTCATATTGGGAGGGGGATGAATTCATCATACATATATCCCAAAATTGGAGCCCTTTAAATCTTGTAGGCATCTCAAAAAATGATACCTAATTCTCCATGAGTCAGATGGAAATAATTTTTTTCTGGGCTCCAACAGTTGATTAACTCCGGCACGAATTGTCATTTATGTAGACATATGTCTTCCCAACCCAGACAACTTCATATATTGCAACTCCCTTCAAATCATCGGCAAACTCTGCACAGGTTTGTCACACCCAATATTCCCATATACAAGTCGTCTTCACCTCTCCTCCAGGACGTAAATCCCAACTCTTATTATATCCCTTAGACTGGTCCATCATAGAATTTCAAAAAATAGATGGATAACAATGCGGTTGCAGCTCAGGCGTGTGAGGCTTCAGATATGGAGCACATGGGATATGGTGAATTATGTATGCCTTATCCACTATCCCAGAATTGAAAAATGATCCTAAAATAGAGACATTTGCCGAAGAGAAGTTGGTGTAGGTATAAAACCAGGAATGAGGGATATAATTCTTTACCTCTGGAATGTTGACTCCTTGTAGATGATCACGACCATACAAGGAAAATTAGATACTCTGTGAGAAATTTACATGATATTTCTTCAAGTACATAGCCAAATCTGTGAGAGTGCTGTCACAAAAAACATAATAGTCATGGCCGAATATGTTCATCATGTCATCTATTATCTTTCTATCCAACTCATTAGCTAATCCAATTCATCTGGGAGTTATTGAATCCACACAAAGATCAAACAATAAACTTTTATGTAAGTTTTTTTGGATGAAATTTTGATGAAGGAAATAAAAAAAATGGAAAAGGAATTAAGGAACGCAAGTCCCAACTTGGAATGCAAGTCAAACTGGTCGCATAGGTTTTGCTGCCCTAGTCATGGAATGCAAGTCAAATACCTTCTGTAGAAGCACGACATAATCTCGAAGGCAATTCGTCGAAGATAGAAGCACCTTGCATGACAAGAGATGAATTTTTTGGAAGCCGAATGCGTTTGCGTGGAAGTGAGCATGTATATATAAGCGATTGAGACCACCTGTGCACCATACTTGCACGACCCAACATCTGCCCGCTGAACTTTCACACCACAGAACCTTGATTCCTACACCTTTACCTCAGAGCCGGATCCACTTTCCTTTTCAGCTCCAACTCTAAGGGGGACTTTTGTTGACACTCCTTTTCATCCCAGAGTCCAACTAATGGTAAATGGGAATACTTTAAGCACAAAGACGGTCACCCTTTGATGAACATCAAAAAAAATCACAAAGGAATGATCTAAGAAAACATTTGGAGTAAGTCACGCAAGTTACTTGCACACCATGCAAGTCACTTGTGCGCCACCTATGGGTCTCATAGATCACTTGCACGCCTTATTTATTTTTTCTCCCAATGAGAAAGGTTTCCTATAAATAGCCCCTTTAGGCCCCCATTTCATGGACTGATTTTTTCAGAAGTCAAATTCAAGCTCTGGTCGCCCTAGTCTTCAACTGAACTCTTCCTAAAGCGTCTAAGGTAGCTTTTTACCTAGAATAGAACACTTGAAGGGGTATAATAAGTCATAAGTGTTTAGAATTCATCAAAACATGCGCGCCTAAGTGTCCAGACCTCATTAGAAATAGAAACACTAGAGTGACACCTTACCCTTTCGATGAAACTTGTGTGCCGCCCTTTTGGAAACATCTTAGGATAATAATAAAGGATTGAGTTAAGTCTCGCCCAAGTATTACCCTACATATTCTTCATCACCAGGTGAACCCATGCCGCACAAGTATACTTACGCAGCCAAGACATGCGTGTCAAATCACTTACATGACCCAAAATTGCGCATGAACATCAATTATGTGCCTCTCTTCTGTTTACCTCTCCTCTTCAAGATATTAGTCCTCAAACCACTTTTCAAAGCCATTTATGGCATGGTTCCATTGTTGGATTCCTTATCTGAAAGGAATTATAGGATAACCTCTCCCAAAACCTCATGGATTACAAGATTTATGTCACTACGGTTTGAGGTTTCCTCCATATAACCTCATTATTTGAGATGAGAAGATCCTTTAAACATTGGGAATCCTCCTTAGGAGTAAGCCCCAAGTCCCCTTAAGATGGTCCTTCTTCTCAGGAGTAAGCCCTAATCATAATTTCATTTAAACATTGGGCATCCTCCTTAGGAGAAAACCTTAATCTAAATTTCTTTTGATTTGGGCCTCCTTCTCAGGAATAAGCCCCAATCATAAGTCCCTTTTTAATTTGGTCCTTCTTCTCAAGAGTAAGCCCTAGTCATAAGTTCCTTTAACCTGGGACTCCTTCTTAGGAGTAAGACCCAGTAATAATTCCCCTTTAATTTGGGCATCCTCCTTAGGAGTAAGACCCTGGTTAAAACTCAAAATCTCCATATATTACAAATTTCTTTCAGGACCCTACTTCAGGGCTTCATTCCTGAAGTAAGTCATGGTCTTCATCTACATGGGCAGTCATACATACGTAAGCCCCACATCCTTTCTTGTGACTGCATCCTCGTGGCACAATCGCCAAGTTTACTGATACATCTTGTTTCTCACACCGAGCATGACTCACGTGAGCTTAGAGTGTAAAAGTTATCACGACATCTCTTTTGTGTCATAAACCATGAATAAGTCTCATATTTTCTCACCCGAACTACGTGGACTTTGATCTATTCCTTAAGAGTATAGTACGCAGGAAGCCTTTATAAGGTTCAAGCCCATCATTCATTAATTATTTCTTGTCCCATATGATGTTAAACTATATCCTTCATATCGAACTACATCGGTTCTGATTCCTTTTTAATGAGGATACATAGGTATCCCATCTAAGGGTATGATCCCAACTCTGAAATAATCCATGTCTTTCTGAAGGAAAATAAACCTCAAGTGCCCCACTAAGTGGCTTTAAAACCAGTATGGTCATCATAATGGCCAAGATATTTCTATATAATGTATTGAAGGATACCATTGACTAAGAATCTCTAATACATATGGATGATTCCCCATCGATGAAGAACCTCAATTACATATAAAATATTCTCTAAATCCAATACATATCAATCATCGATTCCCAAATCTGAATGAAAACTCATTTTCATGCTGGGTGAATTAATAAGGATTCGTGAACATAACTTAAATCTATAAGAGAGTCCCGGAGTAGGCAATAATTCCCCCCAAAAAGGTGCGATGAGCCTAACCTCCCATCCTCTCGACAAATGAAAATTCTTAAGCCTCATCGGTCCGCAACTAATGAGAACCTACCTTTGGAAAGTAGGTCCAAATGGATATAGAATCATTGGGTGTTTCCGGTTCTACGAATAAACCTGTTAGAAACTGATTGGAATGTTTAAACCTTAAAAAAGCAAGGTCATCCCTACTTCTAGAGGAAACAAACCCTAAAAACTATAAAATATCCAAATAACCCTATAACCCCTCAAAATCCATAAAAACTCATAAAAACCCTAAAAATCCAAAAAACTCACTAAAACATAAAAAACCTTAAAAACATAAGAATACCTTAAAAAGATAAAACCACTTAAAACCCCAAAAAAACTAAAAACCCTAAAAATTATAAAAGGCCCAGAAACCCCCAAACCCCAAAAAACCCTTAAAAAACATAGAACCCCTAAAACCATAAAACCACCAAAAATCTAGGAAAATCCCAAAACACCTCAAAACTACTAAAACACTTTAAACCCAAAAAAATATCAAAAAACTCTAAAAAAATGTAAAAGCCTAAATAACAAAAAACCCCTTAAAACCCAAAAATCAATGAAAAATTAAAAACACTCAAAATCCCAAAAAACCCTTAAAAAATAAAAACCATGAAAAAACCTAAGAAAACATGAAATTCAAAGAAACATATAAAACCATTAAAAACAATAAAAAATGCTAAAACCCTAAAAACCCTAAAAACCATAAAACCCCCTAAAACCCGTAAAACTCACAAAATCCATAAAAACCCATAAAACCAAAAAATAATTAAAATTCCCTAAATATACCTAAAAACATAAAAGACCCAAAACCCTAAAAGCCTCTAAGAAAACCATAAAACCCTAAAAAAATTAAAACCCCTAAAAACCTAAAAAAAGTTTAAAACCCAAAAAACACCTAAAAATATGGTAAAACCCCCAAAAACCCATAAAAACCTTCAAACCCATAAAACCCATTAAAACCATAAAAACACATTAAATAAAAAAACACCCTTTAAAAATCCTAAAACCAATTATGCCCTTAAATATGTTAAAAAATATTTAAAAACATTAAAACCCTTTAAAACAAAGAAAAACTAAAACCGCAAGAAACCATAAAAACATCATATAACTAAAAAAACCCCTAAAAATCCTAAAAACCCTAAAAATCCATAAAAATCCAAAAAACCCCTAAAAATACATAACAACATAAACAACCCAGAAAACACTTAAAACTCCCATGAAAACATCAACAACCTAGAACACAGAAAACCCTAAAAAACCTACAAAACACTAATAACCCTAAAAACCCAAAAACCATAACAAATCCTAAAAACCCTTAAAATCCCAAAAATCCCTTAAGACCATAAAAATCCTTAAAACACATAAAAATGTAAAAAAGCCTAAGCCCCTAAAAATTCCGGGAAGATAATAAAAACCTAAAAACACCTAAAAAACCTAAATAACATAAAAAATGCTAGAAACCCTAAAAAACCATAAAATCCTTAAACACCATAAAATTAACTAAAAACCTAAAAACAAATAAAACCCCTACAATCCATAACAACTAGTAAAAAAATATAAAAACTCTTTAACCACTTAAAAAAATAAAAAACTCTAGGAAACCATAATAACTGTATAAAACTAAAAAAAATCCCCACCCCCCCCCCCCAAAACATAAAACCCCTAATACTAAATAAAACCCTTAAAATACATAAAAACCTTAAAATCCTAAAAATCATTAAAAATTCCAAAAAACATTAAAAACCTTAAAATTCCTTGAAACCCCTTAAGAAAATGTAACAACCCTAAATACCCCTAAGCAACGAAAACAAATTCTAGAAACCACCCAATACCCCAAAACCTCAAAAAACATAAAGACCCATTAAACCCCTAAAAACCATAAAACTCTAAAAACTAATAAAAACCATTGAAACAACTAAAAATATAAAAACCCCTTTAAACTTCAAAAACCATTAAAAGTCTCTAAAAAACCGTAGAACACTATAAAACTCAAAAAAACCCCTCAACCCCCAAAAAAGACATAAAAACCCTAAAAAACCTAAAAACCCCTAAAAATACAAATAAATTTATAAAAACTATAAAAACCATAAAAATCCTAAGAACACTAAAAATATGTAAAAAACTAAAAACTCTAAATACCATAAAAACTCTGATAGACACTAAGAAAACCATAAAAACCTAAAATCACTTAAAACCCCTAAAAACCCAAAAAATGATAAATACCCTAAAACCCATAAAGATCCTAAAACCCTAAAACACTTAAAATCCCTAAAACAACAAAAACCCTTAAAAATCATAAAAAATAAATGCAAATACCAAAAAATGATAAAATCCATAAAACCCTAAAAAACTTTATGAAAACCTAGAAACTCTACATAAACATAATACCCGTGAAAACCTAATAAATTCTAAAACCCCATGATAGACACTAAAAACTTAAGAACTCTTAAAAACCATAAAACCATTAAAAACTATAAAAAACCCAATGAACCCATAAAAATAGTAAAACCCAATGAAAAGTATAACAACACTTTAAACCCAAAAAAACACTAAAAAATAAAGAAACCATATAATACCGTAATTTACTCAGAAAAAACTGTACAAATGAAAAACCACTATAAAAACCCTAAAACCCAAAAAGATGCATAAAAACCCTCAAAATTTCTAAAAACCATAATAACACTAAAAATCATAAAATATCCTTAAAAATCCCAAAAAAATGTAAAAAACATGAAAAACCAACAAAATTATTAAGAAAACATTAAAAAAATAAAAACAATTAAGATCTATAAAAAACCTAAAAGCACTAAAAACCAAAGAATCTCCTAAAAACATTAAAAAAACCTAAAATCCCATAAAATCCTAAAAAAATACTAAAACGGATAAAAAACCTTTAACCCCATAAAAATATAAAAAACACCAAAAAAATTGAATCACTAAAAATCTTTAAAAACCTAGAAACTCAAAAAATACCATAAAACCATAAGAACCTTCAAACCCCTAAAAATTAAAAAAACCCTTTGAACTAGTAATGAAAATTCCGCCTCTCTCCCTTGGGCTCTCCCTATCGACACGGTGATCTCTAGAGGTACCTCTTGGATTCCTCTTCAGAGGCTTCATTGATCGCTTCCAGATCAGGATTTGTGATGCGAATAGATATTATAGTGGCTTTATCCCCTAGCACGATGGTGGAAAACATGGCAGGTTCTAGATAGAGATAGGATCTGGTGGGTTGTTTCGAGAAAAGGCGGCAATGTCTTGGGTTGGGTTTTGCTAAATTTTGGCTCGGATTTGGTATATCTGAATCCTAATTCTCCTCAGGTGTCGCCTTTATTGATCCTTGGTGGTGACATCAATGGTTTCCCAATGGTCTGGGTGTAGTCTAAGAGGTCGATAGTGAAGTCAACATTGGTTCCAGATCTGATTTTTTGGTGGATTTTCTCAAACAAGCTACTTCGCTCCCTGGTTTCATCCCTGATGTCACTTTGTATCTGGTACGTTGTCTCTCATGTGGTGTGGATCCCGCATTTTTTTGGTGTGTCAGTGGTTTTTGTTTTATAGTTTTTGTAGTTTAGTGGTTGTTTGTTCGTTCTTCTGCTACAGTTTTTTCTGCTTATGGAGTGGCTTGATGGCTGGTCATGCCATTTGGTTAGGGGTCTTATTGAGTCTCTGGTTAAGATGGTTCTGGTTTTTTTGAGGTTTTTTATGATTCTGGGGAAATCAGTGTGTACTGATATGAGAAATAAGCTATTTCTCATTTCTGGTTTTCATGGTACAGAACGAGAGGTCTTCTGCCAGGAATGGTTGCACCGGTTACTACTTTTTACAGTGCTGGGACGTGATAAAGCTGTGGGCTATGAGTTTGGTGCTGGTGGTTATATGTTGCTGGTGGTGGATCTTCTTGGTGAGGAAGTTCTAGAGGCTACAGATGATATCAGGCCCATGCTGTTGATGGTTGATCTTCTTGGAAAGTAGATGATTAATGATGGTAACACTGCCATCGGCTGGTTGCTATTTGGCTAGAGCGTGATGAAGCTTGTGAGTTGTAATTTAGTGCTTCTGGTTCTGTGTTGTTTGAGGTTGAAATTCTTGGTGAGGAGGTGTTGGATGGTAGATTTTTTGATAATGGATGATGGTTTCTGGATGAATGTGAGCTCTGGTTGCTTGTTTTTGTTTGCTTTTGGTGCTGATGGTTATGTGCTGCTGGTGGGGGTTGATTTTGGCGAGAAGGTGCTAGATGCTGGTATTGGTGAGTTTGGATGCTAGTCGCTACTTGGTAGTGAGCTGCTAGATGTTGGTTAATGCTAGATGATGGTGATGGTTTCTGCTTGGTTCTTTATGTGTTTGTTTCATTTTTTTCTTTTTGACTATTTTGGGTTTCTTTTTTTAGTTTTGGGATTGTTAAGGGTTTTTGGGTACGGGTCATTTGACCTCTCCCCTCCCTTGTCTACTGTGTCTTTTTTTCTACTAAATTTGGGGGGTAGGAATAGCATGACCCTCACATCTCCCTTTTCCTTTAAACTAATAAAAATACTTAGAAAATCCCTATAAATTCCAAAAAATAATGAAACCATAAATCTCTATAAAAACTCTACGAAATACTTAAAATCACCAAAAACCATCACACCACTAAAGAACCTAAAAATACTTAAATCCATAAAAAACCCTAAAAATCATAAAACTCCGAATAACCCTAAAAATCAAAAGAACAATAAAACCCACTAAAAACTCTAACAACCCTTTAAACCCATAAAATGATAAAAAATTATAAAAAATCTTTTAAACCCTATAAATACAAAACCCTCAAAAAAAATTAAACTCTAACAACAAAAGAAACTCAAAAAACCCAAAAAACCATAAAATGTGAAGAAACCTATAAAAATACCTAAAAATGTAAAAAAACCAAAAAACTAAAAAAATGTAAGAAAACCTAACAAACCTCAAAAAATTTTACTTTCGTAAAAACCTAAAAAACAATAAAAAAAACCAAAACCCCTTTAAAACCCTAAAAACCCCTAAAAACCCCTAAATACGATAGACATAATAAAACCCCTACAACCATAAAAATACAAAAAACCATAACATCCCTAAGAAACTAATAAAAAGAATCAAAACCCTTTATACCCAAAAAAACACAATAAAACCCCTAAAACCATAAGAATACAAAAAAGAATAAGAACCCTAAGAAGCTAATAAAAATAATCAAAACCCTTTATACCCAAAAAAACATTAAAAAACTCTGAAAAACCATAAAATCCTAAAAAATTAAAACAACCCTAAAAACCATAAAAACCATGAAAACACTAAAAAAATCCCCAAAAATACCAAAAAAAAAATAAAAATCCTAAAATGATAAAGAAACCCTAAGAAAAACCTAAGAACCTAAAAACACTTAAAACCCCTAAAAAACTAAAAACACTAAAACCCATAAAAATTCCAAAACAAACCTCAAAATTATGTAAAAATTTTAAAAACCATAAATACCATAATAATAAATAATATTTTTAAAATTTTAAAAAATCATTATAACTCAGAAGAACTATAATAGAACAATCAAAACCTAAAAATAACAAAAATCCATAAAAACCCTAAAACACGCAAAGAACCCAAAAAACCCAAAAAACCCAAACCCCTAAAAACTATAAAAAAATCCTAAAAATCCAAAAGAACCAAAAAAAACCTAAAAAACTACCAAAATCACTAAAATCCCTTTATCCTCATAAAAAAATAAAAAGAATAAAAAAACTTAAAACACAAAAAACTAAAAAAAAACCCCCAAACCCAGAAAAAACTATAAAACCACCAAAAACCCAAAAAATCTTAAAACCTCTAAAAATCCCTAAAAACCCTAAAAACAAAAAATAGCTTAAAAATCCTTGAAAATCTGTAAAAATATGAAAACACTAAAAACCATGAAATCCCATAAGAAATCCATAAAAACATAAAAACCCTTTAAACCCTTCAAACCTAAAAACACTAAAAGCCATAAAACCCTAAAATTAAAAAAAAACATACCAACCCAAAAATTCCAAGGAACTCTAAAAACCATAAAAATCAAAATAAATCCCAAAAAATCCCAAAAAACAAAAAAAAACATAAAAGCCCAAAAAACCTAAGAAATATATAAGATCAAAAAAACCCTTTAGGAACCTAAAAACTAAAAAATGGGAAAAACCCTAATATTACCTAAAATACCATAAAAATCCATAAACCCCAAAAAACCAAAAAATTCATAAAAAAGACCAAAATATCCCTAAAAATTTAAATAACTCCACCCTTTAAACCCTTAAGAAGTCCTTAAAACATAAAAACACTTAATACCCCTAAAAACCTTAAAAATGATAAAAATCCTAAAATAACCCTAAAAACATGTAAAAACCATAAAACCACATAAAACTCATAAAAAACATAAAACCCCATTATATATTTTAAACCCACTAAAAAATATAAAACACCTTGAAACCTGTTAAAAGGTTAAAAATATCTAAAACTATTAAACCCCCAAAATGTTTAAAAACCAAAAAACCCAAAAATAATAAAAACATAAAAACCCTAAACCCCCTCAAAATCAATACAAACCATATAAAAATATATATTAAAATCATAAAGAGACACAAAAATCACAAGAAACCTAAATAAAACAACAACCCATGAAAACACATAAGAAAACCTTAAAAATAGAAAACACTTAAAACCCATAAAAACTGTAACAAATCATGAAAACCCAAAAACCCCTAAAAACTCTAAAACCCCAAAAACCCCTCAAAAAACCTAAAAACTGTAAAAGACCACAACAATACTTTTAAATTCCTAAAAATACCAAAAAACATAAAAAAACCTAAAAACTAAAAAACCCTAAGAAAACCTTAGAAAAATAAAAACAATAAAAACACTTAAAAAATATAAAAAATTATAAAAATATAAAAATCACATAATAGTCCATAAAATCCGTAAAAACCCATATAACCCCTAAAAACATTAACAACCATAAAAATTCAAAAGCCCTAAAATACATAAAATCCAAAAAAATTTAAATACCCCAAATTTTTTTAAAAAAAACTCCTAAAGTTACCTAAAAATGTAAAATCCCTAAAAAACATAAAAAACCCTATGAAAATCATAAATAATGTTACAAAACAAAGAACCACTAAAAACGTAAAAAACTGAAAAAACCCAAAAAGACACTAAAACCCTTAAATTTCTATAAAACCCATAAAACCTCTAAAACTATTTAAAAACACTAAAACCCCATAAAAACCTAAAAACCACTAATAATTTCTAAAACCCCTTAAAACTAGAAAAATTTTCTGAAAACCCTAAAAGCCCCTAAAAACAATTAAAACCCCAAATAACCTTAAAACCCATAAAACCTTAAAAACAACTAAAAACTCTAAAACCCCTTTAAACTCCTAAAAATGTTAAAATCACTAAAAACCCATCAAAAACTAAAAGTAACCTAAAACCCAAAAAAATATTAATGGCCCAAAAACCTTAAATCCCACAAAAAACAAAGAAATACTAAACAATCCCTAAAACCCCAAAATTGTTAAAATCCTTAAAACTCTAAAAAATTATAAGGAAACCACAAAAACCCAAAATAACATAAAATTCTTAAAATCTAAAGAAAACTAAAATCCCAAAAATTCCTAAAAGGCCTTAAAAACCCAAAATTACTCGAAAAACCATAAAACCTCTAAAAACATTTAAAACCACTAAAATCCATTAAACCCTAGAACCATAGAAAACTCTAAAAACCCCTTCAACCCCTAAACATGTAAAAAAGTGATAGAAAACATAAAAACCATAAAAATCATGAAAACCCAACGAAGCCAAAGAAGAAATAAAATCCAAAAAAATTAAAAACCTAAAAACCTTCAATACCATAAAAACCATAAAAATTCTTAAAAACACTTAAAAAACCTCAAAAAATATAAAATCCTATAAAACAAGTAAATTCCTAAGAAAACCATAAAACCTAAATGCACTTGAATTCCATAAAATACCAAAAAATAGTAAAAACCCCAAAACCCCAAAATCCTAAAACCATATAAATCCCTAGAAACCCTAAAACCCCTAAAATTCCAAAAAATCCCCCAAAAGTCCCAAACAATTTCGAATGACGAAACACCGTAAAAACCCCTAAGAAAACCTTAAAACCGAAAACACATAAAACCCTGAAAAGATGAAAACCCCAAAAAACCCAAAAAGGTCACTAAAATTTCTTAAAATTGTAAAACCCCTAAAAACCAAGAAAAATCCATAAAAGCAATAAAAACCCTAAAGATACACTAAATATATTAAATCCTTTAAACACCTAAAAACATTAAAAATATCAAAAAACCATAATATCCCAAAAAAATTACATAAACACTAAAAAACCGAAAAAACCATGAAAAATCTAAGCACCCTAAAAACCCCTCAAAAACAATAAAATCACATATAAATCCTAAAATCCATAAAAATCTATAATAATATAAAAGTCCCTAATGTTAGAACCCGGATCTTCGTTTTAGGTATGTTTTCCTTTTTCTGGAGTTTTTAAGAAAAATGAACTTTCTGGAAATTTTTGAAATACATGCCGTGTACTTTCTAAGTACACGCTGTGTATTGTTCTCCGGTTCGAAGCTATGTGCTGGCCATGCCCAGGCCACACACACGATGTGTAGGGGTGATGTGGAGGTCATTTTTAGCGGAGTACGGAAAAACCCACTACACATCGTGTACTTTAGAAATACAAGTCGTGTACTTTTTTCACTAAATAGACCGGGGTCGTGCCTCATCACGATATTCATCTTCTTCTAGTTCTGGTTCATCGAAGAGTAACCCGTACGACTGAATATTCCACGAGCTCCCGCCTCTCCGTCCTTTATCCGATTCTAGAATGGTCGATTACGTTGGAAGCGCAGCGGCGAGCTCTCTCTTTTTCTTTAGTCGTGTTCCATGATTCCTCTTCGTTTTTGAGTTATCTTGGGTTGAGAGTTTTGTGAATTTTCTCAGATCTATGATGTTCTAAGGGGAATCAATCGTTGTGGTTAAAGTATATCGATTTCCTAGGATCGAGGTAGGTGATTTGTGCCTTTCTGTTGAAATTCGATGAGTATTTGGTGCAAATTACACAAATTCCCTTGGGCGGGGAATTGCGGGTTTCCTTTTTTTCCCCTACTGTTTACCTACTTTGCATTATTGATGTAGTAGAGGTTTATACTTGTGATTAGAGTAATTTTTTTGTGCTCAGGTTTCCTTTCCATGCTTGTTTTACTTTTGGAGTTTTCCAGTTTCCATGCCTAGTTGTAGGATAGTGGAATTGTTGCTTATTTATTGTTGTTGAGACTTATAATGGTAGCCAAGTAGTTTTGGAGGCTTACTTGGACGATGTATGCACGCTGAGCATGTTTATTATCACATAGGACTGTGAGTACCTAGTGTAGTAGACCATAGAAAGAATTGACATAAGGGATTATCCATAGTGTCTTTTAATACGATGCGAGACCACAAGGGGAATTGACGATGAGTGCTTCCTCAGAGAGTCTGTAGTTCCTCAACGTGGGCCAAAAGGGGAATGAGATGTTGAGTACTTCCCCAGAGAGCCATGAGTACGATACGAGACTATAGGGGGAATTGACGGTGAGTGCTTCTTCAGAGATTCTATTAATTTCATAGCTGAACCAGAGGGGTGAGACTGTGTGTGACTCCTAGAGAGTTGCTAGTACGTGGGTTGAACCATACGGGTTAGGTTGTGAAAGCTACCAAGAGGGTTACCTATTACCTTCTCATTACTGGTTGTTTACTTGTGTACTTTATATGCTAGAATTGTGGACTGTGACTGCTGTGTATTTTCTTATTTACTGTTACTGTACTTTACATGCCATGTATTCATTTATTTTTAGGAACAAATATTTGGGTGATTGAATACTGGGATTTTATCTCACACCCTGTTTGGGCGATGCTTTTGGGACCAAACAGACTTTGTTGCTGCAGGTATAGATAAGAGAAAGCGCCCTTCAACTTCAGATTCTTGATTGAACTGGAGCTGGAGAGCATGGAACCGAGCTGTGGCTCGTGATGCTGAGGAGTTTACTCTATTTCCCTTTGCAATTTGTTTTTCAGTTGTACCTTAGCACGTTGGTTGTTTTCTATTTCCATAGAAATATGTACCATCTTGCATCATTATTATTTTATCTATTGCTTCAGCTATTCAGTTCAATTGTTGTATGTTATTTATTGTTCTGCTCTTGTGTCTGGTTGTTTTTCCGCTACATACTTTACCGAATGAGGGCATAGTTTCCCCACTGACTCACCGGGGACCTCGCTACTAGTCGGAAGCCTCTGGCATTTGGGGAAACGTGCATGAGGTCATGTGGCGGACTGGGTATGAGGCACCAGTAGAGGGGCTCCAGAATTGGGTTGTTACAAAGTGGTATCAAAGGGGTACTTTTCTCTTGCTTTACTGTTTGGAGACTTTATCCAAGGATAGGAAGGATTCAGTACTTGGTATTAATCTATGCTCGAGAGTAGCTAACACGTGTACAGGGAAATTCCATACTACCTCGTTAATTGCAGTTTGCTGGTTTTGAGATTTCTGGTTGATATGATTTCACCTAGAGTGATTCACATACTTTGTGTTGTTATTTTTCTTGGCGATTGTGGTTCTATTTCTATCGCAACCCAATGAGATGAGGGTATGCCGTCTCATGCATCATATAGTCACTTGTATAAATCACATGCCATACATTCTTGCCATGCCATCTAGGGTGCATTAGCTATTGCATGTTGTTGTGATATACTATGTGTAGATTATACATGTTGTTGTGATAGATGCTTGATAGAATCACTACTGTTATGTTAGATAGCTATTCGGTTTCCCTTGTATGTGACTGTAGGAGATTCCATGCTTTGATTCGTGGGGAGTATGGTCCCTCACGGATCGGAATTTGGAACCTCTTTGCCTTGTTTTTAGTGTTTCTGGAATACTGTACAGTTTCTGAGCTACTGCCCAGAAAAACCTAGAATACCCGGCGTGTACTCTTTGGATACACGCCATGTAGTCTTTAAGCCATGTCACTGACCGTGTGAGCAGAACATGGTGTCATGAAAGTAACTTTGGTAATACGTCGTGTATGGTAGGTACAGGCCGTGTAAGTTCGGAGCCGTGTACCCGACCGTGTCACTAACAACACGGGTCGGGGAAGCTCGGGTAGAACACGCTGTTTCCATAGGGAACACGCCGTGTAGTCCTTTCTAGGTACATGGTCGTGTCACAAACAACACAGGTCGATGGTCCTTTTCTTTCCACACAACATGTTTGATCGGAACATGTCGTGTAGTCTTGTTCATGTACCCGACCGTGTCACAAACAACACGGGGCGGTTTCACCTTGCCTATACATGCCATGTTTGTTTGGAGCATGCCGTGTAAGGTTCATCCATGTAGACGGCCATGTGTTTAACAACACGGGCCGCCGAAGCTTTGTCCACTACACACCGTGTCTGCAAGGAACACACCGTGCAGTCTCTGTTGAAGGAAACCTTGTGGGTTAGCCGTGTAAGAGACTCGGGCAGGGGAATAGTTTTCAGGTACACGCCGTGTGTTGGGGTCTACACGCCATGTAGTTGAGGTGTTACACGACTTGTAGGGAAAGAGAACATGCCCATGTCAGTGTCTTAAGAAGACACATTGTGTAGTTTTTATACACACCGTGTTGTCAAGTTTTGTAAACTTGTGTGTTTTCCTTCCCCTGTTTCCGTTTTGTACTTGTGTGTTCTCTGTCCTTGTTATTCATGATCTAAGGCGTTCTTCTGATCTTTCAGAGTTATGACTCCGAGACGTCCTACGGTCGTACGTCTTTCATCAGGCAGTGATCAGACGCCAGACGGGGCTGATCAGGGACTTCCTGCTGATCCTCCAGTCGGGCCATCCTTGTCACCGGCTGTTATACCAGTTGCAGGCACTGATGCATAGTTCAAGGAAGGTTTCATGAGAATGATGCAGGCCTTCTGGGGAGCGCCGCCTCCTTCAACGACTATGGAATACCTGACATGGGTTTTTCAGCAACAGCACCCTCCCACGTTCTTGGGGGAAAGAGGACCTCAGGCTGCAAAGTCATGGATGGAATCCATGCTGACTATCTTCGAGTATTTAGAGACGCCTCCAGAGAGGCAGGTTAATATCGCCACCTACATGCTCCGAGACTCCTCCAAGAAGTGGTGGGACGTGGTCTCATAGGTGGGTCATCAGCACGTTATGGCTTGGGAGGAGTTCCATCACGTGTTCTACGACTACTTTTACCCGGAGACCCTGAGGGCCGACCGAGCACGGGAGTTCATGAGCTTAGAGATGGGTACTCTTTCTATCATGGAGTATTCCTCTCGTTTCACCGAGCTGTAGTATTTCACACCCCTCCAGGATGGGAGTGGGGTCTTCTTGGCAAGGATGTTTGAGGATGGTCTCAGGCGGGAGATCCGCTCACAGGTGAACATCTTCTAGCTGACTTCCATCACTTCCATTGTCAATCAGCTACTGATTTCAGAGCGCAATCTGAGAGACTCTAGAGCTGTGAACCAGGACTGTTCTGCTTCCAGAGCTAGCCTTCCTCCAGATAATAACAAGAAGTGTCGTATGGAGTCTACGTGTGGTGATCTGAGTAAGCGAGGTGCATCGTCAGGGAGCCAGGTGACATGCTACCAGTGTGGCCGGTCAGGGCACACGAGGCCGCAGTGCTAGAGGGACCCCATGGAGTGCTGATATTTCGGCAAGATGGGTCACCTTAAACGTTTCTTCTAGGTTTTCTCACCATCAGCTGGTGACCGGGGTTCTTCCGTAACTCCTTGTTCAGGAGAAGCACCACCAGTTTCTCACCAGTCGGGGAACTGTAGTTCTTCCGACCTTTCGGGCTGAGGTGGAGATCGAGGCTGTGGCGGTTAGCCACCAGTCCCTCAGCACCAGCAAGGTTGATCATCTCAAAGTGGTCATCCAGGGGCGTAGGACCGCGGTGCAAGCCAGTATTACGCTATGGAGCAGACCTACCAGGAGCAGGATCCCGTCCCTTCTACAGTTCGAGGAATGATTTTAGTAGCCTCAGTTTTATATTCATCTATTTTCAATACTGGTGATACACATAGTTTTATCTCTGTTGCTATTTTGGAGATCATTGGGATATGTGTCTTTTCTTCTACCAACTCGTTGACACTAGAGACACCATTGGGGAAGAGGACATCTAGTGTACGCCAGTGAAGAGAGTTCCCTCTTGAGGTTGTAGGGTACCATTTCTTATGGGACCTCTATGTCCTAGAGATGACAGGCTATGATTTCATTCTCGGGATGGACTGGTTTGTTCCCTTCCAGGCCTTCTTCGACTATTATAGCTGCAGAGTGAGTTTCGTTTCACCAAAGGGTGAGTCTTTTCTTCATAGAGTCGAGTGGGACGTTCGCGCTAGTCGAGCAGGACTCAAGCATCATGGGTTAAGAAAGGTGACAGCCCAGATTGCTAGTCTTTATCTAGATGATCAGGGGACTCCATAGTTGGACTTTCCTCTAGTTGTGGATCGATTCTGGGATGTCTTTCCAGAGGACTTTTCTGGTTTACCTCCCGAGCATGAGGTAGACTTCTCTATTGAGCTCGTTCCAGGAGCAGCACGAGTGTCCATTCCTCCCTATATAATGTCCACACCCGAGTTACATGAGCTCAAGAAGCAGATGAAGAAGTTGCAGGCAAAGGGTTTTATCCAACCCAGTACTTCTCCTTGGGGTTCGCCCATCCTGTTTGTGAATAAGGAAGAAGGTACCCTTCGGCTTTGTGTGGATTATCGGAAGATGAACCAGTTGACGGTCAAGAATCGATATCCCTTGCCGAGGATCAATGACCTCTTTGATCAGCTTCGAGGATCCCAGGTGTTCACGAAGATCGACTTGAGGTCCGGTTATCATATGTTGCACGTTAGACCATCAGATATACCTCTGACAGCCTTCAAGAGCAGGTATGGTCTATACGAGTATACAGTCATGTCGTTCGGTCTCACGAACGCACCAGTAGTTTTCATGGCACTGATGAACCGAGTGTTCCATCCTTATTTGGACTCCTTCATCGTGGTCTTCATGGAGGATATCTTGGTGTACTCTCACACTTGACACGACCATGCCACACATCTTGAGGTCATTCTGAGTACATTGAGGGAGCATCATCTTTATGCTAAACTCTCGAAGTACCACATCTGGATTGATCAGATTCACTTCTTGGGTCACTTCATCTCAGAGGAAGGAGTATCTGTGGACCCAGAGAAAGTGAGATATATAGTTTCCTAGGGGCAGTCGAAGAACTTCATTGAGGTACGGAGTTTCCTAGGGCTGGATGGATACTACAAATGCTTCATTCAGTACTTTTCTCGTCTAGAAGCACCTTTGATAGGTCTAACCAAGAAGGGGTCGAATTTATTATGGTTAGATTCTTGTGAGTCAGCCTTTCAGGAGCGGAAAGGGAGGTTGACGTCAGCACTGATACTAGTCATGCCAGAGCCAGGAAAGAGCTACACTGTTTACTGTGATGCTTCAAGTATCGGGCTTGGAGCTGTGCTTATGCAGGGAGATAGACTCGTTGTGTATGGGTCTCGACAGTTGAGGCCACATGAGAGGAACTACCCGACGCAAGATCTGGAGTTGACAGTTATTGTCCATGCCATATGATGTTGTAGACACTACCATATGAGAGAGCACTTTGTGGTCTTCACCGACCATAAGAGTCTCAAGTATATCTTCATTCAGCGTGATCTGAATCTAAGGTAGCACAGGTGGGTCGAGTATCCTCAGTCATTTGATTTCGATCTTGCCTATACGGCAGGAAATGGAAACGCAGTGGCTGATGCGGTGAGCAGGACAACTCAGGTTTAGGCGGTTCAGGAGGCCAGTAGTGAGTGGCAGCTGATGGCTCTGTTATCTGAGATGCATTTGGAGGTGCATGATAGACAGGGACAGACTTCCCTTTCTTATGTAGTTGTTACCTATACACTTATTGACCGAGTACGAATGAGGAATCTATCAGACTCAGAAGGATTAGTCCTACTGGGGAGTGTGTCAGAAGAGGACCCTCTTCCTGGATGGACAGTGGGAGAGGATGAGATCTTGCATTTCCAGGGACGCGTATGGGTGCCAGCAGACATACTCGAGGAGCTGATGTGGGTTTTTCATTCCTCTTTTTGGGAAGTTCATCCTGGAGTCACCAAGATTTATTGGGATATTCATCGCTAGTAATGGTGGCCAATTATGAAGAAAGATGTTGCTGGTTTCGTCTTGCGGTGTTCTACTTTTCAGCAGGTGAAGGCAGAGCACCAGCGACTAGCTGGACTTTTTCAGCAGTTACCCATTCTGGAGTGGAAGTGGAATGATGTTGCGATGGAGTTCGTGACAGGGTTGCCGATATTGCCTCGAGGTAATGATGTTCTTTTGGTTGTCGTCGACAGGCTCAGGAAGGGTGCTCACTTCTTGCCGATCAAGGAGACCTTCAGTGTCAAAGATCTGGGATGACTATACATCAGGGAGATTGTTCGTCTGCATGGAGTTCCTCACTCCATTGTTTCAGATAGGGATGCGCTCATTACCTCTCGGTTCTGGCAGGGACTTCATAAGGATTTGGGTACACAGGTACTTTTGAGTACATCATACCACCCCCAGACGGATGGCCAGTCTGAGCGAATGATCCAAGTGCATGAGGATATGCTCCGAGCTTGCATCCTAGACTTTGGCAGTTCTTGGGAGAAGCATATTCCTCTGGTGGAGTTCGCCTACAACAACAGTTTCCAGGTGACTATTCAGATGGCACCATATGAGGCTTTGTATGGTAGGCCATGTCGATCACCCTTGTACTGGCTAAAGGCAGGAGAGGCAGCTTTGTTGGGACCTCGTCTTGTTGAGGAGACTTCAGAGCAGATAGAGCTGATTCAGAAAAGGATGGCTACAGCACAGTCTCGATAGAAGTATTATGCTGATCAGCGGAGACGACCTCTAGAGTTCGAGGTCAGGGATCTGGTTTTCCTACGTGTCGCACCGAGGTTGGGACACAAGAGGATTCAGAGACAAGGTAAGCTTTCACCACGGTACGTCTGGCCGTTTGAGGTCTTGGAGGGAGTGGGGCCGGTCGCCTATCGGTTGAAGCTACCTTCGAGGTACCGGGCCATGCACGATGTCTTCCACGTCTCTCAGCTCTGATGCAACTTTTCAGACCCGTCTCATATCTTTAAACCTGAGGAGGTTGAGGTTGAAGCAGATGTGTTGTTTGAGGAGAGTCCTATCTGGATTGTCGATCATAGTACGAAGGTTCTCTGCGGGTAGTCTATTCCTCAGGTACGAGTGCTATGGCAGCATGGGCGAGTATAGGATGAGACTTGGGAAAGGGGGGTCGATGTATGATCGCAGTGGCCAGAGCTATTTGGGGATACTTATTCTATGCCATTCTAGGGAAATTCGGGGATGAATTTCTTTAAAGGGAGAAGTTTGTAAGAACCCAGATCTTTGTTTCATGTATTTTTTCATTTTTATGAAGTTCTTATGAAAAATGAACTTTCAGAAAATTTTTGAAGTACACGCCGTGTAATTTCTGAGTACACGCTATGTACTCTTCTTCGGCTCGAAGTCGTGTACTGGCTGAGCCCGGGCCACACACATGGTGTGTAGGGGTGACATGGAGGCTGTTTTTAGCGGAGTACGGAAAAACCCACTACATTCCGTGTACTTTAAAAATACACGACGTGTAATTTTATTTTTTTCACTAAACGGACCGGGGTCACGCATCATCGCGATATTCATCTTCTTCTAGGTCTGGTTCGTCCAAGAGCGACCTGTATGACCAAATCTTCCCCGAGCTCCCGTCTCTCTATCCATTCTCCGATTTGGGGATGATCGATTGCATTGGAAGCTCTACGGTGATCTCTATCTTCTTATTTAGTCTTGTTCCATGATTCCTCGTTATTTTCGAGTTATCATGGGTTGAGAATTTTGTGCATTTTCTTAGATCTAGGATGTTCTATGGGGAATCAATCATCGTGGTTCAAGTATATCGATCTCCTAGGATCGAGGTAGGTGGTTTGGGCCATTTTGTTTAATGTCGATGAGTATTTTGTGCAAATTCGACAAATTCCCTTGGGCGGGGAATTGTGGGTTTCTTGTTTTTTCCCTGTTGTTTACTTGCTTTACTTGATTGATGTAGTAGAGGTTTATGCTTGTGAGTAGAGTAATTTTTTTTGTGCTCAGGTTGCCTTTCCATGCTTCTTTTACTTTTGGTGTTTTCCAGTTTCCATGCCTAGTTGTAGGATAGTGGAACTATTGCTTATTTATTGTTGTTGAGCCTTAGAATGGTAGCCAAGTAGTTCTGGAGGCTTACTTGGACAATGTACGCATGCTGAGCATGTTTATTATCACACAAGACTGTGAGTACCTAGTGTAGCAGACCATAGGGAAAATTGACGTAATGGATTCTCAAGAGTGTCTTTTTATATGATGCGAGACCACAGGGGGAATTGACGATGAGTGCTTCCCCAGAGAGTCTATAGTTCTTCGACACAGGCCATAGGGGGAATGAGACTTTGAGTGCTTCCCCAGAGAGCCTTTTGTAAGATACGAGACTATATGGGAAATTGACAGTGAGTGCTTCCTCATAATGTCTATAAATTTCATAGCTGAACCAGAGGGGTGAGACTCTGTGTGCCTCCTAGAGAGTTGCTAGTACTTGTGTTGAACCATAGGGGTTAGGTTGTGGGAGCTACCCCAAGGGTTGCCTGTTTTATTCTCATTACTGATTGTTTACTTGTGTACTCTATATGCTAGAACTGTGGACTGTGACTGCTGTGTATTTTCCTATTTACTGTTTCTGTACATTACTTGTCATGTATTCATTGACTATTAGGCACAAGTCTTTGGGTGATTGCCTACTGGGATTGCATCTCACACCCTGTTTGAGCCATGCTTTTGGGCCTAAGAAGACTTTGTTGCTGCAGGTATAGATAAGGGAACATACCCTTCTACTTAATATTCTTGATTGCACTGGAGCTGGAGAGCATGGGACCGAGCCATGGCTCGCGATGCTGAGGAGTTTACTTTGTTTTCCTTTGCACCTTTTTTTCAGTTGTACTTCAGCACATTGATTGTTTTCTATTTCCCATAGGCATATGTACCATGTTGCATCATTATTATTTTATCTATTGCTTCCGCTGTTCAGTTCAATTGTTGTATGTTATTTATTGTTCCGCTATTGTGTCTGGTTTTTTTTCCGCTGCATACATTACCGAATGAGGGCATAGTTTCCCCACCGACTCACCAAGGCCCTCACTTCTAGTCAGCAGCCTCTGGCGTTTGGGGAAACGCGATTGAGGTCATGTGGTGAACCAGGTACGAGACACCAGTGGAGGGGCTCCGGACTCAGGTCATTACACCTAAACCCCTAAAAGTCACTAATAAAACACTAAAAACCTGAAAACCCTAAAAACCCCTATAAATGCAAAAACCCATAAAACTCTAAAACCCCTCAAAATACATAAAAACCATTAAAATCATATATAATACCAAAAATTTAAAAACATAAAACCCCAAAAACCCTAAAAAACATAAAAAACTAAAAATTGTTTGAACCCTCAAAAACCTAAATATTGCTAAAAACGCTGAAAAGACACTAAAAACCCGAAAAAACCCCTAAAAATAATAAAACCTTTAAAAACCATAAATACCATAAAAAAATAAAATCAGAATAAAAAATATAAGAACTCTTTAAACCCCTAAAACAATAAAATCCCAAAATAACCTTAAAAAGATAAGGACTAGAAAAACCATAAAACCCTAAAAACCTCAAAAATACTAAAAACCATAAAAAACATAAAAATCTAAAAAATTCTTAAAAATAACTAAAAATGTAAAAAACCATAAAAAACTAAATATTTCTAAGAAAACCCGGAAAACCTAAAAACACTTAAAACCCCTAATATACCTAAAAACGCTAAAAACCATTAAAAACCTAAAAAACCTAATAACCATAAAAACATAAAAATATCCTAAAAACCATAAAAACCCTAAAACCAATAAAAAATATAAAAACCATTTAAAAACATAAATATGTAAAAAATCTTTAAAAAACCATAAAACAAAAAATTTTTGAAAAAATCCCAAAGAACCTAAAAAAACATAAAAACAGTAAAACCCATGAAACCCCTATAACAACTAAAAACCCTTAAAATCAAAACAAATACTTAAAAATCCCTAAAAAACTTGAAACCTCCCAAGAAAAAAAAATTAAAAACATAAAAATGCTTAAAACCTCTAAAAAATATACCAGGAAGGTTCGATGCATGAGTTAATACCTCTAAAAAATATATAAAATGCGAAAAACTGTAAAAACCAAAAAAACCTAAAAATTGGTAAAAACCAATGAAAATAAAAATAATACCCAAAAAATCATAAAAAAGTTCAAAATGTAAACCACCCAGAAAATACCTAAGAAAACCTTAAAAACCTAAAAATAGTTAAAACCCCTAAAAACTAAAAAACACATAAAAACCTTACAAAACCTAAACCCCTAAAATACTAAAAATCCCTAAACCCACCCCCCAAAAAAAATAAAAATCCAAAAAAGATCTAAAAATATCTAATACATCAAAAGTATAAAAACCCTCAAAACCATAAGAAAACCTTAAAACCCAAAAAATACTAAAAACCACTAAAAAACTAAAAAACCATAAAAAACATAAAAATAATTAAAAGACCCTAATACCCCCTAAAACCCATAAAAGTATTGAAACCCATAAAAAACCCTAAAAACACATAAAATTCCGAAAAACCACTAAAACAATAAAAAACATTTAAACCCCTAAAAACATTTAAAACTCTAAAAAACCTTAATAACTTTTAAAAACTCAAATGAAACCCTAAAACCCAAGAAAATGATAAAACACTAAGACCCTAAAACCCTAAAACCCTAAAACTCCCAAAATCCAAAAAACCCCATACAACCCTTAAAAATCCCAATAAACGTAAAAGACCCTAAAACCCCAGAAAAACCATAAGAATACCATAAAAATATAAAAAAACTTAAAACACCTAAAAAAAATATCACTAAAAAAATCTCTAAAACCCCCAAAAACCTGAAAACCCCTAAACCCTGAAAACCCCATAAAATCGTAAAAATTCTCTAAAAATCCACAGAAACATAAAAAACCCTAAAAAATGATGAAAACTTAATAAAAACATAAAAAACGAAAAACCCATAGAACCTATAAAAATATAAAATAATAAAAACCCTAAAAACCCATAAAATACACTAAAATACCTGAAAAATACAAAAACACATAAAACCCCAAAAAACATAAAAATACCTTAAAAATTCCTAATAACCCTAAAACCCACTAAAAACACTAAAATCCCTTTAAACACCTAAAAAAATTAAACAACTTTAACAAAAAATTGAAAAACCTAAAAAACTCATAAAACCCCCTAAAAAGCAAAAATATAAAACCCTAAAAGTACTAAAAACCATAAAAAACTAAAAATAGAAAAAAAACCTGAAAAACACTCAAAATCCCTAAAATCACTAAAAAGCATAAAAATACTAAAAAGGTCCAAAAAATATAAAAAATCGAAAACCTCAAAAACACCTAAGAAAACCATGAAATACTAAAAACACTTATGTTCCCTAAAAACATAAAAAATGATTAAAAACACAAAAAAACCTAAAAACTCTAAAACCCCCAAATATCTTTAATATCCCTAAAAACCTAAAAAACACATAAAACCCTATAAAACCCTTAGAAATCTCTAAAAATTTAAAAACTACTAAAAACTCTAAAAACCATATGAAAATAATAAAAACCTAAAAATACTTAAAACCCCTAAAAACTTAATAACCAATAAGAACACTAAAAATCCCTAAATGCCCTAAAACCACCTAATAACTGTATAACCCCTAAAGCTTAAAAATTCTAAAATTCAGAACACATTAAAAAGCCACTAAAAACTCTAAAAACCCTTTAAATCAAGAAATTGTTAAAATGCCTTAAAAAACCTTGATACCCCTAAAAAACAAAAGAACCCTTAAAACCCATAAAAACTATAAAAATCCTAAAATACCCTCAAAATAACTAAAAACACTAAAAAACCAAAAAAAATCCTAAAAATTCCAATGAATCTAAAAAACCCTAAAACCCTGCAAATACTTAAGAAAAAAAAATAAAACACTAAAATCACTTCAAAAACCCCAAAAACCTAAAAAATCCAAACCCCCCCCCCCAAAATATCTAAAAAAACTATAGACATAAAAATACTAAAAAATAACTAAAAAAAAATTCATCAGTAAAACCTCATAAAGACATGAAAAACCCTAAGAAACCCTTAAAAACATAAAACAATTAAAAACCTAAAAACCTAAAAACCAAAAAAAATATAAAACCCCCTAAAGAATGTAGAAACCACAACAACCCTACAATCCATAAAAACCTAAAAAATCCATAAAAATCCATAAAAACTTAAAAAACACTAAAATCAATGTAAACCCGCAAGAAAAACATAAAAAACACTTAAAACCACTAAAACCCCTAAAAACCACAAAAATAACTAAAAACATAAAAACCATTAAAAAGACAATAAAAACCCAAACCCCTTAAAAACCATAAACCCCCTAAAAACCTTACAAACCATAAAAACCGTAAAAAACTACTAATAACTTTAAAAACCCATTAAACCCCTAAAAACGTTAATAATCTCTAAAAAACATAAAAACCCTAAATAACTGAAAAAACACTAAAACCAAAAAAAACCTAAAAGAAAAAAAACCCTCAAATCCCTAAAACACCTCAATGTCCTTATAAACATTAAAAATAAAAAAAAACTAAATAACCCTAAAAAACCCAAAAACGTAAATAACCCTATAACCCATAAAATCCCATAAAAACCTTAAAACAAAATAAAAACTCTAAAATCAAATTTAAACCCTAAAATTATTTTAAAAAATCTTAAAATCCTTAAAAACAATAAGAAACTCAAAGAAACCATAAAAAAGGCATAAAACCCTAAAACACTATAAATCCCTAAAACCCATAAATATCCTAAAAAAATCCCTAGACTACTATAAACGTAAAAAATCCAAAAATCCTTAATATACACTAAAATACCATAAAAACATAATAATACATAAAACTTATAAAAATCTAAAAATTATAAAATCAATAAAAACCCCTAAAACCCATCAATATACCAAAAAAAAATTAAAAATACTAAAAATCTATAAAAATGCCTAAAAATGTAAAAACACTAAATAAAACTAATGATATCTTAAGAAACTAAAATCTCTTAACACCCCTAAACTTCCAAAAATGTTAGAATCCATAAAAAACACTAAAAACCCTTAAAACCATAAAAACCATAAAAACATAAAAACCCAAAAAACTCATAAAAAACCAATATAATAATAAAAACAATAAAACCTATTAAATCCATAAAAATGATAAAAGATCTAAAAAATATTAAAACCCCAAAAAACTCAAAAAAAAAACCCCCCGAAAACCCAAAAAACATAAAAATTATAAAAACTATAAAGAAACATAAGACCCCTAAAAATGCCTAAAACCATAAAAACCGTAATTACACTAGGCAATACCTAAAATCCCTAGAAATGTAAAAATACCAAAACCCTAAAAATACAAGGAAATACATAAAAATAGAAAAAAATACATAAAACCCCCAGAAATCTAAAAAACACAAAACCCCCTAAAACCCTAAGACACTAAATCTGAAAAAACCCAAAATACCATGAAAACATTAAAGATACTAAAATCCCATAAAGCCTGAAAAAACACTAAAAAGTCTAAAAACACATCAAACAAAAAAATATAAAAACATTAAAACCCCTATAAAGCTAAAAACCCCGGAAAACCCAAAAAACAAAAAAACTATTTTTTAGAACCCTCAAAACCATAAAACTATAAAAAATATTAAAATCTACAAAATTTAATAAAAACCACTAAAAAATTAAAAGCACCTTAAATCCCTAAAAAACCATAAGAAAACCTTAAACACATAAAAATACTAAAATCCCTAAAAGACCTAAAAATGAAAAACCCCCCAAAACCTTATAAAACCACTAAAATCCCTCAAAACCACCAAAACCCATAAAATACCATAATATTCCTAAAAAAATTCAATAATATCTAAAAATGTGAAAATGCCTAAAAACTATGAAAAACACTAAGAAAACATAATTTTTTTTAAAAAAAATAGAAAACCCTAAAAAGCACTAAAAAATATAAAAATCCTAAAAACATAAAAATGTAAAACCCCTAAAGACAAAAACAAAATGAAAATACCCATAAAAATCTGAGAATCCACTAAAAATTTGTAAAATCCTCTTAAACCCTTAAAAGGGTAAAAACTATAAAAAACCTTAAAACCCATAAAAACAAAAAAAACATAACCCCCCCCCCCTCCAAAACCCATAACAACACTAAACACCCTTAAAACCTAAAACCCTCAAAATCAAAAAAGAGATATAAATCCTATAAATCCTAAAAAATCCCTAAAAATCTCTAAAAGAGTAAAAAACTATAAAACCCCAAAAAATCCCTAAAAACCAAAAAAATATAAAAACACTTTAAACCCCTAAGAAAACTAAAATTTTCTTAAACCCTTAATAATCATTAACAACCATAAAAAACCTAAAAACCAAACCCCCATAAAAAACCCATAAAAACACATAACTACCACGAAAATATTTAAAAAACCATTAAAACCCTAATAACATTAAAAAACTAAAAAAACCTTGAAACCTCTAAAAACTAAAAAACCCCTAAAACAGCCAAAAGTCTGATAAAACCCAAAAAACACTAAAAACCTCAAAACCCTTAAACTCTGTAAAAATAATAAAAATCCACAAAAATCTTTAAAAATCAGTAAAAACATAGAAATCCATATAAAATCTAAAAAACCTATGAAAACAAAAAAATTCTAAAAACATATAAAACCCCCAAAAATAAAAAAACAGAAAAAATATTATAAAAACCTAAAACCCCTAAACACATAATAGACCCTCAAAATCCCTACAAATTATAAACAACTATAATAATTCTAAAAAACTATAAAATTCCAAAAAATAACTATAAAATCCCTAAAATATTTAACATTATAAAAACCCAAAAATCCATAAGAAAACCTTAAACCTCTAAAAATTCTTAGAACCACAAAAACCAAAAAATAATAAAAACACTAAAAACACTAAAATAAACCTAAAACCATAATAAACCCCTAAAATTTAAAAAACCCATAAAAATATTAAAAACCCTAAAACCCCATAAAAAACCTAAAAACAACAACAAAATCAAAAAAAAATATTAAAGCCTAAAAAGGTTATAAAATTCCAAAAACCATAAAAGCCCTGAAAAACATAAAAACCCCTAAAAACACAAAAAAAACAATAAAGACCCTAAAACCCAAAAAACAATCAAAATCAGTAAAAAAACCTAAAACCCAATAAAAATAATAAAAAATCATAAAAATACCCAAAAATGTAAAAGTATTAAAAATCCTGAAAACCCATAAGAAAAAATTAAAACCTAAAAAAACATAAAACCCCTAAAATACTAAAAAAATGAAAAGAACCATAAATTACTTGAAAAACAAAAACCTTAAAATCGATAAAAATCCATAAGAACCTTAATGAACCCTAAAACCCATGAAAACTCTAAAAACCACTAAAATCTCCATGGACACTTTAAAACCCTAAAACAATTAATAAATTCTAAAAAACCTTAAAACCCCTAATAAACTCAAAAAAAATACATTAAAACCTAAAAAACAACCAAAACAGAAAAACCATCAAAACCCCACAAAAACCTAAAAACATAAAATTCCTAAAAATCCTTAAAAAAGTAAAAAACACTAAAAACCAATAAAACCTAAAGAGAAATTTAAAAACAAAAAAAATACTAAAAACACTAAACAAACTAAAAACCATAAAAGTCGTAAAATCTATAAAAACCGTCAAAATCCCTAGAAACCCTAGAAAATAATAAAAAACTAAACACACTAAAAATTCCTAAAAAATTAGAAAATATGAAAATCTTAATAACCCTAAAGACCCTAAAACCCTAAAAATCCCCAAACCAATAAACCCCTCCCCCCCCCCAACTATGAAAAACATAAAAACCCAAACAAACTCTGAAACCCACTAAAAACTAAAACACCCCTTTAAATCCAAAAAAATATAAATAAAACTATAAAAACCATAAAAACATTCTACAACTTAAAAAGACATAAAAACTGTAAAACACAAAAAACTCCTAAAAACACTAATGGGGATGAAGATTTTGAGCTGCAGCGTCTTAGAGAATACTAAACTACCTTCCTAAAACAATATGAATCATTTGAATGGGATTCGGTGTAGTTGGATGCTTCCTATGGTTATGGTGATGATGGGGACCCATATGGGGATGCAGATGTTGATTTGATGTTCCTACTTCATTATCTTATTCTCTTGGAGTCTTTTGGGGTTTTGGTGTCCTGTGGGGTCCAGGGTTTTCGGTGTGGGCTATTTAGCCCCAACCTCCCTTATCTACTTTTCTTTTATTTTAATAAATTTTGGGGGTCCAGGAATAGCCTGGTCTCGTGCCTTCTTTGCCCTAAATAACAAAACACCCTAAAACACCTAAAACCCTCAAAATCACTAACAACCCTAAAATCAATAAATATCATAAAAAATAAAAAAAACCATTAAAATGAAAAATACAATAAAAAAATTTAAACCACTAAGATAACTCTAAAAACAAAAAAACTCTTAGAACCCTAAAAAACAAAAAAAACACTACAAACCATAAAAACCCTAAAAGATCCCTAAAACCCCTAAAACCCTAAAAACCCCTAAGAAAAATAAAATCCTAATAAATTAAATAAATTCCATAAAAACCAAAAAAATAATTTAAAACCCACAAACCCCTAAAAATGATAATAACTATAAAAACCATAAAACACAAAAAACATGAGAAAATCTTAAAACCAAAAAAATCAAAAAAATCCTGAAAACCCAAAAAATCATTTGACACATGAAAACCCTAAAGACCATAAAGGTCCAAAAATTCCCTAAAATCCTAAAAACCTAAATAAATCCTAAATCTAAAAAACCAATAAAAACCTAGAAACACATAAACCCTTGAAAAAACATTAAAATTAATAAAAACCCTAAAAAACACAAAAATCCCTAAAATCCCTATAAATCCTAAAAAATCCACAAAACCACAAAGAAGACATAAAAATCCTTAAGAATCCTGAAAAATATCTAGAAACATAAAACCCCTAAATACCATAAAAACACTTACAAAAACCATAAATACCTAAAAACACTTACCCCCCCCCCCCCCCCGCCCCCCAAAAAAACATAAAAACACAACAAAACCCAAAAACCCTAAGAGACCCTAAAATCCAAAAAACTCCTAAGAACCATAAAAACTCTTATAACATTAAAATAACATAAAAATCCATAAAACACATAAAATCACTAAAAACTCTAAATATAATTTTATGCCCTAAAAACATTAAAAACTATAAAAAATATTAAAAACTTGAAAAAACTCAAAAATACCATAAAAAACAATAAAACGTTAAAAACGATAAAAAATTATAAAACGACACAAAATCAATAAACCCACAAAAACACATAAAAATCCCTAAAACAGACCTAAAACCCCCTTAAAAAATAAAAAACCTACAAAATGCTAAAACCCCAAAAAAACCTTTAAACGCTAAAAAACTCTAAAAACCCTCAGAATTCTTAAAAACTATAAAAAACAATAAAATCTCAATACATCCCTAAAAACCCAAAAGACTTAAAAACCCCTAAAAATGACTAAAACCCCATAGAATAAATAAAAACCCTAAAAACACATAAAAACACTAAACAAAAAAAAACTAAAAACCATAAAACCCTAAATTACATAAAAGACAAACATCCATAAAAACCATAAAAACCATAAAAACAACTAAAAACCTAAAAACCTTAGAAACCCAATAATCTAATAAAAAACACACTAAAAACTCTAAAAATCCTAGAAACCCTTAAAAATGTTTAAAACTATACAAATCCTTTTAAAATCCAAAAATTCAAAAAAAATCCCAAAAAAATAAAAAATATAATACACCTCCAAATGCCAAAAATCCATAGAAATCCATAAAAATAATAAAAAATACCTAAAATACCTTCAAATGAAAAAACCATAAAATCCGGAAAAACCATAAGAAAACTAAAAAAATACTTAAATCTCCAACAAAACCTAAGAAATGATAAAAACAAAAAAATTAAACACCCAAAAAATATCAAAATCTCAAAAAACCCTAAGAAACCATAAAAATTATAAAAGCATAAAAAATCCCTAAAAACATTGAAAACCTTGAAAACCATGAAAGCCTTAGGAAAACCTTAAATTCCCAAGAACACTTAAAACCACTAAAATCCTAAAAAATAAAAAAAACCCTTAAAACCAATAAATGATCATAAAAAACCCTAAAATATATAAAAACGATAAAAAATCCTATAAATTTAAAAAAAAACCTAAAACCCCAATAGAAAATTTAAAACCATTTAAACCCATAAAAACATTTAAAAACTCTAAAAACATTAAGGCACCTAAAATCCAAAATAATGAAAATCATAGAAACCCTAGAACTCTAAAAAATCCTATATAACCCTAAAAACCATAAATTCATAAAAAGACCTAAAATCCATGAAAATGTAAAAAATTATAAAAATTATAAAAAAACAAAAGAATGAAAAACATAAAAACCATTAAAACTCCTAAAAATTAAAAAATGCTAAAAACCCTAAAAAGCCATTAAATCCAAATATCACTAAAAATCATAAAAACCCATAAAAACCATAATTCCAATAAAAACTATAAACACCCAAACCCCCACTAAAATTATAAAAACCCATTAAACCCTTAAATTTTTAAAAATTCTAAAAAACATTTAAAAACCTAATAAAAATAAAAAACCCCGTAAAAACCCCAAAACCCCTAAAAATGTAAAAACCCAAAAATCCCAAAAATCCGTAAAAACCATCAAAATCCCTCACAACACTAGAAAAGCATAAAAAACATAAAAAATCCTTAAAACACAATGAACTGTGAAAACCCTGAAAAACCACAAGAAAATCATAAAAACCTAAAAACACGTAAAACCATTAATTCCCTATAGACCCTCAAAATCCTTAATAACACTAAAACACCATTAAAATCCTGAAAATTATTAAAAAACCTAAAAACATAAAAAACACAGAAAACCCCTATGAAAACCAAAAAATCAAAATAACACTAAAAATCAATAAAAACCTAAAAAACGGTAAATTCATGAAATAATCCTAAAAATAATAAATACCCCTAAAACCATAAAACCCCTAAAACCTTAAATATCATAAAAACCCATAATAACTCTAAAACCAACAAAAACGCAAAGAAACTATTTCAACCATTTAAATTGTTAAAAAACCCAAAAATCCTTAAAGCACTAAAAACTCAAAAAAAACCCTAACCCCCCCCCCCAAATAGAATCCTTAAAAACCTAAAAACCCCTCGAATCCCATAAAAATCCTAGAAAATAAAAATCAATAGAAATCCAACCCCCCCCCCCCAAAGATAAAGACATCTAAAGACACTAAAAACATAAGAAAAAAAATAAAAACCTAATAACACTAAAAACCCCATGAAACAAATAAATGCTAAAATCCCTAAAAACACTCAAAAACCATAAAAATTATAAAACCCCCAAATCCCTAAAAACACCTAAAAACCATAAAAACCCTAAAAACCCATGAAAAAACAAAATAAAACTGAAATGTCTAAAAACCCTTAAACCCCTAAAACTTTAAAAACACTAAAAAACCCTAAAAACAAAAAATAAAAACTAAATTCCCAAAAAAACTACTGAAGCCCCTAGAAATACAAAAAAACTAAAAAACTATAAAAACTATAAAAAAATAATAAAACCCTAGAAATCCATAGAAACCCAAAAACCCTATAAGAATCCTAAAAATTCTAAAAAACAAAAAACTGTTAAAAACATTAAAAACCGTGAAAAATCATATGAAAATATTAAATAAGATAAAATTTATAAAACCTCTAAAAACAAAAAAAAATCTGGAAACCCTAAAAACACTACAAGCCCTAAAAACCCTCAATATCCTTAAAACCACTAAATCTATAAAAATACGAGAAACCCTATAAATCCATGAAAATATAACACCCCATAAAAACCCTATAAACCCATATGAAAAAACATAAAACATAAAAACACTTAAAACCCCTAAAAAATGTAAATAATGTTAAAAACCCTAAATTCCCTAAACACCCCTAAAAACCCTAAACCCCCCAAAACCCCTAAAACAACAAAAATCTCTATAAACCCATAAAACCCATATAACCCTAGAAAAATATAAAGACCCTCACAAATCCATAAAATAGCGAAAAAAATAAAAAACCTAAAAAACATTAAAGAAACATATGAAATCCTAAAAAAAACATATACAATGGTAATACCCATAAAAAACTAAATATTCTATAACCCTAAAAAACCCCAAAACCTTCAAAATCTCTAAAAACCCTAAAACCTTAAAAATCTAAAAAAAAATCCAAAATATCACAAAAAATTTTAAAAACCCTAAAACCCATGAAAAACCCTAAGAAAACCACAAAAAACCTATAAAAACATAAAACACCTAAAAAATTTCAATCGCTAAAATACTCAATCAAGACCCAAAAAACCAAAAAACCTGAAAATCAATAAAACCCGTAAAAATATGTAAAACCACTAAAACCACAGAAAACTATAAAAACAATTTAAACCCATAAAAACATTAATAAAATATAAAACCCCTTATGAATCATAAAAAACAAAAAAAATTAAAGACCCAAAAAATTCAAAAAAACCAACAAACCCCTACAAAACCAAAAACCTCAAATTCCCTATAAAACTTAAAATCTATAAAAATACTAAAAAATACCAAGATATTCCTAAAATTAAAAAAAACCCTGAAACAATGTAAACACATAACAAAAACTTAAAATATAAAATTAGTTAAACCACTTCAAACCAGAAAAATGCAAAAACCATTAAAACCCCAAAACTGCAAAAAACAATTAAAATCTTTTAAAAATATACGAAATGGAAAAAAACCATAAAAATACAGAAAAAATTTAAAAACCATAAATCCTATAAAAACACAAAGAAACATTTAAAACCCTAAAAAAATATAATACCCCTGAAATATTAATGGACACTAAAAACTCTAAAAGACCTCAAAGTACAAAACTATCTTAAAAACCACATAAAACCTTAAAAATTCCTAAAACCCCATAAAACCATAAAAACCCAGTAATATTAATAAAATCTCTTTAAACTCATAAAATAAAAAAACCATATAGAACCTTAAAACACATAAAAACAAAAAAAACACATAAAAAATAATAAAACCTTAGACACCTTAAAAGCCCAAAAAACCCTAAAACTGCTCAAATTCCTAAAAACAAAAAAAACTAAAAATATCCCTAAAAATATCTTAAAATGTAAAAAACCCTAAAAACCATGAAAATCCTTAAGAAATAAATCAAAAATTTAAAAATACATAAAAACATTAAAAACCATAAAATGAGTGAACCCTTAAAAACCCCTAAAATACCCTAAAAACCATAAAACCCATAATACCCATAAAACCACCTAAAACCTTAAAAAACCCTACAACACCATAAAACATTAAAAACCACTAAATACTCGAATAACCATTACTCCCTTAAAAAGATAACAAACCTAATCAACCAAAAAAACTAAAAAACCTTAAAACCCTAAAAAGAAAAAAATCCTAAGAACCCCTAAATAACTCAAAATACCCAAATCCTAAAAAGAAACAACAAACCCTAAAAATCCTTAAAATCATATAATGTATTTGGGAAAGGAACTTCCTCCGTGAGGAAGAATAGAATTTTCAGATGCCTTGGTGTCCAAAAAGGATCCTTTCCATTCAATTATCGTGGGGTTCCCCTTTTTTGGGGGCGGGAAAAGTGTTTCCACATAGAAAGCATCTCCGTCAACATCACAAAACATGTGGGTAAATGGAAGGGAAAGTCCTTGTCTCAAGCAGGCAGAGTATGTCTTATCAACTCTGTCATCACCTCGACATTTGTTCATGTCTTTTCCATATATAGATGGCCGACAAGACTGATTAAATCTCTTCAAGCCAGGATTCTAAATTTGGCATGGACATGATGTATTAATGAAAAGAAATTGGTAATGGTAGCATGGAAGGACTACATCAAACCCACTGAAATGGGTGGTCTTGGAATTAATGACCTTAGGGTTTTTAATGAGGCTTTGCTTTCCAAATTCACCTAGAATCTCTTCACACACAAATAAGGGGAACTGGATTTTCATAAAGAAAGGTTTACTGCCCACTTTTTCAATGGCTATACTGGATACATACTCTCCTCTGTTTGGTCCACAATTAAATCATCATATAAGGACATTATCTATCAGTTAATTTGGGCTGTTTCAAAGAATTACAATTTGAAATGTTGGATAACTCTGTGGCTCGACTGTTTTCATGATGAAATCATGCAGGTACCTCAATGCCTCCAGCACATATCCATCAATGATCTTAACGCAAGGCTGATGGAGCTGGATGGAATTTTACCAGCGCACATCACCTCCCAGATTCAGTGCTACAATTTCATTGATTATGATACAATCACCTGGAAGCCAAACCTGCTTGGTCAACTCACTACAAGGGAGTTCTATAATCACAAATGTCGGTAAGGTCTAGACTCCCCCTCATGACTTCTTAAATTTAAGTGCAAATTCATTCCCCCTTGACACTTCCTTCTCCTTTGGAAGATCTGGAGAAATCATCTACCTATGCATAGGTAGTTGCAAAGAGCTGGATGGAATCTTGTTTCGGTCTACAGCCTCTGTTTATGGGATTCTGAAAGTGTACAACACCTCTTTGTTGAATGCAGCCATGCGTACAGATTATATAACCACATACAATATGTCTTTGGTGTCTGATTTCCCTCTGGAACCTTTTCTCAAAGGATTATTTTTATTATAAAATTCAATTGTAGTGAGAAAATTTATAACATTATTCTTGTTGCTTCTGCAGCAATTGTTTCCTTCTTATGGGTTGCGAGAAATTATGCTATGTTATGCAATAAATCATGTTCTATACATGAGGGTATTATTTCCATGCACAGTGCTATTAGGATGTCTGGGAGTATCCAAACAAGTACTATGAACAACTGTTTTAATAAGCTTGTCACCCTCCACACTATTGGTGTTTCTGGTAGGGTCAAAAAACCAATGTTGATGAATTTTATAGGATGGATACCACCAATCCCGTCATGGATCAATGTTATTTTTGATGGTGCAGCAGTAGGTTCACCAGGTCCTTCAAGTTGTGGTGGTGTTTTCCACACCTGTCGAGGCTTTTTCAAGGGAATTTTTTATCATTTCATTAGGAATGGCTATGCCTATGAGACAGAGCTCTGCGCTATCATCAAGGCTATACATTTTTCAAACCAATTTGGGTGGTTGCATCTCTGGATCGAATCTGACTGAATGCTTGCGGTGGAGGCTCTATGTCCAAATTCCAGGAAGGTTCTATGGCAGCTTCTACCTCAATGGGTTGAATGTCTTAGCTTATCCAAGAATCTGACTCTTAGGATCACTCACTCATGCAGGGAAGTCAATATGGTTGCTGATTTCCTCTCTAAAATGGCTATTGAAGAATGTTGTTCGTGTTCGTCCTTTATTGCTCCTTCTTTTTGTGCGTCCCATGTTGACTCTGACATTAAGGGTACTACACGTTCCTGAATGCATAAGTCCCCCCTGTAATGCCTTGTACTTTTCTTTTAGTTTTATTTTAAGGTACCATGCTCCCAGCTTAGTCCGCGCCTTCTTTTCCCAAAAAAACCCTAAGAAAACCATTAAAATCTAAAAAACACTTAAAACCCCTAAAACCTAAAAAATGAAAAAAAAAACCCAGAAGGACCCCAAAACCCCATAAAATCCTTAAAAACCAAAAAAACCCTAACAACAAAAAATCTCTAAAACCCAAATAAAAAATCTAAAACCCCTTTAAACAAGTATTTTTTTTTAAAAAAAATCTCTAAAACCCCATATAAACCCAAAAAAAATTAAAAAAAACCCCGAAAAACCACTAAAAACAAAATAAAAACCCCAAAACCCCTAAAAATTATAAAAATCATAAAAAACAACAAATAACTATAAAATTAATAGAAAAACCCAAAAAATGAAAAAAAACTCAAAAAAACACAAAAAACCCAAAAAAACCTATAAAACAATAGAAAATCATAAAAATATTAAAAAACATCAAATACATAAATCCCCTAGAAATCTAAAAAATGATAAAACTCCCTTAAAACCCCAAAAATACCAAAGAAACATAAAAAATACCTATAAAAGCCATAAAAACCCATAAATAAAGGAAAACCAAAAAAACCAAAAAAATCAAAAACCCTTTAAATCCCTAAAAATGATAAAAACCCTAAGGACACTTATAAACACAAAAAATGGAACCCCCCCCCCCCTTAAAAACACAGATTTAAATAAAAACCCTTAATAAACTAATAACCCCCCAAACCCCTAAGACTCTAAAAAACCTATAAGAATCCAAAAATCCCTAAAAATCCCTAAAAATGTAAAAAACCTTGAAAAAATAAGAAAATATTAAAAACCTAAACACACATTAAACCCCTAAAAACTATAAAAATGATAAAAACCCTAAAACCAAAATACCCTCAAAATACCTAATAACCCTAAAAACCATAAAAAACGTAAAAGTTCTATAAAAATACTAAAAAAATAAAAACCCAAAACCCCCTAAAATTCCTAAAAAAGCTAAAATCCCAAGAACCCCTTTAGAAGTCCCTAAAATATCTAAAAACCATAAAACCCAATAAAATCATTAAATACCCCAAAAAACACATATAAACTCTAAAGACCCACTAAAAACTCTAAAAATAATTTTAACCTCTAAAAACATTAAAAACTATAAAAACCCTAAAACTCATAAAAAACTAAAAACACCCTAAAATCCAAAAAACCTGAAAAACCATAAAAAATCCCTAACCCACCCAAAAACCCATAAAAATACTAAAAATTACCTAAAATATCTAAAAACATATCTAACCAAAAAACTATGAAAAGACCTAAGAAACAATTTTAATATAAAATAACAAAACCCTATAAAAATCTAGAAAACACTGAAATCCCAAAAAATACCATAAAACCCCTCAAAATCCCTAAAAACACTAAAAACCAAAAAGAACATAAAAATACATAAATATATCAAAACCCCATTAAACCTAAAACCCCCTAAGAAAACATTAAAAAACCAAAAACAGTTTAAATGACTAAACATCATGAAAAATGATAAAACCCCTAAAATATCCTAAAATCCTAAAAACACATAAAAACCATAACCCCCCCCCCCTCCCCACAACATTAATAAATCATAAAATTAATAAAAACCCTAAAAACCCACTAAAAATTATAAAAACCATTTAAAACACTCAAAACATTAAAAACTCTAAAAACCTTTAAACTCTTAATAAAACTAAAAAATACTTAAACCCTAAAAAACCATAAACCCCTAAACCCCTAACCCACCTCAAAATCCCAAAAATATTTACAACCCCATAAAAATCCATAATAGCATAAAAATCACTATAAAAACCCCCAAACTGTAGGAAATCATTAAAAACATAAAACACATAAACCCTTATAAGCCAATTAATTTTAAAAATACTAAAAACATAAACAACCTCAAAATATATAAAACCTTAAAAAGCATAAAAATTATAAAAAATTCTTAATAATTAATAAATATGAAAAAAACACTAAAACCACTAAAAACCCTCATAAAATATGAAAAACATAAAAACATTTAAAACCCCTAAAATTCATAAAAATGATATAAAATATGAAAACCCCTTTAAAACCCTAAGATACTAATGACCCCAAAAAAACTATAAGAACCCACAAAACCGTAGAAGAACCTAAAACTAATAAAAAACCTAAAACTACTACAATATATAAAAACTCTTTAAACCACTAAAAACAATCAAAACTCTAAAAACCATAAAACCCTAAAAAACTAAAAAACCCACACCGCCCTAGAAAACTATGAAACCCAAAAATCCCAAAAATACCTAAAATACAAAAAAACCATAAGATTCCAAAAAATCCTTAAAAACATATAATCATAAAAAACATTAAAAAACCTGAAAACCCCTAATAAAAAAAATTAAAACTCAAAAAAACATAAGAACCCTAAAAACCAAATACATTAAAAAACATGAAATAACCCTAAAAACATAAAAACCCTAAAAATCACTAAAAACCCAAAAAATCATAAAAAATCTTAAAGGCCCAAAACCCTAAAAATATAAAAAACCCTAAAAAGATTAAAAAGAACTAAGAAAACACTAGAAACCTAAAACACATAAAACCGTTAAAAATAAAAAACCATATAACCCAAAAATGTCCCAAAACCCAAAAACACCTAAAAACCCCATAAAAGCATAAAAATCCCACAAAACCATAAAACTCAAATAATTATAAAACTGAAAAATAAGCTAAAAACCATTTAAACCATTAAATTTTTTAAAATTAATTGAATAACATAAAACCCCTAAAATTGAAAAAAAAAACATAAAAACCAAATAAACCTTAAAAACCCTAAAAACCCTAAAACCCGTAAAAAACCTAAAACCCCATAAAATCATAAAAATCCCTAAAAATCCCTAAAAATGTAAAACCCCAAAAAACCCTGAAAACCCCTATGAAAACCATGACATAATAAAACAATTTAAAACCCTTAAAAGTTAAAATATGTTAAAAATCTTAAAAAACTATATAAATAATAAACCCCCCTAAAAATCTGTAAAATCCCTAAAACCCATAAAATACTAAAATATACCTAAAAACCCTAAAAATATAAAAAACCATAAAACCCTAAACACCCTATGATAAAATAAAAAAACATAAAAACACTTGAAACCCCAATAGACCCTAAAATCCATAAAAAAAACCTAAAGTCCCTTAAATCCAAAAAACTCCTCAAAATCCCTAAAAATAATAAAAAATAAATATCTTTAAAAGCTCTAAAAATATATAAAAATGTAAAAAACTAAAAAACCCTTTAAGGCCCCATGAAAACCTTAAAACCCCAATAACACTTAAAACTCCCACAAATGAAAAAAAATGATAAAAACCTTAAAAAACATTAAAAATGCCCTAAAATCCGGAAAACCTCTCAAAAACATTAAAACCCTAAAAAACCTTAAAAACACTAAAAACACATTAAACCCATATAACACACTAAAAAATCCAAAACCACATTACGACACTATAAAAGTTAAAAAATATAAATATATAAAAAACCTATAAAAACTGTCCACCTATTTTAAAAAATATTTTAGAAGAACATTTAAGGAAATTTGGGAAGTGATCCAAGTTCAAAATACACAAAATTATCAAAACCTATATGAGATAATTATGCCATTCTATAATAAATTAAAATGGTTACAATTCTTTACCATGATTAATTTTTATTTGATAGAGGTAACCCCTATATTTGGATCTATGTTAATTAGATCCCCAAAGTGATATACCATATTTTCCCATGTTTTTACATATTCCTATAGGATTGTTTTCCCCTCATTAAAACCACGTATCGAAATCCAATTTTTTTTATCATTATAAGAGGCTTGTTCTTAATTCATGTCAACCCATAGCAGTTTATCATAAATTTTATGAGTATCTTTATTTGAGACCTTGTTCAAGAAGGACTGCTCTAGAATCTCTTTATTATAGTATAGGAGGAGATCATGAGTATTATCCATATTTGAAACCTCCTTGTCTATATTCTCTGATGTACTCGTAGTAGAACCTATATTTTAGTAAGGGATTATTTCTCTTTATAGATGAGTTCCAAAAACCTCAACACTAGGATCCTAGAACATTATTTTTGTGGGTATCATGAGTGAAATACCACTTCTTTGAGACTATACCTTTCTAAAATCACTTCCCTTTAGAGTGTAAATAGACAAAAACTAATCCTATCTGAGAGAAGGTACCTTTGTTGGATGATCGTGTAACTAGAATAATGAGAATGTTGTACAATTACATCCATCTCCACCACCTCCCCACATGATGAATAAACCCATCTAAATTAATAACATTATTTTTATGTTTCTTTGAATAGGACTGATGGTACTCTCTTCTGCTCGTTTCACTTCCTTGGACTCAAAAGTCCACGTTCTAGAATCATAATCCTTCTCTGTATCATTCTCATATATATTACCTCTTAAAATATTATTCTCATAGAGGAAAACCTCATTTCCATTTCATCCATCAAGTGGGGTTGGATCACCATCACCTAGCACTACAAAAATATTTTGAATTCCAACTCCTTTAGAAGTCACATTGAATTTTCCTTGATAAACTAAATTGGACATGAAGGGTCACATTAAACTAGATATCCCTACCTAACATTCAATTCATGATCCATAATAGGGAGATCATGTGATGTAGAATGATCCCTCATAGAATCTTGAGTTTCCACATCAGGTGGTACAAGCTCCTGTCCATTACCCTTAACATTAGCCTTAACCATGTTATTAAAATATGGAAGGACTAATGGGGGAATGTCTAAGCCTTTAATTTTTCCTACTCTATAAACTTGTAATTATCCAAATTATTCATCATAGAATCAAACCTTTATATGGAATTTGGGTTAGGAACCATAAGGTATGACCTTTCTAATAGAGAGATAGAAGTTAATGGAAATTTAATATCCAAAAACAACCAGAGGATGAGCCCGAAGGAGGGTCAGGCATGGTCTACTAGCAATGAATGGACTTTATAATAGAACCCTTATATCCATGGAATCATAAAGACATAGAGTGTACCAAACACTTTTAAGAAAAATAATAATTATTCTAATACTTAAAGACCGCATTTTTTTTACAAAAAAACTCTTCACTAACCAAAATCCAAATCTAATAAACTGATGGTTTTTAAACACCAAATTAGATACAAATTATTAGAGAAATGGGGTGACAAACCTTGTTTGTTCTATTTCCCGAACATAGAAATTGTCATACCATATTCCCTAAAATGCATATGATTGATGGATTTTGAAAACCAAGATGATGTTTGGTAAAACATAACCATAGTGTCATGGGTTGGGCATCTTTCATCAAGTGCAAATCATTTGACCAATGAACTAGATTGAAATTTGAACCATTATCTTAATGAGGAAATATTTACCAAGAAGAAATCAAATCCTCCTCTGAGAGAAATAAAATCATGATGTGATTCTTATCGAGAAGTCCCACAGTCAAACTCTCTTGTAAACCCCATGATATGGAGACAAACTAGTAAAAAAGAAATAACCAAAGAAAGATATTGACTAAAATTCACCCCCAAGGTAAGATTCAGGAGAGTTGATGCATCCATTAATTCAGAGGCAAAAATTAAATGATGAGAAAAACCAACAAATATATCTAACTCTTTTGGGCTAGGAGTCATGTTGGGAAATAGAGGCTTGGAATCAAGATTAGAGAATGGGATAAAGGGAAGAGGTCAAACCATTGAGAGAAATGAAGAGAGTCTCTCCCCCAATGATGGGGAAGGGAACATAGAGGCTTCCATCATTACCTTGGACATCGCTGGAGTGTTAGAGATCTAAGAGCACCGAATCTAAAAAAATCCATAAAATACCTAAAAAACCCAAAACCCAAAAAACCCAAAAATTACATAAAACCATAAAAATCTATAACAACCCACAAAACCATAAATTTTTTAAACATTCCCTAAAATCCCTAAAAACATAAAAAAAATCTTAAACCATAGAAAAACCTGTGAAAACCTTAAGAAAAATAAAAAAACATAAAATACCAAAAAATGATAAAAATTCTAAAAATACCCTATAAACTCTAAAAATATCTAAATATCATATAAAACTGTGAAAATCCTAAAAAAATATCTTAAAACCCCAAAATCATAAAAACCCCTAAAAATTGTAAAACCCTAATAAAAACATAAAAACCTAAATGCACATAAAACCCCTAAGAATACTAAATGACACTAAAACCCTAAAAAACTATTAAAATCGTAGAGAACCCAAAAAACCTCAAAATAAAAAAAAACCAAAAAACATCATAAAATTACATAAAAATACTAAAAAAATAAAAACCATAAAACCATGATTAATACTAAAAAAATATTAAAAACCTAAAGACACTTTAAACACCAAAAAATCATATAAAATGAAAAATACTAGAAAAACATACAAGCCCCTAAAAAGAACCTAAAATCCAAAGAGCCCTAAAATCCAAACCCCCCTAAAATTCCACTAAAACTGTAAAACCCTTTAATCCCCTAAAACCCCTTAAAAACTATAGAAACCTTTTATACCCTTAAAATTGTTAAAAAACTATAAAAACACTTAAAAACCTTAAAAAATAAAAAAATATTTAAAACCCAAAAAAACATAAAAACCCCAAAACCATAGAAAACATAAAAACCATGAAAATCCCTGAAAACCATAAAAACCATAAAAATCGTAAAAAAGGACTAAAAATACTTAAAAACAAAAAAAGAACCCCTTAAACCATAAAAATCCCAAGAAAACCATAAAACCCTAAAAACACTTAAAACCCCTAAAAACCCCTTAATCCCAAAAAATGCTAAAAACCCTAAAGGCCCTAAAACCATAAAACCCCTATGAATCCCTACACCCCTTTTTTAGAGAAAGGTCCCTCGACCAAACGGCTCAGGTAATTTTATTAAAAAGGAGGATACAAGATATGAAAGTGCAGAGAATCTTTACAACTAACCTCATAATGATGGAACAACTCCACCTAGGATGAATCTAACCAGCAATGTAAATCACCCAAAACCATGTTGTCCATGCCATTCACAGTCAGGTTCAGCTCCATGTGAACTCAGTTGCTTCGAATCCTTTGATGTCTAAGCCATTGCCATTAAGTGGCATGAACCATCCATGAGAAATCTCATGGTAATTTATTTTCCAGATTCTGCCAGCTCTACAAGATATGCTTTAGTTATTATGGGGATATGTTTTCAACTCTTTACCTTTAAAGCAGTATCCGTGATTTTTCCAGCTTTAGGGGGTCTCCCTACTTTCCTTTTCAAGCTTTGAGGACCTTTGGAGCCTTGAATCAGGTCATCAATGTTTACAGATTCAGCTATCCCACGTGTACTGGAAACAATCAATGTGTCCAGATTTCTGTGGACAGTGGAAGAAATACTTGCAGGAGTTGTAACATTACTTTAGGAAACATAATCATATGAAGCAGTTTTACCCGAACTTGAAGTAATCAGAGTGTTCTGAATGTCTTGATCATCAGGAAAAATGTTGGAATCAACCCCTGCTACTTCAGAAGATGAATCATTTCGGATAGTATTCAATAAAGGAGCAGCCTCCTTATCATCCTGTAAGGATACTACAAGATCAAGGATATCATTATAAAAATACTGATATAACTGATTCTCCTCATCTCCATTCTATGATACTGTAACCATATTACAAACATCACTATAAATCTCAGTAAATAATTCATAATCCTCTTTACAAACCCATTTAGTTACTAGATTACCAGATTGAATAACCTTGGGTGTTGGATCCAGAATTTTCTCTTCCTCCTCTGCTATATCAGCCCATGACACTTTTAGAGATGAGGAAGGAGCAATGTGAATGGATGTGGGAACTTTTGTAGTAGAAGGAGCACTTTGCGTTTGTGATGTCTGCAAAATCGTGGGGCATACTGTTTCAAAACTATAAAATAAACAATGAAAACCAAAAGAAGCTAACAACACTTAAAACCACTAAAAGCCTAAAAAAAATAAAACCCTATGAAAATATAGAAAGACCCTAAAAACATGAAAATATCGAAAAACCCATAAAAACCCATAAAAACCATCAAAAACACTAAAAAACACAATACAACCACAAAAACCCACTAAAAACTCTAAAACCACATTAAAACCCTAAAAATTTTAAAAAACTCTAAAAAACCTTAAAATTCCTAAAAAACCCCAGGCAACTCTAAAACCCCATAAAATCATAAAACCCCCAAAATTCCCTAAAAATGTCAAAATCCCTAATAACCTAAAAAACATAAAAATACTAAAAAGTATAAAAATAAATTACAACATAAAAATTAATAAAAACCCAAAAAACCCTAAAAAAACTTAAAACCCTTAAAATAGTTAGAACACCTAAAAACACTAAAAAATTCTACAAAAACTAAAATGTCAAAAAACCTAAAAACAATCAAAATCTGTAAAATCCCAAAAAAACCCAAAAAATCCAAAAAATCCAAAAAAAATATAAAAAAACCCTAAAACCCCCAAAAACTAAGTAAACATTAAAAATATAAAAAAATTATAATTCATAAATATTTAAATTTTTTTAAAACACTAAAAACCCTAAAACAGCCCACAAAATCCAAAAAAACCCTAAAACCCATAAAAATCCATCAAACCCCAAAATATTTCAAAAACTTTAATAACCCTTAAAAATCATGAAAACCCTTAGGAAAACCTTTAAAACATAGAAACAATTAAATCCCCTAAAAACATAAAAAATTCTTAAAACCATAAAACCCTAAAAGTCCATAAAAATTCTAAACCCGTAAAAATCATAAAAATATTTCCAAAAACCTGAAGTAACCATAGAAATTAATAAGACCCCTAAAGACCACTAAAACTCTAAAAACCCATTAAAACCTCAAAATATTAAAATTTAAAAAAAAATTAAAATAGTAAAAAATTCAAAAAAACAAAAAAACAAAAAAAAATATTATAAAATATCTATAGAGCATAAAAACTGTAAAATACCTAAAACAATAAAAACTATAAAAATACAAAAAGGATTAAATATCCCCAAAACATAAAAAACCATAAAATAACTAAATATACATAAAAAAACTTAAAAAAATAAAAACACATAAAAATCAGAATAAAAAACCATAAAATTCCCTTGAAAACTCCAAAAAACCCATAAATACATAAAATCTCGAAAAAACCCTAAATCCCCTCAAAATACCTAGAAACCTTAAAGACCATAAAAATCCTAAAAAATACCTAAAAATCCTTCAAAATGTAAAAAACCCCAAAAAACCTTGAACACCCCTAATAAGACATTAAAAACCTAAAAAATTTAAAACCCCTAAAAACCAATAAAATGATAAAAACCAAAAAAACGAAAAAAACCAAAAAAAAATTGAAAAAAAAACCTAAAACCCCCCAAAATCCATAAAATCCAAAAAATCCAGAAAAACACATAATGAATATAAAATATCTATAAATCACTTAAAATGTAAAAACCCCTAAAAACTATGAAAACCCATAAGACAACTGTAAAAACCATAAAATTATTAAAACCCTAAAAATCCTAAAAATTGCTAAAACCCCTAAAATATGATAAAAATACATGAAAAACCATAAAATTCTTAAAAAAATATAAAAATAATTAAATACCATAAAAACCCTAAAATACCATAAAAACAATAAAAATAACTAAAAACTCAAAAAACCTGGTAAACCCCAAAAAGCACAGTAAACCCCAAAAAGCATTAAAAACCCTAAAAACCATTCAAAAACTAAAAAACTCAAAAAAACCCCTAAAAATATCACAATAAAATAAAAATCCTATAGACTCTAAATCCACACAAAATCCCTAAAAACCCTAAAAAAAGAAAAAACATTAAAACCCCTAATAGCTATAAAAAAGTAGAAAACCCCGAAACACCTAAAAACCCAAAGGAAAAATTTAAAAACCTAAAACACTTAAAACCCATAAAAACAAAAAAAAACTAAAAACCTAAATCTATAAAAATAATAATAAACCCTAAAACCCTTAAAAACCTTGAATATTCCAAAACCCCTCAAAATAACTAAAATCCCTCAAAAGAATAATAATCAAGAAACCCCCTTTAAATCCCTAATAATGTAAAAGAACCTTTAAACCATGAATAAACTAAGAATAACTTAAAAACCAAGAAATATTAAAACCTATAAAAATCAGAAAAAACACTAATTCCCTAGTAACCTAATAATACCTAAAACCCCCACAAAAACCCAGAAAACACAAACACCCCCTAAAAACCCTAAAAAAATCTAATAAACCCATAGAAGCACCAAAAGTCCACTAAAAATTTTAAAAATCCATTAAACAACTAAAATTTTAAATAACACTAAAAACCATTAAAAATTTTAAAAAAATAAAAAAAAACCCAAAAAAACCATATAATCCGTAAAATCCAAAAAAAAACATAAAACCCCACAAATCCATAAAAACCCTAAAAAAATAAAAAACCTAAAAATCCATTAAAACCTAAAATTATTTCCACCACATACAACACCTAAGAAAACCTAAATGTCCTTAAAACACTTAATACCACTAATAACTAAAAAAATGCTAAAAACCGTAAAGAACAATAAAATACTATTAATCCCAAAAACAAAAGAAACACATAAACACCAAAAATATTAGAAACAAAAAAAATCCAAAAAACACATAAACTCTGAAAATCCTTTAAACCCCTAAAAAAATTTAAGAACTCTAGAAAACATTAAACACCCTTTAATCTCAACAAAAACCTTAAAACCCAACAAAACCATAAAAACCTAAAAACCCAGAAAACCCAAAAAAACATAAAAAACATAAAACCCTAAAAATCAATAAAAATAATAAAAATCAAAAAATATCACTAATATAATTGTTTTTTAGTTCCTTGAAATGGGTATTCTAGTTTAAAGAATCACTACTTTTAGGCGGTTTCCATTGTATTTATTTATGGAGCCGAAAACTTCCAAAATTTATTTATACAAATGTGGACTACTTTCCAAAGGCATGAGTTCATTAAGTTTGAACATTACAATACATAAGAACATGCATTGGTCGAGTGTATGAGAGGTCAGACTCATTATACCCTTTTGGGGGGAATTATTGTCTTCTCCGGGGCTCTCTTTATAAATTTAAGATATTTTCATGAATCCTTATTAATCCACTAATAATATCATACGCATCCCTTGGATTTTTCAATCACTTATTTAGCATGTGAAAAGTTTAAAATAATTTGTATGTATTCGAGGTTCTCCATCAATGGTATCCTCTCACATACTACTTAAAAATTATTTTAATCATCGTTATGATGATACTGGTTTTTAATCCACTCAGTGGTGTACTCTGTAGTTTATTGTCATCTAGGGTGATGAATATTTATTTTGATCTTGGGATTGTGACAATAAAATGGTATACATATGTATCCTTTTGAAAAGAATCATAACCCTCATAGTTTAGTGTATTTTAATGGGAAACATCACACCTTTTAAGGTCATGTGATAAGGACCTCAAAGCAGAAGGTGCTTAGTCAAAAATTAGTGTGGGACTTATGCTGAAGTAGCCAATGGAACATGTAAAGGATATGGGTTTCCAAGTATGATTATACCCTTTTGGGAATATGGATCAGGGAGAAAAGGGTTGATTTGAAGTGTTGGGTTTGATCCCTAAAGAGGCTTCCTAAATATTCCATGTGGATGGGAATCAATTCCCACATAGTTTGATAAGTCTCATAGGAGAATACAGTCCTTTGAGAGAGATGAGTTTGGGATTACTTCCTGAAAAAGGATGCCTTGATTATTTGGTGTTTAATTTAGGGATTATCCCAAAGAAGGATGCCAAGATTAAGAGAGTTTGGGTTGGATTTATGAAGAGGATATCCAGTGAGCTTGGGATATGAAAAGGATTCTTACATATCCTGGATTGAACAGGAATCATAGTTCTCGTAGTTCATTCAATAATTAAAATGTTGTAATCATGAAAAATATACACCCCCACAAGAGTCATGATCGATGTGAGAAACAAGAGAATGTAAAAGATTTAATAATGGAATCCACACTTTTTCTCTTCTACTAATGGAAGGGGTAACACCTATGGTGGCGAGAGTGGACTAGGGCGAGGTGACTGCGTAAGAGGGTGAGGTAACGAACCTTCCCTATGTTCTATTTAAATTGTACAAGGGTCCAATGTAAGGAGGAAGGGATGAAGGTAAGGGGATTAATCTAGGATGTCTTCCCTTGGTGACAAATCCCAACGGGGGATGGAAAGGGTAAAACAAATTTCCTATGACCATCTCCCTTATGGTCTTTGGCACCAAAAAAGAAAGGAGAAGCAATGATGCTACCTCCTGAAAGAAAATATTGGGGCTTAAGCCAAGATGGTTTCCCTGAAATTGGTCCTGGTAGTGGAGAGATAATTCTCTTATGCTTGCATGGAAAATCAAGCGTGAACCGTATCTTCCCTACCAGTGACCTGAGGTTCTGGGTCTTAGAGATGAGAAGTGGAGGAAAGAACCCAAACCCTTATTCTCAAAACCACGAACTTCCCAACACTATTCATTGAAGAATGGTCCATGTGACTAGGGATATACAAACCCACAGACACACTTTGAACCATAATCCCATCATTAAACAAATGTGGTAAACCATTGACTATGAAAATACAAAACCAAATATGAGACACGCTGATATATCTTTCCCAAAAGTTTGATAAGTTGGGAGGTTTTGGGGGAGGTATCAATAGAATCCATTTCAAACAAGCGATACAATGGAGGTGAATTCTTTCCATGAATGGATTTAAAGAGGGATTGATGAATTTTAGATTGAAGAGAGTAAGTGAATCACAGAGGGTCACTCATGTGGGTAAGGGTGCGCAAGTATGGGCGCACTAGTGAACTAGGGCGACCAGATGTTCACTTAATTGACGAACAACCTGTATGTTAAAACATGGGTAAGAACATTCTCAAGCATTCAAGAGTATTCATAGGTGATCCACGAAGTGGGGCACACAAGATCCTGTAGGAGGAATGGGTGGACCACATGTATTTCTGATTTGGGGAGGTTGGGAACTTTAGGCAAGCAAGTTTTCCGGTTTTCGAACTCTAAAAGGACTTATGTCCAATAATCCTCCCTTAGATCCTCTACTCAAGGTATTGAAGAACTACATTGAATGTTTTGGAAGATTGGGGAGAATTACTAGGGAGACCAGAGTAGCTATTGTGTTTCGGGAAAATTCATATATACAAATGAGGCTTCAAAGGGTCTATTTATAGGCAAAAATAGGACCTTGGGAGAAATGAATTTTGGCGCGCAAGTAGGCTGCTCTCTAGATAGGGGTGCGCAAGTACCTTGCGTGTCAATGGTGTTTTGACTAGATTGGGGCGCTACTTTAAAGAATTATCCAAAACAATGACTTAAATCAGCTTCATCATGGTGGTGCACAATTTTTTTCATGCAGTTACCTTGGGAACCTCTTTTGAGACTTAACCAAATTTGTTGCTCCATACTGTGAGGTGCAACCCCCACACCCTTGCATCAGATCACTGTCGGGATGTGGTCACAACCTTTCAAGATGGTACCTTCGCTACTGCCACTGACCCCCATGAAAAAAGCAGAGTCACACCACAAAATTTTGAAGCCCAGTTGAGTACATATTGCTGAGAAGTGCATGGAACACATTTCATGGTGTCTACAAACTTAAAACCCTTAAAAATCCAAAAAACCATAAGACAAACATAAAAACATAAAAATACTTAAAACCCCTAAAAACCAAAAAATCACTAAATACCCATAAATACCCAAAAACCCCCTTAATACCATAAAACCCTCAAAATCCATAAAAACCCATAAAAATTCTAAAAAACACTAAAAACACTAAAACATAGAAAAACATAGAAACCATAAAATCCCATATTAAAACCTTAAAAACATAATACAATTAGAACCTCGAAAAACCTAAAAAAATTATAAATACCTAAAAGACCTTAAGAACCACAAAACTATAAAACTCCAAAAAATATTAAAAACCATAAACCCCTAAAAATTATAAATACCATTAGAACACCAAAAAATGCTAAAAAACTCTAAAAACCCCAAAAGCCCCTAAAACCCCAAAAAAAAACTAAAAACCCAAAAAAAAACTCCAAAAACCCCTATAAAACTATAAAACCCTAAAAATCACTTATACCCATAAAACCATAAAAATCATAAAAAAAAATTAAATAACCCTAGAAAATCTGTAATAACCAAAGGAATCATTAAAAACATAAAACACATAAAACCCCCAAAATCCTAAAAACACCTAAAACCCTACAAACGCCTAAAAACTCTCAAATCCCTAAAGACCCAAAAATCAAATACTAAACCTAAAAGGTTGAAAATTTTTAAAAATACAAAAAACCATAAAAACGAAAAAAACCTAAGAAAACATAAAAAACATAAAAATCCATAAAAATCTTAAAAACCCTAAAAACGCTAAAAACATAAATAAAACTAAAACACCTAAAAACCATAAACTCTTAAAATACTTAAAAACTATAAGAACCCATAAAACAATAAAAACCACTAAACACTCTTAAAATCCATTAAACCCCTAAAAATGTTAAAAGCCTAAAAAACCATAAAACCCTAAAAGGTAAAAAAAGATAGACAACACAAAAAAAACATGAAAACAAAAAATTACCACAAAACCATAAAAAGATAAAATTTCTAAAACCATCAAAAATCCTAAAAAACCATAACCACCATAAAACACTTAAAAATACCTACAAATACCTAAGAACATAATAAATCATAAATAACATAAGAAAAATTTTAAATCATGAAAATATTTAAAACTACTAAATAAACCAAAAATTATAAAACCCCCTAAAACCCTTAAAACCCCAAGAATTATCTAAAAACCCCAAAAAACAAAAAATCATAAAAATAACCTAAAAGTACCTAAGAAAATAAAAAACCCTAAAAATCCTTAAAACCCAAAAGACACATTTAAAAACCTAAAAACACTCAATTCCTCTAAAAACCCTAAAAATGATAAAAACCCATAAAACCCCTAAAAGACCCTAAACCCCCTAAAAACATAGAAATCCTAAAAAACTGTAAAAATCATAAACCCCTATAAAACCATTAAAACACATTAGAAAATCTAAATACCCTTTAAACACATAAAAAGTTAAAAAATACTAAAAACATTAAAACCCATACAAAAATTAAAAACCCATAAAACCCAGAAAAACTATAAAAAACCTAAACCCCCTAAAAACCATGAAAACCTTTAAAATCCCAAAAAAAACCTAAATTATGTTAAAAGTAAAAAAACACTAAAACATTAAAACCCTAAAAACCCTAAAAACATTAGGAAATCGTTAAAAACCTAAAAACACATAAGAATTATAAAAACCAAAAAACTGCTCAAACCCTAAAAAATCCTAAAAACCATAGTAATTATAAAAACCCCTAATAGATATAAAAACCCAAAAACCCATGAAAAATATCAAATAAACTAAAAATTATAAAAACCCATTGAACCCTAAAAAACATTAAAAAAATATAAAAATCATAAAAATCCAAAAATCCCTCAAAATATGTAAATATAAAAAAACAATTAAAATCATAATGAATCCCTAAAAAATACTTAAAACATAAAAACCCTAAATAATATGATAAACCCTAAGAAACCCTTAAAAAATAAAAACATTTAGAAAATCTAAAAACCTAATAGACCCTAAAAACCCAAATAAATACTCAAAACCCTAAAAATACCTAATACACTAAAAAACCCAAAAAAAACCTTTAAAATTCTTTAAAAACCTCAACCCCCATAAAATATCTAAAAACTATGAAAATATTTGAAAACTAAAAACATGAAAAACCCAAAAAAACATAAAAACACTACAATCCCGTAAAACATGAAAAAAATCAAAATCCCCAAAGTCCCATTAAAATCATAAAACCCCCCTAAAATCCCTAAAAATGTATGAAATCCTAAAAACCCTGAAAACCCCTAATAAAACCATAAACACATAAAAACACATAAAACCCCCGAACACCTAAAAAATGCTAAAAACCCCTAAAAACCACAACAACATAAAAAACCTAAAAATCCTTAAAAACCATAAATAACTAAAAACTCTAAAAATATTTTAAGCCCTAAAAAATTTTAAAAGACTCCAAACAAAATTTAAAACCGTAAAAAATTAAAAAAAATCCTAAAGATAAAAAATAAATCAATAAAAACCATAAGAACCCTTAAACCCTGAAAATACTCAAAAGAACTAAAAAAACATGAAAATCAAAAAAAACATAAAAATATAAAACACCTTAATTCCCTAAAAACACTAAGAAATCGTTAAAAACCTAAAAATAGTTAAAACCAGTAGAAACCAAAAAATTATAAAACCACCAAGATCCCTAAAAATACCGTAAAACCCTTAAAACCCTAAATAAACATAAAACACCCTTAAAACCATAAAAATTATAAGAACGTTGTAAACCCCAAAAAACATAAAAACACTACAAAACCTTAAAAACCCTAAAAAAATAAAATAACCAAAAAAAGCTGATAAAATTAAAAAATCATAAGAATCAATGAAAATCATAAAAAATCCTAGGAAAACCATAAAAACAATAATAACTTAATAACACTGAAAAACTAAAAAAATGAAAAAACCCTAAAGAAATATAAAAAATCAAAAACCCTTAAAATCCAAAAAATCCTTAAAACTGTAAAAACCCTAAAAAATCCATAAAAACTCTAAAAATGTAAAAAACACTAAAACACTGAAAACCCCTTAAAAAAGTTAAAACATAAAAACTCATAAACCCCTAAAAACCTAAAATACACTAGAATTATTTAAAAACCTAAATAAGTCCTTAAAAATCCTAATACCATAAAACCCTTAAAAACCTAAAACAACCTAAAAACCCATAAAACAATATAATGCACTAAAAATTTTTAGAAACCCTTACAAAAAATTAAAACATTAAAAGACTCTAAAAAATAAAAAATTAAAAAAAATCATGAAAACCCAATAAACTATAAAAACCCAAAAAACACCTAAAATTTTAAATATCCCTAAAAACCCTAAAAACCATAAATACCCTAAAAAATCCCTAAATGCCCTAAAATCCATCAGAAAACCATAAAAACATAAAAATATTTTAAACCCCTAAAAACCCTAATAACACTAAAAACCCTAATAAACCCTAAAAAACTTAACTTCTAAAACCCCCCTAAAACCCTTAAAATCCATTAAACTAATAAATCCTCTAAAAACACTAAAAACTATAAAAACCCTTTAAACCACTAAAAACAGTAAAAATGTAAAAACATTATATCCCCTGACTCCATGTTTGATGTGAATGCTCTTAAAAAAAGATATAGGTGTGTTCCTTAGAGGATCCTCCCCTAATGGATAGAATGTATCACTATGTGTCAAAGGCTGAATCTCACCGTGACACATGCCTATCAAGAGGCGAACACGGTTGCAGATGCTCTCTCCAAATAGGCCATTGTGGAGATGTGCTCGTTGTGGTCCTTTGTCTCCGTGCCCTCTTTTTCTGTGCTTGTGGACTCTGACTTAAAGGGTGAGTTGCATGACCAGTTATGTAACACCTCCTTGTAGCACTTTGTGATAAAGCTGTTGTTTATGACTCTCGTGTTTGTTCTATGATTTTGGCGGTGGTCATGATTGGAGGGGAGGTGATGGAGGCTGGAGATAGTTAATTTTCTAGGATTTTTAGGTTTTTTAACATTTATAGAATTTTTAGGGATTTCTTATGATATTTACTATTTTTTAGTTTTTTAGGAATATTTATGTTTTTCGGGTTTTTAGAATTTATGGGTTTTTTGGGGTTCTAAATTTTTTTAGGTTTTTAAGGTTTTCTAAGGGATTTTATTTTTTTATATGTTTTTAGTTATTTTGATTGATTTTTTTTGTGTTTTTATTTTTTATGGTTTGAAGGGATTTTGAGGGTTTTTAGGTTTTTTAGGGTTTTTAGTGTTTTTATTATTTTTTGAGTTTTTAGTTTGTTAATGTTTTTTAGAGTTTTTTTTATCATTTTTAGGAGATAAAAGGGTTTTTAGAGTTTTTATTAAATTTTTATGGTTTGTATGGGGTTTAGGTTTTGTTATGGTTTTTAGGGTTTTTATGGCATTTAGGGTTTTAGAGTTTATGATCTTTCTATAGTTTTAATGGTTTTAGTGTTTTAAGGTTGTTTAGGGGTTTTAATTGTTTTTAGGTTCTTATAATTATCATAGGGGTTTTCAGGGTTTTTATTTTTTTAAAATTTTGACGGATTTTTAGGGATATTAGAGGATTTTATGGGTTTTTATGGTTTTTAGGGATTTTGAGGGTTTTGAAGTTTTTAGGAATATTTATTATTTTCAGGGTTTTAGGTTTTTTAGGTTTTTAAGTATTTTTCTTGTTTTATTAGGTATTTAAGCGTTTTTTAAATTTTATGTGTTTTTTGGGATTTTTAGGATTTTTATTCTTTTTAGATTATTTTTTAATTTTGATGGTTTTTAATATTTGTAGGGGTTTTATGGGTTTTTTAGTTTTGTAGGTTTTTAACTGGGTTTTATAGTTTTTAATGTTTATTTTGGGTGTGTGGGTGTAATTGTTTAATGATTTTAATGGTTTTTATAGTTTTTGTGTGTTTTAGGGTTTTTTTAATGTTTTTAGGGGTTTTATACCTTTAAGGGATGTTTACGGGTTTTATGGTCTTTTAATGGTTTTTATGATTTTTCTTTATTTTTGGTTTTTGGGGTGTGAATCCTTTTTATTCTTAGGGTTTTTTAGTGTTTTTAGGGGTTTTATGTTTTTAAGGATTTTTTAGGATTTTTATACGTCTTTAGTATTTTTCTGGATATTGAGTGGTTTTAGGGAAATGTTGGGTTTTTAGTATTTTCTTGGTTGTTACGGGTATTAAGTGTTTTTATTTTTTTATGGTTCTTTTAGGGCGTTTTAGGGGTTTTATGTTATTATGGATTTTTACGCCTTTTTTAGATTTTGATTAATTCTACAATTTTTAGGGATTTTTAGTGTTTTTATGGTTTTATAGGGTTTTAAGTGTTTTATGGTTTTTTTGGGTTTTTTTTATTTTTAGGGGTTTTAAATTTTTTTAGTATTTCTAAACATTTTTAGTGGTTTATTGTATTTTTTGAGTTTTTAGTGGGTTTTTATGGATTTTATTGGGTTTTTAAGGATTTTAGTTTTTTATGGATTTTAGGTGGTTTATGGTTTTTAGGGGATTTAGGTTTTTAACATATTTTATGTTTTTAGGCATTTTAAGTATTAGAATGTTTTCTTAGGTGTTGTTCAGAGGTTTTTAGGGTTTTAGACTTTTTAGTTTTTTACGTGTTTTTAGTGTTTAGGTTCTCAATGTTTTCTTTGGGTCTTTCTGGGGGGTTTTACTGTTTTTTACATTTTTAGGGAATTTTATTCCTTTTAGGATTTGTATGTTATTTCAGGGGTTTTAGTTATTTTTAGGGGTGTTAGTGTTATTTAGTATTTTTAGGGTTTTTATAGTTTTTTCTATTTTTAGGTTTTTTTATATTAGTGGTTTTAAGATGTTTTAGAGTTTTTTACATTTTTATAGTTTTAAAGGGTTTTTATATTTTTTGTTGGTTTTAAGGTTTTAAGTTTTTTTAGGGGTTTTCATGGTTTTAATGGTTTCCATGGGTTTTACGGTTTTAATTTTCTTTTTTGGGGTTTTAGGTTTTTTATAGTATTTAGGTATTTAGTGTTTTTAAGTGTTTTTAGGTTTTTAATGTTTTCAAAGGGTTTCAGTATTTATATGTTTTAGTGACGTTGATGAATGTTTTTGGTTTTTATCGTTTTTATAGATTCTTTAGATTTTGAGGTTTTTTTAGGTTTTAAGGGGTTTTATGGTTTTTGGGGATTTTAGAGTTTTTTGTGTTTTTAGGGGTTTATGTGTTTTTAGGTTTTTATGGTAAGATTTGGTTTTTTCAAAGGATTCGGTGTTTTTTGGTTTTAAGTGATTATTTTGGGATTTTTTAGGTTTTTTATGGGTTTTTGGGTTTTTATGGATTTTAAAGGCTTCAATATTTTTATGGTTTATAGTATTTTTATTGTTTTCTTGGATTATTCGAGGGGGTTCTAGTTTTTTAGGTTTTTGTTTTTTAATAGTTTTTTGTCATTTTGGTGGTTTAAATAGTTTTTAGATATTCTAGTGATTTGTATGGGGGTTTTTGGGTTTTTAAGGTTTTTTAGGTTTTTTGCAGTTTTAATGTTGTTTAGGGTTTCTAGAATTGTTTATATTTTTTAGGGTTTTAAGTGTATTTTTTCATTTTAAGGCTTTCATAGGATTTTTTCTGGCCTTTATGGGTTTTTATTTTTTTTGGTATTTCTAGGGCCTTTAGGGTTTTATGGGTTTTATTGTTTTTAGTAATTTGGAGACTTGTTTGGTTTTTTCTGGTTTTTTGCATTTTTATGTTTTTTTGGGGGTATTATGTGTTTTTAGGGTTTTGATATATTCTTTTGGTTTTCAAGGTGTTTAGATTTTTTTAAATTTTTAAGTACTTTTAGGGATTTTTAGTTATTTTTATTGTTTTTGGGGAGTTTGAGGATTTTTACGGCTTTTATGGTTTTTAGAATTATTTAAGGTTTTTACGGGTTTTAGGTGTTTTTTATATTTCTATGGTTTTTTAGAAATTTTCTTAAGTTTTAATCCTATTTAGGTTTTTAGGAATTTTTTGTGATTTTTAGGTTTTTAGAGATTTTTATGGGTTTTTAGGTGTTTTTAGGTTTTTAAGGGTTTTAAGTGTTTTTAAGTATTTAAGGTTTTATTATGTTTTTATAGGGTTTTTAGGGTTTGTATATTTTTAGGGTTTTTTTGGTTTTGGGTGTTTTAGGGGTTTTAGGGTGTTTTGGGGTTTTTTTGTTGGTTTAAGGTTTTAAGCATTTTTAGGTTTGAGGGGTTTTAGGTATTTTTAGGGTTTAAGGTTTTCATAGGGTTTTTTCAAGGGTGTTACATTTTTTATGTTTTTAAGGAATTTTTGAGGTTTTTAGGATTTTTTGGTTTTTAGAAGATATACAGATTTGGATGATTTTATGTTTTTTGGGGGTCTTAGAGGACTTTCTATATTTTTATAGTTATAAGTTTTTTTTTGTTTTTATCATTTTTAGGCGTTTCGATGGTTTTTAGATGTTTTAGTGGTTTTATTGGTTTTTATGGGTTTGTCGAATTTTTTATGGTTTTTAGGGGATTTATGGTTTTTTGAATTTTGTATTTATTTAATGATTTTATGTGTATTAGGGGTTTAAAGTTTTCGTTTGGTTTCTCAAAGGTTTTAGGGATTTTTATGTTTACTGGATTTTTTGGGAGTAGATTTTAGTGGGTTTTTAGTGTTTCTAGGTATTTTAGGGGTTTCAAAATTTTATGGTGTTTTTGGAGTTTTAGGGTTTTTTATGGATTTTTTCAGATTTTAACTTTTTTTAGGACTTATGGGTTTTATGTGTTTTAAGGATTTTAATTTATTCTGAGGATTTTCAGGGTTTTTGGGGTTTTTATGTTTTTATCGATTTTTAGGTGTTTATAGGATTTTTAGGTGTTTTAGGTTTATTATGTATTTTAAGGGGTTTTAGGTTTTTAGGGTTTTTAGGAATTGGTGTTTTTATAATTTTTAGGTTTTTTTTGGATTTATGTTTTTTAGGATTTTAAGGTTTTCTTAGAGTATTTTAGGGATTTTTACATTTTTTACATTTTTAGGGATTTTTTTGGACTTTCTACGATTTTATTAGATTTTTGGGTTTTTACGTATTTTGAGGGCTTTTCGTATTATTTTAAGGGCTTTTGGGATTTTATGTGTTTTGGATTTTTAGGGGAGTTTTGAGTTTTTTTAAAGGGTTTTTAGAGTTTGTTAATATTTTTGGGGGTTATAATTGGGTTTTAAATTGTCTAGTGGTTTTATGGGTTTTATGGGTTTTGGGGTTTTTATGGGTTTTAGGGGTTTAAAGGGTTTAGGGAATTTTATGGCCTGTTAGGGTTATTAGTGTTTTTTTATCATTTTTAGGTTTTTATAAGATTTAATTTTTTTTATGTTTTTACGGTTTTCGGAGGAGGTTTTCGGTTTTTTGGGGTTTTTTACATTTTTAGGGATTTTCATTATTTTTTCAATTTTTATGGGAATCTAAGGTTTTTAAATATTTTTAGTTTTTTTTGTATTTAGAAATTTTAGCATTTTGGTTTCTAGGTGTTTATGGTGTTTTTTTGGTTTGTATGGTTTTCATAGGGTTTTTATGTTTTTTAGTGTTTTTTATGCTTTTAAGGATGTTAAGGGATTTTAGTCTTTTATGGGGTTTTAATGGATTTTTCGGGTTTTTCAGGGTTTTTTGGTTTTCTGTTTTTTATCTACTTTTTTATTTTATTTTTAGGGGTTTTAATTTTATTTAGTCTATTTAACATATTTACAGGTTTAGTGGTTTTTTAGAGTTTTTAGTGGATTGAGCTTTTCTATGGTATCTTATAGGATTTAGTGGTTTTTTTGGATTTTACATTATTTAGGTTTTTCGGGTCATTTAAGGTATTTAGATTTTTTGGGGATTTGAGTGTTTTTTAGTTTTTAAGTTTTTTCTAATGGTATTTTCAAATTTGTTATTGAATTTTTACATTTTTAGGGATTTTTAGGGTTTTTTAAAATGTTATGGTTTCCATGGTTTTTATAGAGTTTGAGGGGTTTTAGGGTACTTAAGGGTTTTAGATTTTTTAGGTATTTTACTATGTTTTTTTAGGTTTTTATGGTTTCATTAGTGTTTTAGGGATTTTTTATGTTTTTAGATATTTTTATTATTTTTATTGTTTTAGGGTTTTCATTATTTTTAGTATTTTTGGTTTTTCTGTGTTTTTTGGGGTTTTTGGTTTCTTTGTATTTTATGGGATTTCATTTTTTAGTGTCTTTTTAATTTTTAAACGTTTTTCATAGTTTAAATATAGTTTAGAGTTTTAGTGGTTTTAGGGTTTTTATGGGGTTTTATGGTTTCTAAGGATTTTTGTGGGTTACGGTTTTTAGGGGATTTTGGTTTTTTTAGGATATTTTTGTGTTTTTAGAATTTTTATGTTTTTAGAGGATTTAAGTGTTTTTAGTTTTTTAAGGTTTTGTTAAGGGTTTTCAGGTTTTGTATGGATTTTTACATTTTTAGGGTCATTCATGGATTTATCATATTTTTATGGTTTTAGGGGTTTCAAGGATATTGAGAGTGTTTAGAGGTTTTAGGGTATTATGGTTTTTAAGGGTTTTTCAATTTTATTTTTTCAGGGGTTTAATTGTTTTTTAGTTTTAAGGTTATCTTAATATTTTTTAGGTTCTTTATGGATTTTCACATTTTAAAGAATTTTCATGCTATTTCAAGATTTGTAAGGTTTTTAGGGTTTCTCGGGATTTTGCGGTTTTTTATGATTTTTTGGGGATATATGGTGTTTTTTTATTTTTATGGATTTCAAGGTTTATTTGGGTTTTTTTGTGTTTTTAGGGTTTTAAAGTGGTTTTAGAGTTTTTTTGTTTTTAGGGGTTTAGGGTATTTACGGTGTTTTTTGGGTTTTCACTAATTTTGGAATTTTTAGGTCTTTATAGGGTATTATATTTTTTAGTTTTTACGGTTTTCTTTGGGGTTTTCTAGTATTTTAGGTGTTTTTTTGTTTTAAGGGATTTTTAGAGGTTTTTTGGATTTTTATTCCCTTTTCGTCGTCTGTGGGATTTTGAGGGTTTTTGAATATTTACCTGTTTTTAGGGTCTTATCATTTTTTAGCTTATTTAGGTGTTTTAAGTGTTTTTATGTTTTTTTGGGTTTTCAGGGTTTTAGGTTCCTTTAAATTTTTACTTATTTTAATAAATTTATATTATTTTCATGGTTTTTATGTATTTTATGGTTATTGGGTTTTTAGGGGATTTCTTTTTTTATGTTTTTTTGCATTTTTTGGTTTTTTTGAGTTTTTTCTGGGTTTCCAAAGTGTTTATAATTTTTTAACATTTTAGGAATTTAATTATTTTAACCATTTTAGTTGTTTACTAGGTTTTTATTGGTTTTTAGGGTTTTTACTGTTTTCTGGGTATGTTATGGTTTTATGGAGTTTTAAGGGATTTTATCATTTTTAGGTTTTTAATATTTTATTAGTGGTTTTTACATTTTTAGGATTGTTACATTTTTAGAGAAATTTATGGTTTTCTAATATAATTATCATTTTTAGGGTTTTTTTGATTTTGAGGGTTTTTAGCGTTTTTAGGTTTTTATGGGTTTTGGGGTTTTAGGGTTTTTTCTATTTTTTAGGGTTTCAAAATTTTATAGGGTTTATATTTTTTTCAGGGGTTTAAAGGGTATTTATATTTTTTTTTAATGGAGTTTTATGGTTTTTATGAGTTTTTTAGGTTTTTAGGGTTTTATGGTTTTTATGGGATTTAGTTTTTTTAGGGTCTTTTATGGTTATTATCATTTTTTATGTTTTTTTGGTAATTATGATGTTAATTTTTATGAAGGTGTTACTAGGTTTTTTAGGGTTTATTACATTCCTTAGGATATTTATTTTTTTAGGTATTTTATGGTTTTAGGGTTTTATATATTCTGATAGGTTTTAGTGGTTTAGGTATTTTGGGTTTACTGTTTATAATGTTTTTAGGTTTTTTAGGGGTCTTAAGTGTTATTAGGTTTTCAAGGTTATCATGATATTTTATAATTTTAGGTATTTTTAGGGACTTTTTATAATTTTTATGGGTTCTTAGGGTTTATTTATAATATGAGGCTTCATAGGGTTTTTAATATTTTTAGTAGCTTATTCTTTTTAGGTTTTTAGTGTTTCTGAGTGTTTAATGGTTTTTATGGTTTTTTTTGAGTTTATAACATTATAGGGTTACAAATAGTTTCTAGATTTTTTATTGTTTTTTAAAGACTTTTATTGGTTTCTATGGATTTTTGTGTCTTTCATGTTTTTTGTGTCTTTTTATGGGTTTTTATTATTTTAAGTGTTTTTAGGGGTTTAGGGGTTTATGTTTGTTTTATTTTTTTATGTTTTTATTATGGGTTTTTCAAGTTTTTATGTTTTTTTAATTTTTTAGAAATTTATAGGTATTTTTAAGGATTTTTATAGTTTTTTAGGTTTTTAGGGATTTTAAGGGTTTTAGGGGTTTTAGGGTTTTGATGCTTTTTTTGGAATTTAGGGGTTTTCTGATGTTTTTTTGTTTTTACATTTTTTTGGAGTTTTTAATGTTTTTAGGGGTTTTGAGGGTTTTAAAAAAATTTAGGTTTTCTAGCAGTATTTTAGGGTTTTTCGAGGTTTTTTATTTTTAGGGATTTTTTGTATTTTTTATGATTTTCAGGGTTATTAGTGTTTTTATGGATTTTGAGGGGTTTAATTATTTTTCTGGGTTTTTGGGGTTTTTCGCCTTTTTTGGTTTTAAATTTTATTTATTTTAGGGGGTTTTATGGGTTTTTATGGTTTTATGGTTTTTTATGGTTTTAAGGGTTTAAATAGTTTTTAGAGTTTTTACTGACTTTTTAGAATTTTTATGTTTTTTTGGGGGATTTTACGGTTTTTAGTGTTATTATGGTTTTTATGTTTTTAGGGTTTTTTTTTACATATTTTGTGTTTTTTGGGATTTTTAATGATTTTTATGGTTTTTAAGGTTTTTACGGGTTTTTAGGGTTTTTAGGGGTTTTAGGGGTTTTATGATCTTTTTAGGGGGTTTTAGTTTCTGGGGGTTTTAAAGTTTTTTAATGTTCTTTAATAATTTTTGGGGTTTAAAAGGCTGTTATAATTTTTAGTGGATTTTGGATTTTTATGTTATTTAGGGATTTTAATGATTTTAGTGGTTTTATGGTTCTTAGGCATTTTAGGGTTTTATGTTCTTTTAATTTTTTTAAATATTTTTATCGTTTTTAGTGTTTTTATATCTTTTATGAGTTTTATGTATTTTTAGTAACTTACAGTGTTCATAATATTTTTTCATGATTTGAACGGGTTATTAGTTTTTTATGATTGTTAAGGATTATTTATGATTATAATTGAGCCTTAGCATTTTTATTGATTTTGAGGGTTTTTAGTGTTTATATGGGTTTTAATATTTTTAGTCTTTTTGAGGTTCTTAGGGTTTTAAGGGTTTTAATTTTTTTTAAATTTTAGGGGTTTAAAGGGTTTCTAAATTTTTAGTGTATTTTTAAGGTTTTAGTGGGTTTTAGAGTTATTTTATGGTTTTTAGGGTTTTTATGGTTTTTAGGTTTTTTAGGGGTTTTAGGGAATTTTAGGATTTTTAGGGGTTTTAGAGTTTAATATTTGATTAATTATTTTAAGAGTTTTTTAGGTTTTTAATTTTTTATTAGGTTTTTTTATTGTATTTAGTATTTTGTACATTTTTAGGCTTTTTTAGGGACTTTTAGTATTTTATGTTTTTTTGGTATTTAGGAATTTCAAGGAATTTTTCAAGGGTTTTAGGGTTTTAAAGTTTATAGAATTTTATATTTTTTAGGTGTTTTAATAGTTTTTAGGTTTTTAAGGTTTTTTAAGAATTTTAGGGTTTTTAGCATTTTTTACATTATTATGGATTTTTTAGGATTTTTATGGTTTTTAGGGGTTTAGTTATTTAAGGGATTTTTGGTTTTTTATTGTTTTTTGGGGTTTTAGTGGTTTTTTTGAAATTTTTGGGGTTTAAATGGTTTTTATATTTTTTTGTATATTTTAGGGTTTTTATAGATTTTTTGGTTTTTAATGGTTTTTGGGGGTTTTATGGTATTTAGGGTTTTAGGGTTTTTAGATTTTTTAATTGTTTTTTAGTGTTTTTAGGTTTTTATGGGTTTTAAGTGTTATAGGTTTTAAGGTTTTCTTAGGGTTTTTATGGTTTTTAGGGTTTTTTCATTTTTATGGAATTTTATGGAATTTTTAGAATTCTTATAGTTTTTAGGGTTTTAGGGATTTCGACAGGTATTAGGGTTTTAGAGATTTTTTTATGTTTTTTAGGTTTTTCATGGTTTTTGTATTTGTAATGATTTTAGTGGTTTAAAGGGTTTTTAGTATTTTTTTATTATAGGGTTTTAATGTGGTTTTAGAGTTATTATGGGTTTTATGAGTTTTATGGGTTTTATAGTTTTTATTGTTTTTAGTGCCTTTTAATATATTTATTGTTTGTCATTTTTTAGGGTCATTAAGGGTTTTAGGGTTTTTTGGAATTGGAGGGTTTTAGGTTTTTCATGGGTTTTGGGTTTTCAGGGTATTTTAGGTTTTTAATTGTTTTATGGTTTATAGAGTGTTTTAATATTTTTAGAGGTTTAAAGGGTTATTTGATATTTTTTGTGGTTTTTGGGGGTTTTAGTGGTTTTTAGGTGTTTTTAGAGTTTTAAGTGTTTTATGTTTTTAGAGTTTTTTTCAGTTTTATTGTTTTATTTATTTATTTTGTGACTTTATCATTTTTATGTTTTTAAGAGTTTTTTGTTTTTTTATGTTTTTAATTTTTTATATTTTTTTCATAGGGGTTATCAATTATATTGAGATTTTTACATTTTTATGGATTTTTGGGAATTTTTAGATTTTATTGGGTATTAGATTTTTTAGGGAATTTAACGGTTTTAGGGTTTTAGGGTTTTTATGTGTTTTATCATATTTAGGGGGGGTTTTGGGATTTTAGTGATTTTAGTTTTTTAAGGATTTCATAGGGTTTTCAGGGTTTTTATGGTTTTTTACATATCTATGGATTTTTGGGATTTTACATATTTCTATGCATTCTTTAGGGTTTTCAGGTTTTTAGTGGTTTTAGGTTTTTTAGGTTTTTGGGTTTTTAAGTATTTTTTGTGTTTTTATAGATTTTAATATTTTTTGGAGTATATAATTTGTTTTTGTGTTTAAAGGTTTTTAGTTTTTAGGGGTTTTAACCTTTATAGCCATTTTTACAGATTTTTGAGGATTTTTTTGGTCTTTACTGGTATTAAGGATATCGTGGGTTTTTGGGTTTTTAGGGTTTTATGGTTATTTAGGGTTTTAGGGGGTGTTTTAGTTATTTAGGTTTTTAATGTTTTTTAGTGTCATTAAGTGTATTTAGGTTTTTGTGGGATTCTAAGGTTCTTAGGAAAAGAAGGCACGAGTCCAGGCTATTCCCGGAACCCCCCAAAATTTATAAACAAAGGATACAGACACTGCAGACAAGGGAGGGGAGGGATCAATCAATCCACACCCAAAACCCCTTACGACCTCAGCCCGAGGGCCACAAAAGGAAAGAAAAAAAGAAACAAAGCGCAAGACTAAAAAGGACACAGTGACCAAAAGAAAATCACACACAGAGAAGGTCAGTCAACATTGCCGCCAAAATCCTCCAGCTCTGCATCACGAAACCCCATTCCAACACCAAAGCCGCTGCCATCATCAGCAACGCTAAAATCTGATTCATCACCCTGGTCCATTGAGTCCCATCCAGAGTCAAAATCTTCTTTCATGCCAAGTCTGGACTGCAGATTCTCCATAGCTTTTACCTGCTCAGCAGAAAAATAAGGCCTCTCTCGCTTATTCACCTTTAGATTCAGTTTGACAGCTCATGAGGAGGCCCTAGTTGCCATTGGGCGTGGGAGGGCAGAGTAATCCCTCCACCTTCTTCGTCTTGGGGGGCAGAGGAGGTTCCCGCAGCAGACATCTTTGTTCCATTGCCACCATCACTAGAGGCTAATGGTGCCATGCCCTTCTTGCTTTCTACCTCAGGAGTTTCAGCACCTTCGCTGATTTTTTTCTCCCTTGATGTGACCATAGTAGCATTTATCTGTCGATCAGCCTCAGCAAGCCTCTCCCCAAGCCTCCTTGCCTCACCTTCAAGAGGGAACCTTTTCCTTTCAACCCATACCATCTCATGGAGCTGCACACAAAAGTCTTCAGTAGAGTGAACATCATGAAGGATCATCACCCTCTGCAGGTCCATGGAAGGACCACCAGCATCACCAGCATATCGAAGCTGGTCACTAGGAAGGTCCTCAGCACTGCCGTCAGAGGGGGATGATAACCCAGGCCCCATGCCAGGTCCCCCCACGCCAGGATACCCATGCAAGACCATCGGGGCATCACGCCAGTCTATATCCCCATCCAGTATGGGCTTTTCCTCAGCTGAGCATGAAATCCAGTAATCTCCAGACCTGGTTTCCTGAGCAACAACATCCTCCTTTGCAGCATCTTCCACCCATACCCCACCCATAGCAGGCTCAGCCGAACCTACAGCCTTAGAAACATTCACAGGAGCCTCATCCGTTAGAGCAGATCCACCAGCATTCTCATCAACCTTTAATCCAGTTGTGTCATCCCATCCTAGATCCTTGTAGGAATTTTTCACATTTCCTGGCAAGACATCCATCGCAATTGTCCTATCTATCTCAGTTTTCTTCCTAATATCTTCACCAGACCCGTGAACACCTTCAGTAGAGCCATGAATTCCTCCCTCAGCGAGCATGACTTCATCCTCAACAGCATTCCCTGAGACACTGGCGCTTGCTTCCAGACTCACCAAGAAGCCACCCGAATCCATCAGAGAGATTTCTAACCCTAAGGTTCTTAGGGTTTTTTATGTTTTTAGGTATTTTTAGTGATTTTTTAAGATTTTATGATTTTTATGGATTTCATTGATTTTTTGAATTTTATGGGTTTTAGGGTTGTCATTTTTTTTGTATTTTATAGGTTTTAGTGTCTTGGGTTCTTAGGGGTTTAAGTGTTACTAGGTTTTTAAGGTTTTTAGGGGGTTTCCTGTTTTTTGTTTGGTTTTTTATGTTTTTAGGGGTATTAATGTTTTTTATTATTTTTATAGTTTTTAGTGTATTTAGGTACTTTTACGGGTTTTTAGGGGTTTTATTTTTTTAGTGTTTTAAGGATTTCATAGGGTTTTTTAACGTTTTTTTTATTTTTATGGATTTTTATGTATTTTTTATAATTCTTATGTTGTTTAGGGTTTTATGGATTTTTAGTGTTTTAGGGTTGGGGGGTTCTTGTTTTTGATGGTTTTTTATGAATTTTTAATGATTTCAACTCTTCTTTAACATTTACTGGGTTTAAAGAGTATTTAGGGTTTTATGGGTTTTATTGGTTTCTAGGGTTTTTAGAAATTTTATCATTTTTAGGTTCTTTAGAGTTATTGAGTGTTTTTAGATTTTTATGTTTTTCTTATGGTTTTTATGGTTATTAGTTTTATTTTATCTTTTAAGGTATTTTTAAGTTGTTTTTATGATTTTTATGATTTTTTAGGATTTTTAGGAATTTTAAGGTAATTTGGGGTTTTTATTTATTTTTAGGTGTTTATATATCTTTAGGTTTCAAATTTTTTGCAAGTGTTTCTAAATGTTTTTAAAATTAGTTAGGTTTTAATTATTTTTATGGGTAATTTTGATTTTTTTTTGTTTTTTAGTATATTTAGGGATTTTGATGGATTTTAGTATTTTTAAGGTTTTTGTTATTTTTTATTGTTTTTTGGGTTTAAAGGGTATTGTGTTTTTTTAGTGTTTTAATGGTTTCATAGGGTTTTTTCAATTTTTTTAGGGGTTTAAAGGGTTATTAGAATTTTTATTGGATTTTAGGGAATATACTGATTTTATAGTTTTTAGGGTTTGGTGGGGGGGGTTTATGTATTTTAGGTTTTTTTAAGGTTGTAGCATTTTATCGGGTTTTTTTTCAGTTTTTAAGTGTTTTTGTTGTTTTTATTGTTTTGTTTGAGTTTTTAGGTTTTGTAGGGGCTATAATGCTTTAATGAATTTTTTGGGGTTTTTAGGCTCTTTTTGGGTTTTTATCATTTTTTTTATTTTTTGGGGTTTTAAGTGTTTTGGGTTTGTAAGGTTTTCCTAGGGGTTGTAAGGTTTTTGTAGGTTTTTACATTTTTAGGGTTTTAGGTATTTTTTAATTATTTTCATTGTTTTTAGCATTTTTAGGTATTTTGAGGGCTTTGTACGGTTTCTAGGGGTTTTAGTGTTTTTTATTTTTTTTGGGGGATTTTAGTTATTTTTTTCTTTTAAAAATTTTCATAATGTTTTTTAGGGTTATTAATAATTTTATGGATTTTTATAGATTTTTTTGAATTTTATTATCATATCTTTTAATTTTTAGGGATTTTGATGGTTTTAAGGGTTTTATGGTATCTTGGTGTTTTAGTGTTTTTTTTGAGTTTTTAGGGTTTTAAATGTTATTTACAATTTTAGGGGTTTAAAGGGTTTTTTATATTTTTAGTGGTATATCTGTTTTTTGGGGTTTAAAGGAATTTTAATTTTTTGAGGGGAATTTATGTTTATTATGGTTTTTACGGTATTTAGCTGTTTTGGGTATTTTAGGTGTTTTTATTTTTTTTAAGTTTTAAGGTTTGGTTATGGTTTTTAGGGATAATTTTAATAATTTTATCATTTTTATGGGTTTTAATGATTTTGATGGATTTTTGGGGTTTTAGGGTTTTAAGGGTTTTTTGATTTTTTTCGGTTCTTAAGATTAGTTATATTTTTTAACATTTTTTGAGTTTAAAGGGATTATAGATTTTTTTTTGTTTTTTAGAATTTAATTGATTTTTAGCGTTTTTGAGGATTTGTTGGGGGGTTATAGTTTTTATGTATTTTTATGGTTTTATGGTCTTTTTAGGGTTTTGGGATTTTATTGGTTTTTTATGGATTTTATGTGTTTTTAGGTTTTTAAGGTTTTCATAGGGTTTTTCAAGGTTTTTTGTTTTTTGACAATTTTTGGAATTTTGAGGTCTTTTTTATGATTTTTATGTATTTTTAGGGTTTTTAGGGATTTTTAGGGATTTTTTTAATTTTATGGGTTATTTGGGTTTATAGGGATTTTTAGGGTTTTATGGTTTTTAAGGGGTTTTTTTTCATTTTCACATTTTTGGGATTTTATGTATTTTTAGGATTTTAAGGTGTTATTAGGGTTTTCTAGGGGTTTAAGGGTTTTTACATTTTTAGGGATCTTTTAGTATTTTAATGATTTTTAGTCTTTTTATGGATTTGGAGGGTTAAAATGGTTTTCAGGTTTTTAAGGGATTATGGGATTTTTTATTATTTTAGGATTTAAGGGTTTTAACGTTTTTAACGTTTTATAGGATTAAAGGTTTTTTAGTATTTTGGTGGGTTTTATGGTTTTAAGGGGTTTTTAGGTTTTTTGAGGTTTTATGGTTTAAGGGTTTTAGTGGTTTTGGGGACTTTAAGGGTTTTTTACCGTTTTAGTGTTTTTAGGTTTGTTAGGGGGTTATGTGTTTTATATTTTTATGGCTTTCATAAGGATTTTCATGGTTTTTTTGAATTTGTATATTTTTATGGATTTATTAGGATTTTTATGGGTTTTCCTGTTTTTATTGATTATGAGTGTTTTTAGGGGTTTTTAGGGTTTTTATTGTTTTTATGGTTTCTTTTTGGGTTTTATGGTTTTTTACTGTTTAAGGATTTTAAGGGTTTTTAAATTTTGATAAATTTTTTTTGGGGGTTTAAAGGGTTTTTAGTGGGGTTTTAGGGATTTAGGGGTTTTTAAGGTTTTTGGGGGTTTAGTGTTTGTAATGGTTTTTGGGGTTTTATGGCCTTTATAGTGTTTTTAGCATTTTTCTCATTTTTATGTTTTTTTGGATTTTTAATACTTTTTAGGGTTTTATGTTTGTCTTCTGGTTCCTTATGATTTTAGAGGTGTTTAATTTTTTATGGATTTTAGGCTCAATTTATGATTTTTTATAGTTTTTTCAGTTTTTATGGATTTTTAAGGTTTTTAGGGATTTTGGGTTGTAGGGTTGTTTGGGTTTTTTAAGGTTTTAGGTGTTTAAGTGATTCTTTATGAGGTTTTCATAGTGGTTTTATGGTTTTTTTAGTTTTTTATGATTTTAGGGATTTTTATTGGGGTTTTCTGGATTTTTATCGATTTTTTGGGTTATTAGGGATTTGAGGTTTTCTTTACTGTTTTTACTGTTTTATGGGTATTTTTGTTATGGGGTTTACTTTTTATTTTCTTTTGTTATTTTAAGGTTTTGAGGTTTTATAAAAATTTTACGGATTTAAAAGGTTTTTATATTTTTTAGTGGTTTATAGGGTTTTATGGGTTTTTAGTTTTTTAAAGTTTTTAGCAACTTATATGGTTTTTTGGTGGTTTAGGGGGTTTATTGTCATTTTAGGGTTTTTAGTGTTTTTTGAGATTTTTTGCACGCAAAAAATAAATATATATCAAAGTAATTGGATTTCATAGGAGTTTACTGGTTTTATGTTTTTTTATGTTTTAAAGGGTGTTTTAAGAGCTTTCAAGGTTTTTAGTGTCTTTTAAATTTCTATTGATTTTTAGGGATTTTTTTTGGATTTTATGGTTTTTAGGGTTTTTACTAATTTTGATGGTGTTTAATAATTTTTAGGTTTTTTAGGGTTTTTTAGATCTTGTAAAATTTTTTGGGTTTTATGTTTTTTAGGTTTTTAAGGTTTTCTTAGGGTGATTGGTTTTTTAGGTATTTTAATGCTTCTAGTGATTTTTAGTTATTTTTTAGGATTTTTATGTTTCTAGGATTTTATGGTTAGTAGGATATTTATGGTTTAAATGGTTATTATTCTTTTTTTTAGGTTTTTTGGGTTCTTCTTGTTTTTAGGTATTTAAGGTTTTCTTAGCGGTTTTCAGGTTTTTTATTATTCTTTATGTTTTTTCCATTTTTTTGGATTTTTAGGATTTTTATTAGTTTTTAGGGTTTTTAGTGATTTTTTGGATCTTTAGAGTTTTTTGGATTTTAATTTTTTTTGGGGTTTTTAGGTTTTTTATATCTCAATTAGTTTTAATATTATTTAGACTTTTTAAAATTTTTAGTGATTTTAATGGTTTTAGGAGTATTTATTGGGTTTTTAAAGTTTTTATGGGGTTTTAGGTTTTTTTATGGTTTTACTAGTTTTATGGTTATAGGGGTTTTGGGGCCTTTCAGGGTTTTTAAGGATTTAATCATTTTTTTAATATGTATATGTTTTGTTTGTTTTTTGGGTTTTAAGGTTCTCTTAGGGTTTTAGGGTTTTTGTGATTTAGGGAATTTTTTGTCTTTATTTTTATTTTTATGATTTTTAGTCATTTTAGAAATTTTTTTGTAATGGTTCCCACATAACCAGAAAAAGTGGGTTTTTATCCAAAATAAAAAATTAGTTGGCGGTGAGGGTTTTTAGAGTTTTTGAGGAGTTTTAAGTTATTTTATGGTTTTATGATTTTTTAGGAGTTTTAGCTTCTTCTTTTTTGTTATTCATGGGTTTTAATTGTTCTTTATAATTTATGGTTTTCTTAGGGGTTTTTCATATTTTTTATGTTTTTAAGTATTTTTAGTTATTTTTTAAGATTTTTATTGTTTTTAGGGTTTTTAGTGATTTTTAGTGTTTTATGGATTTTATTGTTTAAAGGGTTTTTAGATTTTTAAATGTTTTTAGGGGTTAATGTTTTTTATAGTTTTTAGTGGTTTTTAGGGTTTTTAGGGTTTTAAAAGGTTTTTAGGGGTTTTATGGTTTGTAGGGGTTTTAGGGTTTCTCTGGTAATTTTAGGGTTTTTTAGGATTTTAGAATTTTGGGGTTTTTATGTGTTTTAAGTATCTTTAGTTTTTTATGTTTTTCGTAGGGTTTTTTTGGGTTTTAGGGGTTTTCAATTTTTATGGATTTTTAGGGTTTTTTGGATTTTTAGGTTTTTACTATTTCTAAGAATTTTAGTGGGGTTTAGGGGATTTAGCGTCTTTTAGTTTTTCTTGGATTTTTTGTGTTTTTTGTATTTTAAGGTTTTCTTTGGGATTTTCAAGCATTTTAGCATGTTTTTACATTTTTATGGATTTTTCGGACATTTTTACTGTTTTTATGGGTTTTTAGGTTTTTATGGATTTTGAGGGTTTTTATAGGTTTTTCAATCTTTTACGATATTTTGGGTTTTAGGAGTTTTTTGGTTTTTTTATTTTTAATGGTTTTTTTAGTTTTTTATGGGTTTTATGGTTTTTAGTGTTTTTTAAAAAATTTAGGGGTTTAAAGGTTTTATAAGTTTTTTTAGGTTTTTTCATGATTTTAGTGGGTTTTTGGGGGTTTTATGGGTTTTTAATGGTGTTTAATTTTTGTAGAGGTTTTTATGGTTTTTTGGGGTTTGGGGGGTTTTATGTTCATTATGCTTTTTAGAAGTTTTAGGATTTCTAGAGGTTTTTTGTTTTTATTATGTTTTGAATTTTTGTTTGGGTTTTTTTCATTTTAAGAGGTTTTTATTTTTTTTAGGGATTTTTATTGATTTTTTTGATGTTTATGGTTTTTAGGGAACTTGGGGTGGGGGTTTAATGTTTTTGAGGGGTTTTAGAATTTCTAAGATTTGTAATGGATTTATTTATTTTTAGGTTTTTAATGTTTACTTATGGGGTATTAGGGTTTTTTTGGGGTTTTACATTTTTATGGAATCTTAGGTCATTTTTTCATTTTTATGGGTGTTTCAGGGTTTTTGATATTTTGAGGGATTTTGGGGTTATTCGGGTTATTAGGGGTTTTCTGTTTTTGCAGTTTGAGGAATTTTTTTAGTATTTTTATGTTTTTTTATAGATTTTTATGTTTTTAAGGGCTTAAAGGGTGTTTATAGTTTTATTGGTTTTAGGGGTTTTATTGTGCTTTAGGGGTTTTTTATCTTTTTAGAGGTTTTTATGGGTTTTAGTGGTTTTTAGGGGTTTTTAAGGTCTTTTGGGTTTTTATGGATTTCTGAATTGTTTATGTTTTTAGGGGTTTAATGAGTTATTCGGTTTCTTATGGTTTTCATTGGGGTATTCAGAGTATTTTACGTTTTACAGTTTTTTAGGGATTTTTAGTATTCTTATTGGTTTTGAGTGTTATTATGGATTTTGAGGGTTTATACCATTTTATCAATTTTTAGGTTTCTTAAGGGTTTTAAGAGCCTTTAGGTTTTTATTTTTTATTTTTTTCATCCTTTTTAGTTTTCTTATGTTTTTATGGACTTAGGGATCTTCTTGGATTTTTAGTCCTTTTTTGGATTGTATTGATTTTGAATGTTATTTTTTTTGTTTTTTGTGTTTTTTTTTGTTTTGTTGTTTTTATTTGTTTTATTGGGGTTTTGGTGGTTTTTGAGTTTTTAGGTTTTCTATTCTTTTTAGATTTTTTTATTATTTTTTAGGATTCAATAAGTTTTGTAGAGTTTTTAGCAGGTTTTATGGTTTTTATAGGGTTTTTTCGTTTTTGGGGTTTAATTTTTTTGGTTTTTGTGGTATTTTAGGGGACTTTATGGTTTTTTTCCATTTTTTAGGTTTTTATATGTTTTTAGTATATTTTATGTTTCATATTTTTTCTTAGGGGTTTTCAAGGTTCTTAATGTTTTTTATATTTTTAGCTACTTTCAGAGCATTTTTAGGATTTTTAGGATTTTTAGTGTTTTGGAGGGTTTTATGTTCTTTTAGGGTTTTTAGGGGTTTTAGCGTTTTTGAGATTTTTGTTTTTAGGGGTTTTAACTATTTTTAGGTTTATAATGTTTTGTTATGGATTTTATATGTTTAAGGTATTTAAATTTTTTTATGTATTTTAGGGATTTTATATATTTTTTTGGGTTTTTATTATTTTGTGGGGTCTTGCGGTTTCTTAGGGGTTTTTGGGTTTTCATGGGTATTTTAGTTTTTAGGATTTTTTAGAGTTTTTATGTTTTTTATGGTTTTTAGGGTTTTTAACATTTTTATGGGTTTAAAGAGATTCTTATAGTTTTAGTGGTTTTGTGTGTTTCGCGTGGTTTATGTGTGTTTTTATGGGTTTTATTGATTTTTACAGTTCTTAGTGGATTTTAGGGTCTTTTAGTGGTTTCTAATGTTTTAGCATTTTTTAAGTATCTCTAGGTTTATTTTTTTTCTATGTTTTTATGGTTTTATTGTGGTGTTCAATGTTTTTATGGGTTTTTTATGTTTTTAGGTATTTTTATGATATTTATTGGATTTTAGTGTTTTAAGTGATTGTGATTTTTTATGGTTTTTCTGGTTTTCTGGTTATTATGGTTTTATGGGTTTGTTGTGTTTGTAAGTATTTTTAGAGTTTCTTAATGGTTTAGGAGTTTAAAGGGTTCTTATAATTTTTAGTAGTTTCTTGGGTTTTCATTATTTTAGGGTTTTTATGTATTTTAGGGTTCTTATGGATTAAAGGTCCTTTTTAAGGTTTTTAGTGTCTTGGTGTTTTTAGATTTTGAATTGTTTTAAGTGTGTTAATGATTTTTATGGTATTTATAGTGGTTTTGTAGTTTTTTGTTAGTTTTTCTGTTTATTGGGATTTTGGTATTTTTTAGAATTTTTATGGTTTTCGGTATTTCATGGATATTTAGGTTTTTAGGGGTTTTAGGGTATTTAATCGTGTTCATCCATTTTCAGGTTTTTAGGGGTTTTATGATTTTTTAGTTTTTATGTTTTTATTAGGTATTTTCAGGGTTTTCAATGTTTTTAAGGGATTTGATGTTTTTAGGGATATTGATGGGGTTTTTTTATTTTTATTTGTTTATGGATTTTAGGTACTTATGGGGTTTTTGGGTTTTTTAAGGTTTTAGGTTTTTTATGGTTTTTTTTGGGTTTCTTTTTTTTTTGTTCTAGGATTTTTTAGGTCTTGTATAGTTTTTAACTTTTTTAAGGATTCAAATGGTTTTTAGAGTTTTTAGTGGTTTTTAGAGTATTTATAGGCTTATAAGGTTATTTATGGTTTTAGGGAATTTTTGGATTTTACCATTTTAAAGGGGTTTAGGGTTTTAGAATCATTAGGTTTTTTGTGGGGCTTTATGTATTTTTTGTGTGTATTGTTTGTAGGTTCTGGGCGCAACGGAAGCATGTTTGTGGGTTTCCCCAACTTTAATTTTAGTGTTAAACAACGTTCAAACCGAGATCTGTCACGATATAAAGCGTCGGATCTTTGGAATAGATCGAAGAAAGAAAAATAAAATAGGGAATCCCTGAACCATAGGGATAGGATCATCATATGTTGGTTATAATTAATTTAATTAATTCACAATAATTACCTTGGTGGAATTCTTCCTTCGTTTATGTCTCCGGTCAAGATCCTGTGATCTTTCGTTGCATTGTAGAATCCAAGTGAAGGATTCCTCTAGCGTTGATCCACATTTTTGCCACGTATCTCTCAACGTCACCGAAGGGATCTCGGGGTACTAGTGCGGAAGAACCTTCACTTGCGATGTCCACCTTCGATCGCCTTGATCCGATGGAGGATGATCTATCTCGGTATTGAGAGCGTTCTTGGAGGAAGTAGTTCTTTCGACCTTGAAAGAATTCTCCAAAATTGTTGTGCACAACGATTGGGGAAAAGTCTTGGGGTTGTGAGGATATTTATAATCAGGTTTGAGGTTTACAGAGTTATGAAAATAAATAAATGTGTTATGCATTTTATTTATTTCATTAACACTTATTGAAACCCCCATGTTGAATTATTAATTCCTTGATGTGCGCCCATAATGATTATAATTAATATCATTTAATAAAACAATATTATATCCTCAAAATACAGACTGGAAAACTACACGGCGTGTAATCATTAATACATGGTTTGTACTCGTTTTCCACAAAACTACATGGCATGTATATTTAATACACACGACGTGTACTTTTATATTCCATTTTCCTTTATTTCCTCCACCACATTTATTAGACATTGAGTAATGGCTATTTATTTCATAAATAAATGTACCTGCATTACTCGCTAATAAACATATTGTTTCCCCCACAATATATTCTCTCGAATAACTAGTGTTGAAAGAAATGAAATCAGGCATCCTTAAATAATTATTAAACCACAGTCGGCAATAATCTTTATTTAACTTGTTAAATTAATATTTAACTGAGATACATGGACACACTTAGTGTGTGACCCTCTAGGCCCCTTTCTCAGTGGCATTAGGTGAAGTCTACCTAAAGACCAAGGTTAGCATCTAGAAACACACCAAGTCACCCTTAGAGAAAGAAGTTAACGCCGCAATGACGTGTCAACTCCTACGAACATTTACCATGTAATATAATCCCTTTGTCTCGATATCTCTAATCAAGTGGGTTCCATGCTAGTTCCATCAACCCATGTGCTCGGTTATTCTTTCTTTGACTTTCCGAAATTGAACCCGCCCATACCTTACCATGGACATGGATTTATTTAGGCTATATCAATTCCATCAAAGGGCCTGAGATATCTACTTCTGTTGTGGAATGGAAGGAACAAATCCTTTCTCTCATTATATATTAATGAAGAATTACTTGTGACGCACCCAACATATCCTACCTCGATGCAAATAGTGTGTCATCACAGTTTTTTTCAATATATCTAAGTGTGTGAGTTGTAATACCCATTAATAATAATCTTAAAGTCTAAGGACCAATACACACGTCCGCATATAGGAACATCCAATGACACTATGAAATGTGGATTTCCTACTAGCATGTCTCATTCCCATAATATCCTCCTGGATATTACCAAGGGTGCACACCATGAAAAGGTTCCTCAATGTTTTATGAGTCCTCACCCCTAACGGCCTATATTTTTTGTGTCCCTCAAATAACATCATCTGGCCATAGAACATATTTTCAAGAACAATATGGAACTTCTGGGTTCTCGTCATAACAGGGATCCACTATGACCGGTTAATGCAACAACTGTCCTTGGGACATTATCACATGCATTGTCACGCAGAAGAACAATCAAGATGTGATAGGGCTTTTATTAATGAATAATTTACAAAGTAGTTGGATCTAGGTTACCAACACCAACAGACTCCCACCAGGACTAGCGCCAACTGCTAAAAACTTTTAACCCTCTATCTCTCACATGATATTCATGCTTCTACTGAGATAGGCCTTTAGTCATGGGGTCCACCGTGTTCTCTTATGTGGACACTCTACTCACTTCAACTTCACCCCTTTGATAGAAATCCCTCAAGAGGTGATACTTCTGGATTATCCATTTTGTCCGTTGATGTGACCTTGGTCCTTTTGCAAGAGCCATCATTGCAGTGTTATCACAGTACAATGTGATAGGATCTTTACTACTAGGCACCACATCAAAATCCTGGAAAAAGTTACGAATCTAGACGGCTTCCTTGGCTACATCAGAAGCCGCTATATATTTGTACTCTGCTGTAGAATCGGAAACAACTAGCTTCTTTGAACTCTTCCATCTCACAACTCCTCTATTGAGACCGAAAACATATCTAGATTGCAACTTTAGATCGTTCTAATCTGTTTGAGAACTAGTATCATCATACCCTCTGATGACAAGCTCCTCGTCTCATCTATTCACCAGGAACATATCCTTAGTTCCTCTCAGATACTTAAGGATAGTCTTAACAGTAGTCCAATGTTGTTCAGCATGATCTTCTTTATATCTACCTACCATGCTCAGTGCATAGTCAGCATCAAGCATGGTATATAACATGGCATACATGATGGATCCTATTGCCTAAGCATATGGGATCCTACTCATTCTATCATTCTCCTATTGTGTCTGAGGACACATTTTCTTAGAAAGATGTAGGCCATGTGACACTGGAACCAATTTCCTCTTGGATTGTTCCATACTAAATCTATTTTGTATTTGGTGAATGTATGAACCCTGACTTAGTCTAAACAGCCTCTTGGATCTATCACGAATTATCTTGATCCCTAGAATGTAGGCTACATCACACAAGTCCTTCATGGAGAAACGCTTGTTCAACTAGTCCTTAACTAACTGTAAGGCTGGTATGTCGTTTCCAATAAGTAATATTTCTTCAACATAAAATTCTAGGATAACAACCGCATTCCTATTAAACATCTTATAAACACATGTCTCACATTCTTTTTTAATGATCCCAAATTCATTTATGGCTTCATCAAATCGAATGTTCCATGACCTGGATGCTTTCTTTGATCTATAAATGGATTTCTACAACATATAAACTCGTTTTCCTTCACCTAATGTCACAAACTCTTCTATTTGTGTCATATAGACATCTTCCTGAAGGTTCCCGTTAAGGGATGCTGTTTTGACATCCATTTTCCAAATCTAATAGTCATGGTAAGCCGCTATGGCAAGTATGATTCTTATGGATTTAAACATGGAAACTGGTGAGATGGTTTCATCATAGTCAATTCATTGACGCTGTCTGAATACATTAGGCACTAGCCTTAATTTAAAGGTGCTAACTTGACCTTCCATGTCCAGCTTTCTCTTGAATACCCATTTGTATCCAATGGGATTTACACCAACTGGCTCATCGAACAGAACCCAAACTTGGTTTTGATACATGGAATCCATCTTAGAATTCATATCTTCTAGCCATATTGCAGCTTCTTAGCTTTATACTGCTTCCTTATAAGAGAGAGGTTCATCATTTTCCAATAATAATGATTCACGATCCTCGGTGACTAGGAAACCAAATCTCTCTGGTTCCCTTACCTATCTTGAGCTCCTATGTAGTACTTTTGTTTCTGGAAACTCTTCCACGGGGACCTATGGAACTTGTTCCTCTACCAAATCCTATGTATCTTGAGCATCAACTTCATCTAAGTCAAACTTTCACCCACTATCCTTTTTGAGGATTTTCTCCCTCTCAAGAATGATGGCTTGTCTGGCGATAGTCACTTTATTTTCTTAAGGTTTATATAGGTAATATCATTTAGTTTCCTTGGGATATCCTATAAAGATACACTTCAGGCCCCGAGGTGCTAGTTTGTTGCCTGGTAAGGCCTTAACAAACACCTCGCATCCCCATACACTTGTGTGCGACAAAATGGGTTTCATTCCATTCCATAACTCGGAGGTAATTCCATTTTCCGCCTTAGTTGGTAATCGGTTTAATGTGTATGCCACTATTTGTAATGCATATCCCCAAAATGATAATGGAAGAATCATATGAATCATCATCGATCTCACCATGTACAACAAGGTGCAGTTCCTCCTTTCACTAACACCATTCCACTGTGGTGTATAAGGAGGAGTGAGCTGAGATAGAATCACAGACTCCCGTATAAGATCGATGAACTCTTGGTTCAGATATTCTCCACCTCAATCCGATCGAAGTTTCATTATCTTCTTACCAAGCTGATTCTCTACTTCATTCTTGAATTCTTTAAATTTCTCTATGGACTCTGACTTATAACTCATTAAGTTGATATATCCATATCTACTCAAATCATCATTAAACGTAATGAAGTAGGAATTTCCACCTCCGGATTCTACTAGAAATGGTCCACAGAAATCCATGTGAACCAATACTAGAAGCTCTGTGGACCTTTCACCATGTCCACCAAAAGGTGGCCGGGTAATTTTACCTTGTAAACAAGCGTAACATCAATCAAGTGGTTTTAGCTTAGTAGAATATTAATAGCCATCTTGGTAGAGACTTTTCAAGTGCTTCTCATTTACATGACTGAGACAGTGATTCCACAACTGGGTAATGTATGAGTCATGTGAGTTTGTTTCGTTATCGATTTCCAACAATTGGTTTTCATAATTTAATACATACAAACCATTATTTAAATGTGCCATACCATAACATAAGTTGTTCTTATAAAAAAGACAACCCTTATTTTTATACATGGAAATAAATCCATCCATATCCAAACAAGATATAGAAATTATGTTCTTGGAAACACTAGGAACATAATAACAGTTACATAAAACCAAAATCATCCCTGTCGGCAATGAGAGGTGGTAATCTACAATAGCCAACGCAGCTAGCCTTGCACCATTGGCAGCTCGAAGATCCACCTCTCCTCTAGTGATCTTTCTAAATATACTTGGTTCCTGCATTTGAATATAGATGTGAGCCCCACAAGCTATATCTAATACCCAGTGTGTAGAAATAGAAATATTGCACCCGATAACGAACACACCTTTAGAGTCCCCATGCTTTTGGGTATAGTTCCTCTTCCAGTGGCCTTGCTTTCCACATGAAAAACACACCGCCTCTCATTCCTTCCCATGCCTCTGGATCTTCCCCTTCTTGGAAGGACGACTCTCGGGGGATTCAGACCTTTTATAAGTGTTAGGCCCCTTTGCCTTGTCCTTCCTTTTCTTATTCACCATACGGACTACGTTTTTGTCATGCCCCATGTCCTTATCTACCTGGAGAATCAAGGTCAGAAGATCTGATAGACTCTTCGCATTGCTGCTAATGTTTTATTTGACAATAAAGCTAGAGAAGGTCTTGGGAAGTGATGGTAGTATGAGATCTGTACGCAACTCATCTGGTAATTTAATCCCTATGATGTCTAGGCAGTCAATGTAGCCAATAAGATTGACTACATGAGGCTCGGCTGGTGCAGAATCTCCAAGATTAGTTGTAAACAATGAATTTTAGACCTCATACCTCTCCTGTATCTCCTTCTCTTGGTAGAGATCCTTAATTTGAGACATAATGCTATATGCATCCATGTTTTCATGTTTCTTCAAGAGCTCATTAGACAAGGCTAATAGCATGAAACACTGGACATCTGTGGCATCATCCATGTGTTTCATGTAGAGATATAGTTCCTCATCAATTGCCTCCTTTTCAGGAACAACTAGAATAGTCTCTTCCAGCACATACAATTTCCTTTCATGGAAAATGATAACACGTAAATGCTTCTGCAACTCTTGGAAATTGGTGCCAGTGAGAAGGTTTTTGTTCTTGAGTATGGTTCACAATGATATTTTGTAATTCATTTTCTTTTCATTTCTACAATTTGATATGAGAAAAGGTTTAGTAATTTATTACAAAACTGAGACAAATAAATAAATTAATACTTATTAGTCTCCCATTATTTTATTTAAATCCAATAGACCTCACCACTGACTTCAGAATATTCTGTTGCCTAAATATTCTAGTGGCAAGGATCTATATTGCCCTTCGCATTACCCCAACTAGGGTTGGTCAAGAAATTTGAAGGGTTTTAGGAAGGCATTCCAAATGCCAACTGCATTAACTCGCAGCTCCTTGATCTGCTGAGTGGACTCCCCAATCCTGAAATCCTTTTATTTTCGATTTACTCAACCTTTGCCTCTTGGTCACACCAAGTCCTACTGTGGCAGTTAACCCTTGATGTGAACCAAGTCAAGTAAACCCAAAACCTTGAATTAGAATTCCCCGATAATTGAAATCACCCCAACTAGGGTTGGTCAAGCACTTTTCAATACAGTTCGATTCTAACCAAGATTATGGAAGGCTATACCGACTTAATATTTCCTTTAAGGGATTTTATATTTATACATAAATTTCCATTTTATTATCTTTTATTACATACTTATTAATATTAAGTGGGATATACTTAAGTGATTAACCATGTCAAGATAATATTTACTTATAACCTGATTTTATTTTACTTCCATCTTAAATGCTTGTTTAATTCATTAATTGTGTGATCGTGACAACACACCCACAATAAATAAACCACGCAACTGACGGAAAGAAAATAAATGTTATGATCATGATCTTGTTTTATTGGTTAATTTATCTAGCAGTTGATAAACTAACCCAAGACCTAGGGGAGAAACTCCTTGAACCTTGGGGGTTCGTGTTTACAGCTTTCCACATGTCCACCTTTTTATCTCCTTGGATTGGTTTCACCTTGGCTCCTGACTTGAGCCGCCTCCACTAGCATGGGAACTCCATCCATTACATATGCATTTATCTCACACGTAGGTGATGGGTAAAAAGGGGTTGTAAAAAAAGAATCCTTGGGCATGAAGGCCCTATATATTAATGAGGAGAAGGATCACAGGCCAACAAATTTAATTTATATAAATTAAAAGAAACCATTCACATACAAAGGTCTCAGTCTAGATCATGATCATCCATACATGAAACTATAATTACGCATAAATAAAACTGGCATTCAATTCTTTAATCATTCTTATTTAAGATAAATCATGCTCGAATAAATTAATTATCTTTAATTAATCAATCCTTTTATCTTAAACCCTTTTCTGAATTTCTTTGAGATTCTCATCCATCATAATTTTAAACAAATAAATTCATTTAAAATTATCTTTGTAGGTAATTGGTACCTTGGACTCTACCCAGTGAATTCCCATTAATTACAAAAATTTTAAATTAAACACATATATATAAACCACATATCACGTGTTGTGCCTCAGCTTTACGCCTACACCATGGTACACGTCTTAAGGGTTTTTATAATATAATAATAAATTTTAATAAATTTGTATAATTTGTGTGAGTACACGGCGTGTAGTTCCGACTACACAGTGTGTAATTTTCTTCACCGTCCATCCGAAGTACATGCCCAGGGACATGGGGTGTAAATATACTTCAGAAGTTTTTCGGAGTACACGATGTGTTCAGTGGGACACACGCCATGTAGTCTCCGTGTTACACGGTTTCCAGCCGGGCAAGCCATGTACGAGGTACACGGTATGACATGAACCCGAAGGGACTACACGTTGTGTTCAGTTGGACCACACATCGTGTAATCTGGATATCATGTGCCACTTGTTCCTAGTCAACACACGGTGTCATAAACGACTTAGGTATACTCCAATACATAGCCTGATTTGGCGGATCAGTCAATACATTGATCCTAGACTACATGATGTGTACTTATGAATACACACTGTGTATTCTGGTGTTTTAGTGCTAGAAACATTTGGATCCTCCGGATGAGTTCCTCTATTTTATTTTAATCAAAATTAAAAGAAAAATTAGTTTCTGTGAGGTGAACGAGAAACGAGGGAGGAGGAACAGATCTCGAGATTCATATTTTCAGAACAATTAAACTTGAATTGAAACAACTAAATTATTAAATGTGTAAAACATTAATGAAAAAAATGAATAATTATAATCAATGATATGACCCCTCTGATACCACTAGTAGGTTTCGGGCGCAGCAGAAGAGCATTGGTGAGTTTTCCCAGCATTAATTTTATCATTAAAAAATATTCATACTGAGATCTATCACGATATAAAAAGTTGGATTTTAAGAAAAGAATGTAGAACAAAAAACAAAAGAGGGAATCCTGGAACCATAGAGATAGGATCATCATAGGTTGGTTATAATTAACTTAATTAATTCACAAGAATTACCTTGATGTAATTCTTCCTTCATTGATGTCTCTGGTCATGATTCTGTGATTCGTCATTGCATCGTAGAATCCAAGTGTATGATTCCTCTAGCAGTGATCCACACATGTGCCACGTATCTATGGACATCGGTTAAGGGATCTTCGGGTGCTAGTGCGGAAGAACCTTCGCTTGCGATTTCCTCCTTTGATCGCCTTGATTCAATAGAGGAGGATCTCTCTCGGTCTTTAGAGCATTCTTGGAGGAAGCAGTTCTTTCGGCCTAGAAAGAATTCTCTAGAATTGTTGTGCACAACAATTGGAGAAAAGTGTTGGGGTTGTGAGGATATTTAGAATCAGGTGTGAGTTTTTTAGAGTTATGACAATAAATAAACACGTTACACGTTTTATTTATTTCATTAACTCTTAATGAAACCCCCATGTCAAATTATTAATTCCATGACATGCGCCCACACTGATTATAATTAATATCATTTAATAAAACAATATTATATCCTCAAAATCCTGACTAAAAAACTACATGGTGTCTAATCATTAATACACGGCGTGTACTCATTTTCCAAAAAACTACACGGCATGTATATTTCATATACACGGCGTGTAATTTTATTTTCCATTTTCCTTTATTTCCTCCACCACATTTATTAGACCTTGACTAATGGCTATTTATTTCTTCAACAAATGTAACTTCATTACTCACTAATAAACACATTATTTCTCCCACAATATATTCTCTCAAATAACTAGTGTCGAAATAAATGAAATCAGGCATCCTTAAATAATTCTTAAACCAGATTCAGGAATTATATTTATTTAACTTGTGAAATTAATATTTAACTGAGATACATGGACACACTTCGTGTGTGACTCTCTAGGACACTTTCTCAGTGGCATTAGGTGGTATCTGCCTAAAGTCCAAGGTTAGCATCTAGAAACACGCCAAGGCACCCAAATAGAATGAAGTTAACGCCGATATGATGAGTCACCTCCTACGAACGTTTATCGTGTAATATAATCCCTTTTTCTCGATATCTCTAATCAAGCGGGTTGCATGCTAGTGTCATCAACCCATGTGCTCGATTATTCTTTCTTTGACTTTCCAGAATTGAACCTGCCCATACCTTACCTTCGCCATGGATTTATTTAGGTAATATCAATTCCATCAAAGGGTCTGACATATCAACTTCTGTTGTGGAACGGAAGGGACAAATCCTTTCTCGCATTATCTATTAATGAATTATTACTTGTGATACACCCAACGTATCCTACCTCACTGCGAACAGTGTGTCGTCACAGTTTTCGTCAATACATCTTAGAGCACAAGTTGTAATACCCATTAATATAATCTTAAATTCTAAGGACCAATACACATGTCCGCATATAAGACCATCCAATGACAATATGAAATGTGGATTTCCTACTGGCGGGTCTCATTCTCATAATATACTCTTGGATATTACTAAGGGTGCACACCATGAGAAGGAGACTCAATGTTTTATGAGTCCTCCCCCCTGATGGCCTGTATTATTGTGTCCCTCAAATAACATCATTCGGCCATAGAACATATTTTTAGGAACAGTGTTATAGCACTTCCGGGTTCTCATCATAGTCGGGATCCACAATGATATTTTTATGCAACAACTATCCTTAGGACATTATCACATGCATTGTCACGTAGAAGAATAATCAAGATGTGGTAAGGATTTTTTTAATGAATAAAGTAAAATATTGTTGGTTCTAGGCCACCAAATACAACATTGTTTTCTTAGGTTTTTCATGGTTTTTAGGATTTTTACATTTTTAGTGTTTTTATGAATTTTTAACTATTATTATGGGTTTTGGTGATTTAGGGATTTTGAGGATTTTTTGGATATTAATGTTTTATGGGTTTTATGGGGTTTTTTTATTTTATTGTTTTTGTTGATTTTTTAAGGGTTTATATATATTTATATATTTTTAGAGATTGTAGGTTTTTTTAGTTTTAGTGTTTTTTAGAGTTTTTATAGGTTTTTAACATTTTAAAATGTTTAAAATGTTTTTATGTTTTAGGATTATTTGGTGGGTTTAGGGTATTTTAGATTTTTATCAATTTTTAGGTTTTTAGATGATTGAAATGTTTTTATTTTTTTAAGGTTTTATTACGGGTTTTCATGGGTTTTCGGATTTTTTATGTTTTCAGGGTTTTAGGGACTTTTTAGGATTTTAATGGTTTTGGGTAGTTAGGTATTTTTAGGGTATTTTTGGGTTTTTTGTGTTTTTATATTTTATTCGTATTTTAGGTGTTTTAGGAATTTTTAGGTTTTTATGTTTTTAAGGGATCTCAGGGATTTTACATTTTGATGTATTTTTATAGATTTTTTTGGTTTTTATGGTTTTTACACATTTTCAGTGGTTTTAGAGAGTATTTAGGTTTTTAGTGTTTCAAGGTATTTTATGTTTTTGTGCATTTTATTAGGATTGAGGTTTTAGTGTTTTTTTGTTTTTTTATTTATTTTGTAGTTTTTACTTTTTTTAACATTTATATAGGTCTAAAGGATTTTAGAGTTTTTATTTTTTTGATTTTTTTATGGTATTTAAGTATTTTTATGTTAATTATAGGGTTTTATGGTTTTTAGGTATTTATAGGGTATTTAGGTCTTTTTTGAATTTTGAGGGTTTTTGGTTTTTCATGGGTTTTAACTGTTTTCCCATTTTTTAATTTTTCTTAAGGATTTTTAGGGGTTTATTTTGGGTTTTTAGGTTTAATGGATTTGTAAGTATGTTTTATGATTTTTATGGATTTTTAATGTTTTAGTGATTTTCAAGGGTTATAAGGGGTTTTTAGGGGCTCATAGTTCTTTATTGAGATTTAAGTGTTTATAGGGTTTTAAGGTTTTGTTATGGTTTTTATGATTTTTTGGATTTTTATGTTTTTAGGGATTTTAGGGAGCTTTTAGGTATTTTATGGGTTTTTAGTATGTTTAGGTATTTTGAGGTGTTTTAGGGGTTCTGGGTTTTTATGGGTTTTTGGTTTTTAGTGTTATTTTTTGATTATTTTAAGTATTTTATGGTTTTTATAGTTTTTTCATGTTTTTAGGAATTTATAGGGTTTTCATATTTTCTGTGGATTTTTGGGTTTCTTTTGGGGTTTTACTATCTTTTAAAATGTTTTAGGGGTTTTTATTGGGTTTAGGGTTTCTTACAGGTTTTGGGACATTTAACATTTTTAGTGTTTTTTAGGTATTTATGCGGTTTAATTGTTTTTAGGTTTTCATATTATTCTTAAGATTTTTAGGGTATTTGACTTCTTTTAAATTTTTTTAAATTTTAATTTTTTTTGGTTTTTGTGTTTTTTGGAGTTTTGGGAATTTCGGGGGTATTGGGTTTCTAGGATTTTAATGGATATTGGGGTTTTAATTTTTAATAGTTTTTTAGTGGTGTTATATTTTTTTAGGGTTTTGGGGGTTTCCTAGGTGTTTTAGGGTTTTAATGTTTTTAGGTAATTTTAGGATTTTTTTATGGATTTTAGTAATTGGGGGGGTGATTTTTGTGCTTTGTAGGGGTTTTTGGAGATTTTTTAATTTATTTTTCTTTTTAGGGGTTTTTTAGTTTTTTTGGTTTTATATGGTTTTTAGATTTTTTGTAACGTTTTTAGATATTTAAATGGTTTTTAGTGTTTTCAGTGGTCTTTTGTTTGTTTGTTTTTTGTGTTTTGGAGTTTTTAAGCATTTTAGGGTGCTTTTGGTTTTTAAAGGTTTTTAGGATTTTTATGGTCTTTTGAGATATTTTAAATATATTTTTTTGTTTTTTAGGAGGTTTAAGAGTATTTAGGTTATTATGGTTTTCTTAGGGTTTTTCATGGTTTTAGGGTTTTTAGGTTTTTGGGTATTTTTCGGGGTTTTAGGGTTTTATGGGTTATCATGGTATTTAGGTATTTTATGATTTTTAGAAATTTTTAGGTATTTTAGGTTTTTTTTGTTTTTAGGTTTTTATGGTTTTCATAGGGGTTTTCATGGTTTTAGGGGTTTTTATGTTTTAAGATATTTTTATTGTTTTTATGTATTTTTATGGTATTTAGTTTTTTAGGCATTTTGAGGTTTTTAGAGGATTTATGGTTTTTACAATTTTTGAGGTTTTAGTTTTTTTTTGAGTTTTTTAATGTTTTTAATGTTTTTATTTTTTTAAATTTTTTAGGTATTTAAAAGGGCTTGCAAGGTTTTATTTTATTTTTAATAATTTTATCAGTTTTTAGGGTGGTTTTTTTATTTTTATTTGTTTTATGGTTTTTAGGGGTTTTTGGTTTTTGGGGTTTTTAAGGGTTTTACAGTTTTTCTAGGTTGGTAGGGGTTTTATGTGTTTTTAGGTTTTACAATTTTCTTATGAGTTTAATGGTTTTTAATATTTTTATGTTATTTGGGATTTTTTGGGATTTTGAGGACTTATATTGTTTTACAGGTCATTGGGTATTGTTTAGGGTTTTAGTATTTTTAAGGGTTTAGGGATTTTTGTGTTTTTATCCATTTTTACGTTTTAGGGGTTTTATGTGTTTTTTGGTATTTATGTTTTTCTTAGGGGTTTTTAGGGATTTTAGTGTTTTTCTTTTTTATGGATTTAAATTGTTTTAGAATTTTTATTCTTATATAGGGTTTTAGGGATTTAGATTTTTTTGTGTTTTTTTTGTTTTTCAAGAATTTTATGGTTGTTTTAGGGGTTTTAGGGTTTTTCTGAGTTTTTAGGGTTTTTAACGTTTTAGAGTGTTTTTATTGTATTTAGGTGTTTGAAGGGATTTTAGTGTTTTTAATAGTTTTAGGGGTTTATGTGATTTTGGTGTTCTTATGGTTTTAGGGATTTTTATGGTTTTTCTAGGGGTTTATGGGTTTTATGGTATTTTTAGGGTATTAGGGTATTTTTTGTTTTTTATGTTTTTATTTGTTTCAAGTGTTATTAGTTTTTTAATTTTTTCTTAGGTTTTTTAGGATTTTTCCATTTTTAGGTATTTTTAGGGAATTTGTAGTATTTTTATGGGGTTTAGGTTTTTCTGGGATTTTGAGGGGCGAAGAAGATGCAGGGCCAGGGTATTCCTGGTCCCTAAAAATTTACTAGAAAAATGAAAATGATGACAAGGAAGGGGAGAATTCATATGACCCATCCCAAAGGAGTTACATGTCATAGAGGTCAACATCCCCACCACCATCATAATAAGAAGCTGCACTGTAGGTTTCTCCATCCACACCAAATCTGGATCTCGCATTAGTATCAATCAGCTCGCATTTAGATTAATTTTTCTTGAATATTGCAATGTTGTTTTCTCTAAGTCTTTTCTGATCTGCATTTAAGAGCAGCATAGTAGGCCGCCCTACCCTTTGAGAAGAATCTTTCATTGGGGCATTAGAGGAGGCTCTGGTTGATACTGTATTTGGAAAACTAGAGTAGTCTTTCATTAGCTTCCTCTTTCAGGGGTCTGATGTGATGCCTATATATTCATTCCCATATTGAATGAACTCATCTACCATATCCCTCTCCTTAATGATCTTAGCCTTTTAAATCTCATCCTTCTACCCTCCTCTTGTAAAAGAATTTCATGTTTGAGGATGCAGGTGTCTTCCTGATTTATTATACACCCAGCCAACACTTCAAAATACATCATTCCTTGGACTAAAAACCATTAACAAGAATCACTACCATTCTAATCCAAGGAAAAAAGAATACATCCAATAATAACCAACAACATTATGGGAAACCAATCCCTATTCAAAACTAGTACAAATCCTAACAACCTCCAATCCAGTATCACCTGACTCTACCAGACTCAAATGAAAGCCCTCATCCTCGTCACGAGCAACCTTCCCAGCATGTACTTCCTCTTGACCAGCAATGGTATCCTTGATCGGTCCTTTCTCAGTCCCCACACTATCATCCCAACTAGACAGGGGAACCTAAACCTCAACCCATGTGAACTCATCTTAATTACAAGAAAGCCGAATGGAAAACACTCCCTCAAGTAGAAAATATTCATCCACTACAATCTGATTCAGAGATCCATTTACAACAACACTAGCATCATGCACAATAGCATAATCCTCATCCCCTATACCATCCAGCACAACATCACCACAGGTCAAGAAATATTGTAAACCTTAACCCCTATCTTCAAAAACTGTACCCTCTAGCCCAGGGAAGGTAGTATTCCCATGTTTTTCATCCTCTACCAGCTTCGTTTGCAAAACCTACTACTCATGGGACAACTCCTCAGAAACAAATCCATCAAACTGATTGTGAAATGGGACCCCAACACTGCCCTTATGAACTACCATTTGATCCAAAGAAACCCTGGCCTCCTCCAAAACTCCGGAATTGAGACACAATACAGGTGGTAACATCTACTGCATCTCCACCATCCTCAGACTATTGCATCTTTCCCCAGTTTCCATCATCCCCGACTAGTCCCAAATCCCAGCCCACATTTCAACCTAAAAACGATAGTACAAAACCTCAGTTCAGGTGTAGACTATCCAACAACCACAATAGGGACATCTCTAACCACTATATAAACATGATCATCAGCCATAGGCACATTAGTATGTCCATCAGGTAAATATGCAACATGCATTCCATGACCCCCCATAGAGGTGCATCTGGTTGCAAACCTCGAGTTGTATCATTTGGTCACTATAGTGTGGGATTGATAGTACTACTAGCACAGTTACAGGTATAAGCATAGTGGCCCAGTTTATGGCGGTTTGAACAGAAAGAAACTCGGGATTCAAAGCAAATACATTGATGACACTGGATCTCCCCTTCAATCTCAATGTAGATGGAATTAACAAGAGCCTTAGACACATCCACCTCTATGCATATCTATGGCTCAATCAGGTGGCAAGAAACACTAGTTCGTGCATCCATATAATAAAATCTACCGATGAGGTTGCCAATAATTTGAAGGATGGATAGGTTTTGGAAGGGGATGGAAAGACCAGGTAGAGTAATCCACAGGGCCACGCTCAGGGGATCACGATGTAGTTGAAAATAAAAATTCTAGTATAACAAATAAAAGGGAAATCCATCAATGATCCATGGTGCAAAATCCCAAGCTGAAATCATATCCTCTTCATTCCTAAACCGAATTAAAAATTTTCGAGTGTATGAAAACCCTACAGTATCTTGTTCATAGATATTCCAAGAGGAATAAACAAACCTATCAAAATCATAAACAGTGTGTCGACTCTTCCAAAAACGAGCCACCAGCGTGGGATCCAGGAGTGCAGAGGTGATGGAGAACTCATGATGATAGATTAGAAATGAAGGCACGCCATTCTCATAGCAGACGACTTTAGGGAAAATGTAAATCTCTTGAAATAAAGGAATCCATGTAGGGTCAAGAGGTAATGGTTCTCTATCCTCCACCCCTAACCATGGTTCGGGGAGGGGCATAAATGTTGCATCCATCGGCTACACTGTCATCGTCCTCAAAATTGTCGAGGATATGGATGTCCATCGTGAGAGATAAAGAACATCCATTTTTCTTATTTGATATTTTGAGGGTTCTATGGGGTTTTATGGGGTTTTAATTATTTTATTATTTTTATGTTTTTAGGGGTTTTAAGATTTTTTTGGTTTTTAAGGTTTTCTTAAGGGTTTTAAGGGTTTTTTTATTTTAGAAATTAATAGGGATTCTTTAAGATTTTTTTTGGTTTTAATAATTTTTAGGGATTTTGAGGGGGTTTTGGGTTTTGGGGGTTTTTATATTTTTTTCATTATTGTGGTTTTTGAGTTTTAGGGGATTTATGGGTTTTTAGATTTTTTAAACATTTTTATGGTTTTAAAGGGTTTTTAGAGTTTTTAGAGATGTTTTGGGATTATATGTTATTTTAGGATTTTTATGGTTTTTAATGGTTTTAGGGGTTTAGGGGTTTTAGTTTTAGGGTCTTTTTAGGGGTTTAGGGGTCTTTTTCATTTTTTTTTGGTTTTCAAGGGTTTTGAGTTTAATTAGTTTTTAATTTTTTATTATTGATTTTCAAGTTTTTTTATTTTTTTTGGAATTTATAGCGATTTTGAGTATTTTTATGGGTTTTTTGGTTTTTAAGGGATTTTGAGTGGTTTTAGGGTTTTTAGGTTTTTATAGTTTTTTGTTTTTTAGGGGTTTTAAGTGTTTTTATGTTTTCTTATGGTTTTAAAGGTTTTTTAGGTTTTTTTTAGGGATTTGTTATTATTTTAATGGGTTTTTATAATTTTTAAGGATTTTGAGGGTTTTAGGGTTTTATGGGTTGTCTCAGTTTTTACGGATTTTTGGTTATTTTATGGTTTTATGGTTTTTAAATTATCTAACATTTTTAGTTGTTGAAATGGGTTTTAGAGTTTTCAGTTGTGTTTTAGTGTTTTTATGATATTTTAGTTTTATTTTTAATTATGGTTTTTAAGGTTTTTAGGTGTTTTTATGGGTTTCAAGGTCTTTTTAGTGTTTTTTTTATTTTTATAGTTTTTTAATATCTTTAGGGGTTTTAGTGATTTTAGGTTATTGAGATATTATTAGAGCATTTCATGGTTATTAGAGTATTTATTTTTTAAAATATATTAAGTGTTTTTTGGGGTTTTCATGGTTTTTGTTTGTTTTTTATAGATTTTGAGGGTTTTGGGGGGGGGGGTTAGAATATTTTTTGTTTTATAGGGGTTTTATGTGTTTTCATATTTTTAAGGTTTTCATAGGGTGACTAAGGGTTTTTGGGTTTTTTATGTTTTTAGGTATTTTTTTGGGATTTTTAGGATTTTTATTTGTTTGTAGTGTTTCTATGGATTTTGAGGGTTCTTAGGATTTTAAGATATTAATGGATTTTTTTGGGATTTTAATTTTTTAGTGTTTTTAGGTTTTTTATGGTGGTTAGGGTTTTTTGATATTTTATGGGTCTAAAGGGTTTTATAATATTTAGTGGTTTTTAGGACATTTATGGGTTTTAAGGTTTTTAGGGATTTCAGTGGTTTTTGGGGGTTTTGGGGGTTTTAGTGTCTTTTTAGGGTTTTTAATGTTTTTTCATTTTTTGGGTTTTAAGAGTTTAAAGTTTTTTCATGTTTTTAAAGATATCTTTGGGTTTTTCTGGGGTTTTATTGTTATTTAAGTTATTTTCTATTTTTAGTGATTCTGTAGGAATTTTATAGATTTTTCGGTTTTTTGGGATTTTAAGGGTTTTAAGGTTATTTGGGGTTTTTGTATTTAAAAGTGTTTTTAGATTTTTAAGGTATTCCTAGGGGATTCTTATATTTTTTGGGTTTTTTTACATTTCTTGGGATTTTTAGGATGTTTATGGGTTTTAAGGTTTTTATGGATTTTAAGAGGATTTTGGGGTTTTTATGGTTTTTATAGTTTTTAGGGTATTTTTATTTTTTTTATAGTTTTTAGGGTATTTTTATTTTTTTATAGTTTTATGGATTATTAGAGATTTTTAATGTTTTTAGGGGTTTAAAAGTTTTTTATAGTTAATAGTGGTTTTTTGGGGTTTCGGGGGTTTTAACGTATTTAGGGGTTTTATGGGTTTTAATGGGTTTTAATGGGTTTTAGTGGGGTTTTGGGTTTTTAGCAATTTTTATGTTTTTATGTTTACGAAGTGTTTTTAGGTTTTTTAATGTTTTATTATTTATTTTTAGGGTTTTTTTGGTTTTTTTACCTACATAGGGATTCATTTTTCTTTGGTGGATTTTTATAGGTTTTAGGGATTTTTAAGATTTTTAGGTTTTTTAGGTTTTTAGGGGTTTTTATTGTTTTTTACTCTTATAGGGATTTTTATGGATTTTTTATGATTTTTATGGTTTTTATGGATTTTAGTGATTTCATGGGGTTTTATGGTTTTTATGGTTTTCTGGTTTTTTGGGGGTATAAGGGTTTTTTATGTTTTCAAGGTCTTAAAGGTTCTTTATATTTGTTGCCATTTTTAGCATGTTAATGGGTTTTTAGTGTTTTTAGTGGGTTTTTATGACTTTTAGATTTTTTATGGTTTTTATAGTTTTTATGGTTTTATGGGGTTTTATGGTTTTTAGGATTTTTTGGGGTTTTAGGTTATTTAGTGTTTCAGATTTTGGGGGTTTGAAGCATTTTTAGGTTTTAAGATTTTCTTAGGGGTTTTCTAGGATTTTATTATTTTTAGGTTATTATGGATTTTAAGGTCTCTTTTAGTACATTTATATATTTTTTGGTTTTATGGATTTTTACTGTATTAGGGGTTTTTAGGGGTTTTTGAGTTTATTAATGTTTTTAGCATTTTTATGTGTACGGGTTTTATGTTTTTTAGTTTTTAATTTTTTCTAGGGGATTTTTAGGATTGTTAGGGTTTTTTATGTTTTTAAGGATTTTAGGGATTTTCTTGAATTTTTATGGTTTTTAATTTTTTTAGTAAATTTTAGGTATATTTTGGTTTTTTAGCATTTTTTTATAGTTTTTTATGTTTCTAGATTTTTTTTAAATTTTTTTCTGTTTATAAGAATTTTATAGTTTTTTAGGATTTTTAGAGGATTAAAGGGGTTTTATAGATTTTAGTGCGGTTTTAGATTTTTTATTGTGTTATAGGGGGTTTGAAAATATTTTAGGGGGTTTTATCATTTTGATGGGTTTTTCTATTTTGTGTTATTTTTTGGTTTTTAAGGTTTTTATATTTTTCTTGGATTTTTAGGGGTTTAAAGGGTTTTTACATTTTTATGGTTCTCTTAGGAGTGTACAGGTTTTTTGAAGACTTTTTTATTTTCGTGGATTTTCATGGATTTTTAGAAAAATTATATTTTTAGTGTTTTTTTTGTTTTTAGGATTTTTAAGGTTGTTACGGTTTTTATGGGTTTTAAAATTTTTAGGTTTATAGGTTCATTAATTGTTTTTAGGATTTAATGTCTTTCGTAGGGTTTTTAGGTATTTTAGTTGGTTTTTATGCATTTAGGGATTTTTGGGTCCTTTTTTGGATTTTTATGGTTTTCTGGACATTTAGTGATTCAGGGGTTTTTTTATTTTTAGGGATTTAGGGTTCTTATGGTTTATCGGGGTTTTGGTGGTTTGTTTTGTTTTTAGGGTTTTTATGATTTTTGGATATTTTTAACATTTTTAGTGGTTTAAAGTTTTTTCAGAATTTTTAGCCTGGTTTGGTGGTGTTTGGATTTTAGGTTATTTTATGGTGTTTAGATATTTTTATGATATTTAGAGGTTTTTTAGGATTTTTACGATCTTTTTCTAGTTTTAGGGTTTTTATATTTTTTTGGGTTTTATGTGTTTTTGGGTTTTTTGGGATTTCTTAGGGGTTTTTTGGTTTTTTATTTTTTTTGATTTGTAGTGATTTTTTATACTTATTATTTTTTTTGCGTTTTTTGTTATTCTTGAGGGTTGTAGGATATTTATAGTGTTTTAAATTTTTTTTGTATTTTTTTTGTTTTATGAATTTTTTTGGGGGTTTTAAGGGTATTTAGATTTTATAACTTTTATAGGGGTTTAAAATATTTCTAGAGTTTTTAGTGGGTTTTTATGTTTTTATTGTGTTTTAGGGTTTTTATGGTTTTATGTTTTGTATGGTTTTTAGGGGTTTTTAGGTTTTTAATAATTTTAATATTTTTTAGGGTTTTAATTGTTTTTATGTTTCGATGGTTCTCTTAGGGGTTTTAGGGGTTTTTAAGTTTTTATGTTTTGGTATTTTTATGGATTTTTAGTATTTTTATGTTTTTTTGGGTTTTTAATTATTCTGTTGTTATTTGGGGGTGTTTACTGGTTTTATCGTTTTTTAGGTCTTTAGGTGTTTTATGTGTGTTTAGTTTGTTAAGGTTTAATTATGGGTTTTCTGGATTTTTAGGTTTTTTTATGTTTTTAGTGATATTTTTATACTTTTAGGTTTTTTTTCTATTTTTAGGGATTTTTAGGGGTTTAGAGGATTTAGATTTTTAAATTTTTTATGTTTCTTTTGGTTTTTACATTTTTTTAGTTTTAAGGGTTTCAAATATTTCTATAGTTTTTTAACATTTTTGGTTGTTTAAAGGTTTTTTTAAGTTTTTATTGTTTTTTGGGGTTTTTATGGGTTTTTTTTGTTTTTATGGTTTTTATGGGTTATATATTTTTGTGTTTTTATGGTATTTAGGGTCTTCCTAGGTTTTTTAGGGTATTTAGTGTTTTTTAGGTTTTTATGGATTTCTTAGTTTTTCCATGGTTTTTAGGGTTCCTTAAATTTTTATGGATTTTAAGGTATTTTTATGATTTTTATGGTTTTTTGGGTTTTTTGTAGTGTTAATGTTTTTGGGAATGTTAGGGATTTATGGTTTTAAATTATTTAGGTTTTTTATGTGTTTTAGGTATTTTATGTTTCCTTATGTTTTTTGGGGATTTTAGGGTTTTTTACATTTTAGGGATTTTTAGTGAACTTTTTGTATTTCTATATGTTTTTAGGGGGTTTAGTGATTTTGAGGGTGTTTATGATTTTTAGGGGTTTTTTGTATTTTTTAATGATTTAAGGTGCCAAAGGGTTTTGAGAGTTTATATTGGTTTTTTAGGATTTTTATGGTTTTTTTATTTTTAAGGTATTTAGGGGTTTTATGGTTTTTAGGGTTTTTAAGTTTCTTTAGTATTTTATTGGTTCTTAGGGATTTTATGTGTTTTTATGTTTCTAAATTTATTATAGTGTTTAAGGGGTTTTAGTTTTTTTATTTTTTTCAGTGATTTTCAGGTATTTTTTGGGATTCTTATGGGTTTTAGGGTTTTTATGGATTTTTAGGGGTTCTCGTGATTTTTAGGGGTTTTAGGATTTTATGATTTTAGGTGTTTTAAGTGATTTTAGGTTTTTATGGTTTTCATATGGGATTTTCAAGGTTATTAGATGTAGTTATGTTTTAAAAAAATAGGGATATTTAAGTTTTTTTATGATTTTTTTGGTTTTTATGGATTTTGATATTTTTAGAGTTTTTATATTTTTTATGAACTTTTTGTGTCTGAGGATTTTTTTAGTATTTAGAATTTTAGGTTTTCAGAGTTTTTTAATGTTTTAGTGGTTAATAGGGTTTTTAGTTTTTTAGTGTAATTTATGGTTTTAATCGGTTTTTATTGGTTTTTTGATTTTTTACGGTTTTAGGGGTTTTATGGTTTTTTTGGTTTTTAGCATATTTTGGATTTTTAGCATTTTAGTTTTTTAGGGGTTTAAAGTGTGTTTATGATTTATAGGATTTCTTGGGGGTTTCTGAATTATTATATGTTTTAAATTGTTTAACTTTTTTAAGGATTTGTAAAGATTTTTATATCTTTTGGGGGGTGTTTGTGATTTTTAGTGGTTTTGGGATTTGAATTTTTTTGGGTTTTAGGGTTTTTTGATTATCTATGAGCTTTTAGTATTTTTAGGGGTTTCCGACATTTTTAGGGTTTTAATGGCGGTTTTATAGATTTTAGTGGTTTTAGGGGTTTAGGGTTTTTATCTTTTTTAGGATTTTTAGTGTTTTAAGTAGTTTTTGGTTTTTTATGTTTTCTTTGTGTTTTTCATGGTTTTTAGGGTATCTTATGTTTTCTATATTATTAAGAAATTTTAGGGTTTTTATTTTTTTCATGGGTTTTATGCATATTGTTGGTATTATAGTTATTAGGGGGGTTTATGTTTTTTTATTTCGAGGGGTTTTTAATCTTTTTAGGGGTTTTAATGTTTTAAAAGTTTTTTTAATATATTTTGGGGTTTAATTGGTGTCAAGAGTTTTAGTTCCTTTTAATGTTTTATGGGTTCTTAGGGTTTTTCAGATTTGTTTTATATTTTTTATGGTCTTTATGTGTTTTTAGATTTGTAAGTTTTTCTTAGGGTTTTTCATGGTTTTTTATGTTTTTATAGATTTTAGCTATTTTTATGATTTTTAAGGTTTTTTAGGATTAATATGGATTTTTATGGGTCTTATGTTTTTTTGGGTTTTTATGGTTTTCAGGTTTTTTTTAGTTTTTAGAGTTTTTAGAGTTTTCTGAGTTTTTAATGTTTTTAGATTTTTTATCGTTTTACGTGTTTAAAGGGTTTTTAGAGTTTTAGTGGGGTTTTTTGGATTTTTATAGTATTTTAGGGGTTAAAAGTATTTTTTGGGTTTTTATGTTTTTATGGTCTTTAAGGGTTTTTAGGGTTATTTTAGGTTTTTAGAGGTTTATGTGTTTTTAAGTTTTTTAGGTTTTCTTATTTTTTTTATGGGTTTTAGGGTTTTTACATTTTTCGGTATTTTTAGGGCTTTTTTATAATTTTTATTGATTTTAAGGTTTTAGGGATTTTTAGGGTTTTAGGTTTTTTAGCATTTTTGGTGTTTTTAACATCTTTTATTTTTTTTTGGGATTTATATTCGCTTATGTTTTTTATTATTTATTAAGGGGTTTCATGGTTTCTTTTGTTTTTATGTTTTTATGAAATTTTAGTTATTTTTATAGTGTTTTAGGGAATTTAGGGTTTTTGAGGGGTTTGAAAGTTTTTAGGGCTTTGTTTGAATTTTTTAGGTGTTTAAAATTCTTTTAGTGATTTTATGTTTTTAGTGGATTAAATGTTTTTAGAGTTTTTAGTGGGTTTCTAAGTTTTTTTTATGGATTTTTGGTTTTTAAATGGTTTTAGGGGGTTTATGTTTTTTTGTTTATACCTTTTTTGGGGTCTTAGTGTTTTTTTGGGGGGTTTAAAGGTTTTTAGGATATTTAGGTTTTCTTAGAGTTTTCAAGTGTTTTAGATGTTTTACATATTAATAAATTTTTAGTGATTTTTTCTAGATTTTTATAGGTTTTAGGGTTTTATAGACGATGAGGTTTTTTTGGGGTTTTGGGGTTTTTAGGTATTTTTTGGGTTTTTTGGTTACATTTGTAATGTTTTCTTTGGTTTTTTCAAAAAATTTAGTTGTTTTACATTTTTAGGGATTTTGGGGTTTTTTTAGTATTTTTATGGTTTTTAGGTTTTTAGGGATTTTGAGGGTTTTATGGGTTTTTAGGATTTTTGGGTTTTTTGGTTTTTTGGGATTTTAGGATTTTTTTAGTTTTTATAGTTTTAAGGGGTTTTTAGAATTTTTTAATGTTTTTAGGGGTTTAGAGTGTTTTTAAAATTTTAGTGGTTTTTAGGGATTTATGGGGTTTAAAGAGTTTCAACGGGTTTTTAATGTTTTTATATTTTATGATTTTTTGGGTTTTTTATGGTTTTTTGCGTTTTTAGATTTTTAGGGGTTACAATTGTTTTTTAGGTTCTAAGGTTTCCTTAGGGTTTATATGGTTTTTTATGATTATAGTGATTTTGTTAGGTTTTTATAATTTAAGGCTTTTATGGTTTTTTGGGAATTTTATGGTCTTTATGATTTTTTAGGGTTTTAGGATTTCGTGTTTTTTTGTTTCTAGTGTTATTTTATTTTTTTGGATTTTAAGTTTTTTTATCATTTTTAGGGCATTAAAGGGGTTTTAGAGTTTTTAGTGGTTTTTAGAGGATTAATGTGTTTTTATGTTTTTAAGGTTTTATTTGGGGTTTTCAGGGTTTTTTACATTTTTGGGATTTTAGGGATTTTTCATGATCTTTATTGGTTTATAAGGTTTCTGGAGATTTTTTAGGATATTTGGGATTTTTAATTTTTTTGGGTTTTTAGCATTATTAGTTTTTTATGGTTTTTAGTGATTTTAGGTTTTTAAGGTTTTATTAGGTTTTTCAAGGTTTTAGGGTTTTCTATATTTTTAGTGGTTTTAATGGTTTTTTGAGAATTATTGATTTTTAAGGTTTTTATAGTTTCCAGGGATTTTATTGTGGTTTTAGGGTTTTATTTAGTTTTTTAGGGTATTGATGTTTTTAGGGTTTTTAATGTTTTTAGGGGATTAAAGGCTTGTTAGTGTTTTTATTGGGTTTTATAGTTTTCATGGGTTTCTAAATGTTTCTAGGGGTTTTATGGGTTTTTAGGTTTTTATGGTGTTTTGGGGGTTTTTATCATTTTTTAGTGGTTTTAATGGTATTTTATGTTATTAATGTTTTATTAGGGTTTTCAGGGTTTTTCAGGTTTTTTATGTTTATAGTTTTCTTAGGGAATTTAATTATTTTTATGATTTTTAGGTATTTTAGGGATTTTGAGGGTTTTTATGTTTTTTTGGGGGTTTTAGGGTTTTTAATGTTTTTTGGTTTTTTATTGTTTCCATGTTATTTAATGCTCATAAGGTTTTTATGGGTTTTCAGGGTTTGTGGGTTTTTAAAAATATTACGGATTTTAATGGATTTTTTATGATTTTGATGGGTTTTTATGATTTTTAGTGATTTTTTATTGTATGAGGGTTTCTAGGGGTGTTATATGGTATTTTTGGGTTTTTAGGTTTTTTTATGTTTTTTATGGTTTTTATGATTTTTTTTAAATTTTTATGGGTTTAAAGGGTTTTTAGTGTTTTTAGTGGTTTTATGGATTCAATAGTTTAAGTGTTTTTTTAAGGTTTTCAATGTTTTTATGAATTTTAGGGTGTTTAGAATTTTTATGGTCTTTCAGGGTGTTTTAGGTTTTTTAGGTTTTTTAGGTTTTTAGTCTTTTTAATGTTATTAGGTTTTTAGGGTTTCCTTGTGCTTTTCAGGGGTTTAGGGTTTCTTACATTTTAAGGTATTTTTATGGCCCTTTTAGTATTATTTGATTTTTAGGGGATTTGGTAATTCGGGGGTAGGGTTTTTAAAAAATTTAAGTGTTTTTAGTGTTCTCTTGGTTTTTAAGGGTTCTAATAGTTTTTAGGTTTTTCAGGAATTCTTATGGAGTTTTAGTATTTTTAATAATGTTAGGTATTTTTATGTATTTTTTAGTAATTTGTTGTTTTTTTATTTCATGGGTTAGAGGGGTTTTAGGTTTTTTATGTTTTTTATGGTTTTTTGGGATTTTAATGATTTTTATAGTTTTAATGGTATTAGAGTTTTTTTTGAGTTGTTCAATGTTTTTAGGGGTTTGAAGTGGTTTTATAGTTTTCCGTGGGATTAGGGTTTTTATAGGTTTTAGGGTTTTTAGAGTCTTATAGGGGTTTTAGTGTCTTTTATGGTTTTTTGGTTATTTGGGTTTTCAATGTTTTTAGATTTTTTAGGTTTCCTTATGGGTTTTGAAGGGTTTTAGGGTTTTTTTACGATTTTAGGGATTTTTGGAATTTTTTGGATTTTATATTTTTTAGGATTTTTTGGGATTTTGAGGGTGTTTAGGTTTTTTTAGTGTTTCTTAGTTTTTTTATTGTTTTTGTTATTTTTAAGGTTTTCATCATTTTTATTATTTTCTATGTTTTTATGGATTTTTAGGGATTTTATAGATTTTAGGGTTTTTGGGGATTTTGACATTTTTTAGGGCTTTATGGATTTTAGGGGGTTTTAGAATTTTTTATGGTTTTTTTGTTTTTTAGGGGTTTTGGGTTTTTATGGTTTTTAGGGTTTAGGGATTTTTTTGAGTTTTTAGGGTTTTTAATGTTTTCTATGTTTTTAGTGGTTAATCATATTTTATAGTTTTAGCGGTGTTTAGCATTTTATGGGGTTTTTTGGATTTTTTTTTAGTTTTTAGGAATTTTTAGGTTTTTAGGTTTTAATGGTTTTTGGTGGTTTTTTGGTTTTTAGGGGTTTTATGAGTTTTTATGTTTTTATGGTTTTTTTAGGTCATTTAAGGTTTTAGATGTTGTGGCATTTTAAGGGATTTTTAGGGTTATTTTATGATATTTATGGGTTTTTGGGTTTTTGGGATTTTGAGGGGTTTGTTTTTGGGATTTTAAATTATTTTGATTTTTAATGGTTTTTATGATTTTAAGAGTTTTTAAACATCTTTAGGGGTTTAAATGTTTTTTATAGTTTTAGTGGTTTAAGGGTTTTTATATTTTAGGGATTTTATGGTTTTAGGGGTTTTAGGGATTTTTGGGTCTTTTAGGGTTTTATATTTTTTGGGTTTTAATGGGTTTTATGTGTTTTTAGGTTTTAAACTTGTCTTAGAGTTTCTCAGTGTTTTAGGGTTTTATAAATTTTTATGGATTTTATAGGTTTTTTAGGATTTTATGGTTTTTATGGTTGGTAGGGATTTTGTGGGATTTTAGGTCTTATAAGGGTTTTTTGGTTTTTTAGCATTTTTTTGTTTTGAGGGGCTTTATGTGTTTTTATGTTCAAAGGTTTTTTAGGGTTTTAGGGGTTTCAGGGTTTATTACATATTTATTCATTTTTTGAGATATTCAGTATTTTTATTGGTTCTTAGGTATTTTGAGGGATTTTAGGGTTTTATGGTTTTGGGTGGTTTTTGTGGTTTTTTAGATTTCTAGGGTTTCAAAGATTACTTTAGATTTTTTATACATTTTTATAGGTTTAAAGGGGTTTTATAGTTTTTATTTGGGTTTTAGGGTTTTTACGGGTTTTTAGGGTTTTTAGGGTTTTTAAAGTGTTTGGGGGTTTTATGGTTTTTTGGCTTTGGGGCTTTTTTCATTTGTTATATTTTTGGGTGTTTTATGTGTTTTTAGTTTTTTATGTTTTTTTGTGTTTTTTATGTTTTTAGGGATTTTATTTATTTTTACTATTATTATGGTTTTCTATGGTTTTTAGGGATTATGAGTGACGTTATAATTTTTAGGGGTTTTAGGGGTTTTTGTTTTGTTTTTTGGGGTGGTTTGGGTTTTTTATGTTGTGTATCATTTTCAAGGGTTTTTAGAGTTTTTTAATGTTTTTTGGGGGTTAATGTATTTTGATATTTTTAGTGGTTTTTAGGGTTTTATGGGGTTTTAGGGTTTCTTAAGATTTTTAGGGGGGTTTTATGGTTTTTGGGTTATTTAGGGGTTTTATCATATTGTTTGTTTTTAGGGGTTTTTAGTGTGTATAGATTTTTATGGTTTTCTTTGGTTTTATGATTTTTTTTCATTTTTGGGGATTATTAGGTCTTTTTTCTGATTTTATGGGTTTTTAGGTATTTTAGGGATTATGAAGGGTTTTAGGGGGGTTTAGGGGTTCTATGGGTCTTCTGGGTTTTTAGGTTTTTTTGAGTTTTTCGGGGTTTTATGTTTTTTAGTATTTCATAACGTTTTTAGGGGATTATTATTTTTAGTGTTTTTAGTGGATTTTAGGGTTTTTATGGGATATTATGGTTTCTTAAGGATTTTAGAAATTTTTATGGTTTTTAGGAATTTAGGGTTTTAATATTTTTAGCCTTTTTTAGGTTTTAGGGGTTTTATTGGTTTTAGGTATTTAAGTATTTATTTTGGGTTTTCAATGAATTTAGGTTTTTTTACATTTTTAGATATTTTTTGGGATTTTTAATTATTTTTATGGTTCAAGGATTTTTAAGGGATTTAGGTGTTTTAGGTGTTTTAGGGGTTTTTTGGTTTTTTGGAGTCTTATGTTTTTTGAGTTTTTAGTGTTTTTTGGTTTTTAATGTTTTTAATGATTTAATGGGTTTAAGGGTTGTTATATTTTTAGTTTTTTTATTGTTTTTATGAATATGTAGGATTTTTTAGGGTTTGACGGTGTCAATGGTTTTTAGGGGTCTTAGGGTTTTTATTGTTTTTATTGTTTTCAAGGGATTTTATTTATTTTATGGTTTTAGGGGGTATAAGTGATTTAGGTTTTTAATGATTACTTAGGATTTTTATGGGTTTTAGGATTTAATATGTATTTAGAGATTTTTTTGATTTTTTGGTATTTTTTATTTTTTATAGGGTTTTTTGGGACTTTCAATTTTTAAGGGAATTTAGGGAATTTAGGGTTTTTTGGGTTTTTTTATCATTTTTTATATTTTTAAGTGTTTACAGATTTTTATTTTTTAAGGTCTTTTAGTGTTTGGTGAAGATCATGGAACCCACACACATCGAGGGGTTAAAGGAGGAATTCATGAAGAGAGTGGAATGTGCAAGATTTCACAAGACTCGTTGCGACGATTTGGTTGCCAATGAGAAGGGAGAGGACCAAGAGAATTAAGGAGGCCATAAATGGGTTAATCATGGAATTACAAGGGGAGGAAAAATATCCTTATGTTGGGAAAGAATCAGTTCCTCCAATTACATTAATTATGTCCCAAACATTATTTTAAAGGCCCATCCCATGGTGTTCTAAAAATTTCAATCCCACCTTACCATGGAATCTTCAATGTAAAATTTAGTGAGCTACTTGTATTTACATTACTGGAGGATTTTTTTACTTGTCCCTTAAATTTATAGTCCCATTCCAAAATTTACAAAATCAGCATTTATGATTTATGACTTGTAGAAACTAGGTGATATAATTTTGTATCACTCTTTGGCTATAAATAGCCACCCCCTGTATTATTTTTAACATCATGAAAGAAGGTAATGTTTTTATGGAATTTTTTTCTTAAAAACTCTGTTTTATTTATTAATTCAAGACTTATCAAAGGATTGTTAATCTTTTGTGGTGTCTTTTATCTATAGTTCTTAGAGAGAATTTCTTTTTGGGTTCTACCATTCCAACTCTCTTTGTTCTTCCTTATTTTAACCATTTTTAACCCTTCTCACTTATATTCATGGAGAGATATGAGTGATCAGCATTTTAATGTTGAATAAGGTTCTTAGGACACATCCTTGAAGGTCTTTAATCATGTATCATTTGGCATCAGATTCTAATTTCAGGAAAGCAGGTTCATCTTTTTTATCCCTTATTCCCTTTTCTTTTATATTTGAATCAGGCTATCATCAATTCTATTCCTTTTAGTTCATCACCAACGGAAATAATTTCTTCTTAATTTTTGGAGTACATTATATCAATAATATAGTTGATAATATCATTTTCTTATCCATATAAAATCATTGAAATCAAATCTATAAATCGTGTGATACATATAGTTCAAATTTTGTGATGAATTATATAATTTTAAAACTGTGCATATAGTACACCAGATTTCAGGTACATGGACATTAATTTTTGTATTTTAAATATATAAAATTTTTAGGTTCATTTTTTGTAGTTATTAATGATATTTTGAAATTTTTTGAGTATTTTTGGAGTTTTACAGTTTGAGCATGGTTAGTGGAAATCATTCAACTGAAATATTGGACACTGGGGAGGCACACAGTTTGGAAAAACCGTGCGGATTCCTAGTAGAAACTGAAAATTATGGATTTGTTGGTTATAGAATTGTTGGCACACAATTTTTATAAAAATGATATCCAACAATACAAGGTCTATTTGAGGGTGGTGGCTCATGCACAGTTAGTGCACAGTTTGACTGACAGTGCACCCAAACCGTGCACCATGAAAAACTAGATCTTAAAATTGTAGATCTAATTTAATTTACCTCTAAAACCACTAGTTATTGATCCAAACATGACATAACAGAAATTACACTTCCTCCCATGGTGGTGGAGATGATTCCTTTCAATCAGGGGGTGATTCCTAGGTGAATCCAAGTGTATTAGAGACCCCAATTCATCAATAAGTGCTTATTATTCATCAGTTTTCTTATATATCTATTTATTACCTTTGTTGGAATCATTGAAATAGTTTATTAGTGATATATACATGTTTCACGATTCCAGTATTGATTTGATAGGATTGTTTTTATAGAAGTTATCAAGATCTAATTTGGATCCATAAAGATTTAGGCTGGTTTGTTAATGTTGTTGTTTTGTTCTTCATTTTCAGTTATGTTTGAAAGGTAAGGGGAATCTATCCCAACTCTTTTTTATTAGAACATGAAGGATTGGTTTCAAATTGATTTAATTTTTTTATTTTTTTAAAATAATGGTGTGATTTGATTGAATTCTCATTTGAATTATGGTTTTGTAAATAATGGGAATTAGATGTCTTTTTGGAAAACCCATGATTATAATTTTAAAATAGTGATTTTAAATTTATGGTTTATTGATACAAGAATTTTTTTTTAAAATAATTCTATTGAAATGTTTTTATATTATTTTTAAATATCAATTGGGTATGAGATGAGTGGGATGGATAATGGTCATCAAGTACCACCATCAAAGGGATGGAGTATGTACGCGATGTTCCACCATCAATGGTAACACCAAGCTTGTGTACATGATAATGTTCAGGATGTGTGTGGACATGGAAATTTGTATTCCAAATCATAAATTTAGAACTTGTTAAAATCATTGAGGATTTTCCTTTAAAATGATTGAGTTAGTTGTTGATCTATTCCTTGAAAAAAATTGTTTTTGAAGGCTTGTTGCATCGAATTCCATAGAAAACTATTTTGGTTGGATTTAAAATGAATTAAATCATTTTAAAATATTTTATATTAATGCTCAAACCTTTTCAATCCTATCAGGACGAATTATGAATTCATTGGGGAAATCCTATTGAGTTTTATACTCTCCCCCTACTTGTAAATGGTGGTTTGTTTTTAAATATTATATATCAAGACACGAGTAAGGGAACTGTATTAAAATTATTTATTTATTATTCCTAATACATTGGGTTAGACATTTGGATTTATATATTGTATTAGATTTTTGAGTTTTATTGGTGTCTTTTTTGTCTTTTTTTTGTTATTAGTTGGTTCCATTTGTTATGTCACATTGATCGCACTTGTACTCTAATATTGTCTTTTGGTTTAGTCTTGTACTGGACTTCGTTTTTGTACAAATATATCATTAAGATGTTTGTTTGTTATGTTTATCATTGGATTGGACATGTTATATTTAAAGGTAAAATCATCCCCAAACTATTTATGAAAAACATGTCATTTATTTATATCTGTTGGTGTCTTGGGGATGTTACCTAAGGCCCAATATCTCCCCCATCACTTATCAGGACAATGAAAAGGGGTGAGCTGTTAAAAATGGTATTATCTTGTTCAATTCTAGTCTTTAAAATCATATTGTAACGTCTATTTTGATGGTAGAAATAAGATAGGTTTTTTTATGAAATTAATGAAAATAAAAAAAATTCAAAGATAACCTATTTATAATGAATCTCAAGTTACATGGGAGTTGGGTACATGAGTGTTTTGAGACACTTCTTATAGTTTTCACATCATATTCATGGGTTTATCTGAGGATAATAGCATGAAATTCATTGATAAAAATTACATCCCACTAATATTACACATTTAATTTTGTGAAACTATTTATTATTTAGTGAAAATGTGTTACTTTTTGAAAATTATTGAAAATGGTTTGATTTCTAAAAGCATCATGGAATTTTAAAAAATGGTTTGAAAGTAAGAATTGTTGAATTTTTGAAATCCTTGTTATGATATGTGTGATGTGATAAATTTGAAATTTCTAAACATTTATTTTATATAGAGTAAGTATAAATTAATTTTTCTTTTAGTTATAGAGAGTGAAATCAGGTAGGCACCATAGAAACCAACCGGAAGAGGCTGCTAAGAATGTGGTTTCACATGATCCATGGTTGAACCTATAGTTGGTTCAGAGTATTATCCATGAATTTCAGGTTAAGAAATTATTGGACAGAAAAAATGAACCATGTAAATTGAAGTATTCAGTTCAATTCCAAAAGGATAATCCACCCATATTTTGGGGCAATTTATAACTGGAAAAAAAAGAAGTGTTTCTAAATAGGATGAATCAAATATTCAATTTCCATGGCACACCATCTAAGCTGAGCTAAATCAAGAAATTTACATTATAGTGGTGGGATTTATCATTTAATTTTGAATTGGACTAAGGAATCAAATGAGAGTATTTTGAATAAATTTTTAATAAAAAATTATATGATGATACTTTTTGAGTTTGAGGAACAATATACATATTTAGTTTGAAGAAAGGAAACCTCATAGGGATAGATTATGCAGATATGTTTATGAGTTTAGTCCTCTTTGCAATCAAATTTTCTATAAGTTAATCCTTGAAGGAACACCTTTTCAAATCAGGGTTTAGGTAAGATACTCACTCAAAGACTTCCACGCATTCTATATTTGATTATATAGAGATGGTCAATAGAGAAACATAAGAAGAAAGGTGTATATTTGAAAATATTATTGGCGGAAGAATGGTAATACCTATGGGAACTAGTGGGAGCTCAAATGCTGAGAATTAGAGGATGTGGGAAACTTATTTCTAAGGTGGTGATATGACTCTACATTATACAATGAGATCAGTGACTCTTCCTCTTAATCCAATGGTCACACCCGATTTTTTTCAATGTTCTTCCCTCAATCACATAAAGTGCGATTTTACAACACCACCTAGACCATGTCAAAATTGAAATAAAGTGGGGAATCAACATAATTATTGTTGTAGTGCTCCAAGAATGGGTTATTGAGAAACATCTCATGCTTCTTAAGAATTATATGCTTCGATGGGATGAGTACAATATAATATGCCTCATCAAAAAACCTAATAAATCCATGGTGATTCTATGAATACCATGACTACTCAACAATGGAAATCTAAATAGGGTAGAAAATACAATATAATAGTGAATAAGAAATTTCATGTAGTTGAGCTAGTGATCATGGATAAACAATCAGTACTTTCTATGGGGAGGGTATAATTATTTCAAATGATACCCTAATGAAATATTAGTTTTATATGGGTGGATCACATTCATTTATTGATTCTCATGATGTTGATCTTCTGGTTTAAAATGATGATAATATTCCGTTTATTTTTAATCTTCAAAATACTCTTGGAAAAAAATAATTTTGAGCGTTTATGTATAAATCATGTTTTATAAAAATAAATGGGGATGAATTTATTTGGGACTACTCTATGCCAGAGTTTAATTTATATGACTTACTCATTAGTATTGATTGGTTAAAAATGTGCATTTTTTACATCAACAGTTATATCTAAAGGGATAGTTTTACAATAGATGATGGTGTCAATAATCTATTTAGAGGAAATAATAATGAAAATTCAAGTAGAGATTGATTTTTGGCACCAATAGTTTAAAATATCTCGTAACAGTTGGGAGCCATGAACTTGGAATTTGTGGATGAGATTGAGAATATAATTTTTACATCAATCATTGATCAATTTCCTAATGTTTTCCCTGTTAAATTCTTAGGGATTCTACCCACAAGAGAAGTAGATATTACGATTGATCTATTAATAAAGACTGGACCTATCTCACATCAATCTTATTAGATGAATCTAATAGAATTAAGAACATTAAAATTCTGATTATAATATTTTGAAATAAAATGGTTCATTTAGCCTAGTACCGATTTGTGGAAAGAATTAGTTATTTATATAAAAAAAATATGTATGGAAATCTAAGAATATATGTGTATTATAATAATATTAATCATTTAATGATAAGGAATCTATATCCTCTTCCACACATTAATGACTATTTTGATCAATTAAGGGTAGCCCAGTGGTTCTCTAAATTTATATCACATTAATGATATCACTAGCTATAGGTTCAAAACGAGAATATTAGGAAGAAAATATTCAGAAGTGGATATACCCATTACAAGTATGTATTTATAAATTTTAGCCTTATGAATAAACTAGATGTCTTTATGGAATTGATTAAATAGTTATTTAAAAGGTATATTGATTATTTTATGATGGTATTTTTTTATGAAATACCGGTGTATTCTAGGATAAATATAGATCAGGAGAAACACTTGGTGACAATGTTGGGTATCTTGAGGGATCATCATCTATATTAAAAATATTCAAATTATGATTTTTGGATAGAATATGTTTGTTTTGTTGACTATTTTATCTCTAAAGAAGGTGTTTTTGTGGATTCATAAAAGATAGAGGTTTTTTTATCTTGAAAAATTTCAAATAATGTCATTGAAATATTTATTTTCTATTTCATGGGTGATTATTATAATAAAAATCATGAATTTTCCTGACTATCATTACCAATGACATTTTTGACAAGGAAAAGTGTTCCATTCCAATGTAATGATCAATGACAAAATCCTTTTCAAGATCTTATAGTTCTCCTTACAACAACACATATCTTGATATTTCTAGAATCAGGAAAATGCTCTGTAGTCTATTGTGATTCTTTAAGATCTTTTTTGGGGTGTTTCCTCTTTTCTAGAGGTCATATTGTTTCTTATTGATCATTAAAGATATAGTTTCATAATAAGAATTACTCAATACATGATTTGGAATTATCATTTGCGGTTTATGAATTGAAGACACGATGTCAATATCTTTCTGGTGATAAATTCACTGTGTTTTCATATCATAAGAGATTGAAATAAATTTTATCATAAATAGATTTAAATCTAAGATAATTAATAAGTGTGGAGTATTTTAAAATGTTTTAATTATAATTAATGTATACACTGATTAAAGGGAACTCTATAGAGGATGCATTAAGCATAAATTCATATAGCCAATTGGTGAAGAAGTATTTAGGTCAATGGAAGGTAATGTTGGTGATTATGAATAATTACCTGGTTTTTGAATTTCCTGATAGAATTTATATTTTATTTTTAGTTTATTTTATTCCTGATTTGGTAGAGAAGGTACAAGAGGCACAAACATCTAATTATGAATGTGTTTCTATGATGTCAAAACACAATGGTGGGGAGATGATTGATGGATGGAATATTTACATAATATCATTATTGTGATTTCAAGATCAGATGGTCTGGCATTTTTCTATTTAGGAACATATTTATTCATGCTTATCACTATTTGAGATGTAATTTTCATCCTAGAATACAAATTATGTATAAAGAAATAGCATCACAATTGTACTGGGATCTCGTGAAAATAAAGGTGGTTGAGTTTGTTTTGTGATGCCTCGCTAGTCATCATGTTATGGTAGATCCCTAATGGTCAGTGGTTATGTTTTAGTATTTACCGACCCCATGTGGAAATGGGATTACATAGCTATAAATTTTGTAAAAGGACTACCGAGGATGGTTGAGAAACATGATTCCATATGGGTGATAGTGGATCATCCCACAAATTTCGCCCATGTCATCCCTATTCCTGAATCTGATACAGCGGATAAATTGTCAAAAATATATATTTGAGAATTTTTAATGTAGTATGGAGTTTCATTCATGATTGTATCGGATAGGGACCCCAGGTTTGTGTCTGGTTTTTTTAAATCCTAACATAAATCCCTTGTAAATTATTTTACTATTATAATGGTGTATCATCCTAAAAGTATGAACAATCTAAAAGGAAAATCCAACCATTATAGAACATTATTAAGGATTTTTTAATGGTTTTTTGTGGCCCATTTAATTATTACACACCTTTAGTGGAGTTATCATACAAAAAAAGTTGTCTCGCCTCAACATATATGTCTCATTTTGAAGCATTGTATGAGAATACTTATTATTATCCACTTTATTGGGTGGAAGCATCTGATAATTTACTAGTTGGACCAATACTTATGAAATAGATAATTTAGAATATTCATTTAACCATAAATAAGAATGTGAGATAATGGAGTGATCCGAAATCATATAAAAATCATCATTGATTATCGTTGTCATTTGAGGTGAGTGGTCATGAGTTCTTGAGAATCTCACTATGGATTGGAAATCATTTTTTTTGTATGAATATCATGTTATATGTTTTATACATAATCCCTTTTGATATACTTGAATGGGTGGGTGAGGAGGTATATTAGTTTTCTTTTCCACCAAGGTTCATTTCAATGAATAACTTGTTTCATGTATCTCAATTGATGAAGTATCAACCTTACCCTGGCCATTTGATTTGATGGGATCATATTGACCTATAGCTAAAAGATATATTGTTTTAGGAGATGGTTAGATTCGGTATAGGTAAGATAAATTCTTGTGTTGTAAAATCATTAATCTAGTATGGGTTTTTATGGAAACATGGTATGATTCAGGGGGAAACTTGAGAGCATGAAAAGGAAATTATGGAGTAATGTCTAGAAATCCTCCTGAATAACTCTAGGTTTTTTACATTCCAGGGATGAAAAAACCAATGATGGGGAGAATTCATCACCCCCCTATATTCAGGTACTCAACCATTTATTTATGTATTTTAATTATATATAATTATTGGGTTTTGTTCTGGGAGGCATAGAGGAGCTTTTCAATGTTTTTAGGCTTTTTGGAGGTGAACATTTTGAGCACGATTAGTAGAAACCATGTGCTACCTCCAAGAATCCCTGAAACATAAATATTGGACACTAGGGAGGTGTATATTAGGTGCATGGTTTGGCCAAACCATGAATATTCCTAGTAGAAACCATGTAGTGATAGATAGTGGGGTATAACATATTTGGGGAATATTTTGTCTAACAAAGCAATACAATCATGTGAGGTGTGTTTGGAGGTAGTGTATCATTCACTTTTAGCACAAAATTTCCTAACCATGCACCATAACTATTCACCATGAAAAATTAGATCCTAAAATTGTGGATCTAATCTGTTTTACCTCCTAAAACACGTGTTTTTTTCTAAATAGTCCATAACATGAATCATCTTCCAACAACGGTGGTGGAGATAATTCCATTATAATTAGTAATGGTTCCTCGGTGAATCCTTGTGTGTTAGAGACCCAAATTCCTCGGTAAGTTCTCATTTTTTTTCATTTTTCTTAGATATCTTATACATCTATCTTTTTGGGAAAATGTATCTAGTTCATTGGGTGAAGTATCCATTTGGTTTGATGTCAATCATGATGGGATATGATTTCTTTGATTGAAGGGAATGTTATCTAAGTTGGACTGTTGAGTATTTATTTCAGTTTTTTAATGTTGTTGTATTGTTAATCATTTTCTCCTAATTTTGAGTGGTTGGTGGATTCTCCCTTGACTCATATTGATTAGAAATTGAATACTTGATTTTAAATTTATTTAATTTCATGAAATTTTTGTGAAAACCTTGGTGTGATCCATTGGAAGTATCAGTTGAATTATTGTTTTCAAAATCATGGGAATTGGATGGATTTTTGTAAAACCATTTCTTATAAATTTAATATATTGATTTTAGAACTATGATTTGTTGATGTTAGTAAATTATTTATTGAAATTATTTTATTTAAATGGGTTGATATGATTTGGGAATAAGGGTAAGGAATGAGATGGATGAGATGGATATTGTTTATGAAGTACCAACATCAAATGGATGGTGTGTGGATGTGAAGTCCCACCATAAGTGACAACACTAATCGCGTGTGTGTGTTTGTGTTTTGGATGTGCAAGGATAGGGAAATTTTTATTCCAAATCAAAAATAGATAAATTGTTAATTTTTTTTAATTTTCATTGAAAAATGGTTGTGTTATTTATTGATGCATTCATTGAAAAAAAAAGGTTTTGAAGGCTTATTTAATTGTTTTCATTATAAATCTGATTTGGTTGGATATTGACTGATTTAATGTTTTATAAACTATTTTATTTAAATGTTATAACAAGTTCAATCCTAGTGTCTTGATTTGGAAAGTCATTGGGGAAATCCTACTATGTTTTATACTCACCCCTTTATTGGACATGATAGAACATTTATAGAGGTTATATATAGATAAATTGGTAATAAAAAGGTATCCTAGTTCTTTATAGATTCTTCTTTATACCTTTGGATAGACATTTGTATTTTTATCTTTGAGTAGATTGGTAGTTTTGTTGTTTTCCTTGGTGTCTTTTAGTTTTCTTATCATTTGGTTTCATGGGTTATGTCAGATTGAATCTACCCGTAATTTGATATTGTATTTTTTTTAATCCTTGTATTGGATTTAATTTTGGTACTCATGCATCTTTAATAAAGTTTATTTTTATAGTAATAATTTGTATTTTAATTTTATATTAAATGGAAAAATCATCCACTAATTTTTTATAAGACCCTTTCCATTTATTTTCAGTCTTGGTGTCTTGGTGTCTTTGGGATGTCACTAAAGGCCTAGTATCTCCCCCTTCATTTCTAAATCCAATAATGATGGGTGGGATGTTAGAATGAAACTCAAAATTTTATTCTATTTTATGTTTCAAATTTTTTATTCTTCTACATTGACATTTTGATTATTCATCTTTTTTTACTATATCTAATCAAAATTGAGCCCAAAAAAGGGTAAAAATGAAATTTATTGTGTCATATGTCCATCTATCATTTTTATTCATACTCTATCGTCCCCTTCCCACATTTTACTCATGAATCCATTTTCAATTTTATCTTTGAATTATAGTTTGGTATTTTGACACTATAATGAACCTTTATTTTTATTATAATTGGGTAAGAACACTCTAGGATAGAATTTGAGTTGAAAAAGGCAAGAGTGGTGTATTTGGTTTAAACAAATACTTGGTGAGACATGAGAGAACATAATATTTTCTATTGTGAATGCATGAGGTATTTTGTGAGGTCCATATTCATTTTAATTCATAATATCTTGAAAGATTGTTAAATAATTGAGTAGAGTGAAACTAATAAAATTGAAATTAATGTGTTCATAAGGGTTGTAAAATAACAATTCCAAAAGATTAATGTGAGGATCGATGAATTTCAATACCCTTATAATTCTAGAGAACCACCAAGGAGGAGGGTCATTGAAAATGAGGTGGAGTTCTCCAATTATCATGAGTCACCAATTTTGAGAAAGAACCCACCATGTAGGAAAACCAAAGATCTTGGAGGAGTAAAGTTGACATTCCCTTCATTCCACGAAATGATTTTTCCCAAAACATACTTGTAATGGTAAAGAAATCTAGAGCATGTTTTTTGTTTTAATAACTATTTAGAGGAAAATAATGTGGATTTGGTGGCTATGTAATTCATTGACTATGATACTGTTTGGTGGAACCAACTATAAGTGAATTGATGAAAAGTGGAGAAAGATCCATCCAAAATTCGGATGTGATGAAAGTGGTATTGTGTAGTATGTTTATTTATATCCATTATTATCATGATTTGTTCGCAGAGTTGTAAGGTCTGAAATAAAGAGCTATGAGGGTTGAAGATCATCATGAAGAGATGGATATCATAAAGATTCAGGATAATATTTATGAGGAGTGAGAGGCCATCATGGAATGGTTTTTGAATGACCACAACCATTACATTTAGGACTTAGTGAAAATGAAAAACTATTTGGATAAGGAGGATCTTCTTCACATAGACACTAAATCATCAAGGTGATTAAATCCAAGAAGTATGTTCCCAACATCTTATGGTAAGGATTATAAATATTTTTAAATTTTAATTATTCTAATCCAAAAAAACATGTAGAATAACGAAAAATTGATTCAAATGAGGTTACAAAACAAAAACCATTATTTCCATAAGAAAGATTTTAAATCAGAGGGAAATTTTATTTTCAAATCATGAGATATTTTTAAATATCAAGGATTTGGACATTTTTTCTCACAATTCCTAAAAAATAGGATCATGATTATTTTGGATAATAGATATATTCAGATTGATAACTCAATATAATATGAAATACCACCACATGAGGAGTGTTCATATGTGTAAATAAAGAGCCTCATACATGAATAAATTGTTTTGGAAATGAACTCTTTATGTTCTCAACCCAATGGTGAACATTATCAAGAGAAAATGGATAACATTTTTCATACTAGATTCCTCATCAAATATAATGTATGTAGTATGGGAAATGATGGGGATGTTTTATAAACAAAGAAAATTGTTTTATGGTTGATAAATTATTTTTCTCTATGACCAAGAATCTTAGGCCTTATATATTGTAATGGTTAAATAATATTGGGGATATTAAAGTTACTATGAAAGATATAGTTCTTTTTTATTTTTTCATGTATGAAGACAAGGTGATATGAAATTTTTTCTCATGAATTATAGTCATATATTATTGGGAAGGCCTTATAAATTTGATAGGAGGGTCACACATGATGGATACACTAACCACTATGCTTTTGAGTACTTTAATAAGGTGGTTATACTTACATAATTGAGGCAGTTGCAAGATAATCAGGACCATGTGAGGAATGAGAGAGATTATGAAATAATTGAATATTAAAAGGGATAAAAAATAGCATGGATGGATAAATCCATAGTAAAAAAGGATTGATGAGTGACATAAAAAGTAATGAGGGAAATATAAGATTTTAAAACAAGATAGAAAATAAATGTTAAAACAAGAGTGTTGTGGGAAAAGTGAGTTTATTTTCATGAAAAATAGAGATAAAGAGATACTTATAGGGGGAAACATTAATACTTATATTCAAGGAAGAATTTTTAAACACTAACTATCTTATCCCATCAACTCTTTCTTTTATTGTTTCTTTATTACAAGAATATGTTGGTCGGGCAAGGAAGTGTTGGAAATGGGAAATATTTGGTTCAGGTTGTTTGGTATGGAAAAACCTACTAAAAAATAGGATCCTAGAGTAGAAAAAAATTCAAAACATCATCCATGAGGAGATGGATATTTTCATGACTTATATAATATCAATGATAATACCTAAAATATAAAGCTACCATATATGTATGGAAATATAAGTGTCAACTTTAATGTTGTTGATCTTTCTCTCTTTGAATTATCATATTTAATAATGAATATTTTTGAGGAGGGAGGGGATGATGATTATCAGGTAACACAAGGGAATTGAGGTGTTTAAGGTGGACTTGATGAGTAAGGAGAAATGAACATGATTTCATAAGACCCATTACAACTAGTTAGTGACCCAATGACAAGGGAGTAGGCCAAAAGAATAAATGAGGACATAAATAGGTAAATTATGGAATTCCAAAGATATTTCCAATATGCTTTCTTGGGGGAAGACTCTAGGAAGATATTTTAATTATTTAAGGCCCAAACGTTATTTTAATGAACCATACCATGGTGTGATATTAATTTCTAACTCACCCCACCATGGAATCTTCAAATTCAAAATTGGTTGTCCAGTTGTCTTTACTTTCCAAAATGGTGTTCTACTTTTCCATTAAAGTTGTGGGTATGTGACAAAAATATTAAAAGCGCAATTGATAATTTTTTACTTATAGATACTAGTTGTTAGAATTCTTTATCACTCTATGGATATAAATAAACACCCCCTTATACACATTGAACACCATGAATGAAGTTATAGTTATTTTGGGGATTTTTTCTGGAAAATATTGTGACCATGATGAATTCTTTAGCTATAAAATTATTAGTCATCCTCTATGGTATATTATGGATAAATATCTTAGATAAAAGTTCTATTTTAGGTCTACCATGACCACCACTCTATATTATACATTATTTACACCATTTATAGCTCTTGTCACTTCTTTTCTTCTAGAGATTCAGGTGCTTAACACACTAATGTTAAACAAGGTTCTTAGGAAACATCCTGGTGGGTATTGGACCATGTATCTATGTTTTTTTTTTGGATTATGATTTTTTTTGTTTTTATTGTTTTTAGGGTTTTTTGGGTTTTTTTTGGATTTTTATGGATTTTAGGGTTTTTAATGGTTTTCATTGTTTTTTAACATTTTAAACTGTTTAAAGGGTTTTTATTGATTTTTGTGGGTTTTGGGGTTTTTATGAGATTTTAGGGGTTTTTAGGTTTTTAATGGGTTTTATTATTTTTAGGGGTTTTAAGGGTTTTTAGTGATTTTATATATTTAGGTTTTGGAAGTGATATTAGTTTTTAAATATTTATTATGGTTTTTAGGGTTTTTTATGTTTTTAGGGATTCCTAGGGTCTTTATGTTGTTTATATGTTTTTTGGGTTTTTAGGGATTTTCAGTGTTTTTACGACTTTTTAGGGTTTTAAGACATTATGGTTTTTTGTGTATTCAGGTTTTATTTTTTATTTTTTATGGTTTTATGGTTTTTGTAGTTTCTAACGTTTTTATGGGATAAAAGGGTGTTTATTGTTTTTAGTGGTCTTGGTATTTTTATATTTTTAGGGGGTTTATGGTGTTTATGTTTTTTTTGTGTTTTTAGGTTTTGAGGGGTTTAAAGTGTTTTTAATTTTTAAAAGATTTCGTAGGGTTTTTCAAGGTATAAAAAAAATTAGGGAGTTTTAGGGAATTTTTATTATTTTATGGTTTTTAGGTTATTTAAGTATTTTGAGGGTTTTTATGGTTTTTTGATGGTTTTTATGGTTTTTATAGTTTTATGGGTTTTTTTAGTGATTTTTAGTTTTTAGGGATTTTATGTGTCTTATAGTTTTTAAATTTTCTTTGGGATTTAAATTGTTTTTATTGTTTGTGATTTATTTTTAGGGTTTTTTGTGTTTTAAGGTTTTTTGGGGTTTTATGGTTTATAGTGGGTTTATTGGTCTTTTTGGGATTGTATTGTTTTTTATGTTTTAAGGGGTTTATGTGCTTTTAGGTTTTTATTGTTTTGTTAGTGTTTTCATTGTTTTTTCGTTTTTATGTTTTTACGGACTTATAGGTATTTTGAGGTTTTTTTATTGTTTTAAGTGTTTTAGTGATTCGAGGGGTTTTTTGGGTTTTTTGGGTTTTTTGTGTTTTTAGGGTTTTTATGAATTTTATGAATTTTAGGGGTTTTATGTGTTTTTAGGGTTTTCAGATTTTTATTCATTTTCATGGTTTTTAGGATTTTTATGTTATTAGGGATTTTTAATACTGTTATAAAGTTTTTATGGTTTTTAGGGATTTTTGAGTTTTATAGGGTTTTAATGATTTTTTAATGTTTTTAGGGGTTTAAAATATTTTTAGAGTTTTAATTGTTTTTAGGGTTTTTATGGGTTATTAGGGTTCTGAGGTTTTTATAGGTTTTTATGATTTTTCAGTGATTTTAGGATTTTAAGAGTATTTTATGGATTTTAGGGGTTTGAAGTGTTTTTAGATTTTAATATTTTCTTAGGTGTTTTCACAATTTTTTGGGGTTTTTATGTTTTTAGTTATTTTTAGGGAATTTTATAATTTTTATGGAATCGTAGGTTTTTTAGGTATTTTAATTATTTATAGGGATTTAAGTGGTATTATGTTTTTTTGAGTTTTTTATGGGTTTTAAAGTTTTTTATATATTTTGTGTTTTAAAGGGTTTTTTATGTTTTTGTGATTTTCATGATTTTATGGATTTTTATGGGTTTTAGTGGTTTTAATGGTTTTTAGGGTTTCTTCAGTTTTTATAGTTCTTAGGGTTAGTTTTATTTTTATTTTTTAGGGGTTTTAACTGTTTTTATGTTTTTGTGGAATTTTTATAGTTTTTCAAGGTTTTTGGTTTTTTTATGATTTTAGGGATTTTTAGGGAATTTTTAGGTATTTTATGGTTTTTAGTTATTTTAGGTATTTTTAGGCTTTTAGGGGTTTTATGGATTTTATAAGGTTTTTATATTTTTTTCATTTTTACATGTTTTAAGTGTTTTTAGGGTTTATAACATTTTTAGGGATTTAAAGGGTTTTTTAGTTTTATTGGGTTATTACCATTTTTAGGGGTTTTTAGTGTTTTTAAGTTATTTAGGGGTTTTAGATTTTTTTAGGGTTTTTCTCATTTTTTTAGTTTTTAGGGGTTTTATGTGTTTTTAGGTTTTATGATTTTCTTAGGCATTTTTCATGGTTTTTATGAGTTTTTTCATTGCTGGGTGTTTTAGGATATTTTTATTATTTTTATGGTTTTTATGGATTTATGGAATTTGAGGGTTTTTATGTATTTTTTAGAGTTTAAGGTATTTTATGGTTTTTTTGGGGGTTTTAGGGGTTTTTGAATTTTCTAGAGTTTTATGGATTTTAGAGTTTTCAATGTACTTTGGGTTTTAAAGGGTTGTTATATTTTTAGTGGGTTTTATGTGTTTTATGGGTTTTTTAGGATTTTTTAATAGTTTTATGGGTTTTAGGGTTTTAGGGTTTTTTGAAATTTTATGAGTTTAAAGGATTTTATAATTTTAAATGTTTATAGGGTTTTAATGGGTTATTATATTTTTTAGTGGTTTTTATGGGTTTTATGGGTTTTTAATATTTTTTAATGGTTTTATGGGTTTTAGGGTTCTAGGGTTTCATTCTTTCTTTAGGGTTTTTAGAAAAAAAATTTAATTTTATAGTTTTTAAGTGTTTTTAGGTTTTAATGGTTTTCATAGGGGGTTTTCTGGGTTTTATGGGGTTCAACTTATTGGGTAAATTTAAGGTTTTTTATAATATTTGAGAGTTTTTAGGGATTTTGAGGCATTTTGGGGGTTCTGGGGTTTTTTTGGTTTTTTGGAATTTTAGGGTATTTTGAGAATTTTAGGGGGTTAAGGGTTTTTATAATTATCTTCTTTTTTATGTATTTAATGAGTTTTTAAAGTTTTTATTGGATTTTAGGGTCTTTAGCATTTCTTAATTTTTTCTAGGAGGGTTTGGGTTTTTTTGGGTTTCATCATTTTTTTGGTTTTAAGGGGTTGTTACTGTTTTTAGGAGTTTAATATTTTATTAAGGGTTTTTAGGAATTTTTAAATTTTTAGGTATTTTTAGGGATGTTATAGTTTTTTATGTTTTTTAGGGATTTTTAGAGGTTTTTAGGGTTTTTATGGTTTTTATGGTTTGGTGTTTTTAGTGGGGTTTTTGGTTTTTTAGGGATTTAAATGTTTTTTTTGAGTTTTTAAAATTTTTAGGTGTTTTATATGTTTTAGTGTTTTAATATTTTTTAGTATTTTTAATTTTTTTAGGTTTTTCTAAGGTTTTTAAGGATATTTATGATTTTCTGGTTTTTAGGGTTTTTGGGGTGTTAGGGTTTTTAGCACTTTAGTGTTTTCTAGGTTCTTAGGCGTATTGTGTATTTTTATGTTTTTGATGTTTTCTTAAGGAATTTTATGTTTTTTGGGTATTTTTATGTTTTTATTGATTTTAGGGATTTTTCTAAAATTGTTATTATTTTCTAGTGTTTTAAGGAATTTGCGTACTTTTAGTGTTTCAATGGTTTTAAGGGTTTTTTTGGGTTTTTGGTTTTTAGAGGTTTGTTATTTTTCTTAGAATTTAATGTTTTTTAATATGTTTTATCATCTTTATGGTTTTAAAGGTTTTTTAGATATTTTAATGTTTTTAGGGATTTTTTGTGTTTTATAGATTTTATGGTTTTTAGGGGTTTTTATGAATTTTAGTTTATTTTATGAGTTTTAGTTTTTTTTTTCTTAAGGGGTGTTGGTATGTTTTGGTTTTTTAGTTTTTCTTATAGTTTTTCCAGGTTTTTATGTTTTTAAAATTTTTAAACATTTTTAGTTATTTTTTATGATTACTATGGATGTTTAGTGTTTTCATGGATTTTGAGGGTTTTATATTTTTTAGGTATTTTAGGGTTTTTTTTATTCTTTTTAGCGTTTATATGTTTTTTATGTGTTTGTAGTGTCTTTAGAGTTTACCGTTTTATTTTGTTTTTATGCATTTTCACAGTTTTTTTATTTTTTAGGATTTTTTTTCTTTTTAGGGTTTCTTATGGTATTTAAACTTTTTGTGATTTTACGGTTTTTTGTGTTTTTATGGTTTTTCCGGTTTTTTATAGTTTTTAACAGTTTTAGGGGTTTAAAAGGTTTTGAGAATTTTTAGTGGTTTTTAAGGATTTTATGTGTTTCTTGGGTTTTTATTTTTTTAGGGTCGTTGTAGTTTTTAGGGGTTTTAGGTGTTTTAGGGTTTTTTTGGGTTTTTAGGGTTTTTAGCATTGTTGTGTTTTTTGGGTGTTTTAGTGTTTTTAGTTTTTAAAGGTATACTTATGAGTTTTCAGGTATTTAGGGGTTTTTAAGTTTTTAGAAATTTTAAGGGTTTTACGGTTGTGGGTTTTTAGGTTTTTCTTGTGTTTTTTTGGTTTTAGGGGTTTTAAGTGTTTTAGGATTTAAGTTTTTCTTAGGGATTTTTAGAGGTTTTAGAGTTTTGACATTTTAAGTGATTTTAGGTATTTTTAGGAGTTTAATGGTTTTTTGGTATTTTGACAGATTTTATGGGTTTTAGAGTTTTTATGGTATTTGTTTTTAGTTTTTTTATGTTTTTTATTATTTCTAATGTTTTTAGAGTTTTTAACATTTCTTATGTGTTAAAAGGTTTTTTATATTTTTTAGTGAGTTTTTATGTTTTTATGGGGTTTTGTGGGGTATTAAGGTTTTTAGGGGTTTTAGGGTATTTAGGGTTTTTTGAGGTTTTAAGGGTTTTTAATCTTTCTTAGTTTTTATTGGTTTTAAGTGTATTTATGTTTTTAAGGTTTTATAATGATTTTTCTGAGTTTTGGGGATTTTTTATTTTTTATAGATTTTTCATTTTTTCATTTTTTTAGGTTTTTAATGATATTGAGGGTTTTTCGGGGTTTTATGGTATTTTTGTGTATTTAGTGTGCTTATTGAGATTTTAGGGTCTGGGGGTTTTATATGTTTTTAGGGGTTTGAAAAGTTTTGAGTTTTGTTTTGGGGGGGGGTGTCGGTTTTTGGGGTTTTTGGGTTTTTAAGTATTTTAGGTGTTATAATTTTTTTAGGTTTTAATGTTTTCATATGGTTTTTGGGGTTTTTTTTGTATTTTTTCAATTTTTAGGGTTTTGGGAATTTTTTAGTTATTTAATGATGTTTTAGGGCTTTAAGGATTTTTATGGTGTTTAGGGATTTTAAGTGTTTTAGGGGTTTTTCATAAAAAAAATTTACGGGTTTAAAGTTTTTTTTGTTTTTTAAATGGGTTTTTAGGGATTTTAGGGTTATATGAATTTTTGTGATTTTTAGTGTTTTTATGATATTTATTGGGTTTTAAGAATTTTAGTGATTTTTTGGGGTTTTATGGTTTTAAGGGTTTTTAGATATCTTATGGTTTTTTCATTTTTTGTGGTTTTCATGAGTAATTAGGGGTTTTAGGGTTTTAGTGATTTTATATTTTTTGGGGGTCTAATGAGATTTTAGAGTTTTAGTGGTATTTTGGGTTTTTATGAGTTTTTAGGGTTCTTAAGATTTTTAAGGATTTCATGGTTCCTAATGTTTTTAGGGACTTTTTCATGTTTTTAGGGTTTTAGGGTTTTTTAGGTTTTGAGATGTTCTATGAGTTTTTCGGTTTCTATTATATCTTAGGGTTTTTTAGAGTTCTAGAGTTTTTTATGTTTTTAGGGATTTTAGGGTTTTTTTGGATTTTAATGGGGGTTTATTGGTTTTAGGTATTTTGAAGTGTTTTTATGATTTTTAGAATTTATCAGTGTTTTATTGTTTTTTGGTTTTTAGAGATTTTATGTTTTTTTTACTTTTTTATGGTTTTATTAGTGGTTTTTTGGTATTTTATGGTATTTTAAATTTTTAGTGGTTTTTAATATTTTTATGGTTTTTTATTTTTTTAAGCACATTGAGGGTGTTTTGGGTTTTTTTGGTTTTTAGGTTTCTATGTTTTTAAGATTTTTTAAAAAATATAGGTTTTAAAAGGGTTTTTTATGGTAGTTTGGCAGTTTTATGGTTTTTATGGGTTTTTAGGGTTTTATGTTACTTAGGGGTTTTTTGGTTTTAGGATTTTAGGGAGTTTTTTATCTTTAGAGGTTTTTATGCTTTTAGGGGTTTAACGGGTTTTTAAGTTCCTAGTGTTTTCCTATTATTTTCAGGGGTTTTGGGAATTTTAAACGATTTTAGGGATTTTTAGAATTTTTAGATTTTTAATGGTTTTTATTGATTTTAGTACCGTTTAATTTTTATAGGTTATAAGTGTTTTTATATTTTTAAGGTTTTTAAGGGTTTTTAGGAATTCAGGGGTTTTTATTTCTTCAGTGTTTTTTAGGGATTTATAGGATTTTTATGATTTTAGGGTTTTTATGTTTTTTGAATGTTTTTATGGATTTTTTGGGTTTTTCTGTTTCAGGTGTTTTTTTTTTGTTTTTTAGGGTTTCAAGGGTTTTTTGAGTTTTTATCATTTTTAAGGGTTTAATGGGGTTATACTATTTTTAGTGGATTTGTAGGGTTTTTAGGGGGTTTTAGGAGTTTTATGGTGTATAGTTGTTTTTTCATTTTGTGAGTTTTTAGTGGTGTTAGGGTCTTTTGAGGGTTTTTATGTGTTTCTAAAAAATTTAGGTTTTTACGTGTTTTATGTGTTTGTATGTTTTTTAAGATTTCATAGGGATTTTTGTGGATTTTTGTGTTTTTTACATTTTCAAGGATTTTTAAGGATTTTTATGGTTTTAGAGATTTTGACGGTTTTTAGGGGTTTCATGGGTTTTTAGGTATTTTTTAGGGTTTTTTATATAATTTTAAGTTGTTAGGAGTTTTAGGTTTTTAATATTTTCATTGGGATTTTTAGGTTTTGTAGATTTCGTTAGTTTTTTTCATAAATCTAGGGGTTATTAGGATTGAAATGTGTTTTTTTATTTTTAGGGATTTTTATAGTTGTTTTTTAAGGTTTTTACAATTTTATTGTATTTTTGGATTTTAGGAATTTGTTCATTTTTTAGGGATTTTAAGGTTGTTTAGAGTTTTTGTCATCTTTAGGGATTTAACTACTTTTAGATTTTTTTTATCGGTTTTTATGGTTTTATGGGGTTTTAATTTTTTAGGGGTTTTATGGTTTTATAGGGTTTAGGGTTCTTAGGGTATTTTAGGGATTTTAGGGTTTTTGGTGTTTATATGTTTTTAGAGTTTTATGGATTTTTAGTATTTTAATGGTTTTTTTGGTCTTTAGGGATTTTGAGGGTTTTTGGTTTTTTTTTTGATTTTTAGTTGCTGTAGGGGTTTTTAATGATTTTAGTAATTTTAGGATTTTAAGGGGTTTTAGGTTTTTAATGTTTTGTTAAGGGGTTTTATCGGGTCTAGTGTATTTTATGTTTTGGGATTTTTTAGATTTTTTATGATTTCTATTGCTTTTATGGATTTTAGGGATTTTCAGTGGTTTTTGTGTTTATTTTCATTTTTAGTGTTATTTTTTGTTTTTTTTTTTGTTTTATGGGTTTTTTAGACTTTTAGGGTTTAAATGATTTTTAAATTTTTGATCATTTTTAGAGATTTATAGTGGTTTTGGAGTTCTTAGTGGGGTTTTTATTGTTTTTATGGGTTTTTATATTTTAATGATTTTAGGGTTTTTTATGTTTTTAGCGTTTTTTAGTGTTTTTTTTGTTTAGGGGTTTTAATTTTTTTTAGGTTTTAATTGTTTTGTTGGTGGTTTTTCAAGGTTTTTTGGGTTTTATGTTTTTAGAGATTTTAAGTTCTTTTAGGGTTTTAATATTTTTTAGTGTTTTTATGAATTTTGAGGGTTTATTTGGGTTTTTGGGGTTTTGGGGTCTTTTTTAGGTTTTTAAGGCATTGATGTTTTTTAGATTTTCTTGATTTTTTTTTTGATTTAATGAGTATTTGTAGTTTTTTGTAGTTTTTACAAGTTTTATGGGGTTTTAGGGGGTTTTAAGGTTTTTATTGGTGTTTATGGGTTTTAGTGGTTATTTGGTTTTTGGGACATTTAGGGTTTTTAGTGTTTGTATCATTTTTTTGGATTTTAGGGGTTTTAATTGTTCATATGTTTTTAATTTCTTCTTATAGGTTTTCATAATTATTAATTGTTTTTATGCTTTTAGGGAATTTAGGGGTTTTTGGATTTTTATTATTATAAAGGTTTTTTGGGATTTTTTGCATTTTTTGGATTTTGAGGGGTTTTAAAGGATTAGAATTTTTAGGGGTTTTAATTGTTTTTCAGTTTTTAAATTTCTCTTAGGTTCCTTTAACTTTTTTTACTATTTTTTACATTTTTGGGGATTTTTTATGGATTTTTTTGGATTGTTGCGCATTTTAATGTATTTTTATGGGGTTTAGGGGTTTTTATGGTTTTAGGGTTTTTTTCGGTTTTAGTGGTTTTTGAGTTTTTTGGAATATTAAGGTATTTTAGAGTATTTTTTAAAACATTTTTAGGTTTGTAATGGTTAGTTTAGTTGTTTTAGGGATTTTATCGGTATTTAGGGGTTTTAATTGTTTTATGGAGTTTTAATTATTCTAATAGGTTTTCAGGGTTTTTAGGGTTTTTGGTTTTTCTAGTTTTTTGGTTTTTAAGGGTTTTATGTTTTTTTTGAAGGTTTTATTATAGGTTTTCTGAGTTTTACGGTTTCTTACATTTTGGTGATTTTTCAATATTTTTTAGAAAATTTATGTTTTTTAGGGTTTTGAAGATTTTGACAATTTTAGAGTTATTTGGTTTTAGCGTTATTTTGGTTTTTAGGTATTTTTAGTGATTGTATGTTTTTAAGGTTTTATATGGTTTTTTAGGGTTTTTAGTGTTTTTTAACATTTTTAGGGTTTTAGGGTATTTTAAGAATTTTATAGCTTTTCATGTTTTTAGGGATTTTGAGGATATTGGGGTTTTCAAGTCCTTTAGGGTTTTTATGTTTTTTGGCTATCTTATGTTTTTTTAGTCTTTCAGTGTTTTTAAGGTTCTTTAATGATTTCAATGTTTTTAGAGGATTAAAGGTTTTTTATAGTTTTTAGTGTGTTTTTAGGTTTGTTATATGTTTTTATGATTTTTTAAGGTTTTTATGGGTTTTTATGGTTTTAAGGGTCTTAAGGTCTTATTAGGGTTTCTAGCATATTTTATTTTTTTAGTGGTTTTAAGTTTTTATGTTTAAAAAGTTTTCTTCTCGGTTTTTAATTTTTAGGGACTTTTATATTTTTTGGGATTTTTAGGGACTTTTAGTTATTTCATAGGATTTTTATAATTGTTTATGGAATTTAGGAATCTTCAGTTTTTTAGGATTTTTTATGGGTTTTTGGGGTTTTTAGGGTTTTATCATTTTTATGTTTTTATGGGTTTTAACTGTTTTTAGGTTTTTAATGTTTTCGTAGGTGTTCTCATGGTTTTTATAGTTTTTTACGTTTTTAGGTATTTTTAGGTATTTCCTTTAATTTTTTAGGGTTTAAGGGTATTTTTGAGAATTTTTGGGTTTTAATGTTTCTTTAGAGTTCTTTAATGTTGTATAGATTTTTAAAGAGTTTTTAGAGCTCTTATTGGTTTTAGGGTTTTATGGGGTTTTATGGTTTTTTATTGTTGTCAGGGTTTTTTATGGATTTCAGGGTTTTAAGGATTTTAGGGTTTTTTTCAGTTTTTCTGTGGTTTTAATTATTTTTAGATATTTATGGTTTCTTTAGGGGTTTTTAAGGTTTTTCGTTTTTTACGATTTTTGGGATTTATAGGAAATTTTGAGGGGTTTTTATAGTTTTAGTGGTTTTTTTGATTTGGGGGTTTTAGGGGTTTCTTCTGAGTTTTATTAGGGTTGGGATTTTTTTATAGTTTTTACCTTTTATAGAGGTTTGAAGGGTTATTATATTTTTACTAACATATTTGGGTTTTATGGGTTTTAAAGGTCTTTTAGGGTCTTCATTGTTTTTATGGTTTTTTTGTTTTTTGGTTTTTTTAGATTTTTTTTGTTTTTAGGGGTTTGTAGTTTTTATAGTTTTTTATGGTTTTATTAATTTCTTCATGTTTTTAGGGGTTTTTATTTTTTTATGGATTTTAATGGATTTTTAGGATTCTTATCCATTTTAGGGTTCATGGATTTTGAAGGATTTCAGAGGTTTATTGGTAGTTTTTCATTTATTGGGTTTTTGGGGGTTTTTTAATTTTGTACAGTTTTATGGTTTTTAGAGTTTTTTTATTTTTCTAGGATTTTAAATGGTTACAAATTTTTTAGTAGGGTTTCTAAGGTTTTCTGGGTTTTGGTTTTTTTATGGATTTAGGTGTATTTATGGATTTTGGGGGGTTTAGGGATTTTATGGTCTTTCTAGGTTTGTATTTTTTTTGGTTTTTTATGGGTTTTAAGTGTTTTTTAGGTTTTTATGGTTTTTTTAGTAATACGAGGTTTTTTTGGTGTTTTATATTTTCAGATATTTTTATGAGATTTGTAGGATTTTTATTGTTTTCTATGATTTTAATGGTTTTCAAGGTTTTTAGGGGTTTTGAGTGTTTTTATGTGTTTTTAGGTTTTTAACATTTTTTATGTTTTTAGGGGTTGTAAGTGTTCTTTTAATTTAAAATTTTCATAGGGATTTTAGGGTTTTTATTGTTTCTTTACATTTTAAGGGATCATTAGGCTTTTAAATATTTTTATGTTTTTTGTGTTTTTATAGATTTTTAGTGTTTTCATGATTTTTATGGGTTTTTTGGTTTTTTGGGTTTTAGGGGTTTTTTTAATTTTTAAGATATTAATTATTTGTCTGTTTTGTAATTTTTTAGGGGTTTAAAGGGTTTTTAGAGTTTTTAGTATTTTTAAGGGGGGTTTGATATTTTATCGTTCTTTGTGTTTTTAAAGTTTTAGGGTGTTTTAATGTTTTTAAGGGGTTTAGGGTCTTTTTAGAGGTTTTAGGGTTTTATCATTTTTTTTGTTATTAGGGGTTTCATGATTTTTTAGGTTATTAAGGTTTTCTTAAAGGTTTTAATGTTTTTTTATGTTTTTAGACTTTTTTACTGATTTTTCAAATTTTAAGGTTTTTTAGGGATTTTGAGGGGTTTTAGGGATTTCAGCGTTTTTGGGTTTTTATGTTTTCTTTAGTTTTTATGTTTTCTTATTTTTTGGTTTCTTATCGGTTTTTATTATTTTCAACCATTTTCAGGGATTTAAAGGGTTTTAGAGTTTTTAGTGGTTTTTGGTTTATGGGTTTTTAGGGTTTTTATTTTTTTAGGGGGTTTTATGGTTTTTATCTGTTTTAGGGTCTTTTGAGGTTTTTATCAATTTTTTATGTTTTTATTGGTTTTATGTGTTTTGAGGTTTTTAATTTGTTCTCGGAGGTTTTTAGGTTTTTATTTTTTTATGTTTCTTGGGATTTTTAGGGATTTTTTCAGTTTTTATAGGGTTTTTAGATATTTTGAGGGTTTATGAGGGTTGAGTTTTCTCTGGGTTTTATCATGTTTCATGTCATTAGGTTTTTTAAGTGTTTTCATTTTCTAAGGTTTTATTAGAGTTTTTTAATGTTTTTAGTGTTTTTATGTTTTTAGGCATTGTTAGGGATTTGTTGGGATTTTTATGTTTTTTAGGTTTTTAGGGATTTTGAGAGTTTGGGGGGGGGGGGTAGGCCTTTTAATATTTTATGGGGTTTTATTATTTTTTGAGTTTTCAAGGTTTATGGTTTTTAGTGTTTTTAATCATTTTAGGGGTTCGAAGGGTTTTTATAATTTTTAGTGGTTTTATGGGTTTTATGGGTTTTTAGGATTTTTAATATTTTTTTTGGTTTTATGGGTTTTATGAATTTTAGGGGCTTTAAGAGTTTTTAGTTTTTAATTTATGCATAAGTGTTTTTTGTGTTTTTTGGGTTTTTAACATTTTTAGGGATTTATATGGGTTTTTTATAAAAGTTGTCGGTTTTTAATATGTTTAAGGATTTGATTGTTTTTAGGGTTTTTAAGGTATTTATGGTTTTTAGTGTTTTTAGAGTTTTTAGGGTTTTAATAATTTTTTAGGTTTTTATGTTTTCTTAGAGATTTTAAAGGTTTCTAGGGTTTTAATGTTTTCAATTGTTTTAAGGTTTTATTTTTATTTTTGTGGTTTTTATGGTTTTTAATGTCTTTGATTGTTTTTAGAGTTTATAGGGTTTTTTGGTTTTTTGGGTATTTATATAATTTTTAGTTTTTCGGGGTTTTAATAAGTTTTTTGTGTTTCTAGGGGTTTAATGGATACTTACGGTTTTTAGTGACTTGTATGGTTTTTGGGTGTTTTTAAATTATAAAGGGTTTTTATGCCTGTATGGTTTTTCGGATTTTATAAAGTTTTAGGGTTTTTTTCATTTTTTAGAGTTTCTAGGGGTTTTATATTTTTATATAGATTTTTATGGTTTTCTTAGGTGTTTTCAGGTTTTTTAGGATTTTATATATTTTTAAAGATCTTTAGGGATTTTATAGTATTTTTATGGTCAATTAGGGTTTTAAGGATATGTGAGTTTTTTGGGATTTTGATGGATTTATAGGTTTTATGCATTTTTTGGTTTCAGGTGTTTTTTCTGTTTTAGCGTTTTCAATGTATTTGGAGTCTTTTTTAAAAAATAGAAGTTTTAAAAAAATTAATGTTTTTATATGGTTTTAGGGTTTTTATGGGGTTTTACTTTTATTTATGGTTCTTTTTTCTTTAATCATTTTTAGGGTTTTATGGTTTTCTTAGGTAGTTTCATGGTTTTTAGGGATTTTTACATTTTTAGGTATTTTTAGGAATTTTTTAAATTTTTATGGGTTTTTATGTTTCTTGAAAGGTTTGAGGGTGTTTAGTGGTTTATGTGTTTTAGGATTTTTAGTATTTTTAGGGTTTTTATGGGTGTTAATTGTATTTAGGTTTTAATGTTTTTCTTAGGGGTTTTAGGGTATTTCAGTTCTTTTTTGGGTGTTTTTTAGTTTTTTAGGGTTTTGAGGTTTTCTATGTATATTTTTAACATTTTTAGGGGCTTAATCGGTTTTTTGAGTTTTTAGTGGTTTAGAGATTTTATAGGGTTTTAGGGTACTTTACGGAATTTAGGTGGTCTTTTGGGTTTTAGGAATTTTTAAGGCTTTTAGGGGTTTTAATGTTTTTTAGGTATATAGAGGTTTTAGGTTTTTTAGGTTTTTAATATATTCTTAGGATATTTCACTATTTTAGGGTTTTTTATATTATTAGTGTTTTAGGTTTTTTATTTTCTTTAGGTTGTTTAAGAATTTTGGGTGGTTTTAGGTTTTTTAGGGCTTCTATGGTTATTTTTACGAGTTTTTGGGATTTTTTGGGGTTTTATTGTTTTTTAGATTTTTTTTAAATGTTTTTAGGGGTTTAAATGATTTTTAGAGTTTTTATATTGTTACTATGTTTTTTTTTTCAATTTTTATCATTTTTTATGTTTTTTATGGGTTTTACGGTTTTAAGTTGTTTTGGGGTTTTTTGGACCTTTTATTGTTTTTAGAAATTTTTAGGTGTTTTATGGGTAAATGTGTTTTTATGTTTTTAAGTTTTTCTTATAATTTTTTAGGGTTTAGGGTTTTTATAATTTTTGTGAGTTTTCATAATTTTTTAAGATATCATGGTTTTTTAGGGTTCTTATGGATTTTACGTTTTTTGGGTTTTTAGGGTATTGTAGGGTTTGAGTTATTATATGTTTGTAAGGTTTTCTTAGGGTTTTTAGTTTTTTAGTGCTTTTAATGTTTTTATAGATTTTATAGAATTTTTATAATTTTATGGTTTTTTGCGGTTTCAGGGATTTTGAGGGGGGGTTTATGGGGTTTTAATTTTTTAATGGGTTTTTAGATTTTTTTACATTTTTAATGGTTTTTATAGTTTTAGTAGTTTTTCGGGATTTTATGGTTTTTATGGACATTAATCATTTTTAGGCGATTTTATTTTTTTAGTGTTTTAGTGTTTTAGTGTTATTAGGTTTTTAGGTTTTTAGGGGTTATAACAATTTTTTTAGTTTTTTAGGGTTTTTCTTATTTTTAGGGATTTTAAGAGTTATTATAATTATTATTATTTTGGAGTTTTATGTGTTTTTACAGTTATCATGGTTTTTATGAGCTTTTATAGATTTTAGGGTTTTTAGGGAGTTTTAAGGTTTTTATGGTTTTAAGTGTTTCTTTAGTTTTTTTGGGTTTTAAGTGTTTCATGTTATTATTGTCTTCTTCTGGGATTTTTTTGGTTTTTAGGGTTTATTAAATTTTTAGGTTTTATTTGAGATTCTTCTTTATTTTTATAATTTTTTAAGGTTTTAGATTATTTTTTGGGAATTTTAGGGTTTTCTGGTTTTTTTGGGTTTTAAGGGTTTTTTGAGTTTTTTATGGTTATAAGGTTTTTAGATTTTTTTTAATGTTTTAAGAGTTTAAAGTGATTTTAGTGTTTTTTGTGGTTTTTAGAGTTTTAATGTGTATTTAGTGGATTTAAGGATTTTTTAGGGTTTTATGGATTTTTGGGGGTTTTAGGGGTTTTAGGGCCTTTTGGGTTTTTATCATTTTTTGGTTTTTATGGGTTTAAAGTGGTTTTATATTTTTAAGGTTTTCTTAGGGGTTTTCAGATTTTTCTATGTTTTTTACATTTTTAGGGATTTTAGGGATTTTTAGGATTTTAATGGTTTTTAGGTTTTTTTGTAAATTTGAGGTGTTATAAGGTTTTTTTATGTTATGTAGAGTTTTTTGGGATTTTATCATTTTTAGGGGTTTGGGGGGGTTCAAAGTGTCTTTAGTTTTTTACTGTTTTCTTAGGATTTGTCTGGGTTTTCAATGTTTTCTATTTTTTTCAGATTTTTTGGGCCTTTTTAGGTTTTTTAATTTATTATGGCATTTCTGATTTTTATGGGTTTTTTAGGTGTTTCCTGTTTTTAGGGTTTTAATGGTTTTTAGAGTTTTTTATTCTTCTAAGGGATTTAAAGGGGTTTTTTTGGGATTTTGGGGTTTTATGGGTTTTAATTTTTTATGTTTATTCGGGTTTTTTATGGATTTTAGAGGTTTAGGGTTTTATGGTAATTTTAGAGTTTTTAGGGTTCTTTTCATTTTTTTTGGGGTTTGAGTGTTTTTTGGTTTTTAAGATTTTCTTATGCGTTTTCAGGGTTTTAGGGTTTTTATTTGTTTTTATGTTTTGAGGCAAAGCTGGTTCGGGGCCCGACATGTCCCTGCCCCACAAAATTTATTAACAAAAAAAGTAAATACAAGGCTTCACAGGGAGGGTCTGCACAACCGAGTATGCAAGTCACCCTTCATGTCTAAGTCCACAAAGGGAGTACAAAAATATGGTGCTACAAATGACCACATGGAACATCCATCCTCAATTTCTTTCTTGGAGACAATGTCTGCCACCTTGTTCGCTTCCCGGTATGCATGTGTAACCATAACGTTCATACCTTGAGAAGTCCTCAGACACTCAACCCATTGTGGGAGCTGCCTCCATGGGATTGACCTTGTTTTTCTTTTGAGGGCTTCCACCACCAACATCAAGTCAGATTCAATCCATATCTTCTTCCACTTAAAGTGAACTGCAAGCTGGACAACCTTAATCATGGCCCAAAGCTCCACTTCATATGTACACCCATTCCCAATCAAGTGATAAAAACATCCTTTAATAAAGCCTTTGTACGTTCGGAAAATACCACCACAACCGGAGAGACCGGGCACACCCAGAGCTGCCCCATCCACATTGACTTTTATCTATTTTGGGATTGGTGGAATCCACAGAATGAATTTAAAGTCCCTTGGTTTCCTGCATCTTCCAGAAATTCTAAGAGTTCTTAACACAATAAGATCATTAACATCATTATCCATCGTACCATCTTGGATATGAGACACCTTGTGGACGGCTTTGTGGATCGCCACCACACTAGTGCAGAGGCAGCATGGAGCATTATCAAAAATCACTTTATTCCGGGCTGCCCACACAAAAGCGGAAAGGGCCGCAGCAGCAGCAAGCAGTAGGTTGGCAACCTGTTGACTGCATTGCACACCGACAACACTGCTGAAAAGAGCAGACTGCGTGCTTTCAGTGCGGATTTTCTGTTGGAAAATGCCCTACAAATTATCCCAAAGACTAGCATCCAATCGACAATTAAGAAAAATATGCTGCGGATTTTCCTCATCCTGAAGACAGATCGGGCAAGCAGAGGCCAAGAACCACCCATCTCTTTTCAACTGCTCTTGAACTGGCAATCTATTTCTCCAGATTTTCCATAGTAGAAGGTGGCTGGAAGGGGGAATGAAGGGCCTTTGAAAGTTAGAGAGCCAAGCAGGGGGTTGAATTCCCTGCTCACATTCAAACCGGTAAAACTCCCTCACACTCAACAGTCCAACCATATTGGGCATCCAAATAAGACAGTCCATATTGATGAAGCTATAACTTTGTAATTGTGTGATAATATTTTCTGGCAGGATGCTTTCAATCTCGCTCATGTTATTTTTGAGATTAGAAATGGACCAATTCTTAAAATTATGAGGGGGCTAGACAGATTCACAGATGGTCCGATCAATCTAGGTATTCTTCCAATAATTCAAAGCTGAATGCCTTGAGACTGTCCATTTAGAGTTAGAAATAATTCTTCCATAGGAGGACCTGATTGTGTTCCAGACCAAAGATAGAATGAAGCCAGGTAATTCCTCACATAGTTTGGAAGTGAATATTTCCCTCAAAGAGTCAAGACTCTTGTCTTGTGGGTTGAAAAGATTCCATGAAAATTTACCAATTAAGGCGTCATTGAATTTCATGAGGTCCTTGATGCCCAGTCCACCCATTTCAATGGTCTTGGTTTATTCTTTCCATGCCATAGATACAAGCTTCTTCCCATTTATGTAGCCAGTCCATGCAAAGTTTCTGATTTTTGCTTGAAAGCTCTTGATGAGACTTGTTAGCCATCTATAAATGGAGAACTCATGCACAAACATGGATGTAATAACAGAGCTGATCAGGAAAATTCTTCCCACCTGAGATAAGCATTTTCCCTTCCAGCTCGCAAGTTTCTAAGTGATTTTGAGAGTAATTACCTCAAGGTATCCACTTTTCACCTTCCTCCATAACAAGGGAACCCCCAAGTACATGAAAGGGAGGGAACCCCTCCTGACACTAAGATTTCTTGAAAATTTTGCATTGCTTGGAGGCTGAAATCCCATTTCCAAAAATAACAGAAGACTTTTTCCAACTAATCGATTTCCCAGAAACCTCTTAATAATGTTGTAGAAGTGATTTAATCAAGGATAGGGTATGCCTAGAAGCCTTCCCAAAAAGGAGAATTTCATCCGCATATTGAAGATGAGTTGGCACATAAAGATCTTTCCCAGCTTTTATCGGAGCATAAAAACCGTCCTGAACAAGATCAATTATGCATCTGCTAAGGTAATCCTCAACCAGAGCAAAGAGGAGGCCAGAAATCGGGTCACCACTCCTGACGTCGTGAGAGTAATGAAAGAATCCCTTAGGGGATCCATTGACAAGAACAGAGATCCTGGAACTGGACAAGATAGTATGGATCAACTTTATAAAATAGGTTGAGAATCCATACCTGCTAAGAACAGTAAATATTAATCTCCATTTTATCGTATCAAATGCCTTTGAGATGTCCAACTTCATAGCAAAGATTCCATACATAGAGCCTTTCCTCATGATGTTGATACCGTCCGATGCAAAATATAGGCAGCTCTGAATATTACGTCCTGGGACAAACCCAAACTGTTTTGGGGTGATTATCCCACCAACAATCTTCCCCATCCTGATCACTAGAATTTTACTTATTATCTTAGGAATAGTGTTTCCAATTTCCACCAGACGAAAGTCCCCAATATCCATGGCATTCTCTTTCTTTGGCAGTAGAGTAAGGATGTTGGAATTCGTTCTATGGGGGATGGAGTAGGAGATAAAGAATTGTCTGACAGCATTAGTGACCTCCACATGTAAAATATCCCAATAGAACATGAAGAACATATTACTGAATCCATCTGGCCTAGGAGTGCTGTCCATATTCAGAGAAAAAAGAGCAGACTTGACTTCCTCCTCAAACGGGGCATCATTAATACACTTATTCTGCTGATCATTAATGTAAGGATCAATAGATCAAAAAATTCTAGGGGTCTGCTCCTGCCTGCCATCATTGTAAAGTGCTTTGCAGTGACCAACCACAGCATTGGAGATTTCATTTTCAGATGAAAATAAGGCCCCATTAATCCGGATGACATTTAGAACTTTCTTATATTTTTTCTCCCTGTGAAGATGATGAAGGAATTTAGAATTCCTATCCCCTTCCTAGAGCCAGGCCGCGCTAAATTTATTTCTAGCAATCTTCTCTTTTAGAGCCAAAACCTCATCCAGCTTAAAGTGAATTTTCATTTCCACCCTAGAGGGGGTGAGTTGGTGCTAATTGTTTATTTGACCGTGAGAAAGCTGGGATTCAACCACCATGATGTCATCATCAAGTTTAGAGAAAGAAATATTACTCCATTCCTTAAGAAGACTCTTTATTTGTTGGAGATTTTCCGCCACAACAATGTCTGGGGTACCATAAAAAGTGATACTCCACCCATTAACAACCACTTCCATGCATCCAAGGATGGTGAGCCAGACATTGTTGAATTTGAAAGGAAAAAGAGAGGATATGTGGTTATTATCATTGATTTCAATCATCAAGGGGTTTTCAAATCTCCAATGCTATGGTTATTATATATGGATTTTTACGTATTTAATTTTTTAGATATTTTATGTGTTTTTAGGTTTTTATGGTTTTCTTTGGGTTGTCACAGTTTTTATGGTTATTTTTTTTATTATTATTTTTAGGGATCTTTACGATTTTAATTGGATATTTTGTTTTTTGGGGGGTTTTAGAGGTTTTTTGGGTTTTTTGTTTTCAGGTTATTTAAGGATTTTAAGTGTTTTTAGGTTTTTGAGATTTTCTTAGGGGTTTTTATGTTTTTTGCGTCTCGAAATTTTTCATTACTAATAGGTATTTCTTTATAATTTTATGGTTTTAAGGTTTTTAAGGGTTTTTAGGAATTTTGAGGGTTACTAGGGTTTTTTGGGTTTTGGTGATTGTTCTTGTTTTTTTTGGTTTTTGAGGATTGTTTGGAGTTTTTTGGGCTTTAAAGGGTTTTTATATTTTTTAGTCTTTTTTAGTTATGAATGGTTTTTAGTGGATTTTAGTATTTTTTAAGGGTTTTAGGGGTTTTTTGGTATTTAGGGGTTTAAGGTATTTTTAGTTTTTTTAGGTTTTTAGGTTTTTTAGAGGTATTTATTTTTTATAGGGGTTTTATGTGTTTTTAAAATTTTAAGGACTTCTAAGAGTTCTTGAGGGTTTTTATCTTTTTAGGGATTTTTATCAGTTTTATAAGTTTTACAGTTTTTATGGATTTTGAGTGGTTTTAGGGTTGTTCAGTTTTTAATCATTTTTAGGTTTTTAGAGGTTTTTAGTGTTTTTATATTTTTAAGGTTCCTTAAGGTTATCATATTTTTTGGATTTTCTACATTTTTATGGATTTTAGGGCTATTTTGGATTTTCAACGATTTCCATGGTTTTAGGGATTTTAGGTTTTTAATATTTTTAGGGTTTTTCTGGTTTTCTTTTTTGTTCTTAGGGATTTGTTTTGAGTTTTTAGGGTTTTGATTATTTTTAGAGTTTTTTAATGTTTTATGGTCTAGATAGTTTTTATGATTTTCCGTGGTTGTTATGTGTTTTATGGTTTTATGGGTTTTATGGGATTTTTTATGGTTTTGGGGGGTTTAGGGATTTTTTGGTCTATATAGGATTTTTTGGGTTTTTTTACCATTCTTTAGATTTTTAGGAGTTTTTAGTGTTTTCAGGATTTTAATGTATTCTTATGGATTTTTAGGGTTCTTTGGGATATCTCATAATTTTAGTATTTTTATTCTTTTTAGGGATTTTAGGGTTTTTGAATTTTTTAGTTTTTTATGGGTTTTAAGTGTTTCTAGGTTGTGTAGGGTTTTGTAATGTTTTTATGGTTTCCTATATTTTAGAAATATTTAGGAATTTATTATGAATTTTATGTTTTCTGATGTTTTTAGGGTTTTTTGGGTTTTTACGGTTGGTATGCTTTGTTTGGGTTTTTATGGTTTTCATTGATTTTTAGGTTTTTTAATTTTTTTACAGTTATTTAACACTTTTGTGGGTTTAATGGGTTTTTATTGATTTTAGGGGTTTTTTAGAAATTATATGGGTATTTATGTTTTTTAAATGGTTTTATGGGTTCTTATGATTTTTGGGTTTTTAGAATTTTTGGGTTTTTTGGGGTTTTAAATAATTTTTGCTTTTTAAGATTTTATTAGGATTTTTAGGGTTTTTATAGTTTTTTATAGTTTTGGGGATTCTAGGGATTTTTTATATTATTATGATTTTAGGGTTTTTAGGTATTTTGAGGTTTTATAAGGGGTTTTAGTGGTTTTATATAGTTTTAGGTTTTTAATTTTTTCTTAAGGTTTTTCTGGGTTTTAAGGATATTTATGTTTTTAGGAATTTATAATGATTTTTTGGATTTTTATGTGTTTAATTTTTTATAGTTTTTTAAGGTTTTTAGTTTTTCTTATGGTTTTAGAGTATTTTTGGTTTTTTTGGGTTTTAGGGATTTCTGAGTTTTTTTGTGTTTTAAGGTTATTATATTTTTTAAAGATTTTTATAGGTTTAAAGGTGTATTAGATTATTTAGTGGAATTTTAGTGTTTTTATAGGGTTTTAGGGTCTATATTTTTTTGTGGTACTTTTTTTGTTTTTTGGTGTTTTTTGAGTTTTAGTGTGTTTTAAGGTATTTTTAGTCATTTTAGTTGTTTTTAAGGTTTTTAAGAATTTTAAGTGTTTTTAGGTTTGTATTATTTTCTTAGGTTTTTTATGGTTCATTGATTTTTTTATCTTTTTAGTGTTTTTATGGTTTTTTTGGGTTTTTATGGGGTTTTAGGTTTCTTAGGGATTTTGAGGGATTTTGAGGGTTTTATAGTTTTTATGTTTTTTTATTGATTTTTAGGTTATTTATGGGTTTTAAATGTTTCACGGATTTTATGGTTTTCATAGGGTTTTTAGGGTTTTAGGGGTTTTTACGTTTTTAGGGATTTAAGTATTTTTTAGGATTTTTATAGCTTTAATGAATGTTGTGGGGTTTTATGGTTTTTATGGTTTTTATGGTTTTATTATTATTTTTTTAGTTGTAAGGGGTGTTTTTAGTTTTTATGGTTCTTATGTTTTTTTCAAAGTTTTTAATGTCTTTAGGGTTTTAATGTTTTTTAGAGTTTTATTGGCTGTTAGGTTTTGTGGGTTTTTAGGGTTTTTAATGGTTTTTTGGGGTTTTATGTTTTTAATTGGTTTTTTTTGAGTTTTATTGTATTTTTAGGGATTTTAGGGATTTTAGTATTTGTTAAATTTTTATGTACTTTATGTGTTTCTAGGATTTTATGGTTTTCCTAATTTTTTTCATGGTTTTTAAGGTTTTATACATTTTTGGGATTTTTAGGGCTTTTCTTGGATTTTTATGGTTTCTTAGGTTTTTATGGATATTGAGGGTGTTATGGGTTTTTATGGGATTTTATGAGTTTTTAGGGTTTTATTGATTTTTTGGTTTCTAGGGGTTTTAAGTGTTTTTAGATTTTTAAGTTTTTCTTAGTGGTTCTCAATGTTTTTAGGGTTTTTATGTTTTAATTGATTTTAGGAATTTTCTTGGGTTTTTATATTTTTTTTAGTTTTTATGGATTTTGGGGGGTTTAGGGTTGTTAAGGTTTTTAATGATTTATTAGGTTTTAGGGGGTTTTTGAATTTTTTTTTGGGATTCTATGGTTTTTAGAGTTTTTTAATATTCTAAGGGTTTAAGGAGTTTTTAGTATTTTTAGGGTTTTATGGATTATTAAGGTTTTTGATTTTTTTTGGATTTTTATGTTTTTTATGACATTTATAGGTTTTAGGGTATCTTTTGGGTTGTTTTAGGGGTTTATAACTTTTAATGTATCTTAAGGTTTTAAGTGTCTTTAGGTTTTTATGTTTTTCTTAGGATCTTTCAGGGTTTTTACATTTTTCGTAATTTTTGGTGATTTCTAGGATTTTTATGTGTTTTTTTGGTTTTTAGGAATTTTGATGGGGTTAAAGTTTTTTTAGGGATTTTGGGTTTTTAGGGTTTTTAGAGTTTTTAGTGTTTTTAGGGTTCTTAATATACTTTAGTGTTTTTAGGTTTCTACTATTTTCTTATGGGTTTTCAGGTTTTATAGGTTTTTTAATATTTTAGGCATTCTTAATGATTTTTTAGGATTCTTATGTGTTTTTTAATTTTTTTGGGGTTTTGTGTTTTTGAGTGGTTTTTTGGTTTTTTTGATTATTAAGGATTTTTATGAGTTTGTTAGTTCTTATTAGGTTTTTTAAATATTTAAATTATTTCAGGGATTTAAATACTTTTTAGTGTTTTATATGGTTTTTAGAGTTTTTATGGGCTTTAGGTGGTTTTAATGTTTTTATGGTTGTAATTTTTTTTATGTTTTTAAGGTTTTCATAGGTTCTCTGTGGGTTTTGAAGATTTAATCGGTGTCTTCTAATTTTTAGGGCTCATTTATTGTTTTTATATTTTTTTACGATTTCTAGGGGTTTTATAGTTTTTATGGTTTTGGGGGTTTTATGTTTTTTTTAGTTTTTTTGGGTTTTATGGTTTTTAAAAAAATTTATTTTTTTCTGGGGTTTAAGTGATTTTTATAGTTTATTATGGTTTTTATGGGTTTTAAGGTTTTTTAATGTTTTTAGGAGTGTTTATGGTTTTTAAGGGTTTGGGGTATTAAGGGTTTTAGTGTTTTTATGTTCTTATGGGTTTTATATGTTTTAAGTCTTAATGGTTTTAATAGGGGTTTTCATGTTTTTTAGAATTTTTTATATTTTTAGGTATTTTTTCATTTTAGGGATTGTTATGGATTTTTTGGATTTTTATGGGTCTCTAGGGGTTTTAGGGATTTTGAGGGTTTTTAGGGTTTTCAGGATTTTTAGGTGGTGTTTGATATTTGGGGGGGGTTATTTTTTGAGTGTTTTAAGGTTTATAATATTTTAAGAGTTTTTAAATAAAATTTGGGGTTTAAAGGGTTTTAGAGTGTTTACTGGGTTTTAGGATTTTTATGGGGTACTGGGTTTTTTATGTTTTATGTGGTTTTAGGGTTTTTAGGGGGTTTAGAGTTTTTAGTGTCTTTAGGGTTTTTAGTGTCTTTAATTATTTTTAAGGTTTTAAGGTTTTCCTAATGTTTTCCAAGATTTGTTTTTTTGATTTTTTCTATTTTAGGTGTTTTTGTGGAATTTATAGAGTTTCTACGGTTTTTATGTATTTTTAGGATTTTTATTATTTTTAGGGATTTTATTGAGTTTAGGGGTTTTATCATTTTTTAGTTTTTTAGGGGTTTTAAGTGTTTATAGGTTTTTATGGTTTCCTTACTTTTTTCATTTTTTTAAAGGTTTTTTATGTTTTTAGTGATTTTAATGATTTTTTATTATTTAATGGTTTTAGGGGTTTAAGGGGTTTTGATTGTTTATTTGGTTTTTTAGTTTTTTTGGTGTCTTTAATGTTTTTAGTGAGTTTTTAATGTTTTTTAGGGTTTAGGGTTTTTAAGGTTTTTAGGGGTTTATTGTTTTTAGGGTTTTTATGGTTTTTAGCATGTTATAGGTTTTTAGGGGTTTTATGTGTTTTTAGATTATTATGGTTTTATTAGGTTTTTTTGGGATTTTAGTTTTTTTATGTTTTAGGGATTTATGGTTTTTTTTATTTTTATGGTTTTTAGGGATTTTGAGAGATTTTAGGGTTTTGGGATTTTATAGGTTTTTTTGGAAGTCTTAAGGTTTTTTTGGATATTTTCATAGTTTTTAAAGGATTTAGATTTTTGAAACATTTTTGGGGGTTTAAATGCTTTGTAAATTTTTTATTAGTTTAGGGTTTTATTTGAAGTTTTCAGGGTTGTTTAAGGTTTTTATGGTTTTTTTGGTTTTAGGGGTTTTAAGGTTTTTTAATGGTTTTTACGGTTTTTAGCATTTTTTTGTTTTTTAAGGGTTATAATTGTTTTTTGGTTTTTATGGTTTTCTTAGGGTACTTTAGGGGGTTTTAAGGGTTTTCTAGGTTTTTAGTGTTTTTATAATGGGATCTCATCTTGTCCCTCTCTTCCATTTTGGTTGTGTTTTGCATCTGTCAACATTTTCTCAATGGGAAACTGTTCTCCATGTTTGTGTTGTCCATTCACTGAAGAATGAAAGAGAATGACCAAGAAATAGAATGGTAGAGTTATCAATAATCCATAGATATTGTGCAATGAATTTGATTCAAGAGAAATAGAATCTCTTTTGATAAATTTTCATAACATCCAAAACACCCCTTTTCCCCACACATGCCTCACTCATCATATTTCTTTTAGAAATACCATATTTTTTATTGAAAGCATTTTAACTCTTAATGGAGTCTTTAGAAACACACACAACACTTTCTGTGAAATTTTATAACACGACCTTCACTGAACACAGCTTGGACGAGCTTGCGGTTAAAACACTTGAACAAATCTCTAGAAACATCATACATAATATAATAATGAAAGAAAACACGTCATATTACACTATACCTTATGTTCATCAAGATAATACACATAAATCCCTAAACATCTAAATTACATGTTCTGCAACCATCATCACCATCCTTTCCCATCTCCAATCCACTACCTCAGAATAGCTGGAAGAACTCCTTGGCATACATTTTGGTTGTTTTCAGAATTTACCAACATTATCTCCAAGGAAAACACTCCTCCAAAGATAATTAACATCCATAGACAAAGGATTGTTTAAAATTCAATGCATGATATATAAAAACCACAAAAAGAAGGAAAACAAAAGTACTAACTAATTGTGAGATGGAACACAACTGATATACCACCCCGCTTATCTCTTGTCCCAGGCACATGACCTCTTCTATGAACAATAAGATTAAAAACAAAAATTATTCCAAAATGATCCTACACTATAGTCATGAGAACTCTGTAAAGTATAACATCACTTTAAATGGCCATTTTAAATTCATTAAAATCCATTAACAACAAGATAAGATCCCAAAAAATAGTTATTAATAAATTCACACCACTTGAAAAAGGATGTTGGAAATATTATGAAAATAAAATCACAAGATAAGAAATGAGAACCACAACTATGGATCCACTTCCCAATAAAGACCCATCCAAGAACAATTATTCCCAAGTAAGGTGTAAAAAATCATAATCATGATTTATATAAAGTTAAAATTCCAATATATTAATCATCTTATCTCTGATACTTAGATACTCATCTATAGTTATCTCTATGTTAAGTTACCTTCCAAAAGTCTATCTCTCTTTTTCCCTTAATCCAGGGGTAAAATTCTAGATTATAAACCTCCTTAATAATATGGGTTAAATTCTTGATAATAATGGCATCATATGACTCCTCTTCATCAGTGGACAAGGAGGAATCATCCTCATTTTATGATAAGGTGGGATCCCCACCAAATCATGGCTGAGGAAGGATTAAAAATTTTTCCAGTTAAATCCTTGATGATTTGGTAATAATAGTTCTATCCAACTTAAAGTAATAAATATGTATTCAAGTCTTCTTAGGAGTGGATTAATAAATCCATCTAGGTTAAAAATTGGTATCACACCTTTTTTACCACTCGAGCATAGATAATCATCCTCAATTTTTCATACTTGATCATGTGCATCTTTGTTGGATTCACTAGATTCAGATTTTGAATCATGTATTTCTTTTTTAATAGATGGTTACAATTATGAAATAACAAATGTGGGCTGAGAATTATTAACACCATCCACACTTCCAAAGAAATCATCAAAAATATAACTCAAAGGCTGGGATTGTCTATAAAGACCAGCCACATCCCTATTGGGTGTGATCATCATTGGAGTCTCCTTAGTCACTAATTCAGGTTTTGGTTGGTCATTACGCATCAGCAAAGTCTTCTAGGGAAGTTGGGTATCAACATATTCATCAAGGGCCTAGGTTTCCCTGAATTTCTATCATCATGAACTTTAGATTATTCAGGAACAAATTTCTTATTACCTCTTTTCACACATAAAGACTTATTACGGGTGAGAGGATATATGATAGCTGGTTCATGAATGCAATATTTGGTTTAAGGACCAATCTTGTGTTAGTTGTTAAAAAAGGCTAGTGTATTTTTATAATTTAAATTTTTATTAGAACATGAGTCACCATTTTGAATCAGAAGAATCATTTAGGCTTTTGACATTTAGAAACTTGTTATAATGCTTTTGTACCACTCTTTGGCTATAAATAGCCACCCATTGTACTCTTTGAACATCATGAATAAATGTAAAGTTATTATGGTGATTTTTTATTGAATTATTTTTTGATGCTTAATTATTGAATTATCAATGGATCTTTCACCTTTTATAGAGTCATGTGTCTATAGATCTTAGAGACAAGTTCTTTTCCTTTTCTACCTTGACCAGCATTCTCCTTTATCCTTATTTCAACCATATATAGCCCTTATCACTTGATTTCTTGCAGATATTTGGGTTCTCAACATGTGAGTGTTGAGAAATGTTTCTTGGAAACTACCACATGGGTCTTGGATGACATATCATTTGGTATCAGATCCTATTTACAAGAATTCATGTTCATCATTTTTTATCCCTTCTTACATCTTCCTTTCTATTTGATTCGGGCCAACATCAATTTGTTCCCATTTTTTCTTCACCTCCATACATCATTTCTTCATTTTATTTTTTATATTTTATAAATAATTTAGTTGAGAATATCATTTTTCTTCTCCATCATAATCATTTATATCAAAGCTATAAATCATGATATACAGCGGGTTCAGATTTTGTGATTAATTCAAAAAATTTAAAATAGTGAAAATAGAACCCCCAAAATTTTATGTACTTGGACATTTATTTATTTATTTTATGTATATAAAATGATTGGGTTATGTTTTGGTAGGTTCATATGGGATTTATAATGTTTTGATGTATTTTTATAGGTGCATGTTTTGAGCACAGTTAGTAGAAACCATGCAACACATCCAAGAAATTGTGCAACTGAAACAATGGACACCAGGATGTTTCATAGTTTGAAAAAATCGTAAAGATGCACAATAAAAATTTTATAATTCTGGATAGTGTTCTACAAAAAGTATAGTTCACATATTTTTTAACCATGTGATCCAACCACATGAGGTGTGTTGGGAGGTAGTGTCTCATGTATGGGTAGCACATGGTTTGCCTAACTGTGCACCCACACTATGCACCATGAAAATTTTAATGTGAAAATTGAAGATGTAATATTATTTACCACTAAAACCACTTGTTTTTTCTCTAATCAGATCATAAAGAAAATTTCATTTCCTCCCAATTTATTGGAGACAAATCCTTTTGATCTCAAAGTGATTCCTAGGAAAATCAATGTGCTTTGGAAACTCAAATCCTTCAGTAATTATTTGTTCATCATTGTTTTAATTATATCTCTTCTCTATTACCCTTTTAGAAACATTTATCTTATTATTTGGGGATATATCCATGTTTATTGATGTAAATATTTATGGGATATGATTTTTTATTGAAGTTAACGAGATCTAATTTGGAATCTTACAGTTTAAGTCAGTTTGATAAATTTATTGTGTCATTCTAAATTTTTGATTAAGTTCGAGAGGTAGGTGTCTTCTCTCTTAACACCTCTTGATTATAAATTTATGTCTTTATTTAAAATTGATTTAATTTCATGAAATGTTTGAGAAATTAAATGTTTTATTTGATGGAATTCTCAATTGAATTATCATTTTGGAAATCATGGGAATTGGATGGCTTCTTAGAAAATCATTGTTTAGAATATTAAAATGGATATTTTTAAATGATTTTTAGTTGAAGTAAGTAAATTTTCACACCCCGACCCATGTGTTTAAATTTATTTAATTATTTTATGCCTTTAAATATTTTTCCTGGGGTCCGGGGTAAGTCCCGGACGACGTTTTTGAGTTTTTGACAAAAAAGTTCATGTTTTGGGTTTGATGTCCTTGGTCGCATGGGTGGAGCACGATGTCACATGGATTTAATTAGGAAACCGTGTGGCCTTTTATTCTTCAAAGAATTAAAGTGAATAAAGAAATATTAATTAATTGTGTTATTAAATATTTTTACTATCAATAAAATGTTTATTATTATTAAAATGAATAAGTTTTTAATTAAGATAAATGTTATTTGATATTAAGAACTGTATTATATATATTTAATTTGTGTGAATAAAAAATATAATTTTAATCTTATTATTATTTCAATTATTATGGATATTATTATTATTATTATTATTTTAATTATAAATTTTTAAAATAGAATTTTGTCATCTTTTTTTTAGTTTGAGTGTTTTCTAGGGTTTCTAGAACCCCCTCCCCCATGGCCTCCCTCTTCTCCCATACGTGTGGCACACCCCTCTCCTCCAGGTCACCTCCTCCATCACAGTAGCGTCCTCCCCCTTCTCTCCCTCCATGCGGCATGAACCCCCACCACTGCCTCCCTCCTACTCAACGGCATGGAAACCCAGATCCCCCTTTCTGAAGCCGGAGGAGTGACCCCCCCCCCTCCCTGCTCCAGTGGCCCTCACCCACAGCCACCGGTCGGACCACATCTAGTCGCTCATACCCCACTATTGGTTTGGCGTGACACCCTCTAGCTGACCGAACCTTGCCCCCCTGGCTGTAACATTTTTCCAGCTCTGAACCTCTTTCAATCCCTTATAGCATGCCCCAACACCCCTTCGGACCTCCGGCGAGGTCCTTCTCTGACCAGCACCCCCTTCCAGTGAGTTTGCATCCACCAACCATCTCTGACAGCCCTCTTCTAGTGTGTTCTCCCTTACCTCTCTTGTTTTTGGGATTTTCCCTTGGTGAGGAATTGGTTTGACTGAACCCTAGGTGTAGGATAATCCAATATTGGTGTTTCTTCTCTGAATTGGGTGTGCGACTTTTCTCTCCAGACCTCTGGAGGCGAGTTTTGGTGTTCGTCATCAAGGGCAAGGTGTTTTGAATCATTTTGGGTTATCACTGCCATTTGAGGTGAGGGTTTTCTCCTCACTACTTGGTTTCACATACCTTAATTAGGGGTTTTGTATGTGTTTTGAGTCATTGATATTTAATATGTTGGGCGTTGGACTTTACCATGCATTTTTGAGTTGGCGTTGCCGTCGCGCCTTGGTTATGAGGTTGCGTTGTCATCACAGTTTGATCTCGAGGTAGGTTCTCATTGCACTGCCTTTTAGAATTAATGTTTCATCTATTTCTAACTATTTTCTCCCTATGTAAATATATGTTCTAAATATAACTCTTCAACATGTAGTCAATTCAATTACTATGAAAATTTATAGTTCAATTCTTATTGTGTACAAAATGTTTTCATTTTGTTCTGCTTGCACACACCGGTTGTTCGATTAAATATTTTATTAATCTCACACTTGATTTGTGATGATCAGAACCTATTTTATCAATTTAAATAAGTTTGGGGTATGACATTTGTGTTTTCACATGTTTGAGTCTTATTATTTTTAAATGTTGCATGTGTCTCCGATAAATTGCCCGGTTGGATCTTATGATTTATTTGGGATATAAAAATATTTGGTTTGTTTTATAAAAATATTTGCAACATTGAAGATAGTATTTTGAGTCTCCTTAAATGATTCAAGATGTTTTTGGTTTTATAATTAAATGAGATTTCATAAATGGTTGTGGAAGAGAAAGAGGTGAATTGGGTTTCTTATGTGTGTTTCTTGGAAGTGTTTCAAGTAGTTTCATATTTTAAGAAGTGTGTATTTGAATTTTAAAGTGGTTTGACATGTGATAATGGATTGTGGCCCATTTGGAATTTTAATAAGATTGGATTTGGTGTGTAAATTTCGTATGAAAGATTTAAATAGATTATTTTGAAATGGATATGAAATTTAAAGCAGTGTGTTTACACTCTTCTTGGAAGATAGATTATGTCACACCCCGACTCGTGTGTATAGATTTATTTATTTATTTTTCTACCTTTTAATATTTTTCTAGGGTTCAAGGTGAGTCCTGAATGAAATTTCTGAGTTTGTGTTTAAAAGTGTGCTTTTTGGTGTTGACGTTGTTAGGCACACGGGCGAAGCATGAATTTGGAAACCACACAGCTTCACCTAGGTAACTATGCAACCGTTCGCCCTCAAAAAATGAGAAGTAAATGAATATTATAATTAAAACAAACATTAATTGATTCATTTAATTTTTTTGGTTATTAAGAATGTTAAATTTTTTATTTAGGTGAAAACATAAATTGCTAGTTTTATTATTATGCATTATTATTAATGTTATTATATTAATTAAAGCAATTGTTAGAAATTATTTCATTGTTGAATTATTATTATTATTATTATTATTATTATTATTATTATTATTATTATTATTATTATTCTATTTATTCCTTTTTTTTATTATTAGTATTAATATTAATATTATTATTAATATTAATATTATTATTATTATTATTATTACTTTTATTATTATTTTTATTATTTGGTTCATTACTATTTAGTTATTATAAGTGGAATTTAATATTTGTGTATATATATATATATATATATATATATATAGCTTTTTATTTTTATTTTTATTATTTTTTACCTTTTTTTAGGGTATTTGCACTGCCCTTTCCCCCTTGTTCATCTTCCATGCGAGCAGCCCCTCTCCCCTTTCCCCTCCTTGCGCTACATAGCGACCCAACAACTGCTTCCTTCCCCTATGCATTGCACCCCTCCGCGCACCCCATCGTCCTCCTGCTCGCCCGCTCCCGGCCGATCCCTAGTGCGGAAACCCAGCGTCGAGCGCCCCCGCCTCCCCGTCGCAGGCCCTCCCTGTGGTGCTTCTTCCTCCTGTCTCCCCGGCCGACATAGCTCTCTCACATCCTAGCCACCTCCTCCACCGTAGCAGCGTCCTCCCCCAACTACTCAGCACCTGTTCAGCCTCCTCCATCACAGTAGCAGCCCGTCGCCCTCCTGCTCGCATCACCGCTTCCTGGCACCCCATAACCCCTCTTCCAATCCTTATCCTAGGGTATCTTCCTCCATGCGTAGTGACACCCCTCCCTTCTCCGGCCTCACCCAACAACCTCTCCGTAGCCCTTGGACCTACCTACTCCAGCCGACCAGCCCTAGGTCTCCTTGCAGCAGCCTCATCTCCCCCATTCACCTCCTTCCATGTGCGCTCCATCCAGCCACACCCGCCTCCAACCGCGAACCCCAACCAACCCTCCTCTGACCAGCAACACCTCCTCCCTACTGGTGCTATTCCGAATAGTTGCAATCCCGGCCGACCCACCTCCTCCTGTCGTGGTGACCTTCTGTCTTGCACGCATAACTCTAGCGGTCTACCCTTGTGCACTACAACCGACCTTCCAGTGTTTCCCCATTTTGACACCCGCACCCTGCCAGCGCTACCCAGACCAACTAGCCTTGCCAACATTGCCGCAACCAGTCCTCCGTCTATCTGTTTCCATTCAAAAAACCTGTTTGTATACCTTTCTACTTACATTTTTTTATTCTTGTTTTTTCTTTCATTTCAATTAGAGATTGTATTCCATTATTTTTGAGTTCACTTTGCTAGAGTTGGGTTGGATTTAGTTTCTGGAGCATTTAGTTGAGGTACGAACAAGATCTCACATCAGTTCTGAGTGAGCGTCATCATTGCGCCTTGTTTCCAATGTTTCTTTGTCGTCGCCCTTTGATCTCTATGTAGGTTTCCATTGCACTTCCTTTTAGAATTTAAGTAGCATTTATTTCATGTTGTATGCTCCCTATATATATATTCTATTTATTATTTTTCATTGTCTAGTTAATTTATTTATGATTCAAATTGGTATTTAAATCATTTTTTTGGGAAAAATAAGGTCGTTTTATTATAATTACACACAATATTGTTCAATTAAATATATCATTAGTTTTGTACCTGGTTTTTGACTCTTAGAACCTGATTTAATGATTTAAATAATTTTGTAGGATGGAACTTGTTTTTTGGAATCTTTTTTAGTGTTAATTATAAATTTGTTTGATGAGCATTGCGTGTGTTGCTAATACATGGCCTGGTTGAAATTTTTAACAAATAATGTTTTGTTTTAGGGTGTTTTGTTAGGTTTTCACCCTTTTAAAAAAATGAATTTGTGTGTTGGTAAAAATGGATTATGTGAAAATTGTTTTAAATGATTTTGAATTAAAATGAATAGTTGGGGATTTTTAACCTGTTTGGCGTGATGTGTTGAATTGTGGTCAGGTGGGTATTTTTGTGTAAAACTGTTTTGTTTGGATGTGCGAAAGGAATTATTTGAAGAAGGATTATAAATGTTTGAGTGGAAACAGTTTGTTTGATACAACTTTTGAAAAAGCATTTTCATTTTGAGACTTTGATTGTGAATGTTTAGGGGCATGTTTGGACATTTCATGATGTTTGAAAAAACAATATTTTTTTTGAAAATCCTAGTTGGGTGATTCTCAAGCCCTGATTGCCTGCATTTGGTGGGAGGTCCCTGTTTGGGTTTCTCATAATCGAATGTTAGGGTTCTTCGGTTTGAACCCATTATAATTGTTTTATCTTAAGGCATAAGAATTTTCCTAGGGGAGACTCGGGGTGATACCTATCATGTATTATTATTATATATATACTTTGATTTGATGCTCAGCTGGAATCAGTTGGCTCACCCCCATTTTAAATACATGAAAAATAGGAACCTGACATATTGAGTGAATATTTTGAGAATGATTGCAGCAATGGTAGGTTATGGTACTGACCAGTGGCCTATAGTAGGCAGATATGTTTGGGTTCATTGCTATGGGATTTTCCATCGGCCTGCCTGATAATGGATGGCCGGGCATTTGGGCGTTTCGATTTCATCATGTGTGACATGTCAACGAGGATGTGGTCTCATGTATCGGTGTCTTATGGTCTATTCTTGATCTCCTAGGTTCACCCATGTCTATAAAAGTTCAGTTATCTATACGGATAAATATAATACTTGTATGTATACCTACATTTCAATTGCTGTGTTATTTCTATTATGCCTTCCTATATTTTTTGTCTTGGAATGTGGTGAGCTGGTTTTGGTTTTGTTTTTAGAGCTGGTTTTCAAATGAAAATGTTTAATCCTATTTATAAAAATATAAAAATTTTAAACATCACATTCCCCTTTTAAAATTTCATTATCACTAATGAAAAGAACGTAGACTTGAAAATGGTTAAGGGAAATGGTTCATACTTTGTTTTTATGTAAATATGTCGAAAAGAACTTACCTTTATACAATGTAGTTCCAACATGAAATGGAATTTATTTTATTTTAAAGGTAATGCATTAGGAATAGATATCGGTCTAGACTACTGAGTTTTAATACTCACACCTATATTTATTCTCTATTTTTATAGTGTTTGTGCCGGCTCCATCTTGGGTGCGCTCTCCTTGGGTGACGCTTGATCGTTGAGTTAGGGAGTGAAACATGGGGTCACATGGAGTAATTTTAGATGTCGATTTTGGTTAGTTTTATTTTCTTTTGTTCTTTTTAAGTTGTTTTATTTGGTTTAATTATTCTACACTACTCTTTATTATTTCTACTGCTTTAATTATTTTCTTTGGTAAACTTCATTCCCATTCATTCTCTTCTGATTCCCTTGCACTTGTCGCTAGCCCGGGAGGATCAAGAACGCCTCCCGGGCCTTATCGAGGATCAGCTAGGGTGAATGATTCAGGGTTGGCCTCGGTTGGTTCATGAAAAAATGGTATCAGGGGAGGTCGGCTCTTATCAGACTTCAATTTTCAGAGCACCCGTGGTTATTTGGGATGTCCAGGTAGAGGGAGTAGGATCGTCAGGACTCAAGGGGTAGATGCGGGAAGAGTGTCGTGAACTCTTGCTTATGTTGATCCTCAGGTTAGTATGAGATGTTTAGTTTAATTAGTTTCTTTGGGTTCTTAGGATGTGTTTTTCAATTCGAATACTACAAAAGGAGTTGAGCTAATAGTCATCCTAAGTCGCACGACCTGTCAAGCCATGTAAAGCTAGGGGAATGGTTCAAAAAGGCTCTCTATGTCGGTGACGTGTTTTGCATATATCCCCCGACCATATTGTCAAGTCACCCACTGACACTAGTTATCTATTTGAGGTGTTTTGGGTTTCCTTTGATTTCTGAATGTGGTTTGAATCATGAAAGTTGGTTTTGAAAAATGGTTTTTTTGAAATGACATGTTTAATTTGAGGATTGTTTTAAAGGAAATGTGATGAATGATTTGTTTTTTGAAAATAAAGTTTCCATATTTGGGCCTTGGTGTTTTAATGGGTGCTCACATGCATAGTGGTATGTTGGAATATGAATGAATGTATGTTATGATAGGTGGATGCTCGGGGTTGCACAAAAACATGCATGTGAGTGAGACTCTAAATAAAACCAATGGTGAGGGTTTAATTCACCAATATTTTTTTTAAATTAATGATGTTTTAAAAAGAAATGTTTTGATTTTATGATGGATTTTTTTCGTGTGTTTAGAGCTTGTCATATATGCAATGTTTGTTTTTGAGGATATTTATTTATGGAGTTGGCCTTGATTGGGTTCTTGACTCTTATTGTCCTACGGCTATCCCCTTGAAGATTTTATGGGTGATCATAGTAAGGTTTATCAACCAAAGGATTTTATGCTTGAGTTTTAGAATCTAGATCCACCTCTCTTTTATGGTCAAGCATAAACTTCTATTGTAGAGGAGTGGATGCGAAAGATTGAAAGGGACTTTAACCTTGTTGAGCTTCCCGAGTCGTTGAAGGTCATGTTTGCAACCTTCATGCTTGAGGGTTCACCGTGGATGTGGTGTAAGTCAGTGTCTCGGAACAAGCCCTATCATGATCTTACATGGGAGTTTTTAAAGGCTTTGTTAATTGGTCAGTATTTCTCTGAAGAAGAAAGGATAAGGAAGGGGATGGAGATGTGTTGTCTGTAGCAGGGCGATAGATCTGTGTTGGAATATTTCTGGTGCTTTGGGGAGCTAGTCCCTTATGATACAGGGTATGTCACAGATGACTCCTTGAAGGCTCAACGCTTCGAGGCAAGCCTCTTCCCCGATCTATAGTTGAAGGTGTCAGAGGCCAGCCTAACTTCTTTTGTTGATGTGGTGAGATAGGCATTTCATGTCGAATCCATGATAGTATGAGTGCTCTAAGTATTCCTACCTCTTTCAATCCCTATGATCAGTAGTAAAGATTCGGGAAAGAAGATGATGAATCGATTGAATGTGGATGGATCAAGTCGTGGAATCAAAAGTCCTCATGATCTTTCATCAAACTCTTCAGAGTGAGATATCCTCGTGTGTTATCAGTGTGGCAAGTTGGGTCACAAGAAACCGTCATTCCCAATTACTCCTAATACATTTCATGCTTTTGGACGTTTGTGTCACTTACAATGATTCTATCAGGGAATTTATAGAAAAAGTCATGGTGGGAGTTCTCATAAGTGTTGTGTTGTAGGGTTTTTATTTAAAGTTTCATTTGTATGTTTCCTTCCATTATAAGGGATATCTTAGAGTTGTAGTGTACTGATGGTGTTTTGGGTTTTGGAATGTATGGGAATGTTGTGGGTCTTTTGATGAACTCTGATTTTCAATGCCATTATGATTTTCATTTTAAAATATTTTCCTTTATTTTGTTAGATCAAAAGTTGTATGTTTTTTAATTAGAATTTTCAAAACCAGACTACGAGGTAGGACATGCTTCATCCATCAGAGCTCCAGCCAAAAGGCATCAGAGTGAAGCTGATGCATAGTTTGGAACCTCGGGTAATTTTAAGGAGTCTGGTTAAGGTTGTGCCTCTATTATTCTAGTTATATAGTTTTAGTGTTTCTGTTGTGGTTTCTCTATCGTTGTAATTCACCTCTTTTCACAAATATCACGATGGACTTATCTCTCACGCAATATCATTAATTGTGCCTTCTTGGATGCAAGTTCCTGATCAGTGGCCTTGTGTGGACCACCCATGTGAATCAGTGGTGGCTTTGGTTTTTGTAGATCCCAAAGTGATGGGTCATGAGTAGTTGTCTGTCATGGTTTCATTGATCCAATCCTTGGGACCTCTCTCCTTTCCCATGGGGTGAGGGTTTGGGTTCATGCAGTGTTTTCAGTTCAGCACTTATCCCTTTCAGATGAGAGTAACTGGTTTGAATGTTCTTGATGTTCTTTTTTTTTGAGTAGGGACTAGTTTAGGCCTAATTCATTTTTTTGTTAGGTTAGTTATTTATGGTGGGGATACCCACTATGAGTCTCCTTTTGTTTTCTCTTAAGTTTTTATCAGATGCTACTTTAATTCATATAGTGGGGAGTCTGTTTAGGCCCCCCCTCTACTGGTGATTTATTCCGGGTATTAGGGTTCAGTCCTGTTGGTGGTTGATGGAATGTCCTTGAGATAATAGGTTAGATCGTGTTTATATAGAATCCATAGGTGTTGATCAATCAACTTGATAGTATGGTGGCTTTATGGGGGGTGGAAAGTGTTATGGTGGAGAGAATTGTCACACCCCAACCCATGTGTAAAAATTTATTTAATTATATTTATGGCTTAAAATATTTTTCTGGGGTTTGGGGTGAGTCCCGGATGAAATTTATGAGTTTATGTTTAAAAGTGCACTTTTTTGGTGTTGACATCATCAGGTGCTTGGGTGGATCATGGATTTGGAAGTCGTGCGGCTTTTCCTAGGTAACTACGCGACTGTTCGCTCTCGGAAAATGAAAGTAAATGAATATTTTATTTAAAGAAAACATTAATTGTGTCATTTAAAATTTTTTTGGTTATTAATAATGTTAATATTTTTATTTAGGTGAAAAATTAAATTTCTAATTTTATTATTATACATTTTTATTAATGTAATTATATTAGTTAAATAAATTGTTAGAAATTATTTCATTTTTGAATTATTATTATTATTATTACTATTCCTTTTTTTATTATTACTATTACAATTATTATTATTATTATTGTTATTATTAATATTATTAATTTTATTATTTTTTTTATTATTATTTGATTCTTTACTATTTAGTTATTAAAAGTTAAATTTAATATATGTACAAATATATATATTTGTATTAATTTTTAACCCTTTTTAGGATTTTTTCGCTACCTTTTCCCCATAGTTCATCTTCCACACGAGAAACCCCTCTCCCATTTCCCCTCCTTTTGTTGCATAGTGACCCAACAACTGCCTCCTTCCCCTACGCGGCGCACCCCTCCGCGCACCTCGTCGACCACCTACTTGCCCGCTCCCAGCCGATCCCCACTGCGGTAGCCTGGTGTCGAGCGCCCTTGCCTCCTCATCATAGGTCCTCTTGGCGCTGCTTCTTATTCTAGTCACCCCAGCCGGCGTAGCTACCTCACCTTATGGACACCTCCTCCATCACAGCAGCGACCTCCCCCAACACCTCGACTCTCATTTGACCTCCTCCATCGCAGCAACAGCCTATTGCCATCCCGATCGCACTACCACTGCTTGGCACCCCACACCCCTCAATAGGCCCTTCTCCTGGGGTATCTCCCTCCATGCGGCATGACACCCCTCTCCGCTCCGGCCTCTCCCAGCAACCCCTCCGCATCCCTCAGACCTTCCTTCTCTAGCTGACCAGACCCCGACCTCCTTACAACAGCCCCATCACCACTGCTCACCTCCTGCCATACGTGCTCCACCCAGCCGCAATCACCTCCGGTCATGAACCCCCAGCTGCCCTCCTCCGTAGAACAATACCTTCTCCCTACCGACACTATTTCATCAAGAAGCAATCCAGGCCCACCCACCTCCTATCTCGGTAACCTCTTGTCTGAAGCATACAACCACATCGGCCTACCCATGTGCACATAAACCTCCCTTCCGACGTTGCCCCGTTTCAACACATGTACCCTACCGACATTGCCCAGACCGACTTTCATTTCTAGTGTTTCCCTGACCACCCCTCTAGTGGTCTGTTTCCATTCATTACCCCCATTGTTATACCGTTCCAATTTCATTATTTTATTATTGTTTTTTTCATTCATTTAGATTTGAGATTGCATTTAGTTTTTGAGTTATCTTTAGAATAATTGTGTGGGATTTGATTTATAGAGCATGTAATTGAGGTGATAATGAGATCATGCACCAGTTTTGAGTGAGAATTGTCATTGCACCTTGTTTCTAAAGTTTCTTTATCATCACACTTTGATCTTGAGGTAGGTTACCATTGCAATGCCTTTTATAATTTAAGTATCATCTATATCCTACTGTATACGCCCGACATATATGTTCTATTTATTATTTCAAATCTTCTAGTTAATTTATTTATCATGAAAATTGGTAGTTAAATTCTGGTTTTGTGAAAATAAGGTCTTTTTATTACAATCATGCACACAATTGTTCAATTAAATGTCTAATTTGGTTTGTACCTAGTTTGTGCCTATTAGAACCTGATTAAATGATTTAAATAAGTTTGTAGGATGGAACTTGTTTTTGGAATATTGTTGAGTGTTAATTAGAAACTATTTTGATGAGCATTGCATGTGTCACTGATAAATGGTCCGGTTGGCATTTTTTATAAAGAATGTTTCGTTTCATGGAGTTTTGGTGTGTTTTCAGTCATTTAAAAAAATGAATTTTTGTGTTACTAAACAGGGAATTTTTTTAAAAATGTTTTAAATGATTTTAAATTAAAAGTAATAGTTGGGGTTTTTTAATCTATTTGACATGAAATGTTGAATTGGGGTCCGGTTGGTATGTTTGCGTAAAAAAGTTTTGTTTGGATGTGAGAAAGGAATGCATTGAAAAAAGTTTATAAATTTTTGAGTAGAAATAGTGTGTTTGACACCACTTTTGAAGAATAATTTTAATTTTGAGATAAGACTTTTATTATGAATGTTTAAGGGCCCGTTTGGCTATTTCATGAAGTTTGAAAAAAAAAATTATTATGAAAACCCTTTTTGGGGGATTCCAATGCCTCTATTGCCTATAATGGTTGGGAGGTCCTTGTTGGGGATTCACATAATCGAATGTTGGTTTTCTTCGGTGGGAACCCGTTATAATTGTTTTATCTTAAGGAATTTGAATGGTTCTATAGGAGACTCGGGGTGAGATCTGTCATGAATTATTATTATATATATAAATTTATTGGATGCTCGGCTAGCATCAGTTGGATCACCCCCTTTTTAAATACTTGAGACATGGGAACCTGGAATGTTGAGAGAATATTTTGAGAATGATTTCCGCACTGGTAGGTTATGGTACTGACCAATGGCCCATAGTAGACAAATATGTTTGGGTTCATTACTATGGGATTTTCCCTCATCCAACCTGAGAAAGGATGGACAAGCATTTGAGCTTTTTGATTTCATCATGTGTGACATGTAAACGAGGATGAGGTCTCATGTATTGGTTTCTTCTGGTCTGTTCTTGATTTCCTAAGTTCACCCATTTCTATAGACTTTCAGTTACTTTTAGTGATGAATATAGTACTTGTATGTATACATATATTTCCCTTGTTGTGTGATTTCTATTATGCCTTCCTATATTTGTTGACGTAGAAAGTGGTGAGCTGGTTTTGGTTGTGTTTTTAGAACTGGTTTTCAAATGAAAATGACTAATCATCTTTATACAAATATGAATATGTAAACATCACATTCCATTTGAAAGTGTTGTTGACACTAATGAAAAGAACCATGATTTAAAAATGGTTAAGGGAAATGGTTCGTACTTTGTTTTTAAGAAATATGTTGAAAAAAACATACTTTTATACATTATAGTTAAAACATGATATATAATTTATTTTATTTTAAAGGTAGTGAATTGGGAATAAAAATAGGCTATTGAGTTTTAATACTCAAGCCTATAGTTCTTCTCTATTTTTCTATTATTTTTGAAGGCTTCATCTTGGGTGCACTCATCTTGGGTGATGCTTCATCGTTGAGTCGAGGAGCGACTTGTGGGGTCACACAGATTTAGTTCAGACATAGAGTTGGGATATTTTTATTTCCTTTTGTTCTTTTTTAGTAATTTTATGTGGTTTAATTATTTTGCACTGCTCTTTATTATTTTCAATACTTTACTTATTTCCATTGGGAGAAATCATTTCATTTTTGTTCTGTGCTGATTCCTTGGTGCTTATCACCAGCCTGGGAGGATCGGGAACGCCTCTCGGGCCTTTCCGCAGATCGGCTCAGGTGACTGGTTCAGGGTCAAATGGCGTTAGTTCGTGAAATTTTATTTCTCTTAAAGATGATGTTTTATTAATATGACTTAAGGCCCATTTGGCACCTTGTAGAGTGTTGAATAATAACTGTCTTGATAAGCATTACGTGTTCCGCTAATAAATGACTCGGTTGGAATTTTTGTGTAAAATGGTTTTTGATTTGAATGTGAAAATTAGATGTTTTGAAGAAAGCATATAATTTTTTTTGAGTGGGAATGATATTCTTGAAACCACTTTTTAGAAAATTGTTTTGTTCTGAGATAAAGCTTTGAATGTGATTGTTTAAGGGCCCATTTGGCCATTTGTGAAGAATTTTAAAAAAATATTTTTTATGAAATCCCTCATTGGGTGATTCTAATGCCTCAATTTCATGAAATGGGTGAGAGGTCCTTGTTGGGGATTCCTAGGATCCATTATTAGGAATCTTAAGTTGGAAATATTTTTAATTGTTCTATTTTAAGGCGTGAGAATCGTCACAAGGGAGTAGTTAGGGTTTGTCTTAGTGGTAAGCACCCCGTAATACTACATGAAAAATGGGGGTTCAAAACCCATTGGGCGTAGGTACTGTAGATGTACTGTAGCGGATACTGTAGCAGCGGTGTTACTGTTGATCGGCGGGTACTGTAGCGGCGGCAGGACACTGTAGCGGCGACGGTACTGTGCGGGTACTTAGCAGCCAGGTTACTATTCACAGAATAGGAATTTGGCCAAAAAATTGGGCCTACGGGCTATGTAATGGGCTACAAACCCACTGGGCCTTCGGGCTATGTAATGGGTCTCCCTCTACCCAGTTAAAAGAGGAATTTTCTTTGCTTTATTCATAAAAAAAATGAGGCTTCGGCCCCAATATTTTAAAAAAAATGGTCACAAGGGAGACTCAGGGTGAGAACTATTGTGCATTATTATTATATATGATGTTATTGGATGCTCAGCTGGCATTGGTTGGCTCACCCCCTTTTTAAATACTTAAGGCATGGGAACATGGAATATTGAGATAATATTCTAAGAATGATGGATGCACTGGTAGGTTATGGTGCTGACCAATGGCCCAAAGTAGGCATATATGTTTGGGTTCATTACTAGGGGATTTTCCCTCATCCTTCCTAAGAGAGGATGGCCGATCGTTTGAGCATTTTGATTTCATCATGTGTGACATGTTAATGGGGATGGCGTCTCATTTACTGTTGTCTTCTGAATTATTCTAGATCTCCTAGGTTAACCCATTTCTATTTTGATTTTGTTTCTTGAAGTAGTGATTGTTATTCTTGTATGTATACCTACATTTCCCTTGCAGTGTGATTCCTATTGTGAATTTTTGTGTATTTTTTCTCTCCGAAAGTGGTGAGAAAATTTTAATTAGGTTTCTAGAATTGGTTTTTAAATGAACATGTTTTACCCTCTTTGTATAAATTTGAAAATGTAGACACTGCTTTCCCTTTAGAAATGACATTGGAACTAATGAAAAGAATCTAGATTTGAAAATGGTTAACATAAATGGTTTGTACTTTGTTTTTAAGTAAAGTATTTGGAAAAACCTAGTTTTATAAATTGTAGTTCAAACTTGAAATAGTGTTTATTTTATTTTAGAGGTTGTGCATTGGGATTAGATATCGGGATAACCTACCAAGTTTTAATACTCATGCTTATAGTTATTTTATGTTTTTAGTCCTTCTGCAGGTTACTGATTGGGTGTGTCGCCTAGGGTGACGTTTGATCATTGAGTTGAATATTGACCTATGGGTTAACAAGGAGTTAGTTCGAACATTGAGTTTGGTTTTTTTATTTTCTTTTGTTCTGGTTTAGTCATTTTAATTTTTTTATTTATCCTACGATGATCTTTATTATTTCTTTTTCTTTATTTATTTTCATTGGGTGAAATCATTTCCATTTATTCTCTGTTGATGCCCTAGCGCTTTTTGCCAGCCCGGGAGGATCGAGACTGCCTCTCAGGCCTCGCCGTGGATCAGATCAGGTGACCGTTTTTGGGACAACCTAGGTTGGTTTGTGAAAAAATGGTATTAGAGGAGGTTGGATATTTTTGGAACTCACTTTTCTGAGCGCCCTTTGTTGTTTGGGATGACAAGGTAGATGGAGTAGGATTTTCGAGACTCTATGGGTATGTACGGGAAGAGCGTCACAAACTCCTGCTCGTGTTAATACTCAGGTTTCCATGGGAAGTCGGATTTAATTAGTTTCATTGGGGTTTTATAGAATGTTTTGTTATTGGGATATGAAAACGGGAGTTGGGCTAATAGTCCTCATAAGACAAATGACGTATCAAGCGTTGTAGAGATAGGGGAATGGTCCAAAAAGGCTCTTCGTGTTCGTGACCTATTTGGATTATGTTCCCCAACCATATGGTCAAGTTACCCACTAACAATAGTTCCCTATTTGAGTTGTTTTGGGTCTCTTCTGAGTTCTGAAAATTGTTTGAATCAAAAAATGCTGGTTTTGGAAAATTATTGTTTCTTGAAACAACATGTTTAATTTGTGGATTGTTTTAATGTAAATGGGATGAATGACTTGTTTTTGGAAAATAAAGTTTCTTTGTTTTTTCCTTGGAGTTCCTATGGGTGCTCACATGCATAGTGGTATGTTGGAATATGAATAGATGTCCAGTATGGCAGTTGGATGCTCTGGGTGGAACAGAAACATGCATCTGTGTGAGACTCTAAATAACACCAATGGTGAGGGTTTATCCCACCAAGAATGTTTTTAATTATGATGTTTTTCAAAGGATATTTTGATGTTATTATAGCTTGTTTTCTTGGGTTTGGATATTTTCACCTATTTAGTGTTTGATTTTAAGGATTTTATTTATTAGGTTGGCCTTGATTGAGTTCTTGACTTTTCTTATCCAGTGGTTGTTCCCTTGATGCATTGATGGGTGATCGTAGTGTGATTGTTCAACCTAAGGATTTTATTCTTGAGTTTTGGAAGCTAGTTCCACATCTCTTTTATGGTCAAGAAGACTATTCCATAGCAGAGGAGTGGATGCGAATGATTGAAAGGGACGTTGACCTAGTTGATTTTTTTGAGTCGTTGAAGGTAAAATTTTCAACCTTAATGCTTGAAGGTTCACCGTGGATGTGGTGGAAGTTAGTGTGTCAGAGGAAACCCCGAAAAGAGCTTCCTTGAGAGTATTTCAAGGCATTATTCATTCATTGGTAATTCTATGAGGGAGAAAGGGTAAGAAAGTGGAAGGATATGTGTTATCAACAGAAGAGTGATGGATCAGTGTTGGAGTATTTCCAACACTTTGTGGAGATAGTCTGTTATGATTAGCGGTATTCCATAGATGAATCCATGAATGCTTGCCGTTTTGAGGCGCGTCTCCATTCCATGCTTCAATATAAGGTGTTATATTTCAACCTAATTTAGTTTTCTAATGTGGAGAGACAATATTTTTATGTCGAATCTGTGATGCCATGAGTAATCAATGTAGTCCTACCTCCTTCAATTCTTGAGGGTAGTGGTGAAGATTCTAGAAAGAACATGAGTGAGAGATTTAAAGTCGGTGGAGCAGGTTGTGGAATCAAAATTTCTCTAGATCTTTCACCAACCTCTTCGGAGTGAAAGATCCTCACATGTTATCAGTGTGGGAAGCTGGGTCACAAGAAGCTGCCATGCCCAAGTACTCCTAATCCATGTCATGCTTGCAGTCATTTGGGTCACATATAATGATTATATTAGGGTATTTCTAGAAAATGTCATAGAGGGACTTCTTAGAAGTGACGTGTTGTTGTGTTTTTTTAAAGCGTCATGTGTATGTTTCCTTCCAATGTAATATTTCTCTTATCATTATAGTGTATTGATGATGTTTTTGGGATTTCAAATGTATGGGAATGTAATGGGTCTTTTGATGAACTCTGATTTTCAATTCTAGTGTGGATTTCATTTAGAAATCTTGTCCATTCATTTGTCAAAATCAAAATACGTATGTTTTGTTATTTGAATTATCATAACTTTACTACAAGTCATTATATGCTTCATCCATCAGAGCTCCATCGAAAAGGCCTCATAGTGAATCTGTCATGTATCCAAGAACCCCAAGGGAATTTTAAGGAGTTTGGTTAAGGTTGTGCCTCTATCATGTGGTGAGAAAATATTAGTGTTTCTGTTGTGGTTTCTCTGTCATTGTAATTATCATCTTGTCGCAAAGAGCACGATGGACTTATCCCCCACACCATTTTTGTAGTTGTTCCTACTTGGATATGAGTTTCCAGTCAGTGGCCTTGCGTGGACCACCCATGTGAATCAATTGCGGCTTTGGTTTGTGCCCACCCATAAGTGGTGAGACGTGAGTAGTTGTTTGTAATAGTTTCATTGATCCAATCCTTGGTCCCTCCCTCCCCGCCCATGGGGTTAGGGTTGTAAGTTCGTGAGGAGTTTTTGTTTAAGATCTTATCCCTTTCAAACGAATGTGAGTGGTTAGAATGTTCTTGTTGTGATTCTTTTAGCTTGAGTAATGTCTAGTGAAGGCCTAAGTTTTTATTTTAATTTGACCATGTACAGGATGAGTTCTTATGGTGGGGAGTCTGGTCAGGCCTCCCTTATACTGGTGATTTATTTCACACTATAGGGTTCAGTCCCGCTAGTGGATAATGGAATTTCTTTGGGTTAAGAGGTCAAATTGTGTTTATGTGGAATCCTTAAGTGTTGATCAATCGGCTGGATAGTGTAATGGATTTTCATAGGTGGAAAGCATTATGGTGGGCAGAATTTTCAATCCTGACCCATGTGTATAAATTTATTTAACTATTTTTCTACCTTTAAATATTTTTTTTGGGGTCCAGGGTGTGTCCCAGATGTAGTTTATTTGTTTTTGAAAAAAGTGTGCGTTTTGGGTTTGACGTCATTAGATGCACGGGTGGAGCACGATGCCACGCGACTTCACTTAGGCAACTGTGTAGATTTTCGTCTTCGAAGAATTAAAGTGAATAGATAAATGTTAATTAATTATGTGATTAAAAAAAATTATTATTGTTAAAATTTTGTTTATTATTAAAATGAATAAGTTTGTAATTAAAATAAATGTTATTTTTTATTATGAAATTTATTATATATATTTAATTTGGGTGAAAAAACATATAATTTTAATATTATTATTATTTAAATTATTAGAGATATTATTATTATTATTATTTTTGAAATTAGAATTTTTATTTCCTTTTTTTAGTTAGTCTGTTTTTTTAGGGTTTACAGACCCCCCCTCGCAGCCTCTCTCCTCTCCCCTGCATGTGGAGCACCCCTCTCCTCCTAGATGCATCCTCTATCACTGTAGAAAAATCCCCCTTCCCTCCCCCTATGCAGCGTGGCCCCCTCCCTCCTTCTCACCGACGCGGCACCTCAGTTTACCATTTCTAAAACCGGAGGTGTGACCCCCCTCCCTACTCTGGCCGCCCTCACCCGCAGCTCCCAGTCCGACCACATCCAGCCGCTCGGACCCCCTACGCAGGTCCGGCGTGACATCCTCTGGCTGATCAACCCTCTCCCCCCTACTGTAATATTTTTCCAGTGTCATACCTCCCTCCATCTCTTATTTCACGCCCCAACACACCCTCGGACTATTGGAGAGGTCCTCCTCTGGCCAGCGCCCCCTTCCGGTGAGTTTCCATCCATCGACTACCACTGACAGCCCTCTTTTGGTGAGTTCTCCCTTCCCTGTCTTTTTTTGTTATTTTTTACTTGTTAGGAATTTATTTTACTAAAGCCTAGGTGTAGGTTAATCCAATTTTTATTTTTCTTCTTTGAAGGGGGTGTGTGATTTGTCTCTCTGGACATCTGGAGGTGAGTTTTGGTGTTTTCGTCAAAGGTGATGTGTTTTGAATCATTCTGGGTTACCACTACCATTTGAGGTGAGGGTTTTCCCCATGCCTCTTGGTTTCACATACCATAATTGGGGTTTATTTATGTGTTTTTAGTCCTTTATATTTAATATGTAGGGCATTTGACATTACCATGTGTTTCCAAGTGGGCATTGTCGTCGCACATTGGTTTCGAGGTTGTGTTGTCGTTGCGCTTTGATCTCGAGGTAGTTTCCCATTCCACTGCCATGTAGAATTTATGTTTCATATATCTCCTACTATTTTCTCCCTATATATATATGTGCTAAATATTATTTTTCAACTTGTAGTTAATTCAATTACAATGCGAATTTATAGTTCAATTCTTGTTGTGTGCAAAATGATGTCGTTTTGTTGTGCTTGCGCATTCTGGTTGTTCCATTAAATGTTTAATTAATATCTCAATTGATTTGTGATGCTCAGAACCTGGTTTATAAATTTATATATGTTTGGAGTATGAAATTTTTGTATGCACCAGGTTGAGTCTTATTTAGAATTTTTTTTGTAAATGTTTCATGTGTCGCCGATAAATTGCCTGGTTGGATATTTTGGTTTATTTGGGATATAAAATGATTTTTTTTTGTTTTATAAAAATATTGGAAACATATAAAGAATTATTTTGAGGCTCCTAAAATGATTTCAATATGGTTTTGGTTTTATAAGTAAATGAGATATCATAAATGGTTGTGGAAGAGCAATAGGTGAATTGAGTTTCTTAAATGGGTTTTTTGGAAGTGTTTCAATTAGTTTCATATTTAAAAAAGTGTGTATTTGACTTTTAATGTCGTTTTACATGTGATGATGGATTGTGTTCAGTTTGGAATTTTAATAATATTGAAAATGGTGTGTAAACCTCATATAAAGGTTTTAAATATATTATTTTCAAATGGTTATGAAATGTGAAGTGGTGTGTTTACACACTTTTTGAAAGATCGTTTATTTCTCTTATAGATGATGTTTTTGTGAAAAGGACATAAGGACCATTTGGAACATTTTATAGTGTTGATTAGAAACTATCTTGAAAAAAATTACATGTGCCGCTAATAAATGACTCGGTAGGAATTTTCATGTAAAATGGTTTTTTTGAATGTGTAAATGAAATGGTTAGAAGAATGATTATAAATGTTTTTGAGTGGAAATGGTATGCTTGACAACTCTTTTGAAAAAATGTTTGTGTTTTGAGATAATGAATTAAATTTTAATGTTTAAGGGACCGTTTGTCCATTCTGTGAAGTTTGTGAAAAAAATATTTATTATGAAATCCCTCGTTGGGTGATTCTCATGACTAGATTTTGTGTAATGGGTGAGAGACCCTTGTTAGGGATTCTCAGGATCCATTATTAGGGTTCTTCAGTTGAAAATATTTCTAATTGTTCTATTTTAAGGAATGAGAATGGTTCTAGGGGAGACTCTAGGTGAGACCTTTTGTGTGTTATTATTATATATACTGTGATTGGATGCTTGGATTGCATCGGTTGGATCACCCCGCTTTTAAATACTTGGTACATGAGAACCTAGCATATTGAGAGAATGTTTTGAGAATGATTTCTTCACTGGTAGGTTATGGTAATAACCAGTGGCCCATAGTAGGTAAATATGTTTGGGTTAATTGCTATGGGATTTTCTCTCGACCATCCTGAGAAATGATGGTTGATCATTTGTGCATTTTTATTTCATCATTTGTGACATGTCAACGGAGATTAGGTCGCATGTATTGGTGTCTTCTAGATTATTCTTGATCTCCTAGGTTCACCCATGTCTATTTGGATTTTGTTTCTTGTAGTAGTGACTATGATTCTTGTATGTATAAGTACATTTCCTTTGTAGTGTGATTCATATTGTGCATTTTTGTGTATTGTTTTTCTTGGAAAGTGGTGAGTTGGATTTAATTAGGTTTCAATAAATGGTTTTCAAATGAAAGTGTTTTACCCTCTTTGTATAAATATAAAAATGAAGACACCACATTCCCTTTGAAAATGTAATTGGAACTAACAAAAAAAAATCTATATTTGCAAATGGTTAAGGGTAATGGTTCGTACTTCATTTTTAAGTAAAATATTTAGGAAAACCTACTTTTATAAATTATAGTTCAAACAGGAAATGGTATTTCTTTTATTTTAAAGGTAGTGAATTAGGAGTAGATATTGGGCTAACCTACTGTGTTTTAATACTCATGAATGTAGTTCTTTTCTGTTTTTAGTCCTTGTTCAGGTTACAACTTCGGTGCATCGCCTTGGGAGACATTTTATCATTGAGTTGGAGAGTGACTCACAAGGTAACATAGAGTTAGTTCGAATGTTGAGTTTGGTTAGTTTTATTTTCTTTTGTTCTTGTTTAGTGGTTTTATTTGGTTTATTTATTCTACGATTATATTTATTATTTTTTCTACTTTATTTATTTTCTTTGGGTGAAATCATTCTTATTCATTCTATGTTGATTCCATGGCGCTTGTCGCCTGCTTGGGAGGATCGAGAATGCCTCTTGGGCCTTGCTGCGGATCGGCTCGGGTGACTGGTTTAGGGTCGACCCAGGTTGGTTCATCATATAAAGTATTTATTGAAATGATATTATGGAAATAGGATTATATAATTTAGTAATAATGGTTGTGAATGAGTTGAATGTGATGGATAATGGTTGTAATGTACCACTATCAAAAGGATGGAGTGTGGAAATGAAGTTCTACTATTAATGGTAACCCCAAGATTGTGTGTGTTCTTGTATTGATGATGTGTGTGGAAATTGAAATGATTATACCAAATTATAAAATAATAAATGGTTAAAATATTTAATGATTTTCCAATAAAAATTATTTTTTTAGATGTTGTTGTATTCCTTGAAAAAAATGGTCTTGATGGCTTGTTTTATTTTTTTCAATAGAAAATGGCATCAGTTGGAAATAAACTACATTAATTTTTTTAATAATGTTTTTTTTTCAGATTTAAAAACATTTTCAATCCATGTGGAGTGATTTGGTATGTCATTGGGGAAATCCAAATATTTTTTATACTCAGACCAATCTTGGGAACTAAGATTCATTTTCAGATTTTATATGTAGTGACACGAGTAAAGGTGAGGTATCCCGGTTCTTTATTGATGATTCTTGATAACTTGGGGTTTGTATTAATATTTAGAGCTTAGAGAATATTTAGAGTTTATTTTTTTTTCTTTTGGTTTTTTCATTACTTGGTTCCATTGGTTATGTCACATTAATTCCTCTTATACTTTGATACTCTCTTTTGGTTTCGTCGTATATTGTCTTACAGTTTGGTACTCATGCATAATTAAGAAACTTGGTTGTTATAGTTATCATTAGTTTGGTAATTTTATCTAAAAATTGAAATCATCCCACAACTATCTATGAGTACCTTAGATTTTATTTACTGCCTTTAGTATCATTGGAATGTCACCTTAGGCCTGGTATCTCCTCTCTCACTTCGCAAGCTAGTGAGAAGGGGTGGGATGTTAAGAATGGTATCATCTTGACCAGCCCTTTAATTTTAAATCATATTAGTCTATCTATTGGGATGGACTTAAAAAATATGATTGTCATAACATGAAATGGAAATCATAAAAAGGTTTATCTAACATATTTATAAAGAAACTCATGTTACCAATGAGTTGGGTAAATGAGTGTTTTGAGACACTTATAGGAGTTTATTCCTCACCGTCACGGGTTTAACTGATGAGAATATCATGAAATGACCAGATAGAAATGAATTCACACTAAGAGTATATTATTTAATTTCTGTAATGATTTATGATTTCGAGAAAAATGGTTTATTTTTTAAAATAATTGAAAATGGTTTGATTTTAAGAATCATGATGTAATTTTCAAAAATGTTTTGAAAGTGGAAATTGTTGAATTTTTGATAGAATTATTTTGATATGTGTGATGTGGTAAATTTGAATTTACTATGCCTTTAGTTGATAAAGAGTTATATTAAATCGATTTCTCTTTTGTTTTTAGTCAATATCACTAGGTGGACTCCATAGAAACTAATGAGAAGTTTCTATTGAGAATGTGGTTGCACAGAAGCCATGGGTGAACCAACATTTGGTTTAGAGTGTTGTCCATGTATTTAAATTAGTGGAAAAAGGGAATATAAATAAAAAACCAAGGAAATTGGATAATTCAATTCAGTTCCAAAAGTAGAATCCACCCATCTTTCAGGGTGATTTAGAGATAATAAAAAGAATAAGTGTGGCTAAATAGGATGAATTGAATATTTAATTTCCTTGGATAGCAGATGAGATGATGTTGGAGTTGGAAATATACATGATGGAAGATCCTACACCCTAGTGATGGGATTTATCATTTTAGGAAAACATTTACCAAGGAAATACATTAGATGATTTTGATGAATTGTTTAACAAAAAATTATATCCTTATAGATTTAGGATTTACAAAAAAACATAATTCTTTAGTTTGAAGTAAGTGAACATCACCGTGAAAGATTATGAAGCTAAATTTATGATTTCAGTCTTCTTTTCACCTGAATTGTTTTTAAGTGTGTCCTTGAATGCACAAATTTTTAAATTAGGGATGAGGTCAGAGATTCTCTCAAAGATGTATTCTCTTTGTATATCAGATTATAAAATGTTGGTTAATAGAGAAAAAATGTATGTAATGAATATATTAAGAAATATTGTTAGATGAATAATGTTAATATATATGAGAAATGGTGGGATATCTAATGTTGGGAATAAACAGATAAGGGACACTTATTTTCAAGGTGGTGGTATGACTCATATATAGATATAAGTATCAGTAATCTTCCTTCTAAACTAAAGGGTACGCACGATTGTTTTCCATGAAGTTCTCTCCATCACATAAAGTGGTGTTATACAACACCACCAAGAGCATGTAACAATTGCAATAACATATGAAATCTATATCATTATTGTTTCAGTGCTTTGAGGATGGGTACTATGGAAACGTCTCATGCTTCCAAATCATCATATGCTTTGACAGGATGAGTGCAACAGAATAACTCTCATCAGCAAACCCGAGAATTCAATAGTGATTGTAGGAGTACCATGACTCCTTAACCAGGGAAATATCAATAGGGTAACAAAGAGAAAAAAATAAGTAATAAATTGTATGTAGATGAGAAAATGATCATGAATGATTAATTAGGACCTTTGAAAGTGAGTGGTATGATTATTTTAAATGTCACCCATATGAAAGAATTTTTAGATATGGGTGAGTCGCATTATTTCAAATATTATCATGATTTTTATCTTCTGGATTTTCATGTTGTGATGATTCCCTCAATTTTGAAATTTCAAAAAACTCTTGGGAAAAAAATAATTTCATTAATTTGTGTACAAATCATGTTTCATAACTATTAATGGGGTTGAATTGATTTTATACATCCTTATTATTATTATGGATGTCTATGACTTAATCCCTGGTATAGATTTGTTGAAAATTTTCAAATCTCACATCAACATTTATACTCGAATGTTTGGTTTTAGAACTGATGGTAGTGTCGAGATTCTCTTTTGAGGAAATCGGAATGTAATGGAAAGTGGAGCAGGACTTTTGGGACAATAATTTGGAACTATATTATACTATTTAGAATCCTTGACAATGTCATTATTGTATGAGATTGAGAGTAGTGGTTTTACAAAAAATATCAATCAGGTCCCTAATGTTTTTTTGTAGACAATTTATTAGGTTTTCCAGCAAAAATAGAAGTATAGTTTGAAATTGATATCTTAATAGGGACCAGTACTATCTAGCTCCCATATTATCAGATGGGACCAATATAATTATTAGAATTTAAATTCTTTTTATAACAGTTTTATATCAAAGGTTTCATTCAAACTAGTATTTTAACATGGGTAATGGTGGTTGTTTTTATAAAGAAGTCATATATAAATCTTAGATATTGTGTGGATTATCATAATATTAATCATGTTATGATAAGGAATCAGTATCTTATTCCATATATTGATGACCTCTTTGATCAATTTAGGGGAGCCAGTGGTTCTCTAAAATTGACTTGCATTGATGATATCGCCAACTATGGGTTCAGAAATAAGATATTCTGAAGACAAATTTTAGAAGTTGATATGGTCTTTATGAGTATGTGGTTATGGATTTTGGACTCATTATTGCACCAAATGTATTTATAACATTGATGAATCAGATATTTAAAATGTATCTGGAATATTTTTTGGTGGTGTTTTTGTACAACATATTGTTGTATTCTAGAAAAAAGTTAGAGCAAGAGAAACACTTGGTGATAGTGTCTGGTATGTTGTAGGATCATCATCTTTATGCCAAAATTTCAAAGTGATTTTTGGATATAAGAGGTACATATCCATATTAATTTTATCTATGAAAAATGCGTTTATATAGATCCCTAAAAGATATAGGATGTGATCTATTGGTAACCTCCAAATAATGTCTTTGAGATACAGAGTTTTCTTGGCCCAGATGGTTATTACCATCATTTTGTTCATGGATTTTTAGGAATAGCTCCACAAATGGCATCTTTGACAAGGAAGTTTTTTTAAAATCAAATGGATAAATAAATTTCAAAAATATTTTTAAGAGCTTAATGTTCTCTTTACATAAGCATTGGTTTTAATTCTTCTAAAATCATGACAATGTTATGTGGTGTATTACAATGTTTTCAAATCTTTTTTAAGGTATGTTATCATGTAAAGAGATAATTTTATTGCTTATGGATCATGGAAATTATAGTTTCATGAGAGGAACTACCCAAAACATGATTTTCAATTAGTTTTTTTGGTCCCTTCATTGTAGACCTAAATTTATAATATTTTTTGTGATAAATTATATGTGTTTATAGATAATAATAGATTGAAACAAATTTTCCCACAAAGATATTTGAATATGAGATAAAAAATATGAAAGGAGTATCTTCAAATGTTTGAATTTGAATTAATTTATACACTTGGTAACATAAACTCTATGGAGGGTTCATTAAGAAAAAAATCATATAGTAAGTTAGTAAAAGAGGGTTTAGATCAATGTTAGCTGATGTCGGTGATTTACAACATGCACATGGATTGTGAAGATTGAGTTAGTGTTGATATATTATTTTTGGTTTATATTTCTCCCGATTTAGTAGAGAAGGTTAAGGTGGAATGAATGTATGATTCTGAATGTCTTAGTATAAGGAAAAAACTCAATGGTGGGGAGAACATTGAGGGATGGATTCTTGATAGAATATCAGTGTTGTGGTTTCAAGGATTGATAGTCACACCTTGATTTTTAGGAACAAATCCCTCATACTTATCACTATTTGATATGGGTTTTTATTCATGGAATAAAAAATTTGTATATGGAACTGAAAGAAAAATTTTGGTGGGATTGCATGAACGGAAAGGTGGATGAGATTTTTTTCAGATGCCTCACCTTTCAGTTGGTTAAGGAAAATCACCAATGACCAATGGGCATACTATAGTGTTTATTGATTCCTGTGTGTAAATGATAGCATATAGCTATATATTTTGAAACAAGTCTACCATGGATAATTCAAAAACACGATGCCAAATGGGGTGATAGTATGTTAACTCACAAATTCTACCCATTTCATCACTATTTATGAATCTAATATTTTTGAGTACTTGTAAAAAATCTATATATGATAAGTTCTTAACCGACACAGTTTTCCTATCTCGATTTTATATGATAGAAACCCTAGGTTTGTGCCTTGTTTTTTGTAAATATTTATAGTAATCCCTTGGGACTCAGTGGTCTATGAGAATTGAGTATCATCCTCAAATGGATGGGAAATCTAAAAGGATCATCCAAACATTATAGTACATGATTAAGTCTTTTTTAATGGTTTCTAGTGGATCATGGAGGGAGTACATACTATTAGTTTAGTTATCATACAAACATATTTATCATGTCACAATACATATGGATCATTTTGAAGCATTGTATAGAAATCATTTTATTATACACTTTGTTGGGTGGAAATAGGTGATACTTCACTGGTTGGATGTAGCCTTGTGAAAGAGACATCTAAGAAGATTTAGTTAATCTGAAAGAGAATGGAGATGGAATATATACATCATAAATCATATTAAAATCATCGTCGATAACCATTTTCATTTTAGGTGAGTGATCATGAGTTCTTGAGAATCTCTAAAAATATTGCATGTCACCTTTTTGGTAACTAAAGAATGTTATCTAATCAATATATATACCCTTTTGAGATACTTAAATAGGTGGTAGAGGTGTTATATCAAATTTCTTTGAGACAAATGTTCAATAAAATACATAATGTGTTTCGTGTATATCAATTGAATAAAGATCAACCTAACCCTAACCATGTGATTCTATGCGATCTCATTGACCTGGATATAAATTCTATAGTGGATCAAGAGACGGTACTAATTTTGGATAGGTAAGAGAATGCATTTCATAGGAAAAGCATAATTATAGTTAATTTTTTTATAGAAACATGGTCATATTCAGGAGGAAACATTGGATCATGAAATTTAAATGATGGAGAAATTTCCAAAACTCTTTAGGGAAAACTCTAGTTTTCAATATTCTAGGGATATAATGTACAATGGTGGGGAGAATGTAGAACCACAATTTCAGGTATTTTACCCTTTATTTATGTGTTTTAAGTATATAAAATGATTGGGTTATGTTTAGGGAGGTTAAAAGGATCATTGGAATGTTATTTAGGATTTTATGTAGGTTCATGGTTTGAGAATTGTTAGTAGAAATCGTGTAACACCTCCAAAAAATCGTGTAACTAAAATAGTGGACACTGTGGAGGTGCACGGTTAAGCACACAATTTGGAAAAAAATATGAATATTACTATTAGAAATTGTGAAATAATGGATAGTGGTTTATAACATGGTTGGTGCACATTTTGTCTAACCATTCTATCCAATCTGTGAGGTTTTTTTGGAGTTAATGATTCAGGCACAATTAGTGCACGATTTTCCACTAGGCACTCTAACCATCAAAAATGGAAAATTAGATCAAAAAATGAGAAAATAATCGTATTTTCCTCATAAAACACTCATCATTCACTTAAATAGGAAATCACACAAATTTACTTTACTCCCAAGGTGGGTTAGATAGTTCATTTCAATCTGGGAGTGGTTTCTAGGTGAATATAAGTCTCTTTGAGACCCATATTTGTTAGTAATTTCTTGTTCTTCATCATTTTCCTTAGATCTCTTATCCTTACATTACTTGGAATCATGGATCTAGATAGTTGGGGGTCGATCCATGTTTATTTATGTTAATAATTATGGTATATGGTTGTTTTTATTGATTATAATTAGATCTATGTCAGAATCCTAATGATTTAGGCCATTTTTCTTAAGTTTTTTTGTTGTTATTTTTTTTCACCTATGTTTGAGAGGTATTTGGATTATATCTTTAATCCTCTTAATTTAAAAATGAAGGCTTGATTTCAAATTGATTTAATTTATTTAATGTTGATGAAAATAATTGTGTGGTTTGATAAAATTTTTATTTGAATTGTGGTTTTGGAAATCATGGGAATTGGGGGGCCTTTTGGAAAATTGTTGTTTATAATTTTAAAATGGTCATTTTAAAAGTATGTTTGGTTGATGAAATTAAATTATTTTTTGAAATTGTTTTATTATAATGGGATTATATGATTTGGGAATAATGGTTGACCATGAGTTTTATGGGATAGATAATGGTCGTGAAGTACCACCATCAGAGGGACGAAGTACAAACATGATGTTCCACCGTCAATGGTAACACCAATAATGTGTGTTATTTTATATTTAGGATATGTTTAACCTTTTAAATTTTTATTTAAAATACTTTATTTATAAATGGTTAAATTATTTGTTGATTTTCCTTGAAAAACGATTGTGTTATTTGTTGATGTATTCCTTGAAAAAAATGATTTTGAAGGATTGATTGATTATTTTCATTTGAAAACTATTTTAGTTGGGTATTAATGGATTTAAAATGTATTTAAACTATTTAATATAAATTTTATAACATTTTTAATCCTAGTACACCAAGATGAGAAGTCATTGGGGAAATCCTATTAAGTTTTATAATCACCCCCTACTTGGGCACTATGGTTCATTTGTAGACGTTACATATCTAGACACATGTAATTGAATGGTATCCCAGTTCTAAAGCAATTCATCTTGATACCTTGGGTTGGGAATGTAAATTTGGATCATGGAGTAGATTGGGAGTTTTTTAGTTTCTTTGGTGTCATTTGGATTTGTTATCATTTTTCCAATGGATATGTCACATTTATTGCACATAAACTCTAATATTGTCTTTTTTTAGTCTTATATTTGATTTCATTTTGGAACTCATGAATCATTAAGACGTTTTTTTGTTATGATTATTGTTTAATTATTCATTTTATATTAAAATTTAAAATTTTTCCCAACTTTTATTGCATCCCTTTTCATATATTTTCAACATATGGTGTTCTAGGGATGTCACCGAAGGCCTAGTAGCTCCCTCTTCAATACTCAAGATAATGAGCAGGGGTGGGATGTTATAGTGAAACTATCACTTTGATTCAACTTTATGTTTCAAATTATTGCGTCTCCAAAATTTACAAATTAAAAATTCATCTTTTTGGTTCTAAATTTATTAAAAAAATAGATCCAACAAAAAAATTAACGGATCAAAAAAATAAAAATCATTGATCCCTACATCCTATTATCATTTTTCTTCATCTACAATCATCCCCTTAAAAAATTTATCTCTTGGATCCATTTTTAATTTTATCTTTGAATTGTAGTTTTTTTATTTCTACATTCCAATAATCATTTAGATATTTTGGAATTTTGTAAGAATGAAATAGGATGAAATTTGAGTGGTAAAAGGAAATAGAGTTACATTTTGTTAAAAAAACCAAAATTGAGTGAAACAAGAGTGAACATAATATTTTTTGAGTGTCAAAACAAGAGGGAGTGTGTGGGATCCATATTAATTTATCTTAAAATTTTATTACAGGATTCTTAAATAGTGATGCAAGTAACACTAATAAAATAGAAATTAATTTGTTCATGATGGTTGTACAAGAACAATTCCAAAGGTTGAATCTGAGGATGGATAAATTCGAATACCCTTTCAATTCTAGAGCACCACCAATGTGGAGGGTCATTGAAGAAGAGGAGTAGTTATCCAATTTTAAAGAGACACCAATTCAAATAAATCAACCACCATTGAGGAAAACCAATGATCTTGGTGGATTAAAGTGGAAGATACCTTCTTTATAAAGTTATAATGATCCTGAAACAAACGTGGAATGAGACCAAAAGGAAGATTGTGTTTTTTGTTATCAGAACTATTAAGAAAAAAGTATGGTGAATTTAGAGTTTATGGATTTAAATAACTATTCTAGTATTCTATGGGGACAATCTACAAGTGTATCTATGTAAAAAAAGATAAAGACCCATCCGAACATCGGAGGAGAAGAAGTGGTAATGTGTGAGAGGTTTATTTCTATCCACTATTATCATAATTTGTTCCTCATGTTTTAGGGTTTGAAACAAGGACCTATGAGTGTTGAGAAGCATCATTAATATATGGATATCATCATGATTTTGGCCAATATTTATGAGTAATGAGAGGCCACCATGGATAGGTTTGTGAATGACCTCAACCATGACATTACATACATAGTGGATATACACCACTATTTGGATATGGATGATCTTATTCACATGGATAACAAATAGGAGAGGCAAGGAAATGAAAGAAGTAATTTCCCTACAACTTATAGTATGGAATCTAAATATTATTTCATTTTCATGGATTCCAACCCAATAGAAAATTTGATGGAATAAAACATGGATTCAAATGAGGTTACAAAACCAAAACCATTTTTTCTTGAATTTGAAGGTAAAATAAATGGTATTGTTTATTAAAAATCATTTGATATGTTTCAAATGTTAATGATTTGGAAATTTTTTCTCACAATGTCCAAATAAGAGGACCCAGATTATTTTGGCTGATGGACATGTTCTTAGTTCTAACTCAAGAGAAGATAATATTCCACCACTTGAGGATTGTTTGGATGTGGAACTAGAGAGCCCCATAAATGGAGTAATATTTTTAGTAAGGTGTGATTTGAGTAACTAAACATAATATAAACATTATCAAGATAAAAGGGAGTACATTTTTTATACTATATTCCTCATCAATGATAATATATGTAGGGTGATCACGGATGGGTGTAGTTTCACAATTTTATACAGTGGTTAGATGGTTGATAAATTGATTTTAGCCATGACCAAGAAATTTAGGCCTTATATATTTTAATGGTTAAATAATAGTGGGGATGTTAATGTGGACAAGCAAGTGAATTTTTTTTCTATTGGGAAGTATGAATACAAGGTGATATGTAATGTTTTTCCAATATATGGTAGTCGCATGTTTTTTGGAATGCCTTAGAAATTTGATAGGATGGTCACACACGATGGATACACGAACCACTATTATTTTGATTAAAATGGGAGTAATGTTATACATACACACTCGAGACCGTTTCATGATTAATAATACTAAGTAAGGATTGATATAGATTATGAAAAGAGTGAAAATAAAAATAGATAAAAAAATAGATAGATAAAAAAAATTAAGAGTAAAAAAGTAGTGATGAGTGATATAAAAAGAAACGAGGGAAATAATAGAGGAAAAAAAGTGTGAAAATAATAGTAAAAACATGATTGTTGAGGGAATAGAGAGTATATATTCAAAAATAAAAGAGAGATAAAGAGAGATTTATAGGGTGATAACTCTGCCATGCTTCTATGATAGGGAGAATTCTTTACCACTAACTCTTTAAACACATCAATGCCTTCTCATGTTGTGTCTTTATTATAAAAATATGGTGATCAATCAAGGAAGTGTTGGAAATGAGATACAGTTGATCGAGATGGTTTGGTAAGGAAAAACCTGACAAAATGTAGGTTCCCATAGGAAAACAAATACAAAACCCCACACACAATGAGATAAAACTTTCCATGTCTTAGATAATATCAATGATAATTCCTATAAGACTGAGTAACCAGATAGGTATGGAAATATTAGTGTCACAAATAATGTTGTGGATGTTTCACCCCATTAGTTTTAAAATTTTAGGAAAAATCTATTTATGGATTGAGGGGTGATTAAGATCATGTAACACATGGGAATCGAGGGGTTGATGGCAGAAATAATGAGGAGGGAGAAATGTGTTGGATTTCTTAACACCCATTGAGAAGAGTTAGTGTCCTAATGATAAGGGAGTATAATAAGAGAATAAAGGAGACCTTAAATGAGTAAATCATTTAATTCTAAGGAGTGTCCTAATAAACATTCTTGGGGAAGCATCCAATCCAATATTTACATTAATTAAGGATTAATCCTGATTTTAAAGACCCATCACATTGTGTGATACAAATTTCAATCCCACCCGACCATGGAATATTCAAAGTCAAAAGTGGTGGGATAATTGTTTTTTATTTCCAAAAAGGTGTACTACATGTCCATTAAAGTAATGGGCATGTTATAAAATAGTTAAAAGCACCATTTACGCATTTTGACTTGTCAAAAATATGTGTTATACTTTTTTTATCACTCTTTGGATATAAATAGGAACCCCTTGTACACTTTGAACTTCATGAATGAAGGTAATGTTATTATGGTGAGTTTTTTTGCAACCTTGGTGTTTTTGATTAATTCTTGTATTATCAAATGATTAGTCTTCATTTTTGGTGTCTTTTGGCTATAGTTCTTAGAGACAAGTTCTATTTAAGGTATACCTTAACCAGTTCTCTACTTTTTCCCTTATTTCCACCATGTATAGCCCTTCTCACTTTTTTTCTTGTAAAAATTCAGGTTCCCAACATAGGAATGTTGAAAAATGTTCCTTGGAAACATCCTAGAAAGCCTTGGATAGTGTATCAAGGCTATTTAGATATTTTAGTGGTTTTTATGATTTGGGTGTTTTTTAGGATTTGTATTATTTTTTATGGGTTTTAGGGTTTTATGGTTTTTTTGGGTTTTTAGATTTTTTTATTTTTTAAGAATTTTAAGGTTTTTATAGTTTTTAAAAATTTAAGGGGTTTAATAGGTTTTTATAATTTTTAGTGGGTGTTACTGTTTCTATGGGTTTTTATGTTTTTAAGAGTTTTTATGATTTTTAGGGGTTTTAGAATTTTTTTAGGTTTTATGGGTTTTAATTATTTTTAGGTTATTTTGGTGTTTTTTAGGTTTTCAGTGATTTTCTTTTGTTTTTATTTTTTTTGGGATTTTACGGATTTTTTGGATTTTTTTTTGGTTTTTACGGTTTTTAAGGATTTTGATCCTTTTTAGGGTTCTTTGGGGTTTATGGTATTTTGGGGGTTTTAGTGTATTTTATTACATTTTAAGTGTCTAATAGATTTTTTGAGTTTTTAAACTTTTATGGGTCTAAATGAATTTTAGTGTTTTTATTGGGGTTTTAGGGTTTTATGGATTTTCAGGGGTTTTATGGTTTTTAACGGGTTTTTTGGGTTTTTAGTGTTTTTTAGGATTTTAGGGGTTTTAAGGAATCTTAGGTCATTAAGCTTTTATTAAGGGTTTTCAAGGTTTTTAGGTTTTTTATGTTTTTAGGGATTGTTAGGTTTTTTGAATTTTTATCAGTTTTAGAAGTTTTATGTATTTTGAGGGGGGGGGTTTGGTTTTTAGGGTTTTTTGAGTTTTAATGTTATTTATGAATTTAAACGTTTTTTAATTTTTTAGGGGTTTAAAGGGTTTTAGATTTTTTATATTTCTTTTTGAGTTTTTATGGTTTTTAGGGGATTTAATGTTTATTGTTGTTTTATTGTTTTTTGGGTTTTTCGGTTTTTATGGACTTTTAGTGTTTTTAGCATTTTTATAGTTTTATGGGTATTAAATTTTATTATAGTATTTAGGTTTTATTAGGGTTTTATACATTATTATATATTTTCTTTTATGTTTTTTGTTTTTTATGGGCTTTAGTGATTTTTAGTGTTTTTTCAGTTTTTTGGGGTTTTATCAGTTTTAGGGGGTTTAGATGTTTTTTGGTTTTTATTTTTTGTATTAGAGATTTTAGGGTTATCATGGTTTTTGAATGTTAATTTTTTTAGGAAACTTTATTATTTTTATTATTTTAGAGTTTTTGAGGATTTTGAGAGTTTTAAATATTTTTAGGGATTTTTTGGTTTTTTGGGGTTTTGGGGTTATTTACATGTTTTTAGGATTTCTATGTGTTTTTAGAGTTTTTCAATATATTTATGGATTTAAAGTATTATTATTGATTTAGTGGTTTCTTTGGATTCTATTGGTTTTAGGTTTTTTAATTAATTATGTGTTTAATGGTTATTAAGATTTTTATGGGGTTTTAGGGTTTTTAACATTTTTTTTGTTTATAAGGGATTTAAGTGTGTTTATGTTTTTAATATTTTCTTATGTATTTTATGTTTTTTACATTTTAAGTTATTTTGATTGATTTTTTAGGTTTTTAATTCATTTCTTGGGTTTCAGGGATTCTATGGGGTTATTAGTTTTTTAGATTTTTTTTGTTTTTTAGGGTTTTTGAGTTTATTGGGTTTTTATCGTTTTGTATATATTTTAAAATTTTTATTCCTTTAAAGGGTTTTATGTTTTTTTTGTGGTTTTAAGGTTTTTATGATTTTTTTTGGTTTTAAGGGGTTTTATGGTTTTTAGGATTTTTGGGGGGTTTTTAGGGGTTTTAGCCTTTTTAGGTTTTTAGGTGTTTAAATTATTTTTTAGGGTTTTTATGGTTTGATGTTTTTTGAGGTTTTTAGGGGTTTTAAATGTTTTAAAGCATTCATTAGGTTGTTTTTAATGGTTTAATGGTTTTCATTTTATTTTTGGAAATTTTTAGGGATTTTTGGAATTTTTGGTTTTTTTGGGTTTTTCAGGATTCTGAGGGTTTTCTGGTTTTTAGGGTTTTATGTTTTTTGGGGGGGTTTGGGTTTTTTGAGTATTTAAGGGGTTTAATGGATTTTTATAGTTTTTATTGTTTTAAGAGTTTAAATGGTTTTTAATGTTTTCAGTTGGTTTTCACAAGTTTTTAGTGGGTTTTAACATTTCAAGGGGTATTTATGGTTTATAGGGATTTTATGGGTTTTTAGAGTATTTATCGTTTTTTTATTTTTCGGGGTTTTAAGTGTTTTAAGGTTTTTCTGGTTTTCTTAACAATTTTTAACTTTTTTATGGTTTTGGGGTATTATATGTTTTTAAGATTTATGGTTTTCTTAGGGTTTTAATGGTTTTATGGTTTTTTACTTTTTAATGAAATTTTAAGTCTTTTACGATTTTTATAAATTTTTAGAGTTTGTAGAGATTTCGAGGGTTTTTTGTGTTTTTTAGGGGTTTTAATATTTTAGGTCTTTTTGAGTTTTTAGAAATTTTAGGGGTTGTAAGTGTTTTTAGGTTTTTAAGGGTCTCTAATGGATTTTCTAGGTTTTATTTTTTTCTCATTTTAGGCATTTTTGGTTTTTTCTAGTATTTTTAGGGTTTTTTCATCATTTTTGGTTTTTTGAAAAATTTAGGATTTTTAGGGTTTTTAATATTATTTTGGTTTTTTCGGTGTTTTTATGTTGGTAAATATTTCAAGGGATTTAGGTTTTTTTTAATGTTTTAATGGTTTAAATCAGTTTTTAAATGTTTTTATTGGTTTTTAGGGTTTTTAACGTTTTTAAGGTCTTAAGGTTTTTATGGTATTTATGGTTTTATTATTATTATTAGAATTTGGGGAAATTTATGGGATTAAAGTGTTTTAGTTTTTTATTTTTTTCATAAGTTTTTTGGGCTTTTATAATTTTTAGGTTTTAGTGATTTTTAATGATATTTTAGGATATTATGGTTTATACGGGTTTTATGGATTTTGAGGATTTTTTGGGTTTTTAAGGTTTATGGAATTTTACTATTTTTTTATTTTAGGGGTTTTCTAATTTTTCTATAGTTTTTAATGTTTTTAATGGTGTAAGGGGTTTTTTGTGTTTCTAGTGGGTTTTATGGGGTTTCGGGTTTTTTATTGTTTTTAGGGGTTTTATAGTTTTGGGGGTTTTTAGGGTTTTAGGGTTTTTTGAGTTTTTTATGTTTGTTAGGGTTTTTTTATTATTTGGTTTTAAGACTTTCTTAGGGTTTTTAGGTTTATTAGTGGTTTTTACATTTTTAGGGATTTGTAGTTCTTTTTTAATATTTTTATGGTTCTTGGATTATTAGGGATTTTGTGGCTTTTTAGGGTTTTTAGGGTTTTTAGTTGTGTTTTTGGTCTTTTAGTGTTTTTATAGTTTTATGTGGTATTATATTATTAAAGTATTTAGACTTTAATTTTTTTTAAAGTTTTTAGTCATTTTTGGGTTTTTATTGGTGTTTAGGCGTTTTAATGTTTTTCTGGGTTTTAGGGGTTTTTTTATCTTTTTTTGGTTATTTATATTTTTTATTCTTTTTTGGTTTCTTTTTTTTTGTGTTTTTAGGGGTTCTAGGTTTGTTTATTTTTTAGAGATTTTCTATGATTTTTAAGCGTTTATTGGGTGTTTGGGATTTTTCGGGGTTTTAGGGATTTTAGGATTTTTATTGGGTTTTAGTGTTTTTTTGGTTTCTAGGATTTTTATGTTTTTTAGGTTTTCAAGGTTATCTTAAGGGTTTTCATAATTTCTAGGGGTCATATTTTTTTTGGTATTTTTTGGGATTTTATGTGTTTCTTATGGTTTCATGGATTCTTTTTGGTTTTTTGGCCTTTAAGTTTTATATTGATATTTTTATGGGGTTTTTTTTTGAAATTTTTAGGGTTTTATGGTTTTTTATAATTTTTAAATTTCAGGGGGTTTAAAGGGTATTTAGAGTTCTTAGTGGTTTTAGGGTTTTTAATGGTTTTTAGAGGGGTTTATGGTCTATAATTTTTTAAGGGTTTTATTGTATTATAGGTTTTTAGGAGTTTAAAGTTTTTTCAGTCTTTTAATGTTTCCCTTGGAGTTTTCAATGTTTATAGGGGTTTTTATATTTTTAGTTTTTTTAGATATTATTATGGGTTTTTATTGTTTTTAGTTTCTTTAGGGTTTATAGGGGTCTTATAGTTTCCTTGTGGGTTTAGGGATTTTTTAGTTTATAGGGGTTTTATGTTTTTTTTAATTTTAACATTTTTAGAGGATTAAAGAGTTTTTATATTTTTTAGTTGTTGTTAGCGTATTTATGATATTTTAGTGTTTTAAAGGTAATAGGAGTTTTATGGTGTATTGGGGTTTTTAGGGTTATAGAGACATTTTGTGTTTTCAACAATTTTTAGGTTTTTAAGATTTTAATTGTTTTTATGTTTTTAAGGATTTCGTTGGGATATTTTGGGTTTTAGGGAATTTCATACATTTTTAGTGATTTTTAGAGTTTTTTATGATTTTTAAGGTATTTTAGGTTTTTTAGGTATTTTGTGGGTTTTTGTGTTTTTATGGTTTTAATGGTTTCTTACGTATTTAGAATTTTTATGTTTATAGGGGTTTTAGTGTTTTTTTGATTTTTATTGTTTTATTTGTGTTTTTAAAGGGTTTTAGAATTTTTTACATTTTAGGGAACATTTTTTCTATTAGGAATTTTATTCTTTTATGGTTTTATAGTCTTTGAGGGGTTTTACGGTTTTAAGGTTCTAGTGGTTTTTATGGGTTTTTAGTGTTTTCAGAGTTTTTATGGGTTTTTTACAATTTTTAATGTTTTTACGGGATTAAAGGGTTTTTAGTGGTGTTTTTTTTGGGGTTTTATGGGTTTTTAGGGGTTATATGGTTTTTAGGGGTTTAGGGTTTTTTGAGTTTTAAGGGATATTATGGGTTTTTAGGGGTTTTTATGTTTTAGGGGATTTTTTGGATTTTTTAGTGTTTTAGGGATTTTAGAGATTTAGAGGGTTTTTATAGTTTTTAAGGTTTCTAGGTTTTTATGGTTTTTTGGGTTTTTTGTGTTTTTTGAGTTTTTAGGAGTATTAAGATTTTTTACCATTTTGAGGGGTTCAAAGGGTATTTATATTTTTAGTGGGATTGTTTGGTTTTTTTGGGTGTTTGTTTTTTTATGTTTTAGGGGTTTATATGGGGTTTTTGGGTTTTTGGGTTTGTAGGGTCTTTTACGGGTTTATCATTTTTATGGCTTTCTTTTGGGGTTTTAGGGTTTTACTGTTTTCTTATATTTTTTTGTGGATGTTAATTATTTTATGGTTTTTAAGGGTTTTAGTGTTTTTAGGTAGTTGGAGGGTTTAGGTGTTTTTAGGGGTTTTAGGGGTTTTTCATGTTTTTATATTTTTAGGGGTTTTAATTGTTTTAAGGGTTTTTAGTATTTCTATAATTTTATGTTTTTATGGTTTTTATGTTTTTAGGGATTTTCAAGGCTTTTTAATATTTTTATGTGTTTTAGGGATTTTGAGGTGTTTTGTGGTTTTTAGGGGTTTTAGGAATGTTTTTGAGTTTTTAGGGTATTATAGATTATATATTTTTATCATTTTTAGGATTTTAAAGTCTTTTTAGAGTTTCTAGTAGATTTAAGGGTTTTATGGGGATTTGTGAGTTATAGGTATTTGGGGTTTTATGGTTTTTAGGATTTTAAGGTGTTTAGTGTTTTTATGTTTTTAAGGGTTTTAAGTGTTTTTATATTTTTAATGATTTTTAAGGTTTTTAGGGTTTTAGGGGTTTTCATTTTTATTTATTTTTTAGGATTTTTATGGTTTATAGGGTTATTTGGATTTTGAAGGGTTTTAGGGTTTAATGGTTATTTGTGATTTTTTTGGGATTCTTTTCATTTTTTAGGGTTTTGAAGATTTTTTGATGGTTTTATCATTTTTATGGGTTAAAATGGGTTTTAGAGTATTAATTTTTAGAGGGATATTAATTATTTATAGTGATTTTTATGGGTTTTAGTGTTCATAGGAGTTTTAGGAGTTTTACCACTTTTTGGGTTTTTAGGGGTGTTATGTGTTTTTAGGTTTTTCAGGGTTTCATAGGTATTTACACGTTTTTATGGGTTTTTACTTTTTTAGGGATTTTGAGGTTTTTTTAGGTTTTCAATGGTTTTTTGGGGTTTTAAAGAATTTATGGGATTTTATGTTTTTTTTGTTTTAGGTTTTTTTAGTTTTTAAGATTTTTATGTGTTTTTTTAATTTTTCTATCATTTTTAATATTTTAAAGGGTTTTAGGGATTTTTTATGGTTTTTAGGGGTTTTCGCATTTTTATGTTTTAAGTGGGTTTAAGTGTTTTTAGGTTTTTAAGGTTAACTTTTAGTTTTTCATGTTTTTTCATGTTTTTATGTTTTTAAATATTTTTTAGAATTTTTTTTAGATTTTTATAGTTTTTAGTTGTTTAGGGTTTTAATTTTTTTTGGTATTTTTTTTTGAGTTTTTAGGGGATTTAATTATTTTTAGATTTTCATAATTCTATTAGTTGTTTAAATGGGTTTCTATAATTTTTAGTGGTTTTAGGGTTTCTATGGGGTTTTAGGGTTTTTATGGGTTTTAGAAATTTTTAGGTTTTTAGTTTTATTTTTTTATTATTTTAATGATTTATTATAAATTTGAAGGGTTTTAATGGGTTTTTATAATTTTAGGGATTTATAGAGATTTTTTATGTGCTTCATGGGTTTTTAGGTTTTTATAGATTTTGAGGGGTGTTAGTGATTTTTAAATTTTTTGGTTTTTAGGGTTTTTTATGGTCTATGGGTTTTATATTTTTTAAGTTTTTAATGTTTTCCTAAGGTTTGATGAGGACCAAGGAAAACATAAAAATCAAAGGGTTGAAGGTGGACTTGATAAGGAGGGATAAATGTGTATAATTTTACAAGACCTGTTGTGTGGATTTGGTGGTCTAGTGATAATGGAGTGGACCAAGAGATTAAAGGAGAGCTTAACAGGTTTAATTGTGGAAATCTATGTGGAGGCCCCATAATCTTGATTGGGGTAATAATTTGGTCCAATATTTACATTAATTATGGACCAGAAGATATTTTAAAGAATAATCTCATCGCGTGCTACGAATTTCAAGCCCACCTACCATGAAATTTTCAATGTGAAAAGTGGTGGGATGATATTTTTTTCATTACAAAAGGATGTGTTTCATGTCTCGTAATGTTATGGTCATGTTCCAATGTTTTTATAATCATTATTTAGTCCTTTTCAATTTTTGAAACTAGTTGTTAGACTTTTGTATCACACTTTATCTATAAATAGCCACACACCTTGTACAATTTGAATATCATGAAAGAAGGTAATGTTATTATGGTGATTTTTTATTTTATCCTTTATGTTATTACTTAATTATTTACTTATCAAAGGATTTTTCATTCATCATGTAGTCTTGTGTATATTGTTATTAGAGAAGAGTTCTCTTTGGGTTCTACCATGTCCAACTCTAAACTTTCATCCTTATTTCCTCCATTTATAGCCTTATCTCTTGTTTTCTTACAATGATACAAGTTATCAACATGATAATGTTAAATATGGTTCCTAGGAAACTTTCAAGAAGGTCTTGGATCACGTATCATTTTGCATCAGATCCAAATTTCAAGAAATTAGGTTCATCATTTTTTATCCCTTCTTTCATATTCTTTTCTCATTAAGTCGGTCCAACATCAATCATGGTCTTTTTTTTCATCAACTATGAAAATAATTTGATTTAATTTTTTATCTAAAATATATTAATAATATAATTTTAATATAATCTTTCTTCTCCACCTGGAATCATTGAAATCAAATCTATAAACCTAGAGATATAGTGGGTTCAAATTTTGTGGAGAATTCGACAACATTAAAAAAGCACAAGTAGAACCATTAGTTTTTTTAACTAACCATTTATATATGTATTCTAATTATTAAATAATTGTTTTTTGGTTTTGGAGGTTTGGAGAGGTTTGGGATGTATTTGAGGTGTTTTTAGTGGTGCACAGTTTGATCATGGTTAGTTGAAACCATGTAACTGAAACCGCAGACACTGGGGAAGTTCACGGTTTTCCTTACAATGCGGATATGCTGTAGAAATTATGAAATTTTATATAGCAGGTTATATAATGGTTGTCTCATGGTTCGTATAACCGTGCTAGAAAACCATGCATGGTGTGTTTGGAGGTAGTGCATCTGGCATGGTTAGCACACAATTTTTTAACTGTGTTCCCTAACTGTGTACCATGGAAAATTAGATCCAAAAGGTGTGGATATAATAAAATTTACCCATTAAACCACTATTTTTCCTAAATAGTCCATAACATGAATTTATATTCCTCCCATTTCTGTGGGTACAATTCCTTTCGATCTAGAAGCGATTCCTAGGTGAATCTAAGTGTGTTGGAGACCTGAATTCATCAGTAAGTGCTTGTGTGTCATCATTTTCGAAATATCTATTCTCTATACCTCTTTTAGAATCATGGATCCTGTTCATTGTGGATATATAAATGTTTCATGATTTTAATATATATGGGATATGATTGTTTTTATTTAAGGGGATGTGATCTTAGTTGGAATCTTTAATATTTGAGAGGGTTTGTTAAATTTATTGGGTCGTTCTTCATTTTCACATAATTTTGAGAGGTAGGTGGATTATCTCTTGACTCCAATTCATTGGAAATTAACATATTTATTTCAAATTTATTCAATTTCTTGAATAATTGGTTAAAACCATGGTATTATTTGATAGAATTATCATTTGAATTATGGTTTTGGAAGTCATCCGAATTGGATTACATTCTAGAATACCATTGTTTATAATTTTAAAATTTTGGTCGGTTGAAGAAATTAAAGCATTTTTGGTAGTTATTTTATTGAAATGAGTTGATATTATATCATCATAATAGTTGGTAATGATTTTAGTGGGATGAATAATGGTTGTGAAGTACCACCATTATAGGGATAGAGAAAGGAAATGAAGCTCCAACATCAATGGAAACATCAAGCATGTTTGTGTGTTTTTTTGAGGATTTTTATGTACAAGGAAACATTTATTCCAAATTATAAGTTTAAAAATGTTTAAAATATTTTTTATTTTATTTGAAAAATGGTTTTGTTAGTTGTTGATGTATTCCTTGGAAAAAATATTTTTGAAGGATTGTGTAATTATTTTCCTTTGAAAATTGTTTTGGTTATATATAAACAGCTTTAAATTGTTTTAATGAATTTTATATAAATTATATAACATGGTCAATCCTAGTTGTGTGAGTTGGATTTTCATTTAGAAAATACTATAGATTTATATAATTGTCCCCTACCTGGGAACTATGGTGCGTTTGAAGATGTTGTATATCAAGAAATCAGTAAAGGAAAGGTATCCTAGTTCTTTAGTGATACTTCTCGATAACTTGGGTCGAACATGTGGATTTTGATCTATTAGAATATTGGGATTTGTTGTTGGTTTCTTAAGTTTCTTTTGGTTTTTTCATCATTTGGTTTGATTGGTTATGTAACATTGATTCCAATTGTAATCTGATATTTTCTTATAGTTTAGTCTTGTAGTGGATTGCGTTTTGGTACTCATGCATCATTAATATGTCTGGTAGTTATGGTTATCATTGGCTTGTTCATTTTATCTTAAAATTTGAAATCATCCCCCAGCTATTTATTAGGCCCTTGGAATTTGTTTCCATCCATTGGTGTCTTGGGGATGCCACCTTAGGCCTAGTAGCTCCCTCATCACTTCTCAAACTGATGAGGAGGGTATTGATGTTACAAATGGTATCAACTTCATCGATCCATTACTTTTAAATTGTATTAGTCTCTCTATTGGGATGGTATATAGTATATGGTATTTTTATAACTTCCAATTTAAAGCATAAAAGGAATAGCTATCCTGTTTATGCTAAAACACAAGTTTTTAGGGAGTAGGGTACATGAGTGTTTTGAGATAGTTCTAGGAGTTTTCACCTCATCATACTGGGTTTATATAATGATAATACCTTGACCATAATTAATATAATTGACGTCCCACTAAGATTACATAATTTATTTTGTGTAATGATTTATGATTTGGTGAAAAAGTGTTGATTTTTTAAAATAGTTGAAAATGTATTTTTTTTTATCAAATTCATGATATAATTTCCCAAAATGGTTTGAAAGTGGAAATTATTGAATATTTCAAAACATTGTTTTGATATGTGGGATAAGGGAAATTTTAAATAACTAATTTTTGAGTTCCTATATATTTTATCAAATATTTCCATGCTTTGTATGTCATATTATAAAGAGATTGTCAATACAGAAACAATGGCACAAAGGGAGATCTGAATAAATACAATAAGAGGAAGCTTGTTAATACCTATGGGGACTGGTGGGAACACTAATGTTTGGAATAATCATGATAGGCAAACCTATTTCAAGGTGGTGTTATGACACAAAATTAGATGGTGGGATCAGTGAATCTTTCTGCTAAACTAATGGGTACACCCGATTGTTTTCAATGTGGTTCTCATGATCATATAATGAGAGATTGTACAATACCACCAACGAAATGATCAAATTGAACAAATATTGTACATCTACAATATCGTTATCACAAATATTTGAATTTGGGTGCAGGGGAGACATGTGAGGCTTCTTAGGAATCTTATGCTTCAATGGGATTAGTGTACCAGAATAGATCTCATCAGAAAACTCAAGAAATCCCTGGAGATTCTAAGAATACCTGGACTCCTTAACCATAGAAATCTATATAGTTTAACAAATATAAAGGAACATTGAGTAAGAAATTTTATAGATATAAGAAATTGATAATGGATGATCAATTGGTACCTTCAACAATGAGAGGCGTGATTCTTTTGAATGATAAACTTATGAAATATTTGTTTTATACATGTGTGTCACATTTTTTTATTTATTATTGTGATATTAATCTTATGTATTTTCAGGTTGATATGATTCCATCTATTTTGAAACATCAAATACCTCATGCAAAAAAAGCATGTCAAGACATTGTGTGAAAATAATTATCTTTATTTTTTAATGGGGTTGATTTGATTTGGGATATCTATGTGCTTGATATGGATGATAATTAAATAATACTAGGTTGGGATTGGGTGACAATGTTCAATTATCACATTGAATATTATACCACAAGGGTTAGTTTAACAACTAATGGTGGCAGCAAGCATCACATTAGAGGAAATCCAAATGTAAAGGCAGGTGGAGTACGATTTTTGGATGTAGTAGTTGGAACTATCTCATACTATATGGTATCCTTGAAAATGGAATATGTGGATGAGATCAATAATGCGATATTTACAATAATTATTGATCAGTTTCATGATGTTTTTCCTAATAATTTCTCAGGGTTTCCACCCACAAGAGAAGTAGACCTTACAATTGATATATAATCATGGATCAGTCCTTATCACATTCTTATTATTTAATAGAACCAATATAATTAATGGAATTTAAATTCGAGTTGGTAGAGCTAAAAAAACTGGTTCATTCGGCCTAGTACGTCTTCATGGGAAATATTAGTTTTTTTGTGAAAAAGGAGAATGAAAATCTTAGACGTTTTATGGATTATTGTAATATTAACCAAGTTATAATAAATAATTAGTATACTATTCCAAAAATTAATGACCTATTTGATCAATTTATGGGATCCTAGTTGTTCTATAAAAATGACTTGCATTTGGGATGTCACCAACTACGAGTTCACAAGGAGGATGTTCTAAAGACATCTTTTATAAGTAGATATATCCATTATGAGTATGTGGTTATTCCAATAAGTATTACAAAAGTGTGAGCTATCATTATGGAACTGATGAATTTGATATTTCAAAGGTATCTTTAATATTTTCTAGTGGTATTTTTGGATGAAATACTGGTGTATTCAAGGAATAATGTTGATAATGAGGAACGCTTGACAATAATATTGGTTATCTTGTGGGATCATCTTCTATATGCCAAAATTTAAAAGTTTGTTTTTTGGATACAATAGGTACGTTTCCTTGGACATGTTATCTCTGAAAAATATATTTCCATTGATATAGAAAAGATAAAGGCTTTGATATCATGGAAACGACCGAATAATGTCTTTGAGGAACACAATTTCCCAAGCCTAGCTTGTTATTATCGGTATTTTGTTTTTTACTATTCATGAATATATTCACCATTGAGAGATTTTACATGAAAACTTGTTCCATTCTAATGGAATTATCAATTTTAAAAGTCTTTTTAAGAGATTAATAATCACCTTACATTAGCACCGATCTTGATATTTTTAGAATCAAGACAATGCTATATGGTGTACTATTAGTCTATTTGATATGTTTTAGGGTGTGTTCTATTACAAAGAGTTCATGTTATTTTTTGTGGATCACGAAAATTATGGTTTCATGAGAAGAACTACCCATTACATGATTTGGAATTAGCTATTTCTGTATATTCTTTGAAGACCTGTTGTTATTAATTTTTGGGTGAGGAATTCATAGTGCTTACAGATAATAGAATATTCAAGATTCTTTTATCACAATGTGATTATAATCCCAAAAAAAAGAAGATTCATAAAGTATCTTCAAAATTGTTTACTTTGAATTAATGTATGCCCCTATTAAAGGGATCTTTTCTCAAGACCCCATCCATAAATGGTCTCCCCACCATTGATTTCTGACCTCATAGAAACACATTCAGTATTATATGTTTGTGCATATTTAACTCCATAATGATTATCATTATTCAAGATGGTCTATATATCTTGGAATAAAAAATATGTATAATGTACTATAAGTACAATTTTGGTGGGCTAGAATGAAAAGAATGGGGGCTGATTTTATTTCGAGATGCCTTACCTATCATTAGGTTAAGGCAAAGCACCAATAGTCAGTGGGTATGCTGCAGTAAATATCTATTCTCATTTGAAAAGGGGATATTATAGCTATGGATTTTTTAATAATCCTATTAAGGACAATTCGAAAACATTTTTCTATATGGGTGATAGTGTATCATCTCACATATTCGGCCCATTTCGTCCCTATTCATGAATCTATTATGGTGAAGGATTTTTCAAAAATAAATATCTAATAAGTTGTAAAGTGACATGGTGTTCCTTTCTTGATTGTAAGTGATTGAAACCTCTGTTTTATGTATCTTTTTTAAAATCATTACATAAATCCCTTGGAACTCTGTTGATTATGAGAAAAACATATCATCCTCAAATGGATGTATAATATTAAAGGGTGATCCTAACATTGGAGGGAATTCTTTGGTGTGGTTCCCACTCACCCAAAAAGTGGTTATGGAAAATAAAAAAAATAAATATTTTTGGAGTAATGGATTTTGATGGCTCATGGGAGGGGAACATATTATTAGTGGAGTTATCATAGCAAAATAGTTATCAAACCTCAATAAATATGGATCCTTTTAAATAATTTTATGTATTCCCTTAGAATTCTAAACTTTTTTTTGTGGAAACATGTGAGATCACACTGGTTAGACCAATCCATATACAAGAGACAATAGATATTATCCAACTAATAAAAAATAGGATGGAAATGACATAGAGGTTTCAGAATGTGTATGTGGATCATCATTGATTTACATTGTTGTTTTAGGTGAGTGGTCATGAGTTTATGAGAATATCTCTCAATCTTGGGGATCATCATTTTGGGATTCATGTTATGTTTTCTACTCAATATAGAGGCCTTTTGAGATACTTGAACTGGTTAGTGAGGTGGCATATCGGTTTTATTTTCCACCAAGGTCCAGTTCAGTGCATAATGTGTTTCATGTATCTCAATTGAAAAATTTTCAACCTAATTTTGACTATTTGATTTGATGGGATCATGTTGAACTAGAGCTGAATGATATGGTGGATCATGAGTAGGTACATATAATGGATAGGCAAGAGAAATTCATGCCTATGAAAGTATTGGTCTAGTGTGGGTTTTTTTGAAAACATAGTCAGATTCAGGGTAAAATTGTGAGTATGAAAAGGAAATTATAGTTTAATGGATATATGTCTTCAAGAAAAAATCTGATTTTCTACTTTCTATAGACATAAAGAATAATGGCGGGGGAATGTAACACCCTCTATTTTATGTACATTATCCTTTATTTTTGTATTTATGGTATATAAAATGTCTGGGTTAAGATTTAGAAGGTTTGGAAGAGCTTTGAAATGTTTTTGAGGATTTTTTTGATGTTAATGGTTTGAGCATGGTTACTAAAACTGTGTGACACCTCTAAAAACTGATGAAATAGAAATAGTGGAAATTAAGGAAGTGCACAATTAGGCTCATTGTTTGGGAAAACCATGAATATTCCCGGTAGAAACTATAAAATTATGGGTAGTGGGGTATAGCACAATTGGAACACAATTTATCATACTTCGCAAACCAACTATGTGAGGTGTTCTTAGAGGCAGTGGCTCGAGCACAGATACTGCATAGTTTTCTTAACTATTCACCCCAACCCTACACCATGTAATCTTAGATGCTAAAATTATGTATCTAATCCCATTAACCTCCTAAACAACTCATTTTTACTTAAACAAGACATAACATGAATTACACTTCCTCGTAAGGTGATAAAGACTATTCATTTTGATCTAGGAGTTATTCCTAAGATAATCCATGTGCGTTGGGGACTCAGATTTGATGGTAAGTGCATTTTATTCAATTTTTTCCTTACATTTATTCTCCTTACCTCTTTTAGAATCAATTATCTAGTTTATTAGGGATAGACCCATTTTTTGTGTTGTCAATATTGATGTGATATAACTGTTTTGATTAAAGGGAACAATATCTAAGTTAGAATCTTGAATATTTAAGATGGTTTTCTAAATTTGTATTTTCATTCTTCATTTTTCCTTATTTTGAGTGTTTGGTGAATTTTCTCCCAAATCCACTTGATTAGATCATGGAGGATTGATTTAAAATTGATTTAAATTCTTGATTTTTTTTAAAAATAAAGGTGTGATTTTATGGAATTATCATTTGAATTATGGTATTGGATGTTATGGAAATTGGATGTATTTTTTTTGGAAATCTCTATCTATAATTATAAAATGGTGATTCTAAAATTATTTTTAGTTGATGAAAGAAATGTATTTGTTGAAATAATTTCACTTACATGGATTGATATTATTTTGGTATAATGGTTGTACATGAGTTTAATGAGATCAATAATGGTCATGAAGTACAACCATTAAAGGGATAGAGTATGGAAATGATGTTACACCGTCAATGGTATCACCAAGATTTTGTGTGTGTGTGTGTTTGTGGGAATAATTTTTTTCCAAATCATTAATTTATAAATGGGTAAAATCTTTTTTGATGTTTCATAAAAAATGACTGTGTTCAGTGTCAATGTATTCCATGAAAAAATTGGAGTTGAATGATTTTTTTATTTTCTTCCTGGGAAAAATATTTTGGTTGGATATAAAATACTTTAAATTGTTTTTAAACTATTTTATATAAATGTTATAACATGTTCAATCCTAGTGGTGTGAGTTGGAAATTCATTGGGGAAATCATACTAAGTATTATACTCACACCCTTCTTGGAAACTGTGGTGCATTTTTAGATGTTATATATCATGGAATAGGTAAAGGAAAGGTATCCAAGTTTATTAGTGATGATTTTTGATACCTTTATTTGGTCATGTGGGTTGAGTCAATATGGTTTTCTTATGAATTTTCCATTCCTTCTTATTTTGAAAATCACAAACACTCTATCTTAAGGAAAAATGTATTTTATCCTAATTAGGAAAATTTTCCTTTCTTAAGGAAAATTTCCATCCCCATTGACATTTTCTCCTTAACCTATTTTTCTTTCATATCTAAATTTTTCTATCCCAAGGAAATTTATCTTTACCATGTTTTCATTGTTCATATTATAATCTAATTCATTTCTTTCCTTCTAATTATAAAATTTAGTTTTGTAACTAAAACCTTGGAATCTTGTAAATACTAAGATATAGAGCATTCTGTTTTTAGAATCCGAATTTAGGTTATGAATTTTCTGAATTTAGACTCCGAACTTTCTGAGTTCAAACACTGAATTCTCTGAATTTAGACTCCGAACTTTCTCAGTTTAGACTCTAAAGTCTATTAATTCAGACACATAATTATTTGAATTCAAACTCTGAATTCTATGAATTCAGACATCGAATTCTATGAATTCGGACTCTGAATTCTTATGAATTTAAACTCTATAATTCTATAGAATTCAGGTTCCGAATTATTTTGAAGACAGAATCCGAATACTCAAGTAATATAGACCCCGAATGTGTTTTTGGTTAAACTCTGAACTTTTATTTTTCCATGCACTCCGAAAAATCGATTTGGTTAAGCAACCATATGTTTTCTTACTCTTGTCTAAGTTATAAAATTATGTCGTGCATTTTTTTACTAGCTAACCATTGTTTGAGTGACACGTGTATAGGTCCCTCCGATATTGAAGGAAGAATATGACTGTTGGAGGAGGGAACTGACCGTTAAAGATGTGCCTATAAATAGGATCTCATTCTAAAGAACTCATAACGGTTGATCAATCTAGATATTATATGCTGCTGAATTGATTTCTAGATATAGATACTTTGTTGTTTTGTGCGTACTGAACATCTTGTTCAGAATTGCTTCATGCGACTATGAATGTTGTTGGGTACATTCTAGGGCTTTCAGGGATAGGAAGTTAGAGGTGCAGACTACCTTGAAGTTCTAGGGCTTGTGGGGATAGCAAGACAGACTCTGATATTCATATCGAGGGCTTACCATGGTGTGGGTAAGATAGACTTTCTTGAAAGTATAAATCAATGGACCATTATCCAAGTTTCTTGGATACAATTATCTTTGGGTTAAAAGATTTTCTACTTGTTACTTGTATTGTTTCAAGTTATTCACTACATTTTGGTTGTTTAGGAAAGTATAACTATCTTATACTTTCTTATACTTGTACTCCTATTTGTAAGATTCTATACGATTTAATGTATAATATTTATCTTTGTAAACTTTTCTTATGTTTCATTTTTGGGACCACATTCCCTGAATCAAGCAAGTTTGTAGAACTTAGAGATTTTGTGAATTTACCTTGTTTAACTCTGTTAAACATTACTATCATTAAAAGTTCCAAATGAATTTTTAAAGTATACAATTCACCCCCTCATGTATATTGATAATCTAAATCATTATTTATATAATAAAATTAGTATCATTTCTATTCAACAATTGGTATCAGAGTGGGTCTCTGAAATAATTATATTCACATATATGTTTTCTTGATCAAGTTTTTCATTATTCTATATTTTCCTTGCTTATGATATTTTTATCCTTATTTATAAACTTTTATTACTAGAAAGCTTGTATGGAAAGATTTTCATTAAGATGTCAGGAATGAATGTTGGTTCAATTTACAATCTTAATCCTTATAGACCACCTATTTTTGATGGGAATGATTACGAATATTGGAGAGATCGTATGGAGTCTTTTGTTATTAACACTGGAGTGGAAAACATTGTTATGCTTATTGGAGATTTCAAGATCCCTGATAAGGAAGTCAGAACTTTTACTAATCACGAGAAGTCAGAATATCAACTAAACTACAAGGTACCCAATACATTATTGTGTTCCATAACCAGGAATATATATAGCCAGAGTTCTTCTTATTAAGAAGAAAATTTTATTTGGAAGAAGCTTCAAGTTACACATTTTGGTACTTCCAATGTTATTAAAACTAGAAGAGCTATGCTTAGAGCTGATTACCATGGTTTTTGATTTCGTTATGGAGAACCTATATGTAAGGTACAATAGATATTTATGACTATCTTCAATAGCTTAAAATCCATGGGTGAAAAAGGTTTGGATGATGAGGTACTTGTATACTAGATTATATACATCATTCCTAATGAATGGAAATCCAAGAGAACAGTTATAGATGAAAATAGTAAAGTCTCATAGATCACTCTTGATGAGATTTTTGGAACACTTATTCATCATGAGACTATAATGAAGAGAGATGATGAAAATTTTAAGAAGAAGAATTAGAATTTAAGTGTTTCTTTTACAACTACATCAAATCATATGAAATCCAAGACTCCTGAGAGAGTTACAAGATCTAAGTCTAAGAAGGTCAATGTTTTATCTGAATCAAGTGAAAGTGAGAATTATATGAACGAACTATCTAATCTTGTTTGAAGGATGACCAAGATTTTTGGATAGAAGAACTTTCAATCTAGATACAAGAAGAAATAAATAAAGGATAATAAAAACTCTGATGTCACTTGTTATGAATGTAAAAGAGTTGTACATATAAGGCCAGATTGTACTATGCTTAAGAGAATATATAAAAAGGAAAATCATTCTGAGAGTAATAGAAATAATAATTACAAAGATAAATCTAATAATGTTTTGAAAGCTAAAGACCCCTGGAGTGATAGTAGTGGAGACTCTTCTGATGAATCCTCAGATTACGAATCTTCTGGATAGAAGAATCTTAGTTTACTAGCCAGACTACCTATTGAAAATCATTTTTTAATGGCTAAGGTACAAAATGATGAATCCATTGCCAATATATCCTTGAATTCTAATTATAGTGATAGTAAGTACTATGATTACTCGGATGAATAATATTTTTCTAATGTAGATAATACTTTACATACCTATGACGAAGTTTCTAGGTTTTCTATGTTTCTTCAGAATGTAAATTCTAAATTCAAGAAAAATATTGATAAATAAAATTCTAGAATTTCTATTATTACTATGGAAATATCAGATATTTATGAAGATCTTGATAAGAAAACTCTTGATTTTGAAATTGTTTCCAAAATCCTTGAGGAAGTTTATTCTGAGAAGGATAAATTTTCTAAGGATATAGAAAATGTAATTTCTAAGAAAAATGTTTTCAAGCCTAGCTCTAGTACTAAAAATGATGTTTTTGAATATAAAAACTTGGTTATTATACTAAAATCATAACTACTTTCCTTGAGGAAGTGTTTGTCAAGCTTTACCTTAGGTAAGGAAAATTTGATAAAATGTACTCCCAAATTCGACCTCTAAGGAAAAATTGTAGATTTGGTTACACAAGATCAAAGTATATTTTTAGTAACTATTATTTTCTTCCTCAAAGTGCATCATTCTGCACTAAGTGTTATTGTGGTGGGCATTGGGAAAAAAATTATTCCTTAAACAAAAATTAGTCTTTAGGTTTTCATAAAACTTATTTTTCAAAAAAATGTGGGTATCTAAATTTTTTCTTTATAATGATTTTGGATCCAAGAAAATTTAGGTTCCGAAAGTTTACCACTCTTATTTTCAGGAAGGTAATGATAATACCAATGCAATACAGGGTACATGGATAGTGTATGTTCCCGACATGTGACTGGTAACAAAAACTTCTTGGAAAAGATTATCGAGACGAATGGAGGAAAAGTAACTTTTGGAGATAATGCTAAGGGAGAAATTATTGGTATACCTAACATTGTTCTTCTTGGAAAAACATTTATTTCAAATGTTTTATTTGTTAAGGGTCTTAAGAACAACCTCATTAGCATAATTCAATTATGCGAGGAAGGTTACCTTGTGAATTTTAAGAATAAAAAGTGGTTAGTACACAATTTCAAGGAAGAATTTATTCTTTCTTCCCATAGGTAAGGGAATGTATACACACTAAACATAGAACACCTTAAGAGCCAAGAACTACTTTACATTAGTTCAATGGAACATCATTCTGGTTTGTGGCATAGAAGGTTATGACAATGAAATCTTATGAACCTTTTCAAACTCTCTAAGAAAAGAATAGTTAAGGATATACCAGAGCTTAGATTTGGTTCTTCAAAAGTTTTTGATACTTTTAAATATGAAAAGAAAAATAAATAAAGTTTTAAATTACTCAGTGAAGTCTTAAACACTAATTTATTACAGTTGGTGAATATGGATCTTTTTGGTCCAACAAAAACTGGAAGAATTGGAGGCAAATAAGATGTATTTGTCTTAGTTGATGATTACACTAGATTTACATGGGTCTATTTTCTAGAAAAAAATTTTGAAGCCTTTTTCTTATTTAAAAAAAATTAGAGCCCAAGATAAAAATGAGAAAAAACTTCTTTTGATAACTATTCATAGTTATCATGGAGGAGAATTTCAAAATTGGGATATTGAAACTTTTTTAAGTAGAAAAGCCATTACTCATAACTTCTCAGCACCCAGAACACCTCAACAAAATGGTATTATTGATAGAAGAAATTGAATTCTTCAAGCGATAATAAGAGCCATGTTGAGTGAATATTTAGTTAGCAATCATTTTTGGGCTGAAACTGTAAGTAATTATTATTATACTATAAATCATGTTTTAATTATACATTTTCTTAATAAAACTCTTTATGAGTTATGGAATGGTAGAAAACCTAGACTTTCCTACTTCATGGTTTTTGGTTGCAAGGTATTCATTATGAATAATAAATATAATATACACAAATTTTCACCAAAATATGATAAAGGAATTTTCTTAGGCTACTCCACAACTTCTAAGGCTTGTAAAGTTTTCAATAAAAATACCTTTATTGTTGAAGAAACAATAAATGTCAAATTTGATGAAACTGATCCTTTTGTTTTTAAACAACCTCAAACTATATCTTCGGTTGTGTTTTAAAAAAATGATTATCAACCTTTGTTAGAAGATTCTTCTGATAAATAAATTGTTCAAGAAAATATTTCTGAAGCATTTACCCTAGAATATTTCCTACCCTATGTTAATGAATAGGTTTTACCAAACCCATATCAGTCGTTTCTAAAGAATCATCCCAATGATAGTATCATTGGTGATGTAAATCAACCTGTAAGGAATAGAAGTTCCTTAAAAAATGATGTAGAACATCTAAAATTCCTTTCCCAATTAGAAAAAAAAAGAACTGATGAAGATTTAGGTGATGATAATTGCATAAAAGCTATGCAAGATGAGCTAAATAAATTCGAAAGGAATAAAGTTTAGACCTTGGTTTAAAGACCAAAGGAAAATTCTGTTATTGGAGTAAAATGGGTCTTCAGAAATAAATGTGATGAAAATGGAATCATAGTAAGAAAAAATCTATATTGGTTGCTAAAGGCTATAATCACAAAGAAGGAATAGACTATGAATAAACATGTTCTTCAGTATCTAGACTTGAATCTATTCGTATTCTACATACCTTTACAGCATTCCTTAATTTCAAATTTTTTTTAAATGGATTCTAAATGTGCTTTCCTTAATGGTTTTGTACAATAGGAGGTTTTTTTTGAACAACCTCTTGGTTTTGAAGATTCAAGACATCCTAAACATGTTTAAAAACTTAACAAAGCTTTTTATAGACTTAAGAATGCCCCTCGAGCTTGGTATGATAGACTTACATGATTTTTGCTTCTAAATAATTATTTTAAAGGAAATGCTAATCTAACCCTTTTTATAAATAAATATAAGAAAAATGTTTTGATTGTTCAAATTTATGTTTATGACATTATATTTGGTTCAACTCATAAATCTTTAACTGATTTCTTTGCGGATCTAATGAAATCTGAGTTTGAAATGTGTATGATGGGTGAGTTAAAATTTTTCCTAGGTTTTATAATTTCTCAAAAACAAGAAGGAATCTTTATATCGCAACTTAAGTATATTAAATATCTTCTTAAAATGTATGGATATGAAAACACTAAGAGTATAAGTACTCTCATTGGTACCTCAAATTCACTTGATCTTGATGAAGCTGGGAAACCAGTATATCAAACATCTTTTAGAGGTATGATTGGAAGTCTGCTTTATGTGACAGCTAGTCATCCAGATATAATGTCTTCATTATTCTTATGTGAAATATATCAATCCAATACAAAGGAATCTCATTTCAAGATAGTGAAAAGTATTTTATTCTACATAAATTTAACCATGGATCAAGGACTCTTTTATAATTCTAGAAATGAATTTGTTTAAAAAAGTTTTTTGGATGCTGACATTGGTGGATATAGAATGGATAGGAAAAGTACATCCGGAACATGTCATTTCTTATGATATTCATTAGTTTCTTGGTCATGAAAAAATCATCACTCTGTAGCACTTTTCCATGTTGAAGCTGAATATGTAGTAACTGGAAGTTAATTTGCTCAAGTGTTGTGGATGAAACACACACTCATAGACTATGGTATGAGTTTTACCAAAACACAAATTTTTCTTGATAATACTAGTGTCATTTCCCTAAGTAAAAACCATGCACATCAGTCTTGTGAAAAAACACATATATATTAGGCATCACTTTCATAAGGATGTCACACAAAAACAAGATATCATTCTTCAATTTATCAGAACACAAGATCAACTTCCTGATATTTTCACAAAATCATTATCCTCTAATAGATTTGAATACATAAAATATAAGTTAATAATGATAATCATAAGTTAATCCTCCATGTTAACATCCGGTTTAAACCAATCACCTTAGAGTAACAAACTTCTTTTCATAGGGGCATTACATCTTTTTGTTAGATTTCTAAAAAAGTTCGTAGCTCAAAATTTTCCATAATAAATATTTTTTGTAGCTAAAAATTTTTCATAATGAAGATTTTTATAGCTTAAAAGTTTTCGTAATGAATATTCTTGAAGCTCAAAATTTTTCTTAATGAAGATTTTTGTAGCTTAAAATTTTTCGTCATGAAGATTTTTTTAGCTTAAAATTTTTTGTAATGAAGTTTTTTGTAGATTAAAATTTTTTGTAATGAATATTTTCATAGTTCAAAATTTTCTATAATGAAGTTTTTTTTTTCAATTTAAAATTTTTATAATCGAAATTCTTCATAATTTTTAATGAAAATTTTCGTAGTTAGATTTTTCGTAATAAAAATTTCGTTGTTTAAATTTTTTTCGAAATCAATATTTTTAGAATATAAAGTTCTTCCAGAAGAATTTTCCTCAATATGAATAATCTTCCTAGAAATCCAAAAGGTATTTTTGCTTTTCTAAATTTTTGTAATCATCTTATAATTGTTGGTATTTTCATCTATTTTTAAATTTTATTATTCATTTTTTCTTCTTCTTAAATACAAATGTTTTTCTTAAAAAACCTCAAAAGATTGGATTCTATCAAAATTTCGTTCCAGCTATCATCTCAACCATCAGATATAATCAGAAGGTTTTTCAACCATTGGATTGAGTATGGAAGTTGAACTGTAGCCTCAATTGGGTATATAATGAACCTCCAATGTTTTTCCCACATCGAAACTCATGTTCGTGCATGCTGAAGCTCTTCCCTCCAACATAAGCCCATTTCAAACCTCTCAGATCTTTCTTACTTCTGAATTCCTACCAAAGTATCCTCTCATAAAGATATGTCAACTGTCAAACCAATCTCTAAATGTCAAATATACAGAGAAAGGTTAGTTGATCCCAAGATTTTCACAAATTATGATTCTATTATCTCTAAGAACATAAAGCTGAATGGGTGGGAAAGTGTTTACCTTTCAAAACCTAAATCTCAGGATTTGGTATATCTGGAATTGTTAATATAATTATATGAGTTAGTAGATTTTTTCAAGGAATAAGGAAGGGGAAAGTTTTCATTCAAGTGTTACAGGAAGACATATTCTCTTTCATATACCAAGGTTTCTAGTTTGATTAGAATCTCTTATGAAGGAGAAGAAGAGTTATGCTCACATAAGCTGCTTGATGTTCAAGGAAGTTTTATTTAAGAGAATTACATGGATTTCCTTGGTCTCTCTGAAGTAAAGACTCCGAATATTTGTCATCTGACTACAAATTATCGGATTCTTGAATTTTGGGTTCAAGGATTTATCATAACGAGAAAATGAGACAAGGATATATTGAAGAAAAGTGATATGTACATTCTGGATTTCTTGGTAATCCTAAGGAAGATATACTTGGTTAAGAATATCTTGGGTATGATTGAGAACATGAAGAATGGAAATATGAAGGCTCATATTGTTATGTATCAAGACATTCTTTCAAAGATGATTGTTAGGTGTCTAAAATCCTTAAAAATCCATTGAAAATCTATGTCGAGTAATTGAAAAGTTATGTTGCTATGTGATGACACTTTGAGAAGAATGAAAGATGGCTTTTCCATAGAATCCAATGAATTATTTGACATGCCTGAAGTGGAAGCTGAAGAAATTTCAAAGAAACAAGAGTTGGATGAGACCACTAAAAATGTTGCAAGGAAGAGGATGTTAAAGGATGTGGAAGTGAAAAGAAAAACCCCAGTGGCTAAAGAAACCCAATCCACACCACCGAAGCCAGAGAAGAAAAAAGCATATCCGGGTGAGGTTGTGGCTAAATGGAGATAAGGCAAGAAAAATCTGAAAAAAGGGGATCTTGTGTTTGGATTCGACCATGCTGAAGAAAAATCCTTGAGGGGAAGGCAACTGAATAGCTTGACAAGCAAGCAAAAGAAAAGAAACAAAAGAATAAGTTTTCTAAGGCTGAAATAGTTCTATCACTTCTAAAGGCTACTGGGAAAGATTCTGAGAGTATTTCAGTACCACAATCATTTTTGGTAGAATCATTCCTAGAGACTCGGAGTAAGAATTTTGTGACTCCAAAAAAATTTCAATAAAAAGAAGTAGACGAAACAGAATTAGAAGAAGAATTAGAAGAAGTCATTGGTGATACTGAAGGTTTGATAAACCAATTAGAGGATTTTTATGAGATGGAAATACCTTCTGAGAAATTATCATTCTGAACCTATCAAGATGAATCATCAACGATTGCTACTCTTGTAAATGATGGAGAGAATGCTAAAGACGAATTAGACCAACCATTTTAAGAAAAAATCATCAATAATGATTAATTCACCTATTGGATGCTGAGGTAAGAGCTGAAAATGAATAATTTGATGAAGACAAAATCATTCAGCTATCTGATAGTGAACATGAATCTCTAGATCAATACAAAGTCATTCTAGGGGTTGATAATGGAAAAGAAGGTTGTAGTTGATACACCTACCAATGTTGTGGTAAAGAAAAAATATGTTGGTGGTTCTTTAAAAAGGAAAGATACTGAGTTAGAAAAAGAAACCTCACCAAGAAAAATTTCTGATTCAGAATCGTCCTCTCTCGGACATGATTTTGTAGTCCTGTTTTTAATGAAGCTTGTTGGGACTATACCCATATTTCCAAGAATAGAATCTATATTCCAAATTCTTCAAGACACCTTAAGTCAAAAATTGGATCCAGTATCCATGGTGATAGATAAGTGTGTTAAACTAGCAGTAGAATTCATGACATTTTTTATTAGCTATGAATCTCATAAAAGGTCATGCAATATGGTCAAGGAAGACAGTAGAAGATATGTGAATTATTGACCAGTTACAAAAAAGTGTTAATGATTCATTTGACACCAAAGATGTGAAGATAAAGGATCTCAAAAATTGTTTTGAGTAAAAGCTAACTCTGGAATATAATTCTCAGATGCAAGAGGTGAAAGGTATTAATGGGACATTATATTCAATTTCTAAAAGTTTTAAGAGAGAAAGAGATATTATGATTGAGATAGAGGAGAAGTTAGTTAAGGAAAAAGATGTTCTAAAGGGGCGGGCATAATCTCTTAAGTCTCAGGAAGAAAAAATCAAAGCCTTAGAGAAAAAATAGAAGAATAGGACCAGATTCTCAAACGTGCAGAGGAATATCACAAGGATCTCAAGAAGCTCAAAACCATAGTGAACATGTTGATGTCAATGGATAAGGAAGGATAATATTCTTCAATTATGATCTTTTGTTGTATATTTTACATGTATAAATTTTTCCAATCATAATGAAATTTTGGGTTACTCTTTATATTGTTGGTTTTCTACTAAAAATAGTTCAGGTACCATATTTCCTTTTCAATTACCTTTAATCCTTTTTGAAAATCACAAAGGGGGAGAATAGAATGAAAAAAAAGAATACTAAGTAAAAGAATAAATTTCCCTATATAAGGGGGAGTTCATCTAAGGGGGAGTTCTTATCCATGAATATTTTTGTATACAATAAAATGCTATGTCCCAATAATAAAATCAATAATATGATCTTTAGTGTTTCCAAATCCTAAGGGGGAGGTAGTCGTATTCGTCCTTGCCCATGTGTTAAGAAAGATAAGTTTTATTTTCAAAGTCCTGAATTTTTTTCTAAGTTATTATATTATTTCTTGTAAGGATGTTTGTGCTTTCCCAAAAGGGGGAGATTTTTGATTCAATAATGTTACCTTATTACTTTTCCATTCCTTCTTGTTTTGAAAATCACAAACAATCTATCTTAAGGGAAAATTTATTTTATCCTAATTAGGAAAATTTTCCTACCTTAAAGAGATTTTCCTTCCTCAAGGAAATTTTATCCTTAACCTATTTTGTTTTCATATGGGAATTTTCTTTTTCCAAGGAAATTTATCCATACCATATTTTCATTGTTCATATTATAATATAATTCATTTTTTTCCTTCTAAATATAAAATTCGGTTTTGTAACTAAACCCTCAGAATCTTATAAATAATTAGATATAGAGAATTCTGTTTTCAGGATCTGAATTAAGGTTCTGAATTCTCTAAATTCAGACTCCAAACATTTTGATTTCAGACTCTGAATTCTCTAAATTTAGACTCCAAACTTTCTATGTTCAGACTCTGAATTCTCTGAATTCAGACTCTGAACTTTATGAATTCAGACTCCAAATTATATGAATTCACTCTCCAAATTATTATGAAATCAGAATATGAGTTTCCTTGAAATTCAAAATCTGGAATTCTATAGAATTTAGGATCCAAATTCTTTTGAATATTTAATCTAAATACTCATGTATTATAGACACCGAAAGTGTTTTTGGTTAGACTCCAATTTTTTTTCCTTACACTTTGAAAAATGGATTTGGTTAAGAAACCATATTTTTGTTTACTCTTGTCTGAGTTATAAAACTATATTTTTCATTCTATTACTAAGTAAACGTTGTTTGAGTGACACATGTACAGGTCCCTCTGATATTCAGGAAAAAACACGAGCATTGGAGGAGGGAGCTGACCGTTGAAGATCTGCCTATAAATAAGATCTCATATGAAAGTGATCAGAATGGTTTATCAATATAGAGATTACATGCTGGTGAAGTGATTTCTATAGAGAGAGACTTTGTTGCATTTTGCATACTAAACATCTTGTTCAGAATTGATCCGTGCGACTCCGAATGTTGGTGAGTACATTCGAGGGCTTCCAGGGATAGGAAGAGTGAGGTGATGACTACCTTGAAGTTTGAGGGCTTTCAGGGATAGCAAGACGAAATCTGATTTTCATATCGATGGTTTACCCTGGTTTGGGTAAGACAAAATTTCTTGAAAGTATAAATAAAAGGACATTTATCCAAGGTTGTTGGATACCCTTCTCTTTGGGTTAAAAGATTTACTACTTGTGTCTTGTATTGTTTCAAGTTTTCTGCTACATTTTGGTTGTTGAGGAAAGTATAACTATCCTATAGTTTCTTATACTTATACTCTAATTTGTAAGATTCTATACACTTTAGGGTATAATCTTTTTCTTTGTAAACTTTTCATAAGTTTCATTTCCAAAACCACATTTCCAGAATCAAGAATGTTTTAAAACTAAATAATTTTGTAAATTTACCATGTTTAACTCTGTTAAACATTACTATCTTAAAAAATCCCAAAGGAATTTTTAATGTGTACAATTCACCCCCTCTTGTATATTGAGCATTTACATCATTATTTAGATATTACAATCACTACCATTTCAATTATAGAATGTGGATTTGTATCTTGGAGAATATGTGGAGATATTATTGTTTTCTTTGGTATTTTTTGGTTTTTTTATCATTTCGTTCAATTTGTTATGTCACATATATTCTTTTATACCATTGTCTTTTAGTTTAGTCTTGTCATGCCTTCAATTTTGGTACTCATTCACCATTATGTATTTAGGTTTTTATGTTTATAATTGGTTTGGTCATTTTATCTTAAAATTGGAAATCGTTCCCTAACTATTTATGATGTGCTTGGAATTTATTTCTAGAATTTGGTGTCTTGGGGATGTAAAATATGGACTAGTATCTCCCCCATTACTTCCCAAGATAATGAGGAGGTACGATATGTTATAATGAAAATATCACGTTGATTCCATTTTATGTTTCAAATTATTGCATCTCCTAGATTTATATAGTAAAAAATTCATCTTATTAATACTTTATTTATTCAAAAAAAAGATCCCAGAAATAAAACAAAATATTAAAGGCTAAAAAATTCGAACATGTTGTATCCTATTTCCATTTATCATTTTTATTCATCTGATACCTTTCCATTACCACATTTTCCTCTTGATTCCATTAATTTTTTATCTTTTAATTATAGATTAGTATTTCCACACTCCAATGATCATTTAAATTTTTTAGAATCGGGTATGAATGAAATAGAAAGAATATTTAGTGGTAAAAGGAAATAGTGTTAAATTTTATAAAAAAAGACAAAATTTCTTGAAACACGAGATTGATTTTGGTTATTAGAATAATTAATAATAAAACAAGTTAAATTTGATGATTGTAGAATTCACTGATTGTATTAGTATTTGGTGGGACCAACTATATGTCAGTCAACGAAAAAGTGTAGAAATACCAAGACACACATGGGAGGAGATGAAAGTGGTAATGACTAAGAGGTATATTTCAAGACACTGTTATCATGATTTATTCCTCAAGTTGTAGGGTTTGAAATAATAAGATATGAGTGTTGGGGATTATCATAAATAAATGGAGATCATTATTATTTGGGATAATATTGATTAGGAGTGAGATACCACCATGGATAGGTTTATAAATGGTCTCAAACCTGACATTGAGGATATAGTGGACATGCACCACTATTTTTATATAAAGGATCTTGTTTACATAGACACTAAATTGGATAGGAATGTAAAGTAAAGAAGTATACACCTTATATCTTAGGGTAATGATTAAAAACATTCTATGATGTTCAAGGATTCCAAACCATAAAAACATGTAAGGGAACACAATATGGGTTAAAATGAGGTGACCAAACTAGAATCATTATTTTAGTAATCCAAAGATAAAATAGAGGGAATTTTTGTTTCCAAATCCTGTGATATAAAATGTTTCTCATGTCAAGGATGTGGAAAATTCTCCTCACGATGACCAAATAATAGGTTCTTGATTACTTTGGATGATGGAGATGTGTTTAGTGCTAGCTCAAGAAAAGATGAAATTCCACCACTTACGGAATGTTCAGATATGTAAATAGATAGCCCCATACATTGAGAAATGCTTGTGGGAAGGTGTTATTTTAGTTATCAACCCAAAGTAGAACATGATCAAGAGAAAATATAGTACATTTTTATACTATATTATTCCTTAAAGATAATGTATGTATTATGATCATTGATGGGGTTAGTTTCAAAATCTTATAAAGTTGTTCAGTGGTTGATAAATTGGGTTTTGATATGTCCAACACTCCGAAGACTTAAAGATTTTAATGTTTAAATAATAATGGGGATGTTAAAGTGACAAATCAAGAACAAGTTCCATTTTCTATTGGGAAGTATGAAGAAAAAGTGAAATGTGATGTTTTTCCCATGCACATTAGTCATATATTGTTAGCAAGACCTTGGAAAATGATTACATGGGGCACACATGATGGATACTTGAGCCATTATACTTTTGAGTATAATGGGAGGATGGTTATAATTACACCCTCGAGGATGTTGAAATATTATGAAGGCCATGTGAGGATTGAGATAGATTTTGAAAAGATAGAAAAATAAAAGAGGGAAAAAATAGAGATAATGAAAAAATAGAGTGAAAAAGGAGTGATGAGTGAAATTATAGGAAATGAGGGAATTAAAAGGGTTTAACATAAGAGTTAAAATAAGAGTGAAACAAGATTGTTGAGAAAAAAGTGTGTTTATTTTGAGTAAAAAGAGATATAAAGAGATATTTAGAGAAAGAGTAAACTTTCATGCTTTTATACAAGGGAGAATGTTTTACCACAAAATATAATAACCCATCAATGACTTCTTATGTCATTTAATTATTACAAGAATATGGTGATGGATCATGGAAGTGTTGGAAATGAGCTTTATTTAATCCAGGTGGATTGGTAAGGAAAAAAATTCTAAAATGGAGGTTCCCAAGGACACACAAAATAAAAATGTATCCATGTGGAGGTGAACCATTCCATGTTTTAGAGACAAAAAATGACAATTCTTATAAGATTGAGTTACCAGATAAGAATGTAAATGTAAGTGTAACCTTTAATATTTATTATCTATCTCTCTTTCAATTTTCTAATTTGAGGATGAATACTTTTGAGGAGGGGGATGATAAGGATCATATCACACATGGTGATCGAGGGGTTGAAAGAAATATTGATAACAGGGGAAGAATGTGCATAATTGCACAAGACCCATTGTGAGTAGTTGGTGGCCCAATGACAAGGGGGAGGACTATGAGAATTAATGAGTTCGTAAATGCTTTAATCATTGACATACTAGGGGAGGCCCAATAAACTTGTTATGGGAAGTATCTGATCATATATTAACATTAATTAAGGCCTAGACATGATTTTAAATACCAATCCCTTGGTGTGATATGAATTTCATGCCCAAAACACCATGTAATTATCAAATTCAAAAGTGGTGGGCATGTTTTTTTTACTTTACAAAAGTGCTTTCTACTTTTCCCTTAAAGTCAGAGTCATGTGCTGAAATTTTCAAAAGCATCATTTAGGTTTTTTAACTTGTGAAAAATATATTTTAGTCTTTTTTATCACTCCTTGGATATCAATAGCCACCTCATTGTACTTATTGGACATCATAAATGAATGTATTGTTATTATGGTGATTTTTACATGAATCATTTGGGTTCTCAATTAACTCTCATCTTATTAAAGTATTGGTCATCCTTTGTGATGTCTTATGGACATAGATATTAGAGATAAGTTCTATTTGGGCTCTACCTTGAAAAAATACCTCTGTTATTCCTTATTTAATCCATTTATATCCCTTATAACTTGTTTTATTATGGAGATAGAGGTTCTCAACATGTGAATGTTGAATATGGTTCCTAGTAAACTATACTTGAAAGCCTTAGAATTCATATCACTGGATTTCAAGGTTCTTTGGATTTTGTTCATTTTAATGATTTTTATGATTTTTATGGTTTTGAGGGATTTTGAGGGGTTTGAAGGGGGTTTTATCAAGTTTGAATGGTTTTAAGGGGTTTTAGAATTTTTTGACATTTTTAGGTGTTTGGGGGGGTTTTAAAGGTTTTATTGGGTTTTTAGCAGTTTTATGGGTTTATAGGGATTTTAAAAGATTTAGGGGGTTTTACAGTTTTTAGGGCTTTTAGGGGAAATTAATGTGTAAGGCCAGGCTATTCCTGCCCCCCCAAAATTTAATAGAAAAAGACATTGCGGACAAGGGAGGGGCGGGGTCAGTCAACCCATACCCAAAAACCCTAGGAACCCCCACAAAATCCAAAAGTCCCCAAAAAACAAAAAATACACACAAAAAAAGAATAAAAACAAGTTCATCTCCATCAGCATCTCCCATGAAACCAGCAACCACCATCCCGCATCACATATTTCATCATCTATAACCTCATTGCCAAGAATATCCACTACTAGCAACACAGAACCACCCGAAATAAAATCATAAGAAACATCTTTATCACAACCTATCAATACAACAACCAGGATCCAACACATCATTTTCAAAAAACCAACACCTATTTCAATCACCAAACATCTCCCAACACCCCTACTCAGTTATAGAAACCATAAGAACCAATTCCAATCATCTCATCCATAAAATGATTCCAACACCCACCTCCTCCAATCATCAAGGAAAGAGACAACCAATAACCAGCAGCTCGGGATCCAATAATCATCATTCCAAGCAAAATAGCATCCAGAAACCTGCATATCCTAACCAAGCATCCAGCGCCTCCCGACCAATCATCTTTCATAATCATCAGACAATGAACATAGTAACTCATATGCAGACCAGTCACAACCAATAAACTGCACCACCATTTATTCACAACCAATCCATCCATACGCCCAACCAGCACTCGAGAAAAGCAACAACACCACATCTTACACCACTTGTATAAGAAGAAAACAATAACCAACAACCCATTATCTAGAATCCATAACCTTCAATCCAATCAAGACCCAACATCCAATAGTTTTCATCCAGCATCTCCCAAAAAACAGCATAGAAAAACATAGCAAACAACATTTTATAGCAGATCCCCCTTCTGGAAAACCCAAGATTCTGATTCAACATTTCAGGTTTTTTTGGGTTTTAAGTGTCTTTAGGTTTTTATGGTTTTGTTAGTATTTTTACAACTTTTCGGGTATTTTATGTTTTTAGGGTTTTTATGGAATTTTTGGTTTTTTATTGCTTGGTTTGGGTTTTAAGGAATTTTAGGGTTTTATGATTTTTAGGTTTTTAAGGTTTTTTTTAGAATTTTTAGGTTTTTAGTGGTTTTATAATTTCTAGTATTCTTAGTTTTTTAGGGGTTTTAGGGTTTTTACATTTTTTATATTTTTTGGGATTTTAGGGTTGTTTGCTGTATTTTTTCAGTCTTTTTGGTTTTCATGGATTTTTAGTGTATTTATGGTTTTATGGGTTTTTTTGGTTTTTTGGAATTTAGGGGTTTTTTAGTTTTTAGGATTTTCAGGTTTTTTAAAAGTTTCTATCATTTTTAGGGATTTAAATAATTTTTATAATTTGAGTGGGTTTTTATAGTATTTATCACTTTTAAGGGTTTTTAGGTTTTTAGGGTTTTTATGCTTTTTAGTAATTATATGGTTTTAGGGGTTTTTTTTTGAATTTTAGTTTTTAGAGGATTACTTTATTTATGTTTTTATGGTTTTATTATGAGTTATTAGGGTTTTTAGGGTTTTTTGAAATTTTTTGGGGTGTTATAGATTTTTAGGATTTCGATAGGTATTAGGGTTTTTATGGTTTTTGAGTATTTCTATTAAATTTATGGGGTTTTTGGGTTTTTGGGGGTTTAGGGTTTATTTATGTTTTAGGGGTTTAATGTTTTTAAAGGGTTTTAATGGTTTTAGGGAATTAAAGGGTTTTTATAGTTTTCAATGATTCTAGGGTTTTTAGGAGTGTTTATATTTTTTTAATGTTTTTAGTGGTATTATGGGTTTTAGGGTTTTTTAGGGTTTTAGGTTATTTTTATGGGTTTTGGGGTGTATGTTTTTTTTATTTTTATGGTTTTCATAGGGGTTTTCAAGGTTTTTGGGATTTTTCTCCTTTTTAGGGACTTTTTGGGGATTTTGAGGATTTTTACAGTTTTTTAGGTTTTTGGGTATTTTGAGGGTTTTATGGATTTTAGGGCTTTTAGGGGTTTTAATCATCTGTAGTTTTTACGGTTTTTTAGGATTTTAGGGATTTTAATGTTTTTGGGCATTTTTTAGGTTTTATATGATTTTTGATGGTTTTTAGGGATTTTGAGGGTTTTTTTGAGTTCTAAGGGTTTGAAGGGATTTTAGAGTTTTTAGTATTTTTAGAGTTTTATATGGTTTTAATGTTTTTATTGTATTTTTATGATTTTTATGGTTATTTAGTGTTTTTAATAATTTTCGTGGTTTTATGGTTTTTAGTGTTTTCAGGTTTTTTTTGGGGTTTTCTATTTTTCTTGTTTTCTAATATTTCATAGGGTTTTTAGGCTCTTGTGGGTTTTTTACATTTCTAGGGATATTGATAGATTTTTTAGAAATTTTATTACTTTTATGGGTTTTATGGATTTTGAGGATTTTAGGATTTCTAGGGGTTTAGGGATTTTATGGTTTTTTGGGGCTTTTTGAGTATTTAGAGTTTTAGGGATTCATATTTTTTTAGTCATTTTTAATATTTTTAGGGGTTTAAAGGGGTTTTAGAGTTTTTATGGGGTTTTGGAGTTTTTATGATTTTTATGGTATTTTATTGTATTTATGGGTTTTATGGTTTTTCATGATTTAGGAATTTTATCAATTTTAGGGTTTTTTTATTTTCTATGTGTTCTTACATTTTTATTTTAATGTTTTTAGGGCGTTTTAAATTTTTATGAATATTTATGGTTTTTAAAAAAACTTATTTTTTTACGTTTTTTTCGGGATTTTTATGGTTTTTAAGATTTCTAAGATTATTATGATTTTTGGTGTTTATTTTTTTTACTATTTTAAGGATTTTTTTGAGTTTTTATTTTTTATAGGGGCTTAAATGTTTTTTAGATTTTTAGTATTTTGGGGGTTTATGTGTTTTTAATAATTTTAGGAAGTTTTCAATTTTTTGGGGGTTTTGAGGGTCGTTTAGGGTCATTGGCATCTTTAGGTTTTCAGAGTTGTAGGTGTTTTTATGTTTCTGAAGCATTCTTATGGGATCTCAGGTTTTTGAGGTTTTATAAATTTTTAGGGGTTGAAAGGGTTTTATATTTTTTGTTATTTTAAGGGATTTTATGGAGTTTAGTGGTTTATGGTTTTTAGGGGTTTTAAGGCTTTTAGGACTTTTAGGTTTTTAATGGGTTTTTAGAGTTTTTAGCATTTTTTATGTTTTTTGGGGGTTTTATTTGTTTTTCTAGTTTGTAATTATTTCTTAGGGGTTTTTGAGGTTTCTAGGATTTTTACGATTTTATAGACATTATGGGTTTTTATGAATTTTATGGTTTTTTAGGATTTTGATGGTTTTCATCATTTTCATAGTTTTTTATGTTTTTTTAGAATTTTTAGGTTTTTAAGGGTTTTAACAATTTTTTTGTTTTTTAGGTTTTCTTAGGGGTTTTTAGGGCTTTAATATTTTTTACGTTTATAGGGATTTTTGTGGATTCTTTAGGAATATTATTGATTTCAATGTTTTTAGGTGTTTTTAGTGGTTGTAGGGTATGTGGGGGTTTTTAGGGGTTTTATGGTTTTTGGGGGTATTAGGGTTTTTTTGAATCCTTAAGGGGTTATAGAGTTTTTTATCAGTTTTTTGGGATTAATGAGTGTTTATAGTTTTTAGTATATTTTATGGGTTTTATATTTTTGTGGAATTTTAAAGGGTTTGAGGGGTTAATTGGATTTTATGGGTTTTACAGGTCTTTATTGGTTTCAGGTTTTTTATCATTTTTTGGGTTTTTATGGGTATTAAGTTCTTTTAAGTTTTTAATGTTTTCATTGTATTTTTATGGTTTTTAGGGATTCTTAGGGTCTTAGAGATTTTTGGTATTTTTTAGTATTTTTATGGGGTTTTAGGGTTTTTATGGGTTTTATGGATTTTCAGGGGTTTATTTGTTTTTATTATTATTATAAGATTTTTTAAGTTTTTTTTTTGAGTTTTTAGGGGTTCCACGGTTTTTAGAGTTTTTATCCTATTTATGGATTTAAGGGGGGTTTATAATTTTTAGTGGTCTTTTGGGTTTTATTATGTTTATGGGTTTTTATAGTTTTTATAGTTTTTATGGTTTTTATGGGTTTTTTTTTTGTTTTTAGGGTTATTAGGGTTTTTAATGTGTTTCGGTGGTTTTAATTACTTTTTTGTTTTTAAGGTTATATTAGGGGCTTTTCATGGTTTTTCAGGTTTATTACTTATTAATGTATTTTTAGGGTGTTTATAATTTTTAGGTTGACTTATGGATTTTAGGAAATGTGTGGATGTTTAGGGTCTTTTTGGTTTTGTGTTTTTTTATGTTTTTTGAGTTTCTAAGGGTTTTAAGTTTTATTATATTTTTTTTAACACTCTTAGGGATTTAAATGGTTTTTGGAGTTTTTAGTGGTATTTTATGGGGTTTGGTGTGGGGATTTAAGGAATGTAGGAGGGGGGGGGGGGGTTAGATTTTAGGGGATTTAGGGTTTTTAGGGCCATTAAGGGTTTTTATTTTATTTTAGGTTTCATAGGGATTTTAATTTTTTTAATTTTTTTTAGTTTTACATTGGGGGATTTCTAGGTTTTAAGTGGTATTTATGATTCTTTGAATTTTTATTGATTTTTTATGATTATATGAGTTTTTTGGGTTTTCGGGATTTTATGGGATTTTATGGTTTTTAGGGATTTCAGGGTTTTTAGGGTTATTGGTTTTTTTAGATTTTTAGGGGTTTTAAGTGTTTTTAGGTTTTAATGATTTCTTTTGGGGTTTACAAGGATTTAGGGTATTTTAAAATTTTTACAAAATTTTAGAGATTTTTTTAAAAAAAATTGGGGGATTAATGTTTTTGGGGATTTTGATGGGTTTATAGGGTTCTATGGATTTTTGAAGATTTATGTTTTTCTTATTTTTTAAGGATTTCATGGTTTTTTATAATTTTAAATATTTTAGGGGTGTAATTTTTTTATATAATTTGTATTTGTTTTTAGTGTTATTATGCGGTTTTGGTGTTTTTTAATTTTATAGTAGTTTTTATGGTTTTTATGTTTTTCAAGGTTTTTCACATTTTTTTATTTTTAGGGAATTTTTGGGTTTTTAGTTTTTTATGGTTCTCTCTAGGGCTTTCAAATTTTTAACAATATTTGGGGTTTTATGGTGTTTTTAGAATTTTTATGGTTCTTAAAACATTTAGGGATATATACATTTTAATAGTTTCTAGGGTTTCATGTTTTTTGGGGGTTTTAGTTATTTTTTTAGGTTTTTTATGGATTCTTATAGATTTTATAATTTTTAGGGGATTAAAAGGGTTTCAGAGTTATTAGTGGTTTTTAGGGGTTTTAAGGTGTTTAAAATTTTTAGGGGTTTTATGGTTTTTTGGGATGTTAAGGTTTTTTAGTGTTTTGATTGTTTTTACCCTATTTTAGGTTTTTAAGGGTTTTAATTGCATGTAGTTATTTTAGGTTTTCTTATGATATTTTCAATATTTTAAGGGTTTTTTATGTTTTAAAAAAAATTATGGATTTTTATGTTTTTTAATATTTTTAGTTATTTTTGGATATTTGGATTTTTTAGGGTTGTAGGGTTTTTATGGATTTTAGGGTTTATTGAGTTTTTTAGGGCGTTAAGAGATTTTATATTTTAAATATTTTCAGTGGTTTAAAATGGTTTTTAGAGTTTATAGTGTGTTTATGGGGTTTTTCCAGTGGCGGCACTGTAGCGGCGGAGGGACTGTAGCAGAAACTGTAGCGGCGGCGGGACAGTGGCAGGTACTGTAGCAGCACAGGTACTGTAGAACTATTCATTGAGGGGTCCTTTGGGCAAAAAAATGGGATTTGAAGCCTTGCATTCAGGCCACTTGGCCTTGGGCCTTCGGGCTGTGTAATGGGTCACCCTCTACCCATTCTAAAAAGGTTTTTTCTTTAAATAATAAATTGAGGCTTCGACTCCAACCTTTAAAAAAATGACTTTTCAGTGTTTTATGTTATTCTTAGGGATTTTTAAGGTTTTTAGGATTTTTTACCTTTCAGGGATTTTATTACTTTCAAGGATATTTTTGGTTTCTATGGGTTTCAAAAATCTTTTAGGGGTTTTATTATTTTTTGTTGTTTTTTAGTGTTTTAGGGGTTTAAAGTGTTTTTAGGTTTTTCAGGTTTTCTTAGGGGTTTTTACATTTTTTTTATATTTTTAGGGATTTTTATTTTTATTTTTACAGTTTTTAAGTTTTTTAGAGATATTGAAGGTTTTTAGTATTTTTAGGGTTTTAAGGTATTATTGTTGTTTAGTTTTTTAGTGTTTTTTATGGTTTATAAGGAGTTTTTTATCATTTTTTTGTGTTTTTGAGGTTATAGGGGTTTAATCATTTTTTAGGTTTTTATGGTTTTCTTATTGGTTTAATGTGTTTTTATATTTTTTTACAATTGTATGGTTTTAGGGATTTTAGGATTTTTGTAGTTTTTAGTGGTTTAAGGGATTTTGAGGGGTTTAAAGGTTATAGGGTTTTAATAGTTTTTGGGTTTTTAGGAGTTTTTTGACTTTCGTAGTGTTTTTAAGTTATTTGTAATTTTTTAATGTTTTTAGGGGTATAATGGGTTTTTTGAGTTTTAGTGGTTTTTTTAAAGTTTTTTTGATTTTTTACTATTTTTAAGGTTTTTCTGTGTGTTTCAGTTTTTAGGGGATATTTGGTTTTTAGGGTATTTTTTAGGTTTTTAATATTTTTTAATACTTTAGGGGTTTTAATTGTTCTTCGGTTTTTAAGGATTTCTTGGTATTGTTCATGTTTTAGGGATTTGTATGGATTTTTTAAAATTTTTATTGTTTTAGGGTTTTTATGGATTTTGATATTTTTTAGGGATTTATGGGTTTTAAGAGTTTTTTTATTTTTTAGGATTTTGTGGTTTTTATTATTTTTTAAATACTTTTATTGGTTTAAAGGGTTTATAGAGTTTTTAGTGGTTTTGTGGTTTTAATGTGTTTTTAGGGTTTTTATGTTTTTTATGGTTTTATGGGTTTTTAGTGTTTTTAGTGTTTTTTAGGTATTTATGGGTTTTAATTTGTTTTAGGTTTTTATGGTTTTCTTATGGGTTTTCAGAGGTTTTAAGGGTCTTATCATTTTTTTTTATTTTTAGGATTTTATGGTTTTTTGGGTTGTCAGTGATATTGAGATTTAATAGTATATTTTTAGGGTTTTATAGTTTTTTTGTTTAAAGTTTTGTTTTATTTTTAGTTTTTTTATGTTTTTTATAGTTTTTTAATTTTTTTTCTAAGGTTTAATGGGGTTTTATGTATTTTAGTTATTTTAGGGGTTTTATGGGTTTTTATCATTTTTCATTTTTTAGTGGTTCTAATTGCTCTTAGGTTTTTATGTTTTTCTTAGGGTTAATTAGGTTTTTAACGGTTTTTTTTGTTTTAGGGATTTTTATGGGGTTTTAAGGATTTTTATGGTTTTTTGGTTTTTTGGGTTTTTATGGGTTTTAGGGTTTATTTTGAGTTTTTTGGGTTTTAATATTTTAGAGTGTTTAATATTTTTAGGGTATTAAAGGGATCTTCGAGTTTTCCATGTTTTTAGGGTTTTAGGGGTTTTTAATGGTTTTTAGGGGCTTTATTATTTTTAGGGTTTTTATGAGGTTCACAGTTTTTATGGATTTTATAATATTTAGGTTTTTAGGGGATTAAGTGGTTTGGGTGTTTAAGTATTTCTTAGGTATTTTAGTGTTTTTTACATTTAGTAACTTTTATGGGTTTCTTGAGTTTTTACGGTTTTAAATGTTTTTATATTTTTTTTAACATTTTCAGGGATTTAAAGAGGTTTTAGAGTTTTTAGTGGTTTGGAGGTGTTTTTATGGGTTTTTATGGTATTTTATGGTTTTTTAGAATATTTATGTTTTTATGTTTTTTAGGGTTTTTAGGGATTTTAAGGGGTTTTATCGTTTTTAGGTTTTTTAGCAGTTTAAGTGTTATTAGGTTTTTAAGGTTTTCCTATGGGGTTTCATGGTCTTTATAGTTTTTTAGTTTTAATGGGTTTTAATATTTTTAATTTGTTTTAGGGGTTTTAATCATTTTGATTGGTATTTGGTTTTTTAGGGTCATTTTGAGTTTTTATAGGTTTTTAAGGTTTTTAGAGTTTTTTAACTTTCTAGGGGTTTAATGGGTTATTAGTTGTTATTATTGGTTTGTTTAGGTTTTTAGGGTTTGTTAGTTTTTAGTGGTTTTAGGGTATTTAGTGATTTTATATTTTTATGTTTTTCTTAGAGATTTTAATGATTTTTAGGGGTTTTTACATTTTTAATGTCTTTATAGAATTTTTTTTTGAATATTTATGGGTTTTTACGGTATTTATAGATTTTGACGGTTTTTAGTGTTTTTAAGGTAATATTTTTTGGGGTTTTATGGTTTCTTATTCAGTTTTTATTAGTTTCATGCTTTTAGTGTTTTTATCCCTTTTATGGGTCTAAAGTTTTCTTTAGTTGTATTTGTGGTTTTTAGAGTTTCTGATTTTTTTTATGGTTTTTAGGGGGGTTTATGGGTTTTTAGGTTTTATGTGTCTTTAGATTTTATCCTGTTTCTAGAATTTTTAGGTTTATCGGGGTTATATGTGTTTTTATGACTTTAAGGTTTTCTTAGTTGTTTTCAATATTTTTAGACTTTTTTAAATTTTTAGGGCTTTTAGGGATTTTTATATTTTATGGGTTTTAGGGTTTTTAGGGGTTTTTATTATTTCTAGGTTTATTGGGTTTATATTTTTTGGGGGATTATGGTATTTTTTGGTTGTTTGGGGTTTTAATGTTTTTTCAAATTTTTTAATTTTTTTTTGAGTTTAATGTTTTTTAGAGTTTTTATTTGGTTTTTAGGGTTTTGGGGATTTTGGGGTTGTTAATTGTTTTAGTAGGTTTTATGATTTTTTGGGTTTTATGGGTTTTTAGTATTTTTTAGGTTTTCTTAGGGGTGTGAAGTGGTATTAAGATTATATTGTTTTCTTAGGGATTTTAGGTTTTTTATGTTTTTTGTACTTATATAGTCTTTTAGGATTCTTTTAGTTATTTAAGGTTTTTAGAGATTTTTATAATTTTAGGGGTTTTATGGTTTTACGGTTTTACGGTTTTACGGTTTTATGGTTTTTTGGGTTTTTTGGGTTTTTTTGAGTATTTAGGGTTTTTAAGGGTTTTAGGATTTTTAGTGTTTTCTAACATTTTTGAGGATTTGTGGGTTTTTAGAGATTTGATTTAATTTTGGGGGTTTATGTTTTTATGGTTTTTATAGTTTTTAGTGTTTTTGATGGGTTTTAAATGTTTTTGGGTTTTAAGGTTTTTGTAGGGAGTTTTATGGAATTTAGGTTTTTTGTGTATTTTAGGGATTTTATATGATTTCTTGGGGTTTTTTAATTTTTAGGGGTTTTGATTATTTTTAAGTTATTAATTGCTTTTTTTGTTTTGAAGGTTGTTTTTGAGTTTTTATGGTTTTTACGGTTTTTGATATTTTTAAAGGTTTTAAGGGTATAAAGGGTATTTTTATTTTTAGTGATTTTTTGGGTTTTTTAGGGTTTTTTATGTTTTTGGGGTTTTATTGTTTTTAGGTGTTTTTGGGTTTTCAGGACATTTTATGTATTTTAGCATTTTTAGGATTTTAGTGGATTTAAGTGTTTTTTGGTTTTTATTGTTTTCTTAGTGTTTTTCACGATTTTCATAGGCTTTTTTAATGTTTTATATATTTATAGGATATTTGGGAATTTTTTAGGGTTTGAGGGGTATTTAGGGGTTTTTAGTGTCTTTTAAGGTTTTTAACATTTTTTTAGTCTTTATGGGTTTTATGTGTTTTTAGGGTTATAAGGTTTTCTAAGTGGTTTTCCCAGTTTTTATGGGGTTTTTTTTTATTTTTTTGGATTTTATGATCCTTTTTATGATTTTTCTCAGTTTTTGGGTTTTTATTGTTTTTTAGTGTTTTAGTGTATTTTTTGGTTTTTAGGGTTTCTTTTTTTTGTCGGTTTTGAAGTTTTTCTGTTTTTTTTAAATTTTAATTGTTATAATTTTTTTTATATTTTTAGAGGATTTTTTAGCGTTTTTGTGTTTTTATAAATTTTATTGTTTTTACGGGATTTATGGATTTTAGGTTTTTATGTTTTTTTTTATTTTTTTAGAATTTTTAATGTTTTTAATAATATTATGTGTTTTACCATTTTTAAGGTTTTCTTAGGCTATTTATATTTTTAGGGGTTTTATGTTTTTAAGGGATTTTAGGGATTATTTTTATTTTAATGTTTTTAGGGATTTTTATGTTTTGAGGGATTTTTATGGTTTTTATAGTTTTTAGGTTTTTATGGTATCTGAGGGTTTTTATAGTCATTATGGGTTTTTTGAGTTCTTATGATTTTTTGGGTGTTTTGGGATTTTTGTTTCTTTAGGAAATTTAAGGGGGTTTTGTTCTTTTAGAGTCTTTTTAGGGTTTTTAGGGTTTTTAGGGTTTATTATAGTTTTTAGTGGACTTTATGGATTTTTGGTTTATGGGGGTTTTATGGAGGTTTGAGGGTTTTTATCGTTTTTAGGGTTTTTGGGAGTTCTAGGAGTTTTTATGTTTCCATGATTTTCATAAGGTTTATATGGGTTTTTAGGGTTTTTCAGTTTTTAAGGGATTTTTATGAATTTTTATGATTTTTATGGGTTTTAGGGTTTTTATCTATCCCAAGGAATTTTTTGCTGTTTTATGTGTTTAGGGGTTTTCAGGGGGGTTGAGTTTTAGGTTCTTTATAGTTATTAGAGTTTTGAACATTTTTTGGAGTTCAATGGGTTTTTAGAGTTTTTAGTGGGCTTTTTGGGTTTTTATGGGTTTTAGTGACTCATAAGGTTTTTAGAAGCTTTTATTGTTTTTTTGTAGTTTTTTTTAACTTTTTAGTGTATTTTATGGGTTTTTTATTATTTAGGTTTTTTGGGGTTTTAAATGTTTTTAGGATTTTATCGTTTTGGTACGGTCATTCAGGGTTTTAGAATTTTTTATGTATTTAGGAATTTTCAGGGATTTCTTTAGGATTTTTATTTATTTTAAGGTTTTTAGGGATTTGTAGATGTTTTTTGGGTTTTGAGATGTTTTAGGATGTTCAGAATCTTTTACATTTTTATGGGTTTTAACTATTTTTAACATTTTAAGGTTTTCTTAGGGGGTTTTAGGGTTTTTATGGTCTTTTACTTTTTTTTGGATTCTCTGGTTTTTTATGGATTTTTAGGGTTTTTGGTATTTTGCAGGTTTTTATTTGGGGGGGGGGTTATTGTTTTTTTAGTTTTTTAGCTTTTAAGGTTTTATTGTATTTAATGATTTTTGGGTTTTAAATGGATTTTTGAGTATTTAGTGGTATTTTAGTGTTTTTAGGGTTTTTAGGGTTTACGGTTTTTAGGGGTTTTAAGTGTTTTTAGTTTTTAAGGTTTTCATAGGTTTTTTAGGGGTTCTTACGTTTTTAGGAATTTTTAAAGATTTTTAGTTTATTTATGTTGTTATCGATTTTCAGGATTTTGATGGGATTTAGGTTTTTTACGATTTTTATGTTTTTTTGTTTTGATAGGGATTTTTTGAATTTGTATTGGTTTAAGGGTTTTTAGAGTTTTTTTACATTTGTTTGGGTTTATAGGGTTTCTACAGTTTTTTTGGTTTTTATGGGATTTTATGAATTTTTAGAGTTCTTATGTTTTTTAGTGGTCTTATGGTTTCTAGGGGCTTTTTGATTTTTAGGCCATTTTAAGGGTCTTAGCAGTTTTTAGGTTTTTAGGGGTTTTTTTATTTGAGTTGTTAAGGTTTTCTTAGGCGTTTTCAGGGTTTTTAGGTTTCTTTTCATTTTTATGGATTTTTGGGATCTCATTGTATTTTCATTGTTTTTAGGAGTTTTATGGGTTTGAGGGTTGTAGTTGTTTTAGAGTTTTTATGGTTTTTTGGGGTCTTTATCGTTTTTGAGGTTTTAGGGGTTTTAAATGTTTTTTGGTTTTTTTGGTTTTTCTTATGGTTCTTTAGGTGTTTTTTGTTTTTTACGATTTTAGTTTTTAAGGTGTTTGTTCGTATTATTTTTTGGTTTTTCTATATTTTACTGATTTTTAGGTGTTTCTAGGTTCTTAAAGTTTTTTATGGTTTTTAGGGTTTTTTTGGGATTTTGGATTTTTGAGTTTTTATGGGTTTTAATGGGTTTTTGAGTTTTTTAATGTTTGTAATGGGTTTTAAGGGTTTTTAGTGTATTTACTTGTTTTTAGGGTTTTATGGGTTTTAGTGTTATTAATTTTTTAGGTTTATTAGGGGTTTAGGGTATTTAGTATTTTTAGAGTTTTTTGGGTTTTTGGGGGTTTTATGTGTTTTAGGTGTTTATGGTTTTCTTATAGTTTCTAGGGTTTTTATGGTTTTTTAGGTTTTTAGGGAATTTTTGTGGCTCTTTTCGTATTTTTGCGGTTCTTTAGGTTTTAGGGATTTTAATGGATTTTAAGGTTTTTAGTGTTTTTTGGGTTTTAATATTTTCAGGGTTTTAGCGGTTTTACGTGGGTTTAGGGTTTTGTTGTATTCTTATAGATTTTCAGAGTATTTAGGTATTTTTTTAATATTAGGGATTTTTAAGTATATTTATGTTTTTAAGTGGTTTTATGGATTTTGAGGGTTTTGGGGTTTTAGGGTATTTTCGGGTTTATTGGGTTTTTAGGATGTTTATTGTTTTTCACAGTTGTTAGATTTTTTGTATTATTTTACATTTTAAGGGGTTTAATGGGTCTTTATAATTTTTAGTGGGTTTATGGTTTTTAAGGGTTTTTAGGGTTTTAGTGGTTTTTATTATATTGAGGGGGTTTAGGGGTTTTATGTTGTTTTATGATTTTAGGATCTTTATTTTTTATGGGTTCTAAGTGTTTTTAGGTTTTTAAGGTTTTCTTAGGGGTGTAAGGGTGTTTTCATGTTTTAATGGGTTTTTATGTATTTTATGAATTTTATTTGTTTTTACGATTTTAAGGGATTTTATAGGTATTTTTCCATGTTTTAGGGGTTTTATGTTTTTATTTCATTTTTGTGGTTTTTTTAGTTTTCTAGGTTTTTTATGTTTTTTGAGTTTTTTAATATTGTTTAGGGATTAAAAGGTTTTCAGAGTTTTTGGTGGTTTTTAAGGGTTAAATGGGTGTTTTGGGTTTTTATGTGTTTAGGGTTTTTTTGTTTTTATGGCCTTTTAGTGTTTGCATCTTATTTTATGTTTTTAGAGTTATAAAGTGATTTACGGTTTTTAAGGTTTTCTTAGAGATGTTATCTCTTTTTTTGGTATTTTGATGTTTTTAGGGATTTTTTTGGGATATTTCAGATTTTATGGGTTTTAGTGGTTTTAAGGATTTTGAGAGTTTTTAGGGGTTTTATAATTTTTTAGGTTTTTTCAGAGTTTTATGTGTTTTAGGTTTTTCAGGTTATCATAGGGTTTTCCTGGGTTCTTATAGTTTTTAAAATTTTAGTGGATTTTCATGATTTTTTAGGAATTATAGGGTTTTATGGGTTTTTAGGGATTTGAGGCTTTTAGGATTTATGGTTTTTCTGTTTTAAGGGTTTTTTTAGTTTTTAGGTGTTTTATGATTTTTAGAGTTTTAAATTTTTTTAGTGGTTTTATGTTTTTTGGTGTTTTAGTTGGGGTTTAGGGATTTTTAAGGTTTCTAGTAATTTTTATGGGTTTTAGGGTTTTTAGAATTTTTTGGTTTTTTGTGGTTTTAATTTTTTTTAGTTTTTAAGGGTTTCCTATATGTTTTCAAGGACCGTAGAGTTATTATATTTTTGGAGATTTTAAGGTATTTATTATAATTTTCTTTTCTTTGGATTTTTTGGTATTTTATTGATTTTATTGGGTTGTAGGTTCTGTATTGGATTTTTTTTTGTTTTTAGGAATTTTGAGGTTTTTTGGGGCTTTAATGGTTTTTAGAGATGTTTAAATATTTATGGGGTTTAAATTCTTTTAGATTTTATATTTGTTTTAGGGTTTTATGGGTTTAGGGGTTTTTATGTTTTTAAGTGTTTTATGGTTTTTATTGTATTTGTGGTTTCTTAGTGGTTTTATCATTTTTTAGGGTTTTTAGGGGTTCTATGTAGTTTTTGGTTTTCAGTGTTTTCATAGGATTTTTTAGAGTTTCATGGTTATTTACATTGTGAAATATTTTTATCGGTTTTTAGGTTTTTGTTGGATTTTTGTGACTTTAGGGCATTTTAGGGTTTTTAGGGGTTTTTTGGTTTTTTGAGGATTTAGGGTTTTTTAAGAAAATAGGGATCATGACCAGGCATGCCCGGTCCCCCATACATTATTAACTTTTTTGTTTTTAGGATTTTAATGGTTATTTAGATTTTTATCATTTTTTGTGGTTTAAATGGGTTTTATAGATTTTAGTGGATTTTAGGGTTTTCTTGGGTTTTTAGGGTTTTTATGGGTTTTATGGTTTTTAGGTATTTTATAAAAAAAAATTATTTTTTTTAGTGTTTTTTTATGTTTTTTGGGGTTTTATGTGTTTTTTAGTTTTTAATATTTTATTTTGGATTTTTAGGGATTTTGGGGTTTTTTACACTTTTATTTATTTTTAAGGTTTTTTAGGATTTATATTGTTTTTATAGTTTTATGGATTTTGATGGTTTTGAGGTTTTTAGGGGTTCTGAATTTCTTAGGTTTTTTAGCATATTTTGTTTTTTTGGAGGTTTTAAGTGTTTTTAATATTTATGGTTTTCTCATTTGTTTTCATAATTTTTTAGGGTTCTTACATGTTTTTATATAATCAAGGGTGTTTAGTATTTCTATTTTTTTGTGATTTGTAGATATTTTAAGGTTTTTAGGGACTTTTAGGGTTTTATTGTTCAGAAGAGGTGTGAGGTCAAGCTATTCCCGACCCCCCTGAAATTTATTACCAAGAAAAAAGACGCAACAGACAGAGGCGGAGTAGGGTCAATCGACCCATGCCCAAAAAAAAAGCCTCAAAAGGAAAAAAAGAGAAAGAGAGAGTCCAAAGGAGAGAAGAAAGAAGGAAAAACAAGGAAAAACACCATCACATGGTCTACCAGCCTTCCCCACCAACATCATCATAGTCGGCACTGGGGTGTCTCCCTCGGCACCATAACCGGAGGCCGCATCAGAGCCTGCTGACTCCCATTCAGAAGAGTCATATTGCTTCAAGAATTTAGTGTAATACTCCCATATCTTTACCTACTCTACATTCAACTGCTTCTTGGCAGGATTCCCCACCTTTCCATATGAGTTCTTCAAAGCTTCTCTAGAAGCCCTCATAAGTACCATTCTCTTCAAGGAAGAGTAGTCCTTCCTTGGCTTCCTCATTTTCAGGACAACAGTTTCAAAATCAACATGTTTATCATATACAGGGAAAACAATGTCATCCTATTTGAGTACACAAGATGTGGGAGGTAGAAACCTCACCTAGGACAGGCCCCCTGCAAAGTTTTCTTTCCCAAAAGAGGAAAAATCACCATGTAGGGACTTGTCCTTCAAAATCTGGGCCATGTTAGATTTCATCCTAGAATCATCACTAAAGCCACTCCCCCAAAACATCGAGAACTGGGGATTCATTCCCTCATTCAATAGAGAAATATTCACAAGAACATTCATCACATTAGGCTCCTCCAAAGCCATGTCTTTCGGAACCCAACATGTAGAGTTCCCATCCTCATTGTCCTTAATCATCTTATCTGCAAAAAATTTAGCATCATGTGACCCAAAGGGGACGAGCACCTCTGATGCATCCACTGCGATCAGAACTGGTTCATGGGAGTCCTCCGGGGCATCCTCTTGCACCTCCATTATTGGTTTCAGCCCCTCCCACCTGTGTAGCAGCATCCCCTTGCCCATGCTAATCCCCCGTCCCTGAACCCTCCCCCTGCCCGCGCCCTTTCCCAACCACCTCCTCCAACTTATTCACTGGAACCTGCACCTCCACCTGCCCATGCTATTTCACATGGCATGAAGCATCACTAGAAGCCCCCTAACCCACCACCTCAGGAGTATTAAAATCCAATCTAGTAGACCAACAACCCGCCACACCCTCAAATCCATCCTCCCCAACCTCCCCCCATGCTGCTACTTATCCTTATTTCTCAGCATGTCCAAAATGCTCCAAGCTGTCACTAGAAACATAGCTGAGAAAGGGAATCTTCCCATCGGTACCTACAGATGCCTTATCATTACCAGCGGGTGGCTGCACCAGCATTCCACTAAGATCCAAAGATGCAGCCCCTATAGTATGACCCGGAGAATCCATAGTTCTGTGATCCTCATCCTCTATACCAGCTAACAAATAACCACAAGAGTCCAAAAACCCCTTACCCATATCCTCACAAGAAGCTCTCTGAGACCCAATGCAATTATTCTGCCTATCTTGTTCATCAACGTCACCAGCCAACATTTCTTGTACTGCGTGATGCTCCTGTTTCAACTCCCCCGAAAACAAGACATAAAACTGATTGTACATGGGGAAACCACCATCTCCCTCATGCATAGTCCCTAGTTTATCAAAAGCTCTTTCCACCTCCAGACCACCAGGAACGAGAGAAGGCCCAAGCAGCTCCAACATCCGCGACTCTACCATCCTCAGACTCTTAGTTCCTTCCATAGGTTTCACCACTCCCATACTATCCACAATTCCTAGATCACATTTCCAGCAGTTATTTTATTATTTTATCTGTTCTTAATAGTTTTTAGAGGTTAAATTATTTTTAGGGTTTTTGGGTTGTTTGGGTTTTTTAGGTCTTTAGAGTTTTTAGTTATTTAGGGGTTTTATGTGTTCTTAGGTTTCTATGATTTTCTTATGGGGTTTTAGGGTTCTTTAGGGTTCTTTAGGTTCTTAATAATTTTTGGGTATGTTTTAGGATTTTTATGGTTTTAAGGGGTATATAATTTTCAAGGCTCTTGGGTTTTTTGAGATTTCAGGGGTTTTATGTTTTTTTGGGTTTTGTTTTTTGTGTTTTTTATGGTTTCTATGGTTTTTATAATTTTTAACATGTTTAGGGGTTTAATGGTTTTTATTTTTTAGTTAATATTATGTTTTTATGGGTTTTTTTCATGTTTTTATGGGTATTTATAGTTTTTCGGTGTTCTAGTTTTTTTTCAAGATTTTTAGGGTTTTTAGATTGTTTAAGAGTTATATGTTTTTTTTAGTTTTTCAGGATTTTATTAGGGGTTTTTGGGGTTTTTGGGTTTTTAGTTTTTTTCATTTTTAGTGATTTTTATGGGTTTTATGGATTTTATGCATTTTTCGGTTTTTACGGATTTGAGGTTTTTTCGGGATTCTAGGATATCTATGGGGTTTTTTGGGTTTTTTGGGGGGTTTCTGAATTTTTAGAGGTTTTAAAGTTTCTTATAATTTTTTAATGTTTTTAGGGGATTAAAGGGTTTTGATATTTTTAATGGGTTTTGGGGTTTCATGTGTTTATATGAGTTTTTAAGGTTTTTAGGGTGTTTTATCATTTTTAGGGTTTTTAGTTTTTTTTAAATTTTTTCGTGTTTTGAGGTTTTAACTTTTTTTTAGTTTATTATGGTGTTATTAATTTTTTTCATGGTTCTTAGGGTTTTTTACTTTTATATGGATTTTTAGGATTTTATGTCGATTTAGGATTTTTAGGGGTTTTATAGTTTTTTTCGTTTTTTGAGTTCTTAGAGTATTTAGGGTTTTTATTGTTTTTTATGTTTTTAAGGTTTTAAATGGTTTTAGATTTTTTAGTGGGATTTAGGGTCTCTATGTGCTTTTATGATTTTTTAAGATTTTAGGGGGTTTATAGCTTTTCGGGTTTTTTGTGTTTTTGGGTTTTTAGTGCTTTTAGGAATTGTTGGGGTTTTAGTATTTTAGATTTTTATAGGTTTATTTGTGATTTAGGGTTTTAATGGTTTTATACATTTATAGGAATTTTATGGTATTTTTAATATTTTTGTGGGTTTTTAGGGTTTTCGAGATTCTGAGGGTGTTTGGGTTTTTATTGTCTTTTGGGGGTTTTATGGGTTTTTTTGGTTGTTTTGGGGGTTTTTATGTTTTTTATAGTCCTTAACTGTTTTTGGTTATAAAGTATTTTTTGTTTTTTTGGTGGTAATTTTGTGATTTTATTGTTTTTTATGATTTTATGGGGATTTTAGGGTTTCATAAGGGTGTTAGAGTTTTTAGGTTTTTCTGGGGTATTATGTGTTTTTACTTTTTAATTTTTTTATCTGGCTTTTCAAGGATTATGGATTTAATTTTTTTTATTGATTTTTGGGGAAATGTTACGATTTTATGGGTTTTATTTTTTTAATTATTTTGAGAGTTTTAGGGTTTTATTGTTTTTATGATATTTTAGGGATTTTAGGGGTTTTTCATTTTTTGGTTTTTAAAGGTTTTTAGAGGTTTTTAAATTTAAAGGGGTTCAAAGGTTTTTAGAATTTCTAGTGGTTTATGGTTTTTATGATTTTTAGGTATTTTAATGGGTTTTAAGGTTTTTAGTTTTTAAAGGGTTTTTATGGTTTTTAGTGTTTTAATATTTTTAGAGGTTTTAAGTGTTTTTATGTTTTTAAAATTTATTATAGGTTTTTATGGTTATTATTGCTTTTGTGTTTTTAGGAATTATTTGGATTTGTTTAGAAATTTTATTGGTATTTGGTTTTTTATTTTTTGAGGGGTGTAATGGTTTCTATGGGTTTTAGTGTTTTTAGGTTTTTAAATGTTTTAGCTATTTTTAGGTTTTTATGGTTTTCGTAGAGTGTTTATGGTTTTTATTCTTTATGTTATTTTTATGGATATTTTATGATTTTATTATTTTTATGGATTTTATAGATTTTGGTGTTTATTTAGGGTTTTTTTGGGATTTTATGGTTTATTGGGATTTTGGTTTTTTTTAATTTTTTAGTGATTAATCGTTTTTAATTTTTTCTAATGTTTTTAATTTTTTAAAGGGTTTTAGAGTTATTAATGGATTTTTAGTTTTTTTATGGGTTTTTGGGTTTTAATGGTTTTTAGGGGTATTAGGGATTTTAATTTTTTAGGGTTTTTATCTTTTTTTGGGGGTTTTAGTGTTTTTATGATTTTAAGTTTTTTTGAATGGGGTTTTAAAGTTTTTAGGTGATTTTTTACATATTTATGAATTATTTCTTCTTTTTTAAGTTTTTAGTTATTTTAGTTTTTTAGGGTTTGTTTAGTTTTTCTAGGTTTTTAGTGGTTTTTATGTTTTTGGGGATTTAATGATTTTTGTAGTTTTTAACATTTTTAGGGATTTAAATGGTTTTTAGAGGATTTACTGGGTTTTTAAGATTTTTATAGGTTTTTATTTTATTATGGTTGTTATGGTTTTTTGATTTTTTATTGGTTTTATGGTTTTTGTAATTTTATAGATTTTTATGGATATTAATTTTTTTTTTGGTTTTTAAGGTTTTCTTAGGGGTTTCCAGATATTTTTTGTTTTATACATTTCTAGTGATTTAAAAAAAAAATTAGGATCATTATGGGTTTTTAGGGTTTTTATGGATTTTGAGTGATTTTAAGGGTTTTAGGTTTTTTATAGTTTTTAATTCGGTTTTATGGTTTTCTGAGTTTTTTTCGAGTTTTAAAATTTTTATGTTTCTTAAAACTTTTAAGATCTTTTACTGTTTTAGGTTTTTCATAAGGGTTTTCAGATTTTAGGGGTTTTGTAGATTTAGGAATTTTTATGGAATTTTTATGTTCTTTTAGGCTTTTAGTTGTTTTGATGGTTTTAGTGTTTTGAATGGTTTTTTTAGTTTTTAGTGGTTTTAGAGTTTTTATGTGTTTTAGGGATTTCTATTGTATTTATGGGTTTTAGGGTTTTAGATTTTTTTTATGGTTTTTATGGTTTTTCGTGTTTTTAGGTTTTTAAGGGTTTTATGTTTTTTTTAGGTTTTTATGGTTTTCTTAGTGTTTTAGGGTTTTACATTTTTGTTTATTTTTAGGTATTTTTGTGATTTTGATGTTTTTTACAGGTTTTATGGATTTTGAAGGGTTGTCGGGATTTACAGTTTTTAGGTTTATTATTATTTTTTAGGTTTTTAATGTTTTCTCATCGTTTTTAAGGGTATTTATGATTTATACATTCTTATGGATTTGATAGTTTTTTTAATATTTTTAGAGGTTTATTAGATAATTACGGATTTAAAGGGTTTTTAATGTGTTTAGGGTTTTTAACAGTTTTAGCATTTTTAATGTTTTTAGGGGATTTAAGTGTTTTTTGGTATTTAAGGTTTTCTTAGCTTTTTTCAATATTATTAAAAAAAAATTAAATTTTATGGATTTATTTAGATGTTTAGGGATTCTATAATTATTTACAGTTTCTAAGGATTTTGAGGGTTTTAGTGGTTTTTAGGTTTATTTGGGTTTGTTATGGATATTTGGGGTTTTAGATTTTTCTAAGTTTTTAGGGGTTTAATGGTTTTTTAGATTTGTTAATATTTTTAGGGGTTTTACGAGTTTTATAGTTCGGCATGGGTTTTTAGAGTTTTTTGGGTTTTTTGGGAATTTTTTTGCGTTTTAGTGGGTTTTGTTGGTTTTTATGATTTTTAGCATTTTCGGTGTTTTTATGTGTTTTCTATTTCTTTATTTTTTTAATTTTCTCATAGTTTTTTTCCTTGGTTTTATGGGGTTTTTACAGTTTTAGGTATTTTTAACACCTTTTAGTATATTTAGGGTTTTATGGGTTTTAGAGATTTTGATGGTTTCTGGGGTTTTTAGGGTTTTTATATTTGTTTTTGTATTTTAGTAATTTTTTGAGTTTTTTAGGGTTTTAAATATTTATAGTTTTTAACGTTTTTAAAGTATTAAATGCATTTTAAAGTTTTTCATGGTTTGTAAGGGGATTTATGGGGATTTTTATTTTTTTAATTGTTTTAATTATTTTTATTATTTTTAGTATTTTTAGGGGTTTTTTTATTTTTAGGTAGTTTAGGAGGTTCATGTGTTTTTAGTTTTTTCTGGTTTTCTTTGTGGTTTTCACCGTTTTCAGTGTTTTAACAATTTTAATATTTCTATAAGTTTTTAGGGGTTTTTATTATTTTTTGTCGTTATTATGGATTTTGCGGATTTTGAGGGTTTTATTGTTTTTTGGATTTTCAGGTTTTTGTTTTGATTTTTGGGGTTTAAATAGTTTTTATAGTTTCTTAAAAATTTTAGGAGTGTAAAGGGTTTATTGAGATTTTAGTTTTTAGGGTCTCTTTGTATTTTTAGTGTTTTTAATGGTTTTTAGGGGTTTTCATAGAATTTAGGGATATTTTGTTTTATAATTTTTTAGGTTTTAGAGTGTTTAAGTGTCTTTATGTTTATAAGGTTTTAATTGGGGTTTTTAGGGTTTTTATAATTTTTAATAATTTAGATATTTTAATTATTTTTATCGTTTTGGGGGGTTTTATGGATTTTGAGGTGTATTAGTGTCTTTTTAATATTTTTAAGGTTTTTATCATTATTTAGGTTTTTGGGGGTTTAAGTGATTTTAGGATTTAAAGGTTTTTTCAATGTTTTTCATTGTTTTAAAGGTTTTTTAGGCTTTTAGATATTTTTAGGGATTTTCCAAGATTTTTATGTTTTTATGGATTATGGGGATTTTTTAGGGGTTTAGGTTTTTTAGGTTTTTTGGGTTTCTTCAATTTTTGGGGTTTTAGTGGGGTTTTTTAGTTTTATGGATTCTAAGGATTTCTATAGTTTTTACTTTTTTCAAGGGTTTTTAGTGTTTTTAGTTGGTTTTAAGGGTTTTATGGGGGTTTTCATTTTTTAGGGTTTTGGGGTTGTAAGGTTTTTAGTGTTTTTAGGTTATTTAGGGGTTTTATGTTTTTTAAGTGTTTATGTTATTCGTCGGGTTTTAAGGGTGTTTGACGTTTTTAGATATATTTTTGATTTTTGGATTTTTATGGGTTCTTAAGTATTTTAGGTATTTTTAGGGTTCTTAGGGTTTTAATTATTTTAACCCTTTTTAGGGGTTTTTAGGGGCATTTGAATGATTTTATTGGTACTTAGGGTTTTTATGGTTTTTTTGGGGTTTAATATGTTTTATTGTTTTTAGAGATTTTATTGATTTTTTTCAGGTTTTTATGGTTTTTTTATTTTTCAATGTTTTTAAGGGTTTTTTGAATTTTTAACATTTTTATAGTTTTAAAGAGTTTTTAGAGTACTTTGTGGGTTTTTTGGTTTTTTGGGGATTTAGGGATTTTAGGGATTTTTTTGATTTTTTTAGGGTTTTAATGGTGTTTTTTATTTTTAAATTCCTGTGGGGTTTTAATTGGTTTTTAAAGTAATTAGTGAGCTTTTGGGGGGTTTTTTTAGGGATTTTTAAAATTTCTAAGGGTTTATGTATTTTTGGGGATTTTATGAATTTTTAGGCATTTACCATTTTTTCAGGGTTTTTAGTGGTTTTTACGTTTTAGGTATTTTTAGTACTCTTTAAGTATTTTGATGTATTTTTAGGGATTTGGACAGATTTGGGGTTTTTATGGATCTTTTTAATTTCTAATGGTTTAGGGTTTGAAAGGGATTTAGAGTTTTTAGGTGGTTTTATAGTTTCTTTGGGATTTTAGTGGTTTTTATGGTTCTTATGGTTTCTAGCATCTTTTATATTTTTAGATGTTTTATATATTTTAATTTTTTTAAGGATCTATTAGGGGTTTTCAAGGTTTTAGTAGTTTTTACACTTTTAAAGATATTTAGAGATTTTTTAGGAATTTGTATAGTTTTTTTCGACATAATTTTTTTTATATTATTAAATTGATTTTTATTAATTTTATGGAATTTTTATTTTTTTGGGTTTTTATTGTATTTTGAGTTTTTTAGGGTTTTAAGGGTTTTGAATGTATTAAATGTTTTTAAGGTTTTAAAGGGGTTTTAGAGTTTTTATAGGTTTTTAATGTTGTAAGGGTTTTAAGTTTCAAAGGTTTTAAAAGGTTTTAGGGGTTTTATGACTATCAAGTTTTTAGACTTTTATGGTGTTTTAATTTTTTATAGTTTATTAGGGGTTTTAAGCGTTTGTGCGGTTTTATGATTTTCTTATGGTTTTTAGTGGTTTTAGAGTTTTTTATGTTTTTAATGGTTTTTAGGGATTTTTGGATTTTTTTTTTGTTTTTTTGGTTTTGTAGGGATTATAAGGGTTTTAGGGGTTTTTATGTTTTTTTGGGATTTATGATTTTTTGAGTTTTTTTATGGTTTTAAATGTATATTAGGGGTTTTAGCATTTTTAGGGGTTTTATGGGGATTTAGAGTTTTTAGTGGGTTTTAATATTTTTATTGGTTTTTTGAGGTATTTAATCTTTTTAGTAGTTTTTATTGTTTTTCGGTTTGGTTATGGGTTTTAGAATTTCATTATGTTTTTAGGGGTCTTATTTGTTTTCAGGTTTTTAAGGTTTTCTATGGGGTTTTTAATTTTTCTCTGTTTTTATGTTTTTAGGGTTTTTAGGGGTTTTTATTATATTTATAGTTTTTTAAGTTTTTTAAGGATTTTGAGGGTTTAAAATTTGTAGGGTTTTTAATGTTTAAGGGTTTTTTTTGGTGTTTTGGGGTTTTAGGGTTTTTTTAGTTATTTGTGTTTTTATGGGGTTTTTTTTGAGTTTTTAATGTTTTAGTGGTTTAAAGGGGTTTTAGAGTTTTTGTGGGTTTTTACGGTTGTAATGGGTATGAGGGATTTTAAAGCTTGTAAGGGTTTTATGGATTTTAGGGTTTTTTATAAATTTTATGTTTATAGGGTTTTTTTGTATTAATAGTTTTTTTAATTTTTATAGATCTTTAAGGTTTTATTAGGTGTTTTCATTGTTTTTAGGGTTTTTTAGATTTTATAGATTATTAGTTCATTTTAAGGATTTTTATTCTTTTATGGATTCTGATGGGTTTTTTGGTTTTTTGGTTTTTTGAATTTTTAATTTATTTTTCAGTGTTCTTAAGGGTTTTAAGATTTTTTACATTTTTATGGGTTTAATGGGGTTTTTGAGTTTTTAGTTTGATTTTAGGGTTTTCAACATTTTTTACTGTTTGTAGGGGTTTTAGGGGTTTTATAATTTTTAGGTTCTGAAGAGTTTTACGTGTTTTTAGGTTTTTAAATATTATTAAGGTTTTTAAATTTTTTTTTGTGATTTAAAGTTTTATTTTAGGTTTTTATGGTTTTATGGCTTTATGGTTTTTAGATATTTTGAGGGGATTTTGGTTTTTTATAATTTTTAGATTTTTAATGTGTTTTAAATTTTTTTAATGACTATAATGTTCTTTTAGGGTTTTTCATGATTTTTAGGGGGTTTTGATTTTATGGATCTGTAGGGATTATTTATAATTTCTTTGGTTTTAGTGTTTTTAGGGGATTTGAGAGTTTTTAAGGAATTTTGGGTCACCATTTTCTTTTGGTTTTATAGGGTTTTTTAGTTTTGAGGGATTTTTATGGTTTTTAGAGTCTTTAATCTTTTTTATGGTTTAAAGGGTTTATAGAATTTTTAGTGGGTTTTGGGATTTTTTGTGGCATCATTCTTTTTATTATTTTTAGTGGGTTAATGGGTTTTCAGTGTTTTTAGGGTCTTTTAGGGTGTTTTAGGTTATTTTTTCATTTTTTTGGGTTTATGAGTTTTAAGTGTTTTTAGATTTTTATGAGTTTTTTTTTCAGGTTTTCAAGTTTTTTTTTGGTTTTTTGAATTATCAATGTTTTTTAGAGATTTTTATGTTTTTTGGGGTTTTTAGTTGTATTTTAGTTTTTTAGTATATTTAGGGTTTTAATGGTTTTTGGGTTTTTTGCGTGTTTTAGTTTTTTATGGGTTCTATGTGTTCTTAGGGTATTAAGGGTTATTTAGACCATTTCATGGTTTTGGGGTGTTTTTTTAAATTTTTAATGATTTTTAGTTTTTTTGGATTTCTATTGTATTTGGGTTTTTTAGCGAATTTGAGAGGTTTTAGGGTTTTCAGGGGTTTTAAGGGTTTTATGTGTTTTTTTTGGATTTTAGATTATTTATGAGTTTTTGTTGATTTTATCGGTTTTTAGAGTTTTTTAATGTATATAGGGCTTTAAAAGGGTTTTATAGTTTTTAGTGGATTTTATGGTTTTATGGGTTTCAGGGTTTTTAAGGTTTCTGGGTTTTTTTTGTTTTTAAGATTTGTAGGGGGATTAGGGTTTTATAGGATTTTTATCTTTTTTTTAGGGTTTTAAGGGTTTTAACTATTTTAATTTTTCTATGGTTTTCTAAGGGTAATTAGGGTTATTTATCATTTTAGGGATTTTTAGGCATATTCTGGTTTTTAAGATTTTATATAGTTTTTTTTGGGATTCTGAGGTTTTTTTTGTTATTCACGGGTTTTAGGGATTTTATAATTTTTTCTGTTTCTAGGGGTTTAAGTGTTTTTTAGTTTTTATGTTATTCTTATGGATTTTCAAGGTTTTAAGGGTTTTTTATGTTTTTATGGAGTTGTAGGGACTTTTTACGATTTTTATAGTATTTTAGAATTTATAGGATATTTAGGGTTTTTAGGGGGGTTTTGGGTTTTTTTTGTTTTTATGGTTTTATGGATTTTAAAATTTTTTAATGTTTTTTTAGTTTAAATGCTTTTTAGAGTTTTTAATGGGTTTTAGGTTTTTATAGTGTTTTGGGGGTTTTACGAAATTTAAGAGTTTATTTGGTTTTTATGTTTTTTAGAGTTTTACGATTTTTTTGGTTTTTAGATTTTTTTTGGGGTTTTAGAGGTTTTATGTTTTTTGGGGTTTTACAGATTTCATTAGGTTATTCATGGGTTTTATATTTTTTTAATTTTTTTTGGTTTTTTTCAAAAATTTTATGGGTTTTAGTTATATTAATGTGTTTTTTTGGATATTTAATAATTTTTTAGTATTTTTTTAGATTTTTTGGGTATTAAGAATATTCCGAGTTTGTATATTTTTAAAGGGTTTTAGGGATTTTGTGGGTTAGTTTGATTTAGTTTTGTTAGTTTATTGGGTTTTAAATCTATATGATTTCTTTTAAAAAACTTATGGTTTTATATTATTTTCAGTTTTTCATTGGGTTTATGGTATTTTTTGATTTTTTTAGGGGGGTTTGATTTCTTTATTTGTTTTTTTGGTTTTTTATATTAATTTTTTTTGGGTTTTTGGGTTTTTAGTGTGTTTTTAGGGTTTTTATAATATTTTGGTATTTAGGGGTTTTATGTGTTTGTATGGTTTTAAGGTTTTCTCAGGTGTTTTTCAATTTTTTTTTTGGTTTTATAGGTTTTTAGGGATTTTTATGCCTTTTTAAGATTTTAATGATTATTTGGTTTCTATTTATTTTTAGTGTTTTTTTGGGTTTTAAGGTTTTATTTGGGTTTTTCATGGTTTTTAGTGTTTTTATGTTTTGAGGTTAATTTATGGATTTTTAGAATTTTCATAGTTTTTAAGGTTTTCAGTGAATTTGACGATTTTAAGGTTTTCAGGGGTTTTTTGGTTTCAGTGGGGTTTATCTCTTTATGTTTTTAAATGTTTTTAGAGTTTTTGTAACATTTTTAGGGGTAAAAATGTTTTCATACGGTTTATTAGTTTTTAGGGTTTTTATGGTTTCAGGGTTTTTATGGGAATTAAGGGGTTTTAGTGTTTTTAGGGGTTTTCAGGGCTTTTAGTGTTTTTTGGTCTTCAGGGGTTTTATATTTTGTTAGTTTCTCAACGTTTTATTAGGGGGTTTCAATGTTTTCTAGGTTTTTTAAATTATATGTATTTTTATGGATGTTTTAGAATTTTTAATGTTTTTAGTTTTTTAGGGATTTTGAGGGATTTTACTATTTTTAGGGTGTTTCGGTTTTTAGAATTTTTATGTTTTTAGGTATTTTAAGTGTTTTAGAGTTTTATGTTTTTCTTGTTGTTTTAGGTTTTTGGGGATTTTTAGGGATTTTTGGGATTTATGGTTTTTTTGGGTTTTTAGTTTTTTTAGTTTTTAGGGGTTTTAGTATTTTTTTTTATTTTTAACATTCTTATGGTTTTACAGGTTTTTTATAATTTTTGATGTTTTTAGTATTTTCAAGGGTTTTTATTGATTTTACGGTTTTTGGGGTTTTATGGTTTTTTGTGGTTTTAGGGCTTTCTGTGTTTTTAGGGATTTTGGTGTTTTTAGAATTTTAGGGTTTGAAGTGTTATTAGCTTTTTATGGGTTTCATAGATTATGTCAAGTTGTCTAGGGTATTTTATGTTTTTATGTATTTCTAGGTATTTTTTAACTTTTATAGATTTTATGGTTTTTGGGATTTTGAATGTTTTTAGGGTTTCCATAATTTTTTAGGGTTTTATAGGTTTTAATTGTTTTTATGTATTTATGGTTTTCTTTGGGGTTTTAGTGGTTTTGATGTTTTTTTAAATGTTTTTTTATTTTTATGTATTTTATATGATTTTTATGTGTTTTATGTATTTTTAGGTTTGTTAGGGGTTTTTATAATTTTTATGGATTTTATATTTTTTTTGGATTTTTGGGGTTTCTTGAGTTTTTAGTTGTTTATTGTTTTTTAATTTTTTATTATATTTTTTTAATATTTAGAGAATTTTTAGTGTTTTTTGTGGTTTTAGAGGTTTTAATGTTTCTAGGTTTTTTATGGTTTGAGGTGTTTTGTGGATTTTAGGGGTTTTTAGGTTTTTATGGTTTTTATGGTTTTTAGTGTTTTTTATGTTTTTTTTGGTTTTTAAATGTATATTGGTTTCTATGTTTTTCTCAAGGTTCTTCAGATTTTTAGGTGTTTTATGTTTTTAGTGATTTTTTGAGACATTCTATGATTTTATTGGTTTTACGGTTCTTATAGATTTTGAGGGTTTTTTTGGGTTCTTAGGGGTTTTTATATTATTTTGTGTTTCTAGGTTTTCTAAGGGTCATAAGTGATTCAGGGATTTTTGGTTTTCTTAACAGTTTTAGGGATTTTAAGGTCTTTTTCATTTTTTGTAATTTTTTGGATTTTAATTGATTTTTTGGATTTTAGGATTTTTTTTGAGTTTTATGAGATTAAGGGTTTTTATAGTTTTTTATTTATTTTAAAGGGTTTTATGATTTTTTAGTGTAATTTTAGCATTTTTTTGAGATTTAGGATTTTTTAAATATTTTTTGGGTTTTTTATGGTTTTTAGGGGGTTTTAGGGTTTTAGCATTTCTAGGTTTTTGTTGTTTTCAAAGTGGTTTTGGGGGTTTTTATGTTATTTTAGTAATCTTTTGGGATTTTAGGATTGTTATGTGTTTTTAGGGTTTTCATGAATTTTGAGGGTTTGTATATTTTTTGGGTTTTTGAGTTTTGGGGTTTTAGGGTTTTAAAGAGTATTTATATTTTTTTAGTGCATTTTAGGTGTTTTTATGGTTTTTATGGATTGTTAAGATTTTAGGGTTTTGTTTGGTTTTTTGGGTCATTAGGGTTTTTTATTGTTTTTAGGGGTTTTATCAATTTTAGTTTTTTAGAGGATTTATGTGTTTTTTTTGTTTTTCAGGTTTTCATAGGGTCTTTCAGGGGTTTTTAGGTTTTTTGAGATTTTTGGGGTTTTTTAGGATTTTAATGGATATCTTGGGTTTCTAGGTATTTGGAGGGTTTTAATGGTTTTTAGTATTTTTCTTCCTATTGGTTATCTTAGAATGGTTTTGAGTCTTTTAGGGGTTTAAATTTTTTTTTTATTTTTTAAAATTTTATTGGTTTTATGGTTTTTTAGAGTTTTAGTGGCTTTTTAGTGTTTTTATCAATTTTTTCAAATTTTACGGGTTTTATGGTTTTTATGGTTTTTATGTATTTTATCATTTTTAGGGGTTTTAGGGGTTTTAATTAATTATATGTTTATAATATTTTTATCTGGTTTTTATGGGTTTTTTGTTTTTTTTTAATTTTATGTGTTTTAGAGGTTTTTCTAATATTTTTGGATTTATAGGTTTTTAGGGATTTGAAGGGTTTTTTATTTTTTTAGAATTTTTATCTGGGGGGGCGGGGTCAGGTTTTTTTAGTATTAGGGGATTTATGGTTTTTTTTGAGTTTTTTATGTTTTTATGGTTTTTATGGTATTTTATAGTTTTTACTCGTTTTCATGTGTTTTATGGTTTGAATGGTTTTAAGGGTTTTTATAGATTTTTAGGTATATAGGGGTTTTAAGTGTTTTTATATTTTAAGTTTTTTCTTATTTTTTTAATGGTTTTAATGGTTTTTTCATTTTTTTAGTATTTTTATGGATTTTGAGGATTTTTATGCATTTTAGGGGTTTTAGGGAATTATGGAATTTTAAGGATTTTTATATTTTTTATAATTTTTTTTTGTTTTTAGACTTTTAATGTGTTTTTATGGTGTTCATTAGGGTATTTGGGATTTTTATGGTTTCTTACGCTATTGTATATTTTTATAGATTTTTTAAGATTTTTATTATTTTCTGGGTTTTTGGGGATTTATAGGTTTTTTAGGCTTTAGGGGTTTTATTATTTTGTTTGGTTTTTATAGTTTTTTCTAATTATTTGGGGTTTTAATGGTTTTTTTATTTTTAACATTTTTAGGTGTTTAAAGTGTAGTTATTGTTTTTAGTGGTTTTTGCGTTTTATGGGGTTTTAGGGGTTTTATTGTTTTAGGGGTTTTATGTTTTTTAGGGTCTTATGGGGTTTTATCATTTTTAGGGTCTAAAGGTTTTATGTGTTTTTAGATTTTTATTGGTTTCTTAGGGTTTTTTAGGGTTTGCATGGATTTTTATTATTTAAGTAATTTTTAAATAATTTTAGGAATTTTATGGTTTTTTGGGTTTTTGGGATTTTGAGTGTTTTTTTTTGTTTTTAGGTTTTTAATGTTTTTAATTTCTATTGGGATTTTATCGTTGTTTTGAGTGTTTTAAAAAAAATCTGGTTTAATGGGGTATCTGATATTTTTTTTTTCAGATTTTTATGTTCTAGGGGTTTTATGGTTTTTATGGGTTTTAGGGGTTTTATGGTTGTTGAGGGTTTTTAGTTTTTTTTGGGTCTGTAGGGGGTTAAAAAGCATTTAGGTTTTAATGTTTTTCTTAGGGTTTTCAATGTTTTTTGGGTTTTTACATTTTTATGTATTTTTATGGTGTTTTACAATTATCATTAGTTTTTATGGTTGTTACAGATTTTAGATTTTTTATCATTCTTATAATTTTTATGGCATTTTTGGTCTTTGGGGTTTTTTTAGTTTTTAGTGGTTTTGGGTTTTTTTATAGTTTTTAACATTTTTAGGGGTTTAAATATTTTTTATATATTTTGGGGTTTTTTGGGGTTTTGTTGGTTTTAAGGGTTTTTTGGTATTTAGGGTTTTTAAGGTTTTTTTTTCATTTTTTAGGTTTCTTAGGGGTTTTATGTTTTTAGGTTTTTATGTTATTCATAGGGGTTTTTAGGGTTTTTAGGGTTTTTTGAGATTTAAATGGTTTTTTGGGTTTTTAAGGGTTTTATAGATTTTTGGGGTGTTAATGTTTTGATTGATTATTTTAGGGTTTTAAAGGTTATTTCAAGGTTTTCTGAACATTTTTATGTGTTTAATGTTTGTTTACAATTTTTATTTGTTTTTATGGGGTTTTAGGGTTTTATGGGTTTTATTGGTTTTTAGGATTTTTAGAGTTCTTATGGGTGTTTAAGGATTTTTAAGGGTGTTAGAATTTTTATATTTTCTATTGGTTTTCTGTTTTTTTTTTGGATTTTAAGGTTTTCTTAGGGGTTTTCACGTTTTTCAAGGGATTTTATGTTTTCAGTGGTTTAGATTGATTTTTAGGAATTTTATGGTTTTTTATAGTGATTATCGATTTTTCGGTGGTATAGTTGTTTTTATGGTTTTTATTATTTTTAGTAGATATATATGTATTAGGGTTTTATTTTTTTATTGTATTCAGTGATTTTAGAGTTTTTTTTTATGTTTTTAGTGATTTTTTAGGTTTTTTTGTGATTTTTATAGATATTTAGGGGTTTAAAGTATTTTGAGTGTTTTTAGGGTATTTAGAGTATTTTACAATTTTTAAGGGTTTAAGGTTTTTTAGATATTTTAAAATTTTAAGTGGTGTAATGGGATTTTATATTTTTTATGTTTTTATGGGGTTTTAGGGGGTTTTATATTTTTAGGGGTTTATGGTTTTAGGATTTTTAGGGTTTTTGGTTTTCTTTGCATTTTTAGGGTTTTAGGGGTAAAAATTGGTTTTAGGATTTTACGGTTTTCTTATGGGGTCTTAGGGTTTTTAGTTTTTTATGTAAATATGGATTTTTATTTGTTTTTTAGGATGTTTATGATTTTTAGGGTTTTAGGGATTTTGAGGATTTTAGGGGTTTTAGTGTTTTTATGGTTTTTTTGGGGATTAGGATTTTTTAGATTTTAAATTTTTATAGTTTTTTATTGTTTTTAAACATTTATAGGAGTTCATATAGTTTTAATAATTTTTTAGGGATTGTGGGGGGGGGGGGCTTAATGGTTTTATAGTTTTTGATAGTTTTTATAGATTTTTATGATTTTTATGATTTTTTATTTTTTTTATGGGATTTTTGTGTTTTTAGGGTTGTATGGTTTACTTGGGTGGGTTAGGATTTTTAAGGGTTTTTTATTTTTTTTACAGGTATTTTAGTGGAATTTTATGATTTTTATGTGGTTTTAGAATTATTAGGGATTGGGGGTTAATGTTTTAATGGTTTTATGGGTATTTAGGGTTTTTATGGTTTTTACGTTTTTTAGAGTGTTTTAAAATTTTTAGGGGTTTAAAGGGTTTTTAGTGTTTTTAGTGGTTTTAATTATTTTTTTTGGGTTGTAGGGGTTTTTAATGTTTTTAGGTGTTTTTAATATTTTTGGTTTTTTTAATTTTACAGTTTTCAAAAAAATTTATTTTTTAGGGGTTTTAGGTGTTTTATTTTTTAGGGAATATTATATATTCTTTTGGATTATTTTTGGGGTTAGGGGTTTTAGGGATTTTTTGGATGGTTTAAAGTGTTTTTTCTGTTTAAAGGGTTTTTATAATTTTTAGGGGTTTACTTGTTTTTTTATTTTAAAGGATTTCATATAGGTCTTCATGGTTTGTCGGTTTTTTTGTGCCTTTAGGGAGTTGTCAGAATTTTTAATTTTTAGTCTTTTTAGGGATTTGGAGGGGTTTTAGAGTTTTAGGGGGGGGGGGGGTTGGTGTTTTAGGGTTTTTTGAGTTTTGTATGATTTTATATTTTTAGTTAGATTTTCCATGTTTTTGTGGGTTTCATAGGGTTTTAAAGTTATCAGTAAATTTTATTGGTTTTGGGGGATTTTGGGTTTTTAATGTTTTTAGGGAATTTATGGTTTTATGGGTATTAGAGATTTTGCTGATTTGAGTTTTTTAGGGTTTTAGGGATTTAAGTTCTTCTAGGTTTTTAAGGTTTTTTTATGGTTTTCAGGGTTTTTAGGGGGTTTTATTTTTTGAGGGATTTTATATCTTTTTCAAGATTTTATGGTTTTTACGGTTCTTACGAATTTTGATGGGTTTTTAGGGTTTCAGTGTTTTTAGCAGATTTTTTTGATTTATTTTGGGCTTATATGGGGTTTTTTAGTTTTTTAGGATTTTTAATGTTTTTGAGTTTTAAACATTTTCGGGGTTTGAAGAGTTTTTAGATTTTATGTTATTTCTAGAGTTTATATTGGTTTTTAAGGTTTTAGGGATTTTAGGCCTTTCACATTTTATGGGTTTTTAAGGGTATTGAGTGTTTTTAGGATTTTAAGGTTCACTAAGTGTTTTCTTTTGTTTTTAGTGATTTTTACATATTTATTATTATTTTTTATATTTTTAGTGGATTCTAAGAGTTTTATAGGTTTTTAGTGTTTTTAATGTTTTTACGGTTTTTATGGTTTATGGGGTGGTTTCATGTCTTAGGATTTATTTTTTTAGTTTTTTTCATGGTTTTAGGTTTTTTTAATTATTTTGGAATTTTTAGGGATTTTTTGTATTTCATTAAGTTTTTAGGGCTTTTAGGGATTTTGAATGGTTTTTGTGTTTTTTGTGTTTTTAGGGTATTAAGAATTAATTAATGTTTCAAGGTTTTTTTTTATATTTTCAAGATATTATTTGTTTTATGGGGTTTTAGGGGGTTTAATTGTTTTTATTTGTTTTGTGGTTTTTGGATTTTCAGGGTTGTTATTGTTTTTTTGGGTATTTAGGGGTTTTACGTGTTTTTAGGGTTTTATGGTTTTCTAAGGGGTTTTAAGGGATTTTAGGTTATTTATAATTTTTGGGAATTTTAGATTTTATTAAGATTTTTATGGGTTTTTATTATTTTAATAGATTTTGCGGGTTTTTGGGATTTTTATGTTTTTTTGGGTTTTTAGGGGACTTTTTAGTTTTTAGGGGTTTCAAGGTTAATAGAGTTTTTAATGTTTTTACAGGTTTAAATGGCTTTTAGATTTTTTAATATTTTTTGAGTTTAATTGGGTTTTAGAGGATTTTATGGGTTTTATTGTTTTTATAGTAATTAGGGTTTTAGGGGGTTTTAGTCTTTTAGGGTTTTTAGGGGGTTTAAATGTTTTTTATGGTTTTCTTAGGGTTTTTAGTGTTTTTAAGATATTTAGCTATTTAAAGGGATTTTATATCTTTCAGTGGGTTTTAAATGCTTCTATGGGGTTTTAGGGATTTTAAATATTTATAGGGGGTTTTATGGTTTTTAGGGTTTTATGGTGTTTAGATTTTTTATGTTTTCAGTGGTTTTAAGAGTTTTTAGGTTTTTAATGTTTTCATAGGGTTTTTTGGTGTTTTAATGGTTTTTTAACTTTTAGCGATTTTTAGGGCCTTTTTAGGATTTTTATTTGGTTTTAGGGATTTTTTTTTAATGTTTTAGTTTTTTTGTTTTTTTTTTGAAATGTAGGGTTTTTCTATGTTTTTTATGGTTTTATGGGTTTTTCGGGTTTTTAAAATTTTTAGGGTTTGAAAGGGTTTTTAGAGTTTTTAGTGAATTTATGGTTTTATTGATTTTTTGGGGCTTTATGGATTTTTAAGGTTTCTATGGTTTTAGTTTTTTGGGGACATTTAGGGTATTTAGAATTTTTAAGAATTTGGTGTTTTAAGTGTTTTTACATTCTTAAGGTTTTCTTATGGCATTTCAATATTTTTACTCCTTTTAAATTATTTTGAATTTTTAGGTCTTTTTAGGATTTTTATTTTTTATTATGGTTTTTAGGGATTATTAGGTGTTTTAGAGTTTTTAGGTATTTAAGTTTTTAGTGTTTTATTTAATTTTTAGTGAATTTTTGGGTTTTTTTGATTTTTTCTGTTTTTAGTGTTTTTAGGTATTTTGACAGATTTTAGGGGTTTTAGTTCTTTTGTTTTATTATGTTTTTTGGGGTTTTAGGGTTTTTTGAGGTTTTTTTTATTTTAAGGTTTTTTACTATTTTTTATGGTTTTTAGGGTTTTAAAGGTGTTTTTAGTGTATTTAGAGTTTTTAGGGTTATTATGTGTTTTTTGGGGTTTATGTTCTTAAGGGGTTTATTTGTTTTAGTGGTGTTTAGGGTTTTTATGGTTTATAGCGTTCAATAAGTTTTTAGGGGTTTTCAATGTTTTTTTTTGTTTTTATAGGTTTTCATAAGGGATTTTGGGGTTTTTTTTTCTATTTTTAGATATTTTTTGGTTTTTATGGTTTTTATGGTCTTTTTGGTTTTTAGGATTTTATTTGATTTAATGGATTTTTCAGTTTAAAGGGTTTTAATATTTCTTGGATTTTATGTGATTTATGGTTTCTTAGGTTTTTATGGACTTTAGAAGTTTTTGTGGTTTTTTATGTTTTTCAGGTTTTTTGGTCTTGTTTAAAATTTTTATGGTTTTTAGAGTGTTTAGAGATTTTGAGGGGTTTTAGGGTTTTTAGGGGTTTTATGGTTTTTTTGTTTTTAAATGTTTTTATGGGTTTAAAGGGTTTGAAGGGTTTTTAGTTGGTTTTTATTTTTTATTGGTTTTTTGTGTTTTTTAATTTTTTTGGGTTTTTAAAGTGTTTGTTTTTCTAGTGTTTTTACATTTTTTAGAATTTTTAATTATTTTTAGGTTTTTATGTTTTTCTTATTGTTTTAAAGGTTTTCATCATTTTTTATGGTTTTACGTTTTTTTAGTTTTCTTTTATTTTTCTGGTTTTATAGGGATCTTAGTGATATTGAAAATTTTAAATTGTTTTAACTATTTTTACCTTTTTCAAATTTTCTTATGGTTTTTAAGGTTTTCATGATTTTTTATGGTTTTAGGGTTTTTAGTGTTTTTTAGGATTTTTATGGTTTTATAGGGTGTCTAGTGATTTTAAGGGTTTTTAGGGTTTTTAGTGTTTTTATGTTTGAGGATTTAGGTATTTTTAGGGTTTTATGGTTTTATTAGGGTATTTGCTGGGGGCTTATGTTTTTTATGTTTTTAGGGATTATAAGGGTTTTTTAGAGTTTTTATATTATTTTTGGAAATTAGTTTTCTTTTTTTTAATTGTTTCAAATATTTTTTGATATTTTTAATGTTTTTTGTGGTTTAATGGGTTTTTAGATTTTTTAGGAGTTTTTCAGGGTTTATTGGCTTTAGATTTTTTAAGGAATCTAGAGGAATTTGCGGTTTTTATAGTTTTATGGGTCTTTAGGGATTTTTAAAGTTTTTATCATTTTAAATTTTATATGGGTTTAAACTATTTTTAAGTTTTTGTGGTTTATTTAGGGGTTTTAAGGTTTTTTACATAATAATTTTTTTAGGTATTTTTCATATTTGTATTGATTTTTGGGTTTTTAGGGATTTTGAGGAGTTTTAGGGTTTTTATGATTTTTAACGTTTTTTAGGTTTCTAGTGATTTTAATATTTTTAGAGTTTTAAGGCTTTCAAAGGGATTCCACAAGGTTTTAGGGTTTTTTGTTTTGAGGGATTTCAAGAGTTTTTTTCTTCTATTTTAATGTCTTTAGGAGTTTATATAATTTGAGGGCTTTTATGGTTTTTAGGTTTTCATGGTTTTTTATGTTTTTTTAAAGGATTTAGGGTTTTAGAGTTTTTAATGTTTTTAGTGTTTTTAATGGTTTTATGGGTTTTTCTGGTTTTAAGGGTTTTTAGCGTTTTTGTGGACTTTTTAGTGTTTTATTGGGCTTTACCATATTTAAGTTTTTAAGGCAAGGAAGGCTCGGGTCCAGGCTATTCCTGGGACCCCCCAAATATTATTAAAAGAAAAGACACAGACACTGCAGACAAGGGAGGGGAGGGATCCATCGATCCACACCCAAAACCCCTTACGACCTTAGCCCGAAGGCCACAGAAAGAGAGGAAGAAAAGAAAAAAGAAAAAACAACAAGTCAAGAGACCAAAAGAAAGAGCACACAAGGGGATGATTAGTCAACATCTCCACCAAAATCCTCCATCTCCGCACCTCGAATCCCCATGTCCACACCAAAGCCGTCTTCCACATCATCAAAACTGAAATCTGACTCAGCACCCACGTCTGTTGAGTCCCATCCAAATTCAAAATCCTCTTGCATGCCAAGCCTGGATATCAGCTTCCTCCTAGCCTTTTCTTTCTCTGCAGACATTGAAAGCCGCTCTCGCTTATTCACCTTTAGATTGAGTTTGACAGCTCGTGAAGAGGCTCTAGTTGCCATGGGACATTGGAGGGCAGAGTAGTCCCTCCTCCGCCTTCATCTCGGAGGGGCGGAAGTGGAACCAGCTGCAACACCCGCCTTCGCACAAGTGACTCCATCACTGATAGCTGATGGTGCCTTCCCTTTCTTACATTTTTTCCTAGGAGTTTCAGCTCCTCCTCCAATTCTTTTCTCCTTTGACCTGGTCATAGAAACATTTATCTAGCGATTAGCCTCAGCAAACCTCTCCCCGAGCCTCTCGGTTTCATCCTCAAGCAGGAACCTTTCCCGTTCAACCCACTCCATCTCATGAAGCTGCCCACAAAAATCTTCAGAAGAGGGGACACCATGAAGGAACATAGCCCTCTGCAGGTCCATGGGCCGAGGGCTAAAGCACTTGTCACTGGGAGGATCCTCAGCACCGCTTGTGATGTCAGAGGGAGGAGATAACCCAGGCCCCATGTCAGGACACCCGGACAGGACCAGGGGGGCATCACGCCAGTTCATGTGCGGACCCTTGGAGATCCATGTCTCTTCCTCCGCCCTAGACTTTTCCTCAGCTGAAGGCAAGCTCCACTCATCCCCAGTATTCAGGCCCTGAGCAACCACTGCTCCCTTCACAGCATCTGCCACTAGCACACCCACCATGGCAGGCTCAGCCAATGCTGCAACCTGGAAGTGGTTTGGATAAAACGCAGCCCCCTCAATTGCTGGAAGGGATCCAGCAGTGATCTCATTGACCTTCAAGCCAGCTATACCATCTCACTCCAGATCCATAGCACAGGCCTCCTCCACATTTCCTTTCCAGACACCCATCACATCAGTCTTCCCTAAGTCTGTCTGCTTTGAAGGGGAGTCACCACACTCATGAACACCTTCAGCAAAAGCCTGATTATCCCTCTCAGCCAGCAGCACTTCCTTCTCATCAGCATTTCCTGAAACACCAGCACCTCCAGCCAGACTCACAACGAAGCCACCCGAATCCATTAGGGCCACCTCTAAATCACTTCTAGGCAGAAAAGCAGATGAGCAGGGAACATCAGCATTCAGAGGTTCGGAGGAAGCTACCTCCTCTGTATCCTTCACCTCCGCCAGAGGGAGGATAATCTCATCAGAAGACATGCGAGCCATAAAACCACCACCCCTGACAGTGCCAGAGCAGCCTCCAGAGTGATCACTATTCCCATAACTCCAACAAGATGAGCATAAAACCGGCCATTGATCAAAGATAACAGGCTGTCTCCGCCTGAGTTCTTCCCCCACTACAATCCAGACAGCATCCACAGGATGCTTCGAAGCATCGATTTCAACAAAAGGCCTTGGTGCCACCGGATGACAAAGGGACCTAGTCCTACTATCCCCACAGAGGAATCTCCCCACCAAATTCCCAAGCATCGAAATAATAGATATATTTTGAAAGGGAAGGGGAAGCTCAGGAAACCTCACCCAAGTAGCAGCAATCAGGGAACTTCGCTTCAGATGAAAATCAAAGCTCCACCGAAAGAGGGAGAATCGAGCACCATTGCATGACCGAGGAGCCGCTGACCAGGCAAGGACCAGGTTTTCCTCCGTGGAAAAGCAGATCATTATGTGGGATCTATCGATCAGGCCCACAGTCACCCGAGCCCTAAGATTCCAGAAATCCGAAACGAACCTATCGAAAGTGACAACGGGGGGTCGCCGCATCGGGAAGCTTGCTATCAGGGTCAAGCAGTGTAGGTCCGAAGCCTCATTGAACACCCGAATCGAGAGGGGAAGCTGTGGGAATCCATTTAAAACCTCCGAAACCTTCAGGCAGAGCACAGTTCTTAGGAAAGAGGGTAACAAGTCAGTAGAGGAGAGCAAAGAGATATCCTCTGAGAGAGGATCCTCCCCCATAGAGGGGAAAGGTGCTTCATTTGCCATCGTCTTCAACCTGGGAGGAAGCCGCCATCGCGAGGGAGCCGAATCGCCAGAGTCGCCAGATCCGCCATCTTTAGGTTTTTAATGGTTTTAAGAGTTTTTAACTATTAAAGGTCTTTATAGGGTTTTTCAATTGTCTTGGGGTTTTTACATTTTGGGAGATTTTTAGGGATATTTTAGGATTTTTTTCCTTCTTAAGATTTTTAGGGATCTTGTTGTTTTTAGGGTTTTAGGTTTTTAGGGTTTTAGAAATTGTTATAGGATTTATAGGGGTGTTAAGAGATTTTAGGTTTATAAGGTTTTTAGGGGTTTTTAGGGTTTTTAGGGATTTTTTTTTATTTTTAGAGATATTATTAGATTTTGGGGGGTTTTATCATTTTAGGGGGTTTTAGTGGTTTTAAGTTTTTTTGAGTTTTTAGTGTGTTTTATGGGTTTTTAAGGTTTTTAGGGGTTTTATGGTTTTTATGGGTTTTTTTTGGGTCTTTAGTGATTTTATATTTTTTTATGATTTCAGTTTTTATAGGAAATTTGAGTGTTTTTGGGTTTTTATGGCTCATCGTATTTTTGGGGTTTTTAGTGGTTTTAAGTGTTTTAGTTTCTTAAGGTTTTCTTTTTTGCTTTAAATATTTTTAGTGGTTTATTTGGGTTTTTGGGGTTATATCGTATTTTTATGGTTTTTTGGGTTTTTAGAGATTTTGAGAGATTATAGGGTTTTTTTAGGTTTTTAATGTTTTCAAATTTTTTCCTTGTTTTTTGTTGTTTATTATATTTTTTTTATTTTTCTTGATTTTTAATGGGTTTTATTGTTTTTATGGGTTTTATGTTTTTAGGGGATTTTTGAATTTTTTGGGTTTTTTGGGGATTTAGTGTTTTTTGGGGTTTTAATTGTTTTAAGGTTTTTATTATTTTATTAGTGTTTTTCTTAGATTTTTTTGGGTTTTCTATGTTTTTAGGGATTTTTAAAGATTTCATGGGGTTTTATATTTTTAGGGTTTTAAGGATTTTGACGTTTTGTTTTGGTTTTTTAGATTTTTTTATCATTTTTATGTATTTTTTGGGTTCTTATGTGTTTTAGGTCTGAAGGTTTTCTTAGCACTATATAGGGTTTTTATGGGATTTTACATATGTATCTATTTTTTGGGATATTTTTGGGATTTTTATGGGTTTCTAGAGTTTTTTGGGATTTTGTGGGATTTGGGTTTTTATGATTTTTAGGGGTTTTATGGGGTTTTTATAGTTTTTATTTTTTCTTTGAGTTTCTTAGGGGTTTCAATGTTTTTAAATGTATTTAATGTTTTCGGAGTTTGAAGGGGTCTTAGTGTTTTAGTGGGTTTTTAAGGGTTTTATGGTGTATTTGGGTATTTTGGGGTTTTAAGGGGTTTTATGATTTTAGTGGTTTTTTGGGTTTTGGGGGTTTTGGTTTTTTATCATTTGTTAGGTTTATAGGGGTTTAAGGTATTGTTGGTAGGGTTTTTGATGTAAATATCTATATGAAAAATATAAATTTCATTATTTTTGATCTAGTTATTTATGGTTATGGATTATTTATGTTTATTGGTTTATTCAGTTCTTGGTGGAGTCGATGGTTTGCATCGTTAATATATCTTATTGACGGTGGTTGGTATTTCTCATTGTGTTGATCGAAGAAGTTGTCCATGTTTATTCTGGTCATAGTGGATCTGATGTTTTTGAAATCTATGAGGATGGTTCAACGATGACCAGAATTGATAATTATATCTTAGCGAGTCCCAAGGGACATATCTACTCTAGGCGTGAAACTAAAGGAAGTCTGGAAACAAAAGGTTTTAAAATTTAGATTCCCATTTTTTGTGATGTTTGTAAATGAAGTTTGAATTTTAAAATTTCACTTGGTCTTTTTGTGGTTTTTTTTAATATTTAATATTTGTATTGGTTCTCAAATAACCATAAAAATGAATATTCTGAAAGTAAAATAAAAAAAATTGATTTTGAGTTTAAGTGTTATTAGGATTTAAGGTTTTCATAGTGTTTATCAAGAATTTTAGTTTTTTATGTTTTTAGGGAATTTTTTGATTTTTTTTTGATATAATAGTTTTTAGGTTTTTGTGGATGTTTAGGGTTTTAGGGTTTTTAGGGATTTATTTAGGTTCGTACGAGTTTTTTTAGTTTTTAGGGTTTAAAAATATTCTTTATTTTGTAACTTTTGTAGTGTTTTAATGGGCTTTAAGATTTTTTAATGGTTTTAGGATTTTTATATGGTATTAGGGTTTTAATGTTTTAGAGGTTTTATGTGTTTGGGGATGGATTTTTAGTTTTTTAGGGATTTTGGGTTTTTTTATATTTTTCTAAGTTTTAATTATTTTAAGGTTTTTATGGTTATCTTAATGTTTTTCAGGTTTTTAGGTTTTTTTTGTTTTTAGGGATTTTAGGGTTTTTTATGAATTTTTGGGATTTTTGGAGATTTTAGGGTTTTGAGGGTTTTATGGTTTTTATGGTCTATAGATCTTTTTTGTTTTTCATAGTTTTTAATGTTTTTAGTGGTTTTTAGAGTATTTGAGTTTTTATGGTTTTCATGAGGGTTTTCAGTGTTTTTATGGTTCAACATTTTTTTGGATTTCAGGAGTTTTGAGGATTTTTATGGTTTTAGGGTTTTTAGGGTTTTAAATATTTTTTGAGTTTTTAAAATTTTTGGGGGTATAGAGGGTTTTTAGTGTTTTTAGTGTGTATTTAGAGGTTTCATGGGTTTTACGGTTTTTATGGGTTTTAGGAGTTTTAGTGGTTTTATGTGGTTTGAGTGTCTTAAGGGTCTATTTAGGGTTTTTAGGGTTTTGATATTTTTAGTGTCTTTAAGTGTTTTTTGTTTTTAAATGGGTTCTTTTGTCTTTTTAGGTGTTTTTGGGTGTTTTTATATTTTTAGGGATTTTAATGATTTTTTATATTTCTTACGGTTTTTAGGGTTTTAGGGATTTTGAGGGTTTTTATGGTTTCTAGGGTTTGTATAGTTTTTTTGGTTTTTAGTGGTGTACTATTTTTTATGAATTTTTAGATTTTTCAATTATTTTTATAGTTTTTTAACATTTTTATGTTTTAAAGGGGTTTTAGATTTTTTATAGGGTTTTCAGTGTTTTAGGGGTTTTATGTTTTTTTTTGTTTTTGTTGGTTTTAGGGGGTTTTGGATCTTTTTTTTTTGTTTTTTAGTGTTTAAATTTTTTTAGGGGTTTTGAGTATTTTTAGTATTTTATTTTTTTATTATAGTTTTTTAGGGTTTTTACATTTTTTGGATTTCTAGGGCTTTTTTAGAATTTTGATGGTATATAGGGTTTTTAGGGATTTTGATAGTTATCTTGGCTATTATGTTTTTTTAGGGTTTTTTAGGTTTTTATCAAATTTTAGGGGTTTTATGAATTTTAAGGTATTTAAGTTTTTCATAGGGGTTTTTATGGTTCTTAGGGTTTTTAATATTTTCAGGATGTTTTAGGTATTTTTTATTTTTAATTATTTTTATGGTTTTAAGGATTTTGGTGGGTTTTACGTTTTTATGGTTTTTTGATTTTAAAGGGTATTTTATTTAGTTTTTAAGTGTTTTCAGGATTTTTTAGAGTTTATAACATTTATAATGATTTTTGGTGTGTATACGATTTTAACACAATTTTTGTGTTTTAAGGGATTTTATTGTTTTTTAAGGTTTTTAAAAATTGTATTGATTTGTATGGTTGTTTGACGTGTTTACAGTTTTTAGCGTGTTTTAGGGATTTAGGTATCTTAAGTGTTTTTAAGGATTTCTTAGGGGTTTTAAACTTATTTAGTATAGTTTACGTTTTTAGGAATCTTTATAGTTTTTTTTGTTTTTTTTGGTTTTTTGGGGTATGAGTTATTTTGAGGGTTTTTAGCATTTTTATAATTTTTATAGTTTTTATCATTTCTTATGTTTTTAGGAGTTTTATGTGTTTTTAGGTTTTTATGTTCTCTTCATATTTTTAGGGTTTTATTGAGTTTTTTCATTTTTAGGGATTTTAGGGGGGTTTTGGATTTTTATGTTTTTTAGGGTTTTTACGGATTTTGAGGGTATTATGTATTTATATGGTTTTTAGGGTTTTTATGTTTTTTGGGGGTTTTAGTATTTTTTAGTTATTAAGTTTCTTAAGTATTTCTAGAATTTTTAAATTTTTTAAGGGTTTTAATGGGTTTTATATTTTTTAGTTATTTTCTGGGTTTTATGGGGTTTTAGGGGTTTCATGGTTTTTAGTGGTTTTTATGGTTAATAGGGTTTTAGGGTTTATGGATTTTTAGGAGTTTTACCATTTTAAGTTTTGAATTTTTTTTAGTGTTTTTAGTTTTTAATGGTTTTCTTATAATTTTGAATGGTTTTTATGTTTTTTACATTTTTAGTGATTTTTAGGGCTTTTTTAGGATTTTAATGTTTTTAATTATTTTAGGAATTTTGAGTGTTTTTAGGGGTTTATAAATTTTTAGGATATTAGGGGTTTAAGTGTTTTATTTTTTTAAGGTTTTCTTAGGGGTTATTGGGATTTTTACGATTTTTACATTTTTTGGTATTTTTAGTTATTCTATTCGGATTCTTATAGGGTTTTAGATTTTTAGGGATTTTTAGGGTTTTAAGTATTTTTTGTTGAATGGGTTTTATGGTGTTTTATGAGTTTTCAGTGGTTTTATGGGTTTTCAGGGCTTTTAAATAATTATAGGGGGTTTAAGGGTTTTTTTTTAATTTTTTTAATATTTTATTATTTTTTAGTATTTTATTAGGTTTTTTGGGAACATTATTATTTTTAGGTTTTTTGGGTTTTTAGGGTTTTTATTATTTCTAGTAGTTTTGAGGTTTTTATAGGTTTTAAGAGTTATTATATTCTTATGATACTCATAATATTTTTAGAATTATTAGTTAATTTAATGGTTTCTAGGGTTTTTATGGGTTTAGGGTTATTAGTGTTTTTAGAATTTTCATAATTGTAAAGGGATTTTGGTGGTTTAGGATTTTAAGTTTTTCTTAGGGTTTTTCATGGTTTTAGGGTTTTTTACATTTATAAGGAATTTAAGGGATTTGTAGGAATTTTTTGGTTTTTATTATTTTTAGGTATTTTGAGGTTTGTTTTATATTTTTATGGGTTTTTAGTTTTCTACTATTTTTATGGTTTTCTAGAGTTTTTAACATTTTGGGGGATTAATGTGTTTTAGTGATTTTTTAGGTTTTATGGGTTTCAGAGTTTTTTAGGTTTTAAGTGGTTTAAAAGGGTTTTAGGATTTTTGTTTTGATTTTTAGTGTTTTAGGGTTTTTAGGAGTTTTATGTGTTTTTAGGTTTTTATGGTTTTCTGCAATATTTTCAAGGTTTTGAGGGTTTTTATGGTTTTCAAGGTTTTTAGGGTACTTAGGGTTCTTAGGGTTTTTATCATTTTTTGTGTTTTTAGGAGTTCTAAGTGATATTATGTTTTTAATGTTTTTATAATTTTCATAATGTTTTTCTGGGTTTTTACGTTGTTTTATATTTTTAGGTACTTATTTTTTTAAGATTTAATATTTTTTAGGGTTTTTTGAGATCCTGATGGTTTAAGAGTTTTTTATTGGTTTTTTGGGTTTTTTTTTTCTTTTTGGATTTTAGGGGTTTTTATGTTTTTTATCATTTAATTGTTTTTAGAGATTTTTATCTTTTTTAGGGGGGTTAAAGGGATTTTATTGATCTTAGTTACATTAGTAGTTTTATGGGGTCTTAGGTTTTTTAAATGTTTTACGGTATTCGAGGGGCATTGGCATTTTATGGTTTTATCGGGTTTCTTAGATTTTTTAGGTTTAGTATTGGTTTAAAGTGTTTTTAAATTTTAATGGTTTTATAAAAGATTCATAGGGAGTTTAGGGTCTATTTATTTTTAGAGAAATTTAGAGAATTTTTAAAAAATTTACGGTTTAGAAGGTTTCTTGGTATTTTGAGGGTTTTTTGGGGGTTTTTAGGGTTTTTTATAGTTCCTTATTTCATTTAGGGTTTTAGGGGTTTTGAGTGTATTTTAGTTTTTATGATTTTACAAGGTTTATTATTTTTTATGTTTTTTGGAATTTCTAGAGATATTTTATGATATTTATGGTTTTAAGGGTTTTAGGGATTTTGATGGTTTTTAGGTATTTTATAGTTTTTATGGATTTTTATGGGTTTTCTGTTTTTTATAGTTTTTAATTGTTTTAGTATTTTTATTCGATTCTTCGGTTTTTTGTGGCTTTTAGGGATTTTTAAACCTTTTAGGGTTTAATGGTATTTATGTGTTTTTTTGTTTTTACGGTTTTTTCGTTCATTTAGGGTTTTTAGTACACTTAATATTATTTGGTTTTTAAAGGTCTTAAGTGTTTTTAGGATATTAAGTTTTTATTGGGGATTTTAGGGTTTTTAGGATTTTTTACATTTTTTTCAATTTTAGGGATCTTTTAATATTTTGATTGTTTTAGGGATTTTTTGGTTTTTAGGGTTTTCTCGGGTTTTAGTATTTTTAGGTGTTGAATTATTTTTTACATTTTTAAGGTTTTCTGAAGGATTTTTAGTTTTTTTGGGATACTTAGTATTTTTTATGATTTTAATGTATTTTTAGTGTTTTTCAGGATTTTGGGGGTCTTTAATGATTTTACAGTTTTTATGGTTTCTATAACTTTTGGGGGTTTTAGCATTTTTATTATTTTTTATGTATTTTCCGGGTTTTAGATTTTTTTTATGTTTTTACGGGTTTAACTGTTTTTTGAGTTTTTAGTGTTATTTAGGATTTTATGGGGTATTATGGGTTTAAAAGTTTTATAGGGGGTTTTATGAGTTTTAGTGGATTCTAGAGTCATAAGGGGTTTTAGGGTTTTTACCAATTTCAAAATTTTTTAGTGGTTTTATGTGTATTTTGGTTTTTAATGTTATATTAAGGGTTTTAGGTTTTGTATGTTTTATGGATTTTTATGGATTAGTTAGGATTTTTTGGATTTTAGGTTTTTTAAGAATTTTTGGAAATTTTATGGTTTCTAGGGTTTTTGGGAATTTTATGGTTTTTAAGGATATTTAGGGGATTAAAGTGTTATATCGTTTTTTAGGATTTATTAAGGTTTTTTTTGGTTTTTAGTGATTTTTATGTTTTTAGGAATTTTAGGTATATTTTATGAATTTTTTGTTTTTAATGATTTTTAATGTTTTTAGGGATTTAGAGGTTTTTCTGTGTTTTTTCGCTTTTAGGGATTTAATTTTTTTTATTTGTTAGGTTTTAAAGTTTTTCATGTGATTTTTAGGATTTTTAGGTTTTTTTTACCTTTTTAGTGATTTTAGGGATTTTTAGTATTTTTATTCATTTTTAGGGTTCTTTGGATTTTGAGCATTATTAAGGGTTTCTTAGGGGATTTAGAGTTTTTTTGGTGTTTTAGGATTTCTTTGAGTTTTTAGGGGATTATGTTTTTTATATTTTTTCACTATTTATTTTACTTAAAGGGTTTTTAGTGTCTTATGATTTTTAGTGTTTTTATGGGGTTTTATGGTTTTTTGTTTTAAAGGTTTTATAGTTTGGGGGGGGGGGGTTTAGGGGTTTTAGGCTCTTTTTAGTGGTTTTAGTAGATTTAGTTTGTTTAGTTGTTTTATGTTTTTTAGGTTTCAAAGGTTTTCTTAGAGTTTTTATGGTTTTAATGGTTTTTAAATTTTTTATTTATTTTTAGGGGCATCATAGGATTATTTTGGGATTTTATGTTTTTTGGGATTCTAAGTGATTTTAGTGTTTTTATGGTTATTAGGATTTTCATCATTTTTATGTCATTATTCATTTTATGTATTTCAAATTTTATTAGTTTTTTCCAAAAAATAGTGTTTTTTATGTTTTTAGGGAGTTTTTGGTATTTTTTAGGATTGTTATGTTTTTAGGGTTATTATAGATTTTGATGGTTTTTACAATCATTATCATTTTTTGGACTTTGTAGGGTTTTATGGTTTGCTAAAAATTTAGGGGTTTAAAATGTTTTTATTGTTTCTAGTGGGTTTTTATGGTTTTAATTGGATTTAATGGAAATATAGGGGTTTTCAAGTTTTTTAGCGTTATTTTGGTTTTTAGGAGTTTTAAGTGTTTTGATGTTTTTAAGGTTCTGTTTGTGTTTTCATAGTTTTTAGGGTTTTTTATGTTTTTAGGTATTTTTATGGGATTTTATGAATTTTTAAGGTTTTTAAGCGCTTCAGGGATTTTGATGGGTTTTAGGATTTTTAAGAGCATTATGGGTTTTGGGTTTTTCTCCTTTTTAAGGTTTTTAGGGGTTTAAAGCGTTACTTTTTTTTAAGGTTTTCTTAGGGTTTTAGGGTTTTTTATGATTTTACAATGCTTTAGGGTTATGTTAGTATTTTTTAGTTTTTAGGGTTTTTTAGAGATTTTTATGAGTTTTTAGGGTTTTTAATGTTTTCAATAGTATTTATGGTTTTTTGGGGGTTTTAGGGTTTTAATTTTTTTTATAGTTTTTAGTTTTTTAGAATTTATAGTTGTTTTAAATATTTTTAGGTTTTTATGTTTTTCTTAAATGGATTTTTTTTTGGTTTTTTAGGTTTTTAGATTTTTAGATATTTTTAGTAAATTTTTATTTTTTATGGGATTTCGTGATTCTGAGGGTTTTTAAGTTTTTTTAGTTTATTAATGTTTTTAAAATTATTATTGGTTTTTAGGGTTATTAGGATTTTTATTTTTTCGTAGTTTTTTTAGATTTTTAAGGGTTTTTATATTTATTGTTATTTTAGGGATTTTTATTATTTTTTTTTGGTTTTTAGGGGTTTTTAGAATTTTTAGGGGTTTTAATAAATTTTTAGGGTTTTTTTCATTTTATGGTTTTATGGGGTTTAAGAGTTTTTATGTTTTTAATGTTTTCTTAGGGGTTTTCAGGTTTTTTTGGGGTTTTTTACATTTTTAGTTATTTAATGGTTTTTAAGGATTTTTATGGTTTTTAGGGATTTTATGGATTTTGAATGTCTTTACAGTTTTTATATTATTTTGGGTTTTTATGGTTTTTTTAGTTTTTAGTGTTTTATGATTTTTTGATTTTTTTAACAGTTTTAGTGGTTAAAAGGGTTTTTATAATTTTTAATGGTTGTATGAGGTCTATTGTTTTTAGGGGATTTAATGTTTTTATTTGTTCTTATAGTAGGTGTTTTATGGATTTTTAGGGACTTTTAGGGTTTTAGGGGGTTGAGCATTTATTAATATTTTAGGGGTTTTAAGTGTTTTTATGTTTTTATAGTTCAATTATGGTTTTCCCAGTGTTTTTTAGTTTTATTATGTTTTAATTATTTCTAGAGATATTTTAGGATTTTTAATGTTTTTATGGATTTTAATGTTTTTAGGTTTTTTGGGTTTTGGGGTTTTTAGGGATTTTTTTCATTTTTAGGTTTTTAGTGATTTTAAGTGTTTTGGGGTTTTGTGGTTTTCTTATGGTTTTTCAAGGTTTTTAGGTTTTTTATCTTTTTAGGTATTTTTAGGATTTATTTATTATTTCATGGGTTTTTGGGATTTTAGTGATTCCAAGGTGTTTTAGGGGTTTTAGTAGTTTTATGGTGTTTCCTGGTTATTAGGGTTTCTAAAATTTTTATTGTTTTAAAGGGGATTTAGAGTTTTTAGAGGCTTTTTATGGCAAGGTCGGTGTAGGGCCAGAATTTTCCGGACCCCCCCCCCCAAATATTATAAAAAAGATATAGCAGACAAGGGAGGCGAGGAGTCAAATGACCCACTCCCAAAAACCCTTAACATCCCCAAAACCAAAAAACCCCAAAACCCAAAAGCACATAAGAAAGGGTGCAGTCATGTAACCCATGATCAGAAGAAGCTACATTTTATAAGGATCAACATATCTATAAGGATCTCTATATGGATCACCATAAGCACCATATCCTGAGGACACATCTGACTCCACCGTCTCCCACACAAATACAACCCTCCCAGTACTGTCCCAATCCATGGAAAGAGTCATATATATGTCCCTTAGCCTTTTCTGATCATCATATGACTATGACATGGGTTTCTCAGACCACCCATACTTCCCAGAGGCATTTTTCTTGATTCCCTTATAGGAGGCCCCAATAGATACGATTCTTGGAAGGAGTGAGTAGTCCTTCCTCGACTTTCACTTCGGAGAGTCTGAGTTTTCCACAACAGAGTTGTTCTCCATCCCTCAAGGGATGACAACCCCAATCATGGCCCACTACCTCATGATCTGAGCCATGTTGGAGTTGATCCGTCCCGCATCCTTAGCATACAACACAACCAACCATTCAGCCTCATCCAAATAATAAGTACTGCCCTTCAAAGATCCACCTGAATGTTCCTCCACCTCAATGTCATGAAGAACCACACAGCTAGGCCCACCAGTTGAGGCCCCAACCACAGCTAGCTACCCATGACCAGACAGCATGTCATCTAGACCTGGAAACGTGAATCCATCTATACATTTGTCACAAACCATGCCAGTATGCTATGTCACCTTCTCCTACCCAGCTACCTCCCCCTGTGCATTACCAATCCAAGCCATGTCCCCTTGTGGAAATGAATAACTAACTCACTAGCTAAAACCCCTCATGAACCATCAAGACCAGATTCCCCTGACTAGTATGCATGTAACTCTGTGTAGCCACAGCACCATCAGCATCATCTTTCCCAACTGTCTCCCCTTGCTCATACACCTCCCCCTGCTCGGCCACCTTTCCCATCCCCTGACTAAACAGATCCATATCCCAATGCCCAGTTCCCTCCCCCTACTCGCACACCATCCCTTTCTTAGATGATCCCCCTTCCCATCCACCTCCTCCTTCTAATCCACTTCCCTCTGCTCCTCCATCATCCTCTGCACATCCACATAGCAAGAATCACCAGCATCATCTCTGTCAAACACCACCCAAGGTATTTTTATAGCTTGGATAAAAAATCCTACATCCATCAACAGCCTCAAAACCATCCTCCCCAAACGCCACATTGATTTCCACTATTAGGACTTGTACATCAGTATTCCCAAAGTCACCGTAGCCCGAGTCCTGCATAGTAGCTTCAGCCACACTGCATTCGTGGAGCCCATTCTGGGTATGATCAACACGGATCCCCACCCACTACCTAGACACCTCTTCTTGTTCTTCCATCACCCTCTAATCATCCTCATCTCCCTGTGTAGTAGCCTCACCCTCTGACTTAGTGTAGACAAGGCTCTCAATCCTAGTACTATCATCATAGCTAGACAGGGGAACCTACATATCATCACCCTAGTCTTCACAAGTAACACCCTGAGGCCCAGAGCAAGCAATCTGCCTAGATTTTTCATCAATTCCAGTTTCCAAATTCAGCTGCACAACCTGCTTCTCCTCGAGAAACTCCTCTGAAACCAAGACACCAAATTGATTGTGCCATGTGACACCATCAATACCCCCATGTACTACCAATTGTTACTAATAATCCCTCACATAATCCAAACCTCCAGAAATGGGGCACAATTGAGAAAGCGCCATATTATGTGTCTCCACCATCTTCAGACTATTGTGTCCTTCCTCAATTTACATCACCCCCTACCAGTCACAATTCCTAGGTCACATTTCAATCTATAAAACACATCACAAACCTTTGTGTCAGTAGGGGCTGCCAAGCAACCTTTAAAGGGAAATCCCCTACCATTATAACATCATGATCATCATCTAGTGGAAAATTACCCTGTCTAGAAAGTATATATGCACCCTTCATTCCATGAACCCCCCACCTTCCCATAGAGGCACATCTATTTTCAAACCATAATATGGAGCATTCAGCAACTACAATGTAGAGTTGATAGAACTACTAACACACTTACAGGTAGAGGCATATTGTCCAGTCTATGGAATATAGAACAAAAAGAAACCCAAAATTCAATGAAAATCAACTGATTCCATTAGAGCTCACCTTTAATATCAACACATATAGAATTAACCGGATCTTTAGACACATCCACCTCTATGAAAATTATCGGTGCAATCGGGTGGCAGGCAGCACTGGTCTGCACATCCATACAAAGGTGTCTATCAATGAGGTCGGCAATGATGTGAAGGATTTCTGGGTTTTGGAAGGGTAGGGAAATACCAGGAAGGTAAACCCACAGAGGGTTTTATGGTTTTTATGGGATTATAGTAATTTTTAGCCACTTATTTATGGGTTTTTTTATGATTTTAAGTGTTTTTAGGTTTTTTGGGGGCATTATGTGTTTTAAGGGTTTTTAGTTTTTCTAAGGTATTAAATGGTTTTTGAGGGTATTTTATTTTTTTCAGTATTTTTAGAATTTTTTATGTTTTCAATAATGTTTTAGGGATTTTTAGTGATATTGAGGGGTTCTATTGGTTTTAAGGGTTTTAACTTTTTTAGGTTTTTATGTGTTTTATGTGTTTTTAGGGTTTCTAAGGGGTTTTTAGGGGTTTATGGGTTTTTATGATTTTACTATTTTTAGGGATTTTTTAGGTTTTTAGTGCTTTTTATTGATTTTGAATGTTTTTAGGGGTTTTAGGGGTTTTATGGGTTTATGGGTTTTTGGTGTTTTGGGGTTTTAGGGGTTTTGAAAGTTATTTTGTGGTTTTAAGTTTTTTAGAAATTTTTTACATTTTTAGCGGTGTAAATGGTTGTTACATTTTTTAGTGGGGGTTTTGAGGTTTTCTATGGTTTTAGGAAGTTTTATTATTTTATAATGTTTTTATTGATTTTTAGGTGTCTTAAGGATTTTAGCGTTTTTAGGGTTTTTATTGTTTTTAGGGTTCTTAGAGTTTTTAGTTTTTTTCAATGTTTTTATGGGGTTTAAAGGTTTTTATGGTTGTTTAGGGATTTTATGGTTTTTAGGTGTTTTTATGTGGTATAGTGACTTCATAGGATTTTGTGTGGTTTTGTTTTGTTGATCTTTTTTTTGTGATTTGAAATTCTTTTTAGGTTTTCATGGTTTTCATAAAGGTTTTTAATTTGTTTTTGAGGTTTTTATGTTGTTAGGGATATTTTATTTTATTTTTTTGAATTTATATATGGTTAATTGGGGTATTGATAGATTTTTAGGGTTTTAGGTTTGTAGGGTTTTTTAAATTTTTTAGTTTTTAGGGGTTTCAATTTTTTTTTGTTTTTAAGGTTTTGTTACGGTTTTTTCAGGGCACTTAGAGATTTTATGTTTTAATGGATAATTAGTTATTTTCGGATTTTTCTGTTTTTAGGAGTTTTTTGAATTTCGAATGTTTTTAAAGGTTTTAATGGGTTTTAGGGTCTTTAGGGTTTTTAACATTTTTAGGTTCTCTTGGCGTATAAAACATTTTTCTCCTTTTATGTTTTTCCTAATGTTTCTCAAGGTTTTAAGTTCTATATTTTTTTATACATTTTAGCTTTTTAAGGATTTTTATGTTATTTAATGTTTTTATAGATTTTTAATGTTTTTGGGTATTTAAGTTTTTTGGATTTTTAATAGTTTTAACATTGTTAGGGGGTTTTTGAGTTTATTGATTATTTAATGGTTTTAAGGTTTTTAGAATTTAATTTATTGTTTTTACAGGCTTAGAGTATTTTTTAGTGTATTTGGTTGTTTTTAGGGTTTTTATGGGTTATTAGGGTGTTTATGGTATTAGGGGTTTTTATTTTTTTTAACGGTTTATAAGGTTTTTATGTTCTTTTTTAGGTGTTTTAGGGGGGGTGGTTAAAACTAATTATATTTTTATGAGTTTTAAGTGTTTTTACGTTTATATGGTTTTCTAAATATTTTTTTGGGTTTTTAGGGTTTTTAAGGGTTTATGGTAATCACATTTTTTATGTTTATGGGTTATTAATTTTTTTTATGTTTTTATGGGTTTCTTTGGTTTTTTTATTATATTGCTGTTTTTTATGTTTTTAATATTTTTTTATGGATTTTTAATGATTTTTATCCTTTTTATGGATTTTTAATGATTTTGACGGTTTTAAGGGGTCTTTAGTGTTTTTAGGGATTTTATGGTTTTTTTGGTTTTCTATGTTTTTGGTTGAGGCTTTTTGGGGTGTCGGGTTTTTTTAGAGTTTTTAGTGCTTTTAGAGGTTTTATGGGTTTTTAATGTTATTTGGGGTGTTATGGTTTTTAGGGTGTTTTAATGTTTTTAGAGTCTTTTAAAATTCTTAACAGTTTTTATAATTTTAAGGTTTTTTAGGGGATTTATGTGTTTTTAGGTTTTGAGGTTTTTAAGGTTTTTTAGTGGGTTTTCCTGGTTTTTAGGATTTTTTAACATTTTAATGGATTTTTTGGGCCATTTCTTTATTTTTTATTATTTTTAGGGTTATACGGTTTTTATGGATTTTCAAGGTTTTGTTGGGTTTTTTAGGGTTCTTAGGATTTTAATGGATTTATGTTTTTCACGGGGTTTTAAGTGTTTTTAGATTTTTACAATCCTCCTAGGGGTTTTTAGGGTGTTTAGAATTTTTTTATTTTTCTATGCTTTTTAGTTCTTTTTTAGGATTTTTATGGATTTTTTGGATTTTTAGGGATATTGAGTGGTTTTAGGATTTTTTAGGGTTTTTCTGGTTTTAGGGTGTTTTTTATATTTTTAGGGTTTTAAAGGTTTTTTAATGATTTTTAACATTTTTAGTTGTTTAAAGGGTTTTTAGTGTTATAGTGGGCTTCCAGGGTATTAATGGGTATTTTAGGGATTCATGGTTTCCATGGTTTTTATGGATTTCCATAGATTTTATGATATTTTTAGTGGTTTTAGGGTTTTTACACTTTTTAGTTGTTTTAATTATTTTTATGTTTTTATGGATTTCTTAGGCTTTTTGTAGTTTTTATCATTTTTAGGAATTTTGTAGGCTTTTTATTGGTATTTTTATGGATTTTGAGGGTTTTAGGTTTTTAGGATCTGTAGGGTTTTGTTATAGTTTTTAGTGTTTTAAGGTTTGGGGGCAGGTGTTAAGTGTTTTTTTCAAGTTTTAATGTTTTCATAGGGTATTTCTTCAATTTTAGGTTTTTATATTTTTAGGGATTTTTAGGGATTTTTAGTATTTTCATGGTGTTTTAGAAATTTTGAGGGTTTTAGGGGGTTTAAGGGTTTATGTTGTTTATGAATTTTTTTGGTTTTCATTTTTTGTTTGATTTTTGTGGGATTAATTGGTTTTTAGATTTTTCTAAATTTTTTAGGTGTTTAAAGGGTTTTTACTGTTTTTATAGTGTTTTATGGTTTTTATTCTATGTTAGGTATTTTTAATATTTTTAGTGGTTCTTAGGATTTTTATAGGTCTTTAGTTTTTTTATGCTCTTTTTAGGGGTTTTTATGGTTTTTTCCATTTTAAGGATTTCCTAAGGTTTACAGGTATTTAGATTTTTTACATTTTTTGGGGGTTTCAGGGTTTTTTTTGGATTGTAATCGGGTTTTCGGGAGTTTTTGGGCCCTTTGGGTTTTTATAGTTTTTGGAGTTTTAAATTTTAGGGGTTTTAAGTGTTTTTTGGTTTTCAATTATTTCATAGGGTTTTTCTTGTTTCAATGTGTTTTATGTTTTTTGGCATATTTAGGAGTTTTAATATTTTAATAGTTGTAGTGTTTTTAGGGGAATTGATGGTATTTATAGATTTTTAGGGTTTTTTGGTTTTTAAAAAAATTTATGTTTTTATGGGTTTTAAGTGTTGTTTGTTTCTATTGGTTATCTTGTGGGTTTTTTGGATTTTTGGGGTTTTCACCATTTTAGTGATTTTAAGGAATTTTAAGGAATTTTATGTGTTTTTTGGTTTTTTGGATTTTGAGGTGTTTTAGGAGTATTATGGGTTTTTTTGTTTCTTTGGGGTTTATGAGTGTTTTATGTTTTCATGTTTTTAGAGTTTTTTATTGTTTTTATGTGTTTAAAGGGTTTATATATTTTTTGTGGGTATTTAGGGTGTTTATGGTTTTTAGGGTTCTTGAATGTTTTAAGGATTTTTTTGGGTTTATGGTATTTCTAGAATTTTTAGCATTTTTAGGTTTTTTTAGTGTTTAAGTATTTTTTGGTTTTTACAATTTTCATAGGGGTTTTCAAGGTTTCATAATTTTTTTATTTTTTAGGTATTTTTTATGATTTTATGGTTATTAGTGTTTTAGATATTTTAATGGGTTTTGAGGTTTTTAAAGATTTTAGGGTTTTAAGGGTTTTTTGGTTTTTAGATGTCTTGAGTGTTTAGGTTTTTAAGTCTTTCTTATAGATTATCATGGTTTTAGGGTTTTATATTTTTTTATTTATTTATAGTATTTATTTAGGATTTTAAAAGTTTACTAGTGTTTTTAGGGATTTTGAGGGTTTCTAGAATTTATTAACATTTTTTTAGTTTTTATGGGGTTTTGGGTTTTTGTGTTATTTAGAGTTTTTAGGGGTTTTAATGTTTTTTATTTTTTTCTAAATTTTTAATTTTTTAATGGGTTTTGATAGTTTTTATTGTGTTTTTTGGGTTTTGATGGGGTTTTTGGGTTTTTTATGTTTTTTAGGGGATTGAGTTTTTTGAGATTGTTTATGTTTTTTAGTGTCTTTTTAGCGTTTTTAAGGTTTTTAGCATTTTTTCAGTTTTGGGGGTTCCAAGTATTTTTGTACATTTAATGTTTTCTTTGGGGTTTTCAGGGTATTAGGATTTTTTAACATTCTTAGGGATTTTAGATATTTTTATGAGTTTCATTTTTTTAGTCATTTTAAGGATTTTGAAGGATTTTAAGGGTTTTAGGGGATTTACAATTTTTAGGATTTTTAACATTTTTAGGTTTGTAGTGGTTTTAAAGTTTTTATGTTTTTAAGTTTATCTATGGGGTTTTAGGGTTTTTTAAATTTTTAGTGAATTTTAGGTATTTTTTTGAATATTTATAGTTTTTAGGAATTTTGAGGGTTTTAGGTTTTTTATAGTTTTTAGGATTTTATGGTTTTTAGGGATTTATGATTTAAAGGGGGTTTAAGTGATTTAATATTTTTAAAATATTTTTTACATTTTCTCATTGGTTTTAAAGATTTTTTATGTTTTTAGAGAATTTTAGGGATCTTTTTGGTTTTTGTGGGTTTTTGGATTTTTAGGGATTTTTGGGATTTGTTTTTGGTATTTTAGGGGTTTTGATTATTTTTTGTGTTTTAATGGGGTTTGGAGTATTTATGGTTTTATGGTTTTTATAGTATTTAACATTTATAAGGGTTTAAAGTGTTTTTAGAGTTTTGGTTTTTTTCAGTATTTTTAGGTTTTTTATGATTTTTAGGGGGTTAATGGTTTTTAGGGGTCTTTAGGGTCTTTTAGGGGTTTTAGTGTTTTTAGGGTTTTTAGTGGGTTTAAGTGTTTTTAATTATTTAGGTTTTTCGTAGTGATTTTTAGGGTTTTACTATTTTTATGTTTTTAAGTATTTTTTGTATTTTTATTGGTCACTTAGGGATTTTCATGGTTTTTAGGATTTTTAGAATTATTAGGTTTCTTGGGGTCTTTAGTGTTTTAGGTTATTAAGTTTATCTTTTGTATTTTCTAGGTTTTTATGGGTATTTATGTATTTAGGGATTTTATATCGTTTTTAGTGTTATTATGGAATTTGATGGTTTTAGGTTTTATTAGGGTTTTGATGGTTCTTTTGGGTTCTTGGTTTTTTGAGTTCTAATTGGTTTTATTAGTTTTTAAATTTTTTGTGTTTTTAGAGGTTTAATGGTTACTTAGTGTGTTTAGTGGGTTTTAGGAGGTTATGGTGTTGGGGATTTTTTTATTTTTTGTGTCTTATTAGGGTATTTTGGGATTTTTAGTTTCTTTTAATTTTTTTCTATTTTTAAGTATTTTTGGGATTTTTAAGTTTTTATGGTATTTATAGTTTTTAGGGTTCTTATTTCTTTTTAGTATTTTTTCAAGTTTTATGTATTCTTATATTTTTATGGTTTTCTTAAGGGTTTTATGTTTTTTTTGAGTTTTTATGTTTTTTGATATTCTATGGTCATTTTTTAAGATTTATATTGTTTTTTAGGGTTTTTATATGTTGTGAGATTTTTTAGGTATTTTATGGTTTTTATCTCTATTTATATTATTAAGGGTTTCATGTGTTTTTATGTTTTTAAGGTTTTCTTATGGTTTTTAAGGTATTTAATTGGGTTTTACATTTTTAAGGATGTTATGAGATTTTTTAGTATTGTTATGGTTTTTAAAGTAATTAAAAAAATGGGGAGTTTTCAAGGTCTTTAGCGATTATATTTTTTTTGTGGTTTTTAGGTATTTTTTGGGTTTTTAAGGGGTTGAACGTTTTTTTAGATTTTATAGTTCTTTTAGGGTTTTAAATGGTTTTTATAGGTTTTTAGGTTTTTTATGGGTTTCTTCATTTTAGTGTTTTTAGGGGTTTTATGGTTTCTAGTGCATATCAAGGGTTTTAGTGTCTTTTAATGGTTTTTATGATTTTTATGATTTTTTATGTTTTTAGAATTTTTAAGTGATTGTAGGTTTAAATGTATTTTAGTGTTTAGGGTTTATATGGATTTTGAGAAATTTTAGGTTTTTTTGGGTTTTATAATTTTATGCGGTTTTTAGTATTAAAAATTTTCTGAGTTTTTAAGTGTTTTATTATTTTTAATGCTAATTAAAGTTTTTAGTTGTTTAAAGATTTTTTATAGAATATACGGGGTTTTAGGTTTTTTATATGCTTTAGGTTTTTTAATTATTTTAGTGGTTTTTGTGGGTTTAAGGGTTTTTTGGGTTTTTTGGGTCATTTTTGGGTTTTTAATGTTTGTATAGTTTGTTAGGTTTTTTAAGAATTTTATGTGTTTTTAGGGTTGTAAGGTTTTCATAGGTTTTTTAATTTTTTAGGTATTGTTATATATTTTTTGGAGATCTAGGTTTTTAGGGGTTATATGGCTTTTTAGTGTTTTGAGGAATTTTATGGGTTTTAGGATTTTTATTGTTTTACGGTCTTTTAGGTTTTTTATGGGTTTATGTGTTTTTCATTTTATATGGATTTTGTAGGGATTTTCTTGTTTTATAAGGCATTTGTGTTTTTTAGAATTTTAGGGACTTTTTAAGATTCTTTTTGGGTTTGTGTTTTATTGGGATTTTCAGGGGTTTTGGTTGTCATTTTGGGTTTTAGGGTTATATGTGTTTTTAGGATTTTCATTTGTGAGTGTTTTTATGTATTTGAGGTTTTCTTAGAATTTTTTCATGTATTTTTTGTGTTTTACTTTTTTATGATTTTTTGGGCTATTTTAGGATTTTTATGGTTCTTAGGGTTGTTAGGAATTCTGTGGGGTTTAGGGTTTTTTAGGGTTTCTATGGGTTTTTTCCTTTATATGATTTTTGTGGGGTTTTTTGTTTTTCTTATTTTAAGATTTTCTTAGGGGTTTTCATGGTTTTTTGGGTTTTAATGGTTTTTTTTAGAATTTTATGATTTTTAAGGGTTTTGGGAAATATTGAGGTGTTTTGGGGCTTTTAGGGCTTTTATTGTTTTTTAGGATTCTTAGGGTTTTGAGTTTTTTTAGTTGTTATGGTTTAATTAGGGGTTTTCTGGGGATTTTGGGTATCTTAATTTTGGTGGGATTTGATGGGATTTTTAGGCTTTTACAGTTTTTTGGGATTCTAGGGATATTGGGAATTTTTGGTTTTTGTTAGTGTTCTTTGTGTTTTTTGAGGTTTTAAATTTTTTTCTGTGTTTTTATGATTTTCAAGGATTTTTAGAGATTTGAAATGTTTTTTGGGATTGAAAGTGTTTTAAGGGTTTTGGTGTCTTTTTGGCGTTTTTTGGTTCATAGGGTTTTTATGGTTTTAGGGGTTTTAATGTTTTAGGGGTTCTAGGGTCTTTTATTGACTCTTTAGGGTTTTTATCCTTTTATTAGGTTTTGAGGGGGTTTAGGTGTTTTTATGTTTTTTAATTTTTTCATTGTGGTTTTATGATTTTTAAATGTTTTTATGTTTTTAGATATTATAAGGAATTTTAGGATTTTTATGGTTTTAGGTTTTTTAAGGATATAGAATGTGTTTAGGGTTTTTATGGTTTTTGGTGTATTTAGGTTTTTAATTTTTTTTATTTTTTGTATGTTTTTCTTATTTTCTTAAGTGTTTTTTTGGTTTTATTATTTTTATGGTTTTGAGGGATTTTTATGGATTTTAGGTATTTTTTGGGTTTTATGATTTTTTTCGATTCTATGTTTTTTTGGTTTTTTTTCGGGTTTTTATTTTTGTTTTTTTGGTTTTTAATGCTTAAGAGATTTTTAGTTTACTTATTAGTTTAAATGGATTTAGAGTTTAAACTATTTTAAGGGTTTTATAGGGTTTAATTTGTTTTATAGTTTTTATGGTTTTGTATTGGTTTTAGGGGTTTTAGGGTTTTGAGGTATTTTATGGGTTTTAGGGGTTATTAAACTTTCTAGTGGTATCAAGTGTTTTTATATTTTTAATGTTTTTATGGGTTTTTATCATTTTTAAATTTCTAAGGGTTTTAAGTGATTTTAGGTTTTTATGGGTTTCTTTAGGGGTTTAGGTTTTTGTTATGTTTTTAGGGATTTTTGAGTTTTTTATGATTTTTTTTGTTTTTAGTGGTTTTAGGGATTTTGAGGGTTTTTAGTGTTTTAGGGATATTTTGGTTTTTAGTGTTTTTTATTTATTTAGGAAGTTAATGGTTTTTAGAGGTTTTTAAGGTTTTTTTGGTTTAAAGTGTTTTTAGAGGTTACATTAGGTTTTTATGTTTTTTATGGTTTTTATGTTTTTATGGGTTTTTAAGGATTGTTGGGGTTTTATGTTTTTAGGGGTTTTTAGTCATCCTAGTGTATTTTAACGCTTTTTAGGCTTTTGGCATTTTTAGGGTTTTAAGGGTTTCATGTGTTTTTAGGCTATCAAATCTTTCTTAGGGTTTTTTGTGGTTTTTATGGTTTTTATGTTTTTATGTACTATTAGGTATTTTTCATGACTTTTACGGATTTATAGTGTTTTTAGGGATTTTAGGGTTTTTAGGCTTTTATGGTTTTTAAGGTGTTTAGGGTGTTTTTCGTTTTTAGGTTTTTAGGGGGTTTTGTTGTTTTTAGATTTTTATGGGTTTTTAGTTTTTTTCTTTATTTTGAAGGGGGGGGGGTTATGTTATTTGGGTTTTTTTTGATTTTTAGGATTTTAATTATTTTTGATATTTTATGAAAATTGTGGGTTTTTAGGGTTTTTAGGGGTATTAGGGTTTTAGGATTTTTTTTGTTTTTTAGGTTTCTGCTTTAGTTTTTAGTGTATTTAACGTTTTTAGTGTTTATAATGTTTTTATTCATTTAATGGGATTTTAGAGTTCTTACTGGTTTTAGGTATTTTTTAGGGTTTTAGGGTTTTTATGGTTTTTATGGGTTTGGGGGTTTTTAGGGTCTTTTATGAGATTTTAGGGTTTTTTATTTTTTTGGGGTTTTATTTATTTTAATGTTTTTAGGCATTCTTAGGTATTTTAGGGGGGTTTATAGTTTTTTATATATTATCATGTTTTTTATTTTTTAGGTATTTTGAGGGTTTTTTGGGTTTTTAGGTATTTTTAAGCATTTTAGAATTTTTTAGGTTATAAAGGTTTTAATTGTTTTAGGTTTATATGGTTTTATTAGGTGTTTTTAGGGGTTTTAGGGTTTTTTATATTCTTAGGGATTGTTAGGGAATATTTCTGATTTTTAGGATTTTTTTAGTATTTTGAGCGGTTTTAGATTTTTAGGGGTTGTTTGTTTTTTTTTTTGGGTTTTTAGAAGTTTTTTGAGTTTTTTAGGGTTTTCATGGTTTTTAGATAGGTTTAATGTTTTTTTGGGGATTAATGGGATTTTATTTTTCTTATTTATTTTTAGAGTTTTTATATCATTTTATGGTTTTTAAATATTTTTGGGATTTTTTTTCTATATTTAGGGTTTTAGGGTCTTTTAGGATTTTTAGGGTTTTATTCGCTTTTTGAATTTTTAGGTGTTTTAAGTGTTCTTAGATTTTTTGATTTTTTTCTTTAGGATATTGATGTCTTTTAGGGTTTTTTAATATATTTTAAGGGAATATTATGTATTTTATTATTTTTGGGTTGATTTTAGAGGATTTTAGGGGTTTTTAGGGTTTTTTTTGGTTTTCTTATTTATTAAGGAATTTTATTAATTTTATGGTTATAAGGGTTTTCAAAGGATTTTTTATGGTTTTAGGATTATATTTTTTTCATGGTTTTAAGGAATTTTAGGGAATTAAGGGTTTCCATGTTTTTTGGGTTTTTAGGGGTTTTTTTATTTTGTAGTGTTTTTATGGGTTTTTAAAGTTTTTTAAATTTTTTTGGATTTAAAGGGTTTTTAGTGTTTTTAATGGTTTGTAAATTATTTTGTGTTTTTAAGGTTTTACGGGTTTTATGGATTTTATATGTTTTATTGGATTTTAGGGTTATGGTGGTTTTAGTCATTTTTTATGTTTTTTGGGGTTTTATTTTTTAGGATTTAATTGTTTTATTAGGGTTTTTTGAGTATTTGGGGGTGTTTAAAATTTTTGGTATTTTTAGGGATTTTTTGGACTTTTAAGGTTTTTTTGGTTTTATGTATTTTTAGTTTTTTTAATGGTTTTTAGTGTTTTTAGGTTTTAAGGTGTTTTAAGTGTTTTTAAGCTCTTAAGGTTTTCATTGGGTTTTTTAGTTTTTTTTAGGTTTTTCAACATTTTTTTTCATTTATAGGTATTTTTTAGATTTTTTTGGGTTTTTAGGGTTTTTTAGCAATATTGAGGGGTTTTGGGTTTTAGGGAATTTTTGGGGGTTTATAATTTTTTTTCGTTTTTATGGATTTTCATTGTTTTTTAGTCTTTATTGTTTTATTGTGGTTGTTCAGGTTTTTATGTTTTGTTATGTTTTAAAGGATTTTTATGTGGTTTCAGTATTTATATTATTTTAGGGTTTTAAGGTTTTTGAGGGGGTTTTGAGGGTTTTTATTGTTGTTTTTTTGTTTATTATGGGTTTTTTTGTTTTCTGTTTTTAGGGGTTTTAGGGATTTTGGTGTTTTTAGGTTTTTAGGGGTATTCAGTGTTAATTTGTTTTAATGTTTTCTTGGGGGTTTTCAGGGTTTTATGCGTTTTCACGTTTTAGCTATCTTTATGTATTTTTAGGGATTTTAATATTTTTATGGGTTTTTTGGGTTTTAAGGATGTCATGGTTTTTATGGATTTTAATATTTTTAGTGTTTTTTGAATTTTTTAGAGGTTATGGTTTTTTACTATTTTTAATGCTTTTAGGGGTTTAATGGTTTTTATACCTTTTCTTGGTTTTTGTGGTTTTATGGGGTTTTAGGGTGTTTTTATAGTTTTAGAATTTTTAAAGTTTTTTTGGGTTTTAGTGTTTTTAATGTTTTTAGGGGTTTAAAGTGTATTTAGGTTATTATAGATTTCATAGGGTTTTATGGTTTTTATCCTTTTAGAGTTTTTATAGATTTTATAGTATTTTTAGAGTTTTTAGTTTTTTAAGTATTGTGAGGTTTTTTAGGGGTTTTAGGGTTTTTATGGTTTTTATTGTTTTTAGGATTATTATGGTCTTTTGAGTTTTTTGGATTTTTAATGTATTTTAGAGTTGTTAACGTTTTTAGGGGCTTAAATGGTATATATAATTTTTCGTGGAATTTTAGTGGGTTTAGGGTTTTTAATGCTTTTAGGGGGTTTTATGGTATTTAGTGCTCTTAGTGGTTTTAGGGTTTTTTACTATTTTGGCATTTTTAGGGGTTTTGGTGTTTTTAAGTGTTTTTATTTTTGTAAGGTTGTATAGGGGTTTCGGTATGTTTAGGGTTTCTTTTGTTTTCATGTATTTTTAATGATTTTTTTATTTTATGAAGTTTTAGGGGTTTTAGATATTCTTGAGGGGTTCCATGGGTTTCTAGGGGTCCTATGGGGTTTTGTGCGGGTTGGGGGGGGGGGGGGTGTATTTAGTTGATAGAAGTTGTTTATTTATTTTTTAGCATTTTTAGGGGTTTTAGTTTTCTAAGGGTTTTATCCTTTATTTGGGGTCTAGTGCTTTTTTTGGGTTTTTAGTTATTAAGTTTTTCTTAAGATATTTTAGTATTTTAGGGTATTTTATGTTTTTAATAATTTTAGGAATTTTTTACTATTTTATGGTTTTCATGATTTTTAGGGATTTTGGGTGTTTTTAGAGTTTTTTTAAGGTTTTCTGAATTTTTATATTTTTTTAGCGTTTTTATGTTTTTATTAGTTTTAATTGTTGTTCGGTTACTAGGATTTATTATGTTTTTAGAGTTTTTATGATTTTTTACATTTTTATTGATTTTAAGGATTTTTTAGGATTTCATGGTTTTTTAGTTTAGTGATTTTGAGGTTTTTTAGGCAGAAAAGGTGTGGGGTCAGACATAGCTGATCCCATGATTTATTCAAGAACATAAAAGTAAAGTACAAAGTATTACAAAGGAGGCTTGCATATCCTGGTGTGGATCGTCCCTTTCATGTCTGAGTCAACTGAAGACAAACAGAAGTCTGGAGTTCTGAAAGACCATACCGAAGACCCTTCATCAATCGATCTCTTGGAAAGAGCATCTGCAACCCAGTTTGCTTCCCTATATGCATGTGAGATGCTCAAATTAAGTGTCTTGGGAGAATCGAGGCACTCGGCCCAGTGTTGGAGAAGACGTCATGGTACAAGTCGTGACTGCTTCCTGAAGGCCTCCACCACCAATGATGAATCAGATTCAATCCAGAGTTTATTCCATCTGAAATGGGTTGCATATTGAATCTCTTTTATGATGGCCCAAAGTTCTGCCTCATACGTGGTACCGCTCCCAAGGAAGTGGTAAAAGCATCCTTTTACAAATCCCCGAGAGGTACGAAAGACCCCGCCACATCCCGAAGTACCCGACACACCCACGGCAGGGCCATCAACCTTGACTTTGATATATCCTGCTATCGGGGGAATCCATCTAATGAATTTCATCATTTTTGGTCTTCTGCATCTCCCTGGAATACCAATTCTGCGCAAGACCAGAAAGTCGTGCATATCATTATTCATCTCCCCATTCTGGATACCTGCCGCTGCATGGATAGCCCTGTGAATGCTCACCACCCCTTCATGGAAAGAACCTGTTTTGTTCCGATGTGCCCCAGCATTTCTGGCAAACCAAACATAGGAGTGCAATGCGGCCACCACTGCTAGAAGAAGATTGTAAAGTTGTAGGCTTAAGCCGACTTCAGTTACCGCAACGAGAAGAATCATCAGCTCCTGTTGCCTACTCAAATTGATATGAATTCCAAATACATCCTGAATATAAAGCCATAGATCATAATCCATACTACAGTGTATGAAAAGATGACTACTAGTTTCCTCCGCCTGCAAGCAAATGTTACAGCCTGAAACAATCTTCCATCTGGCCAGTTTTAGCGCTCCATGTAGAGGCAGTCTTCCTTTCCATATTTTCTATAGGAAAATCTTCCTTGAAGGAGGAATAAAGGGATTTCTAAATTTGGAAATCCATGCTGGAACAGAGGAGCTGTGCTCACATTTGTGCCGATATAATCCTTTGGTAGCAAGAATTCTGCACCGATCAAGTTTCCACACTAAAGCATCAACATTGAAAAATTTACATCTCTTTATTTCCATGGCTATCGTGCTCGGAAGCATGCAAGCCATGTCCTCAAAATTCTGAAAAAACTCAGAAATTTTCATATTTTGCATGCTGTCCGGCGGCTGAAGTATTGTATTTAGCGGAGTGTCCAGCCATGTACTGGTCCAGCAGTTCAGGCCAGATTGTTTCGAGACAATCCACCTTAAATTAGAGATAATATCATGGTATGTTTCTTTGATGGAGGGCCAAACCGAAGAGAGAGAGTAGCCAGAGGATTCATTCATCAGCATGAAAACAAACCTATCATTGAGGAAGTCCAGTCCTTCATTTCTAGAATTTAGAAAATTACAGACAATGTTACCCAGGAGTGACTCATTGAACTTTCTCAAGTCCTTTATACCAAGGCCGCCCATGTCAATTGGTTCAATACACTTTTTCCAGGCCACTGTGACAAGCTTGCTTTCATTGATGCATCCCTTCCACATGAAGATTCAGATTTTCTCTTGCATTTTCATAAGAAGACTGATCGGCCACCTTAAATCGAGAAGGAATGCACCAGCATGGGTATTAAAACTGAGTTGATCAAACAAACCCTTCCTGCTTGTGATAGAGATTTTCCTTTCCATCGGGCAAGTTGGTTGATGGATCTTACCGCAATCGATTCAAAATAAGAACATCTTGGATTTACTCAAAATAGAGGAACCCCGAGGTATGTAAATGGTAATGAAATCCTCTTTACACCCATAAGATGGGCATATCGTATCTGCCTAGAATTGGAGATTCCTTTTCCAAAGATGATGAATGATTTCCCCCAGCTAATGGATTTCCCTGCAGCCTCCTCATAATGCCGAAAGAGCTTCTTTATTGAAATAATTTTTGTATGGTTTGCCTCCCCAAAAAGGATGATATCATCAGCATAGAGCAGATGAGATGGTACATGAAAATCCCTACATGCTTTAAGAGGTGTGAAGAAGCTATAATTCACCAAGCCAATAAGACAGCAGCTTAAATAATCCTCCGTAATGGAAAAAAGATGACCTGATAGGGGATCCCCTTGCCGGACTCCACGAGAGCAGCGAAAGAAACCTCTTGGGGATCCATTTATCATGACACAAATTCTTGCACCCTCCAGGATAGATTTTATAATCTTGATGAAATTGCCAGAGAAACCATATTTTCCAAGGATATCAAAGATGAAAGTCCATCTAATTTTATCAAAAGCTTTGGTGATGTCAATCTTTAGAGCAAAGCTGCCATGTCAGGTTTTCCTACGCATAACATTAACTCCCTCCGAGGCAATGTACAAACAACTTTTAATATTTTTTTCTACAACAAATCCAAACTGATTTGGAGTAACAATATCATTGAGGTTCTTTGATAACCTGATAACAATAATTTTACTAATGACCTTTGGGATAGTGTTCCCAAGTGCAACTGGGCGAAAATCTTTGATGTCAATCGCATTCTCCAACTTTGGAAGCAAGGCAATGAAATTATAGTTAGCCCCATGTGGTATAGATGCAATCATGAAGAAGTCATTTATCTCATAGGATACCTCAACATGAACAATATCCCAGAAAAACATGAAGAACTTATTGTCGAAACCATCAGGCCCCACTGCGCTGTCCATGTTGAGTGAATATAGGGCATTCCTGATCACATCATCAAAGGGAATAACAGCAAGATGCATGTTCTGATTCTCATCGATACATGGTTCAATGGAATTAAAAAGCTGGCAGGTTCGCGATGTTGGAGGTTCTGTGTATAGGTCCTGGAAATAATCCCTCACTACACTAGCTATCTTAGGCTCTTCCGTAAAGAGGGCTCCATTAACCCGTACAGCACTAAAAGCCTTCTTTGCCTTTTTCTCCTTCTAAACACAGTGGAAGAATTTTGTGTTCTTATCTCATTCTTTGAGCCATGTCACATTGAACTGATTTCTTATCAACCTCTCTTTTAGAAAAAGAAGGTCATCTAGTTTTGAGGTAAACCACAATTCCTCCCACAAAGGCTCATGTTGCTGCTGGTTCAGAAGTTGGCAATGAGCAAGCTGAGATTCAGCCTCATTAATTTCATCATCCAATTGGGAGAATGAATTCCTGCTCCATTCTCTCAGCTTTGATTTTATACTTTTTAACTTGGAGATCACTTTAAAGAAGGAATTGCCTTGGGTATCATGACTCCAGCCACTAATGACAGCTTCTCTGCACCCAGGAATTGTGAGCCATGCATTATTAAACTTGAAGGGTAGGGGGAATGACCTTGCTGGACCATCTTGAAAGTTAATCACCAGCGGGTTATGGTCCGAGTGGTACTTTGGAAGGGTATGCTCAGTAATTACCGCAGGCACCCCGTTTTCATTTATTCGGAGAAAACATCTGTCAAACTTACTAGCTTGCCGTCCATTTCTAGTGAACCATCCCCATGTAAATTGATCCCCAACAATTGGGATCTCTGTCAAGATGCAAGAGTCAATGCAGCCGGAGAATTCATCCGCAGAAGCACGAATGAAATGAGGACCAATTTTCTCCTCATGCCTTAACACTGTGTTAAATCCCCCCACCACAATCCAGTGACAATCCATTTGATGGTTGATTCTTTCCAAATCTCCCCATAGCTCCCGTCTTCTAATGTAAGAGCAAGATGCGTAAACGAAGGAGAAACAAGCTGTAATCCCCAGAAAACCTGCTGATATGGTGATGATTTGAGGGCATACTTCTACAGATAGAAGTTGAACCTCTTAATGGGTAAGGATCCATAATGATTCACCTCTATTGGAAACCATGTTATGTACCTCCAGGGAATAGTGAAGGGAACTCCAACTGAAGACTTTCCATTTACTAAACTCAACCTTGGGCTCGACAAGTGCAATCAGCCTTGGTTTATAATGAGAAATAAAATATCTAAGAGCGGAGGCCGTTGGGGAATTCCCATGTCCTCTGCAATTCCAATATAGCATCTTCATTGATCCTGATGGTGTACCTTGCCCCCTTCTTCTTTGGTGGCCGCCCAGCCGGTTTCTTGATAGGCTTAGATTCAATAACCAAGTTCTTCCTATCATCTTCATGTTGTTCTTGTGCTTGATCCGAGTCATCAGCCCAAAACTTACCTGATAACGGGGAGAAAGTGTTTAATGAGCACATTCCTTCCTGCACAGTTTTACCTTTGGGGTTCTGATTCACACATTTCTTTTGGGTAACTGTCTTGAATCCGTAAGCTTCTGCAACCCCCTGAGCGAGATCAGGTAATGATTTCTCCACTGTGAGACTCATAAGAGGGGTTAATGTCTCCTGAAGAGTTTAAGCAGATGACAACGCCTTACTGGCAGCCACAATGACATTCCCTAAGTGTGGCTCCGGCTGACTTGGCTCCTCTGTTTCCCTATCCAAAGGTGTGACAGGGGATTTACATAAATCTGGAACAATTCCTCCAGTAATAGTTGGGGATGGAGATCCGACGGCTAGTAGAGCACCGACCTCATTGACTCCCTTATCATCAGTTAGCACGATACCAGAGACCTCAGGAGGTACCTTGTCCATAGAGCCAGCATTCACTTCCTCCTCTCCAGCCTCCACAGGTGCTAAGCTCACTTCACCAGTAGCAGCAAGGGATTCAGAAACCAGGACAGTAGAAACCTCCTTTAGATTACTGCAATTAGTGTCGTGTGATCTAGAACCCCCAGCCTCCATGGGGCCTATAATTCGTCCAGACAGGGAGCTTATTGTAGGTTCTAATGCCTCATAAATCTTTGATTTTCCCTTTCTCTTCTGACATTTATCCTCAGCATGACCTGTTGTTTTACAAATGTTTCAGAACTTGTTCCTTCTACAGTCTGCTGTTGAGTGACCCATTAAATTGCATACATTTCACAACCTGGGCCTCCTTTCATATTGTATCTCCAAGGTGAGGGTGTCATCAATGGTGGTCAAAATAACCTCTTTAACAAGGGTACTAGCCAAATCAATTTCCACCAGCACCCTCGCGTAATGACCAAATCTCGGATTATCAGTTTCTCTGTCAATTCGAATAGGAAATCCAATTTCCGACGCAATATCCCATAAAATTTTGGGTTGCCAGTACAACCAGTTCAGCTTACAAATTCGAATCCACGCCTGTGCACAAGTATTCTTCACATTATATGGGTCAAAATTCCGGTCCCATTCTTGTATGAGAAGCAACCTCGGCTTTAGGGAGAGAGAACCATAGCTCCACGCTCTCCTCTTCAATTCATCCGAGGGAAAAACAAGGTGATAAAAACTGCGCCCCATGGCTGTCATTTTCCAAACCGAAAATCCCCACATTTCAGAAATTAACTTCACAAGATCAGAGAACTTCCAGAGGCGCTCACCCTTAGGGACCAAAACCCTTGCGATAATTGGGTAACGACATAGGTTGACACATTCTTCAACCGCCTCTCTATCTGCCGTGACATGAGCAGTCCGCCCCTTTCTTATGATCTTCCCTAAAGAAGGAGCTTCAAAACCAGCAAAGGAGAATGAGGCCTACTATTTTACAACCTAGGAAAAATTTCTTTTTTCCCTAGCCGATGGCGTGACAGTCGCTCTTGACTTTTCAACCCTGGGATTGCATAGTCGAAAGAGCTCATTATGCCCCACTGGATCCTCCGAGCCCCTAGTCGGAGACACAGAGATACCCAGGGACGGCGTATTATGCTTCGATCCCGTCTCCCCAAGGGATTCCGTTCCTCGTTGTTCCGCCATCTTCTTAGAATATTTCTGAGGTTTTTTTAGGGTTTTTTGAGTTTTTAGGATTTTTATAATTTTTTAGGGTTTTAGTGTTTTTTAGGGTTGTAGGGGTTTTAAGCGTGTTTAGGATTTTATGGTTTTATATAGGTTTTTAGGGTTCATAGGGTTTATTATGTTTTTAGGTACTTTTAGGAGTTTTTAATGATTTTTATGTGGTTTCATGGTTTTTAGGCATTTTGTGGGTTTTATGGGTTTTTTTGGTTTTCAGTGATTTTTGGTTTTTAGGGGTTTTATGTGTTTTTGGTGTTTTCTGGTGTTCTTATTGTTTTATAGGGTTTTACGATTTTTTTATGTTTTTATAAATTTTTAGGGATATTTTAGGAATTTTAGGGATTTTAGGGATTTTGAGGGATTTAGGCGATATTTAGGGAATTTTTTTTTATTATTTTAGGGGTTCTTTGAGTTATTAGGTGTTTTTAAGGTCTTTTAGAGTTTTTAATCATTTCAAAGTGTTTAAATGGATTTTATAGATTTTTTGTGGTTTTTTAATTTTATATGGGTTTTTAGGGATTTTATGATTTTTGGTTCTTTTATGGTTTTTAGGGGTTTTTAGGGTCCTTCGGGTTTTTTAGTGTTTTTAGGTTTTTAGGGTCTTTATGTGTTTTTAGGTTTTTAAATATTTCTTATGTTTTTTTATTTATTTTAGGATTTTTTCCGTTTTTAGTGATATTTGGGATTTTTTAGGTTTTTATGGGTTTTAGGGGTTTGAGGGATTTTGATGGGTTTTTTAGGTATTTAAAAGTTTTATGGTTTTTATCAATTTTAGGCCTTTTGGTGTTCTAAGTGTTTTTAGTTTTATAATGATTCCTAATTGTTTTTACCATTTTTTGGGGTTTTATGTTTTTAAGTAGTTTAATGGATTTTTTAGGATCTTATGGTTATTAGGGATTTCTGGGATTTTGAGGGTTTGGGGGGTTTTATTTGTTTTTAGGATTTTTTTGGGATTTCTTTGGTTTTTAAGGGATTTAAGTGAGTTTTCACTGCTAGAAATTTTTCCTATACCAATTCCTCTATCCCAACGGTTTCGTGAAACTTTTGGGATAGGTCCCCATTTCCCAACAGTTTTTGAAAACCTTTGTGTAAAGCTGTCTAAATTTGGTATTCACAATAGTTTCTGAAAATAGTTAGAGATTTATCAGCTCTATCCCAATGGTTTCCTTGAATCATTGGGATAGTCTCCCATTTTTTTAGATTTCCCAACAGTTTTTTAAACCAGTAGGATACACTATATATCCCAATGGGTTTTTAAAACTATTGGGAAATATTTCCCCTAAATCCTGAGTAGGCATAAAGTTCCCCCTTCGCTCATTTGCTACCGTATATCTAAGCTCTATCTGCCACATCCAAACTTCTTCCACCAATCCATCTTCAATCAATAAATTTTTTTCTTCAATACATCTATTATGTAAGTGGTAACTTATTTTTGTTTTTCTGTATCTGTTTTTTTGTTTTCTGTTTTGATTTGACCTAAATGAGAGGTCCTTGTGGTCATTCTTCCACAGATCAATCAATGTATGCATCATCACTCTAAGGAATAACCACTCAAATGTTGTTTTTAAATAGTTTCAAAGGTTTTAAAACACAAAGGTAAAATATAATGACAAATAATTGATGGAATATATAACCAATTACATTTTATATCACCATAACCATGATCTTATTGACATTTCATCAGAGGATGAGATCAAATCTACACTCTTCTTTTTATAATTTGAACGCACCTAGCGTCATGATGGCTATAGTAAAAGTTCATTTATTTTCTACAAGGATATACCTCATGATGATTTGAAAAATATTATTAGATATTTTTATCTCTAAACATTATTACCTCATGGTCCAAATAATATTTCATTAATATTATTACTCAAAATAAGGATGATATTGATATGGGGGATTTCATACCTATTGAAGAAACAGTATTATTGATTTATGTGAACATTGATTACCAATTACTAATTATGATGTTTAATAAGTTGTTATTAATGGTTACAATAATGACTACATGGTATAAGGTTTGACATGGTGTGTATAAGGATTCACATGGTGTATATGATAATCATGGGTCATAGGAATGTACAAATAGTACATGACCTGGAAATCCATGTCAATATATATGGACAATCCCTTATGGTGAAAGGTATATTTGGCCAAATGGGGTGACAGAAATGGCCCATTGGAACATGGATTCTTTGCATGGGTGATGTGGTGGCAATACTATAGGGCGGGTAGTAATTATCTCAGCCAAAACAGTTTCATCCTTTGAAATCCCAGACTACATGGAACGTGTTCCATCATGATACATGGAGTGTAGTAAATTATTTTGTAGAACCTGAAGTGTTTCCTCACACATAATATATATATATATATATATATTATTTTCACCACTTTAATCACTATTTTACCACTAATAATATATCTATTTGATGGGGGAGTGATTTTGAAATATGGATTTTTGAGGGTGGGGATGGGCTGTCCAGGTGGAGTGGGGGGGGGGGGGGGCTGTTTGGGGGTTGGGGGTGGGATGTCCAGGGGTGTGGGCTATCCAGGGGTGGGGGTCTGTTTGGGTAGGATTTCTTTCCATGGCCCATTAAATTTCATAATGAATTAATTAATTGGTTTTCGAACAATCCTTATACTTTAATTAGTGGGGTATGATTTAGAATAAATACTTCCTTTGATAAATTGAAACATGCCTATTGAATAGATATGTGATAACAGGATGTGATGTTTAATTGAACAAATGAATTGTTTTATAAACAATGTCATGATTTTAAAATAAAACCCCTATATTGAGGTGCACTAACTTATTATCTAAAAAGTAATGATTAGTTATTAATATTATGGTTGGTTTATGTCTTAGAGTTTTTTATGCCTTATGATAGTGTTAAATTAATGTCATGCTATTCATGGTCTCTTCTATTATTCTTAAATGATGTTTCACCTTTGTATATATGTGTTAAAATAAACAAGTCACCTCCTAAGTGCTTGGCCCAGATTTTAAATTGTAATTAACCATGTAGCTGATTTCCTCTTTCCCCAATGACATTTCTTAAGTGACCCATAGAGCCTTATAAATTGAATTTGTAATGTTTTGATAAATTGAATGGGTTGTTTTGAATGAAATGGATAATGTATGATGGTTTTCCTTTATTAATGAATAAAATGGTCCTAAATAAAATTACCTCAATGGGACTGTATGGGGTAGGGGTTTTCCAGGTGTGGGGTGTCTAGGTGGGGGGTGTCTAGGGGTAGGGGGTTTCATGGGGGTAGGGGGATGTAAGGGTGTGGGGGAGGGTGTGGGCTTTACAATGATGGTTGTGGGCTATCCCGGGGTTCGGGGTGGGCTGTCCATGTGGGGAAGAAGGTGTGGGATATCCAGATGGGGTGGGACATCCTGGGGGTGGGGGTGGGTTGTCCAGGTGGGGGAGGGGGTGTGTGATGTCTAGGGAGCGGGTGGGTTGTCCAGGTGGGAGTGGGGGGAGGGGGCTGTCCAGGTGGCGGTGGGGGATGTCTAGGTGGGGGTGGAGGTGGGGTGGTCTATCCAGGTGGGGTGGGGTTCTCTAGGTGTGTGTGTGTGTGGGGGGGGGGCTATCTAGGGGGCAGCATGGGGGTAGGGGGCTGCAGGGGTGTGGGGGAGGGTGTGAGGGCTGTTGATGGAGGGGATTGGGCTGTGTAGGGGGTGGGTTCAGGTGTCTAGGTAGGTAGGTGAGTGGGTTGTACAGGGAGTGGGCTATCCAGGGGGTGGGGTGGGATGTCTAGGTGGGGGAGGGGTGTGGGTTTTCCAGGGAGGAGGAGGGTGGGCAGTTCAGGTGGGGTGGGGGTGTCCAGGTGGGGTGGGGGCTGTCCAGGGGGGCTACAGGGGGGTAAGGGGTTGTAGGGGTGGGGGTGTGGGCTATTCAAGGAGGGGGCGGGATGTCCACTCCTATACTCTACAAAAAAATAGTAATAACATATAACCAATTTATAGCTTCTTTCACACATTAAGACTTTTCTTGATGTTCCATACCAACACTCACTCTTACACTTCCAAGAAAAAGTGATCTCTGAAAATAAATATCACTCAGGTTCTTATCCACTATCCATTTTGAACTCATACAAATTTAACATTCCTACAACTCCATATCAACTAATTATATAAAAATCCTCATACACCCATGAGTAGTGTCCCATTGAAACATGGCTCATATTTATAAACAACATACATAGGATCATATTAGACACACACACAAAATTTTTTAAACATATAAAATATTATATTTACACCTCGTATCACAACCTGGAATTAGCTCTCAGCTTTCCTCTCAAGGAATCAATAAGCCACATACCTATCTCAAAATCTAGAGGTGGGTTTACAATTAGGTGTATTTTTTTATAATTCCTATATGATATTTAAAGTGTAAGAAAAAATCCGATCCACATAAGATATTTGGAGGTGTGTTTACAATTAGGTGTGTTTTGATTTATATGTATGATATTCATGGTTTAAACCAACAGTCTTATGGGTCATCTATAATAGGCTTGGAGTCATACTACAATTGGATAGGCATTGGATTCTACGACCCTAGTTTGGGATGTTCTATAATGATGTAAATAAATTCCATTGCCTCAATGGATGTATTTTAACACTTTGGGATTCATTTATTAATTTTATAGAATTTTAATAGTAAAAGTATTAATGTTAATCATAAAAATATGGTTCATGATTGGAATTATTCACCTTGACTATTTTGATACCCTTATAATGGTAAAAGTATATAATTGTATAATTATTTCTATCCATTTAATTTTTATTACTTGATCTAATTTATGAATCATGAATATATGAAGAGGGGGTGGGATGTCTAAGGTGAGGTGGGGGGGATGTGGGTTGTCTAGGGAGGCGGTGGGCTATCTAGTGGGCTGTCCAGGGAAAGGTGGGGGTGTGGGCTGTGCAGGGAGGGGGGTGGGTTGTCTAGGTGGGGTGGGGACAGGGCTGTGAAGGTGGGGAGGGGGTGTGCAGGTTGGGAGGGGTGTGGGCTATCCAGGTGGGGTGGGGGCTATCCTGGTGAGGGGTGGGATGTCTAGGGAGGGGGTGGGCAGTCCAAGTGGGGTGGGGTGGGTTTTCAAGCGGTGGGGGAGTGAGATGTCCAGGTGGGGTGGGCGACTGCCCAGGGGAGGTGCCTAGGTGGGGTGGTGGGGCTATTTAGGTGGGGTGGGGTGGTGGTGGGTGGGGGGGATTTCAAATACATTACTAATATGAATAAAGTTGATAAAAATAAGTTTAATAACACTATTTTTGGAACCACATACTTAATAAAGGACAAATTATCAATTTCTATCCATATAAAAATAATGGATCTATATAATATCAATCTTTCCCCATTCAATTGAATAGTGTTTTTATCTAGGAGAATATACAACAATAAATATAGAATCTAGAAGATATTCAAAATGAAATGTACGTTAATCATATTAAATTTATGATATCATTGTAGTATTGAGGGATACATTGTTTTTTTATGTATACAAATAATAAATGATACTTAATTATGGATTTTAATGATCATACAAATCATTTAAATCATCCCCCCTGGTCACCCCTCACCCCCATTGAGAACCCCATTGTAAAACCTTCATCTTTTGACATCAAACTCCTCTTTGTTCTATTTAATCTTTCATGGATAATGATTCACATGTATGGCAATGATATTTCAACCCATGAATAACATTTTACCATCATTTTCAGATTATATTTCCCATTTATTCAGAATATATATTATGAATATAACTCAAATAATCTAATAAAAAATAAAATCTCTTCGATCTAAAATTTACTCATCTCTTGAATCATTATCCTCTGCAAGTGTATATGATCTTGTACACTCATGTATAGTTCTTAAAAGATATTTTTCTATAAATATAGTATTTTTTATTTTATATTATGATTCTCATATAGAGTTGTGTGTTAGTTATGGTTTTATATAAAATGAAAAATTCTCATTTACCTAAATATATTTTAGCTGAAACATAAATATTATTGAATTGATTTTGATGAAATGACTTGTAACAACTTTCATTAAAAAATGGATAGAAGTTGGATGTATGAAACTGATTAGATCTCAAGAAATTTTCAAAACAATTTGGAGTGATTTTTAGATTTTTGTATTTCACAAGGATTCCACTAGTGGTCACATATATTCCGTGTGATACAATTGTGTTGGAAGACCTTAGTTGAGCTATGAATAAGTTAGCTACCACATACCCAAATATGGGTTTCAAGAAAACTACTATGTGTGGTATCAGAATTGGGAGAAAATGAAATCTCAAATTGCTGATGATCCAAATGAGAGGACTCGATTGATTTTTTTTTCATATGAATAGTTTCAATTTATTCTTCATCATGAAAAAATAATGGATTATGACCTAATAATATTTTTATATGAGTACGCATGATGCATCTAATAAAAATAATTATGTTTTCAGGGAGAAAAAATTGAATGATGCTGCCAAGAATCTAGTATATCGATAATGCAGTATAATGAAAAAGTTGGAATTTTTAATCTGATTGTTTCATGGGAAAAATATTTATGGGATTTCTAATACTTCCATCAGTTTTATTCATACCTTCTTGAAGGAATTACTTCTTGATGATTCAGATATTCCCTCAAACCACTATATTGCATGGATGTTTGTTGAGGAACATAGATTTTCATGAAACAAATTTTATTCTTTCCTGAAATTTTTCAGTTTATTTTGGGATGAAACTGCGGAAAAAAATGATTGTATAAAATGTGGCACATCTCACTGGAATCCAAAAGCTAATGGAAAACCATCCTGTATGGGAAGAAAGTAATGAGGCACATTCCATTTATTTCCAAACTCTAGAATCTTTTTATGTCTTATGATATATCAATAAAAATTTGATGCCATGATACTGAGGGAAAAAGACTAATGATGAGTTGGTTTACCCTATAGATGGATTTTCATGGAAAATATTTGACATTCGATATCTTCATTTTGCAGCTAATGTGCATAATGTGAGGCTAGGTCTTTCATGTGATAGTTTTAATCTGTTTGGGCAGATTCTTACTTCTAACAGCACATGGCTAGTTTTTATACACATTTATAACCTTCCCACATGGTTCTTTATGAAAAACCCTTCCAATTTCATGAGTATACTCATATCTGGCCCTTCTGATCCCAACAATTATATATACATACACATGTAACCCATAATAAAATAGTTGGAGCTTCTTTGGGATGTGGGTGTGCGCACATACAATGCATGTTCGAAAGACATATTTCAGATATGTGCAGTGTTTATGTGGATAATCAATGAATTTCCTACTTATTCAAAGACGTCTTGGTGGAACATGAAGTAAAAACTATCATGACCTGTTTGTACGAAGAATACATAATCCAGAATACTGAAACATCTCTGTAATTTTAGTTTTATTGGACATCGACAATTCTTACCAACAGACCATCCATATAGAAATAATCTTCAAAGATTAGACAATACCATAGAGATTGATGATCCAACTTAGTGTATTTATGGAAATAATGTGATTAATGAATTGAAAGATTTCAGTTTTTCATTCAGGAAGGGTCAAATTAAATGTGGAAAGAGGAATAATGTTTCCACTGAAACCTGTTACAATTGGAAGATGAGAAGTATCTTCTCTGATTTTCCTTATTGGTCAACCAATTTTTTTCATCATTTATTATATGTAATACACATTTAAAATAATATATGTGAAATTTTGATTTTGAATTTTCTAAATGTCAAGGGAAAGACAAAAGATGATTTATGGTCTCGGCGTGACATGGTGGATTGGAACAGTAGACTATAATTTCATCTTGTGCATATCAGTGAAAATAAATGGAATGTTCGATGTGCATCTTATGTGATGACACCTATTGAAAAAAAAAGAAATTTCTAGAAGTATTAGAGACTAATAATGTTCTTTATGGCTATTCAAGATACATATCTATACGGGTCAACATAAGAGAGTTGAAGATAAAATCATTGAAGACTCATGATTATCACATCCTTCTGCATGAGTTGATTCCAATAGATATCCGTCACATTTTTTCAAATAATTAAAGTTGTATGTTATTAGATTGTGCCATTTTTTTAGAGATTTTTTTTGATAAGATGTTTTCAAATACTTTCTTGAAAAAATGTTGGCAGATTCTCCATTAATTTTGTGTGAGTTAAAGAAAATATTTCTTCTATCATTTTTCACATGCATGCTGCATCTGCCTATCCATATTCCAACTGAAATACTTTTCGAAGGACTTATTTATTTTAATTGGATGTATCCAACTACAATAAATAAGTATGAATTAAAATATTATGTCTGAAACATGAATCATCCCAAAGGTTCTATTGTGAATGGTTAGTTTGATCAAGAATGTATGGTTTTTTACTACGTATTTTTCTGATCTTACTACAAGAATGAACATACCAATGTGAAATGAAGAAGAATAATATGAGAAAATTGAACCCAGTTTTCCTTCACATCCTCAAACATGAGTAATTCCTGGATCATATACATTGACGACATTAAGCCTTGACGAGCGGGAGATAGCACATCACACAGTTCTGTTAAACTGTGGTTTTTTCGATGACTACATCAGGTAAGTAAATTGAATATGTATATATTACATATATATATATATATATTAAAATATTCCTATTTTTATCTAAAGGGAACATAATGTAATGATAAATAGAAAGAACGATTATTTACCTTTAAGAAGGAGAGAGAATTTTCATAGCAAATAGTTTTCTGCTTGCTTTAAATTGAAGTTAAAAATATTACTGTTTAATATAATTAAATTAATAATTATTTAAGTTTAATATTCATTTATATTTCAGGTATTGAGTTTTTCTGTTGACTCAGTAATTGAAGAAATAAGAGTTTTGGATTTTGGTCCTAAAACATTGTTCATGACTCTAAATCAATTTTTATCAATGGTTACAGATTTATTATCACTGAATGATAAAAGAACATAAGAACACAACATGATGGTGTTATAATTACTACCACAAAAAACTGTTATTCCAATGAATAAAATCAGATAGTAGACTGCGATTTGAATATGTAGGTTATTATAATGTGGTTGAAAAAACAATAATATTGGATTATTACACTCATAAACGATTCATGATTATGAAATGCCAGTGGATTGGTTTGATGATGAGGAAGGGAACATTTATTTATGATCATGGATTTAGATTAATTGATTTGACTCGCAATCTTGCTACTGATGAACTGTACTATTGACATCAATGGAGAAACATGTTTTTTATGTCAAAGACCATCTTTGACATGAATTTGGTGTCATTATTGAAGTAATTCCAAGACATATATTGATGATGGGGATGATGGAATTGACACTATCCCTACTTTCATTGGAGATTATCCATTTATTACTTTTTATGACTCTAATAGCTCAATTGTTAGAGTTGACTGTGAACCTCAAGTTGTGGTGGGAAATATATAGAACTATCCATCCATGTTCTCAATTATTTTGGTTTAGCTCGACATGGGTTATTAAGGTTGGTACTATTAAAATTTATTTAATATTGATTACAAATATGTTGTATATGACTTGACCATTATGTGAATTTTCAATGTTTATTGGTTGAAATTTTATTTGGATTGCATTTTCTAATTTGGTATTGAATAGTATTTAAACCTAAAACCCAACATTTCTAACTCGGTGAACATTTAAATGATTTATTGACCATGTATAAAATTAGAATAACTCTATGACATCCCTTTAAAATTTCACTAGATATTGAACATCATGGGTTGTCTTCTTCCGCACAACATTTATAGAAACCCACATCATCTACCTGGGATAAAGAAATTAATTTTTTCCTTAATTTCGACAAGTAATTTTCACCTTATAAAACTGGTAGATATCTTACCCTTGTTCATATGTTTATATCATCATTTAAAACTATCTTAAGTGATTAATCTTTCATAATATATACCTTGCTGTAATTTCTAGAGGCATAATGCAGTATGCCCTCTCTCTTGGTTATTGAGTGGAATAAATCCTCAGAATTAATGTTCCATGATTTTAATAGACTGATGAAACTTAGTAAATTACCATCCTACATAAAATTAAATTTTTTTATTACATATTGTATGATTTATTTAATTCATTATAAATCCATTCAAGATCACTTAAAATAATGGATAGTTAAAATTATCCATGAATCCCCTAATTCCCTCTTATATGTATTGTTTTTTGGGTAACAAATTAGTTATAATTTTCTAATTACTTTCATATTTTTCTTCTAATGTAGGAAATGAAACCAACTGAAGAGAGGTGATAGAAAAAGATGATGGGGAACAATCATCGCATGGATGATATGGGCATTCAACCACAAGTTCTTATAATGTGTATTTTATTTCAAATATATATATTTAAATAATAAAAAATGTCATTTGAATAATTTTCTTTTACACATTTTTGTAGGATCCACCTCTTAGGTGGAAATTACTTGATGAGAAGCCCAGTATTTGTCCCATTACCCAGGGTGTTCATACGAGGGGGTGGTATGAGAACTAGTAGATCTTGTCAGTGTAACCAATTTGACCCTACCCATACCACTAACATACCATCAATCCCACATTCTAATCCTGGTGTGTCATTAGGGACACATGGGATGGTTGGGCCTCCCATGTTTTCAGCACCCTTTACATATGAGACTCCTCACCTATCTTTACCATATTTGATAACGTTTCCCACTCCCCATCCTGCATTCAGCCAGCCATCTGTGTCATCTAATTTTACTTCTACTTCTTTATATCTGAGCTTATATATTCCATATTCTACAACTCATGATCCACTACAGTCTGTCCCTATGGAGAATTCATTGGGACTCACTCCACCTGTACAGGGAGTTCATTCAGTTTCTGTGGATCCAGTGATACCCATTGATCAGACTACCGTAGGTATATTTATAGAACCCTAAAAAAAATTTATACCATTATTTCTTTTCATTATAACATATATTGATAAAATATTTGTTTTTCTTTCATAATAGATACATATACTGATAAGAGGATGGGGCGGGGACGCACACACATGCGTATGGTGTGGAACCGCTACACGCAGTTGATGGTCGACTACAATGAAGACAGTCAAATGATAGAAAATATAGGGAAGCAATGCCAGAGTTTTTTTGTGATGCTTTCCAAATACTCCGACATAATTCCTATCAACCTACTCTCATGGAGACAGCTTCCAAATAAAGTTAAGGAAAATATTTGCGCAGAGATATGGGTAAAAAAAGGTGTTGTATTGAACAAAATATATTATTTTTGTATTTATATGACTTAATATTTTTGTATCATATTCAGTTTAATTTTCCCAATGGAGAGGGTACACAACAGACACATCTAAAGGATTTAGGTGAGCTTTGGGGAGACTATAAGAACGAGTTGTATATTAGATTGTGTGCTAGAGTTGGAACATATTTAAAGGCGGTATTTATCATGGATTATTATTCTATAGAACAATATCATCGTATGATTACTCATTGGACAACTATCCAGTTTAAGGTATTAATCACATTTGAGGTATTTAAATAAATTTTTTAATGTTTTACATTAATACTATATTTTGGGATATTGAATTTTATTTAGGAATAATCTGGATGAAATAAAAAAACATTGATGCTAAAAAATACCTTTACACATTGGGACGTACTATGATGTCAAATCATGAGAGGAATCAGGTATGACAATTGTTTATAAATTTTCTTTACAACTTTCACTTTCTATTATTTCCTTCATAATTTATTTGATTTCTAGAGTTTTCATATAATTTAAGTTATGAAATTAATTTTTGGTAACCTATTTTTTATTATGGTTTCCTACATTCAATGTCATTAAAGAGGTAAACATTGAATACTGAAGGATGTGTGCCTTATGAAAAAGTCTTTTTCTTGATTAGAATAAAGAAAGATGGAAGTGAAATTAACAAACCGACTCAATAGCAGATTGCACGTATTACATTTTTTATTACACATTTTAATATATATTTTGTAACGTAATAATCTTTTTATATTTATAATAGGATGATTTAGAGGCCCTTGATTCCCAAGAACCTGACAATTTTGGGCCAAATGATAACTTATATTAGGTGTTGGGAGATGAGCACCCTAGCAGAGTACGCTGTCGACCTGCGAAGAGTACAGCCCCGACGAGGTATTTTCCCTCCTCAGGTACAAGTTGTAGTGCCACTAAGTTTAATCAGGTTAATGTGTATATAGAACAGAAAAAAAAGGGCCACATATATGGAAAAACAGTCTCATAGGGGAAACACTGCATTTATGAAACTAATAGAATTTTTACATCCAAGACTTCCACCAAATTCTATCACATCTTATGATGAATATATGTCATCGATTAATTATATACATGGTTCACTATGTGGTAGTTCTAGTGGTGGTCATGACAATGGAGAAGAGGAGGATGATGTCGAGGAGGAGGCCGAGGTGAAGACGGAGGGCGAGGAGAAGGCAGAGGCGGATTGAGAGGGAAATAAGGAGGGAAAGAAGGAGGCTGAGGCAGAGTAAGAGGGTGAGGATGAGGGCGTCGAGGAGGGTGGGGATGATGATGAGGATGGGGATGAAGATGATAATTATGGTGATGACAGTGATGATGATGAGGTATATATTGATCTGTTACATTTTTGACTGATATTACTGACATTTGATGTTTGATGATTTGTTGTGCATGAATATATGTGTGATTAGGTAGGTAAAACTATATTTATTTCATTATTTATAAATAATAAAATTTGACTTGATGATTTGATAAGATTGAATATATGTGTGACTGATTCACCCCTACCCTAGACACCCCCACCCCCTTAGACAACCCCCCACCCCTTTGACACCCCCGCGAGACACCCCCACCCACTTGGAAAACACCAATTCCATGGATTCCCACCCTTGGACCCCCACCCCCAAACACCACCGCCCACCCCTTGGACACTCCTAACCCTTCAGATAAACCCCACCCCCTAGACATCCCCACCCCCTAGACACCCCCCCTAAATAGTCTCCCCACCCACCTAGACATACCCACCACCTGAATAGCCCCCCCATAAACAGCACCCTGGGCACCCCCACCCTTGTGGAAAAACCCCCCTCCACTCCCTTGTACAACCCCTTTTCCAGGGACATCCCCAAACCCCATAGAAAACCACCCTGAACACCACCCCACCTCCTTGAACACCCCCACCCCTTGGGTAGGCCCCCCCCAGACACCCCCACCCCCTTGGACAGCCACCACCCCCTCGATACCCCCCCATGGACAGACCTTCACCCCCTCGAACAAATAATAATTAATAATATTTAGGTCACATAGAGGGATGATATACCATAGAATATTTTGGTCCATATAAATCAAAAATCTCACAAAAATGAGGTAGTTTCATCATCATTTCAAAATCTACACCATGGAAACAACCCCTACCCCCCAGACAACCACCCTTACCCCCTGGATACCCCCCCCCCACCTTGAAAGGCCACCCCCCCTCCCAGGACAGTCCACACAACCCACCCCCCCTCCTTGAACAACCCACACATTCCGGTATCGCCCCCACCCCACCCCACCTGGGCACCCACCACCCTCCCCGGACTGCCCACACCCCCTCCCCCACACCCTTGCACCCCCTACCCCACCCCTCATGCATCCCCAGATAGCCCAAATATTTCTCTATGCTTCTCTATAATGGTGTAACCATTACAAATTAGTAAATGGTAACTATGTTATATCTATTTCCCCCGTTTATTTTGGTTTTTTCCCTTTCGGTTTTGTTGTAATCTTGATTCTAGTCTCTCATTTGTGTTCTCATCCTTGAAGGTGAAATGTATTTAATGTTCTTAAGTCAATTAACACTTATTTAAGGTGTGTGTTTTTATGAAATTATTTCATTTTGAATTAAATGTTTTTAATTTCCTTCTAAATTGATATTTATTGAATGTATGGATATATTTAATGATTTGAAAGCATATAAATGTTAATCTTTTGAATTTCATGTTTCAAAGTGAATATTTTTTTTATGAATTTATTAAATATGATTGAGACATTTTGAAATGGATTTAATGGTGTGTGATAGATTTTGAATAGATTTCATTATTCAAGGAGTGAAAAGTATGTTTTAAAAAAGAAATTCATTTAATGTGAGGTATTGAACTTGACATGCTTTAAAAAGTTTTTTCAAATGAATTTGAATCATATGATTGAAATGAGTGCGCGGTTTTCCCCATGAGATAATGAATTAATTGACATTTGAAAATTGGTTTGATGGAAAATAAATTCATTAGGAAAGGTTAATGATTTGAAAGATAAATATTCATGTTTTTGTGGCGGCTTTGAAAAGTTTTAAATTTTATTGGAGATTTATATTAGTTTGTAAAGAATTTTTTAAGTCATATTTTATAAAAAGTAAAATTAATTGGGATTTTGAACCACGTTTTAGCATTAAATACCTATTTGGAACTTTTTTTAAAAATTTGGCTATTAATTATCATGTGAATTATTCCATTGAGTTTTTTACCCATTATGTGGGTTTTTTGGGAATACATGATGCTTGTTTCTCACCTAATGTGGTAATATATTTATCCACACCACATATGGCCAGGATATATGTGATTATTAATTTTGAAGGTGTTGAAAGTTAGGGAGATTCATTTATTCTATCTTGGTTTTAATACTTTTTTTACTTATTCAGCATCATCGCTTCTTTATTGGTTATTGGATATTTGGTACTAAGTACGAGTTCTATATTTATATTTCTCCAGAAGGTTCACATGACACTAGTAGAACTCCAATCATGCTAGGAACTAGGGTATAGTGGGGTGTGTTATCACAATGAGTATTGTGTAGGATAGTTTAATTACTTGTGGATTTGGATTAAAATATGCCACCAATTAATTAAATAGAGGAAACTATTTTAAAAATACATGTGTCTCACATTTGGGATCCCATGGTAGATCCCATGAAATGTTATATGAATGAATGAGATACACCTATATAAAACCACTTGAGATGGAATTAATGCACTCCATGGAAACATAGGCATAGGTTATGACCACCATCCAAGTGGGTCTTGTTCCCTTACACAAGATTCTATTTTGAACCCCCAATAAATCAACCAACAAAAACTAGGGCTATCCTCACAATGGTACCCCATACCATTATATATGTTATTATTTTTGACAGAGAATATATTATAATTATTAAATACTAGGCTATCAAAACCTGAGATCTTCATTCCAAATACACCAATTTTCTCTATGAGTGTTTTTTGATTTCTGTACATTGTATTGTGGGTATGAGTGTGTTCTTGAATTCAGTATTTTCCGGTGTTATATAATCATTGTATATTGTCTTTATTGTCTTTTCAGGTGTTAATTCTATATATTTAATGGGGAATTCAAGAGGGAATGTAGGTTTCTATGTAATTATGTACATGGTAAGAAAGAGGGAAGGTTGTTGTGTAATTATGTAATCCTGGAGTACTATACACAAACAGTTTATAAACCGTTGGTATAAAACTGAATAAATTCTACTATACCAATAGTTTTTGCTAAAATGTTGTTAAAAAACTATACTGACGGTTTAAAAACCATTGGTATATAGGTTCAAGATATAATATATACCAAATGTTATATAACAATCGTTGGTAAACGTATATACCAATGGTTTGAAAACCATTGGTATAGGTTATAGAGTTATATTTATAGACTATTACAAACTGTTGGTACTTCTATATTACAACGGTTTGCCAAAACTATAGGGAAATTGGAATTTTTACTATTCTAAGCCAATGGTATGGAAAATTCTTGGTATAATATATACCAATAGTTCTAAGCCATTGAGATAGCCTTGGGTTTCAGTAGTGTTTGATGTTAATGGTATTCTTACAGGTTTTTTGGGTTAATTTTTGGGGTTTTATGTTTCTAATATTTTTAATGGGTTTTTAGGATTTTTATGGTTTTTATGGTTTTTCAGATATTCGGTGTTTTAGGGTTTTTAGGGTTTTCAGGTTTTCTCAGTTTTTAGAGTTTATTCTAAATTTTTAGGGGTTTAAGGGTTTTTATAATTTTTAACATTTTATGGGTTTAATGTCTGTTTAAATTTTTAGGGGGGGAGATAAAATTTTTATAGGTTTAAGGTTTTTGTGTTTTTATGGTTATTATGAGTTCTTAAGGTTTTTAGAGTCTTTAGGGTTTTTAGTATTTTTACATATTTTGGGGTTCTAATAGGATCTGGGTTTTAATGGGTTGCATCGGTGTTTTTAGAGTTTTTAGGTTCTTTTACATTTTTAGGTATCTTAAGGGATTTTTCAAGGATTCTCTATTTGTTTTTGATTTTTTAGTAATATTGATGGGTTTTATGGTTTTTAGGGTTTTAAAATGGTTTTAATGTTTTTAGGGTTTTTAGGATTTAGGGGTTTTATGTATTTTTTTTTTGGTTTTTATGGTTTTCGTATGTATTTTTAGAGTTTTAGTTTTTTTTATGTTTTTTCGAATTTTTATGGTGTTTTTATTATTTTTATAGTTTTTAGTGTTTTAAATGATTTTGAGAGTTCTTTGGGATTTTTAGGGTTTAAGGTATTTTTCATTTTTTCGGTTTTTTAGGGGTTTTAAGTGTGTATAGGTTTTTATGGTTTTATTAGGGGTTTTGATAGTTTCCAAGGTTTTTTTATTTTATGGACTTTAGGGTTTTTTTTTATATTTTTAATTTTTTAAAGGTTTTTAGGGTCATTTTTTTTTCTGTTTTTGGGTTTTTAGGGTTTTTATGGGTTTTTTCAGTTATTGGGGTTTTCTAAATGTTTATTTTTTAAATTTTTTTAGAGTTTTGTAATATTTTTTGTGGTTTAAAGGGATTTTAGAGTTTTATTAGGTTTTTAGGGGTTTATTGGTTTTAATGTTTTTTATGATTTTCATGTGTATCATGGTTTTTGGGGGCTTTTATGGGTTTTAGGGTTATTTAGCATTTTAATAATTTATAGTTTTTTATTAGATTTAAATTTTTTATGGATTTAAGGTTTTCTTAAAGTTTTTTCATAATTTTTAGTGATTTTAATTTTTTATGGATTTTATGTCACTTTTCATTATTTTATGGTTTTTTGAGTTTTTAGGGATTTTGAGTGTTTTTAGGGTTTTTTAGGGTTATATGGGTTTTTATGTGTTTTGAGATTTGTTTGTTCTTACAGATTTTTTTTGTTTTTTGGTTTTTATGGAATCCTTCTAGTTTTTATGATTTTTTATGATCTTATGAATTTTTAGGGATTTTTTGGATTTTTATGGTTTGGGATGTTTTTTATCAATTTTAATTGTTTTGGGGGGTTTTTATAGTTTTTATGGTTTTTAGTGTTTTAGCATTGTTATAGTAATTCATTATGGTTTTCTAGTTATTTTTGGGTTTTTTAAATCTCTAAGTAATTTTATGGATTTTATTTTTTTAGGTTGTTTAGGGATTTTGAGGTGTTTCACTGCTTTTATGGGTTTTTATGTTTTTAGGGATGTTCAGGGTTTTTATGTTTTTTATAGTTTTTAGTGTTTTAAGTGATTTTAGTGTTTTAGGGGTTTAAGCATTGTTATGGTTTTTTTGGGGTTATTTATATTAGTGTTTTTAATGTTTTTCAGATTTTTTTAATGTTTTTAAGGGTTTTTAGGGTTTTAATTTTTTAGTGGTTTTTAAGGATTTTATGGGTTTTAGGGTTTTCATGTTTTTTATGTTTTTTATGGGTTTAATAACTTTTATGGTTTTATGGTCTTTTTAGTGATTTTAGGTATTTTATTACTTTAAGGGTCTTTATGTTTTTTATGGGTTGAAATGTTTTCTTATGGGTTTTTAGTGTTTTTAGGATTTTTAAAATTTTAGTGAATTTTTGTGATTTTTTAGTATTTTAATGGGTTTTAGTAATTTTGAGGGTTTTACGGATTTTAAGGGGTTTGTGGTTTTTATAGGTTTTAGGGGGGTTTTGGGTTTTTATGTGTTTTTATGAAATTTAAGAGTTTTTATAATTTTTTTGGGTTTTAAAGGGTATTTTGAGTTTTTAATGTTTTTAGGATATTTATTGGTTTTTAGGTTTTTAATGTTTTTAGTGGGTTTTAATGTTTTTAGGGTTTTGTATTTTTTAGGATCATTTAGGGTTTTTAGTATTTTTATGTTTTTTAAAAGTTTTAAATTTTGTAGTTTTTATGGTTTTCTTCGGTGTTTTAGGTGTTTTAGGGGTTTTATGTTTTTAGGAATTTTTATTGATTTTTAGGGTTTTATGTTTTTTAGGGTTGTTAAGAATTCTGAGGGTTTTTTTGTGTTTTTGGGTTTTCTGGGTTCTTTTGGGTGTTTAGTGTTTTTAATATATTTAGGGGTTTCTAGTAGTTTTAGGTTACTAACATTTTCTTATTTGTTTTTTAGTATTTTTTGAATTTTATATATTATTTTAGGATTTTATGGAATTTAGGGGATTTAGAGACATTGAGGATTTATAGGGTTTCCTAGGGTTTTTACTGTTTTGTAGGTTTTTAGGGGTTTTATGTGTTTTTTGTTTTTTATGGTTTTCTTAGGTGACCTCAGTAATTTAATGTTATTTTATGATTTTGGTATTTTATAGGATTTTAATGCGAAATTATGGTTCTTAGGGATTTTTTGTGTTTTAGTGTTTTTTGGGGGGTTTTAGGGTTTCATTATTTATTTGGATTTTTTGTGGATTTTTGGAGTTTTTTTTTATTTTTATGTTTTTATTTTTTTTATAGTTTTTAATCATTTTAAGGGGTATAAACAATTAATTGAGTTTTTAGTGGTTTTAGGGTTTTATGGGTTTTTTAGGGTTTTAATGTTTTTAGTGGTTTTATGGTTTTTAGAGGTTTTTCAGGTTTTGGGGTCTTTTAGTGTTATAGTATGTTTAATTTTTTTTAGAGTTTTATACATTTTTAGGCCTTTAACGTTTTCATAGTTTTTTTTTATTTTTTTAGGGTTTTCAATTTTTTGGGGGTTTTGGTGATTTATTATAATTTTATGGGTTTTTAGGGTATTTAGGGATTTCGATAGATTTTAGGGTTTTTTTATTTTTAGTGGGTTCTGGTTTTTTTAGCGTTCAAAGGGTTTTATGTGTTTTTAGGATTTTAAGGTTTTCCTACGGGTTTTCAGGGTTTTAGGATTTTTTAGGTTTTTATGTTTTTTTGGATTTTTTGGTTTTCATGGTATATTTTGGGTTTTTAGGGATTTTGAGGGGTTTTATGATTCTTAGTGTTTTGGGGTTTTTATTTTTTTAGGTTTTTATGTTTTGTTTGAGTTTTATTTGGTATTTTTTGGTTTTTAGAGTTTCCAACGTTTTTAGGGGTTTGAAATGTTTTTTATCTTTCTTTGGTATTTATTGTATTTATGGTTTATTATGGTGGTTGTGGTTCTTGGCCTTTTATGGTCTTTAGGGTTTTTAGGATATTATGGTCTTTTAGGGTTTTTAGCATATTTTAGGTTTTTAGGGGTTTTACATGTTTTTTGGTTTTTAAGGTTTTTAGGGGTTTTTATAGTTATTATGTTTTTCTATATTTATTGGTATTTTATGTATTTTTTAGGATTTATATTATTTTTTGGGTTTTAATGATTTTGATGGGTTTTATTATTTTTAGGGCTTTTAAGGTCTTTATCGTTTTTTTATTTTTTTAGGAGTTTTAAGTGTTGTTAGTTTATTAAGGTTTCTTTTTGGGTTTTTAGGGTTTTTAGGGGTTTTTATTTTTATAAGTATTTTTGGGGATTTTAAGAATTTTTAAGACATTTATTGCTTTGATTGTTTTTTGGGGGGTTTAGGTTTTTTTGGATTTAATGGATTTTTTTGGTTTTAATGTTTTGTTTTGAGTTTTTTCGGGGTTTTAATATTTTTTTAGTTTCTAATGTTTTTAGGGATTTAATGTGGTTTTAGAAATTTTAGATTTTTTATAGATTTTATGGGTTTTTAGTGTTTTAATGGTTATTGGGGGTTTTATGGTTTTATGGTCTTTTGGGGATTTTAGGGTCTTTTAGGTGGTTTATCATTTTTTTAGTTTTTTTTTTCTGGGATTTATGGTTCTATTCTTTCTAAAATGTTATTTGGGGTTTTTAGGATATGTATGGGTTTATACAATTTTATACATTGTCAGGATTTTTATATTTTTTATGGTTTTTTATGATTTTAATATTTTTGATGATTTTTAGGGTGTTTAAGGGTTTTTAGTAGTTTTTGTGTTTTTTAGGTTTTCAGGGGTTTTAATTTTTTTATTTTTTAAAGGTGTTCTTATAGATTTTAGGTATTTTAGGGTTTTGAAAGATTTTTGGTATTTTTAGGGATTTTTTAAACTTTTTGGTATTTTGGGTTTTTAGGGATTTTGAGGGATTATTGGGTTTTTTTAGTGTTTTGGGGTTTTATATTATTTTTGTCGTATTTTTGTTTTTTTTGAATTTTCTAACGTTTTAACATTTTGTAATTTTTTTAATATATGTTCGTTTTTAAAGGGTTTTTATTGTTTTTATATATTTTTAGTAATTTATGGTTCTAGGGGTTTTTATGGATTTTAGGGTTTTTTTTTGTTTTAGGGGTTTTAGGGTTTTAGTGTTTTTATGTTTTAGGTGGTTTAAGTTTTTTTATGTTTAAAGGTTTTCTTTGGGTATTTCAGTATTTTTTGAATTTTTTACATTTCTATGTATTATTAGTGCTTCTTTAGTTTTTTTATCTTTTTTAGGGTCTTAGAGATTTTTAGGGTATTTAGGGATTATTAAGGCTTTTAGGGGTTTTTTGGATTTGATGATTTATTTATGTTTTTATGGGATTTCATCATTTATTTATTTTAATATTTTCTTAGGGGTTTTCATGGATTTTAGGGTTTTTTATGTTTTTAGGTATTTTTTGGGGTTTCGTAAAATTTTAATGGTTTTCCAGTTTTTAGGGATTTTGAGGTTTTTTGGGGGGTTTTATGTTTTTTATGGTTTTGGGTTTTTGCGTTATAGTGTTTATTTAGTTTTTAGGGGTATTCTTGTTTTTAGAGTTTGTAATGATTTTTTGGGGTTTAAAGGGCTTTTAGAGTTTTTAGTGGTTTTTAGTGTTTTTATGGGGTTTCAATGATTTTAGTGGTTTTTATGATTTTTAATGGTTTTAGTTTTTTTTGGGAGGGGGGTTAGGGTTTTTTCATTTTTTATTATTTTTATGGGTTTTAATTTTTTCTTAGGGGTTTTCAAGGATTTTCCTAGGGTTTAAATTTTTAGGGATTTGTGGTTTTTTAAATATTTTTATGGGTTTTAAGTTTTCTAGTGATTTTTATAATTTTTAGGTTTTTAGGTTATTTAGGTGTTTATGGTTTTTTGTGTTTTTATATGTTTTATGGGTTTTAATATTTTTTAATTTTTTTAGGGGTTTAAATAATTTTATGTGTTTTTAGTTGTTTAGAGGGTTTTTATGGGTTTCAGGGTTTTTAGGGTTTCTAAGGTTTTTAGGGGTTTTTTTTTTGTTTTTCTGAGTTTTAAGGATGTTAATGGTTTTTTAGGGTTTTTAATTTATATAGGTTTTTATGATTTTAATAGGTTTTTTTGGGTTTTTTAGGTTTTAATAGAATTTTAGATATTTATTATGATTTTTATGGGGTTTTATAGTTTCTTGGGATTTTGGGGGTTTTAGGGTTTTTAGTGTTTAGGGGGTTTTAAATATGTTTTTGCGTTTTTAGGTTTATTATTGTATTTATGTTTTTTTAGGTATTTAATGGGTTCTTAGGATTTTTTGAGATTTTTTTGGTTTTTTACATTTTTAGACATTTTTACGAATTTTACGAGTTTTTTGGTTTTTATGATTCGTAGGGTTTCTGAGGGTTTTAGGTATTTTTAGGAGATTTAGAAGGTTTATATTTTATTCTTTGGGTTTTAGGGTATTATTTATTTTTATGGATTTTAAATATTTTTTATTGTTTTTTAATAGTTTTTTGGAATTCAAAATGATTTTAGTTATTTTTAGGGTTTTTATTGGTTTTTATGTTTTAAGTGGTTTTTGAATTTTAATAATATTTTAGGATTATTAGTAATTTTTAACATTTTTTTGTGTTTTAGGGATTTGGATAGTTTTTTGGGTGTTTAAGGGTTTCTACGGTTTTTATATTTTTTTTGGTGTTTTATGTATTTTTTAGGTTTTTAAGGTTTTCTTATGGTTTTTTTTTCACATTTTTAGAGTTGTTTTTATCTTTTTAGGTATTTTTATTTATATTTTAATTTTAAATAGTTTTTAGGGTTTTTAGGGATTTTGAGGGATTTTTTGTTTTTTTGGTTTTTCTAGTATTTTGGATTTTTTTATGGTTTTAGGGTTTTTTTGAGTTTTTTTGGGTTTTAATTTTTTTATATTTCCTAATTTTTTAGGGGTTTCTAGAGTTTTTAATATTATTTTGTGTTTTTGAGGGGTTTTATGTGTTTTTGGGGGTGTTACTAGTTTTTCGGGTTTTAATTGTTTTTAGGTTTTTAACTTTTTTCTCATGGTTTTTAAGGTTTTTAGGGTTTTTCACATTTTAATGATTTTTGGGATTTTTAAAATTTCATGGGTGTTTAGGTTTTTAGGGATATTGATGGTTTTGGGGTTTAATGGTTTTTAGAATTTTTAGATTTTTAGGGTTTTTAGTGTTTTAGGATTTTATTTTTTTATGGTTTTTTCAGTTTTTAGGTTTTTTATGTTTTTATGGATTTTTAGGGATTTTTATGGGGTTTTAGGGTTTTATGAATTTTGAGGGGTATTATGTTTTTTCGGGTTTAGTTATTTTCTGGGGGTTTTAGGATTTTTTTTGAGCTTGTTAATTTTTTAATGGTTTGTAGTGTATTTTATCATTTTTAGGGGTTTAAAGGGTTTTATAGTTTTAGGGGTTTTTTTGGTTTTAATGGGATTTTGTGTGTGTTTTTATGGGTTTTTTGGTTTTTTTGGTTTTTATGGTTTTAAGGAATTTTATGGGTTTTAGTGATTTTCAGTTTTTTAACTATTTTAAGCATTATTATGTTTTTAAGGATTTTAAGGTGGTTTTAGGGTATTTATGATTTTTTACATTTTTAGGGATTTAGTAATATTTTGTAATATTTTTCTTGGATTTTGGGGATTTTGAGGATTTTTAATGTTTTTAGAATTTTATTAGGTTTTCAAGGGTCTTATGTTTTTTTATGATATTAATTTTTTCATTGGCGTTTTGATGGTTTTTAGGGTTTTTCATGTTTTTTTAACAGTTTTTTATTTGTATAGTTTTCAAGGATTTTGGTATTTGAGGGTTTTTAGTGGTTTTTCCATTTTCTAAGGTTTTAATTGTATTTTGGGTATTTTGGGTTTCTTACATTATGATGTTTTAAGATTTTCTACGGGTTATTAGGGTTTTAAAGTAGTTTTAGAGTTTTTAGTAGTTTTTTAAAAAATTTGTGGGTTTGGGGGGGGGGGGGTTTAAGGTTTTTATGGGATTTTAGGGTTTTAGTGTGATTTAAGGTTTTTCTGTTTCTAGTATTTTTTAGGGGATTATGTGCTTTCACGTTTTTAAGTTTTTCTTATGTGTTTTCATGGTTTTTATTATTTATTAAATTTTTGGATATTATATTGAATTTTTAAGAATTTTAGGGTTTGTAAGGATTTTGATGGTTTTTATTGGGTTTTATATGGTTTTTTGGGTTTTAGCATTGTTTTTACTATTAGGGATTTTAATTGTTTTTTGAGTTTTAAGTTATTAATACGGATTTTCATTGGTTTTAGGGTTTTTTATGTTATAGGGGGTTTTAGGGATTTTATTTTTGGTTTTTAATGGGTTTTAGTGTTCTAGGGATTTAGAGGGGTTTTAGGCTTTTTTAGGGTTTTATTAATTTTTTGGGTTTTTAAAATTTCTTTGAGTTTTTAAGGTTGTTAATGTTTAATATAGTTATTTATCATTTTTAGGGGTTTAGAGGGTTTTTAGAGTTTTTTTTTGTTTTAGGGTATTTACGGGTTTTTAGGTGTTTTAAGGTTGTTTGGGGATTTTATGTTTTTAGGGATTTTTTGGGGCTTCCGGTCTATTTTGGTTTTTATCATTTTAATTTTTTATGTGTTTTAAGTTTTTTTCAAGGATTTATCATGTTTTTTATGATTTTTAGGTGGATTTTCATTTTTAGTAATTTTTAGGGCTTTTTTTATTTTTTTTTGGAATTTTTTTGGTTTTTAAGTATTTTGAGGGTTTTTAGGGTTTTAATAGTTTTTATGTGATTTTACGGTTTTTAGCATATTTAAGGGGTTTATGTTTTTCTATATTTTTTATTTTTTTCATAGGGGTTTTTTAATCTATTTGGGTATTTTTTGATATTTTTAAGGATTTTTAATGTTTTTGGGCTTTTAGTGATTTTGAGCGTTTTTAGGGTTTTCAGAGTTTTATGATTTTTTTTTGAATTTTAGGGTTTTTTTACTATTTTAGGGTTTTTAATAGTTTTATAGTTATAATATTTTTAGGGTTTTAATGGGTTTTTATCATTTTTAATGGTTTTCAGGGTTTGAAAGGTTATTTAAATTATTATGATTTTTTTGCGGTTTTAATTGTTTTTAGGGGTATTTAAGGTTTTTTTTGTGATTTTAGTATGATTATATTTTTTGGTGTTTATTTCTTTTTATATTTTTAAGGAATTCTAATGATTTTTCCTGGTTTTTAAAAATTTTAGAAATTGTTAGTGATTTTTTTGAATTTTTAGGCTATTTGGTGATTTTAAGGGATTTTGAGGTTTTTTTGGGGGTTTAGAATATTTGGCTTTTTTTTTTGTTTTATTTGTTTCATATTTTCATGATTTTATTAAGGGGTTTAATGGTTTTTAGTGTGTTTTAGTTTTTTTGGATTACATGGTATTTTAAGTATTTTTATGGATTTTGGTGTTTTTAAGGATTTTGAGTTATTATTAGGGTTTTTGGAATTTTAGGGGTGTTAGTGTTTCTAGGTTTTCTAGGTGTTTTATGTTTTTTAGAATTTTTAGTGTTTTATAGGGGTTTTTAGGGATTTATTTAATTTTATGTTTTTAGGTATTTTTGAGTATTTCCTTAGTTTTTCGCTGTTTTATGGTTTTTTGTGTTTTTAGGGGGTTTTAGGGTTTTTATGGGTTTTGTGGTTTTATGCTATTTTTTTAGTTTTTTAGGGTTTTTAATATTTTTAGTGTTTTAGACTTCTCTAGTGTTTTTAAGGGAATAAATTGTTTTTAGAGTTTTTAGTGGGTTTTCGAGTTTTTATAGGAGTTTATGTGTTTTTATGGTTTTAAGAGTGCTATGGTTTTTAGGGGATTAGGGTTTTAGAGCCATTTATGTTTTTTTTCAGTTTTTTCGGTTTTTTAAGGAATTTAAGAGTTTTTAGGACCTTATAGTTTTCTAATGATTTTTAAGTGTTTTAGTGTTTTTTATGTTTTTATGGATTTTTATGGATTTTATTATTTTTGGTATTTTATGGGTTTTAAGGGTTTTTTTGGGGTTTTCAAGGTTTTCAGGGTTTTAGTATTTTTTTATTTTTTTGGGTTTTGATTTTTTTTAGGTTATTAAAAATTTCTTCTCTATTTTCATAGTTTTATGTATTTTTATGTTTTTAGGAATTTTTATGACATTTTTAGATTTTTATGTGTTTTAGGATTTTGAGTTATTTTGAGGGGTTTTATGGCTTTTAGTCTTTTTTATTTTTTTTTTGAGTTTTTAGGATTAATTTATTTTTAAGGATTTTAATGGGTTTTTAGAGTTATTAATTTTTTTAGAGGTTTAAATAGTTTTTTAAGGTTTTTAGTGTATTTTTAGCGATTTTGGGATTTTTTAGGTTATTAAAGTTTTCTGGTTTTTAGGTATTTCAATGGTATTTAGAGTATTTTTTAGGGTTTTTTAGGGTTTATAATTTTTTAGGATATTTAGCGGTTTAATATGTGTTTATGTTTTTATTGTATTTTAAGGGGGTTTCTCAGTTTTTATTTATTTTTACATTTTTAGATATTTATTATTATTATTTTGGTTTTTAGGGTCTTTAGGTATTTTGAGGTTTTTAGGGGTTTTTTTAGTTTTTAGTGGGTTTTTTTGGGTTTTTAGGGGTTTAAATTTGTTTTTCGAGTTTTAAGGTTTTCTGAGGGTTTTTTTGGGTTTTTAGAGATATTATGTTTTATGGATTTTTATAGGTTTTAAGGTTTTTAATGCGTTTAGTGTTTTTAGGATTTCTATGGATTTAATATGTTTTTGGGTTTTTAAACTTTTCATAGGGTTTTTTAAGGTTTTTAGAGGTTTTTTTTCCTTTTTATTGAATTTTAGGCATTTTAAGGAATTTTTATGAATTTTAGGGTTTATGGAATTTTTTTTATCATTAGAGGATTTAGGGTTTTTTGGGATTTTATGTTTTTTTTGGTTTTTTAGAGTTTTCATGTGTTTTTTGTTTTTTATGGTTTTTAGATTTTTTTTAAATATTTTTAGGGATTTAAAGGGTTTTTAGTATTTTAGTGGGTTTTTAGGGTTTTATGGTTTTTAGGGGGTTTAAGAATTATTAATGGTTTATGGTATTTATTATTTTATGGTTTTAATGGATTTTTAGGGTTTTTATTGCCTTTTTAGGTTTTAAGGGTTTTATGTGTTTTTACATTTTGATGGTTTCTTAGGGTTTTTAAGGGTTTTAGGGTGTTTACATTTTTAAGTATTTTAGTTATTTATTATGATTTTTATGGGTTTTATGGTTTTTATAGATTTTTAGGGGTTTTAGTGTTCTTATGGTTTTTGGTGTTTTTAGGTATTTATTGGTTTTTTAGGGGATTTATGTTTTTTTATATTTTTATGACATTTTAAGGGTTTATATTATTTTTTGAGTTCTTTGTGGATTGTTGGGTTATTTGGGTTTTAGGGTTCTAGGGTTTGTAGATGTTTTTATATGGGGTTTAGTGTTATTTTGGGTGGTTTTGGGTCTTTTATGGGTTTTTTTATTCCTTGTTTTTAAGGGTTTTATGTTTTTTTTCGGATTTTAAGGATGTCTTATGGGTTTTCCTGGTTTATAGGGGTGCTTATGTTTTTAGGTATTTTTAGGGATTTTATGATTTTTATAGTTTTTTGGGTTTTATGTATTTTTATGGTTTAATTAGTTTTAAGTGTTTTAGGGTATTATGGTTTTTATGTTATTTTAAGGTTTTTAATGATTTCATAGAGTTTTTTCATGAGTTTTAGGGATTTTATTTTTTAGGGGTTTTATGTATTTTTTTTGGTTTTTTATGGTTTTTAGGGTTTTTATGGGTTTTGATGATTTTGGGATGTTTATAGTTTTTTTTAAATTTTTATGGGTTTGTTTGTATGGTTTTAAGGATCTTTTAGAGTTTTTATAATTTTAAATGGTTTAAAGGGTTTTTAGAGATGTAAATAGTTTTTAGGGGTTTTATGGGGTTTAGGGTACTATGGTTTTAGTGGTTTTATGGTTTTTAGGGTTTTTAGTGTATTTAGGGTATTTTACGGGTTTTAGCATTTTTAATGTTTCAAAAAAGTGTTATTTGTTTTAATGTTTTCAAGGTTTTCTTTGGGGTTTTTAGGGTTTTTAACGATTTTAACATTTTAGGGACATTTATGGATTTTAAGGATTTTTATTATTTTTAGGGTTTTTTGGGATATTGATGGTTTTTTGAGTTTTTATGTTTTTTGGGTTTTTAGGTATTTTTAGAGTCTTTTAGGGTTTAAAGGTTTTTTATATTTTTTTAACTAAATTTGGTGTCTAAAGTGTTATTTATGATTTTAGTTGTTTTTAGTGTTAATTTGGGGTTTTAGGTTCTTTTATGTTTTTAGGTAGTTTATGGTTTTTAGGGATTTTAAAGGTTTTTAGAGTCATTTAATGGATTTTAGGTTTTTAAATATTTTACATTTTTTATGGTTTTATGTGTTTTTTAGGTTTTTAATGTTTTATTTTGGTTTTTTATGGGTTTAGGTTCATTATATATTTATGGATTATTAGAAGTTTTTTATTAATTTTGTGGGTTTTTAGATTTTTTAGTGATTTTGATGATTTTTTGGGTTTCTATAGTTTTTTTTATTTTAAGGGGGTTTATGTATTTTTAGGATTTTGAGGTTTTGATTGGGATTTTCAAGAATTTTAGAGTTTTTTAAGTTTCTAAGGATTTTATGGGGGTTTTGGTATTTTTCTAGGTATTTAGGATTGTTAAAGATTTTGAGAGTTTTTATGGGGTTTTTTAGTTTTTTTTGGGATTTAAGGGGATTTTATCGATTTTTCATGTTTTTAGGGGTTTAAATGGTATTTGTAGTTTTTAATGGATTTTAGGGTCTTAGGGGGTTTAGGGTATTTTAAGTGTTTTAGAGGGGTTTTATGGGGTTTTATGTTTTTTATGGGGTTTTAGGGTTTTTTGTGCTCTTGGATTTTGAAGGGTTTTTAGGACTTTATAGGGTTTTACGGTTTTATAATTATTTTAATATGTTATTAGGGGTTTTTAGGGATCTTCTTGTATTTATATGATTTTTTGGGTTTTTTGGTATTTTGGGGGGTTTTAGGGTTTCAGGGTTTTTTAGTGTTTTTATCATTTAAAGTTTTTAGGGTTTTTATGTGTTTTTAGGTTTTTAAGGGTTTCTTAGGGTTCTTCATGTTTATTAGGGGTTTTTATATTTTTATATATTTTGAGGGACTTTTTTGGAATTTTATTGGTTTTAGGATTTTTATGGATTTTCATTGTTTTTATGTATTTTTAGGGCATTTAAGGTTTTTTTTTTGATTTTTTGGGTTTATAGTGGTTTTTTTGAATTTTTTCGGGTTTTTACAATGGTTAGAGTTTTTAATGATTTAGTGGTTAAAAAGGATGTTAGTGATTATAGTGATTTTTAGGGGTTTTATGGATTTTTAGTGTTATCATGTGTTTTAGGGGGTATTATGGTTTTTAGGTGTTTTTATGGTTTATAGGATCATTAAGGGGTTTTAGTGTTTTTTGTTTTTTAAATGGTTTTAAGTGTTTTCGGTTTTTAAGGTTTACTAAGGGGTTTTAGTGGTTTTTTGATTTTTATGTTATCATGGATTTTTATGGATTCTTATATATTTTATAGATTTTTAGGGTTTATATAGTTTTATTTTTTTATGGTTTTTAGCGTCTTTAGTGTTTTTATCATTTTTAAATTTTTAGTTGTTTTAGGGTTTTATATTTTTTGGGTTTTAGTGTTTTTAGGGGTTTTTAGCGTTTTATAGAGTTTTATGTTTTTATATTTATTAACATTTTTTGGGGTTTAAAGGTCTTTATGAGTTTTTTGGGGGGTTTTATGTTTTTATGTGTTTTTTATGTATTTATGGTATTTTGATTTTTTATTTAATTTTAGGTGTTTTTAGGGTCTTTTACGTTTTAGTGTTTTTTTGTTTAAGGTGTTTTATGTGTTCTTATGATTTTGTGGTTTTCATAGGGTTTTTCAGGGTTTTAGGTTTTATTATATTTTTTGTGATTTTAAGATTCTTTTTAATAATTTTATTGATTTTTAAGATTTTAAGGATTTTTAGGGTTGTAGGGATCTAGATTTTTTTTAGTTTCAAGGGGTTTAAAAAAATTTAGGTTTTAAAGGGATTTTGAGGTTTTTAGTTTTTTGTACGCTTTTAGGCATTTTTAGAGATTTTTGGGATTTTAATGGGTTTTATGGTTTTTATGGGATTTTTGGTTTTTTTTGGGTTTTTAGGATATTTTAAGTTTTTCATGGATTTTATAGTTTTTAGAGTTTTTTATGTTTTTAGGGGTTTAAATTGTTTTAGAGTTTTTAGTGGGTTTTTACAGTTTTATGAGGATTTATGGTTTTTAGTGTTTTTAGGTGGTTTTATGGTTTTTAGGGATTTTAATAATTTTTGCGGTAATTCTATTTTTTTAAGGTTTCAGATTTTTTTTAGGTTTTTAGGAGTTTGAAATTTTTCTTGGTTTTATTTATTTCCTAGGGTTCCTTTGGGTTTTAGGGTTTTCTTATGTTTCTTTCATGGGTTTTATAATTTTTTTTAGGTTTTTTCTGTTCTAGGGGTTTTAATGGTTCTGGGAGTTTTTGTGTGTTTTGAATAATTTTTATGGGGTTTTTGGTGTTTTTAATATTTTTAATGGATTTATGGAATTTTAGTGTTTTTACGGTATTTTAGGGTTTCTAAAGTATTTAGCATTTTATTGGATTTTTAGTTTTTTTAAGCGTATTAATGTTTTTACTATTTTCTTTTGTTATTTCAAGGTGGTTACATTTTTAGTTATTTTTTGGGCATATTTTGTGTTTTTTTGGGTATTTAGGTTTTAGGGAAATTGATGAATTTTAGGTTTTTATGGTTTTTATGGTTTGTAGCATTTTTTAAATTTTTAGTGTTTTTCTGTATTTATTGTTTTATAAAATTTACTTTGGGTTTTTAGGGGTTTTAAGGTTTTTTTGAAATTTTTAGCGTTTTGTAGATATGTTTTTAGAATTTAATGGGTTCTAAGTTTTTTTAGGAATTTGTTTTGGTTTTTTGATTTTTTTGAGTTTTTTGCATTTTTATAATTTTTTGGTCTTTAGGGATTTTATCTTCTTTTGGTTTTGAAGGTTTTCATAGGGTTTTTTTAGGATTTTAATAATTTTTTGTAGCTTTTAATTCTTTTATTGTTATTAGGGGTTTTAGGTATTTTTTGGATTTTATGGTTTTTTTGAGTTTTAGGGTTTTATGTTTTCTTCTGGGTTATTTGGTTTTTTGAGTTTTTTTGGGTTTTACATTTAGTGGAGTTTTTAATATTTTTAATGGTTTAAAGGTTTTTTACATTTTATATTGGGTTTTACGGTTTTTATGGGAGTTCATGGTTTTTAATGCTTTTAGAAGATTTTATGGTTTTCAGGGGTGTTAATGGTTTTGGGGTAATTTTAGGTTTTTTTAATTTTTCTAGCATTTTTAGGATTTGATGAGATTTAAATGTTTTTATGTTTTTAAGTTTTTCTTATAGTTTTTCAGTGTTTTAGGGGTTGTGATTTTTTAAGGATTTTAGGCCTTCTATGAATTTAATGAATTTTAGGGGGTTTAGGGATTTTTTGGGTGTAAATGATTTTTTAAGTATTTTTCGATTTTTTTAGTATTTTATAAGTTTTTGTGGGTTTTATGTTTTTTTAGGTTTTTAAATATTTCTTTGGGTTTATCTTGGATTTTAGAATTTTTTACATTTTATGTATTTTTATAGATTTTTAGTATTTTTATGAATTTTTTTATTTGTAGTGATTTTGAGGATTTTTTTGCCTTTTTATTTCTTTTATGAATTTGGGTTTGTAGGGTTTTTTGTGTTTTTAGGCTGTTAATGTTTTTTAGTGTTTTTTACAATTTTTAAGGATTTAAATAGTATTTGGTGTTTTTAGAGGCTTTTAGGGTTTATGGGATTTTATGGTTTTTAATGTTTTTGGGGGTTTTATGGTTTTTAGTGGTTTTAGTCTCTTTTAGGGTGTTTTTAGTTTTTTAGCATTTTACGTTCTTATTGGTTTTATGTGTCTTTTTGGTTTTTATTTTTTTGTGATTTTTATGGATATTTTCAGGTTTTTAATGATTTTGAGGGTTTTTAGGGTTGTTTTGGTTTTTTTTTTTGAGTTTTTACCATTTTTTATCTTTTTATGCTTATTAGAGGTTTTATAATTTTAAGGATTTATTTGGGGTTTTCAAGGGTTTTGGGTCTTTTATGTTTTTTGGGATATTTAGGTATTTTTGGGATTTTAATGGTTTTTATTTTTATGAAGTATTTTGAGGGTTTTTAGGAATTTTTTGTGGGGTTTTATAAATTTTTAAGGCTTTTTAGTATTTTTATGATTTTTAGGGTTTTTATGGATTTTTATGTTTTTTTAGGTTTGGTAGGGTTATTATTATTTTTTGGGTTTTTAGAATATTTTCTGCAATTTTTTATGGGATTAATGTTTATTTAGTATTATATAGGTTTTAGGTGGTTTTATGTATTTTTATTGGTTTTTAGGGGTTTTAAGTTATGTTTAGGGTTTTTAGGGATTTTTTGTTATTTATGATTTTTCTATGTTTTATGTTTTTTAATACTTTCCAAGGCGTCTTAATGATTTTTAGTGTTTTTATGTTTTTTGGTATTTTTATGGAATTTTTATGAATTTTTTGGATTTTTATTGTTTTTATGGTTTTTAGGAATTTTAAGGGTTTAGGGTTTTTAGAATTATAGGGTTTGTATGTTTTTATGTTTTTTGAGTTTTTAGGTGTTTTATGTTTTTCATATTTTTTTAACATTTTTAGGGGTTTAATGGGATATTATGTTTTTAGTGGTTTTAGGGTTTTATTGGATTTTAGTGTTTTTATGGTTTTTATGAGTTTATGGTTTTTAGGGGTTTTATGGTTTTTAGTATCTTTTAGGGTTTTAGGGTCCTTAGAATTTTTAGGTTTTTAGGGGTTTCATGTGTTTTTATGTTTATAAGTTATTCTTATGGGTTTTTAGAGGTTTTTATTTTTTGGGAATTTTAGGAATTTTTAGTATTTGTATGGGTTTTTAGGGTCTCTGATGGATTTTAATAGTGATATAGTTTTTAGGGGGTTTAGGGTTTCTTTTTTTTTTGGGGTTTTTATATATTTTTTGGGGTTTTAGGGTTTTATGGTTTTTAGGGTTTTTAATTTTCATAGGGGTTTAAAGGGCTGTTAGTATTTTTAATTGGTTTTAGGGTTTATGGGTTTTTAGTTTTTTTTATGTTTTTATGTTTTCTTTTGGTTTTTAGGGTATTATGTTTTTATGGGGTTTTAGGTGTTTTTAGGTTTATAGGGTTTTAATTACTTTTAGGTTTTTAAGGTTTTCTTTGGTTTTTAGGGGTTTTAAGGGTTTTAGGTGTTTTGAGGGGTTTTACTTTTGTTTTTAGGATTTTTATGGGTTTTTAGTGTTTTTATGGATTTTGAGGGTTTAATTTATTTTATGGTTTTTAAGATTTTTGGGTTTTTGAGTTCTTTGGATTCTTAATATTTTTTAGTTTTTAACATTTTAGAGGTTTGATGGGTTTTTAGAGTTTTTAGTATTCATAGGGTATTTATGGGGTTTAAATGGTTTTTAGGGGTTTTATGGTTTGTATGGTTTTAGAGTTTTTAGAATTTTTAGGGTTTTAGGAGCGTCAATTGTTTTTCAGGTTCTAATATTTTTACGGTTTTCATGATTTTAATGGTTTTTTAAATTTTCATGGATTTTTAGGGATTTTTAGAATTTTTTGGATCATTAGGATTTTAGGTATTTTTCATGGTTTTTAGGGTTTTAAGAGTTTTTTTTTGTTTTTATGATTTCAGCGTTTTTTTTTATTTTTTTATAATTTTATTAGGTTATTAAATTATTTTAATGTTTTATGGGGTATTTTGTTTTTAGTGTGTTTTAACGCATTTATGGGGTTTTAAAGTTTTTATGGTTTTTAGGGGTTTTATGTTTTTAGGGTCCTTTATTATTTTAATGATTTTTATTCTTGTTATTATTTTTTAATTTTTTATTGGTTTTAAGTGTCTTTAGGTGATTATTTTTTTCTCAAGGGATTCCTGGGTTTTTAGGGTTTTTACATTTTTAGGGATTTTTAGGGATTTTAAAATATTTTTATGGTTTCCTATGACTTTTATGAATTTTCATGGTTTTTATGGTTTCTATGGGTTTTTTATGGTTTATAGAAGTTTTAGGGTTTTTGTGGGTTTTTGTTTTTTTCTTTGGGATTTTTTGGGTTTTTTTACATTTTTGATGGATTTTTAGTAATTTTTGGGATTTTTACTGTTTTTAGGAATTTTGAGGGTTTTAGGGTTTTTATCAATTTTTTGGATTATTTTTTGAGTTTTTATGGGTTTTTGGGATAATTATATTTTTTATCTTGTTAGGGGTTTAATGGGTTTTCAGATATTTTAGGGGGTTTAAGGGTTTTTTTATTTTTATTATTTTTATAGTTTTTAGGTGTTTTTATGGTTTTTATGGTTTTAAGGATTTGTTATTTTTTTAATCTTTATGTTTTTTTGTGTTTTATATGATACTTATGGTTTTTAGGGATTTTGATGTTTTAGGGTTTTTAGTTTTTTTTATAGTTTTTTAGGTTTTGTAGGGGTTTTACGTTTTTTTATGTTTTAATGTCTTATTTGGGTTTTTTGGGTCACTTGAGCTTCTTATGTTTGTATGTATATTTATTGATTTTTTATAATTTTTAGGGGTTTTTTGGGTATTTAGGGATTTTAAGGGGTTTTTAAGTTTTTTTTTCGGTGTTATTATTATTTTTATGATTTTAGAGCTTTCAAGGATTTTTAAGGACATGGGGGAGTTTTATTTTTTTTCATTTTTTTTGTTGTTTTATGTATTTTAGGTGTTTTTAAATGTTTTCATGTATTTTTTCATTTTTATGTTTTTATGGATTTCAAAAAAAATTAATATGGTTTTAAGGTTTTTAGGGATTTTGAGGGTTTTTATAGTTTTTAGGATTGTTTGGGTTTTATGATTTTATTGGTTTTAAGGTTTTTAGGGGATTTTATGAAGTTTAGTGGGTTTAGAGGTTTGAGGGTGTTTAGGGGTTTTTTATATTTTTAGTGGTTTGAAGTGTTTTAATTTTCCTATTATTCTCTTTGGGGTTTTTAAGGATTGTAGGTGTTTTATGTTTTTAGATATTTTTTGGAATTTTTTAGGTTATTTGTCGATTGTAGGTTTTTATTTGTTTTTAGGTTTTTATGGCTTTCTTAGGGGGTTTGTATCATTAGTAGGGGTTTTTTACATTTTTAGTGTATTTTGGGATTTTTTGGGGTTTTATGTTTTTATGGGTTTTTAGGATTTTTGAGGGTTTTTTTGTGCTTTTTGTTTTTATAGGTTTCTTGTGTTTTTATGGTTTTTATGGTTTTTAGATTTTTCTTTTATTTTTATAGTTTTTAATTGATTCAATAGTTTTTAGTGTTTTTAGGGATTTTATGGGTTTTAGGGATTTTATGGGTTTTAGGGGTTTTTAGGGTTTTTAGGGGTTTCAATGTTTTTATGGGTTTTAAGTGTATTTATGTTTATAGAGATTTCTTATGGGTTTTCAAGGTTTTTTTGTTTTTTATTTTTTATGGATTTGTAGGAATTTTTTACAATTTTTATGGGATTAGGGTTTTTAGGGATTTGAGGATTTTTGGGGTTTTTGTGTTGTTTTGGTATTAAGAGGGTTTAGTGGTTTTTTGATTTTTTTGGGGTTTTAAGTGATTTTTAGATTTTTTGGTTTTCTAGGTATTTTTTGGAATTTTATGTTTTTAGTGATTTTAAGGATTTTTTAGGATATTTATGGTTTTGAGGGTATTTAGGGTTTTTGGGACATTGATAGGTTTTATCGGTTTTCTTTTTGGTTTTTTTTAGGGTTCTGTTGGGATTTTAAGGGTTTTAAATGTTTTTAAATGTCTTACCGTTTTAGGAATTAAAAGGGTTTTTAGAATTTTCATGGTTTATTAGTGTTTTTATGAGTTTTTTGAGTTTTTATGGTTTTAGGAGTTTTTAGTGTTTTAGGGGTTTTATCATTTTTTTTCATTTTTTATGATTTATGGGTTTTAATGGTTTTTAGGGTTTTATGATTATATTAGAGATTTTCAAGATTTTTATTGTTTTTTTATTTTCGAATGTTTTTTTGGGTTTAATGGGTTATTGGAGATTTAGTGGGACTTAGGGTTTTGAAGGAGTTTTGTGGTTTTTAAGATTTTATGGGCTTTATTTTTGTAGGTTTTTTAGTTCTTTAGAGGCTTTTTTTGGGGTTTTAAGGGTTTTAGTATTTTTTGTGTTTTAGGAGTTTTATATTTTATTAGGTTTTTATGGTTTTTTATGGGGTTTTGAATGTTTTTTTACAAATTTGTGGTTTTTAGGGATTTTTATAGTTTTTTGGATCTTTAGAGATTTAGAGGGGTTTTACAGTTTTTGTTGTCTTTATAGTTATGTTGGGGTTTGTAGAGTTCCTTTTTAGTTGTTATGGTTTTTAGTTTTTTTTATGTTTTAAGAGATTTTAGATATTTAGTGTTTTTATGGTTTTTAGGGTTTTTAGGTTTTTATGTAAATTAGGGGTTTTAAGTTTTTTGGTGTCTATTTATGGTTTTTTAGTGTTTTTAACTTTTCATAGGTTCATAATGGTTTTTTTTGAGTTTTTAGGTTTTTAGGGTTTTCATTGGGGTTTCAAGATTTTTTGGATTTTTAAATATTTTAGTGATTTATTTGGGGCCTTTAACTATTTTTAAGGTTTTTTTATGGAATTTGATGGTTTTAAGGGTTTAGGGGTTTTATGTATTATAGTGATCTTAGGGTTTGGAATATTTTTTTTAGGTTTTATGATTACCTTAGGCGTTTGAATGTTTTTAGAAGGTTTTATTATTGTAGTGACTTTAATTTTTTTAATGATTTTTAAGTTTTTTGGGATTTTAATGGATTTTAGGTTTTTAGTGTTTTTATGTTTTTTTGGATTTTTAGGGTTTATTTTGAGTTTTTTTGTTTTTTGTTTATAAAAATTTTTAGGGGTTTAAGGGTTTCATATAGTATTTGGTGGTTTTTAGGGTTTTAATTGGGGTTTATTGGTTTTATGGTTTATAGGTATTATTTTATGTTTTATTTTATTTGGGGGTTTTAAGGGGTTTCATCATTTTTTTTGTTTTTCGGGGGTGTTTATGATTTTAGGATTAAAAGGTTTTATTACGTATCAATAGGGTTTTTTTGGGGTTTCCACATTTTTAGTGAATTATAATTATTTTAAGTATTTTAATGTATTTCAGAGTTTTTAGTAATTTTGTGGGGTTTTACAGTTTTCAGGTTTTAATGGTTTGTTTCGTGTTTTAGGGGATTTTTGTGTTTTTTTGGGTTTGAATATTTTTAGTTTTTTCAAACATTTTTATGTGTTTAAAGGGGTTTAATAGTTTTATTATGTTTTCAGGGTCTTTATGGGTTTTAGGGGTTTTAATGGTTTTATGAGATTTTATGGATTTTTGGGTTTTTTGGGATTTTATCATTTTTAGGTTTTTTCAGGGTTTTAAGTGCTTTATATTTTTAATTTTTTCTTAGGGGTATTTAGGGTTTTTAAGGTTTTATGTATTTTTATATCTTTTTAAGGATATTTATGGAATTTTACGGCCTTACGTATTTTCAGGATTTTAAGGGTTTTTATTTTTTTAGGGTTGGTATGGGTTATCTGGGGTTTTAAGGGTTTTTTGAGTTTTTTAAGGTTTTAAAATTTTAGATTTTTTTAATGTTTTTATGGTTTTAAAGTGTTTTAGAGTTTTTAGTTGTTTTTAGTCTCTCTATGGGTGTTTAGGTTTTTTATGATTTTAGGGGTTTTACGTTTTTTAGGTTTTTTAGGTTTTTTTCATCTTGGTAGAGGTTTTAAGGATTTCTATAATTTTTTGGGGTTTTAGGGGTTATATGTGTTTTGGGATTTTTGAGGTTTACTTAGAGTTGTAGGGCGTTTTAGACATTTTGGGAATTTTTTAGATTCTTATGGTTTTCTTAATTTTTTTTGGATATTACGGTTTTTATGGTTTTTAGGATATTTACATTTTTTAGGTATAATGTTTTTTTTGGTTTTTATGGATTTTAAATGATTTTTATAGGGATTTTATATTTTTTGAATGTTTAATTTTTTTTTGATTTTAATGGTTTTTAGTGTTTTTAATATTTTTTTTCTTTTTTTTAACATTTTTAAAGGTATAATGGGTTTTATGGTTATTAGTGGTTTTTATGGTTTTTATAGTTTTTATCTTTTTTAGGTTTTGGATCTTTTAAAGTTTTTAAGATTTCTATTGTTTTCTTATAAATCTCCAAGGGATTTATCGTTCTTTACGTTTAATGATTTTTATGTATTTTTTAGAATTTTTATCATTTTTAGGGATTTTAGGTTTTTTGAGGTGTTTTATGGGTTTTTAGGGTGTTTTAGGTTATTATGGTTTTATTAGGGTTCTAGGGTTTTTTTTGAGAATTTAGGGTTTTAGAGTTCTTAAATAGTTTTAGGCAAAGAAGGCGCGTGCCAAGCAGAAATCTTGGCACCTCAATTAATAAAAAGAAAAGGTACAAAACATTACAGGGGGGACTTGTACATTCGTGTGCGGGTAGCACCCATCATGTCAGAGGCTACATGAGACGTGCAAAAGGAAGGAGCAATGAATGACCACCGTGAGTAGCATTCTTCAATAGCCATCTTGGAGAGAGCATCGGCCACCATATTGACTTCCCTATATGCATGAGAGATCCTGAGAGTCAGGTTCTTGGATAGGCTAAGGCATTCAATCCACTGAGCAAGAAGCCGCCATGGAACCTTCCTTGAGTTTTGGCGAAGCGCCTCCACTGCAAGCATTGAGTCCGATTCGATCCATAGATGCAACCACCCAAATTGAATTTCAAAACGAACAGCCTTGATAATAGCCCAAAGCTCTGCCTCATAAGAACATCCATTCCCAATGTAGTGATAGAAAATACCCTTGAGTTTTTGGATTTTTTTAATGATTTTAATGGGTTTTTATGGGTTTTAAGGTTTTGAAAGTTTTGTACCATTTTAAAGTGATTAAAGGGGTTTTATTCTTTTTACTGCCTTTAGGGTTTTTACAGGTTCGATAGTTTTTATTGTTTTAGGTGGTTTTTCTATATTTTATGATTTTTTTGGTCTTTTTGGCTTTTTTAGGTTTTGGCGTCATTGTGGTTTTATAGGTTTGAGGTGTTTTCAGGTTTTTATGGATTTTATAGTGGTTTTTATGGTTTTTTGGGGGGGTTTTGGGATTTAGTGGTTTCAGGTATTTTTATGTATTTTTATTACTCATTTTGTGTTTTAGAAATTTTAAGGGGGTTTTAGGTTTTAATTGGTTTTTGGTGTTTTTGTGTCTTTTTTTAGTTTTTAGGGTTTTATAGTGTTTTAAATGTTTTTTAAAAAACTTTAGGCATTTAAGGGGTTTTATAGTTTTTAATAGGTTTTTATAGTTTTTATGGGTTTTTAGGCGTTCCTAAGGTTTTCATGGGTTTTATTATGGGTTTTTGGGTTTTTGGGTTTTTGGGTTTTTGGGTTTTCGGGGTCTTTTATAGTTTTATGGTTTTTAGTTTTTTCTGGGTTTTTCGGGGTTTTATGTGTTTTAATATTTTTAATGTATTATTTTGTTTCTTAAGAGTTTTTTATTTTTTATCTATTTTCACATAATTTCTGAGTAGTTTTATATGGATTTTTGTTTTTCAAGATATTTTGGGGGTTTTAGGGTTTTAGTATTGTTATGGTTTTTAGGGGGTTTAAGGATTTTAGTGTATTTTTTCTTTTTTAGTGGTTTTAAGTGTTTTATGGATTTTATTGTTTTATTTTTATTTTTTAGGGATTTTATGATTTTTTATGCATTAATGGATTTGTAGGGCATTTTTAGGATTTTTTTGGTTTTTTGGATTATTTGTGATTTGGAGGGTTTTTAGGGTGTTTTAGGGTTTTTTTGGTTTTTTTGGTTTTTTAGGGTTTTTTGAGTTTGTATGGATTTAAATTTTTTTTGAGTTTTGTTTAAAAAAATTAATTGTTTAAAGCATTTTTGTAGTTTTTAGTTAATTTTTAGTGTTTTGGGTATCTTTGGGTTTTTAGGGGTTTTTATATCTTTTATAGGTTTTAGGGTCTTTTAGTGTTTTTAGAGTTTTTTTCATTTTTTAAATTTTTTATGGGTTTTAGTATTTTTATGTTTTTATGGGTTTCTTTGAGTTTTCTATAGTTTCGAGGGTTTTTATGGTTTTAAGTATTTTTAGTTTTTTCTTATTATTGTCATGGTTTTCTGGATTTTTAGGGTTTTATTATTTTTATAGTTTTTATTTTTCATAAACATTTTTAGGTATTTTTTTGAGTTATTAGGTGTTTTAATTATTTTATAGTTTTTTATTTTTGTTTTGGGTTTAAAGAGTTGTTTTTATTTTTAGTGTTTTTATTGGTTTTATATTTTTTTAAGGTTTTTACGGTTTTTTAAGGCTGTTAGTAGTTGTAGGGGTTTTTAGGGTTTTTAGTGTTTTTTAGATTTTTTAGGGGTTTGATGTTTTTTTTATATTAGGGTTTTTCAAGATTTTAGGGTTTTTAAATTTTTTTATGGATTCTTTGGGTTTTATTATGATTATTATTATATTTTAGCAATTTTATGGATTTGGGGATTTTTTTGCTATTTTATGGTTTTGGGGTGTTTTGGGTTTTTTATGTTTTTTTGAGTTTGTTGGAGTTTTTTTTACATATTTATGGGTATAAATATTTTAAATTTTATTAATGATTTTTAGATTTTTTATGGGATTTACGTTTTTTTATTGATTTAAGGAGTTTTATAGTTTTTAGGGGGTTTTAGGGCTTTTAGGGTCTTGTAGGGTTTTTTAGTAATTTTGGGATTTTAAAGGGTTTTAATGTTTTCTTAGGCTTTTAAGGGTTTTCACGGTTTTTTACATTTGTAGGGATTTTTATGGTTTTTAGGGTTTATAAGGAATATTATGATTTTTAGGGTTTTTATAATTTTTAATGATATTCGAGTATTTTTACGTTTTTTTAGGGTTCTTAGTGTTTTTATGATTTATGGATTTCTAAGGGTTTTACAGGGATTTATGGTTTTAGAATTGTTCAGTATCTGTTGAGATTTTATAGGATTTTAATGGGTGTTTACATATTTTGAGCGTATTTTGGTTTTTTAGGTTATTTTGAGTTTTTTTGAGTTTTTATGAATTTTAAGGGTTTTTAAAGTTTTTAATTTTTTATAGGTCTAAAGTGTTTTTATAGTTATTTTTGGATTAGGTTATGGGTTTTAATGGTTTTGTATAAAAAATTAGTGATTTTAATGATTTTAGGGTTTTTAGTGTTTTTAGGTCTTTTAATGGTTTATGTGTTTTAGGTTTTGGGGTTTTTCTCATGGGTTTTCTTGGTTTCTAATGTTTTTTAAATTTATATGGATTTTTTGGGATTTCATAGAATTTTATAGATTCTTTTGGGTTTTCAGGGGCTTTACAGATTTTTATGGTTTTAGGGGTTTTTAATGTTTTTAGGGGTTTTTCCTATTTTACCACTTTTATGTTTTTAGGGTTTTTAGTGTTTTTATGTTTTAAATGTTTTATTACGGGTAATTTGTTTTTTTAGTGTTAATTAGGTTATTAGGGATTTTTATAACATTTTATAATTTTATAGGTATTTATGGTTTTTAGGGACTATTAAGGTTATAGAGTTTTCAAGGTTTCTATTTTTTTTTTAATTTTTTTAAAAAAATTATTTTATTTTTCTTTAAGGTTTTCTAGAGTTTTTAATGTTTTTATGGTTTTAATGTTTTTTATTTATTTTTGTGGTTTTGGAGGTTTTTATGTGGTTTTAGGGTTTTTAAGGATTTTAGGCTTTTTATTTGTTTTGGTGGATTTTTAGAGTTTTTAAGGTATTATAGAGTTTTTATGATTTTTTAGGTTTCTAGGGGTTTAAACTTTTTTTAGGCTTTGATGGTTTTGGATGGGGTTTTTTGGGTTTAAAGGTTTTTTTACATTTCTTGAATTTTTTGGATTTTTACTATTTTTATGGATTTTGATTGTTTTTAGGGGATTTCGTTTTTTGGGATTTTAGGGTTTTCATTGAGTGTTTTAGAGTTGTAAAGGTTTATAGATATTTTTTTTGTATTGAGATATTTGAAGTATTTTTAGAGTTTTTAATGATATTTATGGGTTTTTAGGGTTTTAGGATCTTTGAAGGTTTTATGGTTTTTAGGGGTTTTTGGTGTTTTTAGGGTTTTTATATCTTGTATGGTATTTTAGTGTGTTTTGGTTTTTTATAGGTTTTATTTGTTTTTAGGTTTTATATTTTCCGTAGGATTTTTAGGGTTTCTCTGGTTTTCTTCATTTTTTGGGAGTTTTTGGGAATTCTTTGAATTTTTATGGGTTTTTACAGATTTTAGGTGTTTTTATGGTTCTTAAGGGTTTTTATGGTCTTTAAAGGTGTTTAGTGTTTTTATAGTTTTTATATTTTTAGAGTTTTAATGTTTTTAAGGATTTATTATGGTTTTTCAAAGATGTGAGGGTTTTTTCAATTTTAGGGATTTATAAGAATTTTTTAGGATTTTTAGGTTTTAGTGATTTTCAGGGTTTCTGGGTTTTAATAAATTTATGTTTTTTATGTTTTTTAAGGTTTATTTTTGTGTTTTTATGGTTTTTAAGGATTTTTAGTGTTTTTAAAATTTTTAATAGTTTAAATGGTTTTTAGAGTTTTTAGTGGTTTTTGGGTATTTATGGGTTTTAATTATTATTTATGGTTTTGGGGGGATATATGGTGTTTATGGTTTTTATTGTTTTTAGTTTTTTTTAATGTTTTTAGGGTTTTTACGTTTTTTAATGTTTTTAGATATTTATGGGTTCTAATCGATTGTAGGTTTTTAAGGTTTTCTTAGTGGTTTTTTGAGTATTTAGTATTTTTTATGTTTTTTATGCTTTTAGAGATTTTTTGGTTTTTAATAGTTTCTAGGGGTTTTTTGTATTTTGAGAGTTTTGAGGGTTTTATGGTTTTTAGCATATTATGGTTTTTATACTGTTTTGTTCCTTTAGAGTTTTTTGTGGTCTTTAATTTTTTTTATGTTTTTATGGTTTTATTAGAGGTTTTCCTAGTTTTTAGGGTATTTTATTATTTTAGGAATCTTTAGGGATTTATGGTTTTTTGGTTTTTGGGTTATTATTTATTTGATGGGTTTTACGGTTTTTTATTATTTTTAAGGGTTTTAGGATTTTTAGATTTTTTGGGTTTTTATTGTTTTCATGTGTTTCTAGTGGGTCAAGAGTTTTTTTGTGTTTTTAGGGATTTATAGAGATTTTTTAGGATTTCTAAGATTTTTTATTCTTTTTAGGGATTTTGATGGTTTTTTGGGTTTTTTGTGTATTTGGTTTTTAGTATTTATTTTTAAAATTTAAGGGGATTCATGGGTTTTTATACTTTTTAAACATTTTTAGGGGTTTAAATGGGTTTTAGAGTTTTTAATGTTCTTTTTTTGGTTTTAGGGTTTTAAAGGTATTCATAGGTTTTTTCTGGGATTTTATTAGGTTTTAGAGTCTTTAAGGGTTTTTACGATTTTTATGGTTTTAGGGGTTTTATGTGTTTTTAGGGTTTAGAGGTTTCCACTGCATTTTTTCTGGATTTTATATATTTTTATGGTTCTTTACGATTTTAATGATTTCTTGGATTTTTTTTATGATTTTGAGGTTTTTCATGTGTTGTATGGGTTTTACAGTTTTTTGGATTTCTTTGGATTTTTGCGTTTTTAGGGTTTTTGAGTATTTTAAGGATTTAAGGTTTAAAGTAGTTTTTTATCATTTCTTGGGGATTAATGGGTTTTTAGAGTTTCTAGTGGTTATAAGGTTTATGTGGATTTTAGTAGAATTAAGCTTTTTAGTGGGGTATTAGGGGGTTTTTATCTTTTAGGGTTTTAGTGTAATTAATTTTCTTATGTGTTTTCAGTGTTTTAGGGTTTTAAGGTTTACATGGGGGATTACAGTGTTTTAGGGTTTTATTTTTATAGTTTTTTAGGGCCTTTTAGGATTTTTTGGGTTTTTAGGTTTTTTTAGGATATTTATGGTTTTGGGGGGTTTTTTAGTTTTTAGGGGTTTTTAGTGTTTTGGTTTTTTTTATATTTATTAGTGGTTTTAGGTGTTTTTATGTTCTTATGGATTTATTAGGGTTTTTAGTGATTTTTACTTTTTAGAGATTTTTAGGGATTTTGTATGATATTTATGATTTTTTTGGTTTTTGGGGATTTTGTTATTTTATGGTTATAAGGGTTTTATGGTTTTTTTATTTTAGGGGCATTTTGAGTTTTTTAGGGCTTTTACGGAATATTTTTGTTTTTTAAAATTTATGGTTTTATATGGTTTTCAGTGTTTTTAGTGGGTTTTTAGGGGTTTTATGGGTATTTTAGGCATTTTGATGTTTTTAGGGGTACTATGGTTTTTAGGGTTTTAGGGGATTTAGATTTTTTTATGTTTTTTTAGTGTTTTGAGGTATTTAGGGGTGTTAATTTATTTTAATGTTTTAATAATTTCATATGGTGTTTAAGGTTTTATAGTTTCTTTCTTCTTTTTTTGGAGATTTTTAGGAAAATTTTACGTTTTTAGGGATTTTTTTTGTTTTTATGGATTTTGAGGGTTTTAAGTGTTATTATCATATTTTATGTTTTTATGGATTTTAAGTGTTTTTTGGTTTTTAAGGTTTTCTTATGATTTTTAGGTTTTTTGAGGTTTTTAAATTTTTTGTTATTTTTAGGGATTTTTAGGATTTGTATGGGTTTTATTGTTATTATGGAATTTGAGAGGTTTTAGGGGTTTTAGGGGCCTTTATAGTTTTATGTTCTTTTAAGTTTTAATCATTTCTATATTTTTAGGGGTTTTATGTTTTTTTAAGATTTTATGGGTTTCTAATTTTTTTTTATTATTTTAGTGTTTTTTACATATTCAAGGATTTTTAGGATTTTTATGGTTTTTTAGGATCTTGAAATTTTGATGGGTTTTTGGGTTTTTATGGTTTTGGGGTTTTTATTTTTTTAGAGCATTTTGGTTTTTTTGGGTTATAAAGTGTTTATAGGTTTTATAGGTTTTCTTATGGGTTTTGAATGTTTTTGGAATTTTTTGTATTTTTATGGGGTTTCAGGGTTTTTATGGATTTTGAAGTTTTTATGGTCTATTTGGGTTTCTTTGGTTATTGGGGGGGTTTTGGTTTTTTATTTTTATTTAGTTTTTAAGATTCTTTAGTCTCATTTAACATTTTAGGTGTTTAAAAAGTATTTAGTGTTTATAGTGGGTTTTTAGGATTTTTAGGGTTTTTATGGGTTTTTAGTGGTTTATGGGTTTTTATGGTTTTAGGGGCTTTAGGGTTTTTGGATTTTTAGGGGTTTTAGAATTTGTAAGGTTTTTAATGGGTTTTGTGATTTTTAATGTTATAAGACTTTCTTTGGGGTTTTAATGGTATTTTTACGTTTTTAGGGATTTTATAATATTTTTAATATTTTTATGGATTATAGATATTTAGAGGGTTTTAAGGGTTTTTATTGTTTTTAGGGTTTTAAGGATATTTTGTGTTTTATTTGATTTTTATCATTTTCGTAGGGTTTTTTATGGGTTTTAAAGGTTTTAAATATTTTTATTGATTTTTAGGGATTTATAAATATTTTTATAAGTTTTTGGGTTTTAAGAATATTAAGGGTTGTAAGAAATTATGGGTATTTTGGTTTTTTCTGGTTTTTAGGTTTTTATGGGTTTTCATGTTTTTAGGGGTTTTTGAGTTTTTTAGGGGTTTTATTGGTTTTTGTGATTTTTAATGTTTTGATGGGTTTAAAGAAATTTTATAGTTTTTCATGGATTTTCATATATTTTAGGGGTTTTTGAGGATTTTAATGGGTTTTTTGGTTTTTTTGGTTTCTCGAGGTTTTATGTTTTTTACATTTTTTTAGGTTTTTTTATAGATGTTATTTTTTTTTATGTTTTTAAGGTCTTCTTAGGGGATACTAGTGTTTTAAGGGTTTTTATTTTTTTAAGGATTTTTGATTTTTTTATGTTTATGGTTTCTTGTTGTTTTTAAAATTTTTGATGGTTTTTAGGGTATGATAGGTTTTTTAGAGTTTTTAGGGTTTTAGGGTTATTAAAAAAAATTATTTTTTATGGGTTTAATGTTTTTAAGGTTTTATTTGGATTCTTCTTGGTTTTATAATTTTTTTTGTTTTATAAATTTTATAGGATTTTATAGTTTTTATGGATATTATTGAACTTGAGGTTTTTAAGGGGTTTTAAGGGTGTTAGGGTATCTTTGGTTTTTTTAATTTTTAAGAATTTTTTTAGTTGTTCTCAATTTTTAATTTTATTAGAGTTTTTAAAATTGAAATATGATTAAATGATTTTTATTGTTTTTAAGGTTTTTATGTTTTTAAGGTTTTAGGGTTTTTTAAGGTTTTAGGATTATTTAAGGTTTTTAGGGGTTTTATGGTCTTAGGGGTATTATGGTTTTTAGTTTCTTATAGGGTTTTTATCATTTTTATGTTTTTATGGGTTTTAATTTTTTTTAGGTTTTTAAGGTTTTCTTAGTGTTTTCAAGGTTTTATTGTGTTTTACATTTTTATGGATTTTTAGGAATTTTCTAGGATTCTTATGATTTTTAGGGGATTCAGTTATTTTTGGGGTTTTTTTGGGGTTTTTATGGTTTTAGTGTTTTATAGGGGTTTTAAGTTTTTTATGTTTTAGGGGCAAGGAAGATGTGAGGGTCGGGCTATTCCTGGCCCCCCCAAATTTATTAGAAAGAAAAAGAGACATAGCAGACAAGGGAGGGGAGGGGTCAAATGTCCCATACCCAAAAACCCTTACAACCCAAAATGCAAAGACCAAAAAAAAAAGAGAAATCAAAACGAGAAAAGAAAAGACCAAAAAGAAATAAAATCAGTCAACATCACCACCAAAGTCCGAAACAAAAGCCTCATTGCAAGGGTCACCATCCGCACCATATCCAGAGGCCGCATCATCAAAGCAGGAGTCAGAGTCATCCCACCCTGAATCGTATAATTAATTAAGTTTAAGGAGCGTCAGAAACTCCTCCCTTCTTTTTTATTGTTCTGGGGAACACTGCTTCTCCTGATGATTAACTTTGATTTTCAGCTTAACCGCCTTTGATGATGCCCGAGTAGCCATGGGTCTGGGGAGGGTGGAGTAGTCCCTCTTCACCCTCCTCTTCGAGGAGGCATAGGTGGGACTATCACCTTTCACTTGCTCGAGCTCATTGAAATGCTTCCCCACCTCCATGCCATGATCATGCTCTTGATCCGGGATAAAGGATGCCTCCTGATTTAGAGGGCACTCAACAAAATCGTCATGATGCATCAAGCTCGGAGCCATTAAGGCATGTAATTCTGCACTCCCAATGACAGAATCCAGCAGTCCTTGCCCATCCTCTCTAGGCAGTACCATCCCCCCAACATCATGCAAGTCCAAACAGACCGACCTATCAGCCAGAGACTCTTCATGCACCTCCATGGCCAGCCCTATCATTTTTTCTATTGCAGCAGCTTCTCCTTGTTTGTGATCATCCCCTATTCTAGCCCCCTCCCCTTGGCCACACACATTCCTTTCCTTAGGCATTCTCCCCTGATCAGCAACTTGCTCCAAAATATCTGTTGCCTCTTGATCCTCCACCATCCCACAATGCCTCATGCTAGGTACTACCGTAGGTTCTAGAGATCCTAGAAAAAAAGGATCCCCCTAGAAAAGGGGCATGTTTTCCAGTCCCTGAAAAGCCCTTTTCCCCTGTTCATCCTCCATTTTCACCTGGCTGGGAGAAGACGCAAAAACCTGTTCATCACCCTCCTCTTTTTTAGACATTAACCCTTCCGCGGACTCCCCCGCCTTCTCGGCCACCACCTTCATCCAGTCCTGCACCCCCTTCTCATCCATCTTCCCCTGCTCAACTTAAGTAGTGACTTCCCTAGCCTCCACATTACTCGCAGCCAACAAAGCATGCACCTCTTCACAATCATTCCCAGCAAAGCTCAAATTCAGCACAGTAGTAGCAACCACCAGCGAATCACTCTGGGCGATCCCTCCACCATGTCCAGTGGTAGCGGACAACACCCTATTCTGCGACTGCTCGACAGGTATATCACGTCCTACATTTTTAAACGTGGGCTCTTGCACCTCATCCTCACACTCCAGCCCTTCAAAGCGGTTAAGAGTTGGGACCAAAGAATGCCTCTGAATAATACTATCGTCATTGGAAAAGGCATCCCAGTAGTAGCACACTCCATTCCAAGAAGACCTCCATCGATTGGAAGCATCAAATCACTCCTCACGTGCCTAAAAATGTCACTCACCAATGGATCTGATTGACACTGAGAAGCCACTTGCGCTATATTGATAGCACCTACTGCATCCCCGGGGCCCTCCAGCACAACTCGACTAACCCCAGACCCAAGCTTCCCACTACCACAACGAGCCTCCTAGTCCAGGACACCGGAAGGTGGTTTTTCCACCAGCCCATGTGCAACCACCTCCCCCACCAACTCCATCGGGCCAGACCCATTGCACCACACCGCATCACCCGAAGCCTCTGACTGCTCCAGCCTTCCTGCCTGCCCCTGATCCTATAATTCCTTATTGCACAACCTTAAGGAATTGGCACCATCTTCCTTCTGGACTGTCACCTCTTGAGATCTCACAACCAATGCGTCTGCAAGGTCACTGGTATCTGATTGTCGTGGCAACGTCCTTGGAAGAGGATTTCCTATCCCATCAATACTATGCTCCTCCACCATCACAACCTGATCAGCTGACCTAGCCATCCCAATATCCCTTTCCAAAGATCTGTTGCTGCTAAATCCTTGTAAGCAAGAAGAAATAGAATGACCCAAATGCCTACATCCAGAACAGAATAGCACAACCGACTCAAACACCACCGGCTGTTTATAGTGAAACTCCTTGCCAACAGTGATACACACAAATTCCGTTAGAGGCTTTGAAACATCTACTTCAACACAGATTCTTGGAGAAACCAGGTGACAGATCACTTTGGTCCGGCTATCCGAACACAAGTATCGACCAACATGATTCCCAAGCATACATAAAATGGCTGGATTCTGGAACGGAAGAGGGAGCTGCGGGAATCTAATCCATGAAGCCGCCAGCGGCGAGTCACGGTTCATATATAGATCAAAACTCTACCTGATGAGATAGAAACTAACTTAGTTGAATCTTCGAGGGGCTGCGGATAAAGCCTAGATCAAATCATCTTCAGAAGAAAGCCATATCATCAAGTGTCGGCCATCAAGCAACCCTACTGTGGCCCAATCTTGGAGATTCCAAGATCCAAAAATAAATTTTTCAAAATCCTCCACCAAGGGATTCATGTTTTTATGGTTATTATGTTTTTTTATTTATAGCTATTTTTATGATCCTTATTTTTTAGTTTTTTTTTGTAATTTTTGGGTGTTTTAGGGATTTTATGGTTTTGTTCGGTTTTTCTAGTTGTTTTGATTTTTTTTGGGTTTTATACTTTTTTAGTTTTTTATCATTTTTAGAGGTTTAAATGGTTTTTATAGTTTTCAGTTATTTTTATGGTTTTTATTGGGTTTAGGGTATCTAAGTTTTAGGTTATTTTATGGTTTTATAGTTTCTTTGGGTTTTGAGAGTTTTTATCATTTTTTAGGTTATTAGGGGTGTTTATTATTTTGGGGTTTTTGGTTTTTTCTTAGTGGGTTTGGGGAGTTTTACGGTTTTCAAAAATTTTAGCGATTTTAAAGACTTTTAGGATTTTTTATTATTAATTTTTAGATATTTTAATATATTATATGGTTTCTAGGAGTTTTATGGTTTTTATGGTTTTTATAATTTATATTTGTTTTAAGTGTTTTAGTATTCTATGATTTTATTATGGTTTTTAGGTTATTTAAGATTACTTACATTTATAGTGATTTTTAGGGATTTTTATGTTTTTTATAGTTTTTTGGGTTTTTTAAGATTTTGCGGGTTTTAATGAACTTTTAGAGGTTTATGGGTTTTAGATGTTTTTAGGTGTTTAAATGGTTTTTAGAGTTTTTAGAGGGTTTTTATGGGTTTTTATGGATTATTAGGGTTTTTAAGGTTTTAAGGGGTTTTATTGTTTTTAGGGATTTTTAGTGTTTTGGGGTCTTTTAGGGATTTTAAAATTATTACATTTTTAGGGTTTTAAGTAATTTTTAGTTGTTGAATGTTTTCTTATATGTTTGAAGGGGGTTTATTTATTTTTTTCATTTTTATTTATTTTTATGGTATTTATGGGTTTTCAGAGTTTTTAAGTATTTTTAGGGTATTTATGGTTTTAAATATTTTTTATCATTATTTATATTTTTAGATGTTTTAAATATTTTTAAGAATGTAAGGTTTTATAAGGGGTTTCTAGTGTTTTATGGTATTTTCATTTTTAGTGATTTATAAAGATTTTTTTAGTATTTTTATTGTATTTTTTTCATGGGATTTCGAGGGTTTTTAGGGTTTTTATTGTTTTTTTAGATTTTTTTGGGTTTCTTAATGTTTTTTAGGGTTTTATTGTTTTTATGTTTTTTTTAAATTTTTAGGGACTTAAAGGGGTGTTTAGATTTTTTAGTGGGTTTTTAGTGTTTTTATGGGGTTTTAGTGGTTTAAGGGTTTTAGGTTTTTTATATTTTTAGTGGAATTTAGGATCTTTTGGTGTTTTCTAGATTTTTTTTATCTTTTTAGGGTACTTAAATGATTTTATGTTTTTACATTTTTATAAGGGTTGTATGATGGTTTTTATGTTTTCAGGGATTTTTAGGATTATTTCTTTTTATTGTTTTTTGGGATTTTGATGGGATTTAGGGATATTTATGGTATTTAAGGTTTTAAGGGTTTTTAGTGTTTTTTTATAATTTTTGGGTTTAAAGTGTTATTAGGATTTTAATTTTATCTTAAGGGGTTTTATGGTTTTTTACATTTTTAGGGTTTTTAGTGCATTAAATTAATATTTATGGGTTTTTAGGTTTTTAAGGATTTTAATGGATTTTAGGGTTTTTAGTGATTTATGAATTTTTCTTTTAGGGGGTTTTTAGATTTTTGGGGGTTTTATAGTTTTTAGAGTTGTTTAATGGTTTTAGGGGTATAAATGGATTTTTCTAGTATATTTTTAATGTTTTTATGGGTTTTTGGGTTTTCAAATATTTTTAGGGTTTTATTGTTTTAATGGATTTTAGGGATTCTAGGGTTTTTAGCATGCTTTAGGTTTTTTAGGGATTTTAAGTTCTTTTAGGTTTCTATGGTTTTATTAGGGGTTTTTTTGGAGTTTTTATGTTTTGGTGTATTTTTATGGATATTTTCGAACTTTTGTGGTTTTTTGTTTTTTAGGGAATTGAGGGTCTTAATAGTTTTTTTTGGTTTTAATGTTTTTATGGTGTTTTTTTAGGGGGTTTTTTTATTTTTTTTGTGTTGTAAGTGTTTTTAGGTTTTTGATGTTTTCTTATTGTTTCTTTGTGTTTTAGGTTTTTTTACATTAATAGGTATGTATAAAGATTTTTTATGATATTTATTGTTTTTTAGTGTTTTTAGATATTTTGAGGCGTTTTAGGGTTTTTAGTGTTTTTTAGGATTTTTAGTGTTTTTGGTTTTTATGATTATATTATGTTTTTAAGGGGTTTTAGGTTTTTATATTTTTTAGGGATTTTTTTAATTTTTATGATTATTGATGTTTTTTGGGATTTTTGGGATTTTGAAGGATTTTAGGGATTTTAGGATTTTTATGGTTTTTTGGGTTTTTAGGGGTTTTTTTAGTTTAAAGTGTTGTTATTTTTTTAAATTTTATTTGGGGTTTTAGTGTTTTTAGTTTTTTCAGTGTTTTTATATATTTATAGTGTTATTATGATCTAAGGGGTTTATGGTTTTTAGGCGTTTATAGTTTTTTGGGTTTAAAAGTTTTTTTTATTATTTTTAGCATTTTTGTCATTTTTAGGTTATTAAAGGTTCTATGTGTTTGTATTTTTTAAGGTTTTCATAGGAATTTTCATGGTTTTTTGGAATTTTTCATTTGTGGATTTTTTATGGGATTTCTTTTATTTTTATTGGTTTTTATGGTTTTTATGGAATTTCAGGGGTGTTAGGGTATTTTGTATTTTTAGGGTTTTAATCTTTTTTTAGTTTATAGGGGTTTTATGTATTTTTTTCTGTTTAAAGTATCCTTGGGTTTTGGAAGGGGTTTTAGAGTTTTTACATCTTTATGGATTTTTATGGCTTTTATGGATTTTATGGTTTCCAGGCATTTTAGGGATTTCAAGGGTTTTATGGTTTTTAGTGGTTTTTTGTTTTCTTTGTTCTTTAGGTTTTTTTGGGTTTTTTAGTTTTTAGGGTTTTTATAGATATATAACATTTTTAGTGGTGTAATTATTATTATAGTTTTTGGTTATTTTATTGTGTTTTTATAGTTTTTTTGGGGGGGGAGGGTTTCAAGATTTTAAGGGGTTTATGGTTTTAGTGACTTTTGGGTTTTTACTGGTTTTAAATTTTTAGGGGTTTTGATATTTATAGGGTTTTTATATTTTCTTATGATTTCTCACTATTTTTAGTATTTTATTAATATTTTAGGATTTTTACGGAGTTTTAAGATTTATAAGGGGTTTTATGGTGTTTAGGGATTTGAGGGGTTTTAGGGGGGTTTAGCATTTTTTAGCTTTTTAAGGGTTTTATGTGTTTTTAGGGTTTTAGTTTTTTCTTAAATGTATATAATTTTTTTATAGTTTTTCGTGTTTTTTTGTGATTTTTGTGGATTCTTTATAATTTTTATAGATTTTAGGGTCTTTTGGATTTTGGGGTGTTTTATGTCCTTAGGGGTAATAGGGATTTTATGGTTTCTATGGGGGGTTTAGTTTTTAGGGTTTTATGGATTTTGTATTTTTGAATTTTTTTATGGGTTTAAAGGTTTTTTAGAGTTTTTAGTTGTTTAAGGTGTTTTTTTTTGTGTTTTTAGGGTTTTTTAATGTTTAAGGGGGTTTATTGTTTTTAGTGATTTATGAATTTTTTTACTGTTTTTTTTTGTTTTTATGTTTTAAAGTGTTTTTTTCAGTTTTTTAGTGGTTCTTAGCGCTATTTAGGGATTTATACATTTTTAGTGATTTTTAGTGATTTTTAGGATTTTTATGATTTTTAGTGTTTTTAGGGATTTTTATGGATGTGGGGTTTTTAAATGATTTTTTGGGTTTTAGGGTTTTTTTTAGAATTTTAGGGGTTTAAATTTTTTTAGAGTTTTTGTAATATTTTGAAGTGTTTTAGAGTTTTTAGTGGATTTAAGGGTTAATGGGATTTTAGGGATTTTATATCTTTAGGAATTTTATGTTTTTTAGGGATTTTAGTATTTTTTAAGGCTTTTGGGTTTTTAGTGTTTTTCTGTGTTTTAAGTGTTTTTCATATTTTGAAATTTTCATAAGATTTTTATGGTTTTTTACCCTTTTAGGTATTTTTAGGGATTTTTTTAGTATTTCTAGTATTTTTAGTGTTTTAGGGATTTTGAGATGTTTTTGGTGTTTTTGGGTTTTTGGTGTTTTATAGTATTTAGGGGTTTTTAGGTTTTTAGGTTTTTTTGTTTGTTGTGTATTTTTTTTATGGTTTTTATAGTTTTTTAACATTTTCAAGGGTTTAAAGGTTTTTTGGAGTTTATAGTGGGGGTTTTTGGTGTTTTAAGGGGTTTTTTGGGTGTTTAATGTTTTAGAATATTTAATTTTTTTAGTTCTTTTAGGGTGTTTATAGATTTTGAAGTTTTTTTCGCTTTTTAAGGGGTTTAATGGTTTTTATGTTTTTTACATTTTCTTGTGTTTTTTCAAGGATTTTATGTTTTCTTATATTTTTTAGGATTAATTTGGAGATTTATAATTTTTTTGGTATTTAGGGTTTTTATGGATTTCTAATGTTTTTTAGTTGTTTTGGGGTTTTTCTGGTGTTTTTGGGTATTTAAGAATTGTTTTGAGTTTTTTTATGGATTTTAATGTTCTTTTTATTTTTTAGAATTTTTTGGGGTTTAAAGGGTATTAAGATTTTTTAGTGGGATTTATAATTTCTATGGGTTTTTATGGGTTTATAGTTTTTTGGGTTTTTAGGGGTTTTAGGGTTTTTAGGTTTAATAGTGTTTTATGTTTTTTGGTGTTGACGAGATTTTAGGTCTTTATGATTTTCTTATTCTTTCTGGAAATTTTAGCGATTCTAATGTCTTTAGAGATTTTTAGGAATTTTGTAGTTTTTTAATGTTTTTATAAATTTTTAGGGGTTTTAGTGTTTTTAGGGTGTTTATGGTTTTTTTAGTTTGTAGTATTTTTTATATAATTTTTATGTTTTTTATAATTTTTAATGTTTTTTGGGCTTTAAATGTATTTTTCAGTTTTTAGTGGTCTTATGGTTTTTTAAGATTTTTTTGGGTTGTTTGGTATCTTTAGAATTTTTAGGGGTTTTAAGTTTTTTTATATTTTTAGTATTTTCTTAGAGTATTTCAATGTATTTTTGGATTATTAGTTGTTGAGGGATGTTTATGGATTTTTTAGTATTTTTATGGTTTTTAATGTTTTCATCGATTTTGAGGGTTTTAATAGTTTTATGGTTTTAAATATTTTTATGATATTTTTATGATTTTAGGTATTTTTTTGATTTTTATAGGGGTTTAATTGTTTTTTAGAGTTCTTAATATTTATAGTAGTTTATTTGGTTTTTAGCGTTTTATGTGGGTTTTATGGGTTTTATGATTTTTCGGGGCATTTATGATTTTTTGGTATTTTTTTATTTTTAGCATTGTTAGGTATTTATGGGTTTTATGTGTTTTTAGGTTTTTATGATTTTCTTAGGTGTTTTAAAGGTTTTTAGAGACCTTTATGTTTTTAGGTATTTTTATGGATTTTTTTTATATTTTTTGTGATTCTAGGGTTTTTAGGGATTTTGATTATTTTGTGGGATTTTTGGGTTTTTTTGGGAGTGTTTTTAGTGTTTTTAATTTTTTATGGTTTTTTAGATTTTATTAATCTTTTTAAGGGGTATAAAGGGGTTTTAGAGTTTTAAGTTGTTTTAGGGGTTTTATGGGTTTTTAATATTTTTAGGGTTTTCACGGTATTTAGGGGTTTTTTATCATTTTTAGTGTTGTTTTAGGGTTTAATGGTTATTTTGGTTTTGGGGTTTCTATGTGTTCTTAGGGTTTTACTATTTTCATAGTGGTTTTTTCGGTTTTTAGTGATTTTTTCTATTTTTTAGGATTTTAATGGGGTTATTATTCTTTTGGTGATTTTGAGGGTTTTTTGGGTTTTTATGGGATTTATGTTTTTTTTGTCATTAGTATTTTTTTTGGGTTTGTTAGGGGTTTTACCATTTTTTAGACTTCTTTAACATTTTCGAGGTTCAAAGGGGTTTTAGAGTTTTTATTGTGTGTTTTGGATTTTAATGTTTTTTGGGGGTTTATTTTTTTTAGTTGTTTTTCGTGACTTCTTTTGGTTTTTATGGTTTTATTTTTTAGGATTTTAGGGATTTTAAGTATTTTAATGTTTTTTTCATTTTATTAGAATTTTTTTAGGGTTTTTATGTTTTTTAGTTCTTGGGTATTTTTCAATATTTTTTAATTATTTTTATGGTTTTTTGGATTTTATGTATTTTGAGTGTTTTTATGGTATTTCAAGGTTTTATTATTTTATGGGTTCTAGGGTTTTAATTGTTTTTTTGGGTTCATTGGTTTTAAGTTGTTTTAAGTTTTTTTAATGTGTTTAGGGGATTAAAGGTTGTTTTATAGTTTTTAGTATTTTTTAGGTTCTTTATGGCAAAGAAGGCGCGGGGCCAAGCAGAAGGCTTGGCCCCTCAAGTGTATAAATGAAAAATAAATTGCAAGGCATTACAAGGGAGACTTATGCAACCAGGTATGGGTAGCACCCTTCATGTCCGAATCCACGATTGATGCACAAAAAGAGGGAGCAACAAAAGACCACTATGAGCAGTGTTCTTCAATAGCCTTCTTGGAAAGCACTTCAGCTACCATATTAACTTCTCTATATGCATGGGTGATCTTAAGAACCATATTTTTGGATAAAATAATACAATCAATCCATTGGGGTAGAAGCCGCCAGGGAACCTTCCTTGAATTTTGACGGAAGGCCTCAACCGCAAGCATGGAGTCAGACTCAATCCAGAGTTGCTTCCAACCAAACTGGTTTTCAAACCGCACCGCCTTGATGATAGCCCAAAGCTCTGCTTCATAAGTACAAAAAATTCTGATGAAGTGGTAAAAAGTGCCCTTGACAAAAACTCTATATGTACGGAAGACGCCACCACAGCCCGAAGGCCCTGGAGAGCCTACTTCCACACCATCAACATTGACTTTGATCCAAGACGGGATAGGTGGAATCCATCAGAATGACTTCACCACCAAAGGTTTTTTGCACCTACTAGAGACACCAAGAGTGCAGAGAGTGATAAGGCCAGTAAAAAAATTGTTCATCTCACCTGTTTGAATGCTCGCGGCCATCCAAACAGCATAATGTATGGAAAAAATACCCTCATGAAGGGAGCTTTACTTATTCCGGAACATAGCAGAGTTTCTGGCAGCCCATAGAAAATCCACAATGGCTGTCGAAGCAACTAGAAGAAGATTATTGATTTCCTCACTATACCTGGATTTCGTGATGAGAGACATCATCTGAGAAAAGGTTCTATCCAGGGAAAATTGAAGACCAAAGTCATCTTGCAGATACTTCCACACACCATAAGCAAGCTTGCATTCAACGAAAAGATGATGCACATTTTCAGCATCCTGTATGCATATACAGCAGGACGAAGCAAGATGCAAATCAACTTTTTGAAGTTGGCCATACATGGGCAGCCGATTCCTCCAGATCCTCAAAAAGAGCAGAAAATGTCTAGGAGGAATAAAATGGCATTTGTATCACATGATCCATGAGGGGGGATCTATCCCTTGCCGACATTTGTGATAGTAAAAAGTCCTTTGCAGTAAATAGGCCAATCAAGTTCAGTTTCCAGATAATTGTATCATAATCCATGTAACTGTAGAGTTGAATCTCAGAAATGATATGGGCAGGTAAGATCCTAGCCAGCTCCGGTAGTCTGGTGTTGAGTTCATTAATGGACATGTGTTCCAAGCCATGCAGAACCTGCATAGATTCATGCAGCGGGCTCTTGATCCAAGGGGTGAACCAACAATTCAAGTTGGATTTCCTCGAGACAGCCCAAGTAGATTGAGAGATGATGTCCTTATACAAGTATTTAACCATTGTCCAGACAGAGGAGAGAATGTACCCAGTATAACCATTGCACAGTTTCCCAGTAAAGAGTTCTTTGAGAAAGTCCAAATCCCCCTCTATGTGTGTGAAAATATTCTAAGTGAATTTGGCCAATAAGGCATCATTGAAGATCCTGAGATCCTTAATGCATAGCCCACCCATATCAAGTGTTTTGATGCACTCCTTCCAAGAAACAGTGATCAATTTCCTTTCATTAATATAGCATGTCCATGAAAAGTTCCAGATCATGGCTTGAAGGGATTTAATTAGGCTAACTGGCCACTTATAGATGGAGAAGGTATGAGCAAACATTGAGGTGACAACATAATTGATAAGACATATCCTGCCTGCTTGTGAGAGGGTCTTACCCTTCCATTTGGAAAGCTTTTGAGTGATGTTAACAGAGAAGCTTTCAAGATGACAACATTTAACCTTCCCCCAAAATATGGGAACACCAAGATAGTTGAAAGGCAAGGATCATTTTTTGACACAAAGGCATCTGCAATCTTGTTCTGTCTCGTAGTAGAGCTCCCTTTCCCAAACACAATAGATGATTTACTCCAGCCAATGGCTTGTCCAGCAAAAGCCTCATAATGAGCGAAAATTTTCCGGATAGAAGATATGGTCCACATATTAGCCTGCCCAAAGAGGAGGATATCATCAGCATAAATTAGATGTGAAGGCACAAATAGATCTCTCCCGTCTTTAATAAGGTTGTATTAGCCAGCCAACATAGCATTGGTAACAAGGTGTCTTAGGTAATCCTCAGCAAGTGAAAAGAGAATTCCGGAAAGAGGATCACCCTGTCTGACCCCCCGGGAACACTGAAAGAATCCTTTTGGAGCTCCATTAATCAAAACAGAAATTATGGAACTATTCAAGATGGTGGAAATCATGCAAACAAATTTGTCTGAGAAACCATACATGCCAAGAATCATGAATAGGAAATCCCAATTAATAGTATCAAAGGCTTTGGATATATCCAGTTTTAAGGCAAAGGACCCAAACTTCGATTCCCTCCTCATGGCATTAACTCCATCAGAGGCCGTGTATAAGCAGTACTGAATACTTCATCCAAGAATAAAACCAAATTGGTTAGGTGTAATCAAGTTTCCAACAATATTCCCTAACTGGATAACAATGATTTTGATAATAATCTTGGGTATAGTGTTCCCCATGGCAATTGGCCGAAAATCACATATCTCAATTGCAGCTTCCTTTTTGGGAAGTAGGGCAATAAAATTGGAGTTGACTACATGAGGGATTAACCCCAAGAGAAAGAATTCCCTGACATCTTTAGTGATTTCTGCATGAAAGATATCCCAATAAAAGGTGAAGAATTTGTTGGTGAAACCATCTGGGCTGGGAGAACTATCCGAATTAAGAGAAAAAAGGGCATATCTGACTTCATCCTCAAGAGGTGGAGATGTCCGATCATTATTCTGTGAATCATTAACACATTTCTCAATGCATGCCACAAGTGGGGAAGTAGATGGAATGCCATCATCATTAAAAAGCACTTTGAAGTGATAAACAACAGCATCAGAGATATCTTTCTCATCGACAATGGTATGACCATTGATACGGATTTGATTTGGACCTTTATGAACTCTTTTCTCCCATTGCAAGCGATGAAAAAACATTGAATTTCTATCACCATCATTAAGCCAGCGGACATTGAATTGATTTTTTTTCAGACTCTCCTTGAGTGCCAGGAGATCATCAAGCCTTTTATGAAACACAATCACTTCACTCGTAGGAATGTTCCCTTGTTGATTATTCTCATGGAAAGACTTCAGCTGATATTCTGCATCACTAATGTCATCATCAAGCCTCGAGAAGTAGTTCATGCTCTATACTTTTAGGAGGCTTTTGATCTTGTGAAGCTTGGAGGAAACCACAAAGTGAGGACTCCCATGAAAAGCAGTGTTCCATCCATCAAGAACGACTTCCCTGCAACCTAGAATTAAGAGCTAGGCATTATTAAATTTGAATGTTAGAGGAGTGGTCCTCCTCCTTTCCTCCCTAATATTGACAATAAGAGGGTTATGATCAGAATTGAATTTCGGAAGAGAAAATCATGATATAATAGCTGGGGAGCTGCTGTCATTGATTTGCATAAAGTACCTATCAATATTACTATCCTGCCTACCATTGACAGTAAACCTTCCCCAAGTAAATTTAGAGCCTACAATAGGAACTTCAGTGAGGTTGCATTGGTCCACATGGCATTAAAATTATTTGCACCAGCACGAGAGAAGTGAGGTCTAATCCTTTCATCTTGACAAAGGATAGCATTGAATTCACCTGTTATGACCCATTTGTGATCCATATTCTCACATAGAATAGATAAATCATTCCAAAGTTCTCTTCTTCTGGGGTAGGAGCACGAGGCATAGTCAAAAGAGAAGGTAAAAGAGATATCCTGCAGCTGGGTGCGGACCGAGATTAACTGATTGCGAATCTCAAAAGAAGAGATTTGCAGAACATTGTGTCGAAAAAACCATAAGGTTTCAAGAGAATCTACACCTCTGTTGTGAGAAATAAGGTAGTATCCAAGGGAAAAACAGTTGAAACCCTTCCAGTTTTTAAAACTAATTAGAGGTTCAACAATGGCCACACGTGAAGGCTTGTGGGAGGTGAGAAAGTGTCGAAGGGCTGAAACAGTGGGAGAGTTCCCAATACCCTGACAATTCCAGAACAACATCTTCATTGGTTAGATGTATTTTTTCCTCTCAGGCGAGGCAATCCTTGTGTATCCTTATAAGAGATCTCTTTTCCCTTCCCTCCCTACTTGGGGGGTCTTCCAGGGGGCTTCTTGTTGACTTGATCAGTTTTAGGAACCTAAGGAGAGGGCACCTCAGAGATTGTATCAGTATCATGGCTCTCATCGGCTTGATCATCCCAGAACTTCCCAGAAAGGGGTGAGAAGGTATTGTAAGCACAAATACCCTCATTTTGGGAAGTCACAATGGTTTTGGTATTTACATCCTTCCCTGCAGAAACAGGAATGAACTCACCAGTCACCTTGTCAGCGGAGGAATTAGGGGCATTAAGCTGGGTAGATAAAGGCTACTTAGATGTAGGTGAAGGGACGAGATCTGATGGCTCCAGGGAGGAACCAAGTGGATTGATATCCGGAAAGACCCCAGAAGGAGCACAGACAGGGGCATCCACCTTAGTATTCTCAACGGGGAAAACATGTCCAGCCTGCACCTCAATGGTATCCACAATGGTAGGTCCAGGTGTATCATGCATCTTGCCATCAACTGCAATATTAGGCATGTTCATTTATGTATCCTGCACTTCAATGGTATGATCAGGCATAGGTGTATCATGTATCTTGTTAGAAATTGTAGGACTAGGTGCATCAGGAGAAAGAAAGGGTATCACAGGGTCCAGGGAGGTGAGCTCAGATGCTGCAGGGGGGGAGCTGACAGGTTCAAAGTCCCCTAGGGGAGCCAGAATAGATGCAGTGTCCTTGGGATACTCAAGAGAGACTGTTTCCTTTACACTATTATGTGCTGAGAAACTAGACTCAGGGGTCTTGAGTTGCTCAGCAGGAGTTGAACCATTCGGATCAGGGAGGGCTGGAGCACCTGCAGTGATCATGAGTTTCTTAACAGAGACAACTTGTTCAGCATTGTTAGGAGCCAAGCCACTGGCATCATTAACCAGTTCCAAGATAGCTGGAGCACCAGTTTAGATGCTTTCATTTCCTTACATTGAGAGAGATGCATCTTTATGGGTCACTTCTTTCTTTTTGGAAACTTGACATGAACTGTATCCATGTCCATTTGCCTTGAAAATGCAACAGGTCATCAGCCTCCTACATTCATCGATGGAGTGCCCAAGGAATAATCAGTAGCTACAGAACTTGGGTCTCCTTTCATATTGAATTTCCAGCATGAGACTGTCATCCAATGTGTTTAAAACCACTTCTTCAACCAGAGTACTGGACATGTCCACTTCAACATGTACACGAGAATAATTCCCAAATATTGGGTTATCTATTTCCCGGTCAATTCCGATAGGAAAACCTACAGAGGAAGCAATGTCCCACAGAATCCGAGGATGCCAATATAACCAATTCAAGTTGCAGATGCAGATCCAAACATGAGTGAAGGTATTCTTTACACTTGTTGGATTGAAATTGTGATCCCGGTCTTGAATCCGTAGTAGACCAGGCGTGAGGGAGAGTGAACCGAAGCTCCATGCATGTCGCTTGTGTTCGTCCGATGGAAAAACAATGTGATAGAAGCCTCGTCCCATGGCTGTCATTCTCCAGTCTGAGAAACCCCAGATCTTTGCAATTCGCTTAACAAGATCTGCAAATCTCCATAATCGCTCTCCCTTGGGTATGACCAACCGAGCAATGATCGAGAATTTGAAGAGTTTAGTTCTCTCCTCAATAGCCTCCCGATTGGCAGCCACATGAGCTTTTTTTTTAATTTCTTAATAACACAACAAAGATAGGGAGTGCCAATGTTAGTGAACGAAGTTGCAGCCGCAGATTTTATGACCTCTGCAAAATTCTTTTTCGACACATCCAAAGAAGAATCTACTGGTTGATCTGGCTTACCAACCCATGGATTGTAAAATTGAAAGAGAGCATTATTCCCAACAGGTTCAAACTTATGTTTTTTTACGGATTCTACTACCTCATTCGAGGGAGTCAATGTGCGCGCTAGTTCCACATAATCGCACGGGTCCCTAGCATGCGTATCCATCCAGGTTGTTTATGGGTTTGTTATGGGTTTTATGGTTTTTAGGGGTTTTTATGGGTTTTGTTTTTTTATGGTCTTCTAGGTTTTAGAGTTTTTAGAGTTATTTATGTTTTATCGGGGTTTTAATATTTTTTATTTATTTAAGGATTTCTATGAGTTTTCAGATTTTTTAGGGTTTTATATGTTTTTAGGGATTTTTTTGGAATTTTATGTATTGTAGGGTTTTTTGAGGATTTTGATGGTTTTAGGGTTTTTAGGGGTTTATGGTTTTTTATTAATTTAGGCTGTTTTTGATAATTTTAGGGGTTATGATTTTTTTTAGATTATTTAACCTTTTTACGGTTTTAAGGGTTATTATCGTTTTCAGGGGATTTTTGGTTTTTAGGGTTCCTATGTTTTTACTGTATTTTATAGTTTTTATCATTTTTAGATTTTTAGGGTTTTTATGGTTTTAGGGTTTTAAGGTTTTCTTTTGGGGGTTTCAGTGTTTTTTGGGTTTTTGATGTTTTTAGAAATGTTTTTGGGATATTTTAGAATTTTTATGGGTTTTAGGGTTTTTTAAAATTTTGATGGAATTTAGGGATTTAATGGTTTTTAGTGTTTTTATATTTTTTTGGGTTTTATGTGTTCATAGGTCTGTAAGGTTTTATTAGTGAATTTTAAGGATTTTATGTTATATTAAGTTTTTTATGTTTTTTTGGATTTTCTATATTTTATGGGTATTTAAGGATTTTATGGATTTGAGGGGTTTCAGGTATTTTTGGGTTTTGAGGGGTTTTATGGTTCTTTCAATTTTTTGAGGTTTTTTATTTTTATAGGATTTTTAATATTTTTTAGTGCTTTTAGAGTTTTTAGGGGTTTAATGAATTTTAGAGTTTTTATTGGGTTTGAGGGGTTTTATGAGATTTTAGGCGTTTTATGGGTTTTGTAATTTTTTTGGGGGTTTTAGGGTCTGTTACGGTTTTTTACAGTTTATATCGGTTTTAGGTTTTTTATGGGAATTATGTTTTCTTATGTTTTTAAGGTTCAGTTGTGGGGTTTTAGTGTTTTTTATGTTTTAGGAATTTTAAGAATTTTTTTTTGGATTTTTATAGATTTTATGGATTTTATGGATTCTGACGTTTTGATAGTTTTTATTTTTAGGGATTTTATGGGATTCTATGATTTTTAGGTTTTTAGTGGTTTTAATTTTTTTAGGTTTTTATTTTTATTTCTTTGGGGATTTCAGTGTTTTTGAAGGTTTTTTATATTTTAATGGATTTTTAGGGATTTTATGGATTTTTATTATTTTTTAGGGTTTTCAGGATTTTGAGGGTTTAAATGGTTTGGGGTTTTTAGGGTTTTTATGGGTTTTTAGCGTTTTAGGGTTTGTTTTTGTTTTGTAGGGTTTTAAATTTTTTTAGAGATTTTTAACATTTTCAGAGTTTTAAGGGGGTTTATAGTTTTTATTTTTTTTCTACGGGTTTTAGGGTTATTTGAGGTTTTCATGGTTTTTAGGTTTTTTAAGAGTTTTTAGAGTATTTTAGGTTTTCTAGGGGTCTAAGTGTCTTTTTGGTTTTTAAGGTTTTCTTAGGGGTTTTCAGGGGGGTTTTTAGGTTTTTCATAATATTAGGTATTTATTGAGTTTTTTTGGGATTCTTTGGATTTTTTAGGTTTTTATGGAATTTGATGTATTTACGGTTTTTTGTTTTTAAAGTGCTTTAATATTTTTAAGGCCTTCTTCGTGTTTTTTTTATTTTTATGGATTTTTTTAAAGGTATGGGCCGAAGCCTCATTTATTATTTAATGTATAGACCGCTTTCAAACTGGGTAGAGAGAGACCCATGACATAGCCTGAAGGCCCAAGACCAAGAGGTCTAAATATTGTTTTTATCAATTTTTAGAATTTTAGGAGTTTTAATTTTTTTAGGGTTTAATTGTTTTCTAATGTATTTTTAGAGTTTTGATTTTCTTTTAGGTTTTTGGGATTTTTTTATTTTTATGTTTTTTTTATGATTTCAAGTTTTTTTGTTATTTTTTTGGTTTTTTTGGTTTATAGGGTCCTTTATGGTCTTTATGGTTTTTAGGTTTTTATGGGTTGTAATTGTTTTTATGTTTTTAAGATTTTCTTAGGGGTTTTCTGGGTTTTTATTATTTTTTTATGTTTTTAGGGATTTTTAGGGATTTTTTAGGATTTTATGGTTTTAAGGGTTTTAGGTATTTTTTAGGGTTGTAATCTTTTTTGGGATATTTTAATGTTTTATTGATTTTCTTTGTTTTTATGGTTATTTTTAGTTTTTTAGTTATTTATTGTTTTTTTGGATTTTAATTTTTTTAGGGGATTAAATTTTTTTTAAATATTTTGTGCCTTTTAGGGTTTTTATATGAGTTTAGTGGTTTTAATGTTTTTATGGATTTTATGGTTTTGGGGGGGTTTAACATTTTTTAGGGTCTTCTAGCTATTTTATCATTTTTTAGGTTTTTATAGATTTTAAGTGTTTTTTGTTGTTATATTTTTCTTAGGGTTTTTTCGGGTTTTTAGTGTTTGTGAGTATTTAGGGTTTTTTATTTTTATTGTTGATTTTTTATGTATTTTATGATTTTAATGTTTTTATGGTTTTTAAGGATTTCTTAGGGGTTTTAGCATTTATTTCATGGTTTAAGTGTTCTAGGTTTTTAATTTTTTGTTATTTGTTTTCATGTTATTTATTTTTTATTATTTTTCTTGGTATTTTTAGGTTTATTTATGGTTTTTCATGATTTTAAGGGATTTATGGTTTTTATGGATTTTTGATTTTTATGGTTTTTAGTGGTTTTAGAGGGTTTTTTTATTTTTTAGTGTTTTAATGGTTTTTTTATATTTTTAAATTATTTAGGGCTTTAAAGGGGTTTCGGAGTTTTTAATGGGATTTTAGTATTTATATTGATTTTTATGTGTTTTTTAGGTTTTAGGGGTTTTAGGGTTTTTAGGGTTTTTAAGGTCTATTAGTGTTCTTAGAGTTTTTTAGGTTTTTAGGAGTTTTAAATGCATTTTACTTTTTTAAGATTTTCTTTCGTGTTTTGAAGAGTTTTAAGGATTGTTACATTTATATGGATTTTTAAGGATTTTATTTAGAATTTTATGGTTTTTAAGTGTTTTTTTGGATATATAGTTTTTTTTATTTTCATATGGTTTGATGGTTTTTAGGATTTTTTGCATGTTTATGTTTTTATGTGTTTAAAGTGTTATTAGGGTTTTATGTATTTCTGAGTGTTTTTTAATGTTTTTAGTGGTTTTTATGTATTTTGTGATTTTTTGATATTTTTTAATATTATCATGGGTTTTTATGGTTTCAACAGATTTCAATGGTTTTAGGTGTTTTATTTTTTTTGTTTTGGTTTTTTCGATTTTAGGATTTTTTCATTGTTTTTTAGATTTTTTTTACATTTTTAGGGGTTTAAAGGGTCCTTAGTGTTTTTTTATTTTTTAGTTTTCTTTACGAGTTTTACGTTTTTTAAGGGTCTTAAGATTTTTTATGTTTTTAGGGGTTTAAAATATTTTAGGGCCTTTTAGAGATTTATAATTTTTTATATTTTTTATGGGTTTTAAGTGTTTTTATGTTTATAAGGTTTTCTAGAGGGTTTTAGGTTATTTAGTTTTTTTGTATTATTATGGTCTTTTAGGGGTTTATTGGTTTTTTATTTTTTAGGGATTTTGAGGGTTTACGGTATTTATGTGTTTTATAATTTTTTATTCTTTTTATGGCTTTCAAGTGTAATTATAATTTTACGATTTTCTTAGATTTTTTCATGGATTTTGATGTATTTTGTACGTATTTAGTGTTTTCAGTTCTTTTTAGGATTTTTATAGGTTTTTTGGATTTTTAATGATTCTAATGGATTTTATGGTTTTTAGGGATTTATTGTTTTTTTTTGTGTTTTTAGGGGTTTTTTAGTTTTCTATTTTTTATGAGGTTTTATATATTTTTTTATTTTCAGAAATTTAAAGATATTTTAAATATTTTAGTGGGTTTTTATGCTTTCATTAGTTATTAGGGTTTTGAAGGTTTTTGTGGGTTTTATGATTTTTAGTGATTTTAGGGTTCTCATCATATTTATGTTTTATGGGTTTTAAGTTTTTTAGTTTTTTAATGTTTTATTAGGGGTTTTTAGTGTTTATCATGTTTTTTACATATTTACAGATTTTTATTGAATATTTAGAATTTGTTTGGTTTTAGGGTTTTTGTTGGGTTTTGAGAGTTTTTATATTTTTTATAATTTTTTTTTTGTTTTTTGGGTTTTTTATTTTTTGGGGGGTTTAATCATTTTTAGAGTTTTTTAAAAAAAATTGGTAGTTTAATGGGTTTTATGAGTTTTTAGTTTTTTTGATGTTTTTGGGGGGTTTTTTGGTTTTTATGGTTTTAGGGGTTTTTATGGTATTTATGTGTGTTTAGGGGTTTTAGGTGTTTCAGGGGTTTATAGATATTTTTGTTTTTTGGATATATGTGGTTTTAGTGTTTTAAGGTTTTCTTGGGGGATTTCATGTTTTTATGTTTTTAGTGATTTTTGGGGGTTTTTATGATTTTTATGGTGGCTATAATTTTTAGTTATTTTGAAATTTTTTAGTGATTTTTTTTTATTATGGATTTATTATGGTTTTTTTAGATATTTAAGGTTTTTATGTATTTGGGTACTTTTAGGGATTTTTAGGATTTTTATGGTTTTTATAGTTTTTAGGGTGTTTAGTGATTTTGAGGGGTTTTAGTTTTTTTTTGGTTTTTTAGGGGTTTTATGTGTTTTATAGTTTTTAAAGTTCTTAAGGGTTTAAAGGGTTTTTTAGTTTTAGTTGTTTTAGGGTTTTGTAGGTTCTTAGGATTTTTTTGAGGTTTTTAGGGGGTTTTATAGTTTTTAGGGGTTTTTAGGTTTTAGGTTCTTTTAATGATTTTTAGGATTTCATGATTTTTAACTGTTTTTGTTCGTATGTATTTCAAATGGTATTTTAGGCTTTAGAATTTTTATGATTTTATGGGTTTTTTGGTGGTTTTTATGGGTTTTTCTAGATTTTAGATTTCTTGAGGTTTTTTAGGGTTTTTTATGGTTTATGTTGTTTTTTTTGGGTTTTCGTGTTTTAGGTTTTTAGTGATTTTTACAGTTATTCATTATATTTACGGGTTTTTAAGGATTAAGAGGTTCTATCGTTTTTAGGGGATTTAGGGTTTTTAGGAACCTTTATGGTTTATATCATTTATAGGGGTTTCAAGTGATATTAGTTTGTCATGGTTTTCCTATGTGTTTTCAATAATTTTGCATTTTTTGTGAATTTTATGTTTTTAAAGTTTTTTTATGGTTTTTAGGGTTTTTAGGGTTTTTAGGGGTTTCGAAGGATTTTTGGGATTTAATATTTTTTATGGTTTTTAGGTTTTTTAGGAGTTTTAACTGTTTTTGGGTTTTTTATGTTTTCATATTGTTTTTATGGGGTTTCACGTTTTTATGGATATTTTGGGATTTTTTTATGGTTTTTAGGTTTTTCGCATTTGGGGGGGTTTTTTAAGATTTTTTGTTTTGTTTACGGTTTTTTGATGTTTTTTTTAGATTTTATTGAATTTTTTTGGGTTTTAATTTATTTTTTGTTTTTTAATGTTTTAGGGTATTTATGGGTTTTTATATTTTTGAGCTGGTTTTTTGGGTTCTATGGTTTTTATGGTTTTATTTGTTTTTAGGGATTTTAATGATTTTTCTGGGATTTTAGGTTTTGTAGTGTTTTTTAGGTTTTTAAGCGTTTTATGTGTGTTTATGTTTTTATTTTCTTCTTTGGGGTTTTTATAGTTTTCATTGTTTCTTTTAATTTTTATGTATTTTAGGGATTTTTTAGAATTTTTAGGAATTTTCTTTGGGATTTTTGGGTTTTTCATATATTTTAATGTATTTAAGGTTATCTATATTTAAAAAAAATTGGGGTTTAATGTATTTTTTGAGCTTTTAGTGGGTTTTTATGTATTTATGGGTTTTTAATATTTTATTGAGTTTTTTTAAACGTTTTGGGGTTTTAATGGTTTTTTAGATTTTTCTGTTGTTTTTAGCATATAAATTGAGTTATAGGTTTATATTATTTTTTGGGTTTTATAGTTATTATTAGTTTTTAGGGTTTTATGTTTTTTAGGGTTTTATCTTATTTAGGGTATTTAATTATTTTATGTATTTAGGTTTTTTATATATTTTTTCATGGTTTTATGGTTTGTTAAATTCTTCAGTATTTTTAGGGATTTTTAGGGATTTTAAGCTTTTGAGGGGTTTATTGTTTTATTTGTTTTTTAGGACTTCTTAGGGTTTTATTTTTTTAGTATTTTTATCATTTTTAAGTATTCTAATGTTTTTAACGTTTTATTATGATTTTTTATTTTTTTAAAGTTTTTTTCTTGTGGATTTTCATTGATTTTTTGAGATTTTTATGGTTATTAAGATTTTTTTTTGTATTTTGTGGGTTTTGGGGTATTTTAGGGATTTATATTTTTATGGGTTTTAGGGTATTTTTTGTTTTTTGTGGATTATCAGTTTAAAGAAATTTGTGTTTTTTTAATTTTTTTAGGGTTTTAATGGTTTTTATTGTATTGGTAATTTTTAGGTTTTTGATGGGTTTTAAGGTGTTTTGTGTGTTTTAGTTGTTTTTATGGTATTTCTGTGTTTTAATGTTTTTATATTTTTTATGTTTTATTAGGGTTTTATGATTTTTTATGTTTCTAATTATTTTGGATGGGTTTTTATATTTTTTTAGCATTTTTTATGTTTTTTGGGATTTTTTAGTATTTTTATGTAACTTAGTGTTTTTAGGGATTTTAATGGTTTTTAGAGTTTTGGGGTTTTTAGGGGTTTATGGTTTCTTATTTTTTTAGTCTATTTTTGAGTATTTTAGTGGTTATAATGTTTTTTAGATATTTTTAACATTTTAGGGGTTTAAAGGGTTATTATTTATTTTAAGGGATTTATGGTTTTTAAATATTATTATGTTTTTAGGGTCTTTTATGGTTTTTATCATTTTTTGGGTTTATATGGGTTTTATTTTTTTAGGGTTTTAAGGTTTTATTAGGGAGGGGGGTTAGAGTTTTTAGGGTTTTTATGTTTTTAGAAAATTCTTAGTATATTTTAGGGTTCTTATGAGTTTTATCATTTTTTTTGTATTTTGATGGTATTTTTGGATTTAATGATTTTTAATGTTTTTATTATTTTTGGGGTTTTAGGTGTTTATATGTTTTAAAACTTTTTATAGTGGATTCTAGGGATTTTAGATTTTTTATGTTTTTAGGAATTTTTAGGCTTTTGGATTTTATGGGTATTTGCGGTTTTTAAAGATGTTGAGGGGTTTAGGGTATTTTTTGGTTTTAGGGTTTTTTTTGTTTTTTTTTTTGGATTTTTGGGGGTTTTTATTTTTATAGGTTTATTATGATTTTTAGTGTTTTTAAAAAAAATTTAGTTTAAAGAGTTTTTAGAGTTTTCGGTTGATTATAAGGGTTTTTATGGGCTTTAGGGGTTTTATGGTTTTCTTGGGTTTTATAATTTTTTTGGGGATTTAGGGTCTTCGAGATTTTAGCGGTATTTAGTTTTTTTAAGGGTTTTACGTTTTCATAGATTTTTAAGGTTTTTATATGGGTTTTTAGGGTTTTTTTATGTTTTAGGAAATTTATGAGTGATTTTTTTGATTTGTATGGATTTTAATGTTTTTGGGGATTTGAGAGTTTTGAGAGTTATTATTTTTTGTAGATTTTTTGGGTTTCTGTTTTTTAGGTTTTTTAGGGTATTAATTTCGTTAGGTTCTTAATGTTTTCATTGGGGTTTTAGGAGTTTTGAAGGGTTTTTTTGTTTTAAGGAATTTTTAGAGATTTTACAAATTTTTATAGGTTTTGGGGGTTTTGGAATTTTGAGGGTTTAAAGGCCTCGGGTTTTTAGGGTTTTTATGGTATTTTTAGTGTTTTTAGGGGTTTTTTTGTGTTTAGTAGGGTTTTAAAGGTTTTTTAGATATTTTTAACATTTCAATGGTTTTGAGTGGGTATTACAATTTTTATTGGTTTTTATGGGTTTTAGGGTTTTTTGAGGATTTTAGGGTTTTTTAAGAATTTTAATAGTCTTTTAAGTTTTTTAGGGGTATTAGTCTCTTTTAGGTTTTAAGGTTTTATTAGGGGTTTTCAAGGGTTTTTCATAGTTTTTTTTACAATATTAGAAATTTTTAGGGATTTTTGGGGATTCTTATGGTTTTTACGGTTTTTAGGGATTTTGACGGTTTTTAGGTTTGTTTTGTGTTTTAAGTGTTTTCATGCTTTTAAGGTATTATTAGAGTTTTTAGGGTTTTAGTATTTTTTATGTTTGTATGGTTAGTTAGGATTCTTATCAGTTTTTACATATTTAATGATTTTTTCGTTTTTCAAGGGGTTTTATGGATTTTTGGTCTTTATATTGTTTTATGGATTTATGGAGTTTTTCAGGTGTTTTAATATTTTTTAAGTTTTTTTAAAATTTTAAGGGGTTTAAAGGGGTTTTATAGTTTTTTAGCTTTTTTATGTGTATTTACGTTTTTCCATGGTTTTTAAGGGTTTTTATGGATTTAGGGATTTTTAGAATTTTAGATTCATTTATGGTTTTTAGCATTTTTTAGGTTTTTAGGGGTTTTAATTATTTTTAGGTTTAAATGGTTATATCTGTAATTTTTAAGGTTTTGATTTTGTTTTGTGTTTTTGGGATTTTTGGGAATTTTTGAATTTCTATTTTTTTTATGATTTTTAGCTATTTTGGGGTATTTTTTGCATTTTTATGGTTTTTATGGTCTTTTAGGGGTTTTAGGGTTTTTTATGATTTTAGGGGTTTTAATTGTTTTTTATATTTTTAATATTTTCTTAAGGGTTTTTAGGGATTTATTGTTTTTTAGGTTTATGGATTTTTAGGGATTTTTTTGGATTTTAATGGTTTTTTGGGATTTTAGGGATGTTTTGGTTTTTAAGTTTATTTTGGGTATTTTATGGTTTTATTAGTTTTTTCAGTTTTTAGGTTTTTTAAGGTTGTATGGATTTTTAGTTATTTCTAAAAAAATTGAGTTTTTAAATATTTCAAGTGTTTCGTTGGGTTTTAGGGGTTTTATCATTTTCGGGGGGGGGGGGTTATAGTGTTTTGGGTTTTTAAAGTTTTGTTATGGGTCTTCAGGTTATTTATTTTTTATTAAGTGTTTAGTTATTTTTAGGTTTATTTCTGGTTTTTCATTATTTTGAGGGGTTTTTTGGGATTTTAGGGCTTTCAATATTTTTTAAGTTTTAAGGGTTTTTATATGGTTATTTTTATTTTTTTGGCGTTTTAAGGTTTTTTTTGATATTTTAAAAAAAATTAGGGATTTAAAGGTGTTTTAGTTATTTTTTTGGGAATTTAAAATTTGTATGGATTTTTAGAGGTTTTGAAGGATTTTTCTTGTTTTATGGTTTTTAGGGGTTGTTAGGTTTTTTAGGTTCTTTTATGTTTTTTAGTGTCATTAAGGATTTTAAAGGTTTTAAACCCATTTTAGTTTTTTAGGAGTTTCTTACATGTTTTATTGGTTTTAAGGATTGTTACATTTTTATTGATTTTTAATGATATTATTTAAATTTTTATGGTTTTTAAGTGTTTTTATATTTTTAGGTTTTTTGAATTTTTTTAGGGTTTTACGGGTTTTAAGATTTTTTGTATTTTTATTTGTTAGGTATTCATAGTCTTTTTAGGTTTTTATGTTTATCTGAGTGTATTTTAATGTTTTTGGTGTTTTTTATGTTTTAGTGATTTATAGGAATTTTGTAGGATTTTTATGGGTTTTTATAGTTTCTATGGATCTCGATGGTTTTAGGGGTTTTTTTGGTTTTTTTGGGCTTTAGGGTGTTTTTTATTTTTTAGGGATTTAATGTTTTTTATACATTTTATCATCACTAGAAGTTTTAAGGGTCTATAGTATTTTTTGTTTTTTAGTGTTTTTATAGAGTTTTAGGGTTCTAAGGGTCTTACGGGTTATAATGTTTTATAGGTTTTAAGGTTTTTTGGGCCTTTTAGGGGTTTATAATTTTTTAACTTTTTTATAGTTTTTAATTGTTTTTAAGGTTTTACGGTTTTCTATGCGATTTTGAGGGTTTTGACTATTATTATTTTTTTATAGAATTTTTTCAGTTTTTTAGTTTTTTATTTTTTAGGAGTTTTGAGTGTTCTAGGTTTTTTAGGGTTTTTAGCGTTTTTACGATATTTATGGATTTCAAGTGTAATCAGGATTTTAAGGTTTTTAAGGTTTTTTATGATTTTTATGTTTATTACATCTTTTGTGTTTTTAGTTCTTTTTATGATATTTATAGGTTATTAGGATCTTTAGGGATTTTTATGCAATTTAGGGTTTTTAGGGATTTTTTGTGTGTGTGTTTTTAGGGGTTTTTTAGTTTTTTATGTTTTTATGGGGTTTTAGATATTTTAATTTTTTCAGGGGTTTAATGATATTTTAGTGTTTTGAGTGGGTTTTTAGAGTTTTATTGGTTTTTATAGGTTTAATGGTTTTTAGAGGTTTTATGGTTTTTATTTATTTTAGGGTTTTTAGTATATTTTACGTTTTTATGGATTTTAAGTGTTTTATGGTTATAATGTTTTCTTAGGGGATTTTATTGTTTATCTGGTTTTTTAAATTTTTAAAATTTTTACAGATTATTTAGTTTTTGATTGGTGTATAGTTGTTTTTAAAAATTTTGATGGTTTAATTGATTTTTATAATTTTTAGTAGTTTTAGGGTTTTTAAGGGTTCTTGGTTATTTTATGGTTTTTAGCAGTTTTTATGGTATTTAGGCAGTTTTAGGAATTTTAGGGTGTTTTAGGGGTTTTATTATATTTAGTTTGTTTGGGTTTTAAATGGTTTTAGTGTTTTTAGGTTTTCTATGGGGTTTCCATGTTTTATGGGTTTTTATGTTTTCAGGGATTTTTTGGGATTTTTATAATTTTTATGGTGGCTAGGATTTTTAGTTATTTTGACAGTTTTTAGTCGTTGTATTTTTTATGGTTTTCTTATGGTTTTTCAGAGATTTACAATTTTTTATGTTTTGGGATTTCTATGGATTTTGTGGATTTTTATGGTTTTTAGGGTTTTTTGTGATTTGAGGTGTTTTAGGTTTTTTTGAGTTTTTAGGGGTTTTTTGTTTTTTAGAGTTTTTAATGTGTTTTACAGTTTAAAGGGTTTTTAGAGTTTTAGTGTTTTTAGGGTTTTCTGGGTTTTATGTTATTTTTAGATTTTTAGGGGGTGTATAGTTTTTAGGAGTTTTAGGGTTTAATGATCTTTTACGGAATTATTGGCTTCTAGGATTTTTAACTATTTATGGTTCATATGTTTTTTAATTGTTTTTCATGGTTTAGTTTTTTTATTATTTTAGGGGGTGTATTCTTAAGGGTTTTCAGGTTTTTTGGTTTTTTCTGGTATTTGAGTGTTTTTTAGGTTTTGTATTGTTTTTTGGGCTTTTATGGTTTTATGGTTTTGAGTGGTTCATAGGGTTTTTCTATATATTTATTGGTTTTTAAGGATTAAAAGGTTCTATGTTTTTTAGGTGATTTAGGATTTTTAGTACCCTTTAGGGTATTTATCATTTTTAAGGATTCAAGTTTTTTTAGTTTGTTATGGTTTTATTATGGGTTTTCAAGATTTTTTTATAGTTTACATGAATTTTAGGGTTTTTTAAGATTTTTATGGTTTTGTGGGTTTTAGGGTTTTTATGGTTTAGAATGTTTTTAGTGCTTTTTCTTTGTATTTTTGGGGTTTTAAGTGTTTTTAGGTTTTTAAGGTTTCCATAGGGGTTTAATGGAGTTTTACATTTTTAGGGATTTTTTTTGGGATTTTTTGGGATTTTTTTGGGTTTTAAGGGTTATTTTGGATTTGGGGGTTTTTAGGATTTTTTTAGTTTTTATGTTTTTTTTGTTTTTTTATGATTTTTTGAGTTTATTTAGGTTTTTTAATGTTTTAAGTGTTATTAATATTTTTGGTGATTTGTGGCTTTTTACATTTTTTTGTGTGGGATTTTATGGTTTTTATGGTTTTTAGGGTTTTCCAAGATTTTTAGAAGTTTTTTTGTTTTTAGGGATTTTAAGGGGTTTTAGGGACTTTTAGGGGTATTAATGTTTTTTTGGTTTTTAAGGGTTTTATGTGTTTTTAGGTTTTTATTTTATTGTTTGGGTTTTTATGGTTTTCATTGTTTCTTTACATTTTTTGGTGTTTTAGGGATTTTTTAAGGATATTTAATAGTTTTCTGGAATTTTAGTAGTTTTTTAAGTTTTTAGTGGTTTTACGGTTATCTTTACTTTTTAAACATTTTTGGGGGTTTAATGTGTCTTTTGAGTTTTTAGTGGGTTTTTAGGATTTTTAGGGGATTTTAAGGTTTTTTGAGTTTTTTTTACTTTGCTGGGTTTTAATGGTTTTTTTGATTTTTGATTTGTTTTTAGTGCATTAATGGGTTTTTGGGTTTTTAATGTTTTTTAGTATTTAACTGTTTTTTGGGGTTTCTAGGGTTTTTAGAATATTTATTTTTTTAGGTTTTTTAGCATATTGAGGGTATTTAGGGTTTTTAATTATTTTATGAATTTAAGTTTTTTATATATTTTTCATGGTATTATGGTTTGTTTCATTTATAGGTATTTTTAGGGATTTTTAAGGATTTTAAGGTTTTTAGGGTTTTTAGGCATTTTTTGGGTTTTTAGAATTTTTCATATTTTTATCCATTTTATCATTTTTATATTTTTATGGATATTTTACAGTTTTTTTCCTTATAGTTTTCTTATAAGTTTTTTAGTTTTTTACATTCTTAGGGATATTTAGGAATTAATAATATTATTATGGTTTTTATGGTTATTAGGGATTTTGAGAGGGTTTTGGGTTTTATAGGGGTTCTAGGATTTTTGTGGTTTTTTGGGTTTTAGGGTTTTATTGAGTTTGTAGGTTTTTAAAAGTTTTTTTCAGTTTCTTTAAATTTTTAGGTTTTTACATGGTTTTTAGAGTTTATAGTGGATTTTTAAGGATTTTTAGGGTTTAGGGTTTTATAGTTTTATGGGTTTTTTTGGGTTTTCTACGGGTTTAGGGTCTTTTAGCGATTTTTATAATTTTTATTTTTAGGTGTATTAAGTGTTTGTAGGTTTTTATGGGTTTTTAGGGTTTTTATGTTTTTAGGTACTTTTAGAGATATTTAAGGATTCTTTTGTGTTTAGTGTTTTCATGTATTTTGAGAAATAATTGGGTTATTAGGGGTTTTATGGTTTTTATGGTTTTGGAGTTTTTAGGTTTTTCTAGGGGTTTTAGGGTTTTAGATATTTTAATGTTTTTTGGGAATTTAATGAAATTTTAGAGTTTTTATTGGTTTTTTGGGTTTTATGGGATTTGAAAGGTTTTTATGGTGTTTTATGTTTTCATGGTTTTTAGGATTTTTAGGTATTTTAATTTTTTCGGATTCTAGGGGTTTTATGTGTTTTTATATTTTATGGTTTTCAAATTATTTTTTGGGATTTTAGGGGTTCTTATATTTTCAAGGATTATAGGATGTTTTTATGATTTTTATGGTTTTTTTATTTTCAGGGATTTTTTTTGGGTTAATGGATTTTAGAGTTTTTTTGTTTTTTTGGGTTTTCTTAGTTTTTTTAGGTATTAAAGGTTCTTTATATTTTTTTCACCATTTTTAGAGTTTTAATGGGTTTTTATTTTTATTGGGTTTTTAAGATTTTAGGGGGTTTTGTGGTTTTTGAGGTTTTTATGGTTGTAAGGGTATTTAGAGTTTTTAAAGTCATTTACAATTTGTATAAATCTTTTTGTTTTTATGGGTTTTAAGTGTTTAATGGTTTTATGGTTTTGTTAAGGTTTTTTTAGGGTTTTGGGAGGTTTTATTTTTATTGGAATTTTTAGGATTTTTTGTGATTTGTATTGGTTTTTAGGATTTTTTGGATTTTTAGTGTATAAGGGTCTTTAGAGTCTTTGGGGTTTTTATTATTTTTAGTATTTCTAGGTTTTCCTGGGTTTCTATTGTTTTTAGTTTTTTAAGGGTTCTAATGTTTTTCTGGGTTTTTTACATATTATAAATTTTTAGTGATTTTTAGGATTAATGGTTTTTTTCTCCTTTTCATGATTACGAGGGATTTAGGTTTTTTTTATTTATAGTGTTTTTATTATTTTTAGGGTTTTTAATTATTTTATTTTTTTAGGGTTTTAAGTTTTCGGTAGTTTTTTTAGTTTTTCAAAGATTTAAGGTATTTTTTGAGCATTTAGTATATTTTTAGGCTTTTTATGGTTTTTAGAGTTTTTATGGTTTTTAATTGTTTTATGGTTTTTTAGGTTTTTAAGGTTTTCTTAGGGGTTTTCTAGTTTTTTAGGGTTTTTAAAGTATTTAGGAATTTTATAGACGTTTTAGGATTATAATGTTTTTTAAGGTTTCATGAATTTTGATGGTTTTAGGGGTTTTTAGGTTTTTATGGTTTTCATGTGTTTTTGGGGTTTTTAGGGATTTTTTAGTTTTTTTAGGGTTTTTATGTTTTTTTAATTTTATGGGGTTTAGTGTTTTAAAGAAATTTTAGTGGTGTTTTAGGGGTTTTATTAGGTTTAAGTGTTTGATAAAATTTTTAGGATTATTTAGTGTTTTTGGGTCTTTTAAGGTTTTTTCACATTTTTAGGTTTTAAAGGGTGTTAATTGTTTTTAGGTTTTAAATATTTTCTTAGGGTTTTTTAGTGGTTTTAAGTTTTTTTTTCATTTTCAGAGATATTTAGGATTTTTTTAGGATTTTTATGGGGTTTCATGGGATTTAGGGATTTAGAGGGTTTTTAGGGTTTTATAGTTTTTATGGTTTTTTGTGTTTTAGAATTTTTTAGTGTTTTTTAGTCTTATTGAGGTTATTTTGTTTTTACCATATTTTTATGGTTCTTAGGGAACATTAGGGTTTTTAGTGATTTTTATTTTTTTTAATGGTTTTTAGTGTTTTTAGTTTTTAATGTTTTCTTAGGGGTGTTCTGGGTTTTTAGGGTTTTTTATGTTTTTAAAGATTTTTATGGTTTTCATATGTTTTTTATTTTTTTTCGGTTTTTTATTAATTTTGAGGGGTTTGGGGGTGTTTGGATTTTTCAGTGTTTTAGAATCTTTTAAGTTTTTTATGGGATTAGGTTTTTTTATGTTTTTAAGATTTTCTTATAGTTTTTTAGGGTTTTTTTAGTTTTATAGTTTTTAATAATTTTATGGACTCATTGACATTTTTATGGGTTTTTAGAGTTTTTTGGATTTTTATTTATTTAGGGTTTAAGGGTATTAAGGGGTTTTAGGGTTTTTTTTTGACTATTTGGGGGGGGGGGTTTGTGTTTCTCAGGGTTTAATGGTTTTTTAAAAAAATTACCAATTTTTGAAATTTAATTGGATTTTATATTTTTTAATATTTTAGGGTTTTATGGGTTTTTACCAAATTTTAATATTTATATGGGTTTTATGAATATTCAAAATTTTAGGATTTTTTGCATATTTTTTGGGTTTTATCATTTTTTTGTTTTTAGGGGCATTATGTTGTTTTTGGTTTTTAAATTATTTTATGAATTTTAAGGTTTTTTACATTTGTATGTATCTTTATGATTTTTATGGTTTTTAGGGGTTTTAGGGATTTTAAATATTTTTAGGGTTTTCTAGGATTCTTATAGTTTTCTTTGGGGTTTTCGGGGTTTTTATCATTTTTAGGTAATTATATATATTTATTAGGAATTTTAATGTTTATTACGGATTTTAGGGATTTTGAGGGGTTTTTAATTTTTTAATGTTTCTTGGGGTTTTTTTTGTGATTTTTATGTTTTTTTCTATTTTTTATTGTTTATAAGGTTTTTATAGTTTTTAAAAAATTTAGGGGTTTAAGGTGGTTTAAATTTTTTAGTAGTTTTAAGGTATTTTGTGTTTTATGGGTTTTTATTATTATAGGGGTTTACGGTATTTAGGGGTTCTAGGATTTTTATTGTATTATAGGGTTTTTAGTTTTTTTAGGTTTATTAATGTTTTAATTTTTGTAGGTTTTAGGGTTTTCTTAGGGGTATTCAAGGTTTTTAGGTTTTTTACTATTTTTAATGATTTTACAGATTCATTATGATTTTTATGGTTTCTATAGTCTTTCTGGTTTTATGGGGTTTTAAAGGATTTAATGTGTTTTTATATTTTTAATGTTTTCTTATGGGTTTTCAAGGTTTTTATTATTTTTTTAATGATTTATATGGACTTTCTCATTTTTTTTGGAATTTTAGTTTTTTAGGGATTTTAACGTATTTCATGGTTTTTAGGTTTTTTATGTGTTTTAGCATTTTTTAGGTTTTACTTTTTTATGTATTTTTAAAATTTTGGGGTTTTATTGGGGGGGTTTTCAGGTTTTATAAGGTTTGTTTTATGTTTTTAAGGATTTTTTTCACTTTTTATGATTTCTAGGGGTTTTATGGTTTTTAGGGATTTTGAGATGTTTTAGGGTTCTTTTGGTCTGTGGTGTTTATTTTTGGGATTTTAGGTTTTTAAGGGTTTTAGTAGTTTTTTATGTTTTTATTTGTTTATAGGATTTTTAGTATGTTTATTAGTTTCTTCTTTTTTATAGTTTTTAGATAATTTTAAGGATTTATGGGTTTTATTATTTTAGGGGTTTTTAGGGTTTGTAAGTTTTTTTAGTGTTTTTATCATTTTTATGGTCTCTTAGTGGTTTAAATTTTAGAGGTTTAAATGTTTTTATTAGGTGTTTTAATTGTTTTTAGGTGTTTCTATGTTTTAGGGAGTTATTTTATTTTTTTAGAATTTTTATTGTTTTTAGGGATTAAATGGGATTTAATGTTTTTTATGGTTTTTACCGTTTTTAGAATTTTTTTTATAGGATTTTTAATATTATTTAGGATTTTAAGGTTTTATTAGGGGTTTTCAGTGTTATTAGGGTTTTATGATTATTTATTGTTAGTGATTTATTATTATTTTTAAGGGTTTTAATGGATTTTATGGTTTTTTTGGGTTCTAATGGTTTTTTGGTTTTATTGGGTTTTTTGTGTTTTAAGGGTTTTTTATTTTTATGGATTTATGTTTTTTTAGTGTTTTTATATTTTTTAGGTGTTTAAATGGTTTTTAAATTTTTTTAGTGGGTTTTAGGTTTTTTATGTGGTTTATGATTTTTTAAGGATTTTAAGGATTTTTTTCATTTTTAGGGGTTTATAGGGTATTTAGGGCTATAAAGGTTTTTATTTGTTTCAGTGTTTTCTGTATTTTTAGTTTTTTAAGGCTTTCATAATGTTTTCAGTATTTTTAGGTATTTTTTATGTTTACATCTTTTTTTAGGGTTTTTATTATTTTTTTGATGTTTTTGGTTTTTATGGTTTTTTTGGGTTTTTAAACTTCTTTAGGATTTTTAAGAATATTAATTATTTTTTGATTTTTAGGGTTTTATTCTGGTTTTTTAAGGTTTTGTACTTTTTAGTGAATTTTAGGTCCTTTTTTATTTTTTTGGTTTTTAGGGTTTTTTGTATTTTGAGTTATTTTTGGTTTTTTAGATTTTTTTGGTTTTTATGGTGTTTTTGGTTTTTATCATTTTTTTTGAGTGTTTTTGGTTTTCAGGGTTTTTTGATGTTTTCTGTTTTTTGTAAGGATTTTTTAGGGTTTTTATGGGTTTTAGTGTTTTTTGGGAATCAAAGGATTTTGGGGATTTTTATTTTTTTAGGTATTTTTTGTATTTTTTGGGTTTTAATGTTTTTTATAGTTTTCTAATTTTTTTGGGGATTTAATGGGTTTTTTAGTTTTCAATGTTTTTAGGGAATTTATGGGGTTTTAGGGGTTTAAATGGTTTTTAGTGGTTTTATAGTTTTTATGGGTTTTATGGACTTTTAGTGTTTTAGTGTTGCTTATATTTTTTAAGGGTCTTAATTATTAATATTTTTCATGATTTTCATAGGGGTTTTTAGGATTTTTAGTATTTTTTATGTTTTTAGGGATTTTTAGGGAATTTTTATAATTTTTATGGTTCTTTGGGTTTTTTGGATTTTGATGGTATTTAGGGATTTTTGGGGTATTTACGGTCTTTATTTTTTTTAGTTGTTAAGTATTTTTATTGTTTTTAGGGTTTTAGGTTCATCTAAGTGTTATTTATGGTTTTTATGATTTTGTACATTTTTAGATATTTTTAGTGATTTTTTAGGATTTATTGGTGTTTATTGTTTTTATGGATTTTAAGGGGATTTAGGGTTTTCTAGCGTTTTTATAGTTTTTTTGATGTTTTTATGGTTTTTATAGTTTTTAACGTTTTTAGTATTTAAATGGATTTTTTGAGTTTTTAGTGGGTATTTTGGATTTTTTGGGTTCTTTTGAGTTGTTATGGTTATTTTGGTTTTTATGATTTTTTTTTGGGATTTTAGGGTTTTTAGGGTATTTTAGGGTTTTAGTGTTTTTAGGTTTTTAAGGGATATAAAATTATTTATGTTTTTATGGTTTTCTTGGGGATTTTTAGGGTTTGTAGTGTTTTAGCTTTTAGGGATTTTTAGTTCATTTTATGATTTTTCTGGGTTTTTAGGGATTTTAGGAGTTCTATGGTTTTGAGGGTTTAGTAAGGTTTTTTTTTCATTTTTTAGGTTTTTAGTAGTTTTAAGTGTTTTTTGATTTTAAGGAATTCTTATGGGTTTTTAAGACATTTAGGGTTCTATATTTTCTTAGTGATTTTTAGGAATTTTTATGATTTTATTGGTTTTTATGCTTTTTAGGGATTTTGAGGGTTGCTCGGGTTTATTAAGATTTTAGGTGTTTATTGAGTTGTTTATTGTTTTAGGTTCTTTTAGATTTTTTTTTAATTTTTTATGGGTTTAAAGGATTTATTTATTTTTTAGTGGTTTTATGATTTTTAGGGGTTTTTTGGGATTTTAAAGGTATTAGAGTTTTTTATGATTTTCATTCGTTTTTAGGATTTCTAGGTTCTTTTAGGGTTTTTAGCATTTTTTTTCTTTTTTGGGGGTGCAATTTTTTTTATTTTTTTGGGTTTTTATGGGGTTTTTAGGGTTTTATGGGTTTTATGTTTAAATTGATTTTATTGGATTTTTTGTATTTTTATGGTTTTTAGGGGTTTTAGGTATTTAGATGGTTTTTAGGGTTTTAGCATTTTTTAGGGGTTTTGGGGTTTAATGCATTTTAAGGTTTTTAGGGTTTTCTTTGGGTTTTTCCTAGTTTGTAGGGTTTTCACATTTTGATTAATTTTTAGTACTTTTTTTATGTTTTATGGGTTTTAGTGTTTTGAATGATTTTGAGGAATTTTTTGGGTTTTTAGGATTTATGAGATTTTTAGGGGTTTTATGGGTTTTTACTAGTTTCTAAAATTTTTAGGGTTTAATGGTTTTTTAGTTTTTAGAGGTTCTAAGGGGTTTTATGGGGTTTAGGGTCTTTTAATGTTTTAGGATTTTTTATGGTTTTTAGGGGGTTTAGGGTCTTTTGGGTTTTTAGAATTTTTTAGATTTTTTGGGTTTTACGTGTTTTTGGGATATTAATGTTTACCTAGTGTTTTTCAATGTATTTTTTTGTTTATACATTTTTAGGGTTTTTTAGGGATTTTCTGGATTTTTATGGTTTTAGGGTTTTTATGGTTTTTATGGAATTTGAGGGTTTTTAGGGGTTTAGAGTTTTTATCATTTTTATGTTTTTAAGGGGTTTAAGTGTTTTTTGGTTTTTAAGGATTTCAGGGTTTTTTTGTTTGTACGTTTTTATGGATTTTTAGAGATTTATAATAATTTTATTAGCTATTATGTTTTTAGGGATTTTGTGGGGTTTTTTGGTTTTTTGGGTTGTGAGGAGCATTTTTGAGTTTATTAGGGTTTTATATTTTTTAAATTTTTTTAATTTTTTTAGCGGTTTAAAGGGGTTTTGGTGTTTTTAGTTGGGTTTTTTGAATTTATTTGGGTTTTTAGGGTTTTTATAGTTTTTTAGACTATTCAATGTTTATAAGGGTTTAAAGGTTTTTTAGGTATTTTTTTGATTTTTAGGGTTTTAAAATGTTTTTAGAGGTATTTATGGTTTTTAGGGGTTTTAGGGTTTCTTGGGTCCTTATGGATTTTAGAATTTTTTTAGTGTTTTAGGGGTTTTAAGTGTTTTTAAGATTTTATGTTTTTCAATTGGTTTTTGATGATTTTTATGGGTTTTTATGTTTTAAGGGATTTTTTAGCACTTTTAGGATTTTTATTGTTTTTAGGGGTTTTAGTGATTTTGAGGGTTTTAAGGGTTTTAGGGTTTTTATGGGTTTTTAGTATTTTTAGGTTCTGTAGTTGTTTCATGGGTTTTTAGGTTTTTAGGGGCTTAGATTTTAGGGTTTATTATATTCTTAGGTGTTCTAGAAATTTGTATGGATTTTTAAAATTTTTATGGAATTTAGGGTTTCTAGAGATTTTAAATGTTTTTAGGTGTTTTTAGGATTTTTAGGGTATTTGATTGTTTTAGGGTTTTTTATATTTTTTTTATGATTTTTAATGTTTTTAGTGGATTAATGATTTTCTAGAGTTTTTATTGGTTGTATAGTTTTTCTGGGTTTTCAATGTTTTTAAGTGTTTTTTGGGGATTTTATAGTTTAATGGGTTTTTAGGGTTTTTAGGGTTTTTAGGGATTTAGGATTTTTATAATGTTTAGGGTTTTTAGGGGTTCAATTTGTTTATATGTTTTTATAGTTTTCTAATGTTTTTTAGGGCGTTTAGATTTTTAGGTAATTTTTAGGATTTTTATGGTTTTTAGGGGTTTTAGGGATGTTGGGGGGTTTTATGGTTTTTAGTGTTTTTTGGTTTTTTAGTATTTTTGTTTTATTTAGGTATTTTAGTTGTTTTTAGGTTTTTATGTTATTCTTAGGGGGTTTTCAGATTTTTAGGTGTTTCTATGGTTTTAGGGATTTTTAGAGATTTTCTTGGATTTTGATGATTTTTAGGGTTTTTAGGGATTTGGAGGGTTTTTATGTGGTTTGTTTGTGTTTTTAGGGGTTTTTGGCTTTTTTAGTGTCTTAAAGGGTTTTTAGATTTTTTTTATATTTTTTTGGGGTTTATAGGGGTTGTATAGTTTTAGTTGTATTTTAGAGTTTTTATGATTTTTAGTGTATTTTATGGTTTTAAAGGGTTTTATGTTTTTTAGGGGTTTTAGGGTTTGTAGGGTGTTTTAGGATTTTATCCATTTTTTAGGTTTTAAGGGGTTCAAAGTGTTTTTTAAGGATTTCTTAGTGTTTTTTGGGTTTTCAAGTTTTTTTTTATGTTTTTAGGGATTTTTTGCGGTTTTTAGTTTTTTTATTAGTTTTTAGTGTTATTAAGGATCAGAGGTTTTTTATGTTTTTTAGGGTTTTCATGGTCATTGTATTTTTTATGATTTTAGGGGTTTAAAGTGTTTTATGGTTTTATGGTTTTCATAGGGGTTTTTAAGTTTTTTCATTTTTTTTACATTTTTAAGGATTTTTGGGGTTTTTTGGGTTTTTTTGTTTTAAGGTGTTTTTTAGGTTTTTGGGTTTTTTGGGTGTTTATGATTTTATTTGAGTTTTAGGGTTTTTATTGTTTCTTTGGGGTTTTTTAATGTTTTCAAGGGTCTAACAATAGTGAGGTTCACGTGAGCATCCCAAGGATGGAACCCTTATTACTAGGGTAGCCCAATTGACTTTGCTTACCATTGGTATTTAAACTCAAAAGGTCACGCTAATGTTCCTGATGATCCTATCATACATGCCTAGTGTCATTGGAAGGTTAATTAGCCTGATACCATTAGGTAGGTTCATGGAGGGTCCAATATATGGGCTAATGACAAGACATAAGATTATTGGATCTGGAGAATAGAATGCCATGGGATGCACTAGTCTGCATAGTATTTTCTTACGTAGGGATGGATTCCCTATACATAGCACAATACTATGAGGGTAAGGGTTACATCTTAATAACATTGTGTTATAAAGACATTGGTTCAACCAACATAGTGTTTTCCTATGCGAGATCAAGTTCCTCCCACATAGTATTTGGCAAAGTGGGGCAGGGTTCCACCGATATAGCGTTTTTCTATGTGGGATGCTTATGCACAAGGGGGCTATAAGTATTTGATCTTTGGGAATTATATCTACAGAGGTTTTTTGGTTCACAGACCACCAAATGACATATTATTTCTTCCTCATTTCATTTATGTAGGCTTTACCTATTGGGAGTAATCAAACGGGTTCTGTTTTTGCGGTTCTTTTTTCATCTAATTATGGATCTCTTTCGGTGTATCAATAAACCAATATCTTTTTTTGGTTCCCATCATGTTCTATTTATAGAGATTTAGAGGAAATAGATACCAGTGTAGTCTATCATCTGTGATGGGCCACAAAAAATATTTTATTGGAGACACGAAGGGATTAATCTACAAGGGTATCTTATGTAGCCGCCTAAATCATTGCCTGGCCCCGCAAATGACTTTTTTTTATTTGTAGGAGATAAAGATACTACCTCTACCCATAAACTATTTAGTTCTGGGGGAAATAATTTGTGGAAGTGGAAATCACATCCCTTTTTCACTAATGACTTAGTTCATTTTGGTGTACATCACGGAGCAGTTGAATGCCATGTGAAGTGGTGGTCTGGGAAGGGATTTTCCCATAGCGATTTTCTTCGTCCTTCTACATTTCTTCACTTTGAATATTTTCTTCAATATTATTATTGGATTTTTTTCTTCCTTTTTAAAATATATGGAATTATTTTCTTATTCTCTGAGAAATTTTCTTGTCCCAACAAATTCCCCCATCGATATGGGTTCCGATTGGGACAAATAGGAGGCTATTCTGATATAGAAAGTGGTCCTATTTAAACTAGTTTTCAGTATGTTGGTGGACTTGTAGGGTGGATATTCCTTTATATAGGGGCCCAGATCCTTTGTCTTTTAAAAATTTTCTTATCAAACTTGGTTCTCCCATAAATCCTCAACTACAAATGGCTTCCTAGAACCACCTCCTCTACAGACCACTTTATCCATGAATTGAGATACTTCACCCATTACTGGAAAATATTAAGTAAAAAACTATGAGTTTATATTTCCATGGATTCTTTTTGGTTTGATCATTTAGTGAACCATAACTTTGCTGAACAATGCTTTGCGGTCTAGAACCTTCTCAGATCGATGGCTCACGGGCTAATGGATTTTGGAAAACTGATAGTTCTCATGCCAATATTTCCACAGACTGATGGTCTATGTGCACCTTAATCATAAACATTTTGTATTTAATTAATGAATCTAAAATGGATTTACTAAATTTATCTTGTGGATAAAATAGATCTAACGTTGAAAACTACGACCATTAGATACAATGTCATTTTTGAGAACATTGAGGAGGGTCTTTAACACCACATCATTCCTCGCAAGAGTATTCTATGTTGTATCATTTATCTAGAAATTTTTTAATACCTTTAGTTAACTATAATTCAACTTTATAATTTTGTTCTTCAATATGACACTCACCTTCTACAAGTTGATCAAAATATCCCATATTCTTAGTTTGAGACATCTAGGGACTATGTGTTAGTAAAAATTTATTCCACATGTCATATTATCCCTAGTTCATGTCTAGAGAATGTCTTCATTCCGAATTTCTCAGTGTAGACATAAATAAACTAGCACGGGAATGATAATCCTATATAATAAGCTTTTCAAGAATATCCATACATTATTAATCTCTCACGAGGAAATCCCAACAGTGGGTGGATCTCTATGTGGTATTTTTGGTCTATAGGGAGCTTCTCATATGAATGGGCCTGAGAATTCTGGGATCACTAGAACTATATGTAATTTCCTGATCCATTGGAGGTTGTTTGATTATACCAGGAATTGTGGGTGTCTCAATTTGTGATTTATTCACTGATTGAGGTTCTACTCGAGATGATTAGACATTATTGCTTGAGGACCAACACTTTTCATCTATCATATGCTGAATTTCAGATCAGATTATGGAATATTTATCAACTGGGGGGAATAAATTATAAAAGTTGTCAAGATGGACGATTTATTTTCCATGTTTTTGTGTGGATGGATCTTCCCATCTTGGTATGATTATACTAGTGTTAGGGTATGTTCCCTGACGATAGAGACCAAACTGGGATAAGGTCACCCCCAAAACCTAGCCATACCTACCCTAAATCATATTTATGAACTACTGGGCCACATGCAAGAAGGAAGTCCTCTGCATCCTCTCTATGGTCCATTCCAATTATTGTATGCTTGGGTGGAAGAAATCTATTTGTGTTATGAATATAAGTATAGATAAAAAATTCATCACTCTATATTTGACAATGTATTACTTAATGTCGTTGGAATTCTCCTTAGATACCTTAGTACTGATGGCGTTGTCAGAATTTTGAGTGACTCTTCCCATTTAACCTTCATCCCATTCCCTATACACTTATTAATAGTGGTTGATAACTGGGAATGGACCTTAGTAGAGTATTCTTATATCATCTCTCTATGAGATGGAATTCTAGCAGCACGTGTGGATGGAGTAACCATATACAAATTATATACTCCTTATAGATTTTCCCAACAATTAGGGTGTATACAAGGGGTTTCCCCTTCACCCCTTCCCTAGATTAAATATCCACACCCATTCATACAATTCCATCTATGGTTTATAACAAATAATGATGATTTCAAACTCAAATTTCCTTACCATGCATATGAGATCCTGTAAATAGTTCCCAAGATTATCCGATAATATGGATAGAATACTATCTAGATGAGATACTAGGAAAGGCATTTTGGAGGGTACTCAAGATTCTAACATCTAATATCTATGTGTTTGACATACCCTCCTTGTCAGTTTTGAGGGGAGATCAACCCATGTCCTAACGATCTATGAATCTTAGGTGACACTTATCATCCAATCTCATCCTTACTGAAGATGATTAATATATGATCCTTTAAAAGTAATAATGATGAAAATTTTACTAATGGTGGTCCTAGTGTGATAGACTTAGGGACCCCTCCAACTAATGATGTGCCTATCATTCTAGTTCTTGAAGCTAGTCAAGGGTGGTAAGGGATGATTTTCCCACTCCTGAGTTATTATTTAATTTAAAAATTTATTATTAGGTTGCACTGCTAGATTATATACCAGTGGCAGCGAGCTATGAAAATATGGGTCCTCATATTATGATCAAATAAAAATCCATATGAATATGGGCATGGATCCAAATTTGTACCATCGTTACAGAGATCCCATTGTTAGAGATGGGGGAAAAATTGGACAGCCTACGCTAGATTTTCCTTGACCTGGGTTCAGGTGGGATCGATTATCGACCACTACACCTCCTTATTCACTAGATTTTCATATCTTAGGAAGATTTAGTTGTTCATGGAGGCGGCCTCACTCAGTTTAAGGATTCACATTATCAAATAGAAACTCTATGATATGTCACATTTGGAATAAACCATCTATCAATTGATAAAACCAGTTATAATTACTAATTAGTTTCACAAAATGAGGAGTAGAGGGAGTTTGAGGCTTGTCTGGAAAGGTTAAAGGTGCAGTTTTCATCAAAAATTGATAATTTTAAATCCATCATGAAGAGGGGTCAATATCTCAGATCTGTTGTTAGACAATTTCACTTGACACACTAGACCACAACTGAGTAGAGGACGTATTTGGAATGGGCCCTTGATGGCCCACATCAGGTTGTGGTTAATTTTCTAAGAAAAGTAGTTCAGGATCCATTGTAATCATTTTGGATACATTGTGTCACTTTTCCTTTTATTCCTTATAGTGTTATAGAGATACTATAGGATAAGAATGATCATATTTTATCATTTAATAAATAAATAAAAACTCATTTTACTTTTTATTCATTTCGTTTATATTTTCGTATAATGCTGATCAATTATAGTTAATCGCATTCTGAGTGATAATCTCCATTAGATATTATTTTTAATTGCTATCTGGGATAACCAAATTGAAACAATCATATAATGGTTTTATTTTTTCTTGAGTTGAGGGACTCAATGAGAATTTTTCTGAGTGTTTCAAGGGTTCTATGAAAAACCCTAATATCTTTGTGTCTTTTTTGTTATAAACCTAATTTTTGCTGAAGTGCAAAATGATATGGGGTTAGTGGGCACAACTTGACTTTTTCTTATGATTACCTTGGTAGGTTTTGACCTAAAAATATTTGTACATAATTTTTAAATATTTTTTTATTTCTCAATTTTTCCTAAACCATATATAGTGTAGGTTTTGGGATCTAATACTTGACTTTTATCCAGGGTTCCCTTTACAGGTTTTCAACAATGGGAATTTTGTGTCTCTTTTTGTGGGAAGTTTAATGTCTTGAAAACCTAGACTAACATTAGTAGTGTTTAGGTCAATAAATTTTGACCATGAATTTGGTGGTTATGGGCTTAATAGAGTTTAATGGTTTTTAATGTCCTAGTATCTTTTATATACAAGAATGACGAATATTTTGTAAACCTGTTTTATGATTTTTGGTTATGAAACATGATATGGGACATGGAATCCATGGGGCCATACAGTGGAAGGAAAAACCACTCCTATGGATGATTTTTCCATTGGTTGATAGATCCTTTTATGGGAGACTTACGCAGAACCAACTGGGGTATATTATGTATAGTCAAAAAAATGTTTCCTAATGAAAATGACCTTCCCCTTCTGATGGATAGGTAATTTCAGGGGAATTCTTATTTATTTTTCTTTTTGAAAGACCATAGTGGGTGTCCTTCCAAGGGAGATATTTTTGAAAAGCATGAGGGTATTTATATTATATTTTTATAGAAAACATCTCCCATATTAATTTGGATTTTGTAAAGGAGGTTTGAAGAACATTGTAGTTTAACGTCATGAAACAAGGAGATGGATGGTGTATTTTAATGTATTACTACTAGGAAATTTGAGATTTATCACTCTACTCTGACAAAATGGGTAGATTATTTTTCCTTTTCATGGTAGTTTGACCAAGAATGTTCTATATTATTCAGGAATAAAGCTGAAAAAATAATTTAACATGTTATCTAAGGGGTTCCTGAATCTAGGAAGTGATATGGGACATAAATGTTAGAGTGTGTACAGAGGTAGGAAAATCCTCTCCTAAGAATGAACATGCCTCTAGTTAACAAGAATTTTTGTTGGAAAATTATGAAGATCCAACTGGAGAATATTGTGAATAGTCAAATAGAGGTGTCCCTATGAAATTGTCCCTACATCAACAATGTCTGGGGAAGGTTATAGTGATTCATAACATTCCATACATAGAGTTTGGTTTGTTAAAGGAGGGTGTAAGTACATTAAAGGGGAATTTAAAGTTGTAATTTCCTAATAATAGGTCAATATTTTTCCCTAATGTAGGTGTGAGGAGGTTCCATGTACAGGTTTGGCCCAAACATAGAAAAATATTAGATAACTTTAACTCATCTATAGACCTGAGATATGAGGTTTGAGCATTACTATGTATCTTATGATAATAGGAATCAATTAAAACGTTGTTTTTTGAATGTTTCATCCATTTGATGATCTAGTTCACACATAGGAGTTGGTCATTTTCATCTTGAATATGATCTGCCTAATGGGACGTGGCTCATATTGAACTTTCCTGTGAAAATTTTTTTCATATAGAAGAACATGGGGGAAACATTCTTCGTTGGGTTTAGAAATTTTCCATGCAGGTATAACTCATACACTTGGAAGGGGTATTTGTAATATTTTTTGTAGAAAGACCCAAGATTGAAATTTGGGAATAAATTATCATGCAGTATTAATGTCATACAATTAAAAAATTGATTTTTTAGTTTAGTGTCATGTGATTAGGATGTTGATATAGAATCCTTGATTAACTGGAGGATAACTAGGATGATATTTTCTATCATACCCCAAATATGAGGTGGAAACAGTATGAAACATGGTTCTGGGTATTCTCAAATCCGGATAAATGGTATGATGCATAAAATATATAAGTAATATGGAGGTATGAAAAGCATTTTCTTAGGATGAATTCTTATTTGGTTGAAAATCCTTTTTTTGTGGAAAACATATGTTGAGACAATTGGGGAATATTGTTTATAGTATAAAAAAGAATTCATTAGGATAAAAACCTTTTACATCTGATTTCTAGGGAGGTTTAAAGAGATCTAAAATTTCTAGGGCCATGAATATTTATAAATTGAATGGATGTGTCTGGGAATATAAGAAACATCAAGACCAGGATTTTCCATGGATTTATAAACTCCCCACATAGATATAACTCGTACATAGAGGGAGGTATCAATTTGTTTTATTGATCTATGAATGAGGGACCTGAGTACAAAGTCTCTTGCATAACATTTCACATAGGTTACATAAATTTTTTCTTTTATTTGACCGATGGATGGGAGTTGGACACATATACAAGGATTGACTACATGTCATGCATGTTCGTGAATCAGGCCACATGTAATTTTGAAGAAAGGGGGGCATACATGAATATTTGACTCTTATGAAGGGGCAAGGACATTTCTTATTTCTCCTACATAGACATGGATTATGTGTAGAGAATTTCTAATTTAAAAGATGATTTTTGTACAGTTTAACATCGTTTGGTAAGGATGATGTTCCTTGCAATTTATATTCATGTGGTGATAATGATGCATCCTTTAATTTAACATTATATGACTAGTAATGTGGTAGTATAGTTTTAATTTCATGTTATGGTGACAAACACTATATAATTTAACATCATTAGGTAAGGACATTGTACCATGTTGTTTAATGTCATGCGGAAAGGAAGTTGTGTGCCTTTTATGGAATTACTACCAGGCCTATGGAAAAATTAAGATGGATTTTTATACCTTGACCATGTGAGGAATCCCATAATGAACCTCCTAATCCCAATTAAGCTATGCTTGGTGTGGGAAACAATGGGAGTTAATGTTTTATTCCACCACTAAAATGTGATAGAATGAAAGATATAGACATTCTGAATTTATGGGGGTTGGGCCTAGGAATAGGAACCTAAGAGTCGCTATTTATATCGTCTAAAAAAGAATTCATACATACATAATTATAAAACATCTCCCTATATATATATGACTTGTACACAGTGGGGGAAAGGGAGAATGTGACATTTTATTTAGGGTGTTTGGACCAAGATAAAAAATTTGTGCATCTCTACATATGTTATGTGGAAAAAAAATAAATCCACAGATAGTTTATAACATGAATTCTCTGTGAAATTATAAACCATACATAGAGGGAGGAATTTTTTACATGTTTCGCACCTGTCCCCAGGACATAGGTTATGGGCGTAACTATGTATCTAATAATTATATGAATCAAGAAACATGTAGTTCTTAATGATAATTCATTGCATTGGTCCATCCCAACCATAGAGGGAAACATGAATTTTTACAATTATTTTGGGGTGGATAGACCAAGATATAGAATATGGTAATATCAATGTATCTTTTGTGGATAGGAATCAAGACGTGCGTAGTTCAGTAGCATAGTATTGTGGGTGACCAATGTCAGGGGGAATGTCCTCTTAAGAGAGAACATTGTGGTGTTGTGCAGTTTAACGTCATGAGACATGGAAATTTATCATACAGTTTATCATCATACATTTAGGACGTAGGTTTTCATGCAATTTAGTGTCATGAAATTAAGAAATTGTTCATACAATTTAATTTCATGCGATCAAGATGTAGGTTGTTATACAGTTTAGTGTCATGAAACTAGGACATTGATCATGCAATTTAACACCATTTTATTAGGATTTGAACTCCTTTTGGCTATATGAAAATTTTTTCAGGAATGGTTTGTTAGTGGGATATATAAAGAGCTTCCCATCCATGAAAATCCTGGAATAAGCTCTATTGGAGTAGACCTTATACATGGAATAAGGTCCTAAACATTTTGGTTTCAGATTCAAAGGCTTCTTTTTTAGTATCATCGAATTCCTAATGACCAATACCATTTATTCTTCGAACAAAGACTAGAGTTGAACCTTTTTGTTGAAGGCTCTTGAGATCTGGTTTTGGTGGACTTCAAAAAGGTGGAAAGTATGAAATATTTTCTTCTCCATCCACTCCGATTTATCCTACCATTAGTTAGACTTCTTGTATGTGGATATTTGATCACATATGGAAATTAAAATCAAGGGAAATTGAACATTGATGGGTGGGATTTCCTCTATCTCATATACTAATGAGTGTGGGGTTACGTGAGTGGCGGTGTGGGTCATGGTTTAGTAATCCCACATAGCATGAAGGATCATGTCCTGTCATGATTTCTTATCCTTATCTACAATCTTTTAGAGTATGTTGTATTAGTTCTTATTGAAGGCCTATATCTATCTATTAGTCACTTCATGGTAGTGGGATGAATGGTTGGCCTTGATGACATACTCTTGAAATAGTTTATCCAATTTTTAAAAAAATGATTCCATTATATATCCATATTTTATGTGGGACATCAAATCCTGTAATGATGTCAGTTTTCAGGAACCTAACAATGTTTCATACCCCAAACTCTTTAAGGGGTATAATTTCTACCCATTTAGGTATGAAGTCAGTTTCTATGAGAATATAATTTAATTTATTGATTGTAGTGGGTGGATATAGTCACCCCAACTTCCATTACACATATAAAAAATGGAAAGGAATACATGGCTGTGTAGAGTAACTACAAGGGTTATTGGATTAAATTGGTCTGAAATTGGATGGAAAGAAACTTTTTAGTGAAGTTAGTGAAATCCTGTTTCATAGTGTTCAAGTAGTATCCCTGCCTTCAGATTTAGTGGGAATGCTTGAGACTTGACCGAAGAGCTCCACAAGATCCAAGATGCAATTCCTACCTTATGACAACAGTTTCTTCTCCATAAATTCACATGATAAGGTCTATAAAGAGGCACTGTTTACATATTTCTTTTTCATGGATAGTTCTATCATACAGAAAGAATTTAATTTCCCATTTTTGGATTTTATCTCTCCCATCTTGTCTTCTGGGAGCAATCCATTTTGAATGTAGACCAAAATGAGTGTCATCTAGCTGATGGTAGGACCATATAGCTCAATGATGGGTCTAATATCATTTATTTATTCTGTCTTATCTTGAAAAAATGTTGAGACCATCTGGTGACATGTAATGATTCTGACTGTTTAATCTCGCTTCACGTTGGCTAGAGCTGTTGCTAAATTTTCCAAAGCATCGGCCTATGAATTTTATAATCATGGGACATGGGTCAATATTGGTTCTGAAGGGAATTTTTCCATTAGTCCTCAGATATGGTCAAATAAGGGGATTATCTCCTCTGTTTAATAGATAAATTATGATTATCTTGCTTGATGGCCGGGTTAGAATCATCTTTTATTTTCATGTATTTTATTTATACTTTATGTGTGTGCTCTATGCCTATAATGAGAGCCTAGTATTCTACCTCATTTTTTGTTCACCCCTCCAATAGTAGGAAGATGTAAGGTAGGAAAACCATTGTTGGAGATATGAGTATGACTCCCAGATCTACTTTGTTGAGCTTGGGGTGTTCCATAATTTTTCTTGTCGGGATTCTAGATGCACTATCAAAAGGCATATTCTAGCCCTAGGGGTCCTCTTTAATAGAGAAAAAATTTGCATCTAGAAATTCAGTATCCAATGAAGCCATTTCTTCTAAGGGGTGTTCTGCTAGAAAATATACTAACACATGGACTTTCACCTCTTTCTGAGGCAAGAAATAGATATCAAACTATTATAGGATTAATTAACACCATGATGGAGATCCAACCTATATTAGATGGTTGAGAATTTACTTCATTGGGTTTCTATGAGAGAGCATATGGACCTCATGATGCGGTAGGTAGTGTCACATTTTCTATACAGCAAAAATTAATGCTAGACATATCTTCTCAATATCTGAGTAATAATTATTTTCATCAACCATGGTTTCGATGAGAGAGTAAGGGTTTTTTTCACTATTAGAGTCACTCTTTTCATAAAGAATAATCTTAGAGATTATTCTAGGACCGTCACATAAAAAAAGAGTAGTCTTCCATCAAAATCCAGCATTTTCACATGAGAGATTAAGATATACTTCTTGAGACTTTGTAATGATTATTGAAAATCATCAATATATTGATTTAAAACCCCTTTTTCATCAACCTAGTAAAATGAAAACATTTTCCTAAAGTTTGTCTAAAAAGCATCATACATTGGAAAAGTGTCCTTGAAGCCCTATAAAATCTGTGAGGGTTTGAGAAGGAGACATTCCTAGTATATCCTTTATCCTCCTGGGGTCTAATTCAATGCCATGATGGCATAAGATGAAACTGAGAAATTTACCCAAGTTAACACCAAAAGCACATTTTAGGGGGTTCATTTTCAGACTATGTTCTCTATTTTGTTAAAGACTAATTCATGTCATGATAGGTGGTCTAAGAGTTGTCCCAATATAAACACCAGGTCATCAAAAATATCATTCAACAACTTTTCCCATGAATGATTTTAAGATAAAATGCATGACATGTTGATATGTAGTGCAGTCACTTTTCAAGACAAAGGGTATTTCCCTATAGAAAAACACTCCCTAGGGGACCCAAAATTAGTGGATTCTTAATATTCATGGTCTATTTGGATTTGGTTTTATCATAAATATACATCCAGGAAGGAGAGAGTATGATATCTTATGGTTTCATCGATCATTAGTTCCGTAATCAGGATATGGAAATCATATTTTAGACCGTGTTGGTTGAGATCTCTGAAATTAATTAAAACTCTGATTTTTACACTATTATTTTTGATGGGGATGATATTAGACAGCCATATGGGATATTAGACCTCCAAAATTATGTTTTCTCTCATGATATTTTTTACTTCAACCTCTATTTTGGCAGCATGTGTTGGTTGTGTCCTCCTGGCTTTTTGTTTGTAGCACTAATGATCTTCTGGTAGTCCCATGCATTGAGTTGCCACCTCAGGATTGAGGCCAAACATTTATGTGTATTTTCAGAAGAAAACAACCCAATGATTCTTTAATAAGGATGTTTATACCTATTTATCTTCCAAATAAATGTCTTCACTAATCAAGGTGGTTCACAAATCTTCTTCCATTCCTAGATTTATTTCCTTGAATTTTCTATGGTGGTAGAGACACCCTTCTCAAATGTTTAAGGGACAACCCTAAGGTCTTACTTCTCTTACTTATATTTATCTTCTTCATATTTGTCCTCTTTTTATGATAGGGAAAAATTCCTTGAGATGAGTTCTCTAGAATAGGGAGGGGAATTGACTTCTTGATGTTTGAAGGATAAAGAATCTTCTTTTGACCCGACTAAAAGTGGGGGGATTTTCTAGAGAGGATTGAGTGAGGGGTAGAATATTTTATCCTTCCTCATTGGGTAATGAGACATCCCCTTCATCCTCAATGAGTGAGTCGATGATTTATTGGTGATATGAATATGGATTGATGTCATTTCCATTTTATAATTCACTATTATCTTAGGGGTTAGTATATTTTCCAACACTATTAGACTTTGTGGACATGACCAAAATCATGAGGACAACTGAATACATGTCTGAATATAGACTCATACAACCAACCTGATTTATAGGAAGTTTATATTCTTCATTGATCTGTTTGAAGGAGTCATCTAAGACTATTTTCAAACCATTTGGGGTGGTGAACTAATCAATACTTCCAACTGAGGGTCGCTTCCCTTTCATCTCGTAGAATCTTGCATCGATATAGTGTGACTTACATGATTTTAATGGGGCTTTATCATTGTAAAATTTACCATTTTGTCTATTAATTCAATATTTTAAGAACTGATAGTAAGACGAGGTAATCGCTACTTGATGATGCAACCAAGGACTTACTAGAAAGACATTGAAGGTCATGTTTTTCTGAACCACTAGAAATACTGAGTCAGATACAAGGTCTCCAAAATGAGTTTTGATCTTTATTTGGTTTAATAGATTCTGCACACTATTTTCATAGCCTAATAGGATTATGATAGAGGTCTTAAGGTCATACTAACTACAGTTTAGTAGACAAAGTGTTCACACTATGATGAGATTCACATCAGAGTGAATATCAACGAAAATTTTTTAGATATCAACACCATTCATCTTACTGGACACATACATGGGTCAGATGTTCCTTTGTGTAAAAAAGTATTCATCTTTATTTGTGAAGGATATAATCCCATATAATTCTATGAGATTGGACTCTTTATGATAGTGTTTAGAGACTACCACTTCAACTTCAAACTCATGAGGGCTCAACAAAGCCTCTATGAGTTCCTCTCTGAGATCATTTGACAAACTTAGGGTGTATTGGATTGATAGTTTAGCCAGTACTAAGTCCAACTATTTCAAAATATCTTACTTAAAATATAATTTTTGTCACTTACCAATGTGGGGATGTCATGACCCGTCCAAGTGGGGCCCGCGTCCTAACTCCCCAAGACCACCTCCAATAGGTCAATGGATGGTGACTAGTACCGAGTAGGAATATCACTAACATGGGAGGAATTCCCTATGTTCTTGTACACACACACACATCTCCAATCCCAAAAATGCTAAAATTTAAAAACCATGAAGGAAAAAAATGCATGCATATCACTAAACTCAACCAATAGAGTACAATAGAATGTAATGTTTGGAAAAGTAACTAGGCCAGAATACAAGCCCACCAAAATAAAGAGTCTACAAAATACAATGTCCAACATGCAAACAAGAAACATACTAGGAGTGTTGGTCAGTTTTAAAGGAACACATTATCCTACAAGGAAGATCACAAAGCGTGGTATGGTCCTAGTGTACTCTGGACTTCGTCAAAAGGCTACTCATCTTCATAAGAAATGACATGTGTGGGGAAAGTCCGTGAAGTAGTGAGTATAACTGTAGGGTCCTTAAAATTACACCAAGGGAATAAAATACCCCCACAATCTCTTTTCAGACAGAAACAAGTACTCCTACAAGTCTAGCAAGGTGAATTGACTCAAAGTGAGTTGAAAATCTCATAAGAATCATGAATAAATACAAGTTTTCAAGGCATTTCAAGTGGCCTAAGTACCATCACCAAGAAAGGTATGCAGACCAGTTGTACCACAAACCATCAGGATAGCAAAGTAACCCACGAACCATTGGCCCATAGAGCGATGGCCATCAAACAAAGAAAACCACGAACTGCGTCGCCAAGGGACTCATGCACGTAATGCCCATCCTCATACCATTCCACGAACTCATCAGCTCCCAAATGAAGAGAACCAATAGAGTTCCATGAACCATCATAATGAACCGAAACCTCCATAAACCCTGATTGAATAAGTATTCTATGGTTCATGATATTGATTCAATGGGCCTCCGTAAATGGTTCCACGTGCCCAATAGATACGATTTCTCTGGTTCTATATAAAAGGAGCACAATATAAGTACGAAGGATAGACAGAGAAGGGAGAAAGCAAGGATACTGATGAGGATGATGAAATCTTGAAGGAGAAAGAACTCAGAGAAGACTCTGACTTTTGTCTTGAATCACTGATGAAGATGGAGTTGCGAATAGCATCCTCTACAGTTACAGTTGGACACAAACCATAAAATGGGGGAATTGAATAATAATTACACAAATGTTAACCTAATTGGTGAACCGTGAACCATATAATCCTTGTAGATGAATTAACAACACATGGTAGTCCCATGGACCCTCCTTCAACATGGTACTTCGTGTAACGCACCGCTACGTGAACAGAAATCGTTGTCACATACCGCATCAGTATGCGATTGGAACCCAGAGTATCATTCTCGGACAAGTACCACCATGGTATGTGATAGATTATACCAATGACTATGTACCACATCATTATGCAGATGACCCCTCTATCCGAAAACTGTTATGGTATGCGACGCTTCCCCCATCCTGACTAAGAAATCTTCATGCGGAATGGGCTGCTTTTGGGTATTGGTGCCTCTGTTTCCAACTTCACCCCTCCATTACCATTCAGTCCTCTACGAGCCCTATATTAACCAGTCCTTTGAAATTAGGCCAAAGTCTCCCTCAAATCCACCGGAATCATATCATTATACCATCGGGTGCATCAGCACACCCCTTTGAGTCTACATACCCATGGTAGGCAGAGTCACGAAGGCTCTCGCCACAATAGTGCGGGCTTCAGGAATGCACGTGGGTCTACATTCACATGGTAACTTAGATTCAAACCTAGGTATTCTGATGTGAACCTCCCCATTCTAGGGATTAAGTGTGATCACTTTCTTTTCCATTCAATGAGGAATAGTGATCAGTCAGAGGGGTTATGTTCGCTCCCCCCTTTGACGAGATCAAAACTCCCCCTACCCAGAACATGGTATGGGGCCCTCCCACTAAGGTAATTCCATAATCCTCCATGGATGGGATGCATAAACCATAATTTCATCTCACATTAAAGGGTTTTTTGTTCTGTTCCCTCGCCCACAGTCACCCCAGCCTCTTCTGTTGCGGGCTATCCCTCCCCCACCAATAGGGGAGGAGGCATGTGTATTGTTGAATCTTTCAAATCCTCTTGTTTCTCAGACAAAGCATAACTCACATGGGAATAGATGTTTGTGAGTATTACAACACCCACACGATCTGAACTGCGAGAACTCTTATTAGTGACCAAATCGGGATATATAAGATGCCTACTAGAATGTCCATGCTCAGAAGGGTTCTCATCCAAAAGGGTCTACCCAATCATGTCTTCTCAGATGGGATTCCCCCATGCGTAATCCCCACACCATCTGAACTATGTGGGTTCTAATTCCTCTTTTGAGAATACATAGGAAACCCATATTATGGGTATGATCCCAACCTCAAGTAAACTTTCATCCCCTTGGATGATGATAAACTCCAGAGTGTCTTCTAATATAGATCATTTCAGTACCATCGTCGTAGCATCAAAAATATGCTTGCTTACAATAATCTGACAAATCAGGGGTATCCCATGGAAACACTCTTTGGGAATTAAACAAGGATCCCCGAACATATTAACATGACATAAATCTATAAGAGAGTCCTCGAACATGAAACAATCCTCCCTCGAATTAGTGTGGTGAGCCTAACCTCCCATCCTCTCGACCAATGGAGTCTTTAAGTTTCATTTTCCAAATATTCATCCAACGACCACCTGCCTTTGGAAATAAGGTCCATGAATCATGGATACTAGGGTTTTTGGGCATTCTTGGATCCAAAAATAAACCCACTGGATACCATCCGAGGAAATTATATCCAGGAAGGACCGATTTCATAAGTACTTTACCCTATGAAATCACCTGCTGGGGGTCATCGGACTACAAAATTTTCTTTCAAAATATTTAAAGGATAACTTGTCCAATCTCCAGAGGGACAACCCGAACTTCTATAAATGATAATGATGTTGAATGAGTCAAAATAAATGAAATGATGAATTCGATGAGAACATGTTCCCATAAGAGAAAGGACAGATGATGATCCTCATCAGACCATTTTCGCACCACCCAAAATGAACCACCTCGAAGGAAGAACAAAAATGGTGAGACCGATATGAATCCTTCACCAAGGTGGTGGTTCTACCCGAATGGTAAAAAAAAGATACCGCATGTCAGACCATTTTTTCACCCCGATACATGCGAAACGCACCACCTCAGAGGCGAAACGAAAATGGTGAACCTGATGTGAATCCTTAACCAAGGTGAAGGTTCTATCCCAATGATAAAAGACCAAAGAATATTACACATTGAACCATTTTGTTCTCCCCGGTAAGAACAAAATGCACCACCTCAAAGTGGAACAAAAATCATGAACCCGACGTGAATCCTTAACCAAGGATGCGTTCTTACCCCACTCAGGTCCCTATGCCCCAAAAGAAAATAAAAGGGGAAGGGGGCCAAGCTGAACCTCCAAATATGAAAATATTCAAAAGAATGCTACTTTGATGATGTTTTTTGGTTTTTATGTCATATATGTATATCACAGGTTCCCACAGAGCAACCTTCTATCCAAATGACATACCCAAAACCAATGCAGACACACGCATCAGAGATCCCATGGGTGGGTGGGGCCCCAACAAAGTGCAGGACCCCCTCGCCTACCTAGCATCTTCAACACTGGGTATCCAACATGTTGATCATGGAATAACATTAAAATGGTACTATCCCAACATTGGAGGCTTCAAGAAAAACCCTCTAGTCTGTGAAGGTCCGCTAGCCGCCTCTTCTGTCGTTGTTGTCAACCCATCATAAAGTGGCTCTGTGGTCGTCTCAAACAGTTTCTAGAGATTGTCCTAGAAACGTGATAATGAGTACCTCTCTTATATTAGGAAGTCATACGAAGTTAATGCTAACAAATTCATCTCAACTGAACAGGGGTCCTACTCATGGTCCCCCTCTTGAGAGCATCGCCACTCACACCATACAACCAAGCCTCCTCCAGTGGGGGAGGACTTTATGCCGAGGGAACCTGTTAAAGTCCAGGAGACCCGGGCCCCTCGGGCTACCCACTAAGGGAGGGGAATATATAATCAAGAACATGTTGTCATTATGGTTCCTGAGGAGTGAATCTGTCATACTAATGAGGCAACATTCAATAGGAAGGTATATCACTCTTCCCCCTCCACCTAATCCCACCACAAAAATAGGGTGGCACAATACGAGCACACGCACGATCCTGTTAGTGCTTGCCGATCCCGCAGTGTAGATAGAGCATAAAAAAATAGGAAGATGCAGATATCTTCTAAGCCACAAAAATCCCACCAACCAAATAAGTCGGCACTCAGATATACAGAGGCACAAATACCTTCTGATGCATTTCAAGTCTGCCATCCAAATACGGTAGTAACTGGATATATGCAGGCACAAATACCTACTGATGTCGATCAAGACCATCATCCAATTAGGTCAGCAACCAAATATAAGTAGATTCAAATTCCTACAGATGCATACCAAGCCCGTGAGAAAAATAATGTGGCAAGAGAGAAGATGAAAATTCCTTCTCGTGAATATGAAGCCCACCAGTCAAATACGGTGGATACCAGGGAAGAAAACTGATGAAAGCCTCATTCCTCTATCCCAGCATAAGAGAACTACCAGTATCTACGGGAAACTCATGGAGGACCGGAGGAAGCACAACCTCTTAATCCAATATTGAAATGGGCCTTCATACATGTTCTATCCAAAGATGTATCCCAGCACATCCTGACAATGATGGAAGATCAGAAGTTAATTCCAGACCATATCCTTCAAACATTACAAGATATCTTTGCATCGATGAAAAAGGTGATAAATTGGGCCCACGCCCTAGTTTTCTCAAATGGAATGACTCACTTGCAAAATGAGATAGTCACTCTAGAGTATTTATGCATCCCTTCTCTAGTCTAGGAGGGTTGATATCACAATATTGTGATACACAGATGACTGGATCGACAAAAAATACTTGTTCCAACTAGGGGACGTCGGTCCAATGTGGTGGCCGCTCTAGGGCATGCATACATCCCTCTCAAAACACAATTTGTCCGTCGACACATCCCGAAAACATCATGGGTCCCAAAAAGATAGTGCATGTATATGAAAGACATTACCAACAACAGATGACCCTGGTTACCTATAAGAGAGCGCCTAGAAATGAAATGCACCAATGTCAACTAGAAAATTAAGAGCATATACATGATCCTACTCTGATGGAAGCTGGGGTACTTGATTCCCTCAAACAGATATCAAAAAAGGATCAAGACCCTATTAGTACATCACCAAATTATGGAAGTGGTAGTAGCAGTTGTGAAGGCCCTCCCCACATATCACTACCAGCTGCTCTAAAGGTCCTCCATAGAGCACCCACAGGGGCTCACACTGTGGAAAACAAATGATTTATCATGAGATCCTATCTCCTAATGTGCATCAAGGTAACCCTAACCTTGACCTGAATATCAGACATCAAGAAGTTCCTCTCATTGATTTCATCTACCCTGATGGTCCTCCTCAGGGTATACGCTGTAGATATGCTTCTCCCTATAGTTGGACATCAAATCATGATGGTAGTCCTCTCCAAGATGACAGTCATGGAGAAGGCCCTCCACTCAATAGTGGTTGCTGTGAAGGCCCTCCTCAAAATAACATTAAGGAACGAGAAGGTCCTCCCATTATTACAGTACATCGTGAAGGCCATCCCCAGGATGTAAACTGCAGAAATTCTCCCAGCAGCTAGGTAATAAGCCATGATGGTAGTCCTCTCCATGATGAAAGTCATTGAAAAGTCCCTACCCACAATGGAATTTGTTGTAAAGGTCCTCCCAATAGTGACTTCAAGTAGCAAGAAGGTCCTCCCCTCACTACAGCCCTCCCTAAAGGTCCTCCCTTGGGTATACGCTGCAAAGAAAATTCTAGCGGTCGGGCATCAAGTTGCAATATTATCCCTCACCATTACAGCACCAGTTGCAAAGGTTCTCCCCACAACCAAAATTCATATTGGAAAGAAGGTCCTCCCCTCACTAGAACAAATGTAAGAAAAGACTCCTATACTGAGGTACTCAGAAATATGGAATAAGACACTTCAAGAACTCCGTCTATAATGAGTGATATTCATTGTTAACTAGAGGATGGCCTGAGGCCACGCTCATCTTTTGAGCCACCCCCCACATTGTTCACATATTAATGAGGATCCCACCATCCTGATTGCTTGGAATTAAATCATTAAGAAGAATTAATGCTGGGTATATAAAGTAGAGGATCCCCTTGAAGAACAACAGTAGGATATATTGTTTGTGAGAAGAAAACTATCTAGGGATAGTATACCGGGGATGTATTGGCCAACCTCCACTTCTCACTTAAACATACTAGGAGAGTTTTCTAAGGAATTGACACATGAAATTTGACTCAATATATGGAATATTATTTGATGTATAAAAGAAAACATCATACCCTATGAAGGGTATGCCGACTACATCAACACTATAGGGGAGTTTCGCTGTCTAATCGTCCTAGAAGCCCTCCCATCCGTATGGTAGAAACAATCAGAAAGGTGAAATAAACTACTTGAACTGGCTTGCCTCCCTGAATTTTATAAGTTTCATTGCCTCATTGGAAACTCCCCAGCTAGAGTTCACATTTGGGGTTGGAGAAAACATGGAGCCATACACTTCACCCAATACCCCATCCAGCAGGCCTCATTGAAAATGACATACTGTAACACCCCGGCCCCAGAATCCCGAAGCTGGTGCATTATTTTAATACATTGGCATGATTACAAGGAATAAAGTCCCAAAGTACTGATAAGTTTAGTATTCTTGGATGTACTATATACATTCATAAGTTTTACATTACATTATGAAATAATGAAAAACATCATCATTGTGTCCCCTTCAAACACACTCATATCCCTTAGCCTAATCCCACAGGTTAATCATCAAATACTTCTTTGTGTCCTGGGAAAAATAAATCATAAGAAAGGGGTAATCTCAAATGCACAGTAAGAGTAAGAAATACAACAGAAGATAACATAAACACTAGGCTTGTTGAATAATTGAAAACACATTTCATTACAAATAATAAACATGAACACTTTATAGTAGGAATATGAGATTAGTAAATAATGCCATAATAAAACATAGTCATGGGTATTCAACGAGTCGAATAAATACATGAACCAACAATATTATTTTCATAATGAGGGAATGTATAATGAGGGACATTCTGAAACATTTTGTCAAGGCCTTGACCAAGACTTCAAAAAATTATTAAGGCCTCGACCATAACCATATAAGAAATTGGGAAAGGCCTCGGCCAATTCCACATCTAATTGTCTCATGAGACCAACCGATGCATAGAGAATCTATAGTGGGCTCCACCCATCACCTAATAAGTCTAATACATTGCTCATATGAAAAGGTTCAAACATAACATAAAGATTTGTATTAAAACTACCATACGAAATGTCAATACATTAACCATAAACCATGAATGGTATAAAAATAGAACATTCATAGTCAAACATATCATAAATCATTCAATACAATATTAAAGATTTTATTTATATTAAATCAACTTCCATCAAGAATAATATCCCAAAAGGATTTTGACATAGTTGAAAATAATCATTAAAACCCTCTGAGAGAAATATCCTTTTTTTGAAATCATTTAAAATTCACACATTTATAAAAGAATTCATTTAAAAGAAATTTTTCAATCAAAGTGTCCCATACCACATTGAAACTTTTGAAAAGAATTATCATTTCAAAACATTCATGTCCATATAAATAAATCATTAAAATCATTTAGAAAACATGACATTAATTAAAAATATTTAGAAAGATAAATCTTTAAAACATTTAAAATTCTGATCTTTCTAAAGGGAACCTTCCACAAATCCATAAAATATTAATTTTGATAACATTTCTATGAAAAATGGACATGGATGATAAAAATTTCCTAGTAAATACTTACAAATAAACAATCTCATATAATAATGAGATTGAGGAATTAACCCTCACCTTGTACTTTTCCTAAGTCAATGGTATGTTAACCACATTTATAATAGTTAAAAAAATTATTAAATTATACAAGAACTATATACATAAATATGATATCATATACGATCCTTTAATATTTCTTTGTTAATAATATTTCAGTAGTATTATCATTTCGGTGTTAACTGATTCATTTTCCTTTATATGCTTAGTTACGTAATCCATGTTTGTTATGGATAGGATGTATTTGATTCATATCCACAATGATATTAAGTTCTTTAAAAATTATTTTTAATCATCAAATTAAAATTATTCATGAATGGTTACGATGGAGAATGAATCTCATCGCATTCGTGGAGACGTTAATCCATACGTGCGGACAAGACAAAATATCATTCAATTGAAGGAGAAATCAAATATAATTGGATGCTATGTCATATTAAAATAATAATTAACATGATATATTTATTATTTACATAAATTATGAGTCATTATTATACCCATACAAATAATAATGTATTTTATAACAATTACACCATGACATGTACACGGTAAGTTGTACGTATGCACGTATGGTGACTTTGTCATTCATAGGATGGATAGAATAAGGAATATAGTTTTACCATTTTTCTAATAACATCATAGTATGTATAAGATACTAGAGTTATTATTTATAATGAAAACAACAAATAAAGAGGAAGTGGAAGAAGAATGGAACTTGAAAGATGTGATGAAATATTTACCTCTTCTTTGAGTTATTCCTTTTGATTTGATCAAAATGGATCCTTATGTTTCATTTATGATCAAATTAGTGCCTCTAGGTTGAAGTGAGAATAGTTTTGAGGATATTTGTGCAGGTTTTGACCAATACAAATAGCTTTGGAGTGGTGATTTTGAGAGAAGGGGAAGTTCCCTTTTATAAGAGGGGTGAGGGTCACTTTTTGAAAATCATGAATTATCATTTTATTATTCAATCATATTCGGTTTATAATGGCTCCAAATGAATTTATTTCGAGACTTAGGTGGTTATGGGTAGACAAAATCTCAAAAATTAGGTTTTATACTGGTTTAGGTCACCATATTAACCTTATCTTTTAGTTTTAACTCTTAGTTAAATAGTTTAACCTTTAACATTTCTTCTTGTATTATAATAATAAATGGTTAATAATCTTACTATAAAATTCCAAGAGAACCTAAAGTGGTTAATTAATGACATATATATCATTATATAAGTACTTTGAAAAAACCATATATTTTTATGAATTTTATATCATTTAATAATATAATATTTGTTTTTAAAACTCATTTATGTCAATTTTGACACTATTTAGTATTTTGTTTTTTTGAGAGTCATAACAGCATGATTACTTCGAAATAAATTCATTAAATCAACCCTAACATGTAATATTAATCTATAAAATTCTGGAAATTCATGAAAACTATCAATTTACATTTATTTTGATATTTATAATATCAATTATTCTAATCGTTCATTAATAAGGTAATTACTACATCATCATTATGTTATAAATAAATTTAATTATGTAATGTCTAAAATTTATATATAAAATACAATGATGTAGGAAATAATTTTATCTTTCTAATTAATATTTATATTCTAATTTATCTTATGTATAACCTTATATTAAAAATGGTTTAGTTATTAAACTTTGAATTTAACACTTTTAAATCTTTTTTAAATAAAATAATAATAAGTGTCCTAATCTAATCCATGTGGGTAAAAATGATCATATTTTATTCATAAGGTTGATTTTGGTCTAAATACACTAATACAATAGAATTAGGACAAGTTTTAGGGAAATAATAATATCATTTTTACCTTTAATTACCCTATTTACTTTTAACAGTGGTAAATAAATGGAAAAAAGTTACTATTCGACAAAAATTATTATCTTCTTATTGAACCAAATTTTACTTATTGATGTCAACCATGACACTCGGATTTTTAAAATTCAACTCACAGAAGTGGGAAAATTATGTTTTATGCAAATGGTCATAGAAGGTGGGTAAAAGATGGTAAAAAGTTCAATAATATTTTATATATCTAAACATATTATAAAATGACTCCAATGAATTACATTGAACATATATAAGAATTATGTATCTATATTTACCGAAAATAAATTCAAATAAAATAAATAATTATTTAAATAAAAATTTGGTTTTAAACGATAACACAGTGGTTTTTACTATTCATCAAAAATTGAATGTTTTCAGAAAAATACCAAAAATTCACCCTAAGATATTTTTGATATTCAGAATTCAAAAATGATTTATATTTTACCAATTTCAAAACATTTTAGTTGCATTAATTAATTTAAAATTGATTACCTTTGTCAACACCAACAAGCTTGTTTTAAAAAAGTTAAAACTATCAAAATATTGACATGTGTTTATGTCAAATTTGAATGTGAATTTACTTATAATGACATAAATTGTATTAAATGATAAAAATATAATATAATTATTCTTCCAAACCATTCAAATGCATAATTTAACACTACATATTATTTCGATAAAAAAAGTTGTTTTCAATTAAAATTTAGTATTTTTCACTATTCATCAAAATATGAAAGTTATCAGAAAAGTACCAAAAATTTATCAAAATTAAATTTATATGTCTTACTTCTAAAGAAGAATTTAATTTCATTAAATATTATATATAAAATTGTCAAATGTTGGTTTTAAAAAGGGTCTCCATTAAAAGGTGAAAAAATTTCATTTTTTAAAAATTACATCTTTTATCTGATAAAATGAATTTGTTCTTATATTATGTCTAAGAAACACATAATATGGATTCTAAAACTATATGGAGTATATAAAATCAAAAATTTAGTTAACACTATTCATAACCTCTTTTTGAACGGCAAGTTTGGTAAGTCCTGGTGCAGTCGAACTCGGTGTTGTGTGTGGCACAAGTTATTGAATTACATTGAAGAGATAACGTGCTATGAATTCATGGGGTGTTACACAACCTGCAATGTCATCAACTAGAGGTAGCACTCAAATAAATTTCATACTCAGGAAAGAAGGGATAATCAACAAGAATTGTCCTAGAGTAAGTCTCAAAATTGTCAATGTTGAAGAGATCAAGCCATAAAAAAGCTTCTAAGTTAGGAAACCAGGAACATCCTATAGGCTTTCCGCTTAAGGGAAGCCAACCAACAAGAAGTTCTCATGTGTTCAGAATACCATCGACTTCGTGTAGGCCCGATGCCATAATCATCTCACACCCTCATGAGAGTGCGTGAAATCGAAAATGTGTCAATAGTTGCAGCCACCGCTGTAATTCGGGAACAACCCCAGCCCACACGACTAGGGGAATTTTTAAAAATAGAATGCCCCCATTAGACCAACAAATCTAGGCCATAGTGAATCAACAAAATAATGGGAACAACCCCAAGCCCTAGGGATGGGGGAATTTTTACCTTAAGTCCCCACACAACAGACCTCGGTCTTCCACCGTCTAGGAAGAATAATGGACATTGTAAATACCTATTCCACCCTTTCACATGGTTCGTACCATCCGAGAAAAATTATCATTATGAGGTTAGATAAGTTCTCCCTTCGGATCCACCTTTGACATGAAACCTGATGAATACCTCAGAATGAAAGGATAAAATCCAACAAAGGAAGTAGAAAGACTTCCTACCATTCAGCACCAGGTACACCACCCCCAATGAGGTATGCATTAGTGAACATGGTAAACATAAACCCCACAGATTTCCTAGGAATTGACACAGAGGGAGGGGATGCAAAGGAAGATTGTTCCCTCCCAGAGGTATCCCACACCTATCTTGATTGTGTGCATAGTCGAAACCAGAGAACAACCCTAAATTTGGCCACCCCCTCAGTTAATACGTCGCTACCTCCCCCGTGAAACCCCAACAAGAAGAATAATAGATCCAAGGTCATTTATGAACCACCTTCTCCAACCCCTGAGAATGTGTCCCTCACTCTCGAGGAAAGGTTTGTCAAGAAGGAGTAAGAAATGAAAGAGCTCATGTGAATCAATGCTAAGCTACATCAAGGGATCTACCTTACCTGATGTGTCCCCCCTGTGGAACGTCAATAGGTTCCCCTAGAAGAGGTTCCCATACCGTAGGAACTTATCTCGGTGAATGAAACCTTTCTCGTAGGTCCGTTCAACATGGCCCCACAAGGACATCAAGAATTCACCCCATTGGGAAGACAAACAGAATATATTCAGGTAAAACCACAAATGATACCTCCAGCTGGGTATCAACCAAAAATCCTAGTAGCACCGATACACCCAATTTTTTCCCCTATCACACCAGCTCAAGCTGAAACTTGACATGATATAAAACAAGGTATCTTGAATACCATTGAATAGATAACGTCTTGAATAGAATCTATGGAGGGGCGGTGTTCTCCGATACAACTAGAGCACAAACTCTACCCCGACTGGGTGAGCAACATTCCGCCACCACCAAATTTTTAAAACCCCATATTCTCCGTGTTCAATGGATCGGGGGACCCTGAACGACATTTAATGAACTATGCCTCTTAATGTGACCCCATGATGAGAACTCCAGAGTAGAAATAAGCAGTCAAACTTAGGTGCTTCTTACGAACCCTGTAGGGCTTAGCTTTTATATGGTATACTAGCCTGCCAGCCAATTCAATCATAGGATGGGAGGACCTCGGGCAGTAGTTCCTATCATAGTTTAGATCAACACTCCCTAAAATGACAGTCAATGACCTCATGAAAAGTAAGTAGTTATGAAATGAAAGTGTCTTAGACTTCATTACCATATAAAAAGTCTTGACTTATTCCCTAAACCAGATGCTCCCCCAGGATGAGATTCTCTCCATGTGCATCAATAACCTATGTGCTAAATTAAAAACGTCTCTCATCCTAGTAAAGTACACAAGTGGGTTCATATATTTATATTCTATTGTTCAAAGGATAGAGGACTCCTTACAATGGACCATCCTTAAGTCCCGAGTGTCCCTATCAGCTCCCAAGAGAATAATGGGAAAGGCTGAAGTAGCCTCTATCATGCTTAAACCAACCCCGTCACTGGCTCCAGCTGTGAGGCCCCCACCGAACCGTGCAGGATCCCCTAGATTCCGACAAACACCCCCAGCGTGGAAAGATGTGCAACAGGGTGCTAAAAGAAATCAATTCAAAGGATGAAGAAATAAGGTCTATTCGTTCTGAGATGACCAGGTCCGCGGCTATTTTATATCTGTCAAGAATTGCAACGTGCTCCAGCTACCCGAGCCAAATTCAGCCAATGAATTGGGAATCAATTACCATTCAAATTATTGTCCTTATCATCGGATATTAGCGAACAAAATACAAGAATGCTTCATTTTCGAGGATCTCCGATAGAAGATGGTGGATTCCAGCCAAGTCAAATTGGGCCCGCCACTAGCACAAGTGGCGTATGTTTCCACCTTAGACTCGAGGGAGGTATAGGAATGGAAAATAGTCTCCATTAATAAGAAGAAATTTTTTTACAAATGGATGACCTAGAAAACCGTCAACATAGTTCATGGGATCTTCCAGGCGCAGCTGAAACAACCAGTTGTGCCCCCAAAATCTCCCGATGCAACACAACCATCCACCTCGGCCCTGCAGCCCTCTAAAGGCCAGAAGGGAAAAAAGAAAGAGAAACCAGATGAGATGACACCAAATCCAAATTCAGTATTGAAACTTTTGGATTTCATTATAATATAATTGGAACAATGGGTGCCACCCTACCCAATGGTACAATAGGAACTGCCCCGCTAAACATCACCATCAAAAGAATACATTTAGACAGAAACAATGCCAGATCAAGAAATTATCTTCGGCTCTATTAATGTCATTCACTTAATGGAACCCTTCTCAGATAAAGACTACAACCACGAACCTGAATTACCCACACTCAACTAGAGAGCCATAGGAAGAGGCTAGAGGTTTCATAGAAGACATTATCATGGCTGGAGTCAAATTCATGGCCATGCCACAAGTCAAACCATTAACATTGAGGAAACACACGGGAGGACCCTTTGAAAAACACAATAAGAACCAGAGTGCTCCTTCACCCCCATCAGAATAAAACCAAGCCAAATTAACTTGGATTATACATCAAGGGAAGAACAAATATCAAATCGCCCAAGGAATACGAGTGAACCTATTTAGCCAAACTCGGGAGAGGTCAATGATCCACCAGCTCCTATCATAAAGGTCTAACCATCAATGTACAAAGCCCAAATCTCTAATGTGTATGTGAAAGATCAACCCCAATCCAAGATGGTTTGACCTTTAGAGTAGAAGTATGATATCCTAATACATATAGATTTATTACCATCAATTTTATGAATCCTGGATGTGTTTATTTTGTCTGCAGATCTTAGGGAGGCACTCATTGAATCCTTACTAAGTCCTCAAGAGTTCGAGGATATAGTAGAAGTAGCTGATGTTTATCGAACGGAAATCAGTCCCGAAGAATGACACACCATCATCTTCTTCACAGATAGGGATTAATTATCCATCATACTAGGAAACATAAAACCCTTATATGTGTCTGGTAAGAAAATATAAGTGATGTCCAGAGGATCTTCATTAAAAATTGATCTGGATTCAACCTCCTCCTGCTATAAACTCTTCATCGGTTAGGCTATGAAGAAAACATCTTGACACCCTGCACCACAACTTTGTTGGGGTATGATAAAAGAGAGCAGAAACCATTAAGATAAATCAAGATTAAAACATGTCTTAGAGACCTCATTTCAGATTCCGAGTTCTTCATAGTACAAAAAAAAATACAGATTTCAACGTTTTGTTATGGAGTCCTTGGTTGCATCATCATTCCACAATTCTGTCATCATACCATCAATGCATTAAATATTACACTGATGGGAAAAAGGGACATTGAACGCTAATAAATCCCCGTTTGAATCCTATGAGTTTCATTATATCGACATAGGGTTCTATGAATCGTGAGAAAGACAACTTTCGGCCAGCGATATTGATTGGATCAATGCCTCTAATGGTTTGTAGGTGGCTCACGCCAACCCCCTCCAGCAACTTGGGGAAGAGTATGTATTACCAATAAACCAATTTGAATGTATAAGTATAGGTCTAGATTCATACCAAATTATCTTCATGGTTTCTGCAATGAATACTATGTCCAAAGGTATTGAAAAGCGGGTTGACTCCAATGATGTCATGAAAATCCCTCCAAAAAATGCTTCTGACCCATCATCGGGACCATAAACTACCCCCACCATACTCACTAAGGAAAAATAAAATTTATCTCCCTACATTTGAGAGTTCTTCTCAAAAATACATTCCCTGTAAGAAGAAGAATAAGATGATGGTGGTGGTGGTGGTGGTGGTGGTGGCGATGAAGAGGAAGAAGACATCAGAGATAACCCTTCTACATTCTAAGAAGGCATTTCCACCACAATCGATGAACTTATAGAAACAAATATAGGCACTGAGAATGACCTATGGCCCACTCAGATTAGTAAGGACATGCCTTTTAGGAACAAGAGGAATACACCACATTCCTAAAAAAGAATCAGGATGTGTTTTTTGAGATCTACACAGAAATTCTAGGCCACAATTGTGAGGTATCCACTCATCATCTGGGCTTACCAGAAGATCACTAAGGCAATAAGAAGGCAGCCAGAAAAACCCACTAGATGCATACTTCCAAAATAGAGGCTGAAGTTGACAAGATGATCAAAGCCATCTTCATACGGAATGTCCAATACCTGATATTTTTAGAAAACATAGTCCCTGAAAAAAAATAAGAATGGGCTTATTAGAATCTACAATGACTTCAAGGACCTTAGTTGGCATTTCCCAAAAGATGACTTCCCGGTCCCAATCATAGAATTTTTTATCAATGCAATGGATGGATAAAAAGCCCTCTCTTTAATAGAAAAATATTCGATATACAATCAGATCTCGATGGCCCAATTAGATGAAGAAGCTATCGATTTTAGGGCCCCTCAGGGAGTGTTTTGTTATAAAGTGATTCCCTTTGGTCTGAAAAATGTCAGCACCACATACTAGCATTCCATGAACCACATCTTCACGCCCTTCTTTGTAATGTTCGTTAAGTGCTATGTCAACGATATGGTGGTTAAATAAAGAAATTGATCGAACCACCTAACTGATCTACAAATTAACTTCAACAAATTTTGATAACACAGTTTAAAGATGAATCCAAAAAAGTTCCCCTATGGGATTACCTTGAGAAAATTCCTCATCTTCATCGTATGCCATCGTGGCATTGAAGTCGAACACTAGAAGATAAAATTAATCCTTGGAATGTCCCCACTTAGCAACCTCACCGAGTTGAGAGGTCTCTAGGGGAACATCTTCTACATTCAGTGCTTCATAGCCAATGTAGTAGAAAAATTTTTACATTTTACCAGGATCATTAAGAAAAGAGTTACATATGAATGGGATAATTATTACGAAGAAGAATTCAAAAATATAAAAAGATATCTCCTAAGCCCGCTGGTGTTAGTTCCACCATTTTAGGGGAGGCCACTAATTTTGTACATAACCACCGTAGAATGGTCAGTAGACGCCTTCGTCACACAGAATAATGTTTCCGACAGTGAGAACAATCTCTATTAACTCTGCTAGACAATGATCGATGTTGAAACATGGTATTCAAAAATTGAAAAGAACTGTCTAGCCCTAATCTTTGTAGTTCAGAAACATAGTCATTACCTACAACACCATGAGGTCCACCTGGTCTCACACTACTATCCGTTCAAATACATCCTCAACCATCCCATGCTAAATGGGCACCTGTCTCGATGGGTGGTCATCCTATAACAGTTTGACATACGATATGTTCCCTAGAAGGCCATCAAAGGCCAGGAACTAGTAGAATTTCTAGCTGAAAACCCCTTGAAAGAAACAACACTACTGGATGCTTAAATTCTAGATGAAGAAGCGTTTTCCATTTACGAGGACCCCAAGGCATGAGAAATGTACTTCAATGGTGCTTCTTGAAGTATGACAAGGAAAATGATGGAGGATCCTAAGCTCAACAATGTGGTATGGGGATTATACTCGTGCCCCCCGAAAGGTCTATTCATTATTATTCTTTCCTACTTTCTGATGGGTGTATAGAAAATAAAGCGGAATATCATGCCCTCATTACAGGCCTAGAACTGGAACTTTTTCCACAGGCTAAAAACATAAAGTTAAAGGGTGATTGAAATCTAGTCATCAAATAGGTAAATGGTTACTATTCCATTAAAAAATAATTATTGGTCCCCTTGATGAGTCATGTTTGAGAACTGATGGCTGAATTCCCATCAGTACCAACGATAACTCATGTCACCCGGTCAAAAACTGCTCAAGCCGATCCTTTGGAAAATGCAGCCACATCCTTGGATGATCCAGATTAGGATGATACAATCATTAGCATTTCCCATCATTAGATGGTCTTTCCACTTATCTGAATAAATATATATGAAATAATTAAAATTATCCCAGTTTCTGAGCCATATGGTCACACCACTGACTAGATGACACCCATCGCAAATTACCTTCATAAAGGGTAACTCCCAGCAGATAGGGCTAGAAGGGGACAAGTCCAAAGAATGGTAGTCAACATCATCCTATAAAATTGTACAAACCAACAAAAGGTTCTCAAAAAAGGAGGACCTGACAGAGTCATTCCCAGGTGCATCTATGGAGAAGAGACTGTTTTTTTCATTAATGAAGTGCACACTAGAGCATGTGAAGCTCACCGGTCAGCATCCAAGATCTCTCACTAGATTTGGAGACTTGGGTATTATTGGCCTAATATGATATAGGATTGTGCCGTATTCTCCAAGAAGTGCCATTCCTACCATGTTCATGCTAATTTTATACACCGACCCCCAGAGTTACTTCATGAAACAAAGTACTCTTGGACATTTTTCTCCTTGGGGATGGATGTTGTGGGACCATATCCTCTCACCACAGTCAGACAATTCAACTTCATAATCACAAAAACTGACTTCTTTTCCCAATGGGCCAAAGTTGTACCCTTAAGGATGTTGGGGCGAAACAATACTGAAAATTCAGGCTATATCCACGGTTTAAAACTATGGCTGTAGGTCCTCAAACCGTGGTTATAGGTAATAGCCACAGTTTGAGAAACCATGGATAAGTTTGGCGTGGCTATAGGCCTAGACCTGTAACCATGGTTTGGAACTGTGGATATAGTTCTAGATCCATGGTTCAAACCGTGGCTATAGGTATACATCCATGGTTCAAACCATGGTAATATCACTATAGCCATGGTTTATAACCGTGGATATACTAGATCAGGGTCACAATTTATTACCAGTGCTAGAAACTGTGTCATTAGACCTATAGCCATGGTAAAAAACTGTGGCAATAGACCTAAATCCGCGGTTAGAAACTGTGGAAATAGGGTCAGAAAAATGATAAAAAAATAGCTTCCTACCCCCCTGCACAGCCCCTCTATAGTAGCCCACCCTCTAGAGCCCCCTCCCACCTGGACACCCCCACCATACATAAACCCTCATTCCCATGGACAAACCCCTCCCCCTACAAAGCCTCCCTGGACAGCCCCCCTGCAAAGCCCCCCTCCTGGACACCCCCCCCCCCAAACAGACCCTGGACACCTCCCCCCTAGAACCTGGACACCACCCCCCAGACAGACCCTGGACACCCCCATACCCTAGAACCCTCAGATAGACTCAGGACAGACCCCCCCCCCCCCCCCCGAACCCTGGATACCCCCCTAGATAGACACTGGATAATCCCCCCCTGACCCTAGACAGATCCCCCTGGACAGCCCAGACCTCCACTACCCTGGATATCCACCCCCCCAAACCCCCACTCCCCTAGACATACCCCCTCCCACCCTCTTGGACATACCCTAGAACCCCCCCCCCCCACCCAGAACCAGGACAACCCCCCATACCCTGAACAGATCCCCCTGGACACCCCTCAGAACCTGGACACCCCACCACTTTCACCCCCTACCAGTTACCCCCTCCCCCTTCCAGTCCCCCTACCAGTCCCCTCCCTCATGTTAGTTTCCCCCCTCACCCTGCTAGTCCCCCCCTCCCCCTGCTAGTCCTGCCCCCCCAACCCGGACACCCCCCATACCCCCTGGACAGACCCCCCCCCCCACAGATAGACCCTGGACAGACTCCCCAGGATAGACCCCTCCCCCCCGACCCTGGACACCCCCCCTGGACAGACCCTAGACACCCCCCAGAATCTGGACCCACCCCCAACCCTAGACAGATCCCCTTGGACCCCCCACCCCCCAGAACCTAGACACCCCACCCCTTGCACCCCCCTGATAGTTACCCCCCCTCCCCCTGCCAGTCCTCCTACCAGTCCCCTCCCTGCCAGTCCCCTGCCCCCTACCAGTCCTCCCTACTAGAGTAAATGCACTAGCTGTGTTAACTTGTGTACAGTTTTGGATGGAGTCAGAATTTTCTACAATGGTATGATTTCTGCAAGCTCAGATGGTTGTGATTCAAAAACTACTAAACACTATAAATTAATAGCTATAGTTTTTGTGAGAAAAATCATGGTAACTGGATATGCAGGAGACTCATTGATTAGATTCTATAAAGAGTGGTGGTGAAGCTATTGTAATTACATTTGGTAGAGGCTATGCTAAGGAGAAACATCTTGAAACCAAACCAGTATGTCCTGAATAGGTAATATATAATTTTTATTTTAGCATCGAATTGGATCAAATGGATGTTAATAGAGTGGCAGAAATCTTGAGGTTTTTTCAATCCGAATAGCAAGTGATCAACAGTTAAGAGAGAGATAAAAAGCATGAATTCTGTCTCGAATGGACTAATGTGGTAGATTTTGATCTGATTTCTTTAGAGGATAAATGTGGAATGAATATTGAGTAGGGGAAGCATGTTCTAGTTCTGATGGAACCTCTATATGAGGAAAAAAGAGTTTTGGGAGTTCTTCCCCAAAAAATCATTGTGAAATACAAATTAGAACAACAAGAGAGTATTTTTTTATGTTGCTAATATAGCAGGTCTTTATTGGTGGTTTCTGAGTTTTATATATTCCATGAGGACACATGTCCATGAATAATTTTTTGAAATAACTAGATACATGTTCTTTACCTTTAATGAATTTGATGAATTTCAACGGATTATAATGTGGAAAACACAAGTCGGACTGGAATTGTCAAGGATGCTGAAGAAAAAATTGGCAAGGAATCGAATATGCCAAATTGCTTCCATTCAAGAGGATGCCATTGCAATTTCAAGATTATTGAATTATAGTGCTAGTAAATGAAATTATTTATCCAGTTGGACACCTGAAATCATATATTACAATTTCATTAATGTAGTGTTGTGAAATAATTTTCAGAAGAAAGGTTCAGGTGTTGTGCTTGTATTTAGACCTGGTCGGGAAAATTTATGTTTCTTTATGGGAAAAATTTAGAGTTCATCAACTTCTAGGAGATCCCAATAGAATTTTTTTACTAATTTAATGTTATTCTTTTTTGGATACAATAGAATTTAAACTCATATTTTGGAAGATATATTATTTTTCTTGCAAAATTATGCTCATTATAAATGCATCAATTAACATAATTACTACTAAAGATGTCGGTTTTGTTGTTGATTTTTTAAAGGAAATAGAGATAACCTATAAAGTGTTGAATATTTCTCCTTATATGTTACTAGCTTTGGGTACTTTTGGGTTTTCTAAAGTAGCCAATAATGTTTCCCCAGATTTCATACCCACTGCGGGATACACTTTTTTTACTAACAAGAAGATTGAGGTTGGTTTGATGAGTTATGAGACAAGGGGATATGGTCTTGTTAGAGTACACACACTTCGTGTGAGTGGCCATGATGAAGGATTCTTGTGGGAGAAAGTAGAACTTTCTTTTCTGACTCACTTGAAACTTTTCTTTCTGGAATCCATGGGGGACAAAGGAAAGAAGGCTACATTCTAGTTTTTTCTTTTGGAATGGAAAGTGGTACCTGCACTGGATGTTAGAAGTAAAACAGTTTTAAAGCCTACTAAAATGGAATCATTCACTTACTTAGAGCCATTTGGAGAGAGTAAAGGATTTTTATACCTTCTGGATGTTTTCGTAAGTTTACATCCTTATAGATGAGAATAATTCAGAATGTTTTGTGAATAAAATCATATTTTGCTATGGTTGTTTCTACTTCTGAACAAGCACACTGAGACCCACCGGTGATTGTGCTTATGATTAAAGCTCCCAAAATTTGGTATGAAGAGGAAAATATTGATTCTCAGCCTGTGTTTTTGGTACAAGAGGAGCTTTTTTATGTTCTTATTTGGGGGCATGAGGCTCTATTATTTAAACTGGGATTTCTATGTGTTTGGTTTCTTTGTGATGGGATACTAAAAATGGGCTAACAAAGTAAGGTCAGTGAGCTTCTGAAGACTTTTCCTCTATGGAAAGGACTGGAAAAAGTAACATTAACACTTAGGCTGCCCCCAAAACCAAATTTAGGGGTTTCCATTACAGTTCTTGAGAATAGGTTGTTATTCCAGTACTTAATCAGTTGAGAAAATCTATTCGCAGTCCACCTAGAGGATAATATGAGCTTTTAATGGGTACAAAATGTTAGTAATATATGGGGGTAAGTTTGTTGTGGGGCTGGCTGGGGCATGTATGGGAAGTAGTGAATAATTAGGGGCAATGTAGTATTTCTCGATACTTTTCTATTTTTGGATTGCTATAGTAGTTAGGTATTTGTTGGATGGGTTGTTAGAATTTGTTTTAGATATTGAATAGGGGATAGAATAGCGGGAAGGGGGTATAAATTAATTGGATTCGTTCTACTAGTTGATGTTCAGAGGTAGGGGCCTTGGGAGGTGCCGACCTTATCTCCTGGATAGGTGGTATTATTCCTTGAGATTCTTCTCCTCCCTCCTTATGTATATCCATTTCTTCTCATCCATGAAATCTCAAGTGATCCATGTCTATTTGTTCAATGATTTTCTACCTATTTTCGACTTCTCTCATTAATGGTAGGTTTGTTACCTAACTTTTGAATACTCCAATGGGGAAATCACTCAAGGAGGGAAGCTGATCCAAGATTTTCGACAGCTGTAGAGAGAGTAAGGATTTGGGAAATTCAACACAGATGGGGAAAATTGAAGATGAATCTAACACTGATGAAATGGTTTATATGACTAGTTTCTGTTATGCATGATTGTGATCGGAAGGTATGTGTGACTCTTTCATGGAGGAATTTTTCCTTGAAAAAAAGATGAAATAAATGAATTACATGTAGTTTATTTCTCTCTATAACAGATGTTTTTATATTAGACACAACCTTTAGGAAAATTTCTGCTAAAAACCTGACTCTGATCGAGGAACGAACCTTGAGAAGTTGAGACCATTTCTGAAGACACGTTGCAGAAGCTGGAGGAAGTTCATGAGCTTTGTTAGATTGATTGTTGTTTGTGATGGAATTCAAATATTCTATATAGGTGTGACATATTAAAGCTCATATTATCATGATTCATGAACTACTAACAACTATAAAAAAACGGATTCAGTTTTTGTGAGCAGAAGCTTGAGAGCTGGAGATGCAAGAGTCTCGTTGCTTAGATTCTGGAAAATGGGGTGACAAAGCCGCTGCATGTACATTTAGTAGACATAATTCCAAATAGCAGTAGATTGCAACCAAAACAATATGTCCTGAAAAGGTAATATCTTATTTGAATTTTTTCATGTAAGTGGATCAAATGGAATTGAATAGAGAGGTAGAAATATTTTGGGCTTTTTAGTCCAGACAGAAAGGGACAAACAATGAAGAGATTGAGGAGATGTTTGAATCATGTCTTGAATGGCCTGACGTGGTACATCATGATCTGATTTCTTCATCGGATAAGAATTAAAGGTATATTGAGAAGGGGAAACATGTTCATGTTCTAATAGAACCACTAACTAAGGGAAAACGTGTTTGAATGTTCTACAAGAACAAATCACGATGAAGTAAAAATTAGCAATAATAGATGAGTATTTTGATTTTTTTGAATTAGAACCCATATAACTAGAAGTGATTGATGTTGGAACTACCATGAAAAATTTAATGGAGGCTGGTAAAGTTTATATGAGACAACAATGTATTGCCTCTGCAGATACTCAGATTGGTTGTGAGCATTGTTTTTCTGCCAGTGGTAGAAAGAGTCAAGCTAGTCTAGTGACAGCTGCAACAACCAATGTGGAGGATTCTTACACATTGGTTCAAAGAATCCTTAAGGATAAAAAGGCCGACCAAGAATGTTCGGGGACTCTTCCTCAGGCTAAGATGGTTCTGGATGAGAATTCATTGGTTATTACAAAGGATTTAGAAGGCTATTTCAAGGGATATTTTTCACTAGGATTTTCAAAGTAGTATGGATTACCTATTGGATTATTTTTCAACATGAATAACCACGGTAATAATTTTATAAAAATGGCATAGTATTTCCCAAGATCTAATTCTTGGCCTAGGAGGTAATTGTTTTCCAGTATGTTGCACACTCCAATTGTCATAGATCTATTTTATGTTGCTGATGTGGAAGGTCATTTTCAGTGGTTTTTGAGTTTTTTATTATTCCATGAGGATGCAAGTCCTTGACTAATTTTTGGAAATAAATGGATACAAGTTATTTCACTTAGATGAAGTTGATTAATTTGAAGAGATTATAATGTGTAAAACACAAGTCCAACAAGAATTGTCAGGGACACTGAAGAAAAAATTGGCAAGGAAACAAACATGCCAAATTATTGTTGTTCTTCAGGATGCCATTGAGAATTTATGATTTTTGAATTATAGCACAAGGAAACATGATTTTTTATCCAGTTTGACTCCTAAATTCATATATTACAATTTCATTGAAGTAGTGTTGTGCAACATTTGTCAGAAAAAAGGTTCAACTGTTGTGTTTTTATTTTGTTCTGGTAGAGAAAATTCTTGTTTCTTTAAGGGAATAATTTAGGGTTCATACAATTCTGGGAGATCCCAATAGGATGCTACTACTTTCATGTTATTATTTGGCTACATCAGAACTAAAACTCATATTTGGGAAGACATCTTCTCCTACATAAAAAATTATGATCATTATAAATTCATCAAATCCTGGAATTACTATTAAATAATTTGGTTTTGTTGTTGATTTTGGAAATGCAAGAGATACGACCAATGTATTTTTTAATATTTCTCCTTATATGTTACCAACATGGGGTACATAATGGTTTTCTAAATCAACCAAAAATGTTTCTCCAAATTTCATTCCCACTATGGGAAACATTTTTTCTACTAACAAAGAGATTGTGGTTGGTTTCTTGAGTTACGAGACAAGGGGAGTCGACATTGTTAGAGTATACACAATTAGTGTGAGTGTTCATGTTGACGAATTATTGCGGAATAAAGTCGAAATTTTTTGTCACTCACTTGAAACTTTGATTTCTGGAATCCATGGGGGACAAAGGAAAGTTGGATGCATTCCGGTTTTTTCTTTTAGCATGGAAAGAAGTATCTCCACTGGATTCTTGGAGTACAAAAAATTTTAAGCCTACTGAAATTGATTTAGTCACTTACTTGTAGTCGTCTTGGGAGAGTTGATAGTTTGGTCTACCTATTAGAGGTTTGATTCAGTTTACATCCTTATGGTTGATAATCATTTAGCAATTTCTGCAAATGAAATCATATTTTTCAAGGTTGTTCCTGCTTCCGAACAAGCATGAAGAGACTCACTGGTGTCTGTTTTTATGATTAAAGCTTCCAGCATTTGGTATGAAGAGAAAAATATTGGTTCTCATCCAATGTTGTTTGTAAAAGAGGAGTTTTTTTGAGTTATTATTGTTGCGTAATCACCGGGAGTCACCACGACAGAAACAAGAAACGGAAGAAGAATGCAGAAGAAATGAAAACAACAAGAAAACAATGATTTACGCGGTTTGGAAAAAATCCATACATTTACAGAGAGGAAAAACATCACTAATTCGGGAGTACAAAATTACAGAGTATTTCAAGTGATAACCCTATCCTAAAAATGGGATATAAAATGAAGAAGATGATCACTGTTCCAAAAGTAATTCTGTGTCACTACAGTGAAATGCGGCAATCTTTGTCAAAAAGTGCTACAGTACAGTTGACCCTGAAGTCCGCACTACTATAGTGCCTATCAGTGACGGTCAGTCAGCTTTGCTATAGTGGGCCACAAGCATTCAGCCCAACTGTATTTGGCTACACCAATCCAACAATCTCCCTTATTTCATCCCCTAATGAGAAGGTGGTTAAGGGTGCCCTTTTTTCACTAAATCTTGAGAGTGTGGCTAGTCCTGATGGGTTCACAAATTAATTCTTTATGTTCTACTGGGACATAATTCATGATGATCTCCTTAATGCTATGAGGGATTTCTTTAACCATGCCTCAATTCCCTATGGAATCAACTCTAATTTTATTTCCCAAATCCCAAAGTAAGAAAATGATGTGAATGTAATGGATTTCAGACCTATTGCTATTGGGAATACCATTCCAAAAATCATTAGAAGAATTATTTCTATGAGGTTAGGTCTCATTGCTCATGGGTTTATCTGTTCAAATCAGCCCCCCTAGACAACCCTCGGACACCCCCTAGACAGCCCCCCTAGACACCCCACCTACACCCTTCCCCTACCCAACAGACCCCCTTGAACCCCCCCCCCCCCTCGGACAACCCTTGGACACCCCCTGGACAACCACTCCTAGACACCCCATCTGCACCCTCCCCCCTTCCCTACAAACCCCCCACCCCCAGCACCCCCACCTGGACAACCCTTGGACACCCCACCTAGACAACCCCTCCTAGAAAATTCAATAGTCGTCAGTACCTTCACTTCATTGTGAAAGAATGCTAAATGAACAATGCCTTGAAACTTTTCCAAGAATAAACATTGTCTGGATTATTCTGAATAATAGAATTCCACCACTTATAACTCAGACCCTCTAGTAGGATGGTTACAAAAATAACCTTAAGAGACTCATAAATCTAAAGCTCGATAAAAATATCCCCAACCATCAGTACCAAAACAAATTCATCCTAAGAATGTTGTTACCCAAGAATTATTTTGGCAATACCATCTTGATTCTGGGTTTCCTAGGTGTGCCTTAAATGTAGATTTATTCAAGGATTTTTATTTGGTCTGGTGGGAATTCTTATGGGATGCTTTGGATCTGCTCATATTTCCGGCTAGGTTCTCATCTAGGGTTAAAAGATGTGTCTCTACCCCAATGTTCTCGGTGAACATTAATGGAAGTTTATATGGATAATATTTGGGGAAAAGAGGGCTCATATAAAGGGATATACTTTCACCTTTCCTTTTTGGGATTTACATTGAGTTTTTCTCGCGCATCCTGGAATGCAAGAGGCTGGGGGCTGGTGCGGTGGCTGGTGCGGGCTGGAGTGGCTGGTGCAGGCGAGAAGGTGGGAGGAAGGGGGATGGAAGGGGGCTAGTGCAGGCTGGAATAGGTGGAAGAGGGCTGGGGTTGGCTGGATTGCAGGTCAATGGGGACTGTGGGGCATGTGTAAGGGATGGTGCGGGCTGGGATGTAGGAGGCCGGGGGCTGGTGAGTGTTGGAACTAGTGGATGGGGTTGTTTTTTAGGTGGAAGAGGGTAGGAATGAGTGTTTTGCAGGAGGCTGGGGGTGGTGGATGGTGTGGTGGCAGGTGAGGGCTGGATTTCAGGTGGCTGGGGGCTGGTGTGGGCTCAAATGCAGGTGGAAGGGGGCTAGAATGATGGTAGAAGGGGGCTGGTTGCAGGTGCTGGGAAGATGGTGTTGGCTGATTTGAAGTTGGAAGGGGGGACTATTCCGGGCTAGAATGCTGGTGGAAGCGGGCTGAAATGAAGGTGGAAGGGGGCTGGTGTGGGCTGTATGTGGCTGGATCAGGGCCAAATCATGGCATTACCAAGGCGTGACCGCGGAGTGACTGTGGCATGACCGTGCTGTGACAGCGGTGTGACCGTGGTGTGACCACAGCTTGACCGCAGCGTGTTGACTCGGTCCAGCGATATCCACGGGGCAGCATATTCCTCCCAGGAGTGAAGGGGGCTGGAGGAGGTCAGGAAACATTCTGGCCATTGACCCGCCAGCAAAAATTGTGATTAGTCAGTCTTAACATTGATCACAAGACTCAAGGTTAATACTATCACTATGAACCATCACGGGGTGTCGTCTTGGAGCAGGGCCAAATCACGGAATTACTGGGGCGTGACCATGGCGTGACCGAGGAATGACCGCGGTGTGACTGTGGCATGACTGTGGAGTGTTGGCCTGGTCTAGTGACATCCGCAGGGTAGCGTTTTCCGAACATGAGTGAAGGGAGCGGGAGGAGGCAGGACAACATTCCGACCGTCTCCCCGCTAGTAGAAATTTGATTAGTTAGTCTCAACATTGATCACAAAACTCATGGAATAATATCATTGCGAACTGCTGTGGGGTGTCTTCCTGGAGCAGGGCCAAATCACGGTGTGACCGCGCCATGACAGAGGCGTGACTGCAACGTGTTGGCCCTTTCTAGCGACATCTGTGGGGCAGAATATTCCGATCAGGAGCGAAGAGAGAAGGAGGAGGTTGGGAAACATTCAAGTCATCGCTCTGCTGGTAGAAATTGTGATTAATTTGTCTCAAAATTGATCACAAGACTCATGCAATACTTTCACTATGAACTGCCGCAATGTTTCTTCCTGGAGTTGGGCCAAATCACGGCATTACCGCGGCGTGACTGTGGCATGACCGCGACGTGACCACGGCGTGACGACGGCGTGACCGCGGCATGACTGTGGTATGACCGCGGCGTGCTGACCCGGTCCAGCGACATCCATGGGGTAGAATCTTCTACCCAGGAGTGAAGGGAGCGGGAGGAGTTGGAGAAACATTCTGACCATCACCCCGCCGATAGATGATAGAATAGATCAACTATTTAATATGTTATAACAAGGGATCGCTAGAGAAGTTTGTAGTGATTGGCACAATTATGAAACGTCTAAAGGGCAAAAAAAATAAGGAAAATAATCATACACCCTAAACTAACCAGTTACAAATTCATTCACTTTTTCTAAACATGTAAATTTTATTTGTAATATTCAAAGCATGAAAAAGGAAGTGTCATGGTCAAGGCATATTCCTACTCGGGAAATGTAATTTTAGTTAAACGAGTATGATAAGACAATTTATATTATTCAAAGAAAACAATAACTAAATAGCCACAAAAAACACCAACAATAGGCATATGAAATACTCAAACCAAATCTAAACATGATACAAATAACTATCACTACTCTTTGGTTTAGAAGACAGTGCACCTCTGTTGGAGGGGTTTTATTATAAAATCGCGGCATTTCTTTATTATAAAAACATGACTTTATTTATAAAAACATGAAATTATTTATCAAATGAAACAATTATATTAAAGAACACTTATTCAAGATATGCAATTAAATATAATTTAGCATAATTAAGAATGAAGCTAAAATAAATTTAAAACATTCTTGAATTAAAGAGGCTAGAAGAGGGATCCTACCTCAAGGTGGAACCCAACCATCCCCTTCAACTCTTGGAGCTTTCTAACTAAAATTTGATGCACCCCCACTGGGTATACATACCTTCACACACATGCAAGGACACCTAGCCCTTATGCACACACCCGCATGGCCCTGAGCATGTGCAAGGGGATCCTTGCACATATACTTATATGCATATACCAGTCTGTACTCACCTGAGTATGCATTTATATATATATATATATACATGGGCACACATAGCCCTATACGTGCATAATCACTGCCATGACTAATTATAGCTGACCTTATTTGAAGGTTCATAACTAATTATAGTTGTGATAAAGGAAAAGCTATACCTTCTCAAGGAAATACCCAATGCACAAGACATAGTAAATTAGTGAGTTCATCGAGTTGTTGTGAACTATTTCTCCCAATATGAGATCAATCGATGCACCCTACTTAACATACATTCAAAAGAAAAAACAATGAATATTTCAAAGTGAAATGCTAAGGCCCATTTAGTCATGAAAAACAACGGTGTTTTTTATTTCAATTTAGCATAATTAAATAAAACATTTATAGGTTTAACTTGAAGTGCGTTGGGAGAGAGATTGAGTCTCACATTAAGTGAAAGCTTATGATTTTAAGTGCTGGATCACCAATGAAGGCAGTTAAAATAAACCATTAAACAACTAAATGACATGCTTGATTAAGTCCAATTACCTTCGTAACACCCAATGGCTGCACCTCAATGCACATGTTGCCCCGGACAACGTCAATTGATGCATTTGAGAATGGGCCTGTCTAGAGATGTTACAAAACATCCCTTTCTTGAATCCTTCCAAACTCACAATATGATTTGAAAAATGAAAAAACAAAAGAAAAATATGGGGGTGGGGGTGATGAGTCAATATGCATGTTTAAATGAGCATCTGAAACCATTTTTGAATTGTACCTACATACATGAAGTTCCAAACTACTGAGGTTTCCCAAGTATCAAGAATTGATCTAGGTGTTTGATCAGTAAAATACTGAAAAACATGATGTAAAGGTTTTCAGAACATTAGATATTAAGATATCAAAACTAATACCTCATTCAGAATATTGGAAGTTCTTTCAATGGAAGGGAAAGAGGTGTGGCATGGCAATGTGGCAAAAAAATGAAAAATAAATGAGGTTTAAAAAATGATTTTTGTATATAAAAAAATAATATGGAAAATAAAATAAAATAACCAAAACATTAAAAAAAGGAAGGTGTGCATGATATTGGAAAAGGTTGTTTGGTCATTTAATGTCACTCCTGCACCTGTTTCATAGGATGCAGGTGAGCTCAACCGATTTTGATTGAAATGAATTTCATGGATTTAAAATTCATATTAACCCTAAAACCATAAATATTAAAACCCCAAACCCTAAAATTCTAAAACTTAAAACCCTAAACTCGAAACCATAACTTCTAAAACTAAATATCCTAGAATATAAATCATAGAATCTAAAAATCAATAAGGCTAGGGGTTAAACCCTAAATCTCAAAATCTTAAAACTAACATTGGATTGGTGTAGCCCTCCTCCACCATGCCCCCTACCTTCTTCTCCCCTCCACCCACCACACTCCACCCTACCCACTGCTCCTTGCCCCCTACCCCTAGCCTCCTACCCCCTGCCCCCCGCCCCCTGCCCCCTGTCCCCTGCCCCATGCCCCCTGCCCCCTCCACCAAACCCCCCCAGCTTGCACAGGTCCCCTGCACCCCCCTGCACCAACATCCCCCCTAGCCTACACCAGCCCCCCTACACCACCCCCTAGCCTACACCAGCCCCTATCCTGCACACCCCCCTGTGAGTCAAAAAAATATTTGGAGATGCCAATGGTATCTCAAATGAGAGGATTAAAATGGAAAACATAAATGCAATAATGCCTAACAAGCTATATAAGCATAAACTACCACTGTGAGTTTTCGTAGACAGTGAACCTCCTTTGTAGGGGTTTTATTACAAAACCATGACTTATTTATTAAACAAAAAAATTATTTTAACTAACACTTGATAAAGAATTGAAATTTAATATTAACAAGCATGAATCAAGAAGGAAGATAAATGAAATTTACAAAATTCTTGAATTAAAGAGGTTGGGAGAGGGACTATACCTAAAAGGTGTCAAGCCATGCACAATAGGATCCTTATATATATTCTCACATGCATAAGCATGGGCAATGTTTTTTTGCTGGTTCTATGTATAGCATGCATCCCTATCCACAGACACAGTCTATCATGCAAAAGCATACACACAAGAAATCTAGTAATTGTGAAGACATTGAGACAAATAAAACCTCAAAAAGATATATTCGGAATTAGTTATACTAATACAAGTGATGAGAAGAATACCAGGTGAGTAATTTGTTTCAAAGGGACCATCAGCTTTTGATAAATAATATTGGAAAAATGAGGTCCAATGGAAATGTACTCCAAAAGCCTATACTAAAAAGAACAGCACAATGGTTATCGAATGAAAGGACCAAAAGTAGTATTGCATTGAAATTGATTGTAATTACCACTAAATGCCATCAAGGATTATGATGCTTAATTGTGACTTATAGGCATCCTCAAATACCTGAAAAGAACAGGTGTAATATATGACAAAAAGTATTCAATATACAAGTTGAAAATTCAATAAGCATAAAAAATGGAAACCTAGTTGAATTTAAACCTTGAAAATTTGTGCACATTTACGGGCTTCGCTCACCCCAATAATTGATTCAGCTGAAACCTGGATATATAGAACCCATCAATAGTAAAAAACACAAATAGATGCAAGTGCATGCATGCAAGAATGAAAGGAAAAAATATGAATTATTAAAATTCACTTAAATCATAACATATGTGAAATCACTTTCAATACCGATGGTGCCTGCATATCCCCTGCCCCCTTACACACACACCCCAGCCCCCACTGACCCCTTGAACACCCCCCTCCCACCCCCTAGACATCACCCCCTCTCCCTCCCCTCTGCCCCCTTGCAAACCCCCACTCCACACCCACCTGCCCCCCTTCCCCCACTGCCCCCTTGCACACCCCCCTGCCCCCTGCCCCCTTGTAATGGAATTGAGTATTTAGAACCCAAAAAAACAATTTATCACAGGATTTACATGAAACACAAATAAAAAACAACAAATGGTTACTAATGACTTTAAAAATTGTATAAAATAACCATTACATCCTGAATTTTATATTCACGTAAATCCCGATTGCAAGTCGTGGGAGAAAATCAGTTGCATCGGCTATGCTTTCTTGTTGGTTCTCTGCATAGAATGCATCCCTATCCTGCACACCAATACTAGTCATCAATCTCACAATATGATCAATGAAACTAATAGAGGGGCCGCCTCAAGAAAAAAATGGAAAATTGGAATACATACCTTAGGAGGTGTGCTGGAGGAGATAGAGGGGCTGCCTCAGAGCAGCGTCATTGAGGAGGTATGATGGTCACATCGGAGGAGGATACAATTCAATATAATCTTAATAAAACTTAACTACTACATAAACAATATGTAAAATCAATCAAAAACACCCCAATACAATTCATTATTAAAATAATAAAACCTCATTTCATAATAAAATCACAAATATTATGTTACACCCCAATATTTCATAGTGTGTTATTTCTTCAAAATAATTCAATAACTTGCCCTACACGCAACACCGAGTTCAAGCGCACCGTGACTTACCAAACAAGCCGTTAAACAAAGGTTATGAATAGTATTAACTAAATTTTAAACTTTATATAATCCTTATAATTTTAGAATCCATATTATGAGTTTCTTAGACATAATGTAAGAACAAATTTATTTTCAGTATTGCATTTTTACCAACTTTTAATAGTGAACCCTTTTTAAAAACAATATTTTAAACTTTTTGACTAAATGGGTACATCAAAAATTTAAAATGAAACATCCCAAGCTTCCACGGTACGCTTTCCTTTGAATAATACAGTAGCGTGTGTTGTACACAACTTCGATTTCTAACACACACCACAACCAATCAAATTAGCCGTTATGAATAGTAATACCTACTTTTTGAAATTATATATATTTTATATTTCAAAATGGAATTAATTTTTGGATTCGGAATATCGAATTTATCCTAGGGTGAAATTTTGGAACTTTTCAGATAACACTTATATTTTGATGAATAGTGAAAATTACTAATTTTAATTAAAAACAACTTTTTTAATCGAAATAATTTATATTGATAAATTATGAATTTGAGTGGTTTTAAATTATATTTAGAACATATTTTTACCATTTAATATAATTTTGGTCATTTTACATAATTTTACAATTAAACCGGACATAAACAAGTGTCAATCTTTTGATAGTTATTATCTCTTAAAAACAAGCTTTTGGTTTTAACAACGGGAATTAATTTAAAATTAATTTCTGCCACTTCGGTGTTTTGAATTTGGAAAAATGGATTCCATATTTGGAATCAGGATTTTCATATTTTGTAAATAGGTAACTTTTATTTTTATACATTTCGAATAATTACTTCGGTAAATATTTTATTTACCATGGTTAAATGGTAAATCCGGTAAATAAAGGTAAATAAATAATATTATAATAATATTAAATTACCCTAAAACATGTATCAACCCTATTGGTTGATACATGGACGACCATGGGCATATTTGGGTCGATTTTGGGACCCCATGGATCCACTTGTAAGTGATAATGACACTTTATATTAATTAAGTTAAAGTAATTACAAAAATGACAAAACCATATATCCTTTAGAAAAACAATTTTTACATAGGGTTATATATGTTGGATTTTCGATTGTAAATATTAATTATAATGATAAAAAGATGTCATAAATAATTATATTTTATTTATAATTTTTAGACATTAAATAATTTAGGTTATTTATGACACAATGATGATGTAGTAATTACCATAATAGTGAAAAATTAAAATAATTAATATTATAAATACCCAAATAAATATAATTTCAGACTTTTAATAAATTAAAATAATTTTATAGGATAATATTACATATTATGATTGATTTAATTGTCTTTTATTGAATTAATAATTCTGTTATGAGTTTAACAAAAATCAACTATTGAATAGTGTCAAAATTGACATAAAAGAGTTTTTAAAACAAATATTATATTATTAAGTGATATTAAATTCCTAAAAATCTGTGGTTCGGAAAATAGACTTATATCATGATAGGTGTATCATTAATGGACCACTTGGGGGTCTATTGGATTTATATAGTATGTTTATTAACCATATAATATAAAAATACAAAGTGACATGGTAAATGTCAAACTAATTAACTAAGAGTTAAAACTAAAAGATAAGGTTAATATAATGACCCAAACCTGTCTAAATTCTATTGGTTGAATGTCTTTAGACCTATCCCCACCTTAACTTTTAAATAATCAACTTTGGAGCCATTATAAACCGAACATGAATTTATCATAAATTAATATTTCTAGCATTTCCAATGGTGCCTCTCACCCCTCTTATAAAAGGGCACTCCTACTTCTCATTACTTCACACCTTTAAAGCCTTTGGGTTCGGCCAAAATCTACCCAAATACTCTCTAAACTTCCCTAAATTCATCGTAGAGGCCTTCCTTTAGTCAGAAAGCCAACCTAAGAGCCCTTTTGATCAAATCAAAAGAAAGAACCCAAAGAAGAGGTAATGATTTCACCACCCTTTTCCAAGTTCCTTTCTTCTTCCACTTCTTCCGTCTTTGTTATTACCATTATAAAATAATAACTCTAGTATATTATATATACTGTGATGTTATTATAAATATGGTACAACCATATTCAGTATTCTATCCATCCTTTGAATAACATGTCACCATACGTGCGTAAGTACGGCTTACCGTCTCCACGTCGTGGTGTAATTGTTATTCAATATATTATTATTTGGATGGGTATAATAATGATGTTTAAATCATGTAAATAATAAATATAACATGATAATGATTCTGTATATATGTTATAACATCCATTTATATATTATTTTAATATCAAAAGATTGATATTGTCGCTCGTGCGTACGTACAGACTACCGTCTCCACAAACACGATGAGATTCATTCTCCATCGTATCCATTCAAGTATAATTCTAATTTGATGATTAATAATAGTATATAAGGACTTAATATCATTATGGATATTATTAAGATACAACCTATCCCTTAAAAACATGTCTTACGTAACAAAACATATAAAAGAAAACGAGTAAGTTAACACCCGAAACAACGATAATACTAAGATATTATTAACAAAGCAATGTTAAAAGATCATATATGATATCATATTAGTGTATATGATTCTTGTATAATTTAATAACAATTATTTAACCATTATACAGGAGGTTAACCTACCCCAACCAAGGAAAAGTACAAGGTAAGGGTTTATTTCGCAATCTCTTCATTATCTGAGGTTGTTTATAAGTAATAATCTACTGGGATTTCTTTATCATCCACATACATGTTTCTTAAAAATGCATTTCAAAACATTTTTTAATATTTAATAGATAATGGGTTAAATTCATTTATAACCTTATGTGTTTTGAAACGAATCTTTCCGTCATTTTCCAAACAAGGCACTTTTAACCTTTTCAGGAAATTTAAGGTAAGAATGTCTTTTTTTAACTTATACGGTGGGTGTAGCTATTTACCACCGTTATAAAATTGTCAAAGCTTCCCTTACAAGATTATAATAATATTTTCAAAGTAAATGTTTTATTTTATAATTATGTGACTTTTAAATGATTTCAAAAATAAATATTTTAATAATTTTTGAAAGGTACTCTTTATCAAGATCATAATTTTAAATGTTTTAATGATTTATCTTTCTAAATATTTTTAATTAATGTTCATGTTTTCAAAATGATTTTAAGGACTTATTTATATGGACATGAAGGTTTTGAAATGATATTTATTTTCAAAAGTTTCAAAGTGGTATGGGAAACTTTGAATAAAAAATCTCTTTTAAATTACTTCCTTTATAAATGTGTGGCTTTTCAATGATTTCGAGCAAAGATATATTTCTCTAAAATAGTTTTGATTTCATCTATGTAAAAATCCGTTGATGGATTTTTATCTTATTTAAAGTTGATTTATTATGATACAAAACTTCTATATTGTATTGAATGTTTTGTGATATGTATGACTGTGGATGTTCTATTTTTATACCATTCATGGTTTATGGTGAAAGTATTGAAATTTCTTATGCTAGTTTTAATACGAATGTTTATGTAATGTTTAAACCTTTTCATATGGGAATGCATTGGACTTAATATGTGACGGGTGGAGCCCGCTATAGCTCCTCGATGCATCGGTAGGTCTCATGAGACAAACTAGTGTCTTGGCACAAGGCCTTGACAAAATATTATTTGTAGTCTTGGCACGAGGCCTTGGATATGTGGTTATGATAGTCTGGAATTATGCATTCCATCATTATGAAAGTGGTTATTGATATTTCATGTGATTATTCGATTAGTATAATATCCATGTGAACAAGTAAATGACATTATTTCATTTTATTTTTTCCATACTATGTTGAAGTTCAAGTTTAAAAGGCTTTTGTTTTAGTTATACTCTGCCTTAAATGTTTATTCTTATTTATGAAAGATTCCACTATATTGTTATCTTTATTGGGAATTTGAGCTCACCCCTTTTCTATGTTTTATTTTCCCAGGATGTGAAGAAGTAAATTATGAATGACCTGCAGGGATATTATGAGGGGATAATAGTGTGGACTGTGGAGACAATATGTTGTTGTAGTAGTTTTTCAATTTATGATGTAATGTAAAACTTTATGAATATAACTAGTGTTTCCAAGGCTACTAAACCAATCAGTATTTTGAGATTTGATCTTTCTTGTGATCATGCCAATATTATGTAATAATTCACCGACTCTGGGTAACTAGGGTCGGGGCATTACAGTTGGTATCAGAGAAAGTTTAGTACAAACCTTGGAAGATAGATTTAGATAAACTCTGATTAGAGCACATAGACCTAATATGAACTTTGAGGATTGGTATAGAAGAACTTCCTAGAATTTTGGTATTGTAGAGATTTTGTGAGTTTTCCGAGAAATACATCCCTGTCTGGATACGAGCAGGTAGAGGCGGTCCTGGCATAGATGTACCTAGGGGTAAAACCCGAAAACACCACTTTGATCTAGAATCAAATGAGAACTGGTGCACGACAACGGGTCTTGCTTCACACTTGGTTACGACACTCCTGGGGGATATGCTTTGGATAATTCTCATTTTCTTTACAAACCATTATGAAGGGTTTATGGGTATATACTTTCTCAAAGGAGACATTATTATGATTATGGATTATATCCATAAACTATTTAATTTATGTTATGTGTTTTAGAAGTTTGGGATTAGGTATTGTTATTCATAAACTAATATAGTGTATGCCATTGTTTAGAAATGGAGCCCAATAGACGAAATGAGAACTCCAGCAATGCACATGATCCAAAGATAAAGAAGGATCGTATCTTTCATGGTCTTAAGCCAGAATTTATAAGAGAAATAGTCTCCCATGTATTATCATTATATGAAGAAATAGTATCATTTGTTGATAAGATAAGTAAAGAGTTTACTGAGTCCTATGGCTTTGAAGGGAAGCATGATAAGAAAAGTATGGCAGAGAGAAAGATGGATAAAGGGAAGAGGGAAAAGAATAATTTTCCTATATGTGATAACTATGGGAAGAAACACCCTGGAACTTGCCTGAAAGGAATGGGAGTTTGTTATAAGTGTGGAGGAAAAGGGCACAAAGTACGTTACTTCAAGGGTAAGAAAATGGTTTCAAATGTACAATGATTCATTTACAAGGAGTTTGGACACTACGCGAACCTATGTCCTAGTCATCAGACTATGCCGCAAATGATGCTATTAGATAATAATCAAGTTATGATACTACCACAGATGAAGAGGAATGATTAGAGTTCTTGTGTTGATTATGTCATTTGAGTGTTGTATCAACAATTTACATGTTATAATAATTATGGAGTATATAAGGATTGTATTGTAGTACTATTTCATTAAGGACTTGAGATTGTGTAGAACAAAGAAAAGTGACTCAATAGTAGGATAAATTTTTGGAAAATATATGTTTGAGAGAATGATAAACCATAATATAGTTCTGCTACTGAGGTAGTGATTTTGGAATAATACATGATTGATTTGGATAAATTATATTGGATATTCTTGACTACCTTGAAACTGATTAATGATTTGTATATTCCATCATTGTTGGGGTTTAAAACATTTTTGGATTGAAGGAGTATATCTATTATTATTTAAGGAATAAGGGATCATGAATGTAATCAATAAGGTTTTATGGTAATTCAGGATGTTGCAGTGTTTTAAAAGAATACATGATGAAGGTGTTCACATGTTATTATGCGGAAAAAAAAGGATCTTTATTATGTTTAACTTCCTTATAAATTTTAGACTGAAGTATTTTGGGATATTTCTAGTATGGAATATTTTGGATTTCCATAAAAGGACAACCCAGAGGTCGGGTGACAACCCGTCACGTCCGGTAAGGCCGTGAGACTTGAACCCACAACCGAAGGGAGACAAGGGTGTATCACCTACCACTGACCCACGTGATGTATGGGATTAAATAATGTAGTTTTTTTTAAAATATCTTGTAGATGAATTATAAATTCGTTTTTTTAACCCTATACGAATAGGATAAATAGAATATTTTTTTAGTTTCTATTATCTTTTAGATTGAAATATGAGTTTGAGGTAGAAATTAGTTAACTGATGGAACTCTACTTGTCAAGAATATATTTTTCTTCTGCTATTATTCTATGAAGAAATTAATTCTTTTACTTTATTTAAGGAATCCTAAAACCAAAAATGTCTTATACTGATACCCTATGTTTTGTTGAACCGATGGTATTTCAAATCATCATAGATTGACGAATTTAAGGACCTCAATTTTACAATTTTTTGTGATTGATGACCTCAATCACTAACTATAAATATTTATGTTTTTCCTCCAATTATATGTCTCTAATTGCCACCAATGTTCTCCTAATTGAGATCATAATTTTGTGGTGACCCTTTCATTTCTCTTTTACTCATATTAAGACTGAATTTTAGTAACCCAATTTCCGATGTGGGTTTTCCCACAAAGATATTTTCTATTTTCAACCTTTTATTTTTGAAGAAAAATTTCAAGTTGTGCGGACGCAATTTATTGAAGGAGGGGAGAATGTAACACCCCAAGATTTCATAGTGTGTTATTTCTTCAAAATAATTCAATAACTTGCACTACACGCAACACTGAGTTCAAGCGCACCATGACTTACCAAACAAGCCGTTCAAAAGAGATTATGAATAGTATTAACTAAATTTTAAACTTTATATAATCCTTATAATTTTAGAATCCATATTATGAGTTTCTTAGACATAATGTAAGAACAAATTAATTTTCAGTATTGCACTTTTACCAACTTTTAATAGTGAACCCTTTTTAAATAAAATATTTTAAACTTTTTGACTAAATGGGGACATAAAAAATTTAAGATGAAACATCCCAAGATTCCATGGTACGCTTTCCATTGAATAATACAATAGCGTGTGTTGTACACAACTTCGAGTTCTAACACACACCACAACCTATCAAACTAGCCGTTATGAATAGTAATACCTACTTTTTGAAATTATATATATTTTATATTTCAAAATGGAATTCATTTTTGGATTTGTAATATCGAATTTATCCTAGGGTGAAATTTTGTAACTTTTCGGATAACACTTATATTTTCATGAATAGTGAAAATTACTAAATTTTAATAAAAAACAACTTTTTAAATCGAAATAATTTATATTGATAAATTATGAATTTGAGTGGTTTTAAATTATATTTAGAATATATTTTTACCATTTAATATAATTTTGGTCATTGTACATAATTTTACAATTAAACCAGACATAAACAAGTGTCAATCTTTTGATAGTTATTATCTCTTAAAAACACGTTTTTTGTTTTAACAACAGGAATTAATTTAAAATTAATTTCTGCCACGTCTGTGTTTTGAATTTGGAAAAATGGATTCCATATTTAGAATCAGGATTTTCATATTGTGTAAATAGGTAACTTTTATTTCTATACATTTTGAATAATTATTTCGGTAAATATTTTATTTACCATGGTTAAATGGTATATCCGGTAAATAAGGGTAAATAAATAATATTATAATAATATTAAATTACCCTAAAACGTGTCTCAACCCTATTGGTTGATACATGTCTGACCATGGGCATATTTGGGTCGATTTTGGGACCCCATGGATCCACTTGTAAGTGATAATGACACGTTATATTAATTAAGTTAAAGTAATTACAAAACTGACATAAGCATATATTTTTTAGAAAAACAATTTTTACATAGGGTAATATATATTTTATTTTAGATTGTAAATATTAATTATAAATATAACAAGATTTCCTACATAATGATATTTTATTTATAAATTTTAGACATTAAATAATTTAAGTTATTTATGACACAATGATGATGCAGTAATTACCATAATAGTGGAAAATTAAAATAATTGATATTATAAATACCCAAATAAATATAATTTCAGACTTTTTATAAATTAAACTAATTTTATAGGATAATATTACATATTAGTATTGATTTAATTGACTTTGATAGAAGTAATCATTCTGTTATGAGTTTCACAAAAATCAACTATTGAATAGTGTCAAAATTGACGTAAAAGAGTTTTTAAAAGAAATATTATATTATTAATTGATATTAAATTCTTAAAAATCTAATTTTCGTCCAAGAGACTTATATAATTATAGGTGTATCATTAATGGACCACTTTGGGGTCTCTTTGATCTATATAGTATGTTTATTAACCATATAATATAAAAATACAAAGTGACATGGTAAATGTTAATCTAATTAACTAAGAGTTAAAACTAAAAGATAAGGTTAATATAATGCCCAAAACCTGTATAAATTCTATTGGTTGAATGGATTTAGACCTATCCCCCCCTTAACCTTTAAATAATCATCTTTGGAGCCATTATAAACCGAACATGAATTTATTAATATTAATATTTCTAGCTTTTCCAAAGGTGCCCCTCACCCCTCTTATAAAAGGGAACTCCTCCTTCTCATTACTTCACACCTTCAAAGCCTTTTGGATAGGAAAAACTCTACCCAAATACTCTCTAAACTTCCCTCACTTCATCCTAGAGGCCTTCCTTTAGTCATAAAGCCAACCTAAGAGCCCTTTTGATCAAATCAAAAGGAAGAACCCAAAGAAGAGGTAATGATTTCACCACCCTTTTCCAAGTTCCTTTCTTCTTCCACATCTTCTGTCTTTGTTATTAACATTATAAAATAATAACTATAGTATCTTATATATATTGTGATGTTATTATAAATATTGTACAACCATATTAAGTATTCTATCCATCCTTTTAATAACATGTCACCATACGTGCGTACGTACGGCTTACCGTCTCCACGTCGTGGTGTAATTGTTATTCAATATATTATTATTTGGATGGGTATAATAATGATGTGTAAATCATGTAAATAATAAATATAACATCATAATGATTCTGTATATATTTTATACCCTCCATTTATATATTATTTTAATATCAAAAGAATGATATTGTCACTCGTGCGTACGTACGGAATACCGTCTCCACGAACACGATGAGATTCATTCTCCATCGTATCCATTCAAGTATAATTCTAATTTGATGATTAATAATAGTATCTAAAGACTTCATATCATTTTTGATATGATTAGGATACAACCTATCCATTACAAACATGTCTTACGTAAGAAAAGATATAAAAGAAAACGAGTAAGTTAACACCCGAAACAACGATAATACTAAGATATTATTAAAAAAGCAATGTTAAAAGATCATATATGATATCATATTAGTGTATATGATTCTTGTATAATTTAATAACAATTATTTCACCATTATACAAGAGGTTAACCTACCCCCAACCAAGTAAAATTACAAGGTAAGGGTTTATTTCGCAATCTTTTCATTATCCGAGGTTGTTTATAAGTAATAATCTACTGGGATTTCTTTATCATCCACATCCATGTTTCTTAAAAATGTATTTCAAAACATTTTTTACTATTTAATAGACAATGGGTTAATGTCATTTATACCCTTATGTGTTTTGAAAGTAATCTTTCCATCGTTTTCCAAATAAGGCACTTTTAACCTTTTCGACAAATTTAAGGTAAGAATGTCTTTTTTTAACTTATACGGCGGGTGCAGCTATTTACCGCCGTTATAAAATTGTCAAAGATTCCCTTACAAGCTTATAAGAATATTTTCAAAGTAAATGTTTTATTTTATAATTATGTGACTTTTAAATGATTTCAAAAATGAATATTTTAAGAATTTTTGAAAGGTACTCTTTATCAAGATCATAATTTTAAATGTTTTAATGATTTATCTTTCTAAATATTTTTCTTTAATGTTAATGTTTACAAAATGATTTTAAGGACTTATTTATATGGACATGATGGTTTTGAAATGATATTTATTTTCAAAAGTTTCAAAGTGGTATGGGACACTTTGATTCAAAAATCTCTTTTAAATTACTTCCTTTATAAATGTGTTCCTTTTCAATGATTTTGAGAAAATAGATATTTCTCTCAAATAGTTTGGATTTCATCTATTTCTGCATCCTTTGATGGATTTTATGCTTATTTGAAGTTGATTTATTATTATACAAAACTTATATATTGTATTGAAGGTTTTGTGATATATTTGACTATGGATGTGCTATTTTTATACCATTCATGGTTTATGGTGAAAGTATTGACATTTCGTATGCTAGTTTTAATACAAATTTTTATGTTATGTTTAATCCTTTTCATATGGGAATTCATTGGACTTAATATGTGACGGGTGGAGCCTGCTATAGCTCCTCGATGCATCAGTAGGTCTCATGAGACAAACTAGTGTCTTGGCACAATGCCTTGACAAAATCTATTTTTGTAGTCTTGGCACGAGGCCTTTTCTCTGTGGTTATGATAATCTGGCATTATGAATTCCATCATTATGAAAGTGGTTATTGATATTGCATGTGATTATTCGATTAGTAGAATATCCATGTGAATAAGTAAATGACATTATTTCATTTTATTTTTTCCATACTATGTTGAATTTCAAGTTTAAAAGGCTTTTGTTTTAGTTATACACTACCTTAAATGTTTATTCTTATTTATGAAAGTTTCCGCTATATTGTTATCCTTACTGGGCATTTGAGCTCACCCCTTTTCTATGTTTTATTTTCCCAGGATGTGAAGAAGTAAATTATGAATGACCTATAGGGATATTATGAGTGGATAATAGTGTGGAATATGGAGACAATATGTTGTTGTATTAGTTTTTCACTTTATGATGTAATGTAAAACTTTATGAATATATCGAGAGTTTCCAAGGCTATTCAACCAATCGGTCTTTCGAGATTTGATCTTTCTTGTGATCATGCCAATATTATGTAATAATGCACTGACTCTAGGTAACTAGGGTCAGGGCGTGACATATTAACAATCCAAAAATATAATTCACATCAATAGTTAGTCTCAATATTAGTATCATCATATTCATGATAACCCTAATCCATGCCTCTTATAGAAACACCATCAACACCTCTCACGCCACCAGCATCATCATTGACATCAGCATCAGTACCGGCACCGACACTGGGACCGGCTCCGGCTACAACTCTATCTCCAGCTCCAGCTCTGGCTACAGATCCGGCTCCAGCTACAGCTATGGATCCACCAATAGAACTCATCAACATCAAACATGCATAAACTGTTGCAGTTGCTTCTGGTGAAAGTGTAGATGAAATTGCAGACATAACATTCTTTATATTTTAAATATCTTTTCTGCTTGTTGATTTGCTTCTTTGATTGCTGAATTCATATGTTCCACTATGACCAAACCAGAATCGGTACTCGAAGAAACATTGTCAGTAGACTATTATCGAGATGGTACAATCTTCTTTCGAGGTCGAAAACACACTTTGCCCTGATGCTCATCTCCTAATACCTGATGTAGATGATCATTCGGGCCCAAATTGTCAGGCCCTTTTTCTGCCAATGTCTCCAAATAATTTTGTTGATTGATATATAACATAAATTAAAATGATAAAATAATATAAGGAATTAAATTCATTAAAAATAAATGAAATTGAAATATACTTACAATCTCCTTCTCGGTATCAGTATTTGGTACAGTACCATCTTTCTTTTTTCTTCTTATACAAAACAAAGTAGAGCGAGTAACGAGACCCTCGATATTCAATTCTTTTTTCTAGAAAAAATTAAAATAAATCAAAATTGGAAGTTAAAAAAATTACACTAAACGAAGAAAAATATTTTAAATATTAAATTACCTGTGTTTGCTCAAGATCTGGGAGTGAAGTGTGTCCACGAGTATAAACTTGTTTCATTCCACTCTTATTTCTTTTATTTCTGTCTGATTTCTCCTATAAAAAAATAATTATATAATTTAATTAACATAAATAAAAATCATTTTCAAATAAATAAATGAATATATATATAATTTTAAAAAATACCTTAAACTATTGACTCTTCCAATAGTTGATCATATCTTTGTATTGTGATATTGGGAAATCATGAATCACTGGTACTTCTTCAAGCTCCATGCCAACACTCTTTTTTCAACCAAGATATAATTCATACGTGTATGCTCTCCACATTTTACCTAAATCAATTAACCTTGTAGCCTTGGCATTTTTTCCATCAGGAAAATTATATCGAAGCTACAATGGACAAAATATTTGTTAAGAAAACATTATAAAATAATATATATGAAAGGTGATTAAAATTACTTACCCAAATCTCTTCCCAGTAATTGTCCTTTATTTTTTCTCCAACTTCCCTCCAACTTATTGGTTGAACCAGAATGATATTGATGTGTCTAGAAAGTGTTCCCATAATTCTTTTTCATTCTATAACATTTTTTAAATTATATCATTGTCCTCATTGTATTCAACCATGATTTGCGTGTGTCGATTCCAAACCTATCGCATTTTTGTGCGGCCTCGTCGTCTATGGGACACTGGATATAGTCATGAAAAAAGGTAAAAAATAATAATAATATATATGAATTTTTAATTTATCACTAACAATAATATTTAAACACATACCAGTAGATGGGGGATCTGCTGAAGTGTAGCATCTAGAGGGGGAGTAGCCTCTGTGGTAGGTGGGATATCTACAATAAGAGTACTTTGTACAGTAGATGGATAACCCTATACAGATGAGGGTGGATATGGATATGGATATGGCAGTGGGATATATGGGGGTGTAGTGCCCTATAGAGTGGATGGTGGGAATGTAAAATAAGGAGGGATGGGAGTCTGAGGAATTCCATCTGATGTGGGTGTGGGAAGAAAGGGATATGGAAAATGTGGGTATGGATAATATGGAGGTGGAATAATGGGAGGATGACCTTTTGGTGACTCAAGCGTCATATTATTAGGGTGAACTGTAGAATCAATACCCCCGGCCATACTATCATCCACAGTAGTATAATCCAACCATCTCCTCGGTGAAGTAGCCTAAAATAACATAGATGAAAAAATTAAACGAATGATAAGAAGATAAATAATAAAAAAGACCATAATATTCAAACATAAATTGTACTTATAGTGTTGGCCAGATGAGACATATGGTGTTAATTTCTTTATATTCTTCTATTTCTTCTAATATCATCATATTTAGACATTTTATCCTAGAAATTTAAAATAATATTCTCAAATAAATAGAAATAACACAAAATGTTAAATAATACAATTGTATCATAAAAAAATTAGATAAATTTTCAACGTGAAATTTATATTGATAAAATATCCTAGTTTATTTGATATCATGTGTGGAAGTTTAAAAAAACACATACAATATTATGATAATGTTAGGTAAATACTTACAAAAGTATCAACGTTCTGTGTGGTCTGTGAAAATTTCTGGTTCACAATCTGTTCTAGCAGTTGATTCATCTGTGTCATCAAATGAAACATTTGAATAAATACTGAAAGTTTCATCCACAACATCATTTTCATCTATTTCTTCATCAAAAATATATCTAGGAATGACATCAACAATAACACAAAATTTTTGTTGTAACAGATCAGTTACATAAAACACCTATCTATCATGTGATGCAAGATAACATTTCACAATAGAGACTTCGGGTGATATTTATTTATCACATAAGATTTATATTTAAACATCATTCTTTCTATATGATACATCCACTGACTCGAAATAGGACCACAAAAAAGAACTTTTGTGGGAAGATGCACAGTCAGATGTAATATATATGTGAAAAATGATGGTGGGAAAATGTTTTCCAAGTTTCAATGAATAATCGGTGCATCTCTCTGAAATATATGAACAACACTTCTACTCAGTCTTTTGGCACAAAGGTCTCGATAAAAATGACATAACTTAATCACAGAAACTCTAACATTATGTGAAAGTAAATGTCGAATGGAAATAGAAATCAACTCATGTAATAAGACATGGTAATAATGGGTTTTAAGAGATTTTAGTTTCACATCTTGTATATTCACCCTTTTCAAAATATTACTTGGATAACCATCTGCAACCTTCAATCTTTCCAAGACCTGAAGAAATTGTTTCTTCTTTACATTTTTCATCAAATAACAGGCAATAGGGACTTTCCACTTATTTTTGACCAATTAGGTTAGGATGATGTTTTAGTCTTATAACCCAATCCATAAAATCACAATGAGACCACAAATCATCTTTTGTTTTGCCTTTGACATTTACAATAGTAGCAAGTAACATCTCACAAATGTTTTTCATAATATGAATTACATCCAAACAATGACACAATAAATTCGATGACCAATACGGAAACTCAAAGAATTTTCTTTTCTTTCTCCAATTGTTATTGTAATTAGAATTAACATGTTTTCGCTTTCTAATATTTGATTGACTTTTGCCAAGAACATAATTCAAATCATCATGTTATTTAATAATATCATTCCCTAAAAATCATTGAGGTTTCTCATCTGCCTCTACGACATTATCGAACTATCTTCGATTGTTCCTGTATGGATGATCCATCAGTAGAAATCATCGATGCCCAATAAATATGAAAGTTCGCCGAAAATTTAATCTTTGGAAACATGTATTTTTCATAAAAATAGGGCAGGATAATTTACCTTTAGTACTCTAACCATACATCATTTTTTAGATAGGGAAATCATTTATCGTCCATAATAAATCTGCACGAAACATAATGTACTCCTTCATGAATGCATCGTACGCCTGTGCACCAACAACCCAAAGGTCTTTTAACTCCTCTATTAATGGTTGCAAGTATATATCAATACCATTTCCAGGATCACTGGGTCCAGATATCAATATACACATTATATTAAACGGATTCTATATAAAAATCCATGAAGGAAAGTTATAAATGTTAATGAAAACAATCCAAGTACTGTGTGAAGTATGAATTTGGAGAAATGGGTTGAAATCGTCACAAGATAATCCCAATCTAACATTTTATGGGTCAGTTGCAAAATCAGGATGTAACCTATCAAATTTATTCCAATCCAACCCATCTGCAGGATTCACTATTTCATCATTATCTTTATTTCACTCATCTTCATGCCATCTCGTATTCTTTTCCATTTGTTCTGACATAAAAATTTTATGAAGCCTCAGAATTAAAGGGATGTGCCACATCACTTTCCATGGTATGCGGAATTGAGTTCTGTCTTTATTAGTCATCCACCTTGATGTGCCACACTGTTTTCACTGACTTAACTCTACATTTTCCTTCCAGAACAGACAACAATATTGGGGTCAATAATGAATCTTAATAGATGAAAATCCAAAATTTTCAACAAACATTGATTCCATGTAATTATTTTCTAGAATACATGAATAATCAAGAAGTAAATCATTAATAAATGTAAGGAGATAGTTTTCCGCAGTATTTATAAATCCATACATTTCTTTTCCATGATATAATCACATTAAAAACTCAAGTTTGATCATTTTTCACATGCCTGATATACTGGAGTATTTGCATCTTCCATCAGCTTCCTAACACTCTCAACATCATCATCCTTATTAATATATGAAAACTATGTTCCGATATTCATTTCCTCTAACACTGGTCTACATGAGGATTTGGCTTCAGAAACAAAAGAAAACCAATTGGAAATAAGATTTTTCATACCAATAATTTTCATTGAATCGATGTCATTCACCAATTGCGCCTTTTCTCCATTGTGATTCCACACATGATAATTTTTTTTGGAAACCTTTTTTAGTGATATGATATCTCACTTCCTCGTGAGTTAACCATGGTCTTCCAACACAATAAAAACATGGGCATAGAGTCAATCCTTCATCTAAATCAATAGGGAATTAAAATTCCAAGAAATGTCGTAACTCCTTCTAAAATTCATCAGTGATCCAATCAACATTTTTCATCCAGTATCTATCCACTCTAAGGCATATAAACATATATTAAATAAATAATCAAGAAAATGAATTAACATTATATGCATTGTTTCATAAGAAAATAAGTAACCATCAATAACATGTCAATAAAAAAATCATAACAAATATTATGGTCAGGAAAATTCATAAATGTTTCAAATTATAAAAAATCATAAATAGTCACACCTTTCTATGACCACATAAGATTATTTTGGTGTACCTAAAACACCCATATTAAAACCTAGATGTTTGAACAATGACTTATTATGTTTTTATAGAATTATCTGATGGGAACCCCCTCCTGGACACCCCTCCCCCTTCCCTCTTGGATGCCTCCCCCTCGAACATCGCCCTCCCTCCAAGAAAGCCCCCCCTGACCCCCCTGGATAGCCACCCTACTCTTGCACCCCCACACTCCTTTCCCCCCTCTCTGCCCCTGCACACTGCTCCCCCAGACCCCTTCACCCCCTTCTTAGACATCCCCCCTCCCCATGCACCCCCTGCCCCTCATTGTCATGCAGGTTGTCCCTATCATTTAAAATGGTTAACGACCTACAAGCCTTCCTAGTTCTTTGAAGGGAGATATAAAATTTGGGGTTTTGGTCACCTTTGGTTAACCATTTAATTTTAAGTGATTGTTTTCTCTTATTTTCTTTGAACATGAGCAAAGAGTTGAGTTTGACTATAGTGTTTAGTTCTTGAGTAGGTTTTGTGATGAGGTCATAGTAGGTGTTTTTTTTTCAGATCATTAAGGACTTTCTCAAGAATCTTGATGTCATTGTTAACTTGTTTGTCTTTAGAGCTGCACCAAGTTTTTAGAGCTTGTTTGAGATGTTTCAATTTGAGGTTTCAGGAAAAGGCATAGTTGTTATGAGACATTGAAGACCAATAGTTCAAGATGATATGAGTGAAATCATAATCAGAGAACCATGAATTGTTAAATATAAAAGTCAATCGGGGTTTCATGACATTAGAGGAGACATTGAACAAGATGGTATGATGATAAAAATTCATATTGTGAAGAGTGGTGCTGGAGATAGTGTCCTATAAATCTATAGCAGGGACATTCATGAAGTCTCTATTCAATTTAGAGGCAACCAATTTGTTGTAATGTCTTCTATACCAACTGTATTTTACACCAGTGAGATTAATTTCAATGATATTACTGTCTTCAATCAAGGCTTTAAATTATTTCATTGAAATTGAAGCATGAGAAGGTCCAATTTTCTCGCTTCAGTTAATAATGGCATTAAACTCACCAATTAGAAACCATGGGTAGTTATGTTAGTGCCTATGGATGAGAGATAATTCCAAATAGAAGAAAGTATGTGTTCTATAAATGTTAAAGTTGCAAGTAAATATTTGGATAGAGATATTGAAAACACTAGCATTGTGTAAATAAGAGTGTGGAAAAATCTATAAAGAATCAACATTTAGTGTATTATTGATTACACTAGTAAAAACATAATAATGTTGGAATAAATGTGATTATATAGAGGAAAACAAAATTTTAGGTTTAATGATGGAAAATAACATAGGATGATGGTTACTAACCATTCTTTTTAAAACAATGAACATGTAATAGTTAGAGATACCCAGACAATTCTAAAAGGGGATCACCATTTAAACATGGTTTTGGAGTTAGAACACCCTTTTCTCTTTATTCCAGAGCCTTTTTTCTAGTAGTCCTTCTAACCTCTTGGTTATTTTTAGTGGCATGTTCTTGTTCATTTCTAGATGTGACTAGAATCTTCTTTGTAGGATTCATAATTTGATCATTCATAGGTGAGTCTACAGAATTCTTAGAACAGATCGACAAAGAATTGATATTATGATTAGAATTAAAGTTTCCATATTTCATAGAGAAATCATCATTAATTATAGATGTAGAAATTGGAGTACATGAAAACATTGAAGTATCCAATGTCTTTTGTTAGGCAGTATCCAGATCTGTTGGATGGTAGGAATTCAATGGAAAGTAAATATTACATGCCTACATATGTTTAGGGTCCTATACAGGGGATTTGAAAGTAGGTTTAATATGTTATAAATCGTTTTTAATATTTTTAGAAGTCATGGTATGTGTCTCAGTTGAAACAACCTTAAAAATACTCATCTGACTCCCTGATTCTACATAACTGGTAAAAGATTTAGAGTACTCAAGGGTAGAAGGAGCCAAATACTTCTCTAAATTTTTTATTACCAACTTAATTTCAAGAGTAGTATTATTATTAGATATTATAGATAAGTGATTAACATGCCTCATAACAGCATGAGTTAATGAAGTTTTAATGGTTCGGTTTATAGGATTAAAATTACAAAGCATCAGAGAACTAATGACATCAACACTATTAGCAGGCCGTGAACCATAAAAAGAGTATAAAGTAGAATAAGAGGTTGTAACTGGTTCCTTTTTTTCTCCACCCTGTTATCCTCCATGGGCTGAATCTTCTCAATTGATCCAACAAGATCCTGCATTTTAGTCACCTGTACCGAGGGTGTACATACCTTCATTGATTTAACTATTTCCAAATCCATGGAAACCGTTGAAATCATAATACTAGTATGTGTGATATCCAAATCAGATTTTGGGATAGAAAATAGATTCCCAAAATATATAAAATGTCTAGTTGAGTCTATAGTTTTATATCATTTATCAGGTACATTTTTTTCTGTTGGTCTGAATCTTTGTCCCTAATGAAATTGTAAAATTTAATAGGGATGGGTCCTCGATTTTTCAAGTACTTATAGATGATGAGTGATCATCCACATATTGAACAGGAAATGATCTACTTCACACATAGTTATGAGGGAGTGTAGTGTATGCATTTCATTCATTGTACTTTGAGTTTTTACCTGGTCTATGTTCAGAATTTTGGTTAGATTCTGAAATTTGTTTGGTTGAGCATGTATTAGATTCATCCTTATTGGATATCCTAATAGTGTCTAACACAAAAATTTTAATTTATTCTAAGATACCTTTATCTTTAATGGAGTTTTCTTCTTATTCAGCCACATCGGCCCTACTTGAGTTATCCCCTATGTGTATCACTTTGTTTGACTATTTCACCCATGTTTTACATTTCTTTGATGGGGTACAAGTATATCTATCATAAGGGCTTTATCCTTTTTATTTCTCATAGTTTCCTTCAAATAATTTTCAAATGGTTGTGTCACTTGATTTCTAATTACTCTAATGTTGAAAATTGTATGACCAATGATCTTACATTGTTCGCAAAAGGGAGGATTCCTCTCATATTCAATTCTAATTTTAGTTTGTAGTCATTTGAATTGAAATTAATTGTGTTGGGTAGATTTGAATCATGTTTAATTTCAACCATATCTCTATAAAAGAGACATAAGTCGACATTAAATTTTCTATGATCAATTTTGAGGGGAGTTCTTATGGAGGAGACAATATCATTTAGATTTTTTGGGTTCCAAAATAACCAACTAAGACCATGTAGTTTGACCCAAACTTTGGCCAATGTATTCCTATGTGTGTGCGTATTGAAGTTAGAGTCCCAATTATAAATTATGAGTAAACCACGTTTAAGATTGAGGTTTCTAGTCCCCCAAAATCTCTATAGATCATCTTACGATTTCAACAAGATATGAAAATATCCTTTTCCTATTGGAATTAATTTCTATTTTGAATAATTCCAACAGAGAGAAATATTTGTATGTAATTCAGATAAAGGCCAAGGGTGATCAACTTTGAGGTATGAGAGGTGAGATGTTACCAAGAATGAGACTGGGTTGCCTCGTTCGGTGGCAGCGATGGGCATCTTTGCGAGGGGGATGAGGATGGGGCAGTGTTGCGAAGGCCCTCCGGGAACAGTCAGGTGATGATGATCGGGGAGTTGAGAGGTCGCCAAGGCCATCGGGGAAGAAGGGTCACTACCGAGAGGAGAGGTTGTCGTCGAGAGTAGGGGTCGCCACCGAGATAGAAGAAGTCGTGAGGGTGGGGGAGGGCAGCTGAGAGGAGAATTCACGCCAAGAAGAGAGGGTTGTTGTCATGGGTACAAGGTGGGTCGTGAGGGGTCAAGGGAGGAGAGGAATCGTGGACAGTGGGGAGGAGGAGCCCAATAGATGGTCAAAAAAAATTAGATACATAATTTTTTAAACATGGATATAAACATTGATTAAGCCATAATTTTAATAGAAGTGTGGCTATAAACTAAGCTATAGCCACATACTTATAAAATCGTGGCTATTGGTCCGTGGCTATAGCCTTTTTTTATGGTAGTGAAAAACATCGTTAGCTTTGTGAAGGCCAACATAATTACCATATTTGGTGTCCCTCATACTATACTAACAGACAATGACACTATTCTCTACTTTGTTTAGTTGGAAAAGTTATACCAGGATTATGGAATTAAAGCCAACTGTTCATCCCACTAGCACACTGTGGCCAATGTGCAGATAGAGGATTTCAACAATACTCTATCCAATATACTCCAGAAGATGTTTGATAAAGGATATGAAATAGTGGCGGGACAAGATCCTCCATTATTTGTGGGAATAATGGACCATGACTCTCACCGCCACCATGGAAACCCTATACTCACTAGTATACAAGGCATAAGTAGTGTTGCCTATCAAAATCCATGTACCGTCACTTCTTGTCTCCAGTTGCGATCAACTGACCATGGATGAGAAATCCCAGAGATGATTTGATGATTTGGAGAAGATAGATAATAAAATGCATGACACTTTACACCATTTAGAAATCTACAAACACATGATTTCATGAGCCTTTAACAAAAAGGTTCTCCTTTGATCTTTCCTCAAATGAGAAATGGTGTTAGTCCTCAAAACCCCAATGATACATGGGAAGAATCCCCCAAAGCTTGAACCAAAGTGGGAAGGACCATATGTCATACATAGAGTCTATTAAAATAGAGCATACGCTCTAATGTCGATGGATGGGCAGCTCATCACGACTTCTACAAATTCAGTGTACTTAAAGAAATACTTCACATAATAACCCCTATGTTGAGGTCTATGCTCTGTGGCCTTAAAATATGAGCCATAATACTTCCAATTCCATGTTCCAAACTCTAAGACCTCAAAATATGTGTCATTTTCCTTTCCACCAGACATTATACTATTAAGAACTCATCCCGGAATCATGACATTAAACTGTGAAACATATCCACGTTGTAAGACAATAAACTACACAACACAAGTTATCCCAATCAAACAAAAATAAAATGTATGATATCTTACAGAACTATGTATGGCTAGATTCTTTCCGTTGTAGGATATGTAGTGACACTTTTATCCTTGATCTTGGCCCATCCCATAAAAAAATGCCTCCATCAGGCCCCCTATCTAGTCAGATCTATAAGATAAACCCTTATCACCCCATGTTTTTTAACCAAGAATTACTCACATGAGCTTAGGATAAATGGTAGGGATTCTCTTATGAATGAAAATCATGGGGTAGCGTGATATACTTGGAAATAGAGATGGATAGAATGAACATTCCCCTAACCCTAGACCAAGGAAAATCGGTGCAGGGTACATACATAGCTACAAACGGCTTGATTCTTGCCCTCACAGGATATGTAGCAATGTCTTGATCCTCGATCTTCGCCCATCCCCAACAAAAAAATGCCCCCATCATATTCTTTACCTCCCCACACTTGAGGAAGATACTCCATGACCACTCTTTGTATGTCACACCAAGTATAACTCACATGATCTTAGGATCAGTGGAAAGGATTCAACGATGTGAATAGATTGTAAGGATGTATGGTGGACCTAACACACATGGAAAATGAAACAAAAATTTCTCTATATGTGAGTTGTTCCAGATCGGTGTAGAGAACATCAAGAAATATGTATGGCTTGATTCCTACCCTCACAGGATACATAGTGATTCCTGGATTTGGTATCGCAGTCCAACCAATCTTCATCATCAAAATAGAAATGCCCCCAAATGTCCCTACGTGTTGGGAAAACATTTGTAGGGAACATCTAGAACTATGTATGGCTTGAATCCTGCCTTTTTGGGATACGTAGTGATGCCCATATTAGGCATACAGGCCTAGTAACATATATATATATAGATATAATTAAAATTCCCTCACATGTTCTTACACATGGATCGAGTCAGACCAGTGCAGGGAACATTCAGAAGTACGCGTGACTTGATTCCTGCCATTTCAGGATACAGAGTGATGCCTGTACTTTCCATCCTGGACTAGCCCCCATAGAAGAAAAAATTCCCCTTTTCCCCCATGCATGAGTCGGATTTATATGGGGATTCCATGAAAGGTCATAATCACATGATAATAAACTGTGAAATTCTTCCAAGGGTCATGTGTGGTTCAGTCCTTGGTGATACGAGATCCCGCACATTCCCCCCACTCATGAAAAGTCAAGAGAACCTAATTCCCCCCACACATATCACCAAGACCTATGTGGAATTCTTTGTAGTGCATAGTTAATCATGGTTTGGGTATTCTTTACATTTATAGACACACCATTCCCATTGTTTTGACTCCATGCTCCAGGAAAACTGGGGTCCCCATGGAAATTCAAGGCCATCTTAGACAGAAGGACAATGTCTTGAGGAAACCTTTGTTTGGATATGGACATCATGCCCTGAATAATCTTCAAATGTTTCCCCAAAAAATGGTCATCAATCAACGGAAAAATTTTCTCCGGGGTATCCTCCAGGGCATGACAATATAATTTTCCTAATTGCATGACTCTAAACTGCACAACATCTTTTCCTCACCGCACGACATTAAACTGCAAGGCCAAAAATCATCCTTGTGGTACTACGTTAAACTACATAGCAAGGGGTTAAGCCTAAAGTGATCTCTAATTTTTATTTTGTTATCCATGGGAAATGACCCGGAATCCTTACAATCCCTTGTTTCTCATACCGATCAAAACTCATGTGAGCTTAAGGATCTTAGCGAGAGATACACTATAACATTATAGCAAAACAACCGAGGATTTTGTTCCTAGCAGCATGAACCTAAAAGGCATGTCACGGTTCCCTCCCCCAAGAGTAACCATGTGCCCTGGTCATGTGACCTTAAATGAATAAGTACTCCAAATATGGAATGAAATCCTCACCCTGCGTACAAGTCAGATCTACGTGAGGGACACTTGATTCCTTGAGTAAATTGTAGCCCAAATTTTCCCAATACATCCAAATACACACCTACCGTACCCTTAAAATCGTTCTTTGAGTGATCTTGAATCTCCATAACCCTCTAAGGCCATTTGAGATGGAAGGACAGTGTCCTACAGACTCCTTTGATTGACTATGTACATCATGGCTCTGTATATGTTTCCCACAAAAATGGCTGTCAATCAATGGAAAATGTTTCCCTAGGAGAGTCCAATCCTATCCCAGTATGCCTAATGGATTCCAAACCTTTTTCCATCCCTCCTGATTCAAGGTCCCCTAAAGTTAGGGTTTACATTTTACTCCTTGAACATATATTAGATATATTGAAACATATGGGCTGGTTTCATTTGTGGTCCCCTTTTGAGGTTTCTAAAGATACCCCATTCATATGTGTGAATTTGATCCGCATAAAAAAGAAGAGTTCCCCCACTTGTTTATGGGTTTTCCGGAAGATGTTCATCCAAAATACCCCCTCTTTATGTTCACATGAACCCCTTGTTGAAGGCCACATACCATATTCAGAAAGTTCCCAATCTCTATACCCTTTCATAGCCATCAGAAACAGAAGGACAACGTCCTGCGGACACCTTTGATTGACTATACACATCATTCCCCAATGGCTCTGCATATGTTTCCTACAAAAAATGGTCATTAACTAAAGGAAAATTAATCCCTAGGAGAGTCCATTACACCTTCCATACACTCAAATGACATTCATGTCCTATCGCACCCCAGATTTGAAAAAATCCTAGATAACATCCTATGAAACTTCTTCTTTCCAAGTGCCCCTGACATCAAGAACACTCATAAATGAACTGATCTCTCACCAACTCTCCCTCAAATGGGTAAGAACCATGCGGGAATAGTTGTCCATTCAAAGCTGATATGAATGCCCCTAATGTTTTCATACTCCACTACTTAGGCCAGTCACTCACTATGGCTCTCGAAATCAAAGTATGTTAAAAATATTGAAAATACCAAGGGCCATTGGATGTGGATGGAAAATGTTCTGCGAACACCTTTGTTCGGCTAGGCACATCATGCCCCATAGGCTCTTCATATGTATCCCACAAAAATGGCCATCAATCAATGTAAAATTCATTCTCATGAAAGTCTTTCCCAGCATCTATATGCCTAAAATGGATCCCGAGCATCATGCATGTTTAAATTCACTAGTTTAGGGTTAATAAAAAATGCTTAACCCTTGTCTGAAGAATATTAGAACATTCCCAGCTGATGATCTTGAATTGAGTCCCTTGGCCCGTTAAGTTTGGTCAAATCTGTTTGACCTAAGACATAAGTAGTATGTTTGACTGGTAAGACCATAAACTACTGTATGGATGATCCATCAGTAGAAATCGTCGATGCCCTATAAAGCTGAAAGTTTTTCAAAAATTTAATCTTCGGAAACATGTATTTTTCATAAAAATAGGGAAATATAATTTCCCTTTAGTACTCTAACCAGAAATCATTCCGTAGGTATGGAAATCATTTATCATCCATAATAAAGCTGCATGAAACATAAATTACTCCTTCTTGAATGCATCATACGCCTGTGCACCAACAATTCAAAGATCCTTTAACTCCTCTATTAATGGTTGCAAGTATATATCAAAATCATTTCCAGGATCACTAGGTCCAGATATAAATATACTCATTATTGTAAATGGATTCTTAATACACATCCATGAAGGAAAGTTATAAATGTGAATGAAAACAAACCAAGTAATGTGTGGAGTATGCATTTGGAGAAATGGGTCGAAACCATCACAGGATAATCCCAATCTAACATTTTGCGGGTCATCTCCAAAATCAGGATGTAACCTATCAAATTTCTTCCAAGCCAACCCATCTGTAGGATGCACTATTTCATCATTATCTTTATTTCATCCATCTTTTTTCCATCTCATATTCTTTTCCATTTGTTCTGACATAAAAATTTTATGAAGCCTGGGAATTAAAGGGATGTGCCACATCACTTTCTCTGGTATGCTAGATTGTGTTCCGTCTTTATTTGTCATCCACCTTGATGTGTCACACTATTTTCACTGAATTAACTCTACATTTTCCTTCCAGAATAGACAACAATATTTGGGTCAAGAATGAATCTTAATAGATAAAAATCCAAATTTGTCAACCAACATTGATTCCATATAATTAAATTCTAGAATACATGCATCATTAGGTAGTAAATATTTAATAAATGTAAGTATATAGTCAACCGTAGTATTACTAAATCCATACATTGATTTTCCATGATATAATCGCACTAAAAACTCATGTTTGCTCATTTTTCACAAGCCTGATATACTGGAGTATTTGCATCTTCCATCAGATTCCTAACACTCTCAACATCATCATCCTAATTAATAGAAAAAAACTGTATTCTGGTATTAATTTCTTCTTAAACTGGTCTACATGAGGAGTTGTCTTCAGAAACAAAAGGAAACCAATTGGAAATAAGATTTTTCATACCAATCATTTCCGTTGAATTGATGTCATTCACCACTTGCACTTTTCTCCATTGTGATACCACAAATGATAATTTTTTTGGAAACATTGTTCAGTGATATGATAACTCACTTCCTCGTCAGTTAACCATGGTCTTCCAACACAATCAAAACATGGGCATAGAATCAATCCTCCATCTAAATCATTAGTGAATTACAAGTCCAAGAAATGTCGTAACTCCTTCTAAAATTCATTAGTGATCCAATCTACGTTTTTCATCCAGTATCTATCCACTCTAAGGAATATAAACATATATTAAATAAATTATCATGAAAATGACTTAAAATTATATGTATTGTTTCATAAGATAATAAGTAACCATCAATAACATGTTAATAAAAAAATCATAACAAATATTTTGTTTAAAAAAATTCATAAATGTTTCAAATTATAAGAAATCATGAATAGTCACACCTTTCTATGACCACATAAGATTATTTTGGTGTTCCTCAAACACCCACATTAAAACCTAGATGTTTGAACAATGACCTATTATGTTTTTTATAGAATTCTCTGATTGGAACACCCTACCTAGACACCCTTCCCTCTTAGATACCCCCCAGACACTACCCTCTCTCCAAGACAGCCCTCCGACCCCCCTGGATAGCCCCCTACTCCTGTACCCCCATACTCCTTTCCCCCCACTCTACCCCCTGCACACTGCTCCCCCAGACCCCTTCACCCCCTCTTAGACAACCCCCCCTCCCCATGCACCCCCTGCCCCTCATTGTCAAGCAGGCTGTCCCAATACTTAAAAAGGATAACGGCCTACAAGCCTTCTTGGTTATTTTAAGAGAGATATAGAATTTGGTGTTTCTTTCACTAACAGTTAACCATTTAATTTTAAATGATTTTTTCTCATATTTTCTTTGAATGTGGCCAAAGAGTTGAGTTTGACTATAGTGTTTAGTTCTTGAGTAGGTTCTATGATGAGGTTGGAGTATGTGTTTTTGATTTGCAGATCATTGAGGACTTTCTCAAGAATCATGATTTCATTGTTAACTTGTTTAGCTTTAGAGCTATACCAAGTTTTTAGAGTCTATTTGAGATGTTTCAATTTGAGGTTTCAGGCAAAGGCATCGTCGTTATGAGACATTTAGGACCAATAGTTCTAGATGTTATAAGTGAAATCATCAGCAGAGAACCGCACATTGTTAAATATAAAAGGCAATTGGGGTTTCATGACATTATGGGATACATTGAACAAGATGGTATGATGATTAAAATTCATCTTGTGAAGAGTGGTGCTGGAGATAGTGTCCCATAAATCTATAGCAGGGACATCCATGAAGTCTCTATTCAATTTGCTGGCAACCACTTTGTTGTAATGTCTTCTATACCATGTGTATTTTAAACCAGTGAGATTAATTTCAATGATATTAGTGTCTTCAATCGAGGCTTTAAATTTTTTCATTGTAATTGAAGCATGATATGGTCCAATTTTCTCACTTGGGTTAAGAATGGGATTTAAGTCACCAATTAGAAACCATGGGTAGTTATGTCAGTGCCTAGGGATGAGAGATCATTCCAAATAGTTCTTCTTTCTTGGTATCTATTTTTTTAATTGACAAAGGAGAAGAATGTATGTGTGCCATAAATGTTAAAGTTTCAAGTAAATATCTGGACAGAGATATTGAAAACACTAGTATTGTGTAAATAAGAGTGTGAAAAAACTATAAAAATCAACATTGAGTGTATTATTGATTGCACCAATAAAAACATAATAATGTTGGCATAAATATGATTATATAGAGGAAAACAAAATTTTTGGTTTAGCGATGGAAAATAACATTTGAGGATGGTTTTTAACCATTCTTTTTAAAAAAATGAACATGTCATAGTTAGAGATACCCTGACAATTCCAAAAGGGGATCATCATTTAAACCTGATTTTGGTGTCAGAACACCCTTTTCTCTTTATTCCAGAGTCTTTTTTTTCTAGTAGTCCTTCTTACCTCTAGGTTATTTTTAGTGTCATATTCTTGTTCATTCCTAGATGAGACTAGAATCTTATTTGTAGGTTTCATAATTGGATCATTCATAGGTGAGTCTACAAAATTCATAGAACAGATCGACAAAGAATTGATATTATTATTATAATTAATGTTTCCATATTTCATAGAGATCATTATTAATTATAGATGTAGAAATTGGATTACCTGAAAACATTTAAGTATCCATTGTCTGTTGTTAGGAAGTATCCAGATATGTTGGATGGTACAGATTCAATGGAAAAGAAATATTATATGCCTACATATGTTTAGGGTCCTATACCGGGGATGTGCAAGTAGGTTTGATATGTTATACATCATTTTTAATATTTTTAGAAGTCATGGTATGTGTCTCAGTTGAAACAACCTTAAAAATACTCATCTGACCCCTTGATTCTACATAACTGGTAATAGATTTAGAGTGCGCAAGGGGAGAACGATCCAAATACTTCTCTAAATTTTTTTACCAACATAATTTCAAGAGTATTATTATTATTAGATTTTATAGATAAGTGATTAAGAGACCTCATAATAGCATGCGTTAATGATGTTTTAATGGCTGGGTCTGTAGGATTAAAATTACAAAGCATCAGAGAACTAATGACATCAACACTATTAGTAGGTTTTGAACCATAAAAAGAGTATAAAGTAGAAGAAGAGGTTGTAACTGGATCCTTTTTTTCTCCTCCCTAGTATCCTCTATGGTATGAATCTTCTTAATGTATCCAATGAGATCCTGCATTTTGGTCACCTGTACCGAGGGTGTACTTACCTTCATTGATTTAACAGTTTCTAAATCCATGGAAATTGTTTCAGTTGTACTACTATTATGTGTGATATCCTGAGAAGATTTCGGGATAGGCAATAGATTCCCAAAATCTATAGAATGGCTAGTTGAGTATATAGTTTTAGATCAAATATCAGGTACATGTTTTTTACTGTTGGTCTGAATCTTTGCCCCTAATGAAATATTGGAATTTAATAGGGAGGGGTCCTCGATTTTTCAAGTACTTAAAGATGATGAGTGATCATCCACATATTGAACAGTAAATTATCTAGTTCACACATAGTTACGAGGGAGTGTAGTGTATGCATTGCATTCATTGCACTTCAAGTTTTTACCTAGTCTATGTTCAGAATTTTGGTTAGATTCTGAAATTTGTTCGGCTGAGCATGTATTACATTCATCCTTATTGGATATCCTAATAGTGTCTAACACCAAAATTTCATTTTCATCTAAGAGACCTTTATCTTTAATGTATTTTTCTTCTTATTTAGCCATATCATCCCTACTTGAGTTATCCCCTATGTGTATCACATTGATTGACTATTTCACCCGTGTTTTAGATTTCATTGATGGGGTATAGGTATATCTATCATAGGGGCTTTATCCTTTTTATTTCTCAAAATTCCCTTCCAATCATTTTCAACTGGTTGTGTTACTTGTTTTCTAATTACTCTAATGTTGAAAATTGTATGACCAATGATCTTAGAATGTTTTCAAAATGGAGGATTCCTCTCATATTCAATTCTAATTTTAGTCTTGTAGTCATTTGAATTTAAATTAATTGTGTTGGGAAGCTTTGAATCATGTTTAATTTCATCCATAACTCTAGCAAAGAGACATAATTCGAAATTTAATGTTATATGATCAATTTAGAGGGGAGTTCCTATGGAGGAGACAATATCATTTAGAATTTTTGGGTTCTAAAAGAACCAATTAAGACTATGTAGTCTGACCAGACTTTGTCCAATGTATTCCTATGTGTGTGTGGATTGAAGTTAGAGTCCCAATTAGAAATTATGAGTAAAAAAAGTTTAAGATTGAGGTTTCTAGTCCCCCAAAATCGCTATAGATCATCTTACGTTTTCAACAAGATATGAAAATAACCTTTTACTATTGGAATTAAGTTGTCGTTTGAATAATTACAACACAGATAAATATTTGTATGTAATTCAGAAAAAAGGACAAGGGTGATCAACTTTGAGGTACGAGAGGTGAGATCTTAACATGAATGAGACCGGGTTGCCTCGTTCGGTGGCAGCGACGGGCAACTTCATGAGGGGGATGAGGATGGGGCAGCATCGCAAAGGCTGTCTGGGAATTGTCAGGGGGTGAGGATCGGGAGTGGGGAGGTCGCCAAGGCTGTCGTGGAAGAAGGGTCGCTGCCAAGAGGAGAGGTTGTCGCCAAGATTAGAGGTCACCACTGAGAGAGAAGAAGTCGTGAGGGTGGAGGAGGGCGCCTAAGAGGAGAAGTCACATCGAGAAGAGAGGGTTGTTGTCGCGAGTATAAGGTGGGTCGCGAGGGGTCAGGGGAGGTGAGGAATTTTGGATAGTGGGGAGGAGGAGCCCGATTGTTGGTCCAAAAAAACATAGATACATAATTTTTTAAACATGGCTATAAATAATGATTTAGCAAAAAATTTAATAGAAGTGTGGCTATAAAGTAAGCTATAGGCACGTACTTATAAAATTGTGGCTATAGGTCCATGGCTATAGCCTTTTTTTCTAGAAGTGAAAAACATCGTTAGATTTGTGAAGGCCAACATCATTACCATATTTGGTGTCCCTCATAATATACTGACAGACAACGACACTAACTTCTACTTTGCGGAGTTGGACATGTTATACCAGGATTATGGAATTAAAGCCAACTGTTCATCCCACTACCACACAATGGCCAATGTGCAGATAGAGGCTTTCAACAAAGACTCTATCCAATATACTCCAGAAGAAGGTTGATAAGGATATGAAATAGTGGTGGGACAAGATCCTCTATTCATTGTGGGATTATCGGACCACGACTCTCACCACCACCATGAAAACCCTATACTCACTAGTATACAGGGCATAGGCAGTGTTGCCTATCAAAATCCGTCTACCATCCCTTCGTGTCTCTATTTGCGATTAACTGAACATGGATGAGAAATCCCAGAGATGATTTGATGAGTTTGAGAAGGTAGATGAGAAAAGGCATCACACTTTACACCCTTTAGAAATCTACAAACACAGTATTGCATGAGCCTTTAACAAAAAGGTTCGCCATTGATCTTTCCTCAAATGAGAAATGGTGTTAGTCCTTAGAACCCCAACGATACTCTGGAAAAAGCCCCCAAAGATTGAGCCAAAGTGGGAAGGACCATATGTCATACATGTAGTCTATTAAAATGGAGCATACACCCTGATGTCGATGGATGGGAAGCTCATCATAGCTTCTAAAAATTCAGTGTACTTAAATAAATACTTCACATAATAACCCCTATGTTGAGGTCTGAGCTCTATGGCCTTAAAATATGAGCCAAAATACTTCCAATGCCATGGTCCAAACTCTAAGACCTCAAAATATGAGTCATTTTCCTTTCCACCTGGAATTATACTATAAAGAACTCATCCCGAAATCATGACATTAAACTATGAATCATATCCACGTTGTAAGACATTAAACTACACAGCACAATTTGTCCCAATCACACAAAAATAAAATGCATGATCTCTTACAGAATTATGTATGGCAAGATACTTTCCCTCCTAGGATATGTAGTGACACTTCGATCCTTGATCTTGGCCCATCCCATAAAAAATCCCTCCATCCTACCCCATATCTAGTCATATCTATAAGATAAAACCTTATCACTCCATGTTTTTGAACCAAGTATTACTCACATGAGCTTAGGATCAATGGTAGGGATTCTCTTACGAATGAAAATCATGGGGTAGCGTGATATACTTGGAAATAGTGATAGATAGAATGAACATTCTCCTAACCCTAGACCGAGGAAAATTAGTGCTGGGTACATACATAGCTACATAAAACTTGATTCTTGCCCTCACAGGATACGTAGTGATGCCTCGATCCTCGATCATGGCCCATCCCCAACAAAAAAAATGCCCCCATCAGATTCATTACCTCCCCACACTTGAGGAAGAGACTCTATGAGCACTCTTTGTTTCTCACACCAAGTATAACTCACATGATCATAGGATCAATGGAAAGGATTCAATGATGTGAATAGATTGTAAGGGGGTATGGTTGACCTAATACACCTAGAAAATGAAACAAAAATTTCTCTATATGTGAGTTCTGATAGATCAGTGTAGAGAACATCAAGAAATATGTATGGCTTGATTCCTACCCTCACAAGTTCTGTAGTGATTCCTGGATTTGGTATCCCGGTCCAGGCAATCTTCATCATTAAAAGAGAAATGCCCCCAAATGTCCCTAAATGTTAGGAAAACATTTGTAGGGAACATATAGAACTATGTATGGCTTGATTCCTGCCTTTTTGGGATACGTAGTGATGCCTAGAATAGGCATCCAGGCCCAGCCACATATATATATATAATTAAAATGACCTCACATGTTCTTATAGATGGAACGAGCCAGACTGGTGCAAGGAACATTCATAAGTACATGTGGCTTGATTCCAGCCCTTGCAGGACACTTAGTGACGCCTGTACTTTCCATCCTCAACTAGCCCCCATAGAAGAAAAAATGCATATTTCCCCCCATGCATGGGTCATATTTATACGGAGAGTCCATGAAAGGTCATAATCACATGACAATAAACTGCGAAATTCTTCAAGGGTCATGTGTGGTTCAGTCCTTGGTGTTACGAGATCCCGCACATTCCCCCACTCATGAAAAGTCAAGAGATCCTAATTCCCCCATCACATATCAGCAAGGCCTATGTGGAATTCGCAGTAGTGCATAGTTAATCATGGTTTGGGTATTCATTACATTTATAGATGCACCATTCTCGTTGGTTAGACTCCCTACTCTAGGAAAACATGGGTCCCCATAGCCATTCAAGGCCATCTTAGACGGAAGGCCAGTGTCTTGAGGAAACCTTTGTTTGGCTATGGACATCATGCCCTGGATAATTTTCATATGTTTTCCACAAAAATTTTCATCAATAAAAGGCAAATTTTTCCACGGGGTATCCTCCAGGGCATGACTATATAATTTTTCTCACTGCATGACTCAAAACTGCACAACATCTTGTCCTCACCGCACGACATTAGACTAATAGTCCAAAATCGTCCTTATGGTACGACGTTAAACTAAATAGCAATGGGTTAAGCCTAAAGTGATCTCTAATGTTTATTTTTTTTATCCATGGGAAATGACCCAGAATCCTTACAATCCTTTGTTTCTCATACCGATCACAACTCATGTGAGCTTAAGGATCTTAGTGAGAGATACACTGTAACATTATAGAAAAACAACTGAGGATTTTGGTCCTAGCAGTATGAACCTAAAAGGCATGTCATGGTTCCCTCCCCCAAGAGTAACCATGTTCCCTGGTCAAGTGACCTTAAATGAATAAGTACTCCAAATATGGAATGAATTCCTCACCCTGTGTACGAGTCAGATCTATGTGAGGGACACTTGATTACATGAGTAAATTGTGCCCTAAATTTCTCCAATACATTCAGATACACTCCTACCATACCCTTAAAATCATTCTTTGAGTGATCTTGAATCCCCATAACCCTCCAAGGCCATATGAGATGGAAGGCCAGTGTCCTGCGGACACCTTTGATTGACTATGCACATCATGGCCCGGTGGCTCTGTATATGTTTCCCACAAAAATGGCTATCAATCAAAGGAAAATGATTCCCTAGGAGAGTCATATCCTACCCCAGTATGCCTAATGGCTTCCAAGACTTTTTCTATCCCTCCTGATTCAAGGTTCCCCAAATTCATGGTTTACATTTTCCTCCTCCCACATATATTAGATATATTGAAACATATGGGCTTGTTTCATCTCAGGTCCCCTTTTGAGGTTTCTAATGGTACCCCATTCATATGCGTGAATTTGATCCGCATACAAAAAAAAGAGGTCCCCCACTTGTTTCTGGGTTTTCCTGAAGATGTTCATCCAAAATACCCCCTCTTTATGTTCATTTGAACCCATTGTTGAGGGCCACATACCATATTCAGAATGTTCCCAATCTCTATAATATTTCATAGCCATCAGAGACAGAAGGACAGCGTCCTGTGGACACCTTTGATTGACTATACACATCATTCCCCAATGGATCTGCATATTTTTTCCACAAAAATGGTCATCAATTAAAGGAAAATTAATCCCCATGAGAGTCCTTTACACCTTCCTTACACTCAAATGACATTCATGTCCTATCGCACCCCAGATTTGGAAAAATCCTAGATAACATCCTATGAACCTTATTCTTTCAAAGTGCCCCAAACATTAAGAACACACATAAATGAACTGATCTCTCACCAACTCTCCCTCGCGTGGGTAAGAACCATGCGAGAACAGTTGTCCATTCAAAGATGATATGAATTCCACTAATGTTTTCATACTCCACTACTCAGGCCAGTCACTCGCTATGGATCTTGACATCAAAGTATGTTCAAAATATTGGAAGTCCCATAGGGCCATTGGATATGGAAGGCCAATGTTCTGCGAACACCTTTGTTTGTCTAGGCACATCATGACCCAGAGGCTCTACATATTTAGCCCACAAAAATGGCCATCAATCAATGCCAAATTTGTTCCCAGGAGAGTCTTTCCCAGCATCTATATGCCTAAAATGGATCCTGAGCATCATGCATGTTTAAATTCACTAGTTTAGGGTCAATAAAAATTCCCTAACCCATGTCTGAAGGATATTAGAACATTCCAGGCTGATGATCCTGAATTGGGGCCCTTGACTCGTTAAGTTTGGTCAAATCTGTTTGACCTAAAATATCAGTAGTATGTTTGACTGGTAAGACCATAAACTGCTGGAAGAAAAATAAACCATACTCACCAGATAAAAGATCCACAGAAGTAACCTTTGGGTAAATTTCAAGTATTGGTTTGTTAAAAAAAAAATTGTGCCATCAGAAAAGACATAAATCTTGTTAGGTCGAAAACCCACAGAGGGAGGTCTATGAAAATATCTAGTTATGCCCGCTAAGCCCATGATAAATAGGATTAAGGAAAAATTAGGGTAATAATAAAGAATACTTAAAAGCTCATGAGGCTTTCTATGAAACCTCAACAACTGTTGAACTATGATCGGCGAGTCCTGCAACTCAAGGATAAATTAGATCACCATCGATTATTTTAGTTTATTGGTTTCAAGTCATGGTTTAAATTTATACCTGAGTGAAATGATATTGACAGGAAGAGATGAAGAATAAATATATAAAATCAAAATTAGTTCCATTTAGTGCAACAAAAATTGATGGACATCCCTAATTTGATGCATCCCTATAAAAAAGGGGGAAGAATACATATCATGATTTGAGATGGGACTACAATAGGGCTCAGTTTTCCCTTTTTAGAAGAATTGAGTGTGATTTCAACGGGTCTTCAATAGTATGATCCAAATATTCTCTCTCCTCCATTTTAGCCTTTACTGATGGATTCACCCACACCAGAACAACATTAAGGTCCTTCCATTTCTTCTGGAAAACTTCATAATTAGCACAAGAAGAGGCCAGTTGATACCTCAAACTAGTTGTGAGAGCATCACACTCCCACAACTCTTCTTATTGGGTGATCACAAGATCACGATCTTTTGTCTCTTTGGTCTTGAGATGATCGGACTCTTTTGAAACATATCGGATGGTTGCTACCTCATGATGGGAATAATTGAACTTGGATAGCTTGTCCTCGCATGAGGCATGGTCTCCTCGGGAAAGAATGATTTGGTAAATGAGAAGGTGTAAATGATAATAGTAAAATCCAGTAAAACCCAGATCAATGAATAATTGCTGAAAATTGTCAGTCTTGTCATCAAAATTGGCCACAGGAAACTCCAGAGTGAGAGAATGTAACTTGCACTTGGCCTCTTTCCACACTGCCTCGTTCCTCCATACGGCATCAGTACTTTGACCCTCCTCTACTAACACATGCTTATAATTTGGAAGTGTTGTCACAGGAGTATGGAGAGACTTAATACATGCCACCCATGACTAAGGAATCTCTTTTCCCTCAGATGGCTCAACTTCTGGAGCCGGATGCAGAGGACTAGCCGCAACTTACATGATGATTGGGTATGCTATGCTAGATCCATCCTCATTAAGGTCTTGGGTAGTATCTTCATGAAGGGATCAGTCTGAATCACTCCCCACTGAAATAGGTTTTACTGATGAGGTCCCTCCCAGACACTTCTGCTAACTAATTGAGCGTCTTCTCACCATAAGGGTAAGGATCATCATTGAATTTGTTTCGACTGGTGTAGGGATGGTAGTGGAGGGCATAACTGTTGCACTATTCATAATAGAAGGAATGTGTGGCACTGTATTTGGGGTAAGGACAAGGAAGGAAATGGTTAAGCGTTTCTGCACTTGTCAAATCAGCTTTCTCAGCATCCCATTAGGGTAGTAGTCCACCCACGGTCAGGCATGATCTGGCGATATAAAGGTGGGCCCCACTGTTTTAGGAATGACAATCTGCCTAAAAGCACCCTCATGCATCATCATAAGCTAAAATTGGAGCTGAACCATGGGGTGAGACTCTCCCTTTAATTGAATATCCAGAAGCAGTGCAATCTGTTAATGGCATCCAAATTCTCTGAAAAACCGGAAGGGGAGGTATGGCTCACAAATTATTACTCGGTCTATATGATCAATGAGAAATCTATCCCAAAGGTTGATGAGGTATGAGAATTCCTCCAAATAACCATTCATATCACCTCTTAAAGACCCAGAGGGGTAGAGTGTGGTGAAAATGTGAGATTAGAAGCGTCATTCAATAGCCCAACCACATCAATAATGCTTAGGGTCCTGAGAGGAATAGTAGAAATGTTGAGAAGAGTAGGATAAATGTTAGAATGGGGAACCCTTTCTATATTATTGTATTTATAATAGGAGAAGTTTTCCTCCATCCACCTATATAGAAATTGGAACGGTCCACTGAGATGATGCAGAGGCCTTCCATCTTATATTTTTCCTAATAACTCTTAAATCTAGGCATGGGTAGGAAGGGCTAGATTAATGGGTCGACCCTCTTCCAGTAGGTCCTCCATCATCAGAGTACAGGCCCAGACCCCTTTTTACATGTCCCAAGATGGGAAAATCCATCCTTTCTAGAACATGGCATGAAAAGATTCCAATCTCAGCAAAGGTGATACGTTTGTCAGAAGCTCATATCCCCATCTGGAATATCACCTTGCTTCAAGGGTGGCACAACGTGACCCTCAGATTTGGTGGGACTGACAAGTGGGATGAGTTTGGCTATGATGATCTATCATCTTGGGTCCATTTGCATGAAATAATAACTTTATCCATGCCTCGAATGGAATGATACAGCAAGATTCAATGGGATGATCACGTAATCTCTATACCAGGGCTAGTAGACTCTTTTTCAAAGGGACACATGGTCAGTATGATTCTATGTGGCAATAGTCAGGAGAAATTTTTCATACATTTATTCAAGGATAGGGAGTCATCAAAACTAGAGGATATCTCATAGGCTCATTCCCACCTCCCCATGAAATATGTGGAAGGTGTTGGTGCTTGACCACCAGTGGTTCAATAGGTCGGGAAGGATTTCTCCAGGGAAGAAGATTAAAAAATGAGAAACCCAGGCTGTATGGTACCAGTCCATTGGCTCCAGCCTGTCAGGGGACTCCAGACAGGTTTGATGCACCCAGAATGCCCAGGTCCACTTATTGGAGAAATATACTCCAGCCTGCAAATCCCACATGGTGCTCCACCCGCCATTGGGATTTTATTAGGATATTATGATAATGGATGGGTATTATTCGGCTTCTAGTCTTGGGACATCATCGTGGCACCTGCGGCTGCCCTGAGTCCATGCCCAACCTTTTATTATGAAGAAATTCTCCTAAATTAGAGTGGTAATGATTTATCCTACTGAGGAAATGTTGGAAGGATCATGACCTTGTAGTGCCTCAAAGAGGATGAAAGGGATGTCAGGGTTAGGCAATGATAGAGGCACATTGGTAGGAAGACCAAAGCTATAAAGTGGCAGATGTATAGATAATGGATAAACTCAGAGCTATGGTGTTAATAATTCCTTCAAGAAGTTGTCGTGAGGAATGATACAGGCTCAAATATGGTCCTCACTATTCTCCTACATGGTTTACCTTGTCTTTGTCAAATTTCTCACACCCTGTGAAGCATCCATCACAACCTGCATAGAAAAATCCAGAAGCCAAAATAGAGTTAGTATAAGGAAATTTTATGGATAAAGTATATGGAAGAATGGATAAAGGACACAAAATATGTCGATAAAAGGCTCAACATACTATTTCTGGAAACAATATATTGTATCCACATCCAGCGTACTGCACAGTTCACAGAAGTAACTCCTCGTATAGCTATGGTACATAGATGCATCCCGCCATGTATAGCCAAGGTACACAAACTTCACGTAAGGATTTTGACCATGGGGTGATGGAAAATGAACATAAATGTTCATGGAAAGAGGATATCATGAACCTAGGCCTTGATTATGTTCATGTTTAGAAATTGATGATTAATGTGTAAGTTCAGATTATTAATTCTTAATGGTTGGTTCACTAGATCAAGTTTGGTATGAAGACATGTCAGCCATGTAGCATCCTCCTAAACAGAATCCATATTTTAGACCTATAATTATACAACACTATTCATGAAATCTAAAATATTTTACGCAGACAGAGAAATAGTAGAGAGATTGGTTCACAGGATGTACAAAGCAACTCACGAATGGGATTTTCAGAAGAAACACGTTACACGAGAGCAGAGGAATCCAGGGAAATCAAGAGTACTTTTCCCTTTAGAAATGGTAAAAGACAAATGAATTGGGCCCCTATATATAGGTGTGGTCCCCTCCTACCAGGTCCATCTATTCCACCACAAACCATTTTAGTTCAGGATCACTTGTGCATCAGAATAGTCCACTTTTCATTCTGAACGGACATCATTCCAATGGGGGGCATTTGTAGGGTCCTAAAAATTCGTCCAATGGAATAAAATACCCCCACAATCTCTTTGATAACAGAAACATGTACTCCTACAAGTCCAGAAAGGTGAATGGACTCAAAGTGAGTTACAAATTTCCAAAGAAGCTTGAAGGAATACAAGTTTTCAAGGAATTTCAAGTGGCCCACATACCATAACCAAGAAAGTAATGTGGGAAATTTGATCATGAACCATTAAAACTGAAAAGCAGCCCATGAACTACTGGTCTATAGAGTGATGGCCGACAAATAAGGAAAACCATGAACCATGTCCCCAAGGGACTCGTGAGTGTAAAGCCCGCCTATGTACTGTTCCGTGAACTTGCCTATTACCAGATAAAGCAAACCAACAGGTTTCTGTGAACCATCATCGCAAACCGAAGCCTTTGCAAACCCCGGTTGACCAAGTATCTGTGGTTTATGATATTTCTTAAATGGGCCTCCCCAAATGGTGATGTGTTCCCAATAGATACGATTGCTTTTGTGCTCTACAAAAGGATAACTATAGAAGTATGGAGGGAATATAGAGAAGGGAGAAGGCTAGGAGACCGATGACGATAATAAAATCCTGAAGGAGAAATAACGTGGAGAAGACTCTGGGTTCATTATTGAATTACTGACAAATCCTATGTTGCGAACCACATCCTTCGTAGGTACAACCGACTATGAACCATAAAATGGGGGAATTGAATAATAATAACAGAACTGAAAACCTAATTGATGAACTGAGAATTATACAATCCTTGCTGATGAATTTCCTGTGAATGGTAGTCCCTCAAACCCTCCTTCTACATGGTGCTCCTCATAGCGCACCACTATGCAAACATAACCCGGTGTCGCGTACCACATCGGTACGTGAATGGATCCCAGAGAAGCATGCTTGGACACATACCACTATGGTACGTGGAGGACTATACCTATACCCGTGTACTGCTTCAATACGTGGATGACCCTTCTATCCACATATTTTTTTTGGTATGTAGTGCTTTCCCCATCCTGCCTAAGAAATCAGCATGTGGAATGGGGTGCTTTCGGGTGTTTTTTCCTCTGGTTTCAACCTCACCCCTCCATTATCATCTAGTCCCCTATGAGCCCTCCGCTAACCAGTCCCCCCAACATCTGGCCAAAGCCTCCATAAAAGTCACAGGACCTATATGATCAGACCGTTGGTCACATCAATTGACCCCTTTAAGTCCACACACCCATGGTAACCGGAGTCATAAAGGCTCTCCACACAACAGTTCGGGCTTCGAGAATGATCGTGGGTCATCATTCCCATGGTAACCCAGAGTCCAACCTTTGGATACTGATGTGAACCTCCCTGTTCTAGGGATTAAGGGTTATCACATTCTTTTCCATTCAATGTGAAATAGTGATCAGTCATAGGGGTTATGTTTGCTCCCCCATTTGATGAGGACAAAACTCCTCCCCTGCCCAGAATGTACTCTGGGGTCCTTCCACTAAGGCGAAACTCCTCCCCCACCCAGAATGTGCTCTGGGGACCTCCCACTAAGGTAAGTCCCCAATCATATATAGATGGGCCACATGAACCTTAATTTTATCTCAAATTAAAGGGTTTGTTGCTCTGTGACCTCACCCACGGCCGCCCATACCTCTTCTTCTGCAGGCTCTCCCTCCCCACCAACAGGGGAGGAGGCATGTGAATTGTTGAATATTTAACATCATCTTGTTTCTCACACTGAGCATAAATCACATGGGCTTAGAGGTTTGTGATGATTACAACATCCACATCATCTGAACTATGTGAAATTGGATTCTTGACCAAATTGGGATATGTATGATGCCTACGAGAAAGCCCGAGATCAAAAGGGTTCCCATATAAAAGGGTCTACCCAATCATTTTCTCTTAGATGGGATGCTCCCACGCGTAATCCCCCCACCATCTGAACTATGTGGGTTCTTATTAATCTCTTGAGGATACATAGGAAAACCATATTATGGGTCCGATACCATCCTCAAGTCACCTTCCACCCCCCTGGAATACAATAAACTCTAGAGCGCCTTCTAATATGGCTCATGTTAGTACCATCTCCATAACATCAAAAATATGCATGCTTACAACGATCTGACAAAATAGGGGTAGCCCATAGACACACTCTTCAAGAATGAATTAAGGATTAAAAAACATATGACCACAACTTAAATATATAAGAGAGTCCCAAAACATTAGAAAATCTCCCCCAGATGGGTGCGGTGAGCCTGCCCTCCCTTCCTCTCGACCGTTGGAGTCCTTAAGTTTTTTTGGCCGAATTTTCATCCAACGAGCGCCTGACTTTGGAAAGAGGGTCCCTGAATCATGGAAACCAAGGACGTTGGGTGTTCTTGGATCTATAAATATTCCTGTTAGAGACCATCCAAGGAAATTATATTTGTGAAGGATCGAATGCACAAGTACTTTACCCTATGAAATCACCAGCTCGAGGTCATTTGACTATGGTGTTTTCTTTCACAATATAGAAAGGATAAATTGCCAAATATCCATGGGGAAAACCCAAAATTCTTTAAAGGATCATGATTCTAAATGGTTCAAAATAAATTAATTGATGAATTTGATGAGAACCCGTCCTTATAAGAAAAGAGACGGGTGATGATCCTCTTCGGACCATTTTCTACACCACCCAAAATGCACCACCTCGGAGGAAAAACAACAACAATACTCAGTATGAGACCCAAAAAACCACATATCAATACCCAAATTAACGTTCTAGTCATCTCTATAAAGTATATGTATACAGAAGATATTACAAGAGAAGCATCCAGATATACTCGGAACCTAGGCCCGTGGTCTTGAGGTAAGTCACAACGACCTTCATACCCATACTAGGGATTTAGTTTGAAAATTGTAAGAAGAAATAACATAAGATAACTCACTCCACAAGTGTGATAGCTATGATGACATCTTACTAATAAGTATTGTTAATTAGGAAGTGTCACGAGGGAGATAGATGTACTGATAGATCTGATGAGAGAACATATACACTCATTCAAGGAGAACTCACTCCTGAGTGAGGAAATATCACTCTATATGGATGAGGATCACAACCAAGGCCTTGAATTATTCCAAGAATCATTTGGATTCAGCTACTAAGTAGAGGATCAGTGTTCTCTAGGATTGGTCATGACAATACTTGAATCTACTTAGGGTCAAGAATGGGTAGAGGATCTCGCTCCAGGCCTCTTAGAGGGACTCCAGCTCAATCCAAAAATTCCAACTAAATGGATCATACTACTATGGATGGAAATGATATCTGACCTCCAGGAAAATAAGAAAATGGGGAACTAACCCAAATGAAACTTTTCCAAGATATAGTGGACAAAGAGATCAATCCATGTACAAGAGAGTACATGCCATCTAAAGGTACCACACATTGTGTCCTCTAACCCCAAGTACTACCCATGTACAAAGGCCCGTGTCGAAAAGAACATGTCATGTAGAAAATGATATACATGGTGTGTAGAAAAGTAACATGTCAAGTCATACTATCTGGGAGCCACTATGTGTATGCTGGCCATGTCCCCATACACGAATTCAACCCATGTACCAGTACACAGGGTAACCCATGTAACCAATATGGTCTGGCTATGTGGTAGGGTATATGCTATGTACTCTACCCTATGATTGAGTATCATCTGAGATATAAACCATGTCCCATGTAAGGATCCACACACTATGTCATCTCTTTCTGTAATGTGAAACCCTAGTCATCGTTGAGCCGACCCCACACACGATGTTCTTCACGATTTTCCAGAATTACATTTCTTTACCAGTGCACCTATGGAAATATTAAAACCATCGATACGACTGTTTAAACAACTCAAAACTGATGATCCTAGGTTATCCCATCATATAAATTCCAATTCAGTATGTTTAGGGTGTCTGTTAGGCTCTGGAAAGTCATTTCGATCATCCTCACAAATAACGGTCAATGAAATATTTCTTCTGAACCTTGTCGATTCATCTACCGCCATCATTTTCCCACCACCACTAGGTCATCACGATGTCCTATCTCTAATTTGGGATTGTTTAATGTTGAGATATATTTGTAACAATCTATTGTTAATAACCCTACAAATAACTTTAATAACGAATGGGATTAAATGGGAGAGGAAATTCATATAAAAAAGTGAGTAACGTACCAATTCTATTGTTTTTATGGTGCGGATCCTATATCATTATTAGGATCATGAAGAATAAAATAAATATGTAATCTGTTCCCAAAAATAAATCCTAATAATCATACCTTCCCATAAGAACAAACAATCCACATGTCAACATGTTCATGGGTTGGTCCGCATTTATCATTTAAATACAAGAACAAGTAAAAACACAATCCAAATAACAACCCCTACCTCAATCGCCAACAAAGGGAGGATTTTTTACCATATTTAGTGAGATATGATCTTTCTGTACAATGATCCTTGCATTGTTATTCACCGTAGTTCATCAAGAGTTCTCCAATGGTGGATCCTCTCAAAAGATCTCGAAAATTTAAAGGAGTTTTATAGGGTTATGAGCCAATACTTGGGCTCCTGGTTATTTAAAACCATACAATTTATTGATGTGTCATTAAAACCTTTAATATAAAACAATTATTAATTTATTTTATTTCCTTTAATATGTCCAAAAATTATGTTTTACAGCTAATTCACACTGGTTGGGTTTAGGTCTCACCTAATTTAAAGTTGTTGCTCTGAATGATACGATGCCCTCAGATTTTTGATCTAGGAACCCATTTAAATGTTATTCTACTTTTTTAGGAAACCTTCTCTCACGCGCTATTTAAAAGTATAATTTATTCCCAAAATTTATTCTGATCACTCCAGGACTCAAAATCATAGGATATATAAAGCCAATTTATGAATTAATTCCATGTAATATTTTAAAAAATAATACACAGAAAATCTAGGACATTACATTCTCCCCACCTTAGGTATTTACATCCCCAAAAATCCAATACAATAGGCTGCTCAAAAATATGTAGGTACTGTACACAGATTTGTGCCTCCCACTCCCATGTTCGCTCCTAAATATTCTAGTGATTCCACCAAACATGCACCATGGGAATCTCTCACCCATGAAGGATCCTCTCCTGCCAATACTCAATATATATGGGGTACTCTATAAGGGCCTCTCCATCCTCAATGTCCATCTTTCCCCAGTCGATGATGTGTGACAGATCGTGCACGTACCTCCTCAACTACATAATGTCGAAGACATCATGCATATGGTGAAACTGTGGTGGTAGAGCTAGGTGGTATGCCACCTCACCAATTCTGCATAGCATATGGAGAGGACCGATTAGCCTCGAGGAAAACTTTCTACCCTGACCAAATCTCTACTACCCTCATCGAGGTGAGACCTGAAGAAAGATATGGTCTCCCTATTCAAACTCATGTGGTCTCTATCATCTATCAGCATAAGATTTCTGCCATATTTGTGCAGTCTTCATCCATTCATGGATGATCTTCACCTTCTCAGTGGTAGTTCACACAAACTCTAGACCCATGAGTGTTGACTCACCCTGGTCATTCCAATAAATCGGTGACTGGAAGGGTCACCCATACAAATCATCGAGCGATGCCATACTGATGGTGGAGTTGTAGCTATTTTTGTACGCAAACTGTACCAGTGGAAGTTGGTCCTCCCAACTGCAACCAATGTCCAAGATATAGGCCAGCAACATATCCTCCAAAACCTAAATGGTCCTCTTCGTCTAACTATATTTATGGGGATGGAACTTTGTGCTTAAGTGTAGCTGATTTCCAAATTCCTCCTACAATCTCTTATAAAACTAGTATGTGAAACAAGAATCATGATCTAAGACTATCATCGAAGGTACTCCATGAATTTTAACTATCTATTGCACATAGAGGCATCCATATCTCTCTACTGAACTCTACTCCCTGATATCCAGGAAGTTGTCTGACTTGGTGAGTCGGTCAATGATCACCCATATGGAATCGTGTCCCCTAGATGTTCATGGTAATAATATCACTAAATACATCATATTCCACCCCACTTCTAATCTAGAACCTCTAGAGGGTGAGCTAGCCCCACAGGAACTTGGTGCTCAACCTTCACCTACTGGCACGTAAAGCATCGAGAAAAGAAATAAGCCCCTTCCATATCTATTCCAGTACACCAAAGTTAATTTTGTAGGTCTTGGTACAATTTATCCACTCCAAGATGTACCGCCAAAGGGGATGTATTAAACTCCCTCAAAACATCCCACTATAATGCCATGAGTACAACGGTGTGTCCTCTGAAAAGGATGAAGCGCTCCCCACCTTGAGAATATCTATTGGAAGATTTTTATGTGGATAATTGAGCACATAAATCCTCATAGTAGACATCTCCTAGTTTTTCCTCCCTCACTCACTATAAGAGTGGAGGGGTAACTACCATCTGCAGAAAGGTATTCCACATCATCTCCATCCATGAAGGATAACTATAGTGTGGTCAACTACTCTGACGTCTCACTCAAAAGTTACAAAATCAATCTCCATCTAAGAGAATTAGCCACTAAGTTCCCCTTCCTAGGAGTATAAAAGATCTCATGGTAATAATCATAGGGGAACTCCATAAATTGCCTCTACCTCATATTAATATCCTTCTGCGATAAGATGTACTTGAGGCTCTTGTGGTTGGAGTAGAAAATAAAGCACTCGCCCATGTAGTATTGCCACATAATCAATATAAATACTTCCACTACTAAATCAAGATCATGGGTCACGTAGTTCTAATCATGAGGGCTCAGCGGGAATGAATCATAAGTAATCACTGCTTGACACTGCATCAGAACACAACCATGCCCGGTCTCTGATGCATTGTAGAAAAGTACGTACTCGACACTATCTTATAAATATCTGAATATTAGTTCACTCATCAAAATCTTCCCCAACTACTATAAATCCTACTAGAACTTCTCTATACATATGAAAGGATTCCCCTTTTGGGTAAAAACTATCATCAATGGTAATATCTGGGAGAAATCACTAATGAATCTTTGATAATACCATGTAATCCCAAGGAATCTAGCACCTTTGTCACTCTCCTAGGTGGATCCTATGATAACACCATCTCAACCATATCTAGGTCCATTGATACTCCATCTACTGAGATAACATGTCATAGAATTTAGACCTCCTAAATTGTGAACTGGTACTTCAAGAGCATCCCATAAATCTGGTTCTCTCAGATTATGTCTATGACCATCCGTAGGTGTCTCGCATGCTCCTACTTTGATACTGAGTACATAAGTATTACTTCAATGAAGACAACTATGAACTTGTCTATGTATGGCTGGAAGATCCAGTTCATGATTCCCATGAACACTACAGGGGAATTCGTTATGCTGATGGGAATCACCAAGTACTCATAATGACCGTAGCGGCATCTAAAAGCTGTCTTTGGCACATACTTGTCTCATACATGATGTTTATGATAACCTAATCTAAGGTCAACCTTTGAGAACCACCTTTCCCCTCACATCTGATCTAAGAGGCCTTTTATCCAAGAAAGTGAATACTTGTTCTTCACCATCACTTGGTTCTGGCACCGGTAATCCACGCACAACCTCAAAATTCTTGTATTCCTTCTTGGAAAACAAAATTGGGGTCACCTAGGGAGAAACACTACGTCTTACAAATCCCTTTATCCTTAAATCCCCCAACTGCACCCTCATCTCGTAAAGCTCTACAAGATCCATATGATATTATGGTGAGGATATCGATGCCATCTTGGGGTGTAAGTCAATGCATAAGTTGATCTCTCTTTGGGGAGGTGATCATAGAACATCTTCTAAAAATACATCCTCATACTCTGCCACAAGTGATGGGAACTAAAAGATCACAACATTTGATGATCTGAGGTTAAGGCTACTCAAATCATGAGTGATTAGCTTCACCCTCCTAAGAATGATAACCCTCCTAAGAATGATCCCCTCACGTTCTACATGGGTCTTTTTTCACCAACCATTAAAAACCTTATACCGTCACTACAAAAACACAACACCCTTCACCTAATGTAGTCAATCTAGACATGGATTGAAGATAACCAATCCATACTGAGAATGAATATGTAATGCCTCCACACTACCACCAAGAGGTTCCAAACAATACTCTGGCCTCCATGGGTAAAATCAAACTGTTGGAAAAGATGTGTGATCATCGAACCTCCTCCCGTAGGTGTCTCCAAGCATAAGGGCCAAGTCAACAACTTTATCGGAATATCAAGGTTTCACAAAAGAGATGTTGTGAGGAAATAATGAATAGAACCTATATCTATAAGTGCAAAACTAATATAGAAAAGACACAGATGGTACCTTGGATCATCCCCCGAGTTCCTGGGTTATACTCCTTGACCGCATGTAGCCACCCACGCCCATTTCCCCCAAATCCATAAGCCTAGTGAAAAACTCTTAGGGGTGGTGGTGGAAGTGTGTGAAGACATCTTCCACCTCCCACAAGTCTCCCTACTCATCTTCCACATCCGCTGCCTAACGGGTCTACCTTCTCCACTCTCTGCCTCTGTCTTGGTGCACCATCGACCTCATTCCAGTCAGTATCCCAATGATTTGGACAGTACCTAAAAATATGTCATCTATTGTCACTTGAGTAGAATCACCTCTCCCAAGGCTGACAAGATCCAGCATGGGAGCCTTGGACTGCAGATCCCCTATACTGGGTACTCTCATGACATCTCCCATGTCTCGATCCCTATGTTAGATGTCGGATCCTTGCTGCCAAGGTATCTACACCTATCTACCTGCTGTTATCTTCCACTGCCTTTCTCTGCTCATCCACGAAGATCTCGACCACCAATTCTAACTCGAGAACTTGAGCATAAATCACGATTCAAAGAGGTACAATGCTAGCTTGTATGTACTATCACAAACTTCAATCGAAAGTCGGAGCTCTAATGTATGGATCTCTAACCATATACATCGAGCACCTGGAGAGGTTGGTGAACCTCAATGAATAGTCATCCACTATCAAACTTCCCTTCTGGAGTAGAAGAAGCTATTGGGTATGTAATTCTCTCAACATAACTGGAGAGAACTCCTACCTAAAGAGTTTCTCAAACTCTGTTCATGGAAGAGTCTCCCCATTATGATTCAATGTGGTAAAAATCCCTAAATTCCCTACTGAACCCTAAAGAAGGCTCGCTCCAAGGATCACCATCTGGTCCACTGGCATCCTCACTGGATGGAAAACTTTGGTCATCAGCTCAAGACAGTCCTCAAATGCCTAAGGTTCGAACATGCCACAGAACCTGAGAGGTCTCACCTATGAAACTCATGGAGCATGCTCAACCTGTGATACTTGTATTCTAGAACTACAAGTACCATGTGTTTCTCATCTGGTGGCGGCATAGTTGGTGCACCACCTAGAGGTAACACATGGAGAACCAGCCCCTAAATTTAATCCTTGTCACTGAGAGGGTCATCCTTGCGATAGAGCTTCTGAATCTGAGATGTTATGCATCATTGAGTAATCCTTTAAGGAAAAAAGATGTACCATAGTCAACGAGTATATCTAAATAGCTGACACAAAAGTACATGGAACTCACAACCCATTCCTATATGATGCATGTACCTTTATTTTATTTCCCTAAAACTAGTTTTCTCAAGTACCGAGCCAAAAATTTGCTTATTAGAGTCCTAGTGTATGGAGACATCAGCCGCCTTCTCCAACACTAGAGTCCATGGCCTCAAAGATGAACCCGAGACACTTAACATTGTTGCTCAAAACCAATCAGACAGACTCTCGATTCAAAGGTAAAACCGACCAGCTCTGATACCAATCTATTATGACCCATCCCAGTGGGGCCCACACTATGACTCACCAAGCACGCATCCAATAGGCCAGGGGATATTTAGTATAACTGAGTAGGAAAATCATTAACAAGGGAGAAGTTTCCTAAGTACCTATACAATGAACACATCTACATGCCCTAAAATTTTGGAATGTAAAAAACACTAATGAACAGCATACATGCATACAACTAAACACAATCAACATAGTACAACAAAAAGTAAAGTTCAGAAAAGTAACTATGCTAGAATACAATCCCACTAATAGAAATAGTCTGCAATATAGAAAGTCCAACCTGTAAACAAGAACGGTACTGAGACTTCTTCTTAATGCTGAAGGAGATCTTCGGCCTATAAGGAAGCCCACAAAGCTCGGTCCGATCCTCGTATGCCCTAGACTCCATAAAAAATCATCTCATCTTCACAAGACACGACACATGTGGGAAAATACCATTCATGGGTGAGTATAAAAATACATAGTGGGAGACCCATAAAACCACAAAGAAATACACAATGTAAAGGTACAATCATCTCTACATAGTATATGTCTATAGAAAATATAACAAGAGAAACATCCAAATTTACTCGAAACATAGAACCGTAGTCTGGAGGTAATCATAACGACCCGCATACCTATTCTATGGATTTAGTTCAAATATTCCATGAAGAACTCACTTGGGAGAACTCACTCCCTGAGTGTAATATCTCTAATGACATCCATCTAAGAAGTACAGTTCTTCAAGAAGTTTCAAGAGAGAGATAGATATACTAATAGATCTGAAGTGGGAATAGATAGTATCATTCCGATAGAACTCACTCTTAAGCGGGGAATGATCATGATACATGGATGATGATCGCTACCAGAGCCTTGGTATATACCAAAACTCAGATAGATTCACCAGAAAAATAGAGGATCAATGTCTTGTATTATTTGTCACACTAATAACTAACTCTACCTAGGGTCAAGAATGGATATAGGATCTCACTCCAACCCTCTCGGAGACACCTCAAATTTATCCCGAAAGAAATTCTAAAGGGATCATACTCTTCTGGATGGAAATGATACCTGAACTTCAGGGGAATGAGAAAAGAGGGAATTAACCCAAATGAAACTTGTACAAGATAATATGGATAAGGATATCAATACATGTAAAAGAATGTACACAGTATGTAGAGGTGTTAGACATTGTGTCCTCTGACCCCGGGTACTGCCCGTGTACAATGACCCATGCCAAAAATAGCATGTCCTATATGAAAATATAAAGATAGTGTGTAGAAGAGTTACATGTTGTGTCCCACTATCCAGGTGATGCTTCATGTACACTGGCCATGTGACTGTACATGGATTCAACCTGTGTCTACCAACCCGTGTACTGGTATACGGGGTAACCCGTGTAATTTTCCTGGCCTAGCCGTGTAGTAGAGTACATGTCATGTACTCCACCCATTGTTCATGTCTCATCCAAGGTACAAGTTGAGTCCCATGTAAGGACCCACACACTATGTGACAGTGGTTACACTAAATTTCATCACTTTTTGTAACACGGGACCCAAGCCACTATTGATCCATCCCCACATGAAATGTTCTTAAGATAAGACGCCCGATTCTTCATGATTTTCCAGAATCTCAGTTCATCAACGGCACACCTCGGGTGATCTTCAATCCTTAGATATGTCCAATCAAATGCCTCAAAATTTGTGATCTTGGCTCATACAATCACAACAACACCAATTTGGTATGTCTCATGTTTCTGATCGGCTTCAGAAACTCATTTCGATCCTTTTCATGAACAATGATAGATGAATGATTTCTTCTGAACCGTGTCTATTTTTCTACCACCATAATTGTTTCACCTATATTGGGGCTTCATGATATCAGATCTATGATTTTGTATCGTTGTGTTGCGAGACCAATACACAACGATCTTTTCTTCATCACCCCATGAAGAACGAAAAGAATTCACTAAATCAAAGGAGAGAATAAATTCATATAATAAATCAAGGATCTAACATTTTACATTGTTCATTATGGTGTTTATCCACTCTTGTTAGAAGGGTCAAGAAGAAAAAAACAAATATGAAATTGGTTCCCCAAAATAAAACCTGATAATCTGACCCTCATTCAAGAACGAACAATCTGTGGGTCAACCTATTCGTGGTTTGTTCTGTGTTCATCATTTAAATCCATGAATGATAAAAGCACAATATAAATAACATACCCTACATATATCATCAAATTTTTTTTGGATTTTATTCCATCCTCAGTAAGATTTGATCTTCCTGCACAACGATCCACAAGTTGTTGTTCATCATCGTTTGTTGAGAGTTCTCAAAGGGTGGATCTTATCCATAGCTCCAAAGGATTCTAGGGAGTTTTCTAGGGTTATGAGGCTACCCCTAGGCCCCCGGTTATTTAATACCATAAAATGTATCACTGCATCATTAATTTTTTTAAAATAAAATAAATTATTACTTTATTATATTTCCTTCAAAACATCAAAAAATTAACTTTTGCAGCCAACCCACAAAAGTGGGGCTTAGGCCTAGCCTAAGGTGAAGTCTCTACTCTGAATATAATAGTGCCCATAGATTTATGATCTAGGCCCTTGTTTAAAAGTTATTCCCCTTTTTTAGGGAATCAACTCATGCATGCTATTTAAAAGTTTAATTTATTTAAAAAATTTATTCCAGGAACTCCGGGCCTCAGAATTGCATGTCATCACAATGCCTAGTCTCAAATTAATTCAATAAAATATTTTAAAAAATAATACATGAAAAATACAAGACATCACATGGGATGATCTTTCACATGTGCTTTAGGGGCTTGGGAATTAGATGAAGATATATCAGCCCTCGAGATAATTGATGTAGGTGATCCTGTTCTTTTTAAGGTGGGTCGGGTTGGTCTTAATGAATTACGGGGGAAATTAGAAACATGTTCCTCTTCTAATGGATATTCTAGAATAATCAGGTCGGCGTGGCTTATGTTGGGTGCAGGGGAGATTTTCCTATTCCTATTGGTTTGACTGAAGGGTTATTCTGTTGGTTTTTGAAACATTGACAGTTCAAGTAGGACTATGGCTAGAAATTTTACTTCTACCATGGTTGTGCCTTCCTTGGAATCCATATATTCTATGGATGCTTTCTTCAGCTCCTTAATTAACTATGGGGAACTCAGGATCATAACCATATTCATCATTAGATAAGGAATCTATAAAGTGAATGATGTTGATGGTGAAAAATGATCACATCCTCAAATGGTGAAGAATCTTCCTAACTGAATATTTTTGGTGGTTCCATTTGGATGGGTGGTACTCATTCTATTAAATATAATGGAATAAGATCTAATAGTGTCGAAGATTAATTTTTCCATGACACTAGTTTCTCTTCTTGCACTTTCTCTCCACAGTTTAGGTCAGAATGCTTCTTAGATGGTCGACTTTTATTGGATTTCAGGGGTTGAGAATATCAGTTTCATTGCAGAAAGAGATGTTGGGTGAATAGTAAGTAGGCTCACATATTCTTGGAGTATGACATGATCTTTGTTGACTGTTTTCCAAGTCATGCAACTATTGAACTTATACTCCCTTATGATATCAAATTCCTTCCTCTCCTCTCCTATATCAAGATCATTGGTGGAAACATATTTCACTTTTTCTGGTGGTGGTCCCAGTTTGACCTTCCTAAAAATTTTCATTCTCTGTAGGAGGTCTTTGAATATGAAACATTCTGAAATGTTCTGTCCCAATATCTAATGAAAGAGGAAATAATATGGATAGTCATCAAGACCAACCTCATCGCCCCATTTTTGTATCTGGTAGATGTATTAAATTTCATTTCATGGTGTCTATAATATAGGCATAGACTTAGTCATCTTGGAACAAGTACACTTTGTTACTCCATCCCCCGAATTGATTTCTCATGGGTCCCCTCCACTTTTCTTATCAAAGAAGAGGCTGTTTTTGATTCCCAAGGGGAAATATATGATATGATGAAGTCCTAAAACCTAGATTAGGCGTGGTGGATAGATTAAGAGTGACTGAGCCCACTATACCTTTTCCTAGTCTTTTTCCTGGGATAGGTGGGGCTACACAGGACTTGAACTTATTCTGTTGTATGGAGTATTCTATTATTTGGTGAATGGGGGAGAAATAAAGAAACCCAATTGTTTATTTCACTAGGATGAGGGGATTTTGTAGCTTGTGTGGAAGTTATATATCCATATAGAGAGCATCTCATCCCAGGGGAGTGTCTAGTTCAAAGAGTAGGTCAATCATTTCCATCTAGGAATAAATTCCAAGAATCTCTTGTTTTGTCACTCTTTTTAGTTCGAGATGTCACTGGATGTTGTCATTGGTAGTTTTGATCTGACCTAGAAAAGAATATTCCGACACAGATCTTCCCATCCTATTATCGACAGAGATGGAAAACTGGTGTACCATACAAAGGATAACCGTTGTAGAGTTCACACGAAGCATCTATGTTTCACTACTTTTTGTGGATATGGGGTTCCCATCATGGGGACATGATAAGATGCATAATGAATTATATGTTTCTCTGGGCCACTATATACATTGAATATTGGGAACACATGACTCCTACAATTTGGTGGTGGTGGAGTGTTACTCACCCAATCAGGGAAAGGTTTTTTTTCTAATTATACTAGTGTGCTCTTCTCCTCAATGGATTCCAATCAGACTACCAATGACTCAATGTTATTAATAAACTCTCGATGGGTGTCATTTTGAACCTAATCAGGGATAGTCTTGGTGAGGGAAAAGACTTGACATGATCGTTCTTATAGTACATGAGGTGTATATCCGATCGGGGGTATATTTGGAGGATTTTTCTTCACCTATTTAGGTTTCTTACTTAATGGATGGATATTGTGATATTATTCCATGATCAAGTCCAGATCTATTGATAGTCCCATCTCCATGTTTGGTGGATGTCATGGAATTTCTTCATTTTTTAGGATATACCCTTTTGGTTGGGGTACACCTTATGGAAGTGTATATTAGGGCTCTTTCTAGGGAGCATGCTCAATAGGGTGGCTACCCTGAAGAATCTAAGCATTGATTCACCTAAAATATTGAATTTCTTCGTCCATACATGATAATCATTCCTAGAGTGTAAGTGTATTGTTTATATTGAGAATAGGTTGTGGTTCATGTCCGACCTAGTTTTTATTGTTCTCATTATTAAGGATTCACGGAGTAGGTGGTGGAGGATTGATTGGAAGAATACCCAAAATCCAGGAAAACCTTCAGTTCTGAGTAAGTAAACCTTCACTCTTAGTGTGGATCATATTTGGGGAAGAACCATCCTCTCTCTACTCTTCTAAATTTTCATTATTTTTTGTGTGTTTGAAAGGATTTATGTCTATGACATTCACCAATTCATAATTCATTGTAGGTGGCATACCATTTATTGAATGGTAGGGTCGTTTTCCTCCTTTATTAGACATTATCCTTCTATTATGGGATCCTCTTCGATCTTCTTGGTGAAGGTTAACTTGAAGGGAACATATGTAAGACCATGTATTCATCCTCCCTTATGGGGGTAATGAGTCACAAGACATGATATAATGAGTGAAATATCTATTTTTGTCCTCCATAATTGGGAAACTATTGATTTTTACTAAGCGGGTGGTTGAGGTAAAAATTTCCCTAACCTTGTGGGCTAAGGTTTCTCTTGTTTTCTTGTTATTGTTCCTCGGTCTAGATTTGTTGGTTTTATGGGGGAATTTTTTTATTAAGAATTCCCCAACCTTGTGAGATGGGGATGATCTTGTACTATGGTGGTTACTATTGCTATTGCCTCTTTCTTGATCTCGTGTATTTTTGTTCAAGTGTGAGTTGGGTATGTTGTAGGGAATAAATGTAAAATACTTATTTCTAAGGTCATTAGAAATTCTTGGTGATTAAATTATCTTAATAAATAATCCTATTGAATGGTCCCAATCACCTGTTTCTGGAGTCATTCAATGGATTTCTCTCATCATAATTGTTTCTTTTGAGACTTACCCAAGGTCATTCTTTCTTGGGAACACTACCTTTCATGAGCTGGAATTTCATTTGATTGTCGTCTTGGTATAATTATGTAACAAGATGTAATTTACAATGGGTCCTACTAGATGGAATGTGGGGAGAGATACAAATCTCCATTCTATCCATATCCCTTGATATGATCACAATGGGAGGAGTCATCGATAAGAAAATTTAACATTTGTAACACATGGAGGAAACATAATTAGAGACATTTCCACCAGCTCTCTGATTGTGGATGCCTCGCATACAGAAGGGATTCCATATCAATTTGATGATGAATCTCTCTCAATGTTTTTACATGGCCTACATACACATTATAGGGTAAAAAATCTGTTTTAAACTGGTGGAGGGCTATCCAAAGATTGAGAAAAATGTTATTTATGCATTATTTCGAAAACTCTATTGGTATAGAAAAATGAGAAGTGGTTTTGGAAAAAAACATAACTGATATTTCATCCATGGATAATTGTATTCTTATGAAAAAATATATTTTTCTTCCATTAGGGACTCCTATACTTTATATTCCCAACTTAGACGTTTCCTGATGATTTTTCCACAATTAACAGGGCTTGTAGAGGTATTGTTGACATGTGAATAGTCTAATGATGACTTAGAATATGAGCATGGCCCTGAGCTGTCTCCTATTTGAGAAAAGATGTTTCTTGTTATTGATAGGGTATCTGACATTCTTGACCCTATCTCTCTATCTTCCTCAACATATGAGGGATTTTATTTATTTTATTCAGCCATAAGAGGACCTTCCTGCCAATATAGAACTTGACTGGGAGGAGGACCTTCGCAGTTGATGCTATAATGGGGAGGAATACCATTATATTTTGATGTTAGACTATTAGAAGAGTTTAAGAAATATATACCATAGGGAGGACCTTCAGGTAGGACCAATTTAAGGGGAGGACATTATTTCTGATATGATACGTCACTGCGGGGAGGACCTTCATAGTTTATCCTATAATGGTGAGGACACCCATCACAGATTTATGTACAACTGTAGGGAGAATATCAATAGCATATACCCTGTGGAGTATAACATGGCTAATAAAATAAAGGGGATTACCTTCCTATTGTTTTATATTCTGGTCATGAGTAGGGATACATGGAATCTCATCATGAGATAATCTCTCACCATCATTCATTTTTTCCATAAGGTAAGACTTTATGGTATGTGCTCTGAGGAGGACCGTCAAAGTTATTGGTAATAATATTGCAGGGAGGTCCTTCATAATAGCTACTACCACATCCATAATTTGGAAATGGATTGGTAGGATCTTGAGCCACTAGATAAAAGTTTTTGATGGCATCAAGAATGCTAGCTTCCACTAGATCAAGGTCATGAATATGATCTTCATTTTCCAGCTTCCTATGACACTATTTTTTTGGGTACTCTCTTGTGAGAAACCATAGACATTTGTTGTGGGTGATAGTTGTAGATACCCAAACTTCAAGTACATAGATAGTAAATTAATTTTGCTTAATACATAATATATAACAAATATAGATGCCCAAAGACCATATTAGTTTAGTGTCTTTGGAAACTTGGTACATAATCCTCTAATCATGGTGATAGATCTTCAACATCTCCCATAAATATCTTCCACTTTTGTTTTCTTACCTAAAACCTTTCTTCATATCCTAGGTAAAAGAAAAAATATAAAGGGTGATCTCAGATTCTCAATACAGGTAAACATGGAGAACAAAAAAACAATCCATAAACATTTGAACGTGAAAACATGATCATAAAATATAAACATCAAAATATTGAACAATGATATAAAACAGGGTAGTACATAAGGAATAGATCAAAAAGGAACATTAATCATGATAAAATAGAATGGGAATAAAACATACAATTGTGGCATCCATTAATCACATTTTATGATTTCCATATTATCCAAGGCATTGTTTCTAAGACAATCATAGTGGATGAAGTCCATTACTAAACCGGGTTTGCTTGTCGTTCCCGCCCTGTATTACTAAACCAGATTCACTTTCCGTTCCAGCCATGTCTATCTCATGAGATTTAAATCTTTACCCAATGCACTGGATGGAGATATAGGTCCCATCCATCTCATAATGAAATCATTCTTACTTGTTCCACAAAATAAACATAAATCACTCATCATAACCCAAAGAATAAAATGGGTCTCATAAACATCATCCCATCATAAAACAATCCATATAAAACAAATGGATATAATTTCATCATAATAATAATCATTACATGGAAATAATAGAGACATTATACTTGAAACATAATCATACTAAATAATGTAATCTTATATGGAAAATAGTTTTGAAAAAACCCTTGAAATGAATTCATGAAGAAAATATCCTTTCTTCTTCAAAATAATTTTCTTTTCATAGAATGCTAGTAAATTTTAAAAGAAAATTATTTTGTTGAAAATAATCATGAAATATTCTAGAGTATTCTTCATTAAAATTAGTAATTATAAAACTGTAAAAATATGTCCATGCCGTATATGTTAAAAAAACATTCTCCTCGTACTTTTGTCAGAAAAGTCAAAAAGTTCCTTATATGGTAAACAAAAGAATGATTCTTTCCATAACATGTGGTATAAGTCAAAAATGGGTAAAAAGGACTTTAAACATACATGATTTTTTTTAGAAAACATGGACATGGATGATAACAATAACCCTAGTAAATACTAAAAAATAAACAATCCCAGATAAGAATGAGATTGGAATAATTATCCCTTACCTTATGTCAAATTTCTTCCAAATGTGTCTGATACTCTTGTATAGTAGGTTTATACATATTATTAATTTGTAACAGAACCATAATAACATTTATTATATCATATATGATTCACTTATGACTTAATCTTACCCGTTCATTTGTCAATTTCAGGTTAAAGCCGCGTTTTGGGTAAAATCGTTTCATTTATCGTACGTGTTTGGACTTGTTGTTATTGGTATTATTATTACATATATCATGATATACTTACTTCAAAAATGTAAAACATGATTTATATATCATATATTTTCAGGATATATATTTATATAATAGATAGATAAATGAAATGAAATACACTATTCATGGAGACGGTAGACCGTATGTACACATGAACAGTGTTTTCATTTCATTATTGAATTGAATGGAAGTAAGTAGATGAAACATATATATATATAAATATAGTAGAATTATTATTTCATAAATTTCATCATTATTTATTATATATAACTTTATAATCATTCAGGAATGGTTAACATGGAGAATGAATCTCATCGTGTCGTGGAGAAGGTAATTCGTATGTACGCACGAGCGATTATATCGTTCCCATAATTATTGAATGGAATTGGAGTGGATGATATAATATCTAATAATTATAATAATTTTATAATAATCATATATATTTATTCTTTACACCATTATACCCATCCAAGTAAGGTGGTGGTGGAATAAAAATTACACCACGACGTGGAGACGGCATTCCGTACATATGCACGTGCGGTGATTTCGTTTTCCATAGGATGGATAGAAAGTAAAATAGTGTTGTTTCCTATTTATAATAACATATCAGTATATTATTGATATTTATGTTATTACTTTATAATCACACAACTAAAGAAGAGGAAGTAGAAGAATAAAGAAACTTGAAAGAATCGGTAGAAGAGATTACCTCTTCTTCGACACGCCTCTTCTAAACCTCCTCTTATGGAACTAATGTTTGTTTTTGAAGAAAACAAGGACCTCTAGTATGTTTATATGGTATTGTAGAAGAAAAATTGTCAGGTTGTGGATGATATTTAAGGCTCAAAATGGTGTGAGGAGGAGAGGGAGGAGGTACCCTTTTATAAGAGAGGAGAGGGGCACTTTTGGAAACCTCTAAAATATTAATTTATAATAAACCCAAAACCCAATTAAAAACCTCTAAAGTGACTCAAATTTGGATATTAGATAATATAGGGTTGTAATACCATCAACCAATTAAATTTATACATGTTTTTATTTTATTTTAAACCTTTTAATTTTAATTTATCCTTATTTAATCTATTTAATTTTATTTGTGGTAATAATGTTATAAATTTTATATGGTTATAAATACTTACTTATGTGTTGTTAATACTACAAAATTTGGAACTTTATTATATTTCAGAACATATAAATTTCAATTTGAAAATTTTAAATATTTTTGTGATTTTTAAACAATTTAATAATATAAAATATCAATAGTGTCAATTTTGACGCAATTCATTTATTTGAATTTAAATAAAATAACAAAAAAAATATTTTCGAAAAAAACTATTAAATAGATTTATAACAAGTCATATTCATCTAGAAATTTCGTTTAGCACATTAATTAGTTCATATAATATTTATTTTAATACTTTTAAAATTATTTATTTGATTTTTCTCCTAGTAAATTAATTACTACAACATTTTTGTATAATTATTTAATATTGTTATTTGTTGCATAAAATTTAAAAATAATCAAATATGATGAATATATATATAATATATTTCTTAATAATACTTTTAGTCGAATATATCTTCTAAAACAGCCAACTTTTAAAATTTTATCTTTATTAAAGTATGAAGGGGACACCTTTGACGTCATTTAAAATAAAATAATATATGTGTCATAATAAGTTTTATAAGGATCCAAATTGTCCACAATTAGAACCTTGGATTATTAGGGTATATATATACTCTAAAAATAAGGGTTTTTCATGTTTCTGGTCCTTTGGAGGGGTATTATTCTTGTAATAAAAACTATATTATTGATTTTTCACTAAATAAATAATTTCTGCATCATTAATGTATAAGCGATTAAAGTAATTATATATTTCTTAAAAATCAAAAATAAATTACCATGATGTAGAAAAACATTTTATCTTTAAAATTTGTTTTTATAATAAAATTTATATTCATTATAACCTTATATTAAATATACTTTAATTATTAATGTTTGAGTGAGACATATTTCACTTTCTTTAAATAAAATAAATTAAAGGTCTTAATCACATCCAAGTGGGTTCCAAAAGATAACATTTAGACCAAAGTATATTTTAGGAAGAAATATAATAATCCAATTATATTAATTCATGTTTTAGGGTAATTATATAATACTATTTTTACCCTTAATTACCTGATTTACCTTAACTCTAGTAAATAAAATTTACCGTAGTTTCTATTCATAATGCCTAAAAATAAAACGTAGCCTATTAAAATAATTTGGACCTAATGATTCCAAATATAGAATCCATTTTTTCAAATTCAAAACATAGAAATTTCAGTATTTAATTTAAAAATAATATTGTTGTTGAGAAAATGAGTTCTTAAAGTTAAAACATTGCAAAAGATTGAAATGATTTTACCTATGAATTCAATGTAAAATTAATGATAATGACACACATAGTATTAAATGGTATAATTATATTATATTTATACTTTAAAACCATTCAATATTATAATTTAACCATATAAATTATCTTGATGAAAAAAGATGTTTTTAATTAAAATTTAGGGCATTTTTACTATTCACCAAATTATGAAGGTTATCAGAATAATGTCAAAAATTTATCCAAAGGAAAATTTTATATCCTGATTCCAATGAATAAGTTTTATTTGTCAAATTTAACTTATAAACATGTCAAAAACTAGATTTAAAGTGGGCACACCATCAAAAGGCGGCAAATCTGCATTTTTTTGAAAAATACTTGTTTTACACGAAACATTTATTTTGTACTCATACCATGTTCTAGAAAATGTGTATGATGAATAATAATGTTATAAAATTAAAAATTTAGTTAATACTATTCATTATGGGTAGTTCATAATAATATTATAACAATATATCATTGTTTAGTGAAACCCGACATTGCATACTACACACGCTATCAAGGAAGGTCGTGATTGCATGTAATGCAATCCAAGTTAGGGCAGTGTATAGTGAAAGATCCCTTTTGTGTTTCTTATGACATAATCAAAACTTATTTAATTTATACATTAAATAAAATATATACTTAATGTTGCGTAGAATAATTTATAAAAAATGAATAAGAAATTGGGTGTAACACGAGCCAAGAATAGTGTTGCGTATATTGCAAGCTAATATGGTGTTGCATATAGTACAAGATAATCTTGGTGTAGTGTAAAATAGAAGACATCAAAGAAATTAAGAAGAATATATCTCATAAAATCTCAGGGTGTTACAACAACATTCATATATAGGCTCCTGTTCGAGTGGCTCCCACAATGTTTCTGGTATATTCCAGTGAGCATCCAGAGTTTTAGATGGGATATATGCCTTCCCTAGAGTGGCCACTATGGTGTAACAGTGTAATCCAGTTGGAAAATTTATTTTTGACTTAGTTGGTTTTCCATTCATCCCATAATATTACCGATGACCCTCTTGGATGGGAACAGAGATGCATGTATTCCCTAGAGTGGCCACCCTATTATGTGGATGATTCACCCCACTTGGGTAGGTGGGGTTGTGGGACTGAATAATTGATATTGTTTTGGAAATTATTACTTATTGACAAGTTTATAGGATATGTTATGAAATTTATTTTTGATCCTCCACTATCACCAAGATGTGTTGAGAGACATATTTGGATGGAATGAGAACATATGCCCATTTCGATGTTGGAGTTGGAATATGTGACCTCTCCGGTCCTCCATGTTCTATCAGTGGTTACTCATAGTTATCCCATGCAGGGGAAGAAATATGGGTCTACCCATAATTTATAACTATGACAAACAATCTATTTTCTTTTATTTCTAATGTATTTGACTGATGGGTTTCATATGCATGAGTAAGAATTTTTTTTATGCTCATTTTCCACTATATTTTTCGAGAGTTCTTGATATGAATCAACATGATTTTAAACCTACATGTATTTGGGTTCCATTGTATTTTACTAATGATATTCATATTTTTTTATATGGATTTTCATTTTCCTTTAATTTTATTCCCTATTTTCATGGTGGGTTTAGTGATTAATATCAAGAATTTGTATCTTCTCATAATGTACCATAATATTTATATGGTGGGATTTATAATATTGAGTGGGAATATACGTCTACTTGTAGGTCTCTTCTGTATTTCCAAGGTAGGAGTATTCAGTAGGAATGAGGGTAATGAAATATTCTTGATTGTTTGATTATCACCCTTAGCAAGACACTCAGGGGACTTAGGTCTGTTGGACTTTAGTAGTGGCCCTCAGGGCGATATCCTCTTCAATGTGAGGATACCAAGACACATGTCATAGGTAGTGATGAGTTTTTTAGGGGACCTTATGTGGGACCCCATGCTACAGGGATGAAATTATTGGTGACGAATTCATCAACCCCACTAAGGTAAGGGAATCACTCATTATCATGTTCTGATGATATGCTCCCGAATCTTTTAGAGATGGCTAGTGGAGCTGCCTTTTTTGGGTTTCTGACCATCACTGGTTGAATGGATGATGGGGATTCATGTCCTGAAGGTATTTCATTATTACTTCCATGGTGGGGAGTGTACCATTTGGATGGTACTCCCGGACCAGTGAATTTTAAATCCAGCATTGAAGACGTTGGGTAGGCGATGGCGTCCTCTGCTTCCTTAAGGACCTGGTTTCCCATGCAGTCACTGACGTATGTGTTTGATCACACTATCAAAATTACATTTTAATGAATTAATCAATGAAGATTTACAATAGTTTACATGAAAGATACAAACAATAAAACTTCATCAAAGCAGTATCTCCTGACGAAATTCATAATTGATGGTATTGTTTGTCCCTCTTCATCTTTTGACACAGAAGGGGCCTGGAGTTGGGAAACACTACCACCTTGGTTAAATATTAACATCAGATTCACCATTTTTTTCCCTAAGTCATTGATATGGGGTCATGAATGAAATGTTTCAACAAGGATTGGCAGTGTATCCTTTTTATCTTGTAAATGGGGTTTTATAGAGATGTTTTTTTCATTGGGTTATCATTTATTTTCTTATGAATGGTCATTTATTGAATAAATGGTTGTTTTAAAGGGGTTTAATGGTGTTAAATCACTAACATCAGGTACTAGGTCTTTGAATGATCTCCAATGGGTTTGTTCATGGAGCCAAAAACATCCAACAACTCTCATATCATTGATTCATGGACGTACATTCCAATGGAGGTGCTCATTGGGTAACATGGCTAACAAAACATAAGAACTCACATTGGTAGATAGAATGGGAATTCAGGCTCATCACACCATTTAGGGGGGTGGGGGAACTATTACCTCTTCCAAAACTCTCTTATAGATCTTATATATGTTCATGGATCCTTGGTTCATTCCCATGTATGTGTCATTGGATTACCTCTAGGTCATGACAAATAAAAAATACACATGGTTTTGGAATCATATGTATATATCCAAGGTTTTCCATCAATGGAGATATCTATATGTATATGAAGTTCTCCATTAATGTTACTCTTTTATGGAAATGTTGGGGATTCCTTAGTCATTTATCATGATGGTGCTAGTTTTAAAATGAATTGTGGGGAACTCTAGAGTTTTATATCATCCAAGAGGATGGGAGTTTTTTTGATGTTAGAATCGAGCCCATAATATGGGATTCATATGCATCCTCATAAGAGGAATCAGAACCCATGTAGTTCGGTGTGTCTCAACTGGAAACATCACCTTTTAATGTCATGTGACAAGGAACCAACTATACAGTTAAACATCATGTTGCAATAACATCTTGGGGGAAGGTTTCTTGTTAAGGTTTGATTTAGGATTTATACCAAAGTGGCCCAAGGAGCCCATAAGATTTATAGTCTCTTAGGTGGATATGAACCTATCATGATTATGTCCTAGAGAACATTAGGGTGATTTGAATTTTGGGATTGGATGTCAAATATACATCATATATATCCTAGTTAGTTGGGAATAAAATCCCACAGAGTTTGGTAACATTGGGAATTACACTTTAGAGGAATCCCAATTATTGCGGCATGATTGAGACTTATGCATGGAAGCTTCCTAGGAGGTGCTACATCATTAGAAATATGGCCCTTTGAAGTTTGATATGTGGTTTCAGGGATTATACTATGTAGGAATCCCATTCGAGGTTTGGGATCATGAATATTTCATAATTTCCACCATCCTCTAAGACTAATTTAGTCATGATCAGTGTGAGAAACAAGAGGAAGAAATATATCTGATGATTACATGATACAAACCTATCCACTGATGGATAGTGTTGGAGCCCAATGGGAGAGATATAGAGAGAGGTAATTGAGTATTCTCATCTATTCTTTTATTTTGGTAACAAGGATAGTCAAGTATGATGATTTATCTAGTTGCATATCGGGTTGAGGTGAATAGGAGAAAGAAGTTTCACCTACTATAAGAAATGATAAGGTCTTACCTTAGGGGAGTTCCCTAAAATTGCATTTTGGGAAAACAGAATAATGTTCAACACTGGCCCTCATCGAAGGGAAATTCCAGTGGTCCACCTTAATCCCAAGAATGATGAGGTTCTCATGAGAACCCCTTGGTTGGAACCCTCGTTACCATGGGAATGGAAACTCATGGCCATTCCAATGGTCCTTCTTATTAATGGGGTAACCCACACTACTCCACTTAACTTGGGTATATAAACTCCAAAGGTCATGATGATGTGCCCGATGATCCTATCATACATGCCTGATGGATTTGGAAGGGGGCATAGCCTAATTCCATTAGACTAGTTCATGGAAGAGCTAACATAGGGTTTGATGACATGACAGAAGATGATTGGAGGTGGAGAATAGAATTCCATGGGATACTGTAGTCTACATATTATTTTATTACAAAGGGTGGGATTCCCTCAATATAGCACATTGCTATATAGATTAGGGGACCATCCATATACCACAGTGGTACATAGACATTGGTTTGGACCATCTAGTTTTTTTCTATGAATGTCTAGGTTCCATCTATGTAGCTTTTTTCTACATGAGGAAGAGTTCCTCCCATATACCATTTGGCTATGTCGGGAAGGGTTCCACCCTCATAGAATTTTTTTACGTGGGATGACTATGAAGACTGGGTCCATTGGTTTTCATTATATGGGAATTATGTCTGCAGAGGGTTTTGGGTTCTTGGATAACCAAATGGAATATTATTTTTTCATTTATTCATTGTAGTAGGTGTTACCTACATGGATTCATCAAAAGGATCTAGTTTTCACAATACCTTTGTTCATCTGAGTGTGTCTCTCTTTTCATTTCTCTATTTATCGATCTCCATTTTTGGTTCCACTTAGGTTCTACTTACAGAGAAGCAGAAGAACTGGATACCTGGGTATCTGGTCATCTATACTGGGCCAAAAAGAATCTTTTTCAGGATCCCATTAAGGACTTAGTCAACATATGGGGTCTCTTTTTCAGGTTTAAAAATCCTCTCCTGGCCCCACAAATGACATAGTTCCATTTTTAAGAGCTGATGATACCGCCTCTATCCTTGAATGATTTAGTCCACAAGGGAAGGAGATCATTTATGGAAGTGAAAATCACTACCACTTTCCACAAACAAATTAGTTCATTTATGGGTGCTTCATAGAGAGAGGGAATTCTATGTGGAGTGGCAGTCCATGAAGGAATTTTTTCTTCATGATTCTATTCATCCATCATGATTTTGTCACTTTGATTATTTTCTTCAATATTCTTCTTATATTTTTTTCTTCCATTGGAAAATTGAAGGAATTACATTCTTATTCTATGATAAATTTCCAATACCCAAAATACTTTCATATAGGTTTTCAAGAGTTTTATGATTTTTTTGTTATTAGGTATTTTTATAAATTTTTATGTTTTTAGGTAATTTTTTGAGTTTTTATGGTTTTTTGGGTTATTTGGATTTTTTGAGTTATTGATTTTTTTCATGGTTTTTAGGGGTTTAAAGAGTTTTTAATGTTTTCAATGGGTTTTTAGGTTTTTTTTATATTTTATGGTTTTAGGGGGGTTTTGGTTAGTCGGTTCTAGGGTTGTTGACCACCTAGTTTTACAAACCACAAAACCATGACTATAATGATCTTAATGAGTTTCATGTATTCATTAAGAATATGATATTACAAGAAATGCTTTGAAATTGAATAAGGATGAGACACCATTGAGGTTGTAACATCCAACTCAAGAAACTATTGTCCATTACTTTCTGCCAACATAAAAATCTTGCTATGTATAGGATACCATCAGGATATCACACTTCCAGAATGTCGTATCATTGGGAAGAAGAATTGAAAAATTTTAAGACACTATCAGGATGTCATGCCCCCATAATGAAAATTTGGCTATGTACGAGATACCGCCATATGAGGCACCACCAATATCATACCACTAACACAGAATTTCGAATAAGTCTAAGACATCGTCAGACCTCACACCACCAGACCAAACACCACTAGTTGAGATACCACCATCCTAGTGGAAAATTGGTTATGTCTATGATCCAATCAATATGATACCACTAGTATCATACCAATAGTGTCATGCCGCTAGATCGAGAAACTACCACTATTTTCTCAACCTATCTTTTTAAATCATATTACTATAATGACTATTTTTATTGAAGTTATTTGCATTTATTGTTTTAATGATAATATTTTAAAATCTTGACAGAAAGAATTAAAGAGAGTGTTAAAATGTGTAGTATGAGGAATCAGTTGATCAAGATAATCTTCTTATTGTTTCTAATAAAGGTGCAGTACACTCCCTTATGAAAATACACAGATATGGATTAAAATACAAAAAAGATATCTAAGAGTGGATGAAGTGGACCAATAGAAAAATAAAATCTCAAACTCTTTGTACATAAAACTGATTCAAATTAAAAACAGGAATATCTCTTAGGCTAAGACATTCGATAGGAAGATGAAATGCACTATCACATCTAGTGACTTCATCCAGTCAGAGGAAAAGGTTCTGCGACACTCTTTTTTCCTAATTTTTTTAGGAGAACCTTACTCAAGCTTATTTGTATAATCAAATAAAGAGTAAAAATCTATATTTCATCAGAATGAGTGCTTAAAAACTACACACTTATATATTTCCTGGCACTATTTGTATTTATTACTTTTGATATCTGTGTGTGCATACTCTGTTTCATCACACACACTATCTCTTGTACTAAATTTCAAGATACTAGATATATTCTCTATATATTATCGTACTTGTTTCTCATGTGGATAAAAGTAATAGAGGTCCATTTGGGTCTTATTTATTTTTACTCCCATGAATAATTAGAGAAGAGGTCATGTGTGATCTAGACAGTTGTAAACTATTGTAAAAACCTAATATAGGTTTTGGATCAACTAATTTATTTTATATAAACTTCTTGGTGGAAGGTGATCACCAAGTGGAGAGGAATAAGTCTTCACTTGAGACTGAACCTCTTTTATTCATTACTTATATTGTGTGATTTAATTTTGTTATTCATTATTTCTACTTTAAAACATAATTTTTTTAACTGTAAACAAAATAAACACTTTTATAGTTTATCTTTATTTGTGTTTATATAGTATTTTGATAATGTAAACTGATTTCAATGGATTTAATAATACTGTATATTATCCATATGAGAATTAATCAATATATAGAGAAATGTTTCGAATTATTAAGATCCATACCATAATATGTATATTGATAAATTGGATTGTTTTTAAATATTTTTTGGATTTAAAAATATCCCATTTTTGATATAAAATTTTATTGGTTACTCAATTCACCCCCTCTTTAGATACTCACTCTAGCCAACATTTTGTATCAGAGGAGTTTATTTTTTTCTTGTCAATGTTTTTAAAATTTTGTTAACTATGATTTGAGTTGTATTTTAAATATCTCAAAAAAATCATTTATAAATTTAGTTCTTAAAAATGGAAAATAATCAAGTAGGTTCTTGTACCAACAAACCTTCTTTATTTAATGGTACAAATTATTCCAAATGGAAGATTAAAATATAAAATCATATAAAAAGTAGGTATTTTGATGTTTAGTATGCAATATAATATGAATATTTTATACCTGATACTACTAGAAGAACTTGGGATGATGATATAGAATTATCTTACAATAATAACTATAAAGTTATGGATTCCCTATACTATTATCAAGGATATGGAGAATTTAATAAGATATATTCTTGTAAAATTGCCTTTAAAATTTGGGACACTATATCTGTTTCGCATAAGGGAACTTCAAATGTTAAAGAGACGAGGCTTAATACTTATAATATTAAATATGATAATTTTAAAATGAATCCTAATGAATCCATTTTTTACATATATCTCAGGTTTAATGGGATTATCATTATAATGATATCGCTTAGAAAAATAGTATCTAACAAGGATAATATTATGATATTTTAGAGATTCTTACTAAAGAGATGGAGGGGCACATTAGTTTCAATTAGATAATCACACGGCCTATGTAAACTACCTTTTAAAGATTTTATTGTAAAAATTATGATGTATGAATAATAATTAAAGGTAAATCATAAATAAGATGAGAATATAAAAATAAACCCAGTACCTTTCAAGACTACTTCACCTAGAAAACAGTGGTAAAAAGGAAAAGAGAAGCTACAAACTTCCAATTCTACTGATAGTGAATCACCTCCTGATAGTGATGAGGAGAATAATCACCAGTAAAGAATATTAAATAATATTTACTGAAAGAGTAATATATTCATAAAATAAAATTATAAAGGAAAGTATGACTACATACAAAATTGGATGAAAAATAGGAAAAAGAATGATGACCCTAAGGAAGTTTTCTACTATGAATGTAAAAGAAATGGCCTCATTAAATATGACTGTCCAAAGCTTAAGTAAAAAAATAGAATATGAGGATAAGGATAAGAGATAAAAAAGGTCATTAAATCCACCTGGATTTCATCTTAAGATAGCTCAAGTGATTTAGATTCTTCACCTACAGATAGACCAGACAGAGAAATTAAGTGTATTATGACTAAAGTCAATGAGGTATCTACTTTACCAACTACTTATAGTATTTTTTTCTACGCATGTGTATGATAATTATGAAAATGATAACATGATGATAAAAATAATTCAAATGAAGAATCATTTGATCATTTCTATATTCTAGAGGATAACTTTAATGAATTAAATTATAAATATAAAATTCTTAAAAGACAACATGCTCTAACTATGAATACTAAATATGAAATGTCTATAGAAAAAGAGAAAAATAATCATCTACCCAAAGAAAAAAAATAATATTAAACTATGAAATTAGTAATTGATAAAAGATATTGAAAAATATACAAATTTTAGAGAGTCACTTATACAAATAATGGGAAAACAAGTTGCTCCCAAATATATTATTGGAATTGGACATGATCCTGGATAGAGAAGAATATCAAAAAATACCTTTTTTTCCTTTAATATACACCTGAAAGCTCTATTGTTAATTATTTTTAGAAAGGGTATGACAAGGTATTTATTCCATAGAGTTTTCAAATCTATTTATAGGAAACCCATTATACAAATTGGGGTTCCCAAATCCTTGATAACTAACATTTTTAGACCCAAACAGATTTGGGTATAAAAATCATTTCTTTTTTAATAATTTTTTTTGTAGTAAAAATACATAAAGAACTCCATTATAATTATATGGTACTTTATAGTGTTTGTTCAAGACATATGATAAAAGATTACACATTCTTAAAATGCCTCATAAAGTCTAATGGTGGACATGTCACATTTAGTGATATTTTAAAAGGAAAAATAAGCATATGAAGCCAGATTTGTTACCAAAATCTATTTGTAATTTATAATTATTATATTTTTATGGTTTGAAGTATAATCTGATCATCATTTCTCAATTGCGTGATGATGGTTTTTATGTTAAATTTGAGAATGATGCTTTAATTTTTTTATTCTAAAAATTCTTTAATATTTACTACTTTGGTAAATGATAGTTTTTATTCTATAGATTTAAATTCTTTTATTTATCAAAATGTTTCATGATTAAGCACCTTTCACATGGAATATTATATTTTTCATAGAATATTAGTCCATTTCAACAATAACTGACTTATAAATCTAACTAGGAAAGAGTTATTTAGAGACGTGCCTAAGTTCGAGTTCGCAAATGATAAAATATATAACTCTTGTGAAAAAGGAAAGCATCACAAGGTTTATTTTAAATTAAAGAAATAATTTTCAACTACTCAACATCTTGAGTTGGTTTACGTGGATTTTTTGGACCTTGAAGAGTTTCAAGTCTTAATGGGCGGCATTATATTTTTGGTATTGTAGATGATTTCTCTAGATATACTAGGGTATATTTTCTAGCTTACAAAAGGGAATCATTCTCTTACTTTACAAAGTACACTAAGTATATATAAAATCCTAGTGAACTTGGGATTAAAAACATAAGGAGTGATCATGGTCATGAGTTTGAAAATCATGATATTGAATCATTTTTCTAAAAAAATGGCTACACTCATAACTTATCTTCTTGAAGGACACCCCAAAAGAATTGATTTGCTGAAATAAGAAATATAACATTACAAGATATAACACAAATTATATTGAATAAGTATGATCTAACTATCTATTTTTGGGAAGAAGATATCAATAAAATATTCTATATCATAAATTGAGTTTTAATCAGACCTATTCATGAGAAGACCAAGTTGTGGAATAATAGAAAACCTAAGGTTAAGTACTTTAATGTTTTTGGTTTCAAAGTTTATATTCTTAATAGTAAGGATAACTTGGACAAATTTTATTCTGAAATTGATGAAGGAATTTTCTTTGGTTATTCAATTTATAGAAGGTCTTATAGAGTTTTCAATAAGAAGACCAAAATAGTATAAGAATTAGTCCATGTAAAATTTGATGAAAATGATCCACATGAGCCTAAGACCACCTTAGAAAGTCATGAGGATGATTTATCATCTCTACACTTAAATTAAAAATCATTATATTATGCAATCAAATAGGTATAAAAATTAATCGGTTATGATGAATTACCAGAACATCCAACACCTAAACCTGAAAATTCAAAAGTGACATGTCCCAATTTCTCTAGATCTATTAGAACCATTATGTACAATAATTTATATGTTGTTGTGGGTGATATAATTATAAGAACTCAAACTAGTTCTTCTGTTAGAAATTAGGTTGAACATCAAGTTTTATTGTCTCAACATGAACTTAAGAACATCAATGAGGCTATTAATGGTGAATTCTAGGTAATTGGATTGAAAGAGGAATTAAATAAAATTTAAAGAAAAAAAGTGGGGGAACCTGTATATAGACCCATGGAAACCTTGACTATTGGAACTAAATGGATGTTTAGGAAAAATGTTGGTGAGTTAGACACTATATTTAGAAATAAGGCTAGACATATTGCACAAGGTAATAGTCAGGAAGAAAGAATTGACTATGAGGAAACCTTTTTACCTGTACCCAGACTTGAATGAATAATAATCTTACATTCTTATGCATCACACCAAGATTTCAAGATTTATCAAATGAATATTAAGAGTTAATTCTTGAAAGTTTTATTGTTGATGATTTTTTGTTGAACGACACACTATTTTTTAAAACCATCATTTTTCTAATCATATATTTAAATTAACCAATGAATTATATGGTTTAAAATAAGATCCTAGATATTGGTATGATAGGATTAGAAAATTTCCTATTTCAAAAGAGTTTTCAAATGGAATAAATTGTCCTACCCATTTCATAAAGAAAATTCCAAAAGATATATTAGTTTTGAAAATATATAGTGATGATATTATTTTCAGATCTTCAAGAAATTATTTATGTACTTATTTTTAAAAAATTCTATAAAATGAATTTGAAATGAGTTTAATGGGTGGAATAAAATTATTTCTTGGATTTCAGATTTTTTAAAAAAATAAAAAATTATTTTAAATCAAAGTAAAAAGACAAAAGATATTGTAAATTTTTTTTAACAAGGATTTCACTAAAAGTATTGATACTTATATGAGTACCACCTATAAATTAGATCCTGATGAAACTGGAAAACCAGTTGATCAAAATAGTTATAGAGGTATGATTGGATGTCTTCTATACATGGATGCTATCTGACTAGATATTATGTTTAGTGTGTGTATGTGTTCTCATTTTCCAGAAAATTTAAAATAGTCATACCTAGTTGTTGTTAAAATAGTTTTAAAATACCTCAAGTAACTATAAATTAATGATTGTTTTACCCAAAAAACAAGAATTTGATTTAGTATGTTATTTTGATGCTAATATTTGTGGATGTAAGTTATATTGAAAAGTACCTATGGAACATGTAAAATTTTAGTAATGTAAATAGTTTCATGGTGTAGTAAAAAGAAAACTCTGTTAAATTGTCTACTGATGCAGCTGAGTACATAGATCCAGGTAGTTGTTGTGCACAAATTTTGAGGATAAAACAAAATCTAATAGAATATGGTATCAATTTTGACATTTCCACATAAATTGTGACAATATAAGTGCTATTAATATTTATAATAATCATATTTAACATTATAGAACAAAGAATATTGATATAAGACATCATTTCTTGAGAGACCATTTTCAAAAAGAAGATGTCACTCTTGAATTTATTGGCACAATATATCAGTTAGCTAATATATTCACCAGGATATTTAATTTTGAGAGAATGAATTATATAAAAAATGAGTTAGGAATGATTAATTTTGGTTAATTTTAAATTTCGGTGACATTCCGTTGTTGTTGACATACCATTATAAAGACATGTAATTGGATTGTCACATCGTTGGCTTGTTATTCCATTGGTTTGTCAGGATGTTGTCTTGTCATACCATTAGATTTCCATGTCATTAGTCTATCATACCATCAATTTTTCACACTGTTATTTTTCATGCCATTGTAAAAAAACATTTCATGATATTTTGAACCCCTAGTTTATTTCTCATGGTTTTGTTTATATCCTATAAACCTGATATGTATTTTATTCCTCAGATTTAAATTTCAATTTAAATAATTATTTCAATTTTAGAATACATTATATCCCAAATGATATTAAATGGTATATTGTCTATTCCCAACATACCTTCAATCCCACACGGTAGTCTCATATCCATATCGATCCTTGTGCAATCCCTTCATCTCTTGCTTTTCAAACCTACCTCTTACCCTTAGTCGAGCTTGTTGAGATGATATGAATGAAAATAATGAATCATTATTTTGAAATTTCTCCATTTACATCAAGATCATCAATGAAGAAAAATAAATAGACTAGTATTTCTAATCACGTAGATCCAGTAAATCTTGATCATTCTAACAAGTTTTTTTGTACCAGAAAATGAAGTCATATAGAAGTGACTGTTATCCCATAAGTCTCTATAACTCAAGGTACCTCAGAACCGGGGATGTTTACAATAGTTTTAATCAAATAAAATTCATTTATACCCTAATATGGTCTATTATTTTTATTAACATATAGATGTTATGTTTGATAAAGATGGTGGTGATTAGATTAGAAGTCATGTGAATGGAAATGTGTTTATTTTTCTTTAGGAAAATATGTTAAGAATTTAGGTGTTCCACATGATGGAATTTTTGATAAACAATAATGAATCATTCTAGAAGCTAGTTATTTGTTCATATATGAGGATGAAGTTGTTTTTATAAAATGATATTACACAAACATAAGGCATGATGCCTCTTAGTTGGATGGAGAGTGTAGGTTTCTTTTAATGTTAGTGCAATACATTCTTTTCCCAAGTAAGGGTCACTTTTCTACAATAAGGTACCAAGATATGTATCTTCATTATATGATGATATAAGGTTATAAGATTATATTGTGTAGATAGATCATGGTTCATATGCGTGATATGACCAAGGCATCCTCAATATCTTATTATTTGATCTACCTGAACTTGATTTCTGCCATATTGGAGGCCAAGGGCCTAGTATGTGATGATGAAGAGTCTATTGCAGACTATGTTGGCTTCCATTTTACAAGTACTAATTTTTCAAGAATTAAAATTATCTAGAAACCATGTAAAATATAGTGGGTTTGAGATTATGATATGTTATATTCTGAATATAATCTCTTTTATCATGCAACGAGACCAAAAGATGACATTGATCCAGTCTTCGATCCTGATGATGTTGTGGAATACTTTGATGAGGATAAGGAATAATTTGTTGTTGAAAAATTAGAAATGTAACCATCTATGGATGTAGGGAGTGACCCTAATTTTTCTCCCAATGATTATTCAATTATGTTTGGTGATCCTGGTGTACTTAGGCAGTTTCCCAAAAGAGAAAAGTTTGTTAAAAGTGATGAAGAAGAGACTAAGGTCTCAGGAGAGGAGAAGTTTAAAATTTCCAAATCAATTAGAACTGAAGCTGATGATGATAATGAGGAGGAAGAAAAGGAAGAAGAAAATTATAATCGAAGTTAAGATGGTGATGATGAAGAATTTGATAAAAATGGATCTAGTGGCCGGATCAAAAGGAAGGATGTGGAGATAACTCTATCTCATTGAGATGCAAATGTTGAGGGGGGAGAAATCCCCATATACTGAAATATTTCATGAAACTCCACCTATTTATGAAGTTGAGGTGATTTATTTATCCATTAGTTAAACTACTTTAGATTATTCTATAATGGAATACTTAGGTGTGATAGCTACTATATAATAGCATGTTACTAAATTAGAGAAAAATAGATTTTTGAGGAAGAATTTGGAGATAAATAGTTGGATGTTTTAAATTTTGATAAGTATTATATGGATATGAATGTGGACATTAAGAATATATATTCACTTACTATTGTAAAATAGAAAGAAGATGAGTCTTTTAGTGTTGTTACATATAGATTGGATTCTAAAATGTTAAAAGAAATTCCTACAACTGTTATACAATTTATAGTTGGGAAGATTTAAATTGTTGAGATAGCAGTGGTTGTACCTACTATTGTGTCCCCTCCTACCTCTTCACCATTAGTTGCTGCGATTTTTGGAATATGGTTTGATCCCATTTTTGAGGAATGGTGAAAGTTTATTAAAAGTCCTCCAAATATTGATGGGCCTGAGGTTCATATAGAAGAAGATACTAATGGATCATTGATAGATCAAGTTGATTTTTTTAGTCTATTGAAAAAGATCACTTCTGTTAGAAATATAGACCAATAACCTTCTCCTTAACCTATTTTGGTTCTATTTGATGTTGTCACTAAATGTGGCTTGGATGATTTTGGTAAGATGTTGATGTCTGATTTTTCATTGAAGATAATGAATTTAAATCCTCAATAGAATTTCATTTGGGATAAGGATGCACGATACATATTCGAGTTAGTTATTTAACATTTCCAACCAAAAATTATATATTAAATTTCTGGGATATAGATTGAGAATAAAAGTGTTGGAAGTGATTTGGATTCTATCAAATCTATGATTGATGACTTAAAGTCATACTTTTTTCATCAATTAAAGGTATCATTAAAATTCTTAAGGATACTTCATCAGATACATATGTTTCTTCTGATCCTCCTCCTCCAGTGTTTGATTTTGATCAGTTAAGTACTGTTCTCAGAGATGAGACGTGAGCTGCTTCAGTCAGTGCTTTAGGATGTGTCACTGACCAGCCCCAAGAGGCTTTGATCATAATTCAGTATAATTATAATCATTTTCTCAAATTAGTTTCTAGATATTACCATGATATAAATTATGATCAAGAAACCATAAATAAGGACATTATGTACTCTCTCCTATATTCATACAAATCATTAAAAGGGTTCCAACTTCATGTTCTCGGTCAAGAATTTGAGAAGTCCTCATGTGACTCAATATTTTGATGATCATATGAGACAACTAAAAGAGATAACCCTAGTGTTGATCCATTTTATGGAAGAGATATATGATTTCTTTAGTGAAATGGAACGGGGTGGCCAAATCATAATGGATATTATCAATATAATGAAGTCATTTATTCATGTTCATGGCCAAGCAGTGGTTTCCTAGGAAGCTCTTCCCATTACTCCTTAGTCTTCCGTTAGACTAGAAGTTATTCAAGATCCTTTAGAATCTTTGCCTACCCAATTCCTTCCTTTTCCAATGTACCATGTTCAAGCATTAAGACAAATATTGCCTATTGTGATTGTGGAAGATCAACCTTGGACTGTAGCTGGACTATCCTCTAGTGTTCCTTATATCATACATCGAGCTGATCCTACTGCCTCAGATATGAAGCAAGAGCATACCAAGTCTAAAGGGAACGAACATGTGGACCCTTATTCTACATATCAAACCTTTTTTTTCTTAGATCATTTTTCTTTTGTGGTACATGAGTTTTAATAAATATTTGATACTAATTTTGAATGGATATAATTTTTCCTATTTCATTATTCTTTTTTTATAATGATTTTATTTACCATTTTGATAATACCAAAAGGGGTGAAATTCTTATGGAATATTAAAAAAACATATGTAATATTAGTGTTTTCTATGTTATCATTGATATTATCTATTTTTCCTATTCATGATACTTACCTTTAAAACAAACTATTTTCTTATTTATTTTTCTCCGATACCATCTACAGATAATGTGAATAATAAGTCTTGTTTTATATTTTGATTTTACCTTGGATATCTTTTTTAAACTTTTGTAATACCATTGATGACTTGTTTTTACATTTATAATACTCTTTTGATGCCATGATTTTTGATCATTTAAAAGGGGGATATTGTTGACCTACTAGTTTTACTTACAACAAAATCATGATCTTAGTGATCATAATGAGTTTCATGATCTATTTAAGAATATCATATTCTGAGGCAAGTTATGAAATTGACTAAGGATGAGACACCATTGAGGATGGCACCACCAAATCAAGACACCATTTTCCATGACTCAACACCAACATACAAATCACGGTAAGTATAATATAACCTCAGGATATCACACTTCCATAATTTTATACCATGGGAAAAAAGAATTAAAAAATTCAGAGACATCATCAGTCGACATACTATCAGGAACAGAAATGAAAAGTTTTCTATGTAAGATATAATTACAGACGAGGGACCCCCAATATGATATCTCCAACATAAAACTTTAGCTATGTTTAAGAAACTATTAGATCTTACACTGCTAGACTAGACACCACTAGTTGAGACCCCACTAGCATAGTGGAAAATTGGACAGGTCTAAGACACCAAAGATGTCATGCCACCAGTGTCATACCGATAGACCATAACATTAACACTATTTTCTCAACTTATCTTTTTAAATCATATTAATCTAACGACAATTATTGTTGATGTTATTGACATTTACTATATTAAGGATTGAATCCTAAATGCTCGATAGAAATCATTGAAGATACTGTCATAATGTGCAGTATGGTAAAGGATTTTATCACAATACTCTCTTTAATACTGCTAATAAAGGTTGAATACACTCCCTTTTAAAAATACATAGAGATAAAACAAACAGAAAAAAAGTGATGTAAGAGTGGATGAAGTGGACTAATAGAAAGCTGGAAGCTTAAACTCTTTGAAGATAAAACTGAACCTGACTATAAAAAAGAAGAGCTCCCATACTAAGATATTCTATTTGGAAGATGAACCGTACTATCACATCTAGTGACTTCCTTTAGTCAAAGGACAATAGTTTGTGGAACTCTTTTTTCTTGATGTTTTTTAAGATAACATGACCCAAGCTTCATTATAGAATTCAATCAGGAGTCATGAGCTTCATTTCATCCAAATGATAACTTATAAACTCTACTCATATATATTTCTTTATTCTATTGGTATTTATTACTTTTGAACAGTGTGTGTATACTCTGTTTTATCACACACACACCGTATCTTATGCTAAAATGGAAGATACATTATATCTTCTCAATAGATTTTCATACTTGTTTCTCCCATGGAAAATAATGGTAGATGTCACTATGTGGCCTATTTATTTTTACTCCCACCAATAATTATGGAAGAGATTGTCTGTGATAGATATAATTATAAACTATTGTAAAAAATCAATCTAGGTTGTGGATCAAATTATTTATTTTATATAAACTTCTTGGAGGAGGTTGATCACCAAGTGAATAGAAAAAATTCTTAACTAGAGGTTAGACTTATAATATTCATTTTTTCCATTATGTGCTTTAATTTTTTTACTTTATTTCCTCTATAAAATTGAAAATTGTTTTAACTGTCAAAAATATATACTTTGATAATTTATCATAACTCGTGTTCATATAGTATTTGACCAAGTTAACTTATTTCAAAAGATTGAATAATATTGTATATTATCCATCTGATACCTAATAAATATTTAGATAAATCATTAGAATTATTATGATCTATATCATACAACTTATTTTGATAAACTAGGAACTTTTTAATTATTTGGAGGATTTTAAAATAATCCATTTTTGATAGAATATTTTATTGGGTACTCAATTTACCCCCACATGAGATACTCACTCTGAATAAAAAGTGGGTTTTAGGGATTTTTTAAGTTTTTTTTAGGTTTTTGGTGTTTTATGATTTTTTAGGTTTTTAACGTTTACTTTGGAAATTTCAAGGGTTTTTGGGTTTTTTACATTGTAGGTATTTTTTGTTATTTCTGGGGAATTTTATTATTTTTAGCATTTTTAGGGATTTTGAAGGGTTTTAAGGGTGTTCAAGTTTTTTTGGGGGGTTTTGGGGTTTTGAAGTTTTTTTTGATTTTTTTAGGTTTTTAAATTTTTTAGAGTTTTATAACATCTTTATGGATTTAATGTATTTTTATAGTTTCTTTGTTTTAGTAATTTTATGGGAATTTACAACTTTTTAATGTTTTTAATTGATTTAGTGTTTACAAGATATTTTTAGGGCTCTTAACATTTTTTTAGGATTTTAGGGATTTTACAAGTTTTTGGTTTTTATGATTTTGTTAGTGTTTTTATGGTTTTAGGGTTTTTATGTTTTTAGGGATTCTTAGGATTTTTTTGGATTTTTATGGTTTTTAGGATTTTTGGGATTTTGAGGGTTTTTATTGTTTTTAGAATTTTTATTTTTTAGTGTTCTTTAGTGTTTTATGTTTTTTCGGTTTTCTTTGGGGTTTTTATTATTTTAGTTTTCTTTAATTTCTTTAATTTCAAGATTCTTATGGTTTTTAGGTTTTTGATGGTTTTGTAGGGTATTTGGATTTTTTTGAGATTTTAATGCTTCCAACATTTTTATAGTTTTTTTAACTTTATTAATGTTTTAAATGGTTTTTATTGTTTTAGTCGTTTCTTAGGGTTTTTAATATTTTTTAGGGTTCCTTAAGGATTTTACGTATTTTTTATGTTTTTAGTGTCTTTTTTGGTTTTTAGGGTTTATTTTATCATTTTTATGATTTTTAGGGTTTTAAATTTTTTTAGTTTTTAAGGGTTTCTTATGGGTTTTTAGGGTTTTAGGTATTTTTTATCTTTTACATATTTTAATGGATTTTAGGATTTTTAGGGTTTTTATTGATTTTAGGGATTTCTTAGAGTTTTTACGAGTTTTTAGGATTTTATCATTTTTTGGTTTTTTAGAGGATTTAAGTGTTTTACGGGTTTTAAGGTTTTATTAGGTGGTTCCAATGTTTTTAGGGATTTTCATGTTTTAGTATTTTATTGGTTTTTAGGGTTTTTATAGAATTTTAGGGTTTTAGGGTTATTATGGTTTTTGGGGGTTTATGGGTTTTTTTGTGTTTTTAATTGTTTTAAAGGTAATTTATAATTTCTATCATTTTTAGGGGTTTAATGTGTATTTATAGATTTTAGAGGGTTTCAGAGTTTTTATGGGTTTTCAAGGGTTTTTATGAATTCTATGTGGTTTGTGGTTTTTAGGGTTTAAAGGTTTTAGGTTTTATTGGGTTTTTAGAATTTTGAGAATTTTATGGGTTTTATGTGTTTCTAGTATTTTATGGTTTTATTACGGTTTTCATGGTTTTTAGTGTTTTTACATATTTAGGGAATTTTATAGTTTTGGTTTTGTTTTTATAGTATTTCTGATTTGTGTTTTTTACAGATTTTAGGTGTATTTAAAGGTTTTAGGGACTTTTATGGTTTTTAGAATTTTTAGGTTTTTAGGGGATTTAAAGTGTTTTCTGGTTTTTAATTAATTTTTATGGTTTTTAGGGATTTATTCAATTATATAAATATTAGGGATTGTTTATGAATTTTATATTTTTAGGGTTTTTAGGGACTTGTGGGGTTTAATGGGTTTTTAGGGATTTTTTGATTTTTTGGATTTTAGTGGTTTTTTTGTGTTTTAATGGTTTTTAAAATTATTAGAATTTTTTAAAATTTTTAGGGGCATGAGGGCAGTTTATATTTTTAGTGGGTTATAGGGTTTTTATCAGGTTTTATGGTTTTAGGGTTTTATGGGTTTCATCGTTTTTTAGGTTTTATGGGTTTTAATTTTTTTTATGTTGTTAATGTTTTATTAATGTTTTAAAAAGGTTTATTTGTTTTTACATTTTTAGTTATTTAAATGTTTTTTTGTTTTTTTATAGTTTTTATGGGTTTTAGGGATTTTGAGCGGTTTTTTTTGGGTTTTTAGGGTTTTTATCATATTTAGAATTTTTAAGAGATTTAAGTTTTTTATTATTTTACGGCTTTCATATAGATAATCTGAGAATTTTTTTCATTTTAGGTTTTTAGGTATTTTTAGGGATTTTTAGGATATTTATGGGTTTTATGGTTTTTGGGGATGTTGTGGGTTTTTCCGTTTTGTAGGGGATTAGGGTATTTATTATTTTTTGGGGTTTTAGGGATTTTTTTGACTTATTAGGGTTCTTATGTTTTTTCAATTTTTAATATTTTTAAGGGTTTAAAGTGTTTTTAGTGTTTTATTAGTTTTTAGGGATTTTATGAGTATTTTTGGTTTTTATGTTTGTAGGGGTGTTTATGGATTTTAGGGGTTGTTAGGGTTTCTATGGGTTTTTTTATAGATTTTAGTGTTATTTTTATATTTTTATGGGTTTTAAGTGTGTTTAGCGTTTTAAGGTATTATCTTGTGTTTTCATAGTTTTTTTGTTTTTTGGGATTTTTTGGGATTTTTTGTGGTTTCTTGTGGTTTTTAGGGGTTTTAGGGATGTTGAGGTTTTTTTAGGATTTTTATGGTTTTTTGGTTTTTTATGGTTTTATAAATTTTCATATATTATGGGTTTTACGTTTTTAGAGGTTTCTTAAGGTTTTTTAGTGGTTTTCTAGGTTTATAGGGGGTTACATTTTTAGAGATTTTGGGGGTTTTAGTATTTTTAGTGTTTTTATGGTTTTTTGGTTTTTTATCATTTTCGTTAGAGTTTTAGGGTTTTATGTTTATCAATTAAATTTTAAAATTTTTCATGTTTAATGGGTTTTTAGATTTTTTAGTGGGTTTTTATTATTTTAAAGTGTTTTGAGGTTATTTAAGTATTTAGTGATTTTTATGGTTTTTATCTGGTTTTAAGGGGTTTTATAATCTTTTTAGGGTTTTTAGTGTCTTATAAATTTTTTAGTGGTTTTAAGTGTTTTTATATTTTCAACGTTATCTTAGGGTTTTCTAGGGGTTTTAGGGATTTTTTGTTCTTTTTTAACATTTTATTGGTTTTTAGGGTTTTAGAGATTTTGAGGGGTTTTATGGTCTTTTTGGTTTTTAGGTTATTTTTTCCATTTTTATGTTTTTATAGGTTTTAAGTGATTTTTGGTTCTTAAGGTTTTTATAGGATTTTTCTTGGTTTATGGGTTTTCATGTTTTTATGGAATTTTAGTGTTTTATGGATTTTTATGGTTTTTAGGGGTATTAGGGATTTTATTATTGTTTAGGGGTTTTAAGCATTTTTTGAGTTTTTAAGGAATTTATGGTTGTTTAGTGTTTTTAACGTTTGTAAGAATTCAATTGGGTTTTAGGTTTTTCTTTATTTTTTAGGGTTTTCAATTTATTCTATGTTTTTAATGGGGTTTTAATGGCTTTAAGGTTTTTATGGGTTTTAGGGTCTTTTTTTGGAATTTTAGGGGTTTTACCATTTTTTGGGTTTTGAGGGTTTTAAGTGGTTTTTTGTTTTTACGGTTTTCATAGGTTTTTACAGGTTTTACATTTTTCAGGAATTTGAGGGATGGTTTAGTATTTTTACTGTTTTTTGAATTTTAAAGGATTTTGAGGGGTTTTAATGTTTTTTTGGGTTTTCTGTGTTTTTAGGGTTTTTAGCATTTTTTGGTTTTTATGGATTTAAATTATTTTTAGAGTTTTAAGGTTTTATTAGGGGTTTTCTTGGTTTTTAGGGTTATTTACATTCTCAAAGAATTTTTGGCCTCTTTTAGGAATTATTTGGTTTATAGGGTTTTTATGGATTTTTAGGGTTTAGTGTTTTTAGGGACATTAGAGATTTTTTGATTAATTTTGGTTTTAGTTTTTCTTTGAGTTTTTTAATGTTTGTATGTTTTTAGATTTGTTAACACTTTTAGGGGTTTAAAGGGGTTTTAGTGTTTTTTGTCATTTTAGGGTTTTTATGGTTTTTTGGTTTTGTATGATTTATATGGGTTTTTTTTATTTGGGGGGGATTAGGGGTGTTTGGGTATTTAGGGTTTTATTGTTTTTATATTCGATAAATTTTAGGGGTTTTAATTGTTTACATATTTTTATGGTTTTATTAGTGGTTTTTAGGTATTTAGGTTTTTCTTTGTTTTGAGGGATTTTTTGGAATTTTTAATAATTTTATGGTTTTTAAGGTTTTTATAGATTTTGATGGATTTTAGGGTTTTCTTAATCATTTTAGGATTTATTTTATCATTTTAGGGTTTTTTTTGTTTTTGTAGGTTATTTGGGTTTCAGTGTTTTAAGGAATTTAGAGTTTTTTAACTTATTATGTGTTTAAAGTTATCGTTAGAGTTGTTAGGGGTTTTTATTTTGTTATGGTTTTTTGGGTTTTTAATGTTTTTAGGGGTTTTATGGTATTTAGGGGTATTTAGGTTTTATTATATTTTGGTGTTTTTAGTGGGTATAACAATTTTTTGGATTTTTAATTGTTTTTAGTGTTTTAATATTTTTATTTTTTTTCTTAGTGTTTTAAAAAAAATAAGGTTTTTTAAATTTTTAATTATTTTAGGTATATTTTAGGATTTTCATGATTTTTTATCATTTTTTGGGGGTTTAAGGGTTTTTTCTCTTTTTGTGGTTTTTGGGTTATTTAGTTTTTTAGGGTTTTTATGGTTTTCTAATGTTTTTAATGCTTTGGGAGTTTAAAGGGTTTCTTATTTTTTAGTGGGTTTTTGGGTTTTTATGGGCTTTAGGGGTTTTATTGTTTTTAGGGGTTTTATATTTTTAGGTTTTTAGGGGTTTATCAATTTTTTGGTTTTTAGGGTTTTATTTTTTTTAGGTTATAAGGATTTCTTAGGGTTTTTTTTTATGTTTTTAGGGTTTTAGGTATTTTTTAGGAATTTTTATTTTTTAGGGTTTTTATTTATTTAAGTTTTTTAGTCTTTTAAGTGTTTTTATGGGTTTTTAGGGTTTTTTGACTTTTTTCAGGGTTTTAACATTTTTGTGTTTTTAACATTTTAAGGGGTTTAAATGGTGTTTATATTTTTTTGTGATTTAGGGTATTTATGGGAATTTAGGGTTTTTCTAGGTTTTTAAATTTTTTAGAGTTTTATGGGATTTATAGTTTTTGTGTTTTAACCAGTTTTTGGTTTTTTTGGATTTTAAGTGTATTTTGGTTTTTAAGGTTCCCTTAGATTTTAATTTTTAATTTTTGAGGTTGTTTATGTCATTATAGATTTTTATAGATTTTATAGGATTTTTATGGTTTTTATTTTTTTTATGGATTTTTATGGTTTTCAGGATTTCAAGGGTTTTTAGGGTTTTTAGAGTATTTTATGTTTTTAGAAAATAAGAGTGTTTTTTGGTTTCCAATTTTTTCTTTGAAATTTTCAGTGTTCTTAGGGGTTTTTATATTGTTCAGTATTTTTTGGATTCTTTTATTATTTTATAGTTCTTAGGATTATTAGATAATTTGAGGGTTTTTTGGTTTTTAGGGTTTCTAGGGGTTTTAGTGTTTTTTGGGTTTTTAGGGGTTTTATTTATTTTTCTATTTTAAGGTTTTCTTTAATTTTATAGGTTTATAGGGTATTTTAATTTTTTATGATTTTAGGTTTTTTTATTTATTTTTGAGTTTTTAGTGTTTTTAGGATTTGGGGGAATTTTTATGGTTGTTACCGCATTTATGGTGTTTTTGGGTATATAGTTTATTATGATTTTAGGGTTTTTAGTGATTTTGAAAACAATTAGGGGTTGAAAGGCCATTAGGAGTTTGTAGTGTTTTTTAGAGTTTTTAGGGGTTTTAAGTGTTTTTAGGTTATTAAACTTTTTTTAAGGGAATTCATGGTTTTTTGGGTATTTTACATTATTAGTGAATTTTAGGCTTTTTAGTATTTTTATTGTTTTTAGGGGTTTGTGGATTTTAATGGTTGTTAGTGTTTTTAGTATTTTTTGAGATTTTCTGGGATTTTAGAAATTTTTAGGTTTTTTGGGGTTTAACTGTTCTATTGGATTTCTTACGGGTCAAGTGTTTTATAGTTCATTGTGATTTTTAGGTCTTTGAAGATTTTTTATGGTTTTTATGGGTTTTAGTGATTTTGAAGATTTTTTTGGGTATTTAGCCTTTTTAAGTGTTTTATGATTTTCTATGGTTTTAGGTGTTTTTCGAGTTTTTAGGGGTTTTAAGGGTTTTTAGAGATCTAAATGTTTTTATGGGGTTAAATTGTTTTTAGAGTTTTTATTGGTTCTTATGGTTTTTATGGTTTTTTAGGATATTTAAATGATTTTTGGGTTGTTACGGCTTGTAGGGGTGTTTGTGGTGTTTAGGGTTTTGAGTGTATTTAGGTTTTTAGGGGCATTATGTTTTTTTTATGTTTTTGATGTTTTCTTAGGGATTTTCATGGTTTTAAGTGATTCTTAATTTTTTAGGGATTTCTAGGGATTTATAAGATTTTTATGGGTCTTTAGGAATCTTAGAGATTTTTAGGGTTTTTAGAGTTTTTAGTGTTTTCAACAGTTTTAAGAATTCTACGATTTTTAGGTTATCTCAGTGGATTTTAGGGGTTTTATAAATTTTTTTGTATTTTTAGGGACTTTAGTGCTTGTTTATGACTTTTATAGGGTTTTATTGTTTTTAGGTATTTTTATAGTTCTTATGGTTTTTAGGGTTTTTAAGTTTTTAGGGTTTTATCATTGTTATGTTTTTATGGATTTTAATTGTGTCTAGGGTTTTTATGTTTTATTACGGTTTTTAGGGGTTTTAGGGTTTTTATATTTTATTGTATTTTTAAGGATTTTAGGATATTAATGGGTTTTTAGGATTTTTATGGTTTTGAAGGGTTTTGGTTTATATGGGTTTTTTTTGTTTCTAGGGGTTTTATGGGTTTTTAGTGTTTTTTAATTTTTTAGGAATTTAACATTTTTATAGTTTTTACTGGGTTTTAGGATTTTTAATTTTTAGTGTTTTTATGGTTTTTAAAGGTTTTATTATTTTTAGAGGTTTCGAGGGGTTTTTGGGTGTTAATGGGTTTTTTAGGTTTTTAGAATTTATTAGTTTTTTAAGGGTTTTATGTGTTTTATGTTTTCTTAGTTTTTCTTATTGGGTTTTAGGGGTTTTTATGGGTTTTTTTTTATTTTTAGGTATTGTAGGACCTTTTTATAAATTTTATGGTTTCTTAATTTTTTAAGTGACAATTTTAGAATTTTTAAGGTTTTAGGGTTTTTAGGGTTTTTATCATTTTTTAGTTTTTTAGGGATTTTAAGTGTTTTTTGGTTTTATTTTTTTCTTTGGTATTTTCATAGTTTTTTATATTTTTTGGGGGTTTTAGGAATTTTTTGGTGTTTTGGGGGTTTTGGGATTTTTGTTGAGTTTTTTAGGATTTTAAGAGTTTTTAGGGTTTTTAATGTTTTTTGGGATTAAATGGATTTTTTTTGATTTTTTTGGGTTTTAGCTTTCTATGGGTTTTTTTATGTCTTATAAATTTTATCCGTTTTTTTGTTTTTAGTAGTTTTTAATGATTTCTTTGGGTCTTTTAGGGGTTTTATGGTTTCAGCGCTTTCTAATGTTTTTAAGTGTTTATATTTTTTTAGGTTTTTAAGGTTTTCTTATGGACTTTTATGGTGTTTAGTGGTTTTTATGTATTTAGGGATTTTTCTTATTTTTATGATTTTTAGGTGTTTTATGGATTTTGAAGGGTTTTAGTATTTTTTAGGTGTTTTATGGTTTTTTGTGGTATTTATCACTTTTAGGGGTTTTAGGTGTTAATAGTTTATTCAGGTTCCTAAGGCATTCATAGGGGTTTTCAGGTTTTTTATGATTTTATTATTTTATGTTATTTTAGGTATTTCTTAGCATTTTTATCGTTTTTAGTGTTTTGAGTGATTTTGAGGGGCTTTTGGGCTTTAAGTTTTTTAATTTTATTTAGTTTTTTGGGGGGTTAGGGTGTTTTTTATTTTTTTTATAGTTGATAAGGGATTTTAGAGTTTTTAGCATGTTTAGGGTTTAATGGGTTTGTAATGTTTTTAGTGGGTTTTAGGGGATTTAAGGATTTTAATGATATTTTCTGGTTTACTTTGGTTTATGGTTTTAGGGATTTTTTGATATTTTATTGCCTTCAAGATTTTTTAGTTTTTTTGTTGTTTTTAGTATTTTTATGGGTTTTTAAATTATTAGGTATTTTTAGGAATTAGTTAAGATTTGTATAGATTTTTAAGGTTTTTAGGTAATTTTTGGTATTTTTGGTTTTTAGGGATTTTATTGTTTGTTGGGATTTTTTTTTTTGTTTTTAGTGGTTTTAAGGGGTTTTAGTGTTTTTAAATGTTTTAGGGTTTAAAAGGGATTTAAAATTATTACTGAATTTTTGTGTTTTTTATTTGGTTTTGGGGGTTTTATGGGTTTTACATATTTTTATTGTTTTTAGGATTTCAAATAGGTTTTTATATTTTAGAGTTTTTTTATGTTTTTTGGGTTTTAATTGTTTTTAGTTTTTACTGGTTTTCTTTTGGTTTTTATGGGTTTTAAGGTATTTAATTTTGTTTTGTGATTTGTATATTTTTTTAAGATTTTTATTGGTTTTAGGGGTTTTTTTGGATTTTTTGTTATTAGGATTTATTGTTTTTAGGTATTTATGGTATTTATAGTATTTTTGGATTTTTTAAATTTTATGGGTTTTATGGTTTTTAGATATTTTAATATTTTAGGGTTTTAAAAGGCTTTAAGATTTTTTAATGCTTTTTAGGGTTTTATGGGTTTTTAGGTTTTATGTTTTTTATGGGTTTTATGGTTTTTATGGGTTTTTAGAGTTTTTATAATTTTTATGTTTTTTGGTTTTTTAAGTTTTTTTTAAGTTTTTGGGTTTTTGATTATTTTTTGGTTTGTGAGGTTTTCTTTGGGGTTTTGATAATTTTTAGGATTTTTTTAGGTATTTTTAAAGATTTTTATGTTTTTATGAGTATAAGGTATTTTTATTGGTTTTATGGTTTTTATAGTTTGTAGTGTTTTTAATGGGTTTTTGAGTTTTTAAGGGTTTTAAGGTATTTTATTCTTTTTAAAACATTTTAGCAGTTTAATGGTTTTTTGGAGTTTATAGTTGTTTTAGGGTTTTTATGTGGGTTCTAGATTTTTATGGGTTTTTGGGGTTTTTATGGTTTCTATGGTTATTAGAGTTTTTAGGGGTTTTTATGGTTTTATTGTTATTAGAGTTTTTAGGGGTTTTTATCATATTTTAGGTTTCTAAGGGTTTTATGCGTTTTTAGGGTTTTTTTGGTTTTCATTGGGGTTTTCATGATTTTTATGGTTTTAGGGACTGTAATGGATTATTTAAGATTTTTATGGTTTTTTTGGTTTGTAGGGATTTTTTCTTTTTTAGGGTTTTTATGATTTTTACCTTTTTTTTGGTTTTAAGGGATTTCATGGGAAATTTTGTTATTAAAGTTTCATTATGATTTTTCATGATTTATATAGTTTATTACGATTTTTGTAATTTAAAGGGATTTTTTACAAATTTTTATGGGGTTTTGTGGATTTTACATATTTTTTGGGGTTTAGGAGTTTTTAGGGGTTTAGGGTTTGATGATTTTTTGTGTTTTTGGGGATTTGTTTTCTTGTGGTTTTGAGGTTTTTAGAGTAATTTTAATGTTTTTAGATAATTAAATTATATTTAGAGATTTTAGTAATTTTATATTGTTTTACTGGTTTTTAGGGGTTTTATAGGTTTTAGGGGTTTTATGGTTTAATGGTTTTTATAGATATTGGTTATTTTTTAGTCTTTTTAGGGTTTTTAAGTTTTTAACAATTTTAAGTGTCTTAAAATATTAAGGTTTTCTTAGTTTTTTAGGGATTTCTTGGGTATGTTACATATTTAGGTAATTTTTGTGTTTTTTATTTTCTTTTTGTGTTTTTATGTATTTTGATGTATTTTAGGGTTTTGTTAGTTCTTCTAGAGTTTGTATAGTTTGGTTTTTATTTTTAAATTTTTTTGAGTTTATTATGTGTTTAATTTTTTATAGTATAGTTTTTTTATTTGTTTAATGTTTTTTAGACTTTTTTGAGGTTTTATGGTTTTAATGGATTTTATAGGGTTTTAATGGTATTTATGGGTTTTATGGTTTTTTAGGGTTTTGTGTGCTTTAGGTTTTTTGGGTTTTAACATTTTTATGTTTTTAGGGGTTTTAAGTGTTTTTATGTGTTTAAAGTTTTCATAAGGGTTTCCATTCTTTTATAGTTTCTTCTATTTTTAGAAATATTTTTTTTATGGGTATGTAGGGTTTTTTAAGGGTTTTTTAGGATTTTTAGGGTTTTTAGTGTATTTGTGGGTTTTAGTGTTTTTTTAAATTTTTAGCGGTTTTATGTTTTTTAGATTTTAAAGAATTTATTAAGTTTTTTAGAGGTTTCTATGTTTTTTATGATTTTTAGGGCCTTTTAAGGATTTTATCATTGTTAGGGGTCATAAGGATTTTGAGGGTTTTCAGTGTTTTTTGGGTTTTTTTTTCATTTTTTAAGTTTTTAGGGATTTTAATTGTTTTTAGGATTTTATTGTTTTCTTATAGGGTTTATAGATTACTAGGGTATTTTATATTATAATGGATGTTTACGTATTTTTAAGAATTTTAGAGTTTATTTGGGTTCTTATGGATTTTAATGATTATTTGGGTTTTTTATGGTTTTTAGGTTTTTATTAAATTTTTGGGGTTTATGGTTTTCATTGAATTTTTTAGGTTTTTATGGGTTTTTAGAGTTTTTTTTAATATTTTAGGGGTATAAAGGGTTTTTTGAGTTTTCAGTACTTTTAGGGTTTTTAGGATTTATAATAGTTTTTAGGGTTTTTTATGGTTTTTAGGTTTTTTATGTATTTTTTTGGTTTTGTACGATCTTATAAATTTTTAAAATTTTAGGGGTTTTATGTGATTTTAGTTTTTTAAGTATTTATTATGATATGGGGTATCTTGGGTTTTTATGCTTTTTGGAATTTTTAGGTATTTTTATCGATTTTCTGGATTTTTAGAGTTTTTTGTGTTTTTGAAGATTTTGACGGGTTTTAGGGTCTTTTATGTTTTAAAAGTTATTTTTGTTTTTTTGAGTGTTTAGGAAATTTTGAGTTTCTCTCAGTTTTTAAGTGTTTTTAGAGTTTTTATCATTTTTAATGGTTTAAAGGCGGTTTAGATTTTTTTATTAGTTTTAGTTTTTTACTGGGGTTTATGGTTTTTGATGGTTTTATGGTCTTTATTGTATTTAGGATTATTAGGGTTTTTAGTTTTTTTTATGTTTTTAGTGGTTTTAAGTGTTTTTAGGGTTTTATGGTTTTTTAGGGACTTTCAAGGGTTCGAGGGTTTCAAACAATTTTAAATATTTTTAATGATTTTGTAATATTTTTATTGTTTTTAATGAATTCGAAGGTTTTAAGGTTGTTATGTTTTTTGGGACTTTTTAAGGTCTTTAATTTTTTCAGGTTTCTAAACATTTTTAGGTTTTTAATGGATATTTAGAGTTTTTAGTTTTTTTTGGATTTTTATGTGTTTTAGAATTTTACAGTTTTATTGGTTTTATTGTTTTTTGGGGGTTTTATGTTTTTTAGGGTTTTTAGGGATTGTAGAATTTTCGTTTTTTAGTGGTTTTATGTTTTTTAATGTTTTAATAATTTTTAGGGTTTTTAGGTTCTTTAGTGTTCTTATGTTTTTAGGGATTTTTTAGTATTCTTTAGGTTTTTATGGTTTTTAGGGTTTTTAGGGATTTTTAGGGGTTTATAGATTTTTAGGGTTTTAAGGTATTTATTTATTTTTTGGGTTATTATGGTATTTTTGAGTTTTTTAGTATTTTATGGGTTTTTAGAGTTTTTAATGTTTTTAATGGTTTAAAGGGTTTTAGAGTTTCTATTATGTTTTTAGGGTTTTTATGATTTTTAGGGGTTTATGGATTTTAGGGGTTTTTTAGGTTTTAGGGTCATTTATGGGTTAATTATTTTTTTAAGATTTTTATTTTTTTAGGTTTTTATGGCAGAAAAGGTGTGGGATCAGACAATGCTGATCCCATGATTTATTAAATAACATAAAAGTAAAGTTCAAAGCATTACAAAGGAGGCTGGCATATCCTAGTGTTGGTCGTCCCCTTCATGTCTGAGTCAACTGAAGACAAACAAACGTCTGGAGTCCTAAAAGACCATACCGAAGTCCCCTCGTCAATCGATATCTTGGAAAGAGAATCCCCATCCCAGTTTTCCTCCCTATATGCATGTGATATGACCAGGGTTAGAGTATTGGCAGCATCGAGGCACTCGACCCAGTGTTGGGGAAGTCGCCATGGTACAAGTCGTGACTGATTCCTGAAGGCCTCCACCGCCAATGAAGAATCAGATTTAATCCAGAGCTTATTCCATCTAAAATAGGTTGCATATTGAATCACCTTTATGATGGCCCAAAGTTCTGACTCATACGCAGTACTGATCCCAAAGAAGTGGTAAAAGAATCCTTTGACAAATCCCCAAGAGGTACGAAAAACCCTGCCACATCCTGAAGGACCTGGCGCACCCATGGCAGCGCCATCAACATTGACGTTGATATAACCTTCTATCGGAGGGATCCACCTAATAAATTTCATCATCCTCGGTCTTCTACATCTCCCTGGAATTCCAATTCTGCGCAGGACCAGGATGTCATTCATATCATTATTCATCTCCCCATTCTGGATACCTGCCGCCGCATGGATAGCCCTGTGAATGGTCACCACCCCTTCATGGAAAGAACCTGTTTTATTCCGATGTGCCACCACATTTCTGGCAACCCAAACATATGAGAGTAGTGCCACCACCACTACTAGGAGAAGATTGTGAAGCTGTGAGCTTAGGCCGACCTCAGTTACCGCAACGAGAAGAATCACGAGCTCTCATTGCCTACTCAAATTAAGATGAATTCTAATGAAATCCTGAATATAAATCCATAACTCAGAAGCCATACTATAGTGTATGAAAATATGATTACTAGTTTCCTCCACCCGCAAGAAAATGTTACAGCATGAAACAATCTGTCATATGTCCAGTTTTAGCACCCCATGTAGAGGGAGTCTTTCATTCCATATTTTCCATAGGAAAATCTCCCTTGAAGGAGGAATAAACTGCTTCCTAAATTTTGAAAGCCATGCTGGAACAGAGGAGCTATATTCACATTTGTGCCGATATAACCCTTTGGTATCAAGACGACCACACCGATCAGGTTTCTACACTAAAGCTTCAACATTGAAAAATTTATATCTCTTTATTTCCATGGAGATCATGCTCGGAAGCATGCCAACCATGTCGTCAAAATTCTGTAAAAACTCAGAAATTTGCATATTCTGCATGCTGTCCGATGGCTGAAGTATTGTATTTAGCGGAGTGTCCAATCAAGTAATGGTCCAGCAGTTCGGGCTATATTGCTTCGAGACAATCCACCTTGAATTGGAGATAATATCATGGTATGTTGTCTTGATGGAGGGCCAAACCGAAGAGAGAGAATAACCAGCAGAATCATTCATCAACCTGCAAACAAACCGATCATTCAGGAAATCCAGACCCTCAATTCTAGAATTGATTAGATTCCAGAAAAAGTTACCCAGGAGTGACTCAATGAACATCCTCAAGTCCTTGATACCATGACCTCCCATGTCAATTGGTTCAGTACACGTTTTCCAGGCCAATGTGACAAGCTTCCTTTCATTGATGCATCCCGTCCACATGAAGTTTCTAATTTTCCTTTTCTTTTTCTTAAGAAAACTGACCGGCCACCTGTAGATCGAGAAGGCATGCACCATCATGGGAATTAATACTGAATTGATCAGACAAACCCATCCTGCTTGTGACAGAGATTTTCCTTTCCACCAGGCAAGTTGCTTGATGGTTCTTGCCGCAATCGATTCAAAGTGAGAACATCTTGGCTTACCGCAAAAGCGAGGAACCCCAAGGTACATAAATGGAAATGAAATCCTCTTCACACCCGTAAAATGGGCATATCGTATCTGCCTAGCATTGTAAATTCCTTTTCCAAATATGATGAATGATTTTCCCCAGCTAATAGATTTCCCTTCTACCTCCTCATAATGCCGAAAGAGATTCTTTATTGAAATAAGTGTTGTACGGTTTGCCTCCCCAAAAAGAATGATATCATCAGTATAGAGAAGGTGAGATGGTACATTAAGATCCCTACTTTCTTTAAGAGGTGTGAAGATGTTTTAGTTAACCAAGCCAATAAGACAACGGCTTAAATAATCCTCAGCCATGGAAGAAAGAAGTCCTGATAGGGGATCCCCCTTCCGGACTCCACAAGAGCAGCGAATGAATCCTTTTGGGGATCCATTTATCATGACATACATTCTTGCACTCTCCAGGATATATTTTCTAATCTTGATGAAATTGTCAGAGAAACCATATTTTCCAAGGATATGAAAGATGAAACTCCATATAATTGTGTCAAAAGCATTGGAGATGTCAAGCTTTAGAGAAAAGCTGCCATATCTAGTTTTCCTACGCATAGCATTAACTCCCTCCGAGGAAATGTATAAACAACTTTTAATATTTCTTCCTGAAACAAATCTGAACTGATTTGGAGTAACAATATCATTGAGGATCTTTGACAACCTGATAATAATGATTTTACTGATGACCTTCAGGATAGTATTCCCAAGTGCAACTGGGTGAAAATCCTTGATGTCAATCACATTCTCCAACTTCTGAAGCAAGGCAATAAAATTGGAGTTAGCCACATGTGGTATAGATGTAGTATTAAAGAAGTCCTTTATCGCATAGGATACCTCAACATGCACAATATCCCAGAAAAACATAATGAACTTATTGGTGAGGCCATCAGGACCCACTACGCTGTCCATGTTGAGTGAAAATAGAGCATTCCTGATCTCATCATCAGAGGGAATAGCAGCCAGGTGCAAGTTCTGTTGCTCATTGATACACTGTTTAATGGAATTCAAAAGATGGTAGGTCAGCGATGTTCGAGATTCTGTATATAGATCCTGGAAATAATCCACCACTACACTAGCTATATCAAGCTCTTCCGTAAAGATGGCTCCATTTACCCGGAAAACACTAAAAAATTTCATTTCCTTTTTCTCCTTCTGAAGACGGTGGAAGAATTGTGTGTTCTTATATCCTTCATTGAGCCATGTCCCATTGAACTAATTCCTTATCAACCTCTCTTTTAAAAAAATAAGGTCATCCAGTTTTGAGGTAAGCCGCAATTCCTCCCAAGAAGTCTCATGTTGCTGCTGGTTCGGAAGTTGGCAATGAGCAATCTGAGATTCAGCCTCATTAATATCATCATCCAATTTGGAGAATTAATTCATGCTCCATTATCTCACCTTTGATATGATACCTTTTAATTTAGAGATCACTTTAAAAAAGGAATTTCCTTGGGTATCATGACTCCAGCCACTAATGACAGCTTCTCTGCACCCAGGAATTGTGAACCGTGCGTTATTAAACTTGAAGGGTAAAAGGGATGACCTTGCTGGACCATATTGATATTTAATCACCAGTGGGTTATGGTCTGAATGACACTTTAGAAGGGTGTGCCCAGTAATTTCCATAGGCACCCCATTCTCATTTATTCGAAGAAAGCATCTGTCAAGCTTACTAGCATTCCGTCCATTTCTAGTGAACCTTTCCCATGTAAATTTATCCCCAGCAATTGAGATCTTTGTCAGGTTGCAGGAATAAATGCAACAGGAGAATTCATCCACAACAGCACAAATGAAATGAGGACCAATTTTCTCCTCAGGCCTTAAGACTGTATTAAAGTCCCCCACCACAGTCTAGTGAAAATCCACTTGGTGGTTGATTCTTTCCAAATCACCCAACATCTCCCATCTTCTGATGCAAGAACAAGATGCATAAAAGAAGGAGAAACAAGCTTCAAGCCCATAGAAACTCACTGATATGGTTATGAGTTGAGGGAATACTTCTAAAGAAAGAAGTTGAACCTATGATGGTTAAGGATCCATAATGATTCACCTCCATTGGAATCCCCATTATGTGCCACCAGGGAGTAGTGAAGGGAACTCCAACTGAAGCCTTTTCATTTAATAAACTCAACCTTGGGCTCTGCAATTGCAATTAACTCTAGTTTATAAGGAATGATAAAATATCTAAGAGGGGAGGCCATTGGGTAATTCCCAAGTCCTTTTCAATTCCAATATAGTATCTTTATTGATCCTGATGGTGTACATTTCCACCCTTCTTCTTGGGTGGCCATCTAGCTGGTCTCTTGCTAGGCTTGGATTCAATAACCAAGTTCTCCCTATCATCTTCATGTTGTTCTTGCGCCTGATCCGAGTCATTATCCCGAAACATACCTGATAGCGGAGAGAATGAGTTCAATGAGAACATTCCTTCCTACATGGTTTTTCCTTAGGGGTTCTGCATCACAAATTTCTTTGAGGTAACTGTCATGAATCCGTCAGCTGATGCAACTCTCTGAGCGAGAACAGGTAATGGATGCTCCACTTCCAGACTCATAAGATCATTAACCAGGCTCAGTGCATCCTGAGGAGTTTTAGCAGATGATGATGCCTTATTGGAAACCACGATGGCATTCTTTGAGTGTGGCTCCAACTGACTTGGCTCTAAAGTTTCCCTATCCAATGGTGTGACAGGGGCATTAATTAAATCTGGAACAATTCCTCCAGAAATAGTAGGGGAAGGAGATCTAATAGCCATTTTTAGTAGTTCACCAGCCTCCTTAGCCCCCTTTTCATCAGTTAGCACGATACCAGAGACCTCAGGAGGTACCTTGTCCTCAAATCCAGATATAGGCTCAACATTCCCTTCCTCCAGTAAGTGAGCAGCCAGTATGTTACTACATTCGATTCCCCGATATCCCACATCTCCAGCCTCCACAGGGGCAAAGTTAGCTCCATTATAAGCAATAAGGGATTCAGAAACCTGGAAAGTAGAAAACTTCTTTAGATTACTGCAGTTAGAACCATGAGATCCAGAACCCCCAGCCTCCATGGGGCCTGAAATTCGTCCAATAATGGAGCTTATTTTAGGTGTCGATGCCTCAGAAATCCTTGATTTTCCCTTTCTCTTCTGACAGTTATCCTCAACATGACCTATTGTATTACAAAAACTATAGATATTGTTCCTTCTATAGTCTGTTTTTGAGTGACCTATGAAAATTCATACACTGCACAACCTGGTACTCCTTTCAAATTGTATCTCTAAGGTGAGGGTGTCATCAATGGTGGTTAAAACAACCGCTTCAACAAGGGTGCTAGACAAGTCAATCTCCACCAGCACTCTCGCATAGTGACCAAACCTCGGATTATCAGTTTCTCTGTCAATTCGAATAGGAAATCCAAGTGCTGACGCGATATCCCATAAAATCCTAGGATTCCAATACAACCAGTTCATCTTGCAAATTCGAATCCATACCTGTGCCCAAGTATTCTTCATAATAGATGGATCAAAATTCCGGTCCCATTCTTTTATGCGAATAAATCTTGACTTGAGGGTGAGAGAACCATAGCTCCACGCTATCCTCTTCAATTCGTCTATGCAAAAAACTAGGTGATAAAAACCGCGCCCCATGGCAGTTATTCTCCAACCCGAGAAGCCCCACATACCAGAAATGCGCTTCACAAGATCAGATAACTTCCAGAGGTGCTCACCCTTAGGGAACAAAACCCTTTGGATAATAGAATAACGATATAGGTTGACACATTCTTCCACAGCCTCTCTATCTGCCGTGACATGAGTAGTACACCCCTTTCATATGATCCTCCAAAGAGAAGGAGCTACAAAACCAGTGAAGGAGAATAAATTAACCGATTTTACAACCCCGGCGAAGTTCCTTTTATCCCCAGCCGATGGCGTGACAGTCGCTCTTGACATTGCAACCTTGGGATTACATAGTAGGAAAACCTCATTATGACCCAATGGATCCTCCGAGCCCCTATTCGGTGACGTAGAGATACCCAGCGGCGGCCTATTCTGTTTCGATGTCGTTACCCCAAGGGATTCCGTTCCTCCTTGTTCCGCCATCCTTAGGTTTTTATGGGTTTTTATTTGTTTTTTGGGTTTTATGATTTTATATGTTTTACAGAATTTTAGGGTTTTTTAGTATTTTTATGGGTTTTATGGTTTTTAGAGATTGTGAGGGATTTATTGTTTTTAGGTTATTTATTGTATTTTAGGATTTATGGGGTTTTAATTATTTTTAGGATTTTAAGGTTTTCTTATGGTTCTTCATGGTTTTTACGAGTTTTTATGTTTGTAGAAATGTTTAGGTCTTTTCAATATTTTTATGCGTTTTAATGATTTCTAGGGTTTTTGTGAGGTTTTAGGGGTTGGTAGGTGTTATAGAGTTTTTTAATGTTTTTAGGGGTTCGATGGATTTTAGATTTCTTAGTAGTTTTTTGTGGTTTTTATGGGTTTTTATGGTTTTTATGTTTTTTTGTGTTTTAATGGGTTCTAAGGGGTTTTAATTTCTTTTAAGGTGTTTTATGATTTTTAATCTTTTTACAGTTTTAGATGTTTTAAGTGTTTTTAGGGTTTTGTAGATTCTTTAGGTTTTTTGTTGGTTTTAGAATTTTATTTATGTTCTTAAGGATTTTTTGGGATTTTTTATAACATTTATGGTTTTAGGGTTTTTTGGTATTATGAGGGTTTTTAGGGATTTTATGAAATTTAGGGTTTTTTTAAGGTTTTTATTATTTATTTGGTTTTTAGGGGTATTACATGTTTATCACTTTATATGTTTTTCTTAACGTTTTTCAGGGGTTTTATGTGTTTTTAGGTTTTCATGATTTTTTTAGGATTTATATTGTTTTTATGGTTTTTTTTGATTTTGAGTGTTTTTGGAGTTTTTAGGGATTTAATGTTGTTATTTTTTTTTTGGGTTTGTATTGTTTTTTTGGTTTTTATAGATTTTAAGGGTTTTTATACTTTTTTAATATTTTTTGTGGTTTTAAGGGTTTTAATTTTTTATGAGATTTTAGATTTTTAAGGTTTTTAGGGGTTTTAGAGATTTTTATGGGATTTAGGGTCTTTAGCATTTTATTTTATTTTTCGGAAGGAAAAAAAGAAATATATATAAAATGAATTGGAATTTTTATGTTTTTAAGGGTTTTAAGTGCTTTAGTTTTTTATGGATTTTTAGGGGATTTCAGGTTTTTTGGGTTTTTTTTGTTTTTATGGAATTTTAGTGACTTTTTAAGGATATTATGTTTCTAGGGTTATTAGGTATTTTAATAGTGTATTTGGGGGGGGGGGGGGTGTAGTATTTTTTTGGTTTTTTTATTTTTAGGTTATTTTTGAGTTTTAAGGGTTTTACTGCCTTTTAGATCTTTTAATGTTTTAGGGGATTAAAGGGTTTTTAGAGCTTTTAGTGTTTTAAGTGATTTCTATGGTATTTAAGGTTTTTAGGAATTTTTATGGATTTTAGGGATTTTAGGGACTTTTTAGGATTTTTTTTATGATTTTTAACATTTTTAGGTTCTTTTACAATAAAAAAATATAAATCAATGAAATTTGAATTTTATGGCTATTAGGGGTTTTAAAAGTTTTTTATTTGTAATGGTTTTTATGGTTTTAAAGGGGTTTTAATAGTTGTTAAGCTTTTACAGGTTTTAGTTATTTTTTACGATTTTTGTTTTTTAGGCTTTTTATGAATTTTTATGGGTTTTGTAGGTTTTAGGGTTTTTAGGGTTTTTTTAGTGTTTTAGTTTTTTTAAGGTTTTTTAGAGTTTATACGGTTTTAAATGGTTTATATAGTTTTAGGTGGGTTTTAGGGTTCTTAGGGATCATATGTTTTTACGGGTTTGTATGTTTTTAGGGGATTTTATGGTTTTTAGGTGTTTTAGAGTTTTTAGGTGTTTTTAATTTTTATGTTTTATGGGTTCTAATTTTTTTAGGATTTTCATTTTTTCATAGAGGATTTCAAGATTTTTATGGTTTTTTATGAATTTATTTTTTTTAGGTCTTTTTATTACTTTTATGGATTTTATGGTTTTTAGGGATTTTGATGGGTTTTAGAGTTTTAGGTTTTTTAGGGTTTTTATCAATTATTAGGGATTTATAGGATTTAGTTTCTTTAGTTGTCTAAGGTTTTCTTAAGGGTTTTTAGGATTTATTTGTGTTATTATATTTATAGGGTTATTTATGGACTTTTATATTCTTTATTTATTTTTTGGGTTTATATAAATTATGAGGATATTAGGGTTTTAATGATTTTATGGTTTTTTGTATTTTTATGTTTTTTTTGAGTTTTTTAGGTTTCTTGTATTTTTTTATATTTTTAATATTTTTTTGGTATTTAAAGGGATTTAATTGGTTTTACTGGTATTTTCATGTTTTTTGGTTTCTTCTAGTGTTGAGGTATTTTTATGGTATTGATCATTTTTAAGAGTTTTTAAATTTTAATGATTTTTGGGGTTCCATTTTTTTACGGTTTTATTATTTTTAGTGGTTTTCAAGATTCTTAGTATTTTTGACATTTTAGGGGTTCATATGGTTTTTTAGGGTTTTATGGGTTTTTAGGTTTTTAGGGATTTTTTGGGTTTTTATGGGTTTTATTCTTTTTTTGAGTGTTTAGCCATTTTATGTATTTTATAGTTTTTAATATTTTTAGGTGTTTAATGGGGGTTTAGATGTTTTTTCTTTTTTTGGGTTTTAGATTTTTTAAGTTTTTTAGGTTTTTTTTGGATTTTAGGTGTTTTAGGGTTCTTTGTGATTTTAAAATTTTTAGGCTTTTTAATGGTTTTTTGTGCTTTTAGGTTTTTATGGTTTTTATATGGTTTTTATATATTTAGGGTTTTTACATTATTAGTACTGGTAGGGTTTTAGGATTTTTATGGGTTATTAGGGATTTTGAGGTGTTTTAGGGTTTTTAGTGTTTTTTAGGATTTTATGGATTTTATGTTTTTTTTGTTTTTTAGAGTTTTAAATATTTTTATATTATTTCTTTTTTTTAGGATTTTAAATGGTTTTTATAGTTTTAGTTGTATTTTAATTTTTTATGGGTTTTTTGGATTTTTATACTTTTAAGGATTTTTCTGGTTTTCTACGTTTTTCTGCATTTTTTCAGCTTTTAGGGGTTTAAAGAGTTTATAGGATTTTAAGGATTTATAATGTTTTTTCAGTGTTTTTTATGTTTTTTTGTTTTTATTGTTTTTATAGATTTTATAGGATTTTTATGATTTTTAGGGTTTTCAAGGATTTTTAGGGTTTTAAGCGAGTTTAGGGTTTTTTAGTGGTTTTAGGTTTTTTTGAGTTTTTATGTTTTTTTGAGTTTTTTAACATTTTTAGATGTTTAAAGGGAGTTTTGAGTCTTTAGGAGTTTTTTGTGTTTTTAGGATTTTTATGATTTTTAAGGGTTTTAGGCGTTTTTATGTTTTTATGGTTTCCATCATTTTTTGGGTTTTTAGAAATTTTATAGGTTTTATAGGGGTTATTACTATTTTTATGTTTTATGGTTTTCTTAGGTATTTTAGGAATTTTTAATGATTATTAGTGATTTTATTTATTTTTTTTATGGATTTTGATGTTTTTCATGGTTTTTAGGGGTTTTATGGTTTTATGGTTTTTATAGGGGTTGAGGTTTTATTTTAATTTTTAAGTTATTTATGGTTTGTAATGTTTTTGGAGTTTTTAAAGGTTTTAAGTGTGTAAAGGGGTTTTAGTGTCTTAGTGTTTTCAAGGTTTTAATGGATTTTCTAGGTTTTAATGATTTTAGGGGTGTTATTGTTTTTAGGGGATTTTATAGTTCTTAGGGTCTTTTTTTGGATTATATAGTGTTTTTAGCGTATTTAGTATTTTTAAAGGGTTTAATTGTTTTTATTTTATTAAGGATTTCTTAGGGGTTTTAATGGATTTTATGGTTGTTTACGTTTTAGGGATTTTTTGATTTTTTGGAATTTAATGGATTGTTAGGTTTTTAGTTATTTTTAGGGATTTAGGGGTTTTTAAGGTATTTAGGGTTTTATTGTTTTTAGTAGTTTTAGGGTTTTTAGGTTTTTAGGGGTTTTAAGTGTTTTCAAGTTTTTAAGTTTTTATTATGGTTTTTTGGTTTTTAGATTTTTTACATTTTAGGAATTTTTATGGAGATTTTTGGATTTTTATAATTTTTAGGTTTTTTAGGGATTTTGAGAGTTTTATGATCTGTTAGGGGTTTGGGGGGTTTTAGGGTATTGACATTATTTAGATTTTTAGGGGTTTATGTGTTTTTTCGTTTTGAATGTTTTCTTAGTGTTTTTAGGATTTTTAGGGGTTTTTTACCTTTTTAATGATTTTTAGGGATTTTTTGGATTTTTATGGGTTTTAGGGATATTGGAGGGTTTTTAGTGGTTTAGGGTATTTTATTATTTTTAACGTTTTTATGTTTTTTCTGGGTATTAATTGTTTTTATGTTTTTAAGGATTTATTAGTGTTTTATGTTTTTCTTACGTTTTTAAGGATATTAGTGATTTGTATATATTTTTAGGGGTTTTATTATTTTTAAGGATTTTCAGGGCATTTAAGAATTTTAGGGTTTTTAGTGTATTTATATTTTGCATTTTTTTGTAGTGTTTTTTAGTTTTTATATTTTAAGGTTTTTACTGTTTTTAAAAAAAATTATGGGCTAAATGATTTTTATGGTTATGTGGATTATAGTTTTTTGTGTTTTAGGAATTTAGGGTTTTTATGAGTTTTTATGGTTTTTATGGGTTTTGGGATTTCAGGGTTTTAAGCGTTTTTAGATTTTTTTGTAAGAAAAAAAGTAAATTTATATTAAAAGAAATTTTATTTTTTCATATTTAGGGGTTTTATGTTTTTTAGGTTATTATGTCTTTCTTATGTGGTTTTAGGGTTTCTATGAGTTTTTATGTTATTAGGGATTTTTAGTTTTTTTATGGGTTTTTTTTTTGTGTTTTTTGAGGGTTTTTTAGTTTTAATTATTTTATGGTTTTTTGAGTTTTTTAATGTATTTTGGGTTTAAATTGTTTTGAAAGTCTTTATTGGGTCTTTAGGTTTTTTATGGTTTTTTATGGTAGTTTGTTTTTTTGTTTTTTAAATATTTTTATGGGTTTTAGGGGTTTTTGAGATTTTAGTTTATTTTTTGGGTTTTTAGGATTTTTAACATTGTTTAGTCCTTTTTCTATGGAAAGAAGAAATATATATTAGAGGAACTTGTATTTTTTAGGGTTTTTAGGTTTTTTAATTAATTTTTGGTTGTTTTGTATTTCATTAGTATTTTGAGTGTTTTATGCGAATTTATGGGTTTTAGGGTTTTTTTGGTTTTTTTGGGTTTTACATTTTTTTTCTATGCTTTCAAGGGTTTAAGGTTTTTAAGTGTTTTAAAGGTTTTAATGATTTCTTAGGGATATTTAGGGGTTTTACCTTTTATGGGATTTTTATGGATTTTTATGATTTTTAAGGTTTTTTAGATATTTTTGAGGGTTTTAAGGTTATTAGGGGTGGGGGTTATCATTTTTATGGTTTTAGGTTTTTAGATGTATTCAGTGTTTTTAGTTTTTTAAGGGTTTCTTAGAATTTTCTTGGTTTTTGGGTTTACGTTATGTTTTTAGGGATTTTTATGGATTTTTAGGACTTTTATCATTTTAGGGTTTTTAGACATTTTTAGGGGTTTCATGGTCTTTAATGGATTTTTTGGGTTTTAGGGTTTTAGAATTTTTAGATTATTAGGGGTTTTATGTGTTTTATGTTTTTATGGTTTTGAGTGGGATTTTCATGTTTTTTATGAATTTTTTATGTTTTTTATGTTTTTTGGGTTCTTACGGCTTTTAGTGTCTTTTAGAATTTTGATATTTTTCGGTTTATTTGGGTTTTTAAGATTTTTTGGTCTTTTTGGGTTTTAAGGATTTTCTAGATATTTTGGGGTTTTATGGTTTTTAATGTTTTTTACATTTTTAGGGGTTAAAAGTTTTTTTATAATTTTTAGTAGATTTTTGGGTTTTATGGGCTTTATAGTTTTTTATGGGTTTTAGGGGTTTTTACCATTTTTTAGGTTCTTAGGGGTTTTTAGTCATTTTATTTTTATGAGATTTTCTTAGGAGTTTTTATGTTTTTTAGGTTTTTTTACATTTTTATGGTTTTTAGGGATTGTTTGGATTTTTATGTGTTTTTGGGTTTTTAGGGGGTTTTATTGTATATTTCATTTTATGGATAATTTGAATTTTTAGGATATTTTCTTAGTTTTTAGGGGTTTTATATTTTCATAGATTTTTAATGTTTTTATGGGCATAAAGGGTTTTTAGAGTTTTCAGTGGTTTTAATGTTTTTGTGGTTTCTTTTTGGTTTTAAGGGTTTATAGGTATTTATAATTTTTAGGGTTTTATGGGTATTTAGGGTTTTTTATGTGTTTTAGGGGCTTTATGTTTTTTTAGATTTTTAAGGATTTCTATAGGTTTTCCATGGTTTTTAGGGTTTTAGGATTTTTAGATATTTTAATGGGTTCTTAGGTTTTTTATTATTCTTAGAGTTTTTATGGATTTTAGGGGTTTTAGGGGTTTTAGGGGTTTCTCGTTTTTAGGGTTTTTTTAATTTTATGGGTTTTAAGGGTTTTAATTGTTTTATAAATTTTTAAGGGTTTCATAGGGTTTCTTGTGAATCTTAGGTTTTTTAAAAATTTTGGGACTTTTTACAAAATTTATGTATTTTTATGGATTTTATAGATTTTGAGAGGGTTTAATTTTGTTTTTTTGAGTTTTATGGTTTTTTGAAGTTTTAGGCTATTTTTTTGGTATTTTACGGGTTTTATGGTTTTGTAGAGTTTCTAATATTTATAGGGGTGTAAAGGGTTTTTTTAGTTTTTAGTGAGTTATTTAGATTTTTGTGGGGTTTTAGGGTTTTTATGTTTTTATGGATTTTTATGGGTTTTTGGGTTTTTAGGGGTTTTAAGAATTTTATATTTTTATGCGGTTTATGCGTTTTTATGTTTTCAAGTTTTTAGGGATTTTAGGGTTTTTTATGTTTTTCAGGTTTTTAGGGATTTTATTTCATTTTATTTTTTTAATATTTATATGTTTTTTGGGTTTGTATGGTTTTTAGAGTTTTATAAGGTTTTTAGGGGTTTAAGGGATTTCCAGTCTTTTTAGTGGTTTTAAGGGTTTTATGTGGTTTTGTTGTTTTGATGGTTTTAGGGGTTTTGAGGGTTTCATGGTTTTTTAAGGCTTTTTAGCATTTTTTTTGGTTTTTAGGGGTTTGAAATGTTTTCATGTTTTAAAGTCTTCCTTGGGGTTTTTAGGTTTTTTAAGGTTTTTTATGATTTTATATAATTTTAGGGATTTTTAAGGTTTTAATGGGATCCATGGTTTTTAGGGATTTGGGGGGGTTTTGGGTTTTTAGGTGTTTTTTATTTATAGGATTTTTAAAGGTTTTATGTTTTTATGGATTCTAGGTTTTGTTATGTGTTTTCAAGTTTATTATGTTTTTTACATTTTTCATGTTTTTAGGGTTTTTTTGAATTTTTATTGGTTTTTAGAATTTTTATGTATTTTTACGGTTTTTAGAGATTTCATGTTTTTATGGTTTTTCCGGATTATATATTTTTTTTGGTTTTTTGGGTTTTTATAGTTTATTTGTGTTTTTAACATTTTTAGGAGTTTAAAGAGTTTTTCGATTTTTCAGTGGTTTTATGGTTTTTATGGGTTTTTAGGTTATTATAAGATTTTTAGGGTTGGGTTTTTAGGGCCTATATAGGTTTTTAGGTGGTTTTAGGGTTTTTTCATGTACAAAAAATATACATGAAAGGAATTATGTTTTGTAGGTTTTTAAGGGTTTTTAGTGTTTTTAGGTTTTTATGGTTTTCATATGGTTTTTAGGATTTTAAGTGGTTATTGTGTTTTTATGGATTTATAGATCCTTTTTACGATTTTTAAGATTTTGGGGTTTTAGGGATTTTGTTCATTTTTAGGGTTTTATGGGTTTTTTTGGTTTTTATATTTTTCTACGTTTTTTAGGGTTTTAGATTTTTAGTGTTTTTTAACAATTTTTGGGGTTCAATGGGGTTTTCGAGTTTTTAGTGGTTTTATAGTTTTTGTAAGTTTGAAGGATTTTTAACATTTTAATGGTTTTTATGGGTTTTAAGTGATTTTATGGTTTTTAGGGTTTTTAGTGTGTTAGGGTTTTTAGGGTTTTTAGGTTTTTTATAGGTTTATGTTTTTTTAGGTTTTAATGTTTTCTTAGGAGTTTTATGAGTTTTTACATTTTTACACATTTTTAGGGTAATTTTAGATTTTAATAGTTTTTTAATGATTTTCAGGATTTTTAGGGGTTTTAGGATTTTTCGAGTTTTAGGGGTTTTAACGCTGTCAAGTTTTTTAGGGGTTTTAATTTTTTTCGGTTTTTATGGTTTTCATAGGGTTTTTAGGGATTTAGGGTTATTGTATGATTGTTGGGATTTCAAGGAATTTTTATGATTTTTATGTTTTTTTGGATTTTTAGTTATTTATATGGTTTTGGGGGGTTTTGGTTTTTTTTTTGTTTTTTAGGGGTTTAATTGTTATAGTTTTTTTAAACATATTTAGGGGATTAAAGGGTTGTTAGAGATATTAGTGGGGTTTTAGCGTCATTTTGGGGGGTTTTAGGGTTTTTAGTGTTTTTAGGTTTTTAGGGATTTTAAGTGTTTTTAGGTTTTTAAGATTTTATTAGGATTTGATGTGGGTTTGGGGTATTTAAATTTTTTTGGGATTTTTATATATTATTTTGAATTTTAATGGGATTTTAGGGATTTTGAGGTGTTTTAGTGTTTTAGGGTTTATAAAATCTTTTGTGATTTTTTATATATTTCTAATGGCTTTTTACTATTATTAGTCTTTTAAGGTTTTCTTTTTAGTTTTCTATATTTTTATGGGTGTTATTGTTTTTAGTTATTTATTGGGATTTTAGTAATTTTATGGATTTTAATGTTTTAATATATTTGGGGATTTTTATGGTTTTTTCAAGTTTTTGGGTTTTTATGGTATTTTGTGTTTTTAGTTTATTATTTAAGTTTTTAAGGTTTTTATGAGTTTTGAGATTATTTTAATGTTTTTATGGGTTTAAAGGGTTTTTAGATTTTTTACTGGCTTTAGGGTTTTTTGGAATTTTGGTTTTTAATGGTTTTTATGATTTTTTTTTGTTTTTTAGGGTTTTAGCATTTTTTTTTGGTTTTCTAGGATTTTTTTTGCATTTTTAGGTGTTTAGGGGTTTAAGTGTTTTTAGGTGTTTATGGTTTTCTTAGGGGTTTTTAGGGGTTTTTGAGTTCTTTTGTTTTCATGGATTTCATGGATTTTAATATCTTTATGGTTTTCAGGGTTTTTGTGTTTTTTACGTTTTTTATGGTTTTCAGATTTTTTAGGGTTTTTATGTATCTAGTTTTTTATGGGTTTTAAGTGTTTTATGATTTTAATGAATTAATAAGGGGTTTCATGGGGTTTTGGTTTTTTATGTTTTAAGGGATTTTAGGATTATTTGGGTTTTTTGGATTTTAATGGTTTTTGGGGTTTTAGTGTTTTTACGGTTTTATGGTTTTTTTGGTTTTTGGATTTTTTTTTGTTTTTTGGAGTTTTAATGTTTTTTAGAGTTTATTAATGGTTTTAAGGGTTCAAAGGGTTTTTTATATTTTTAGTGGGTTTTAGGGTTTTTATGGTTTTTATTATCTTTAGTGGATTTATGGTTTTCAAGGTTTATTTGGATTTTAAGGGTTTAAGGGGTTTTAGCTTTTTTATTGTTTTAATTGTGTTCAGTGTTTTTTTGTTTTTATGATATTCTGATGGGGTTTAGGAGTTTTTTTAGGATTCTTAGGTATTTTGATGAACTGTTATGAGTTTTTGGGTTTTTAGGGATTTGAGAGTTTTTATGGTTTTTAGGGGCTTTATGGGTTTCTTTGGGGTTTTTGGGTTTTTTTGAGTATTTAGGGGTTTTAATGTGATTTAGTATTGTTAACCATTTTAGGGGTTTAAAGGGTTTTTAGTGTTTTAGTGGGGTTTTAATGATTTCATGGGGGTTTAGGTTTTTTATGTTTTTATGGTTTTTATGGTTTTTAGTGTTTTCAGGTTTTTTAGGGTTTCTAGAGTTTTAAGTGTTTTTTATGGTTGTAAGAATTTCATAATGTTTTCCATGAGTTTTATTGGTTTTTCTGGTTTTTTTTCAATATTTAAGTTTTTTATGTTTTTTGTGTTTTTTTGGATTTGGGAGGATTTTTAGGGTTTTATAGTTTTTTGGTGTTTTACGGTTTTTATGGATTTTTGGGTTTTACCATTTTTTTGAGTTATTAGATTGTTTAATTTTTTTATATATATTTTAACATTTTTAGTGGTTTAAATAGATTTTATAGTGGTTTTACGCTTTTTAGATTTTAAGGTTTTTTAATGTTCATTGGTTTTTTGAGGATTTTAGGGTCATCTAGGGGGTTTTATGGGTTTTTATCATTTTTAGTGTTTATAAGGGTTTTAACTGTTTTTAGATTTTTAATTTTTCTTCGGGGTTTTCAGGGAATTTTAATTTTTTTTGGGATTTTAATGATTTTTTTTGGATTTTATGGTTTTAAGTTTTTTAGGGATTTTTACAGGTTTAGGTTTATTTATGGTTTTTTGGGTTAAATGATTTTTGGGACTTATCATTTTTTTGGGTGTTTAGGGTTTTTTTAATTTATAGGGTTATAGGTTTTTTAGAGTTCTGTACTGTTTCTAGGATTTTAAAGTATTTTTAGTGGTTTTTTGCACTTTTATGGTTTTTTAGGATTGTATATGGTTTTTGGGTTCTTATCATTTTTTAGGTTTTAGGGGATCTAATTTTTTTTGGTTTTTTAGGTTTTGTTTGGAGATTTCAGGTTTTTTCACGTTTTTATGGGTTTTTTTGTTTTTTGGGATTTTGGTGTGTTAGAGTTTTTATTGGTTTTAGGGGGTTTTCTGGATTTTTTGGATTTTGATTTGAGTTTTTATGTTTTTATGGGATTTATAGTTTTTTATCATTTTTAAGGGTTTAAAGGTTTTTTAGAGTTATATTGGGTTTTAAGGGGTTTTATGGATTTTTAGGGGTTTTACTAGTTTTAGCGGTTTTTTTTTTGGTTTTTAGTGGTTTTAGTGTTCTTTAGGGTTCAATAATTTTTTTAGGGTTTTATATTTTTTTAATAGTTTTTTGGTCCTTTATGGTTTTCTTAGTGTATTTAGGGATTTTAGGGTTTTGTGTTTTTATAGATTTCGTAGTGTTTATTTGGATTGTATAGTTTTAGTGTTTTTAAAGATTTTGAGGGGTTTTAATAGTTTTTAGGTATTTATGGTAATTTTTTCATTTTTAGGTTTATTTTTTTAAATTTTTTATCATTTATAGGGGTTTATGGGCTTCATAGAGTGTTTACTGCCTTTTAGGGTCTTTATGTGGGTTTTAAGGTTTTTGGGGTTTTTAAGGTTCTTTTGTGGTTTTAGAATTTTTAGTGGTATTTAGGATTGAAATAATTTTTAGTTTTCTTTATGGATTTTAAGTGTTCTCATGTTTTTATGGTTTCCATAGGGGTTTTTGGGGTTTTTAGGGGTTTTTTTTCAATTTTTGGTATTTTTATGGATTTTTAGGATTTTTTAGTTATAATAGTTTTTTTGATATTTAGAGGGTTTGTAGAGTTTTTAGGTGTTTTATCATTTCAAGGTTTAATGGGGTTCTTAGTTTTTATTATGTTTTTAGGTTATTCTCTTTGTTTTCATCATTTTTAGGGATTGTTATGTTTTTAGGGATTTTTTTTTATTTTTTAGGATTTTTTGGGTTTTTAGTGATTTTAAGTGTTTTATTGGTTTTAGTTTTTTTGTTTGGTTTATATTTTAGGGTCTTTTTTATTTCTTACGGGTTTTAAGGTTGTTATATTTTTTTAATATTCTTAGTCATTTAATGGGGTTTTAGATGTTTAAAAGGTTTTTGGGATTTTTATGGGTTTTAGGGGTTTTATATTTTTAGGGTTTTTATTATTTTCGGGTCTTTAGGTTTTTTAGGGTTTTTAGTTTTTTAGGTTTTTTGGATTGAAGTTTTTTTCAAGTTTTGAAGGTTATATTAGGGGTTTTATGGGTTTCTAAGGTTCTTTACATTTATTAGGTTTTAAGTAATTTTCAATTTTTTTAGGGTTTTTCTGGGATTTTGAGGGGTTTGGGTATTTGGGTTTTTAGGGGTTTTATGTTTATTTAGGATTTTAATGTTTCTTTATGTTTTTAGTGTTTATAAGGTTTTTAATGTTTTTTAACATTTTTAGGGGATTAATAGGGTTTTTAGAGTTTTTAGTAGTTTTTTTGGATTTTTAATGGTTTTCACATTTTTTTATGGTCTTAGGGGGTTTTATGGTATTAAGGGCTTTTAGGGTCTTTAGGTTCATTTAGGGTTTTAGTATTTTTATAGTTTTTAGGTTTTTAGATTTTAAAGTGTTTTTAGGTATTTTAGATTTACTTTGATTGTTCAAGGATTTTAAGGGATTTTTATTTTTTTAGTGATTTTCTAGGTTTTTTTAGATTTTAATTGGGTTTTAGAGTTTTGAAGGATTTTGAGTACATTGAGGGGTTTTGTGGTTTTAAAGGGTTATTTAGGGTTATTAGAAATTTCTATATTTTTAGGGATTTTATGTGTTTTTAGGTTTTTATGGTTCTCTTTATGGTTTTCATCATTTTTTATTTTCTTACATTTTTTTGGAATTTTTAGCTATCTTTTATGATTTTTATGTTTTTTGGGATTTTAGGGGTCCTAGGGTGTTTTAGGTTTTTTATGGTTTTTATGTTTTTAGAAGATTTAAGTTTTTTTGGGTTTTAATGTTTTCTTAGGGGTGTTTTGGGATTTCTGGATTTTTTTAAAATTTAGGGATTTTTTGGGATTTTTTAGGATATTTATGATTTTGAGGGGTTTTAGGATTTTGAGGGACTTTACAGTTTTTATGGGTTTTTGGGTTTTATGATTTTATGATTTTTTTTTGTTTTACAATTTTTTGTAGTTTTTAATAAATATTTTGGGGTATGAATGAGATTTAGAATTTTTAGTTGTTTTTAGGATTTTTATGGGGTTTTAGGGTTTTTAAGGTTTTTGGGGTTTTATGGTTTTTATGATTTTTATCATTTTTTAGGTTTTTAGGTGTTTTACCTATTTTTATGTTTTTAGGTATTTCTTATGGGGTTTCAAAATTCTAGGTATTTTTACGCTTATAGAATGTTTATTAGGTTTTTATAGTTTTTATGAGGTTTTAGAGTTTTTAGGGGTTTTTTTGTGTTTTTAGGGTTTTTATATTATTTACCATTTAAAAAGTATAAAGGGATTATAGAGATTATAGTTGTAATTTTAGGTTTTATGGGGTTTATGGGATTTTAGGTTCTATATGGTTTTTAGGAGTTTGTAGGGTGCTTTAGGACTTTTTTAGGGTTTCAAGTGTTTTTCAAATTTTTAAGTGTTTTATGTGTTTTTAGATTTTATGGTTTTCTTAGTTTTTCTTAGGGTATTTTGGGTTTTGTCATTTTATCAGATTTTGAGGGAATGTTTATTATTTTTATGGTATTTTGGGTTTTTTAGGGATTTTGATCATTTTAGAGTTTTTAGGGATTTTATATTTTTTAGGGGTTTTATGTTTTTTCGGTTATTAAGGTTTTCTTTAGGGTTATCTAGATTTTACTATTTTATTTTTTTAGGGATTTATTGTTATTTTTTGGCTATTTATGGTTTTTTGGATTTTGAGGTATTTTATGGTTCTTAGGGGTTTTAGTGGTCTTTTTGACTATTTTAGAAATTTCTTATGGGTTATAGATATTGATTAACATCTTTAAGTGTTTAAAAGAGTTTTAGAGTTTTTATTGGGTTTTAGGTTTTTATGGGTTTTTAGGTTTTTTAGGTTTTGTGGTATTTATAGTATTTATGGTTATTTAGAGTTTCTTTAGGGTTTCTAGTGTTTTATGTTGTTATGGGTTATATGTGTTTTTAATTATTTAATGTTTTATTAAGATATTTATTTGTTTTTCTGGACTTTATATTTTATGGATTTTGATGGATTTTAAGGATTTTTATGTTTTTTAGGTATTTTAAAAATTTTGAGGGGTATTTTGGTATTTTGGTTTTTTAGGGTTTTATTATTTTAATGTTTTTAGGGGTTTTAAGTGAATTTATGTATTTAATGTTTTATTAGGATTTTTTATTTTTTAATGATCTTTAGGGATCTTTTAAGAATTTTATTGATTTTGATGGGTTTTTGGGTTTTTTTGGGATTTTAGGGGTTTTATGTTCTTTTTTGGTAATTTTGGGTTTTTTTGAGTGTTTAATTTTTTTTAGTGTTTTTAGAGTTTATTAATGATTTTGGGTGTGTGAAGGGATTATATATTTTTTGTGTCTTTTAGGGTGTTTATGGTTTTAAGGTTTTTAATATTTTCACGAGCTTTTATGGTTTTAGGGGTATTAGAGGCATTAGGGTATCTCTAGACCTTTTAGGATTTTGGTGTATTTTTAGGGTCATTTTAGTGTATTAGTGTTATTTACATTCTTGGGTTTTTTACTTATTTTTTAGTATTTTTATAGGTTTTATGGTTTTTAGGTATTTTTAGGGAGTTTAGGGTTTTTATAATTTTTAGAGGTTTTTTGGTGTTTTTTTTGTGTTTTTATGGATACTAAGGGATTGTATATTCTCACAACATTTTAATGGGAAAAAAGGCTTATTATATATTTTAGTTGTTTTTAGGTTCCTTATGGGATTTTATATGATTTTAATCTTTTTAGGGTTTTATAGTTTTTAGGTGTTTTTTTGTATTTTTAATGTATTTTTATGTTTTTTAGAGGGTTTGATATTTTTTCCCATTTTTAATGTTCTATTATGGGTTTTTAGGGTTTTAGAGTTTTTTAATATTATAAGGTATTTCAAATAATTTTTGAATTTTATGGTTTTTAGGCTTTATAGTGATTTTTATGGTGTTTCGTGTTTTAATGTTTTTGGGGTTTTTTTGGGGTTTGAGGTTTTGTTTTTTTTTTGCATTTATAATATTTTTTAGAGTTTTTAATGTTTTTTTGGTTTACATGGTTTTGATATTTTTAGTGGTTTTTAGGGGTTTATGGGATTTTAGGGGGGTTTTATGGTTTTAGGGGTTTTTATGTTTTTTTAGGTATTGATGGTTTTTTGGGCCTTTTAGGGTTTTAGCATTTTTTCAGTTTTTAGGGGTTTTAAGTGTATTTATTTTTTTAACGTTTTTGAAGTGGTTTTCAATGTTTTTTGTGTTTATTATATTTTTATGTATTTTTATGATTTTTTAGGATTTTAATTTGTTTTTAGGTATTTAGGGTTTTTTATTGGTTTTAGGGGTTCTATAATTTTTTTTTGGGTTTTAGGATGTTTAAGTGGTTTTAGGATTTTAATATTTTCTTATGGGTTTTCTGGGTTTTAGGGTTTTTTGGTTTAGGAGTTTAATGGTTTTTAGGATATTTATCGTTTTTATGGTTTTTAGCTATTTGTAGGTATTTTAGGGGCTCTATGGTTTTTATATTTCTTTTTTGATATTTTAGGGGTTTTGGGGTTTTATTGTTTATATTTTTTTTAATGTTGTAGAGGATAAAATGTTTTTTAGAGTTTTTAGTGGTTTTAGTGGTTTTAAGGCTGTTTATGGATTTTAAGTTATTTAGGGTTATTTTCGGGTTTTAATGATTCTTATGGGTTTTTGAGTTTTTTATCAATTTTTATGTTTTTGGTGGGGGTTTTATGTTTTTTAGGTATTTATGGGGTTTTTTGGGGTTTTAGTGTTTTTAAGATTTTTTAATTTTTTGGGGATTTAAGTGTTTTGTAGAATGTTTTTGGATTTTGTTTTTTTGTATTTTGAGGTTTTTATGTTGGGGTTGGGGGGTTGGGGTTTTTTTGAGTTTCTTTAGAGTTTGTATGGGGTTTCATTGTTTTTTATATTTTCTATGGGTCTACGGTATTTAGTATTTTTTAGTGTTTTAGGGTATTTTTATTATTTTCAAGGGTTTAAATCATTTTTATGTTTTATAAGTTTTTTTTTGGGTTTTAAGGTTTTCTTAGGATTTTGTTTTCTTTTTTAGGGATTTTGAGATTTTTTAGTTCTAGAATTTTTTAGGTTTTTTGGGGTTTTATATGTTTTTATGTTTTTAAGGATTTCATATCATTTTTAGTATTTTTAGTATTTCAATGTTTTTAGGTATTTTTAGGGATTTAAAGTTTTATGGTTTTTATTTTTTTCATGGATTTTGGGGGGTTTTAGGGTTTTTACAATTTTTATGGTGGTTTAGATGTTTTTAGGGTTTATGAGTTTCTTTAAGATTTTGAGGTGTTTTTAGGGGTTTTTTAATATTTTTAGAGTTTTAAATGTATTTTAGATCTTTAGTGTTTTATGGGGTTTTACGGGTTTTATGGTTTTTTAGAGTTTTATTGGTTGTATTGTTTTTTGTGTTTTAGGGTTATTTTGGGATTATAGAGTATTTAGTTGTTTTAAGTATTTTAAGGTTTTTAATGTTTTTTTATGGTTTTTCATGGTTTTTATATTTTTGTGGATATTTGGTGTTTATTATAAATTTTATGGTTTTTAGGGGTTTTGAGTGTTTTTGTGATCTTTTAGTATTTTTATCATTTATAGGTTTATAGATTTTAAGGGTTTTACGTGTTTTAGGTTTTTATGTTTTTCATTAACGGTTTTGGTGTTTTAGGATTTTTTTTGTTTTCATATAATTTTATGACTTTTTATGACTTTTACTTTTTTATGGGTTTTAGGGATCTTGAGGGTTTTTAGGGGTTTAGGGGTTTTTGATTTTTTTACGGTTTAATAGTTTTTATAGTTTTTTAACATTCTTAGGGGTTTAAAGCCTTTTTTGGTTTTTAGTAGATTTTCATGGGTTTTATGTGTTCATAGATGTTTTAAATGATTTTTGGGTTTTTAGGGTTTTGAGGGGTTTAGGGTTCTTAGTATTTTTTTGGGGATTTAGTGTTTTTAGGTTTTTATGGGTTTCAATATTTTTTAGGTTTTTAGGTTTTCTTAGTCTTTTTTTATGGGGTTTAAGGGTTTTATGTATTTTCTAATTGTAAATACTTTTTTGGATTTTTAGAGGTATTAGGGTTTTTAGGGAATTTGATGGGTTTTAGGGTTTTTATCCCCTTGGGGGTTTATAATATTTTTTTTTCAGTTTTTATATTTTTTTTTATTTTTTGGTTTTTTATTATTTTTTTGAGTTTTCATAAATTTTTGTGGGTCCGAGGTTTTTTAGAGTTTTAGAAGGTTTTACGGTATTTATGGGTTTTTAGTGTTTTTAGGATTTTTTAGAGTTCCTATGGGTTTTTGGATTTCTGGGTTTTAGGTGTTTTAGGTTTTTAAGATTTTATTAAGGGTTTTCATGCTTTTTAGGGGTTTTTATGTTTGTAGGTATTTTCAGTTTTTTAGGTTTTTTGGGGTTTTGGGGTTTTAGGGATTTTGAGGTTTTTATTTTTTTAGAGTTTTTAGTGTTTTTATATTTTTTATGGGTTTAAGTGTTTTTAGATTTTTAATGTGTTTTAGGGTTTTAGGGGTTTTTTACATTTTTTTGGATTTTTAGGGTTTTTTATTTTTATTTTTTATTTGGTTTTTAGGGATATTGAGAGTTTTTAGGGTTTTTATTATTTTGAGAGTTTTCATTTTTTTTAAAATTTTATGGGGTTTAAAGGTTTTTAGAGTCTTTTAACTTTTTAGAAGTTTAAAGGGTTTTTGTGTTTTTATGGGTTTTTATGGTTTCTAGTATTTTGTTTATTTTTAGTGGTTTTTATAATTTTTTGTGTGTATTGGGTTTTTAGGGTATTTTTATGGTTTTATAATTTTTTAGGTTTTTATGTGATTTACATGTTTTTATGTTTTTAATGTTTTCATATGGTTTTAAGGGGTTTTAGTTTTTCTGATTTTGAGGGATTTTGATAGCCTTTTAATATTTTTAGGGTTTATAGGGTTTTAATAAAAGTTGAGTGCTTTAGGGTTTTATTGTCTATTTTTGTTTTTGTTTTTTTGGGGTTTTTAGAGTTTTTGGGGTTTAAGGTTTTTTTATAGTTCTCTAATTTTTTTACGGGTTTAAGGGGGTTTTCGTGTTTTTATTATTTTTTATGGGTTTTATGGGGGTTTCTAGGTTTCGAGGGATTTTATGGATTTTAGGGGTTTTAGGATTTTTTGGTCTTTTAGGGTTTTTAACATTTTTAGGTTTTTTGGGGTATTAAGTGTTTTTATGGTTTTGATGGTTTCTTAGTTATTTTTAGGATTTTTATTTTTTTATATTTTTAGAGATTTTAGATCCATTTTATTATTTTTATGGCTTTTAGGGGCTTGAACGGTTTTGTGGTTTTGTAGGTTTTTTGGTATTTTAGTGGTTTTTCTATGTTTTTGGGGTTTTAAGTGTGTTTGAATTTTTATGATTTTCCTTTGGGTTTTAATTATTTATAGGGTTCTATATATTTTTATAGAATTTATGAATTTTTTGAATTTTCTATAATTTATAGGGTTTTTATGGATTTTTATGGATTTTTAGTGTTTTTGGATTTTTATATATTTTGTTGGGTTCTAGGATTTTTTTTTAGTTTTTAGGGGTTTAAAGGATTTTTAGAGTTTTTAAAAATTTAGGGGCATATGGGGTTTTCTATGGATTTAAGTGGTTGATGGGTTTTTATGGGTTTTTAGGTTTTTATGGTAGTTAGAGGTTTTTATTGTTTTGAGGTATTTTTTATGGTTTTTGGGACTTTTTGGGTTTTTAGGCCTTTAGTGTTTTTTAGATTTTTAGGGGATTCAAGTGTTTTTAGTGTTTTGTGGGTTTCTTAGGGTAATTATGGGTATTTATATTTTTTTTATGATTTTATGTTTATTTAGGATTTTTTTTAAATTAATAGGGTATTTTTTTTGTATTTTTAGTGTTTATTTGGGGTTTTAGCATTTTTAGCGTTTTAGGGGGTTTTGGGGGTTTTTCCATGTCTTTACGTTTTTAGGGTTTTCTTGGGATTTTTATCATTTTTAGGGGTTTAAACGTTTTTTTAGGATTTGTAGTGATATTTTAGGTTTTTATCATATTTATAGATTTAGGTATTTTTATGGGTTTTGGGGGATTTTCAAGTTTTAGGGCTTCGAGGGTTTCTAGGGGTTGTTTAGGTTTTTACAGTTTTTTGATATTTTTACAGGTTTTAATGTTTTTTAGTGTTATTTAAGTTTTTAGGGATCTAAATTCTTTTTAATTTTTAGATGTTATTTCGGATTTTATGGGTTTCTAAGGGTTTTATGAGTTGTAGGGATTCTTTAGTTTTTTAGTGTTTTTAGGTTTTTAGGGGTTTTAACTATTTTTAGGTTATTTAGTTTTTCTTAGGGATTTTAAGGGTTATTAGGTGTTTTTATGTTTTTACTGGTTTTTAGGATTTTAATGGGTTTTTGGGTTTGTGTGTCTTTTTCAGTGGGTTTTAGGTTTTCTTGGGTTGTAAGTGGTTTTTGGTATTTCTTGAGTCTTTAGGGGTTTTATATTTATTTATATATTTTAACGTATTTAGGGTTTAAAGGGATTTTTTTTGTTTTTATAGGTTTTAATGTTTTAGGAGGTTTTAAGGTTATTATGGGTTTCATGGTTTTAGGTGTTTTTAGGGTTTCAACATCTTTTTAGGGTATTTATCATTTTTAGGTTATTAGGGGGTGTAATTGATTTTAGGTTTTCTAAGATTTTATTATGGGTTTTCTGGGTTTTTAGTGTTTTTTAAATTTTTAGTTATTTTTAATGATGTTTTAGGACTTTTATGTTTTTTAAGAATTTTGAGGACTTTAAGGTCTTTATTGTTTTTTGGGGTTTAATTTGTTTTTGGGTTTTTAAGTGAATTTAAGGTTTTAATGTTTTCTAAGGATTTTTCATGGTATTTCATGTTTTTTACATTTTTTGTATTTTTATACCTTTTTAGGATTTTTATGGGTTTTAGATATTTTTAGGGTTTTTTTGGGTGGTTTAGGGTTTTTTTTCTAATTTTTTTTTTGCAATTTTAGTTTTTTTAGAGTTTTTAGGGTTTTTAGTGGTTTAAAGGTTTTTTTAGTTTTTAGTGGGTTTCTAGTGTTTTTATGGGTTTTTAATATTTTTAGTGCTTTTATGGGTTTTATGGGTTTTAGGATCGTTTATATATTATTTGGGTTGTTATTGTGTTTTCTTTGTTTTTTTTTATTTTCAGTTTTTTTTTAAAGGTTTTCTTAGGGGTTATGTTGGTTTTTGGGTTTTTTATGTTTTAAAGTTTTTAGGGATTTTTAGTATTTTTATGGTTTTTAGGGGTTTTATGGATTTTTAGGTTTTCAACGTTTTTATAGATTTTAAAGTATTTATGTTTTTATGGGTTTTAAGTGTTTTTAGATTTTTATTGTTTTCTAGGGGTTATTCATGTTTTTAGAGTTGTCTACATTTTTAAGGGTTTTAGCGATTTTTAGGATTTTTATGTTTTTTTAGGTTTTATGGAATTTTAATTTTTTTAGATTTTATGTTTTTCTTATGATTATTTAGGGTTTTTAAGGTTTTTAAATTTTCATATAATTTCAGAGAATTTATAGGATTTTATGGATTTTATGTTTTTTTATGAATTTTGAGGTGTTCCATTGTTTTTAAATTTTTTTAGGGGATTTGTGGATTTTTGAGATTTTAGGAGTTTACGAGGTTTTCATGTTTTTAGAGGTTTTTAACATCTTTAGAGGTTCAATGGGGTATCAGAGTATTGAGTGGTTTTTAGGGATTTTAGAGTGGTTTTAGGGGTTTTATGTTCATTAGAACTTTTTAGGGTCTTTTAGGGGTTTTGAGGGTTTTTAGATATTTTTAGGATTTTTATGGTTTTACATTTTTATGGTAATCTTAGGGGTTATAAGGTTTTTTTACGTTTTTACAACTTTTTTCGGATTTTATAGGGTTTTTTGTTATTTTGATGTGTTTTGGGGTTTTAGGGTTTTTTAGAGTTTTTAACATTTTTTTATGTATTTAGGGGGTTTAAGAGTATTTGGGTTTTTAGGGGTTTCATAGGAATTGTTAAGTGTTTTAATTTTTTATACATTTTTATTCATTTTTTTGCCTTTTTAGGATTTCTATAGAATTTCATGGTTTTTAGGGATTTTGAGGGTATTTAAGGGTTTTCGATTTTTTGGAGTCTTTATAGTATTTCGGGTTTCTTGGGTTTTTTTGTGTTTTAGGGGTTTTAAGGTTTTTATATATTTTTTAATCTTTTAGGGATTTATAGTGTTTTTAGACATTTTAATGGTTTTAAGGTTTTTGGGGGTTTTGGGGTTTTTATTGTTTTTATTGTTTTTACGAGTTTTAGGGTGTATTTGGGATTTTTAGGGATTTTTTTCATTTTTTAGGATTTATGGGTTTTATGTGTTTTTAGGTTTTTAAGTTTCTCTTATATTTTTTCTAGGTTTTAGGGTTGTTTACATTTTTAGGGGTTTAAATGTATTTTGTTATTATTTTTGGTTTGTTTGGGGGTTTTAGGGATTTTGATGGATTTTTAGGGTTTTCATGATTTTTAGGGTTTTTATCATTTATTACATTTTAATGGGTTTTATGTTTTTTTATGTTTTTAAGGTCTTATTAGGTTTTTTTCATGTTTTTAAAGATTTTTACATTTTAGGGATTTGTATTTATTTTTTGTGTTTTATAGTTTTCTGGGTTTTGGGAATTCTATTGTTATTATGGTTTTTGGTAATTTTATGGAATTGGGGGGTTTGTGGTTTTGGAGTTTTTTCAAAGTTTCTAAGGGGTTTTATAGTTTTTAATGTTTTAGGGGATAAATGGGTTATGTTTTTTTACAGTTTTTTGAGGTTTCTTGGTTTTAGGGGTTTTTAGGGTTTTTGGTTCTTTTATGGGTTTTGAAGGTGTTTATCATTTAAAGGTTTTTAGGCATTTTTTTGTTTTTTGAGGTTTTCATAGGGTTTTCAGAGTTTTAGGGGTTCTTATGTTTTTATATTTTTGAGTAATTTTTTAAGATTTTTATTGTTTTTTGGGGATTTATGGATTTTGATGGTATTTAGGGGTTTTTATGATTTTAGGGGTTTTATTTTTTTTTATTTGTTTTTAGGGGTTTTATGTTTTTTAGGTTTTTATGGTTTTCTTAGGGGTTTTTATGGTCTCTAGGGTTTTACATTTTATAAATTTTTAATAATATTTTAGTATTTTTTTTTGTTTTTAGGGGTTTTTATGGATTTTGATAGTTTTTAAGGTTAGTAAGGTTTTCATGTTTTTTATGTTTTTATATTTTTTAGGATTTTTTTGATTCATTTAGGGTTTTAAGGATTATTTAATGTTTTTATTTTTTTAAGGGTTTAAAATATTTTTCTATTTGTAGGGGGTTTTAGGGTTTTTATGGGTTTTATGATTTTCAAGAGTTATATGAATTTTAGCATCTTTTAAGGTATTTTAGGGTTTTTACAATTTTAGGAGTATATCAGTTTTTAGTTTTTTTAGGTTTTTATGGTTTTCATAGGATTTTTCAGAGCTTTGGAATTTTTAACTGTTCAATGGATTTTACGTATTTTTAGGATTTTTATGATTTCTTAAGGTTCTTAAGGATTTCGAGGGATTATTGGGTTTTCAGGGTTTTTATCATTTTAGTGGGTTTTAACAATTTTAAGTGTTTTTAGAATTTTAGTTTTTTCATAGGATATTTCAATGCCCTTATGGTTGTTTTATTTTTAGGGATTTTTAGTGGTTTTAAGGATTTTTATGGTTATTGGGTTTTTATGAATTTTGGGGGATTTTAGTGTTTTAGGGTATTGGGGTTTAATGGTTTTTCTAGGTGTTTAGGGCTATTATTTAGTTTTTATGGGTTTTAAATTTTTAGTGATTTTTATCATTTTAGAGAGTTAAAGGGATTTTTAGAGTTATTAGTGGGTTTTAGGGATTTTAAGGATTTTTTGGGTTTTTAAGGATTTTAGGGGTTTTATAGTTTTTAGGCAAAGAAGGCACGAGTCCAGGCTATTCCCGGAACCCCCCAAAATTTATAAACAAAGGATACAAACAATGCAGACAAGGGAGGGGAGGGATCAATCAATCCACACCCGAAACCCCTTACGACCTCAGCCCGAGGGCCAGAAAAGGAAATAAAAAAAGAAACAAAGCGCAAGACCAAAAAAGACACAGTGTCCAAAAGAAAATCACACACAGAGTAGGTCAGTCAACATCGCCGCCAAAATCCTCCAGCTCCGCATCATGAAACCCCATGCCATCACCAAAGCCGCCGCCATCGTCTGCAGAGCTAAAATCTGATTCATCACCCTGGTCCATTGAATTTCATCCAGGGTCAAAATCTTCCTGCATGCCAAGTCTGGACCGCAGATTCTCCATAGCTTTTACCTGCTCAGCAGAAAAATAGGGCCTCTCTCGCTTATTCACCTTTAGATTCAGTTTGACAGCTCGTGAGGAGGCCCTGGTTGCCATTGGGTGTGGGAGGGCAGAGTAATCCCTCCTCCTTCTTCGTCTTGGTGTGGCAGAGGAGGTTCCCGCAGCAGACATCTTTGGTCCATTGCCACCATCAGTAGCGGCAAGTGGTGCCTTGCCTTTCTTGCTTTCTTCCTCAAGAGTTTCAGCACCTCCGCTGATTTTTTTCTCCCTTGATGTGACCATAGAAGCATTTATCCATTGATCAGCCTCAGAAAACCTCTCCCCAAGCCTTCTTGCCGCATCTTCAAGAGGGAACCTTTCCCTTTCAACCCATACCATCTCATGAAGCTGCAGACAAAAGTCTTCAGCAGATGGGACACCATGAAGGATCATCGCCCTCTGCAGGTCCATGGGAGGACCACCAACATCACCAGCATATTGGAGCTGGTCACTAGGCAGGTCCTCAGCACTGCTATCAGAGGTGCATGATAACCCGGGCCCCTTTCCAAGTCCCCCCACGCCAGGATACCCATACAGGACCAGTGGGGCATCACGCCAGTAAATATCCCCATCGAGTATGGGCTTTTCCTCAGCTGAGCATGAACTCCAGTCATCTCCAGTCCCGGTTTTCTGAGAAACAGCATCCTCCTTTGCATCATCTTCCACCCGCACCCCAACCATGGCAGGCTCAGCCGAACCTGCAGCCTGAGAAACATTCACCGGAGCCTCATCCGTTAGCGCAGATCCACCAGCATTCTCATCAACCTTTAAGCCAGTAGTGTCATCCCATCCCAGATCCTTGCAGGAATTTTCCACATTTCCTGGCCATAAATCCATCGCAATTGTCCTATCTATCTCACTTTGCTTCCTAATATCTTCACCAGACCCGTGAACACCTTCAGCAGAGCCATGAATTCCTCCCTCAGCGAGCGTGACCTCATCCTCAACAGCATTCCCTGCGACACCGACGCTTGCTTCCAGACTCACCAAGAAGCCACCCGAATCCATTAGAGAGATTTCTAACCCATTACCAGCCAACATAGAAGACGAATAGGGCACATCAGTAGCCACAGAGTGGGAAACCTCCCCAATAGTCCCCTTCACCTCCACCCGAGGGAGGCCGCTCCCACCAGAAGACAGAGATTAACCACCCCTAGAAGCGCCAGAACAAATTCCAGAACAGTCACGGTGCCCGAAGCTATAGCACAAAGAGCAGAAGATTGGCCATTACTCGAAGACAAGAGATTGTCTCCATCTGAGCTCCTCTCCCATAGCAATCCAGACAGAGTCCACAGGGGGTTTCGACGCATCAATTTCAACAAAAGCCCTTGAAGAAACCGGATGACAGAGGGCCCTCGTCCTACTATCCACACAGAGGAATCGCCCCACCAGGTTTCCAAGCATCGAAATAATTGAGTAATTCTGAAAGGGGAGTGGCAGTTCAGGAAAACGCACCCAGGTAGCAACAATCGGGGAGCTTCTCTTCATATGAAAATCAAAGCTCCATCGAAAGAGGGAGAATCGAGCGCCATTGCATGACCGAGGAGCCGCTGACCATGCAAGGATGAGATCATCCTCCGTTGCAAACCGAACCATGATATGGGAGATGTCGATCAGACTGACAGTCGCACGAGCCCTAATATTCCAGGAAGCCACAACGAACCTGTCGAAGGTGACCACCGGGGGTCGCCACCTCAGAAAGCTTGCAACCAGAGTCAAGCGATTTTAGGGTTTTAGGGGATGAAGGGATTTTAGGGTTTTAGGGATTTTTAGGGTTTCAGGGAATTTTAGGTTATTTAATGGCCTTAAGTGTTTTTATATTTTTAGGTCTTTCTTAGGAACATTCAGGGTTTTTGGGTTTTTTATATTTTTCAGAATAGTTATGGATTTTTAGGATTTTTGTGGGTTTTAGGGTATTTATGGATTTAGAGGGTTATTAGGGGTTTGGGGGTTTTTTTGTTCATTTAGGTTTTTAGAGTTTTTTATTATTATTATGGTTTATAAATTTTTTTATATTTTTTAACGTTTTTATGGGTTTAAAGGGTTTTTAGTGTTTTTAGTGACTTTTGAGGTTGTTATGGGTTTTTAGGGTTTTCATGGTTTTAGTTTTTTAGGGTTTTTAAGGCAAGGAAGATGTGAGGGTCGGGCTATTCCCCCCCCCCCCTCCCCCCAAATTTATTATAAAGAAAAAGAGACACAACAGACAAGGGAGGGGAGGGGTCAAATGACCCATACCCAAAAACCCTTACAACCCAAAATGAAAAGACCCAAAAAAAGAGAAATCTAAAAAAAAAGAAAAGACCAAAAAAGAAAGAAAATCAGTCAACATCACCACCAAAGTCCGAAACAAAAGCCTCATCACAAGGGTCACCATCCGCACCATATCCAGAGGCCGCATCATCAAAGCAGGAGTCAGAGTCATCCCACCCTGACTCGTATTCCTTATTATGTTTAAGGAGCGTCAGAAACTCCTCCCTTCTTTTTTCTTATTCTGGGGAACGCTGCTTTTCCTGATGATTAACTTTGACTTTCAGCTTAACCGCCTTTGATGATGCCCGGGTAGCCATGGGTATGGGGAGGGTGGAGCAGTCCCTCTTCACCCTCCTCCTCGAGGAGGCATAGGTGGGACCATCACCTTTCACCTGCTCGAGCTCATTGAAATTCTTCCCCACCTCCATGCCATGCTCACATTCTTGATCCGGGATAAAGGATGCCTCCTGATTTAGAGGGAACTCAACAAAATTGTCATGCTGCATCAAGCTTGGAGCTATTAAGGTATGTAATTCTGCACTCCCAATAACAGAATCCAGCAGTCCTTGCCCATCCTCCCCAGGCAGTACCATCCCCCCATCATCATGCAAGTCCAAACAGACCGACCTATCATCCAGGGACTCTTCATGAACCTCCATGTCCATCCCTATCATTTCCTCTGTTGCAACAGCTTCTCCTTGTTTGTGATCATCCCATGTTCTAGCCCCCTCCCCTTGGCCACACACATTCCCTTCCTTAGGCATTCTCCCCTGATCAGCAACATTCTCCAGAAGATCTGTTGCCTCCTGCTCCTCCACCATCCCACAATGAATCATGCCAGGGACCACCATAGGTTCTAGAGAACCCAGAAAAAAAGGATCCCCCTGGAAATAGGGCATGTTTTCTAGTCCCTGAATAGCCCTTTTCCCCTGTTCAACCTCCATTTTCACCTGGATGGGAGAAGACGCAAAAACATGTTCATCAACCTCCTCTTTTTCAGACATTAGCCATTCTGCGGACTCCCCCGCCTGATCGGCCACCACCTTCCTCCTGTCCTGCACCCCCTGCTCATCCATCTTCCCCTGCTCAACTTCAGCAGTGACTTCCCCAGCCTCCACATTACTCGCAGCCAACAAAGAGTGCACCTCTTCACAATCATTCCCAACACAACTCAAATTCAGCACAGTAGTAGCAACCACCAGAGAATCACTCTGGGCGATCCCTCCACCATGTCCCGTGGCAGCGGCCAGCACCCTATTCTGCGCCTTCTTGGCAGGTATACCACATCTTGCATTTTTAAACGTGGGCTCTTGCACCTCTTCCTCACACTCCAACCCTTCAAAGCGGTTAAGAGTTGGGACCAAAGACTGCATCTGAATCATACTATCGTCAGGGGAAAAAGGCATCCTAGTAGAAGCACAATCCATGCCAAAAAGACCTCCATCGATTGGCAGCATTAAATCACTCCTCAAGTGCCTAAAAATATCACTCACCAAATGATCTAATTAACACTGAGAAGCCACTTGCGCTATATTGATAGCATCTACTGCATCCCCGGGGCCCTCCAGCACAACTAGACTCACCCCAGACCGATGTTTCCCACTACCACAATGAGCCTCCTGGTCCAGGACACCTGAAGGTGGTTTTTACACCAGCCCATGTGCAACCACCTCCTCCGCCAGCTCCATCGGGCCAGACCCATTGCACCACACCGCATCACCCGAAGCCTGTGACTGCTCCAGACTTCCAGCCTGCCCCTGATCCTCTAATTCCTCATTGCACAACATTAAGGAATTGGAACCATCATCCTTCTGGACTGTCACCTCTTGAGACCTCACAACCAATGCATCTCCAAGGTCACTGGTATCTGATTGTCGTGGCAACGTCCTCGGAAGAGGATTCCCTGTCCCATCAATACTATGCTCCTCCACCATCACAACCTGATCAGATGACCTAGCCATCCCAATATCCCTTTCCAAAGATCCCTTGCTTCTAAATCCTCATCTGCAAGAAGAAATATAATGAACCAAATGCCTACATCCAGAACAGAATCGCACAACCGACTCAAACACCACCAGCTGTTTATAGCGAAACTCCTTTCCAACAGTGATCCACACAAATTCCGTTAGACGATTTGAAACATCTACTTCAACACAGATTCTCGGGGAAACCGGGTGACAGATCACTTTGGTCCGGCTATCCGAACACAGGTATCGACCAACAAGATTCCCAAGCATACATTAAATGGATGGATTATGGAACGGAAGAGGGTGCTGCAGGAATCTAATCCATGAAGCCACCAGCGGCGAGTCACAGTTCATATATAGGTCAAAACTCTACCTGAAGAGATAGAAACTAACTCTGTTGAAGCTTCATGGGGTTGCGGATAAAGCCTAGATCAAATCAGCCTCAGAAGAAAGCTGTATCATCAAGTGTCGGCCATCAAGCAACCCTACTGTGGCCCGATCTTGGAGATTCCAGGATCCAAAAATAAATTTGTCGAACGCCTCCACCGAGGGATGGAACCTCGTCAAACGAGCAACAAGGGTCAATCTATGAAGTGTAGAGGCCAAATTAAACTCCAGATCTGATAAAGAGAGATGAGGTAAGCCTTTATATAAGTCAGGAACCTTCGGAAAACCCTTAATTCAGGGGAAAGGGGGATGAAGATCATGCATCAGGAGAGGGATGAAGACCAGATCCATATTACCATTACGTATAAATCCCTCCCCCAAAGGGGGAGGAGGGAGGATCATGGGTAGCACCGTCAAGGAGGCATGGTTTATAATTTTATAGAATTTAGAGATTTTTTATAATTTATATGGTTTCATAGGTTTTTATAGATTTTGAGTGCTATTAGGGGTTTTTACGGTCTTCCATGGTTTTTAGGTGTTTAGGGTTTTTTGGTTTTTCAGAGGTATAAAGATTTATTTAGGTTTTTAAGGTTTTCTAAATGTTTTTAGGGTTTTAGTGTATTTTAATTTTTTAGGTATTTGAAGGGTGTTTTTCTAATATTTATGGATTTTAGGGTTTTGGGGGATTTTGACGGGTTTTGGGAATTTTTTCATTTTTTTGGTTTTTAGGGTTTTAGGGTCCTTAGTGTTCAGCACTAAATCTGCATTAGAGGAAGGTGTGCTGAGCATTTTCTTCTGCACCAAGGAAAATGAGACAAATATAGGGAAGGTTGTATCTAGATTTCTGCAACTAGATCTACATGGGTGACTGATTCTTCAAGATTTTCCAGAGAGGGTGATGGCTGGTAGGAGGAATGAAATTCCTCCTGAATTTGGAGAGCTAGACTGGGGGAAGGGATCCCCTGGAACAATTGTACCGAAAGTACTCCTTTGCAGTAAGTCTCCCAACCAGGTTGTGTTACCAGATCAAGATGTTAGAGATGAAGAAGGCATAACACTAGATTCGGAGTGAGGATTCAGTTGGGAGGAGAGCCTCCAACTGTTCCAGCCTCAGGATGAACTCTGCAATGGACTGGCTTTTAAGGCCAGAAGGAGGACAAATGCAATCTTGTGGGGGCCTATTAAGACGAGGTGTGGACCAAGCATTAAAATACGAGTTTTTTGAAACAATCCATTTAAAGTGAGAGACAATGGCCTTATACGAGTCACAAATTTCTGGCCAAATAGAAGATGGGAAGTATCCTGCATAATCATTACAAAGATTGAGCACGAATCATTCCCGAGTGAAACCCAATCCCCTAGCCATAGGACTTATCATCCCCCAAGTAAATTTAGCAAGGAGAGCATCATTGTATCATCTGAGGTCTTTGATTCCAAGACCTCCCAGCTCAATTGGTTTAGTACAGTCCTTCCAGGAAACTGTAACCAATTTCCTTTGATTTATACACCTCGTCCAGGCAAAATTCTTAATCTTTTCTTGCAGGTCCTTAAAGAGATTAACCGACCATATGTATATGGAGATGCATAAGTGAACATAGAGGTAATCACCGAGTTAATAAGGAAAACCCTTCCATCTTGTGAGAGGGATTCCCCTTTCAACTTCTCCAGCTGATGAGTGATTTTGAAGGCAATATTCTCAAGGTAACATTGTTTGTCACGTCCCCAAAAAATAGGAATGCCTAGGTAGTCAAAAGGAAGTGACCCTCTCTTGACACCAAGGGACTTGTCAATGGAGATATGACAGGACTATGGGATCCCCTCCCAAAAGATGATCAAAGACCTGTTCCAACTGATAGATTACCCTGCCACATATTCATAATGCCAAAAGATCATCCGGATGGATTCCAAGGTCCGTTTGTCAGCTTCCCCAAACAGGAGAATATCATCTAAATACAATAGATGGGATGGCATGTGAAGATCCCTCCCTGCCTAAATTGTATTGAAGAGACCAGCCTGGAAAAGGTCAATGAGGCACCTACTCAAGTAATCTTCTGCAATCGCGAAGATGATTATTGAGAGAGGGTTACCCTGTTAGACCCCACGGGAACAGGGGAAGAACCCCTTTGGGGAGCCATTTAAAAGAACAGAGACCCAGATGCTACTTATAATGGACATAATGATCCTGGTAAAATTACTCAAGAAGCCATACCTGGATAGGACCTATAAGATAAAGCTCCACATGATGGTGTCAAAAGCCTTGGAGATGTCAATATTAAACGCAAAGTTTCCATCCTGGGACTGTTTCCGCATACCGTTGCTGCTCTCCAAGGTCGGGAAAAGACATTCCTGGATGTTCCTCCCAGGGACGAACCCAAATTGATTAGGGATGAGATTATCCCCCACAAAATTTCCAATTCGAATAACTAGAATCTTACTAATAATTTTGGGGATAGTGTTTCCAATGGCCACCGGTTGAAATTCACCGATGTCAATGGAATTGTCCCTTTAGGAATTAAGGCAATAAAATTAGAATTGATCCCATATCGAAACATAGTATAGAGAAATAATTCCTGAATAGGACTGATGATGCTCTCATGCATGAAATACCAATAATACATGAAGAATTTTTTGGTGAAACCATCCAGTCCTACTGTTTTGTCAATGTTCAGAGAGAACAAGGTAGCCCTAACTTCTTCTACAAGGGGGGGGATCATTAGATCCCGGTTCTATTGCTCATAAACTTATGGAAAGATAGAGTACATCCATGGGAGAGTATAATCCTCGCCATCATCTGAGTAAATTCCTTGAAAATGATTGATAATAGCGACAGAAATATCATCCTCCAAGGTGAAGGTAGAGCCCGAGATATGGAAAACCTTTAGAAACTTTTTGGCTTTTTTATCCCTATGCAATAGATGTAAAATTGTTGAATTTCGATCTCCATACTTGAGCCATCAAACATTGAACTGATTCATGGCCAACTTTTCTTTGAGAGACCGAAGATCATCATGCTTGGAGTGGAGTTGAAGCTCCTCTAAAGAGGGTAGGGGAAGGAGTTGGTTAGCTTCTTGGTGGGTGGAAAGTTAATGATCAGTAGTTCAAATGTCGTCACCTAGACTAGAGAAGCGTCCCTTGCTCCATTCTTTGAGCAAGGCATGGATTTTTTTGAGCCTCAAGAGCAAAATATGGTAATGGCTACCCTGAAGGTCTTCATTCGAGCCACTAATGAAAAATTCCCTATAGCCAGGAACCGTAATCTAGACATTATTTAACTTAAAAGGCAAGGGTAATGATCTTGAAGTGCCTAGGGAGCAATCTTCAATCAAAGGATTGTGATCCGAATAGAACATGGGGAGGGTAAATCCTGAGACATCAAAGGGAAAAATCAAATCACTTATCCTATAAAAACAACTATCCATCTTGTTTCCCTGCATGCCATTCATAGTGAAACACCCCCAAGTGATGGAGGCTCTAGAAACAGGGACTTTTGTGAGATCACATGCATCATGGAAAAATGATAAGTCCTTGGCAGCCAAGCGAGAGAAGTTGGACCCAATCCTCTCCTTCGGACACAGGACAGTGTTCAAATCCCCAATCACAATCCAGCTATTCACAGTGTGCCCATTAAGAGAAATCAGTGTTTCCCATAAAGCTCCTCTCTACAAATAGGAGTAGGAGGCATACACAAAGGACAAATAGAGAGGGGAAGAGTTTCACATGACAGACAAGGTGATGATTTGGGAACACACCTCCACAGATATCAAATGGATGTAATCATGCTTAAGAACCCATAGGATGTCAAGACCATTCTCATTAGTGGTCTTGGAAACATAGAAGTAACCAAGGTTTCCCAAGTTGAAACCTACCCAATTATCAAACGGGATCATTGAATCAGAAATACCAACAACCACAGGCCTCTGGGAAGTGAAGAAATGCATAAGGGCTAAGGCAGTGGGAGGATTCCCAATCCCCTGGTACTTCTAGAAGAGGACTTGCATCAGATTAAGAATATGTTTCCCTGTTCACAGGGCGGGTATTAGCATTCAAGGTCACAACCTTCGCCTTTAAATTTTTTTCTTTCTTCTTGGTCATAGCCACATGGTTATTCTTAGTGGAACAATAAACTTCTACAACCCGGTATTTGAGTCCCAGGTCATCGGGAGGTTTAGATCCAACCTTATGTGGTGAGTTCTTATCAACCATCTTGCAGGACCCTTCTTCCTCTTCATCATTCTATTCTTCAGCGTCATCATCCCAGAAGCTACCACTGAGAGGGTGGAACCTGTTCAAGGGGCATAGTGCCACTGGGGAGGCGATTTTAACTATGTCTCGTCATGCAGCCTTGTTGGAGGACACAACCGTTAAGGAATCCCTAGACAGTGACGGAAGGGCCAGGGGTGTGCAGTCCTTCTCAGGGCCAAGGGGGGTAGGGGGCACTGTGGTTGAAAGTCAATCCAGCCCATCATGAACCTCCTGGATGGGAGGGGACTGTCCCTGGAAGTAGGTAAGACCCGCCACCATAGAAGGATCAGGGAGCATGGAAGGCTGGCAGGGCTCAACCATGATTTCCCGACCAACAGCAGGCTATGAGGATTGGCCTGGCTCAACCATGGTTGTCTGCAGACCGGGAGTGACAGCAGTAGAGTCTGAGACAACCATCCATTCATCCTGGCGGTTAGACCTATTAACAACTCCCTACAAGTGGGAGGGCATCTCTTGGTAGAGAGCATCATCGACCTTTAGTGCCCTCCTTGGTGAAGCCAGCTCCACAGGACACTGAACTTCCTCAGAACTGGGCTAAGAGGGAGCAGGTGCTTGGAAAGGGGCCTTCACCCCCGCTCCAGCACCCAACATCCTATTTCAGGACTCAACAGAGTTCCTTTTAAGATTCCACTTGGAACACACTTTCAGACATCGACAGTCAGATATTAGATTCCCAAATAGGTAACAATGAATGAAAAATCGGGTTTTGTGCTTGTATTGGATCTCTAGATTGAAGCTGTCTTCATCAGGGTCTTCTAGGGTTTTTAGGTTTTTTGGAATTATTATGATTTTATGGGTTGTATGTGTTTAACGGTTTTAATGTTTTCTTGGGCCATTTTAGGGTTTTTTGGAGTTTTTAAATTTTTAGGGATTTAAGAATAGTTTAGTACATTTATTTTTTTAGTATATAAGTTATTTTGAGGGGTTTTAATGGATTTTAGGGTTTTAGGGTTTTTGAGGGTTCTTAGATATTTTTATTTTTTGGGGGGTTTTATATGATTTTATGCTTTTAATCGTTTCTTAGGGTTATTTTGTGGTTTAAGTATTATTAATGTATTTGTGGATTTTTAGGTAATTTTTCGATTTTTATGAATTTTAGGGTTTTGGAGTAATTTTGGGGCTTTAAGGGTTTTCTGTTTTTTATGGTTTTGGTGTTTTTTAGAGTTTGTAAATGTTTTTAGTGGTTTAATGGGGTTTTATTGTTTTAGTGGGTTTTAGTGGTTATTTTTTGTGTTTTAGCATTTGTTGGTTTTTCATCGGTTTTATGTGTGTTTAGGTTTTTAAGTATTTATTAGTGTTTTTGAGTGTATTTAGGATTTTTTTTGACTTATGGATATTTAAGGATTGTTTCTGATTTTTATGGGTTTTAAGTGGTTTTCGGGATTTTTAGGGGTTTTGAGGTACTTTAGGGTTTTAGGTCTTTTTTTGGGTTTTTAGATTTTTTTAAATTTTTTAGTGTTTTATGGTTTTTATAGTTTTTTATCATTTTGGATGTTTATTGTGTTTTTTGAGTTTTTAGTGGGATTTTAGGGGTTCTATTGGTTTTTATAGGGTTTAGGGTTTTAGGGTGTTTTGGGTTTCTTGTGGTTTTAGTGAGTTTTAGGGGGTTTTAGGGTTTTTTAGGTTTTTAGGTTTTCTTTGGGGTTTAACGGGTTTTTAGGGTCTATTATGTATTTAGGGGTTTTTAGGGATTTTATAAAATTTTGGTGGTTTTTAAGGATTTTTATGGATTTTGTGGTTTTAAAGGATTTTTGGGATTTAATGTTTTTTATGATTTTAGGTGTTTAATGTATTTTAGTGGTTTTATGAATTTCTTATTGTTCTTCAAGGTTTTATGTTTTTTTACCTTTTTAGGGAATTTTTTAGATTTTTATGGTTTTTATAATTTTGGCATTTTAAATGTTTTTATGGTTTTTAGTTATTTTTAGTAATTTATGGTTTTTTTGGTGGTTTTATGGTCATTGAGTTTTTCTATTTTTTATGGTTTTTATAGATTTTTAATGTTTTTTGGGGTTTATAGGGTTTTCAGAGTTTTTATTTACTTATAGGGTTTGTAGGGGTTTTTAATTTTTTTTGTATTTCTATGGTTTCAATGTTTTTTGGGTGGTTTTATGTTTTTGGTGCAATTTATATTTTAAGGTTTGTAACTATTTTAATGTTTTTATGTTTTTCGTAGGGTTTTTATGGTTTTTATGGTTTTCATCTTTTCTGGATTTTAGGGATTTTTTAGGAGTTTCGGGGTTTTGTGGGTTTTAGGGATTTTTATTTTTTATGATGTTTTTTATTGTTTTTATAGGTTCTAGCGTTTTTAGCAGTTTTAAGGATTTTAAGTATTTTTATGGTTTTAATGGTTTCATAGGTTTTTTCATGGGTTTTAGGGAGTTTTATGTTTTTAGTGATTTTTATGACTCTTTATGATATTTATGGTTTCTATGTTATTTAGGGATATTGAGGGATTCTAGGGTTTTTTTTGGGTTTTAGGGATTTTTTTTGTTTTTTAGGTTTAAGGTGTTTTTTAGTTTTTTTTGGGTTTTAATGGGGTTTTAATGTTTTAAACATTTTTAAGTATTTAGATGGTTTTTATATTTTTTATTTGTTTTAGTGTTTTATGGGTTTTTATGGTTTTTTTAGGTTTTTTGGTGTTTTATGGTTTTAGGTGTTTTTGGTTTTTAGGGTGTTTTATGAATTTAAGGGTTTTTATTATTTTTTTGGGATTTTATGTGTTTCTTTGATTTTACGTTTTTCTAATGGTTTTTAGGGGTTTTAGGGATTTTTAACCTTTATGGAGTTTTATAGATTTTTTATTTAATTTAATTTTTTATTTTTTAGTGGTTTGGAGGGTTTTGGGGTGTTTTAGGGTTTTTAGGGTTTTTAGTGGTTTTAGCCTTTTTAGGTTTTTAGGAGTTTTAAGTGTTTTAGGTTTTAAATTTTCTATTTTGTTTTTTGGGTTATTTACATTTTTTGCGGATTTTTAGGAATTTTATATGAATTTTATTGTTTTTTAATTGTTTGGGATATTTTTAGGTGTATTAGGGTCTTTATGGTTTTAATTAGTTTTTTGGGATTTTATAGTTTTTATAGTTTATTAAAGATTTTAGAGTTTTGAAAATTTTTAGTTGTTTAAATGGAATTTATAATTATTAGTGGTTTTATGGTTTTTATTGCATTTTTTTCTGTTTTTAAGGTTTTGGGGGATTTTATAGTTTTTAGGGTATTTAGGGTTTTTTAGGGAATTTTAGGTTTTATATAATTTTTAGGTTTTTAGGGGTTTTAAGTGTTTTTATTTTTAAATTTGTTTATTTTGGTGTTTTAGGGTTTTAGGGTTTTAGAGTTATTACATTTTTATGTATATTAAGGTATTTTTAGGATTTTTAAATTTTTTAGGGTATTTAGGGATTTTGAGGGTTTTCTTTTGTTTTTTTTTTGTGTTTTTGGGTTTCTTATGTTTTTTTTGGGTTTGAGGGTGTTTTCCTAGATTTTTGGATTTTTTAGGGTTTTTAGAGTTTATGGGAAATTTAGAATTTTTAGTTGGTTTTAGTGGTATTATGGGTTTCTCGGGTTTTTACGGTTTTTAGGGGATTTAGGGGCTTTTAGATTTTTAGGGAATTTTTCGGATTTTTAGGGATTTTTAGCGTTCTACTATTTTTTAGGGGTTTTCAGTGTTTTGAGGTTTTTTTGGTTTTGCTATGGTTTTTAGGGGTTTTTATGTTTTAAAATTTTTTTATATTTTTTTAGTATTTTTTTATAATTTGTATGATTTTTAGTGATTTTTAGGGTTTTCAAAGGTTTTAACGTTCTTTTTTTTGGGGCTTCAGTGTTTTTATGTTTTTATGTTTTTCTTAGAGTTTTCACTAATTTTACTGTGTTTTACATTTTTAGTGTTTTATGTATTATTATAGATTTAAGGTTTTTTAGTGATTTTTGAGGGTTTTAGGGTTTTATGATTTTTTGGGTTCTTTTGTTTTTATGGGGTTTTAGGTGTTTTAGGGGTTTAAATTTTTTAGTGGGTTTTAACATTTTTAGGGGGATAAAGGGGTTTTTATATTTTTAGTGGATTTAAGGTTCATAGGGGTTTTAGGGTTTTATGTTTTTAGGTGGTTTTAGGGGTTGTTTGGGTTTTTTGTGGGTTTTAGTATTTTTAGGTATTTCATGGTTTTTAGTGTTTTTAGTTTTTTTATGGTTTTTATAGAGGTTTTTAGGTTTTTTGTGTATTTTGTATTTTTATGGATTTTATGGATTTTTTTACTGTTTTTAGGGTATTTAGGTATTTTTAGGGGTTTGTGTTTCTTATGATTTTTTTTATGTTTTTAGGGTTTTTTAAGATTTTCAAGGTTTTCTTTGGGTTTCTCAGGGTTGTTTGGGTTTTTTATATTTGTAAGAATTTTTAAGGTGTTTATGATTTTTATGGTTTTTTAGAGGTCTTAGAGATTTTGAGGGTTTTTATGGATTTTTATGGGTTAATATATTTTTCATGTTTTATGTTTTTTTTAGTTTTTTAGATTCATTATAGTTTTCTAGAGAATTTAAACATTTTTATGGATTTAATGGGTTTTATAGATTTTATTTTTTTAGGGGTTTTATGGGTTTTTTAGTTTTTATGATTTTTAGGGTTTTTATGGTTTTCAGGGATTTTGTATTTTATTATTTAGTTTTTTTAGGTTTTAATGGTTTTAATATTTTTTAGGTGTTTATGGTTTTCTTAGGGTTTTCAGGGATTTTTGAGTTTTTAGGGATTTTAGGCCTTTTTTGTATTTTTTTGTGGTTTTATGGTTTTTACAGTTGTTGAGGGTTTTATGGGTTTTAATTTTTCTAGTGGTTTTAGTGTTTCTTAGGATTTTAGGGGTTTAGGTGTTTTTTAGGTTATTAATGTTTTATTAGGGGTTTTTAGGGTTTTTATTTTTTTTAGGGATTTTTAGGGTTCTTTTAGTATTTTTGTGGGTTTTTAGGGTTTCAAGTGATTTTGATGTTTTTAGGGTTATTAGGGTCTTTTTAGTTTTTGTGTGGTTTTGTATTTTATTGAGTTGTTTAGTGTTATTAAGTTTATATTAGAGTTTTTTAATGTTTTGATGGGTTTAAAGGGTTTTATAGATTTTAGTGGGTTTTTAGTGTTTTTATGGGGTGTTTTGGTTTTTTATATTTTTATGGGTTTTATGGTATGTTGGGGAATTTTTTTGTTTTAGTGTCTTTTAATATTTTAGGGGTTTTATACTTTTTTTTGGTTTTTTTGGTTTTATTTGTTTTTAGGTTTTTATGATTTATTATCACATTTCAGGGTTTGTGAGGGGTTTTTTACATTTTTTTTAGATTTTTAGGATTTTTTATAAATTTTATGGTTTGTAGGGATGTTGAGGGTTTTATGGTATTAAGTGTTTGTTAGGAATTTGAGAAATTTTGGGTTTTTTAGGTTTTTTCAGTGTTTTTAGGTTTTTAAGGTTTTCTGAGGGGCTTTCATTACTTATTGGGTTTATTATTTTTTAGGGATTTTAAAGTAATTTTTTTTATTTTTATGGGTGTTTAGGGGTTATATAGATTTGGAGGGGTTTTAGGGTATTTACTTTTTTTTATGGTTTTTTAGGATTTAGATGTTTTTACGGTTATTATGTTTTTTGAGTTTTTGTATCATTTATAGGGGCTTAAAGGGTTTTTAGATTTTTTGTGATATTTAATGTTTTTAGGCATTATTTGACTTTTTTTATGATTTTTCTGTGTTTTATGGTTTTTAGGGGGTGTTAGGGTTTTTAGGGTCTTTTAGGGGTTTTAGAGTTTTTTAGGTTTTAGGGGTTTTAGGGTTTTTTTGTTTTTAAGGTTTCCATAGAGTTTTCCTAGATTTTAGGTTTTTTATGTTTTTAGATATTTTTAAAGATGTTTTTGGTATTTAGTGTTTTTAGGGATTTTTGAGGATTTTAGGATTTAAGGGTGTTTATGGTTTTCTTTGGTTTTAAGTGTTTTATGTGTTTTTATAGATTTTAAATTTTTAAGGGTGTAATGGGTTTTTGGTGTTTTTAGTGGGTTTCAGGGTTTTATAGGTATTTATGGTTTTAATGATTTTTAGAGGATTTCCGGGTATTTGGGGTTTTTTTTTGGTTTTTAGGGTACTTAGGGTTTTTAGGATTTTAAGAGATTTTCTAGTTTTCTTATTTTTGATGGGTATGAAGTGTTTTTAGGTTGTTTTGGATTTATTTGGGGTTTTCTAGGGTTTAGGTGTTTTTAGTGATTTTTTGATTTTTTGAGATTTTGAGGGTTTTTTCTAGTTTTTAGGGTTTTTATGGTTTTTACTGTTTTTAGTTTGTAGGGGTTTATGTGTTTTTAGGTATTTAAGGGTTTTTATATGAGTTTTTATGGTTTTTAGGGTTTTTATTATTTAAGGTATTTTTTTTAAATTTTTTAGGAATTCAATGTTTTATAGGGCTTTTAGGTATTTTGAGGGGGTTTTGGGGGTTTTGGGGTTTTTGGTTTTTTGGTTTATATGTTTTTTTAGGTTTTTAGAGTATCTAATCATTTTTTAGTGTTTTAAATGGTTTTTAGATATTTTGGTGAGATTTTATGTTTTTATGGGTATTTATGGTTATTTATAGTTTTTAGATTCTTTTTATGGGTTTTGGGGGGTTTTGGGTGTTTTTGGCTTTTTGGCCTTTTTTAGGTTTTTAGGTGTTTTATGTATTTTAGGTTTTTATGGTTTTTTAGGTATTTTCAGCGGTTTGGGTTATTTTATGATCTAGGGATCTTCATATTTTTAGGGTTTTTATGGTTTGTTTGTGGTTTTAAGGATTTTAATGGTTTTATTGTTTTAAGATTTTTAGTGTTTTTAGAAATTTTTAGGTTTTTAAGGGTTTTAAGATTTTTTAGGTTTCAAAATTTTTATTAAGGTTTTCAAGGTATTTTTCATTTTTTCTTATTATGGATCTTTAGTGATTTTTAGGATTTGTAATTTTTTTAATATCTTGGGGATTTTGTCGTGTTTTATAAATTTTTATGTTTTTTAGCTTTTTATGGGTTTTCAAGGTTTTTAGGGATTTTCTGTGTTTTTTGGTTTTTACAGTTTTCTTGTGGGTTTCTATGTTTTTTGGATTTTTTATGTATCTAAGTATGATTATGATTTTTTAGGGTTTTTATGGATTTTAGTGTTTTATTTATTTTTGGGGGTCTTTAAGATTTTTTTTTGGATTTTAGGGGGTTTAGCGATTCTTAGGGGTTTAGTGTTTTTAGGGTTTTTAGTGTTTTCAGGTTTCTATATTTCATAATTTTTTTAGATTTTTTAGTTTTTCTTATGGTTTTTTATGTTTTTTATGTTTTTAAGGATTTATAAGATATTAGGACTTTTTTATTTATTAGGATTTTTTGGTATTTTAAGGAGTTTTTTGGTTTTTTGGGGTTTAAGGGTTTTTATAGTTTTTTAGAATTTTTATTAGTTTTTTGTGTTTAATGAGTTTTAAAATTTTTTGTTTTTTACGGTTTTAGGGATTTATGGTTTTCAAAGGTTTATATGGTTTTCTGGTTTTTAGAAATTTTTAGGGGTTTTAGTGTTTTTACTGTTTATTGAGGATTTAAGTGTTTTAGGTTTTTATTATTTTATTAGGGGTTTTTAGTATTTTTAGTTTTTTTATTTTTATGGATTTTAGGGATTTTTTATGATTTATGTGGGTTTTTAGCATTTTAATGATTTTACGGTTTCTTAGGATTTTAGGCGGTTTTCTATTTTTTTGGGGTTTTATGGTTTTTTTATTTTTTTAGTGTTTTATGGTTTTTATAATTTTTTTATCATTTTTAGGGTTTTAAAGGGGTCTACTAGGTTTTTAGGGTTTTAGGGATTTGAGGGTTTTAGGGTTATTATTATTTTTTTGGTTTTTCGGGTTTTTAGGGGGGTTTTTTTGTTTTTTAGGGTTTTTTAGTTTTATTTTTTTTAATGTTTTATGGGTTTATATGGTTTTTAATGTTTTTATTGGTTTTAGGGTTTATGTTTTTTTTAACGGTTTTTATGAATTTTTATGTTTTTACGGTCTTTTGGTTTTTTAGCATTTCTAATGTTTTTAGGGGTTTTAAGTGTTTTTAGGTTTTTAGTATTTTCGAAGATATTTTTAGTGTTTTCTTGTTTTTTTTTACTTTTTTAAGAATTTTTGGCCTTTTTAGTATTTTTATGCTTTTTGGGTTTTTAGGAAATTTGATGTGTTTTTAAGTTTTTATGGGTTTTGTGGTTTTTAGCATTTTTTAGTTATTATAAATTGTATTGGTTTTTAGGTTTTTATGACTTTCTTTTTGTTTTCACATTTTTAGGGAATTTCTAATGTTTTAGTGATTTATTGAGATTTTTTTGATTTTTAGGGTGTTTAGAGGTTTTATGGATTTTTAGGGATTTAGGGATTTAGGGTTTTTATGGTTTTTTTGAGGTTTAGGGGTTTTTTTAGTTATAAAGGTTATTAAGGTTTTTAGTTTTTTTAAACATTTTTATGTTTTAAGGGGGGGTTTATGGGTTTTAGTAGATTATAATTTTTTGGTTTTTAGGGGTTTTATGGGTTTAAAAGGTATTTGGGGTTTAGTGATTTTTAGCATTTTTTTGGGTTTTTAGTAATTTCATGTTTTTAGTTATTTTATGTGTTTTTATGTTTTGAAGGTTTTCTTAGGATTTTTATGGTTTATTAGGAATTTTTACATCTTTAGGTAATTTTAGTTCTTTTTTAGGTTTTTTATTGTTTTTGGGGATTTTTGGGAATTTAGGGTCTTTAGAGTTCTTGGTGTTTTATGATTTTTTTGGGGTTTTACGTGGGTTTTTTGAGTTTTTTAGGGTTTTAATGGTTTTCAGAGTTTTTTAACATTTTTTGCACTTTAACATGTTTTTAGAGTTTTTAGTGTCTTTTGGGGGATTTATGGGTTTTTAAGGTTTTTAGGGGGTTTATGGTTGTTAGGTGTTTTGGGGGTTTTAGGGTCTTTTTAGCGGTTTTTTGTGTTTTTAGCGCTTTTTAGGGTTTTAATGTTTTTTAGGTTTTCATAAGTTTTTTTTGTTTTGATATGGTTTTTCTGTTTTCAAATATTTTTCAAGTTTTTCTGGTTTTTCGATTTTTTAGATATTTTGAGATTTTTAGGTATTATAGGTTTTTATGGTTTTTAAGGTTTTTGAGTATTGCTTCCATTTTTAGGGAGTTTTACTATTCTACGGTTTTTATGGTTTTCATAGAATTTTTCACAGTTTTTAGGATTTTTTTCTTTTGGGGGATTTTTAGGGATTATAGATTTTTTATGGGGTTTTAGGATTTTTAAGGATTTTAAAGTATTTTAGGGTTTTTAGGTTTTTTACGGTTTTTTGGGATTTCAGGGTTTTTTTAGCCTTTTCACATATTTAGGGGTTTAAAGGGTTTTTAGATTTTTAGTGGATTTTTTAGTTTTTATGGGGTTTTAGGGGTTTTAAGGTATTTTGGGGTATTCATAATTTTTATGGTTGTTAGGGTTTCTTTAGGCGTTTTAGTTTATTTTTATTTTTTATGGGTTTTAGGTATCTTTATGTTTTTAATGTTTCATAGGGGTTTTATGGGGTATATAATTTTTAGGGATTTTTAGGGTTTTTATGATTTCATGCAGTTTTATGGAATTATTGGGGTTTTAGGGGTTTTATTTCCTTTTTGAGATTTTAGCATTTTTTGGGTTTTTAGTGACTTTATAGTTTTTTTAATAACATTTTTATGGGTTCAATGGGGATATAGATATTTTAGTGTGTTTAAGGGTTTTTATGGTTTTTGGGGGTTTTATGGTTTTTAGGGATTTTATAATGTTTGTGCTTTTTAGGGTTTTTATGTATTTTAAGGGTTTTTAGAATGTTTATGGTTTTTAGGGATTATATATGTTTCTGGAATATTATGGTTTTGTTAGATGATTCAAGGTTTTAGGTTTTTTTACATTTTTAGGGATTTTAGTGATTTTTTAGGATTTTATTTGTTTTATTTATTTTCATGATTTTTAGGGTATTTATTGTTTGGGGGGGTTGGAGTTTTATTTTTGACATTATTAGATGTTTTATTGATTTTTACAGTTTTTTTAATTTCATTAGGGTTTTAAATGATTTTTAGTGTATATTGGTTTTTAGTGTCTTTAGGGGTTTTTTCCTTTTTATAGTTTTTAATTTTTTTAGGTTTTTTATGGAATTTGGGTTTTTAGGGTCCTTTTAGGGTTTCTATCATTGTTTATATTTTTTGGAGTTTTATCTTTTTTTTTAATATTTTTTAGGTTCTCTTAGGGGTTTTTTAGGTTTTTTTATGTTTTTAAATATTTTAATTTTTTATAGTTATTAGCAATTTAGATAATTTTTTTGGGTTTTAGGTTTTTTATAGGTTTTTTTGTTTTTTAGGTCTTCTTATGTGTTTTCTAGGTTTATAAGTATTTTTTAAACTTTTAGGGTTTTTAGGTTTTTAGGGATTTCAAAGGTTTTTAAGGATTTTTAGTGATTTTATTGTTTTTGTGGTATTTTTAGGTTTTAGGTTTTTTTTATCTTTTTAAGGTTTTTTAGGTTACTTAGAGTTTTTAATGTTTTAAGTGTTTAATAAAATTTTAGTGTTTTTAGAGAGTTTTTATGATTTTTATGGGTTTTTAGGTTTCGTGATGTTTTTACTATTTTTATGGGTCTAAGGGTTTTAGTGTTTTTATGGTTTTTAAGGTTTTAATAATTTTTTGGTTCTTTAGGGATTTTAATTATTTTTAGTGTTTTAAGGTTTTCTTAGAGTTTTTAGGGTTTTTTGTGTTTTTTTTACTTTGTATGGTTTTTAGGGAATTAAGGATTTTTAGACTTTTAAGGATTTGATGGATTTTTAGGATTTGATGTTTTTTTGGGTTTTTAGTTTTTTATGGTTTTAGGAGGCTTTTAGAGGGTTTTTTAGTGTTTTTAATGTTCTAGTTGTTTAATGTAATTTTAGAGTGTTTAGGATTTTATAGGTTTTTAGTATTTTTATGGTTTTAGTGTTTTTAGGATTTTTAGGGTTTTTAGCATTTTTTAGGTTTTTAGGGGTTTTAAGTGATTTTTTGTTTTTATGATTTTCTTATGGGTTTTCAAGGGTTTTAGGGTTTTTTATATTATTAGGGATATTGAAGTCTTTTTCTAGGATTTTTATGGCATTTAGTGTTTTTGGATATTTTAAGTGTTTTTTGGGATTTTATGGATTTTACAGGGTTTTTAGGTTTTCATGTTTTTTTTTTGTTTTTTGGGATTTTATTATTTTTTATATTTTTTAACATTTTTAGGGGTTTAAATAAATTTTTGAAATTTTAGTGGTTTTTAGGATTTTTATTGGATTTTACAGTTTTTATGGTTTTTATTGGTTTTATGGGATTTTAGTTTCATTTAGGGTTTTATGGTTTTTAGCGTTATTTTGTTTTTAGGGATTTTAAGTGTTCATATAATTTAAGGTTTTCCTAAAGTTTACATGGGGTTGAGGTTTTTTTACTTTTTAGGTATTTATAGTGAGTTTTTAGGATTTTTATGTTGTTTTTGTTTTATGGTTCTTTGGGTTTTTATGGTTTTCAGCGTTTTTATGATTTTTGGGAGTATTAAGTTTATTTTTTGTTTTTTTGTTTTCTTAGATTTTTTCAGGGATTTTTTTTTGGTTTTTTACATTTTTAGGGTTTTTTTTTCCTTTTTTGGATTTTAATAGTTTTTATGGTATTTATGGAATTTGAGGTTTTTTAGGGATTTTAGGATTTTTAAGGTATTTTAGGGGTTTTATGCGTTATTTTGTGGTTTTAAGGGTTTTTAATGTTTTTTATGTATTTGATGGGTTTAATGGGATTTAGAGATTTTTGTGGTTAGTCAATATTTTTAAGGGGTTTTATGACTTATAAGGTATTTAGGGGTTTTCATAGGTTTTAGGATTTTTAGGGTCCTTCAGGGTTTTTAGATTTTTTGGGTTATTTAGGGGTTTATGTGATTTTTGGTTTTTAATTTTTTCTTTGGGGTTTCAAGGATTATGATTTTTTTTACATTTTTAAGTCTTTTGGGGATTTTTAGACTTTTTATGTTATTTTAGTGATTTAAGGACTTAAAGGGGTTTTACGGTTTTTATAGATTTTTTATATTTGTGGGGTATTTTATGTATTTCTAGAGTTTTTAAGGTTAATTATTTATTTTAACATATTTAGGGTTTTAAATTAATTTTATAATTTTTATTAGTTTTTAGGGGTTTCATGTTTATTTAGGGTTTTTAATATTTATAAGGGTTTTTATGATTTTACGGTTTTTAGTGTTTTAGGTGTTTTTTAGGTTTTTTTGGTTTTTTGGTTTTTAGGGGTTTTAAGTGTATTGAAATTCTTAAGGGTTGATTATGGTTTTTTATTGTGTATAGGGTTTTAAACATTTTTATAGATATTTAGGTATTTTTTAGGATTTTTATAGTTTTTAGGGATTCTAAGGGGTTTAAGGGTTTTTATGTTTGTTTTTTGTTTTTTGGGGGTTTTATGGTTTTTTTAGTTTTTAAGGTTTTTAAGGTGTTTTATAATTTTTTGAAGTTTTAGAGGTATAAATTGTTTTTATATTTTTATTAGGTTTTTGTTGTTTTTATGCGTTTTAAGGGATTTGTGGATTTTAGTTGTTTTATTGTTTTAGGGGTTTTTTTGGGTTCTTATGAATTTAATTATTTTTATGTTTTTTGGGGGCTTAAGTGTTTTTAGGTTTTTACAGTCTTATTAGGTGTGTTCAGGGTTTTTAGGGTTTTTTATATATTTAATGAATTTTAGGACTTCTATGGATTTTTATGGTTTTTAGAGATTTTAATGGGTTTTTGGGTTTTTTGGGATTTTATGATTATTTAGGATTTTATAGTTTTTTGAGTTATTTAGGGTTTTAATGTTTCTTGGAGTATTAAACGTTTTAGGGGTATAAATTGTTTTAAGTGTTTTCACTGTTTTTAGAATGTTTATGGGTCTTTAGGGTTTTATAGATTTTATGGGTTTAATGGTTTTAGGGGGGTTTTGGGACTTTTACGGTTTTTTGGGTTTGTAGAATTTTTTAGAGGTTTTAAGTGTTTTTAGGATTTTATAGTTTTCTTAGGGAGGTTTCAAGTGTTTTAGGGGTTTTTTTTATGTTTTTAGAGATTTTTAGTATTTTTTTATATTTTTAGGGTTTTTATCATATTTGGGGATTTTGAGGGTTTTAGGGGGGTTTTCAAGTTTTATGTTTTTTTGGGTTTTTATTGATATTTATGTTTTTATGTGTTTTGAATGTTATTAAGTTTGTTGACACTCCTTAGTAAGAAAACAAGATTATAAATAAGTTTATTGGATATCTCAAAACATCATGAAGAAATTGAAGGAAGTAAAAGGAAAAAAAATAAAATAGGAGCTACACGGTGGACCTTCTCTAGGGACCTACACTGGGGACCTATGTAGCACACCTCCACATCTAGAAACAATAATGCACGATTTTCTTAGACTGCCCAATGCATATCCCCTATGCGGTAGAGCTATGCTTTAGAGCTACACAGGAAAACTACGTGGAAACATAATTCTTATACACCTATGCGAGGAGCTGTGTGGAAAATCTACATGGCCTACCTATTCCAATAAAACTCCTTTTGACCATCCCCCTCCTTTCCTATAAATAGGACCCTTGTTCTCCGCATTTGAGCAGTAAAAAAAGTTGGAAGAACTCTTGAAGCTCCAATTGCATAGCTCTTTCACCCAGGCCCCCCAAATCTTATTAGGTAGCTCTCTAAAAGACATAACAAGATAGAAATAGATGGGATAAAAATATTTGAAATCCTTTTAGAGTTTGAAACACAAAACATCTGATTGAGGAAACCTATTTCATAAAAAATAAGCTACATACGCAAGGCATATTCCTTAAGGACCTATGCAAGGTTCTTCCAAATACACTAAAGGAGACCTAGGGTGTTTAGATTTAAATCTCACCCATGTGTTGTCTTCTTAGAATACCTTTTTGAAGCTTTCATAAGAATAGTTATCCTATGTGAATTTTTTTCAATCATCGCTAGGACCTGCGCAACATATCTACGTGACAAACCTACACAGTAGAGTAATGCTGAAAAGATATGGGGCATACCTACATGTTAGGGACGCACTATATATATTTGACCAGGTTCTACGCATATCACATTTTAAGACATATTCATAGTCACTCATAGAAGGGTATCTTTTTTCCTTGGTTCCATTATCTGAAAGGGGCTAAGTTGAATCCTCTACTAAAACCTATTTACTTATCAAACCTTTGGGAAGGTAACATCAACATGTCTCTCATTTAGGTTTGTATATCTATAGTTAGAGGGTTCCCACATTCATATTATAAGAGAGCCAGGATCCTTGGGTTGTTTGTAGGTTTTTATATCTACAATCACATGGATACTTCCCCTAGAGATTGTGTTTGGAAGTCCCCAACCTAGGATTTTGGGGAGGGGAATCTGTCCTCCCATTCTCATCTCTAAGATCTGTAGTCTCCAGTTCCTAATTGGGAGAGTGAGGGTCACACTTTATTTTCCATTCAACAAAAGAAAAGTCCCCCTCCTCTCCGGGGATCCACTATGGGAATCCCTCCTAGAGTAATCCCCTGGTATTTTTGGGCCAGACCCAATGACCCTCACTTTCATTTCACATTGAAAGGTTTATTGCTCTGCACCCTCACCTACCGTCGCCTCGACTTCTTTCTCAGTTGGCCCACCCTCTTCCATCAGAGGAAGATAAAGTGTGTGGTTTGATTAATCAATCATGTCCTCTTGTTTATAACATAGATCATTAATAATGTGTTCTTAAAGATTTGTGATGATCACAACATCCACACAATCCACCCCAACTCTTGAACTACAAGAACTCTGATTCCGACCATAATTGGGATATTCAAGTAGCCTCCACTCAGGTCCCGATATCACTGGATATCCTCTTCAAGAATCCAACCTTAATTTCCTTAATCAATGCATCCTCCTTAAAATTAATCCCTAAATTAAGCCCCAATAAATCACCTTGAGTTAATAAATCTCCCATGTACCATGTTATAAGGGAATCCTATTTAGAAGAAATCCCCAACCTACTTCTCTCAAAGGAGTATACACCCTGGAAAGACATACCAAACTACATGGTATTTGATTCCCATTCATGTGGGATACATAGAAATCCTCTCTAAGGTTCAAACCAAACATTCCAAATCAACCCTCTCTTCCTAGGATATATTCCCAATAGGGTATAATCCAACTTGGAAACTTATATCATTTTATGGTTCCTTGAGATTCATAGGCTAAGTCACACACAACCTTTGGCTAAGCACCTTATGCTTAGATGTCCTTACCACATGACATTAAACTGTATGGTTAGGTCCTTACCACATAACCATAAAAGGTATGATAGTCTCATTAAACGGCACCGAACTACAAGGTTCCTGATTCCTTTCACAAACATACGTAGGTAGCCCATTATGGGTATGATACCAACATTTAAACAAAGTTTCACCTCCTTGGAAGACTATAAATTCTATGGTTCCCCCATGAGTGTCTTAAAAACCATTATTATCATAACAACGGTTAAAATATTCCATAAATAGTATATTATATGATTGCATTTATGGATAACCTCAAATATAAATGGTTATCTTCATTAATGAAGAACTTCAAATACATATGGATGATTATAAATTTCACACATGATAATCATTGACTGGAAATTTCATGGGAAAACTATGATATAATTAGTAAATTAATAAGGAATAATGAACATATATTAAACCTATAAGAGAGTCTCATATTAGGCAATAATTCCCCATAAAAAGGGTTCCATGATCCGGACTTCCCATCCTCTCAACCTGTGTGAGTTCTTAAGAATCGTATGTCCAAACCGAGTGAACACCTACCTTTGGAAAGCAGGTCCCTTTGGATAAAGAACCATTGGATGTTTATGGTTTCATAAATAAAACCGATGGAGACTATATTGAATTAGTCATTCTTAACAAGGCCACACATTCCATGGAAAACAAAAAATGGTGAACACGACGCGAATCCTTAACCATGTTGACAGTGTTATCTATCTTCCAAGACCCAATCAAATAGTAAAATAGAGCTAGAAAATAGAATCAATCACGAATTTCTCTATGTAAAAGATATTTTTAAGGGATTTCATTAATTTTATTTTCAAAATTTTCTCAGAACTCCCTTTATTCTAAATGGATTCCTTCAAGTTCACACTCGTGAATGTCCCGACTGATGCTAAAGCTGCATTCCCGTCTGGTGGGAGGATGGAATCACCAACCCAGCATCTTCAACATTGGGTCTCAAATGTATTGGTTTGGTAATAATTTCAACATAATACTATCCAACCCTTGTAGAATACCCGATAGGCTCTCCAAGTTAACAATAACCCCCAATCACCCAGTCACTGACGACCGGTGGATAAGAAGCAGACGGTGCCAACCACCTTCTTCAACTGTTTTAGGTCCTTATCTCCAGAATGAAATAACTAGTCCCTCCCATACTATAGGGAGGTGGATGAGAAAGTCACTTATGTACTAAACTCAAAGACATAGGGGTCCTTCCTACGGACTTCCACCAACAATTGCCTCCAACAGAATTGTACGGTAGTGAACCCCCAATATGATGGGGGTGTTGCCTTCGGTTGTTTGGTCCAGCTCCCTCAGACCCAAGTATGCAATATGAACCACCAAGGTCTACATACAGACAATAGGGATCATTTCCTTACTTTTGACCCTTTGAATAAGTACATCAACCTAACATGGTGGCAAACAATGAAGGAGGATATACACAAATATGTCTTAATTTCGCCAGATAAAAAACTCGTCTGGAGGCACTCAACTAATAACTTTATTAAAATTTTATGGAGTATAACGTGTAGGAATATACAAATACTTCCAAAGTATTATACATTCAGCAGAATCGTCTGACTTCATTCAAGGAAGCTTACCAATCTAATATGGTGGCAATTTGGAAGCAGAAACATACACATGCCTGCAGTTACAAATCATGTCACTAGTCTTGTCTCTCAGAATTGAAAGAATTTTATCAACTATTCTTGGTGGAAAATAGCTAGCAAACATAAACACCTGCTAGAATCTATCAAGCTTTCCAACATTCTCATTTGTAATCACTCGAAGAAGTCCGTCAGAAATATTTGATGACAAACCTAGGGAAGACTCAACTCTCTGCCCCCACACATGAGTATTGTTAGTATCCACTGATAGTAATGGGAGGACAATAGTAGGTACATACACCTACTCTAAATTCACAATGGACGTATTTTCCTATTTCAACAACTGAAATCACCAAACACATTTTAGAAATGGTGAAAGGGATGACACAAATTCATGCCCATATCCGGGAATCCTACCCGAATATCATAATAGAAACTTTAGGAGTACCAAAGGTACATACCCATAATTTTATCCCCACACCTGAGATGTCTCATTTAAAATCCATCCTAGATTATATATATACCCTTAATTGAGTCCCATAGGGTTATGAGGCATCCTAACCCATATCATATAAAAAACTGAATTAGGAACATACACCATTTCCAATTAGAGATAATTGTCCTATTCTGATGACCAGTCCAAGGCAAGCACATACACCTACCACAATAATCACTTCTCCTTGCATGTGTCCCTAATTACAAGTAAGAAAGAATCTATGATGGAGTATTTACAAGCACAGTTGGAAAATCAAGAGTCAATCTGTGATATGGCTCTTCTTAATGATATAATTATTGAAGCCCTATGATATATAATAGTTGTAACTGAAGATCCTACCCTCCCATTACCAAATTATTGGAAAACAAGTATAAATTATGAAGTTCCTCATGAGACACATCATCCTGAATGCTTTCTTTATGACAATTTGGTCAATCTAGAGAATATATCTCTAGATGAGAGCCGCAACAACCCTTCCTGTGGCCAGAAGACAAAGGATCAAGATGATTTATACCTTACTGTAATCCACAATGGTGGTCCTCCCCATGATTAAATTCCCTATGAATGTTCTCTCTATAGTAGTTTTTTACATTGTTAAGATAATTCTCCAATTGAAAATTTAGTGATGAGAAATCCATCTTATCTTGAGGCACTTACCAATATAAGGCCAATCATGTCTGGTTCCTTGTTACTAATAGGTGAAATAGGTTTTCAGAAAGAAGACATCCCAAGGCAATGGTCATTCTATGAACCTCCCATGGTTTATTTTCCTTCTAATATGGTAGAAGAAAAAACAAATGGTCCTTATAAATGGAAAAGTATTACCATATGGAATATTCTTCTTCTTTTAAAAGGAAAATTATTACCATATGATTAATATCAAAGTCATTTTAAGGTAATATAAGGGTTACACCACCAAATTTATTCGGAATATCTCCATGTTTTTTGACATCTAAAGGTCAAGAAATAAAAAGTAGTTATTTAATGATCATGCATTAATGTATTAAAGAAGTTGCGACAATTGATTGTCAAAACCCCATATGGTGTTCATATGAGAGGATGGGGTGGACACAAAGAATTTTATTTCACTACAATGAAAAATAATAAAAGCCCACTGAATGTGGTCTCATGAAATGTTATTACCATAGGCCAACTACCACAAAGAAATTTTTTTCATAATTGAAGAAATGATCAGCAAGAACATGCCTCAATCAGTTTTCACCAAAGTTAGGACAAAAGAGAGTAAGATGTTGAGATAATTTTACATCATGCATATTATAACATTAAGAAGGCCTCCCTCATAGAGGATATCAACCATCAGATTTTGAAAATGTTTGAAATGTCACAATGATATTCCAAAACAGGCAATTTAAGTTGTTCTCAGATAATGCACCCAGCAAATGTTTAGACCATAATTTGTAAAATTCTAAGAGAATCTGTTCTAATATCATCCATAGAAGTTTAGTAGCCACACCAACCTACAAGGATGGGTTATTTTTTAACCCATCCTTGAAATTTAACAAATAGAGTTTAGAATTTTGAAGAAAAAGAAAGGGAACTTCCCCAGCCTATAGGGTTTGGATCTTTTCACATCCACAATCCCCTCCTCAGCGGAATTCAGTTTTCTCTCTATCAGGGAAGAAGCCACAAAGTTAATGCATAATTAAACTATAAAAATATTCCCTTTAGGTTACTTTCTGTCAAAAAGTTCTTTGGAAATCCGCATATAGGAGAAGAAAGTCTCATGGAGGGAACAAATGGAGATGATCTTAAAAAGTTATTATCAAAATTACATTAATGCATTTTGTGTCAATGAATGTCATTAATAGTATTATGGAAGATCTTCTATAAAATTATTCCAGTTCAGGGGAGTCAAAGGATGATGTTCTTATCCATAATACATTACACACTATTGAAAATTAAAGAGGTGTGTATACTCGAAATTAGAGGTTTACCTATAATCTAGGTATTCCATCAATTGACTAACTCCCACCTATTCTAAATGAATCTAAAAACTAAAAAAGAAAATTTCATATCATGTCTCACTCTTCTCCAGGGTATGTTCAATCTATTTCTCTTGAAGTAATATTTTCTTAGTAATAGGAGGAGATGAAGGGTTTGAGAAGACTCAATGTAGAGTTACTCTGAAGTAGTATTCTGGACAGACATGCTCTATAAGTATATCCCCAACTTGCACATCTAGTAGGATATCCTCAGGAAAGATGGTTTTTTGAAACTATAGATGTGAATACTGATTTTCCTCCATTAGATACACATCCAGAACCCGATTAATCATATCCTTATAGGTCTGTCTTTATGGGTTAACTAAGTCAAATATAGGAAGCACCACCATTAGTTGTTTTTTAGTATTCGCACAAGTTCATGATCTAGCTATTATACCTACACAGGTCCAATCTCGTCCAGATATTCCTTAAATGATTATAAATACAATTGAGGAATTAACTACATGATTGGAAGCTATGGAAGAATGGCATGTGCCAATACATCTAGAAAAGAAATATTACCCTGAATGGGTAGATTTGATCCCTCCCACACCAAACATTGTGAATACGAAATTTAAAATCCTTAATGGTTTGGGAGATACGAAGCAGCACTTAACACATTTTATTTCTCATTTTGATCCCATGATGGGTACCCCTCAACAATAAGAAGCAGTAAAGCTCAAATGTTTTGTGCAATCATTACAGTGGTAGGAATTTGTATGGTATACAATTTTGTGGTCTTGATCAATTACTGGATTAAAAGGCCATCGTGAGAAATTACATTTCCAATTTATATCATAATTATCAAGGATAACAATTTTTTATCAAACAAATTGCAAAAAAATGGATAATAAAAGAGTTTTAGATTTCATTGCTTGATGGAAAGGATTAACCTATTATTTAAATCGACGACTCCCTCAAGAAGAGTTACTATCAATATATGTGGATAATCAGCGTGATGAGTTACACACACCAATAATCCATGTTAAATATACATGAGGGTTTCAGGACCTTGCTTCAATCACCCAAAATGTGTAGAATTCCATTGTGGAAACCATAGATAAGTCCTTTGTAATCCCATCAGTTCCAGGAAAGAGAACAATGAAATAATAGCTTGATAAAGTTACAATCCAACAAGAAGATATTCCTATTTATACTTCAAAACCATCATTATATCATAAGGCTCCACCTCCTAAGCATCAGCATCAATGAACACCTCTTCAATAGGATAAAAAGATCCAATGAAGAGATAGTTTGAGGAATTAAATAATTAAGTCTATTCTTTTATGAATGAACCAATTCCCAGTTACTTCATTTCAGCTACAGAAAATAATTTAGTTTAGTTTTAAATGATGAAGATACCTAATAAATAAGGAGACAAATTTCTCCCAAATTATTTCCCCTTTCATAAAATTTTGGGGCATCCCATTCAAGAGTGTTTTGATTTCAAATATATTCTACAAAAAATGGTAGACTCTGGACAAGTGAAACTAAAAATTTTATCAACCCAAGTAGAATGTGTTACTAGTATCGATCCAGAGGAAGTAGTCAAATTGTAGGATGTCAAACAAAAATATGCACAGAGGTATGACACTTGGATGGTTAGGAAAATGGTCAACAAAACTCATGCCATTATATGATCACAGTTAAAACAACCAACTATTCCTCTTTCTACTTCTTCTATAGAAAATCCACCTCTATAAAAAGATTAGTCCTCCAAATTCCAATCCTAAAAAAAATGACATGATCAGAAATGTAAAGAGCAGTCAGAATAATATGATCTCACATTAAAACCAAAGTTGTCTTCAACTTTGATATATTTCATGCCAACTATCTCAAAATCACAGGCACCACCATGCTAAATGGAACAAAAAGAACCAACCTATCATGCAAAATCTTCATTAGATTAGGAATTGATCTTAGGGTCCATTAACATTATATACATAATGGAACCCTATGAAAATGATGATTCTGGTTATGAACCAAAATTCAATGTTCCTGATTGGGGAACTAGAGGAATAATTCAATGTCGATGATATAGGGAATGAAATGGATATGATAGAAGCCATAATTTTAACTATTCCCCTAGTCAAACCGTTTATGCGGTAGACACTTGTGGGAGAGCCCTTCAGTGGTCTCAGCAAGAAAAAGGGAACTCACCCACACATGATAGGATTATTCCTGACATGATCATCTTAGAAGACTGATTAGAGGCTATATAACAACTCTATCTATAGGTATAGAGTCTATTCAATCCAATCTACCAATAGTAGAAGAATTTCTTCCTTCATCCCCAATAAATGATATATCTACATCAGGATCATCAACTTCCAAGGCACCTGAAAACCCGCATATCCATGTTGGAAAGTACATACGTTTTAACCAAAAGTATGCTATTTTGAAACAACTATCCCATGTACCAGTCATGTTTTTAATCCTGGATACTTTGAATCTGTCAAAAGATCTTCGAGAAGTACCTATTGAAGATTTGTCCAGTCCTCAAGAGTTTGAAAACAAGGTTTCTACTGCTATGGTTTTCTGTATGGAGAATAATACTAAAGAATTTCGAGTAGCTATATATTTCAAGGATCAAGACGAATATGATGTTGTACATGGACACATCAGGTCCTTTTATTTAACTAAAAAGTTTAATGATTCAAATATCTGATGAGCCTTCATTGATAATGGCTCAAAAGTTAACCTCATTCAAATCTGTACACTTTATCGATTGGGTCTCACTAAATCTGACTTATCTCCTTCCACCATGATTTTTCAATGTTATGAGAAGAATGAACAAGAACCTCTAAATGAGATTACACTAAGAATTGTGTTTGGTGATCTTGTATCTAATTCATACTTCATGGTTGTCTGTCAAAAAACATCTTTTAACATTCTTCTTGGAAGTCCTTGGCTACATAAAGAAGCAACCATTCCATCGTCATACCACCAATTTCTAAAGTATTGATTCAAAGGGAAAATTGGGAAATTTTATGGTGACAAGGATTTTTTCAAAATGTGTGAATCTCAGTATGTTGAAGCAGAATTATATCACACAAAGAGAAAATGATTTGTGGAAAAATATATAACAAGAATCAATGCTCTGAGTGGATTGTAAAATATCCCAACCAACCCATTAAAACATCACATTATATATTACATGGTTACTATTAATCAAATTGAAGGAATTTACTAATATCTAAGAATTAGTCTAGTGACATATATAATCTCAGTTGTGGAAATTATGCCTAACAGTATGGGATAAATTATTGATATACCAAGTTGTGGTGAAAGCTTAAATGGAGATGTCTTCATTTCATCCACCATACTTCAACTATTATTTTATTCATCAGTCATGCTAGAATAATTTGTCTCATTATTAAAGTAAGAAAAGTATGTTGATTTCCAATCCATAATTTTATATTCAATGCTCCAAGAAGACCCTTCATCATCAGTAGGGTCAGAAATGGTTTCCTCGTCTTCAGGATGTCCAAATATTGACTTCTCCCCTAGCTCTGAAAGTCTTGCTTCATCACCTACCCATCAAGAATAAATAAAAGGGGTAGCACATGAGGAATAAGAATAAGATGGTCTCAAGGAAACCCCTCCAGTATTTTAGGACGATTTCTCCACCAATGTGAATGAACTCAGAGAAATAAATCTGGGTATATAAGGAGATCCACACCATACTCTAATTAGTACATCCATGACCTTAATAGATCAATAGTTGTACACATAATTTATGAAGTGGCACCAATATGTGTTTTCATGGAACTATACATAAATTATATGCCATGATCCCTAAGTGGCCACTCATCATTTGGGTTTCCCAGAATATCATCGAGGATTTGAGCAGGCTGTAAGATGAACACACTCAAATCATGCCTCTAAAATTAAAGCTAAAGTTGATAAGATTATCAAAGATAACTTTATCATAGAGGTGAAATATCCTAAATTCCTATCCAACATTATCTCGGTGAAAAACAATAATTGTAAAATTAGTTTTTTCATTGATTTCAGAGATCTTAACAGGAATTGTCTCGAGGATGAATTTATAGTTCCAATAACCAAATTTTTTATTGATTGAAAAACTGACTATGAATCTCTCTCTTTAATGGATGGATATTATGGTTATAACAAAATTATAATGGACCTATATAATAAATATTATATAGAATTTAGTTCCCCTCAATGAATATTGTTTTATTGGGTAATTCCCTTTGGATTAAAGAATGCTGGTGCAACGTATCAACATTTCATGCACCATATTTTCAAACCCCTCTTGGGAAAATTCATGGAATGCTATATAGATGATCTAGTGATTAAATCCAGAAAATGTTCTGATCACGTGACTTATTTAGAGACCATATTCAGTAAACTTCGGCAACATAATTTGAAGATGAACACCTTGAAATGTGCTTTTGGGGTTACCTCATAAATATTTTTTAGCTTTTTTGTACACCATAGTGGCATCAATGTTGATCCTAAGAAGACAAAATAAATCCTTGGAATGCCACTTCCTTGAAATTTGAATTAATTATGAATATATAGAGGACCCTTATCCTATATTCGGCACTTTATCTCTAATTTTTTAGGAATGTGTTTACCCATCACCATATTAATGAAGAAGGGAGTTACTTATCAATGGACCAAATACATCCAAAAATAATTTGATACCCTTAAGAAATATCTCTTGAGCCCACTATTATTAATTGCACCATTTGAAAGAAATTCATTCATTATATATGTGACATATTTAGAGTGATCACTAGGTTCCGTTCTTGCACAAAATAATGACGATGGGAATTAAAATAGACATTACTACTTCATTCCAACAATACTTGATGTAGAGAATCGATATTAATGTATCGAGAAGTGCTTCCAGGCATTAATATTTTCAATTCATAAGATGAGACACTACTTGTAGCATCACGAGGTCCATTTTATATCCCTCAATAACCTGATTAAATTTATCCTCAGTTGTCCTATGCTGACATGATGTTTTCCATAATGAAAAGTTATTTTACAACAGTTCGATATCCAATTTTTACCTCATAAAGTATTAAAAGGACAAGATTTAGCATACTTCCTTACTGAGCACCCATCTACTGAAGAGATAGTGTTGAATACTAAATTTATTGATGAAGAAATCATATCTATCCAAGAAAGTCCGTGAATATGGGAAACGTACTTTGATGGTGATTCTAGAGGTCCTATAGGGAAGACAATGGGAAACCCTAAACTCGATAAAGTTGGGTTAGGAATTGTGCTTATATCTCTAGATAAGTCATTATTTCAATATTCTTTTCTATTATCGTAAGGTGGTACCAACAATGAGGTGGAATATCAATCCCTCATTGTAGTCGTGGAATTGGAACTCCATGTACATGGGAACAACATGAATGTGAAAGGTGACTCAAAATTAATAATCAAATAAATCGATGGGTATTACAGTATTAGAAAAAAAAATTAATCCCTCTGTGTGATTATTTATGAGGTTTAAGGGATGAGTATCCCTCAGACTCAACATTTTCTTATGTTCTGCAATCACAAAATGCCCAAGCTAATGCATTTGATAATGCAGCCACAACCCTGTAAGATCCAAATCAGGATGAGCCAATCATTAGTATTTCCCATGATCATATGGTTTCACCTTTTTCTCAAATTAAATTGGAGGAAATTAATAAAATCAGCTTTATTTATAAGCCATATGGTCATACCATGAGATGGATGACACCAACCATGGAATATCTTCGAAATGAAGCACTTACACAAGATAGAGCTAAAAAAGAATAGGTCAAACAAAGAGTGTCCAAATTTTATATTAATGATATCCTAGATCACAAGAAGATCCTCCAAAAACGAGGATTATATTGAGTCCCATTCAGGTGTAATGATAGAGAAGAAACTGCAACTATCATGAATGAAGTACATGGAGAAGATTGTGTTTCTCACCAGTCTGGGCATAATATTTCTCATCAAATCTGAAGTCTTTGATACTTCCTGCCTTTCATAATGCAGGATTGTACTGATTTTACCAAGAAGTTCCATCCCTTCCAAGTGTATGAAAACATCATTCATCAACCCCTAGAGTTTCTACATAAAACTAAAAACTCCTGGACATTTTACACATAGGGATTGGATATAATAGGACCTTATACTATAGATAAGGATAAGAAATTCAAGTATATTCTTATTTCAACTAATTTCATCTCCAAATGGTCTGAGGTAATACCAATCAATTATTTCGGGGATAAAAGCACTATTAGCATTGTCAAAGCTAATGTCATTACAAAACTTAGTGTCCCACATACCATATTGATGGAAGAAGGCACCAATTTATTTTCTGTTGAGGTAAAGAAGTTATGTCAAGAGAATAATATCAAATCCAACAATTCATCTCTCTATCATGCAACGACCAATAAAAAAATTAAGGCTTTCAATAAGACCCTATTAAATATATTCTAGAAAATGGTGGATAAATATAATAAATATTATAATGATAAAATTTTTCTTGATTTATATGTTTATCATACTACAAATCGTACTACCACTAGGGTAACTTCATACTCATTAGTATGTGGAACAGAATTAGTTTTTCATATTAAAATTCAATTGTCTTCACTTAGAGTTTCCATCTATGATCAGTTATCTATAGATGATCTATCTTAGAAGCGATTTGATGATCTAGATTGATTATATGAAATGAGATTATATAGTTTGAATCATTTGGAATTATACCAGAACATAATAGCATGATATTTTAAAAAGAATGTTCACCTCATCTCATTTATTCAAGGAGAAATGGTATTAGTCTCAGGACTCCAATGATACTAGGAATGAATCCTCCAAATCCTGAGCCAAAATGGGTAGGACCTTATTCCATACATAAGTTTAACTCTAATGGAGATTATTTACTAATCATAATGAATGGATAACTTATTACAACTCCATACAATGAAAGATTCTTTAAGAATAACTTTTTGTAATCACACAGAGTGATGTCCTAGTTGCAGGAAATTAAACTGCATAACAACTATATGCATCCATGAGGCATGATGGTAAAATTCATCTCATCTTTATCCTTATCGCATGACGTTGAACTGCATGACTTCATTTGTCCTCACTACACAACATTAAATTATATGGTTAACGTCTTCTTCATTTGACGTTAAGAAATACCATATGATACTACAAATTAGAATTTCTAGTGGTTATTTAAAAAATGAGTACCTTCAATGCGCAATCATTACTCACAGCATTACTACTCCCTAGTGGAACATGAATTCCATTTCTCCTAATGTTTGAATCATATCTTCGTAGAGACCTCATTTCAAGAACTATGTGTGGCTTGATTCTCATTCTAATGGTATATTTAGAGACGAGTAGATCTCTAATCTTCGACCCACCCAAAACCATAAAAAAAAATATTTCTTATTTTTCTACAATATACGAAAGAAATATATATAGAGTACTCATCTAGAATACATGGTTTGATCTTCATACCAAATTGTGTCTTAATTTTAACCATTATTCAAAAATGTTTTAAACCTCCCGTCTCTCACATCAAAATAAACTTGTGTGGGGAATAATTTTATCAAGAACTACATTTTTCTTGATTATAATTTCAATGGGATAAGTAAATATGGCTAGATCTCCAATATTGGGATGAGCCAGAACAACACAAAAGGGACTATTCCCCAGGTCAAAACATGATTGATATGGGGAACAACCTCAAGAACTATGTGTGGCTTGATTGTTGCTTCAGCAAGATATGTAGTGACACCTAGGTCCTATACACTAGCCCAACTTCAATATTCCTTTTCATGTTGGAATCACTTAGTGTCCTTGCTTCATGACTCTAATCTAAACAACATAATTTTCCCACTACATGACTCTAAACTACACAACATAATGTCCTCACTACATGATATTAAATTTCAATCTACCCAAAAAACTACATATGGATCGATTCTCATCCCATTATAATACATAGTGAAGAATGGTCCTTATCTCCTAGTCCCATCCATGGGGTAAACATTTACCCCTCTTCCACATACAATCAACATTAAATACAGAAGTCCTTATTTTAGGTCCTCTCCTTAGAGAGCCTACCAAGGAAACCAGAAATGTCCCCATTTTACATATGAGTCATATCTGTGTAGATGAATCCAAACTCAGGGCCAATGATGATTAAATTCTTTTCATGTGTATTGAAAATCATACCTTTCACATTTCACACTCCTAATATTGAATACTTTTAGATATTCATAATCTTTCTTAGGCTACTGGTGGTAGAATCATTGATACATGAGAACTCTTTTGTCTGACTATGTAGTATGTTCCCCTCATTGGCCTTTCATAAGTCGCCTATATAGCAGTCTTTTCAGTCAAAGGATCCCACTATTTTGTTATGCCACACATGCCCCATTCAGCCTTGTATAATAAAGCCCCCATAACAAGTTTATATCAAATAGTGGTAACTTTGTTTTTAGGAGAAGCCTCCTTTATCCTTTTATAAATTGATGACAATATATAGGAATCAATATTTTGATGTGATCATACATTTTATATTTGTTCCATATCCTTTATCTTGACCTGAATTCGTCCAAAATCATTCTTTACACATTTTACCATACCATGTGTCCAAATAATATTGAAATAACCTTGGACCATTTGATCATATATCATTCATTGTTCCCATGATATTTTGGTCCCAAGTCATATGACCTAAAACTACATGCACCATACTTCCTACATTTGGGCCAGACCTTTGTAGAGAACCAATTACTTTTTTCTATGGAATTCATGATTGGAAATACTTTTTTTTATTTAGGGACCCTTCTCCATAAACCATAATCTATGCTTTGAAATATATGAATCTCCATAAACATTCTTCGGTTTTTAGAAATAGAATTTTTGATACCCATGAGCTCTTTTTCTTGACTATACAGTACATGTCCCTAGGTGGCCTTGCATAAGTCGCCTATATAACAAGACTGTCAGTCAAAATATTTCACCGTTTATCTATGCAACATATTCCCAAATTGGACCTAAAAAATACCACCCCCATAATGGGTCGTCAAATAATTGTAACTTTGTTCTTGGAAGAGACTTCCTCTAATGAATTTATCCCTTTTCCAAAGCCATTATATGGATCCATAAATCCCCAAATCATAGTTTATTAATTTTTCTATTCCATACTTGAACATGGTAGTATATTTCAAGAAAAATTATCAAGAAATTGGAGACTCATAAAACGTTGGTCAATGATGAAGACCTTAAATTAAAACCATATAATGTCCTTATTGCATGGCTTGAAACTTCATAACATAAAGTCCTTACTGCATGACTTGAAACTTCATAGCATAATGTCCTTGCGACATAACTCTAAACTGCACAACACAATATCAGAAATCCCCCTTTCAGATCAATAATGATCATTCTTCATATATATCAAAATTTTATAGGAATGATTTTACCCATTCATAGCCTATGTTAGTAAATATGGTCCCTTTATTCTCATATATCTTTCCATGTATAATCTATCCATTGTTTCCTTAAGAGATCAAAATCCTAAATCCCATTGTTTATCAGCAATAGAATGTCATAATTCTTAAGAGATCTTTGACATGACTATGTAGTATGTGCCATAGTGGCCTTGCATAAAATTCTCTTATCTAATGGGAATGTCAGTCAAAGGATGCCATTTTTTTGGCTATACAGCACATTCCATAGTTGGCCCTACATAATACAGCCCCCAAAATGAGTTTTTCAAGATATGGTATCATTGTTCTTGGAAGAGACCTATTCTATTTTTATACATAAAATTTATTATTTGGTGAACATAAAAATCATGATTCATGATCCCCATTGGAAGCATCTAAAAAAATATGAGGACGTTCCCAACAACCATCAAAGCCTTATTTGGGGTTTAATCTGAAAATTCTTGGTCAAAGTTATTCGAGCTAAAAGACTAGAATTATTAGTCCAACATGCATGTATTTAAACTTCTAATAAAAAGAGACACTGTACTTACCAGGTTGAATATCATAAAAGGGTACCCTGGGAAAAGTTGAGTCTCAGCTCGCTAAACCTATATTTTTCTTGTTTTTGACAATATTGAGCAATAAAAAGTCAAAAGATACAAAGTTTGTGGGGTTGTCTATATAACCATAGTAAAAATAAAAATTTGACTACTAGGCCCATTAGCTTAGGTAAAAAACTTGAGCACCCCCATTCTTGTTATTGTAATTATGATTATTTGATATAAAGGTGTTATGTAATGAAAATTTCTATTGATTTCGCAATTACAGAGAGAAAGAATTAGAAATATATGGTTAGAGACAAAATTATTTTCATTCATATGGTGAAATTAGATGGACATTCACTATAACGACCCGAGAAACCGTGTTTTGAGTAATGACAAGTTTGTTTTACAATTCCACCCATTAAGTGAACAAACAATCATCTTATAAGATAATAATAATAATAAAATAGAAAAAACGCATCAAATGAATGAAAGGACCTTTTATTCAAATGAGTAATATCTCAGTGACTACAACTCAAACTGATCGAACAAGAAGTTAAGCTAACCAAAAATCCCAATTAAAAACCTGATTACAATTATTGGGAGACCGCTTAAAATCACCAAGACCCCAAGAAGGCGGTAAGGGTTTTTGGAATCCATCAGAATAAACATGAGGATGGCTGAAGCCATTGCAACTGTGCTGAGCACTAAAGTAATCACATGAACCATCTCCTCTTTTCTCCTTTAGTCACCTTGAGTGAGGGACACTGCGAGACCAGATTTTTTATAAGAACACTAATTCAACCGTTGGACCCTAACAGCTAAAAATATAACCGTTGGCTCCCCCATGATTCTCCTATCCACTAATGTTTTATTCTAGACCGTTGAAGTTAAGAGTTTTTTACCCCCAAAAGGTTTGAAAAGATAATTATGTAATTTTATTTAATATTTTATGACATCAATAATAACATAATTAATTTATTTATTGTTTCCCCAAAATGTGAATTATATTTTATGTTTCAAAACGGTGAATATTAATATTATTATTTTTTTCCACTATTCACTATACATATTTTTTTAACTTGATCAATTAAACTTTTATTTTGTAATTATATTGAATCTGATGGGATTTTACTTTGCCTAAGAAAATATGTACTCAAACTCTTGAGTTATATATATGTTGCATCAAACCTTAAATTAAATGTACTATATTTATCTCTAAATTAAATATAAGTAATAATATTAATGCGAATGTTTATAATTTGAATTAACAGTTTTGAAAACTATGTCAAATTATGATTTCATTTACTTATGTGTTTCATAATGATAATATTTATATCAACTCACTCTTATTTGTGATTTTGAAAATAATTATAAATGTAGTTATGTTTAATGTTTAATTGTATTAATAATATTAATAATATTAATCTCTAATTAAGGAAATTAAGATAATTGGTCAATAAAGGAAAATAAAAATAAAGTAAAATAATAATATGTTTTGATAAGGGTGAATTAATTAAATAAATGAACCATTGACCTTTCATAATATAATATTAAGTGATCAATAATTGTTGATTAATAATAAATTTAATATAATAAGGTTAATAAAATTATTTATGTTTTAAAAATATATATATATAAATATATATATATATATATGAAACCGCAGGAGACCCGCGTATCTTATTTTTTATTTTTTATTTTTTTAACACCGCACTCATTGGACCGTCCGATCCATTCCCTCCCAATCGGGGCTGTCCGTTTCTTTTTTTAGCCACACTGCATCTTAGCTGTTCGATCACCTCCTGTGTAATCTCAACCGTCCACTGTTTTTTTCTGGTTTTCTTCTTCCCCCGCGGCCTTCTTCTTCCTCGCGCAGTAGTACCAGTAGGTTAGGCGGCTCGTTTTCTTCTCTAGGACGGCGAGTGGACCCTATTTTCTCCCTCCTTTCCATAGAGTCGGCACCGACTCGACCTCATTTACCCCGCCAGTATCTCCACGCAAGGAGAGAACCTGTACTTAAGCTTCGGTTTTCACCGAAGGCAGGGAAGTTTTGCACCCGAAGCTTCTTTGATCTTTCCGACCACCGGTCCAACATCACTGCTTTGTCTTCCTCTCCTCCTCTCCGAGTGAAGGTAAGGGACAAGTTTTTTTTAGTTTTGTTTAAGATTCGGTATATATATATATAAGTGTTATATATGTATTTTTGTGTGTATAAACCTAGTGCAAACCCAGAACATGGGATCTCCCTTTCAGCTTGGAGACCCAAATAGGGGTAAAAGAAACTCCTCTTCTTCATTTCCTTTAGTTTCAATAAGCTATAAATATTTATATACACTTTTCCTATAAATATGTATAGATATATACAAGACCATATGAACCTATTTTTCCTCTTCTTAGGATCGGACCTGAGTAGGGGAGGTCTCCTTGTTTTAATTTTTTCATCTGCTTCAGTGAATATACACAGTTATATATTTGTCTATACACTTCATGCATATGTGTGTACAAATATATTTGTATTCATACATATATATATGATGATACATGCATATGTACACCTTTGTTTCACATGTTAATAACCCTGGTTTTATTCTGCCCAATGAAAAATGGAGTTTTCAGGTAATTTTATCAACATGTAAGATTATACAAATATATAGAGCATATAGATATATATGTACATGTGATTATATAAGATGTACATGTACAACTATGTGCGAATATGAGGACAATATTATTTATTTCTTTTAAAATTTACCACAATATCACATAAATATTTATTACAAATTATATGTTCTCTTTAAGATTATTACTTCAAGAAAAATACCCAAAACTATTTTTATACATGTTTATATATATGATGAAGTTTAAGGGTTAGTTTGATATCAAAATAATTCTTTGAATTGAAAATTTTCATTTATCACTATTCTTGATAAATCATGATTTTTTTTGTGAAGATGGGTAGTGTGTGAAATTCCGTAATGCTTACAAGTATATATATATGTATTCATATATATATATGTACTAATATTTATGGATCGAACATGTTGTATGAAAGAATTATTTTATGCCAATAAGGGTTTTATGAAATTTATGTTCAATTCTTTTTATCTAAAAGAACCCCATTCGGTTTTACCAAACATTAATTTTGTTTAATGTATAACATGAGAAATATTATTGAGTATGGTTTAATTTGGTAAACCCATGAACATGTGTATACGCACCTAAATTTATATATATATAGGTATATATAACCATGTATCAATATGTTGTCTTCAAATACAAGTTTGTCCTATGATGATTGCAAACTTTTCAAAGGAAAGGTCATGTTACTCAAAGTGAAAATGAGTTCTTACACAACTATATATATATTTATGCAGTTTTCATACATGTGTACATGAATTCCCAAGATAAACCTAATTTCACACTTTATATCCCTAACTGTATGTATATTCACACAGTTTTAATTAAACACCCACAATACCAATTTATCAGCATGTGTATTAGTTATGAACGACCTTGTTTTAACTTGGTATTATGATGCTTTGGAATGTTAAAGTGTTTATGTTCATTTCCTTAAAACCCATGTTTTCAATTGTTAAGATAATTTCTTATGTGTACAGATTTTTAGAATGCATGTCTTAGTTTTATTAATGATTGAATTGTCTTCAAGTGATGAATATGTATGTGAAAAAGGGGGTTTGATTAAGAATGTATGAACGAAACCCTATGAATGAAAGACCATGTCAAGATATGTGAGGGATGTATTAGAATTAAGTGTGACGGGTGTACCTTGAATTATATATCGCAATATGAATGATGTGAAAGGTGCGCCCATAATTATACAGCGCTCCAATGCATTGGGTAAAGTATGAGTCTCATGAGACGTTATGTGCGACGGTCTTGGCAGTTAGCCTTGGCATGTGCTACCATGGAAATGGGATTGACGGTTAGCCTTGACCTTTTATGTATGTTATATGGTCTTGACGCATAGTCTTGACAAAGTCCGAAATTATACATTCCCTCTACATGTGATGATAAATGGTCAACCAGGGGTTAGTTCAACTAACAGGACATCCCCTAGTTGAAAATTACCATGACTATGGAAATGCAATTATGTGATAATAACTATAATTCATGTGGTAAAATGTTATAATAACTTTATGTGACCATGAATCATTTTATGAATGTTTTCCTTGCTTACACACAAATTTTTCAGAACTGAAGTAATATTGGTTTAATATTATGCATTATCTATTCTTCATGTGTTTCTCTCTCTGATCATGTTTACTTTAATGTTTATTTTAAGTACGTACTTCTCTATGCAAGTGGTTTTCAAAAATGTTGGATTTCATGTTTTAAGAAAAGATAATGATTTTTTTAGTGAAGTATTTTACTCTCTTCAAATGGACTTCTTTGAGAAAGAGTTTTCTTAAAACGTTTTGAAAACCCCTTACTGGGCATATTTTCTCACCCTATGTTTTTGTTTTAAATTTTTCAGGCATGGTTTGTACTAACGATGTTTATCAGAAGCAGTTGGTTTCCCAGAATCCCGAGCCTCATGATCTTCTGTAGTAATGGGACATGATATATAATTTATAAATGATGTTATTAAATGTTAGTATATCATGTCTCATAGGCACCTTGGGATTGGGGTCGCTACAGTTGGTATCAGAGGATGGGTTCAGGAAACTCTGGAAAACCAGGTGGTATGAATGTATTACTATGATTGACTAATTAAAAATGTTATAACTTTCAGATGGCTGATGAAAATGTATCTACCGACCTACTGTCACATCCCACTGAGGCTCTGGAGAACATTGTATCTCTAGCTAGCCGTGAGAACTTTCTAAATTATGCCTGAATTCGTATGACATGTAAGCACCTGTATGACGTGTCAAACTCACCTAGGGTGCTTAGTCTTCACCAGGGATTGGGGATGGATTATCTCCTAATGATGATGACCCAATTTACCTCTTATGCACATCGGGGAAAGTACCACAAGGAACTCTTCTGAGTGTTCACAACTGGCGAAGAATTTGGCACGATGATTGATAACCCCTTTTAAGAAGCTGCTGCTACTAGAGACCTCCGAGCAGCTTAACTATGCCAGATTTTTCACTACGGCTTCTAGGGCCAGTTAATGGACCTTTGAGTGTTGGAAGATGAGCCCACCCGATTGTCTCTCAGGAAAGAGGTGTATACTGATGTTTCCCAACTTCATACCCCTCACGCTAAACTCAGGAGGCGTCATATATGTTCCCATGAGTTTAGTCCCATCTGTTCAGCCTGTGTGTGGTTTTAAGAGTTAGAGAGTTTTTCCACTCTTTGTTGTGTACATTTAGTAAACTCAGGCTTTGTTATGTAAAATTTTGAATAAATGAATGCTTCATGTTTCCTTTCCTACCTCTACTTTATCAGTGTTGTTAAGAGTTTCCTCTCAAATGTTTTTTTTCAGATGGCTGGTCAAACGATCATCTCATCACTACCCAATGAGTTAGTAGAGGTTATCATGATCAGGGCATGCACAGTGGATTATCCATCCTTTCTCCACCTGTGAGGTTCTTGCCAGCATCTGCTCGATCTAGGAAACGGTCCTGATATTCTTCATTTGTGTCAAGAGGATGATCGTGTTTTTCACCTTATCGCCACTACTCAACTCCCCTACTATAGGCAAAGGGGAAGGTACAACGAAGGAATCTTCCAGTGTTTTACTCTGGCACAGAACTTCTCTGCCAGAGCGTGCTTCCTCGTAGCTGCTCAGGATGGCCACCTTAGTGCAGCCTATATGTTCTGGGTCTTGAATTTCAGTCTCCTCAATCGCATCATTCCTCTCGACTACCTCGAGCATGATGTTTCCCGAAGAGTTATCAGGGAGTTTATCTACTCGGACGTTTCCGAGATTTTCACCGCACGAGCCTCCCTTTGGCAGCCTGTGTGCAGTACGCACGAGTAGAAGTTCAAGACGAAATGCTCGAAGTTCATATGGGCTAGGGAAACAGAATATCTATGTTCCAACATTGGTATTCCATTAACCGAGCTAGATCCACTGTTTCGGTAATGTTGTACGTGTAGGGTTTCTGTTTTTTTTCTTTTTATGAACAGAATTGCGAGGGCGCAATTCTTTGAAGGGGGAAGTAATGTAACGACCCGAGAAACCATGTTTTGAGTAATGACAAGTTTGTTTTACAATGCCACCCGTTAAGTGAACAAAAAATCATCTTATAAGATAATAATAATAATTAAATAGAAAAAAATGCATCAAATGAATGAAAGGCCCTTTTATTCAAATGAGTAATATCTCGGTGACTACAAACTCACAGTGATCAAACAAGAAGTTATGCTAACCAAAAATCTCAATTAAAAACCCAATTACAATTATAGGGAGACCACTTAAAACCACCAGGACCCCAAGAAGGAAGTAAGGTTTTTTGGAATCCATCAGAATAAACATGAGGATGGATGAAGCCACTTCAACCGTGTTGAGCACCAAAGGAATCACACGAACAATCTCCTCTTTTCTCCTTCATTCGCCTTGAGTGAGGGACACCATGAGACTAGATTTTTTATAAGAACACTAATTCGACCGTTGGACCCTAACAGCTATAAATATAACTGTTAGCTCCCCCATGATTCTCCTATCCACTAATGTTTTATTCTGGACCATTGAAGATAAGAGTTGTTTACCCCTGAAAGGTTCGAAAAGTTAATTATGTAATTTGATTTAATATTTATGACATCAATAATAACATAATTAATTTATTCCTTGTTTCCCCAAAATGCGAATTATATTTTATGTTTCAAAACGGTGAAAATTAATATTATTTTTTTTCCACTATTCACTATACGTATTTTTTTAACATGAGAAATTAAACTTTTATTTTGTAATTATATTGAATCTGATGGGTTTTTACTATGCCTAATAAAATATGTACTCAAACTCTTGAGTTATATATATGTCACATCAAACCATAAATTAAATGTACTATATTTATCTATAAATTAAATATAAGTAATAATATTAATGCGAATGTTTATAATTTGAATTAATAGTTTTGAAAACTATGTCAAATTATGATTTCATTTACTTATGTATTTCATAATGATAATATTTATATCAACACACTCTTATGTATGATTTTGAAAATAATTATAAATTTAGTTATGTTTAATGTTTAATTGTATTAATAATATTAATAATAATAATCTTTAATTAAGGAAATTAAGATAATTGGTCAATAAAGTAAAAATAATAATAATATATTTTGATAAGGGTGAATTAATTAATTAAATGAACCATTGACCTTTCATAATATAATATTAAGTGATCAATAATTGTGGATTAATAATAAAGTTAATATAATAAGGTTAATAAAATTATTAATGTTTTAATATATATATATATATATATATGATACCGTGGGAGACCCGCATATCTTTTTTTTAACACCGCAACCGCAGGACTGCCTGATCCTTTCCCTCCCAATCGCGGCCATCCGTTTTTTTAGCCGCATCGCATCTTAGCTGTTTGATCACCTCCTGTGTAATCTCATTCGTCCACCGTTATTTTTCCGTTTTCTTCTTCCCCCGCGGCCTTCTTCTTCCTCGTGCAGCTGTACAAGTAGGTTAGGCAGCTCGTTTTCTTCTCTAGGCCTGCGAGTGGACCCTCTTTGCTCCCTCATTTCCACATAGTCGGCACCGACTCGACCTCGTTTACCCCATTGGTATCTCCACGAAAGGAGATAACTTGTACTTAAGCTTCGGTTTGCACCGAAGGTAGGGAGGTTTTGCACCCGAAGCTTCTTTGATCTTTCGACCACCGGTCCGGCGTCACTGCTTCGTCTTCCTCTCATCCTCTCCGAGCGAAGAAAGGGTACAGGTTTTTTTTGGTTTTGTTTAAGCTTTGGTATATATACATATATATGTGTTATATATGTATTTTCTGTGTGTATAAACCCGGTGCAAACCCAGACCGTGAAGATCTCCCTTTCAGCTTGGAAAACCAAATAGGGGTAAAAGAAACTCCTCTGCTTTGTTTCCTTTAATTTCAATAAGCTATACATATTTATATACACTTTTTATATAAATATGTATAGATATATACAAGACCATATGAACCTATTTTTCCTCTTCCTAGGATCGAACCTATGTAGGGGAGGTCTCCTTGTTTTAATTTTTTCATCTACTTCATTGAATATACAAGGTTATATATATGTATATACACTTCATGAATATGTGTGTACATATATATTTGTATTCATACATATATATATGACGATACATGCATATGTACACCTTTCTTTCACATGTTTATAACCCTGGTTTTATTCTGCCCTATGAAAAATGGGGTTTGCGTGTAATTTTATCAACATGTAAGATTATAAAAATATATAGAGCATATAGATATATATGTACATGTGATTATATAAGATGTACATGTACATCTATGTGCTAATATGAGTACATGATTACTTATTTCTTTTATAATTTACCACAATATCACATAAATATTTGTTACAAATTATATGTTCCCTTTAAGATTATTACTTCAAGAACAATACCCAAAACTATTTTTATACATGTTTATATATATGATGAAGTTTAAGGGTTAGTTTGATATCAAAATAATTCTATCAATTGAAAATTTTCATTTATCACCATTCTTGATAAATCGTGATTTTGTTTTGTGAAGATGGGTAGGTAGTGTGTGAAATTCCTTAAACACTTACAAGTATATATATATGTATTCATATATATTTTTACTCATATTTATGGATCGACCACGTTGTATGCAAGAATGATTTTATGCCAATAAGGGTTTTATGAAAATTATGTTCCCTTCTTTTTATGTAAAAGAACCCCATTCAGTTTTACCAAACTTTAATTTTGTTTAATGTATAACATGATAAATGTTATTGATAATGTTTTAATTTGGTACACCCATGCACATGTGTATACACACCTAAATTTATATATATATAGGTATATATAACCATGTATCAATATGTTGTCTTCAAATACATGTTCGTCCTATGATGTTTGCAAACTTTTCAAAGGAAAGGTCATGTTATTCAAAGTGAAAATGAGTTTATACAAAATTATATATATATTCATGCAGTTTGCATACATGTGTACATGACTTCCCAAGATAAGCCTAATTGCACACTTTATATCCTTAAATGTATGTATATTCACACAATTTTAATTAAACACCCACAATACCAATTTATCATCATGTGTATTAGTTATGAACAACCTTGTTTTAACTTGGTATTATGATGATTTGGAATGATAAAGTGTTTATGTTCATTTCCTTAAAACCCATGTTTTCAATTTTTAAGATAATTTCTTATGTGTACAGATTTTTAGAATGCATGTCTTAGTTTTATTAATGATTGAATTGTCTTCATGTTATGAATATGTATGTGAAAAAGGGGTTTTATTAAGAATTTATGAATGAAACCCTATGAATGAAAGACCATGTCATGATATATGAGGTATGTATTGGACTTAAATGTGACGGTTGCGCCTGGAATTATATAGTGCAATATGAATGATGTGACGGGTGCACCCAGAATTATACAGCGCTCCAATGCATTGGGAAATGTATGAGTCTCATGAGACGTTATGTGCGACGGTCTTGGTAGTTAGCATTGGCTTGTGCTACCATGGAAACGGGATTGGCGGTTAGCCTTCACCTGTTAAGTATGTTATACGGTATTGACGCATGGTCTTGACAAAGTCCGGCATTATAAATTCCCTCTCCATGTGATGATAAATGGTCAATCAGGGGTTAGTTCAACTAACAGGACATCCCCTAGTTGAAAATTTCCATGACTATGAAATGTAATTATGTGATAAAAAATGTACTTCATGTGGTAAAATGTTATAAGAACTTTATGTGCCCATGAATCATGTTATGAATGTTTTCCTTTCTTACACACAGATTTTTCAAAACTGAAGTAATCTTGGTTGAATATTATGGATTATCAATTCTTCATGTGTTGTGGTCTCTGATCATGTTTACTTTAAAGTTTATTTTATGTATGTACTTCTCTGTGCAAGTGGATTTCAAAAATGTTGGATTTCATGTTTTAAGAAAAGATAATGATTTGTTTTTAGCGAAGTATTTTATTCTCTTCAAAAGGACTTCTTTGAGAAAGGGTTTTCCTAAAACGTTTTTAAAACCCCTTACTGGGCATATTTGATCACCCTACGTTTTTGTTTTAAATTTTTTAGGCATGGTTTGTACTAACGATGTTTATCAGAAGCAGCTAGTTTCCCAGAATCCCGAGCCTCGCGATCTTCTATAGTAATGGGACATGATATCTAATTTGTAAATGATGTTATGAAATGTTAGTATATGATGTCTCATAGGAACCTTGGGATTGGGGTCGCTACATCCACAGAATATATCCTCTTTGTCGTGTATTAAAAGAAACTCTCAGCATGAATCTTTATTTGTTGAAAGGGATCATGAGATTTATTAGGCGCTTGTTGAAGTTGAGATAGTTGAGCAACTTTAGCCTCCTCGGCTTGAAAAATTGATTCATTTGAATTAGAAATGATATTTATCCCTTCCAACTAGGTTTCTCACAATGTTTGGTTCAATTTCTCAAGATTTTTGTGAACAACATCCATTTTTTATTGAAGATGTATCCTCTCCTTCACTAGCTCCTTAATTTGTTGGAAAATTTATATCAACGTCTTGCTATGTTTGGCCTTTGTTTCAGATAATGTTTCTTTGAAACACTCATCATTAATAAATCCTTTGGCCTTTTCAATATCTTTCTGTATATTATGTTCTTTCTCCCATCAGTGAATGGTCTCTTTAATAACATTGTGGACTAGGTGATAATTGAATACAGAAAATCTCCATATGAAAAATAGTGTTGGGAGTTTTCAAAAATGGGAGGATAGCTCATCCAAATTATTCTTGATAATTATATTCCAAATTTACTGTCATGTATTTTTTATATTCCATGTCAAAGAAACTTAAATATCTAAATCTGAATCTAAGTTACTACGATGGGGAAGAATCTACTCTGGAATCAAATCACTTACAGAGGTTCCTTTCTATACTTCTTTCATAATAGTGGATACTTCACCTTCTGTTGATGTTTGAGAAAATGTAGTGGTTTAAACTGTAGATATAGCTATGGGAGTCAATAAACCAAAATAGGGAATCAGAATCACCATTAGTTTCAAAATAATGGAAGAAATGGACCATAATCTAGAAGATTAACAAACATTGACCAATAATAAGATGGCTTCCCGAATAGATTCATCCCCAGTTTTCTCAACTTCAATAGTTTGAGAAAGTGTTTCTTGGGGAGGGAAATTCTTCTGAGCTTTCCTAGTCTCTATAACCATAGTATACGAAGCATCTACAAATGTTGGACTTTTAGTTGAGGTCTCCTAAATGTTGTCATAAAAATAAAAGAGTGGGATTCCATGTTCTTGAAGGGCCTTCACATCATTCTCTACATACAAATATTTATAAGTTGAACATTCATGTGAAGTACTAAATAAAAGAAGAACAATTATGTATCGAAAATGGATGAATTACAACAAACATCCTTGAAATTCCTCATGGAAGTCCCTAGAATCCTTCATGGAACCTGGAATATGAATGTTTGGATTAAGTTTTCCATAATTTTAGTGTATATGTCTTGGTATGTTATAGTATCATCACTATTTAAGGTATCCCACAAATGTTGGTCGATCCCAAATTGGATCAGTTCAAATTTTGTTCCATTAATTTTACAACTGGTGGAATGACATTAGATCTTTACAAGTCAGGATCAACACCAACATCTGCTTTAGATTGCCTAGGATTCTCATTCCATCCTTCTAGAGTAGTAGAAATATCAGCACTGGATATCGCAGGATCCATTAGCATGGGTAAATCATCTGAGATTTTATAAAGATAATAATATTAGAAATAATAGTTGATACTCAAAACAAATGTATTTTACAATACCATGACCTTTTTCTCTCTATATAAAAATAAAAAAAGATGCATCTGTACCTTTTGAAGTCACATTCATCAAAATAATAGATTCATTATCATTAACCTTTGATTCTCCTGGGGTTTCCTTGTGTATTCTTGAAGGACCGGTTTTTAATCCCTTAAGAGTATAAAAATATGTAGATCCTACAAGAAGATGAACGTGGTCACCAAGGTGTATCAAGAAAGTCAAATACTAGAGGACAACTCAAATACTTAATTTTTTGAGGCACACTTCGGACCAATATCAATGATCTTTTGTGTTTATTTTTTTAAGACAATGGAGAGATTGAAATACTCTTCTTGGAAGGAGAAACTTGAGGTAGTGGATGAGGATTGTTTTCCACTATTACCCACGTCATGATTTTCACTCCTAGAGAAATTCTTGGAGACTTGGGGAGATTTTCTAGTGCGTTGATGGGAGAACAAGAATGTCCATACCTTTGGGACTCGAGGACCATTATGGAGGTTCCTTCCCTAATTTCAAGATTCAAAATGAAATCTCATCATGATTAATGATGGTGAATGAAGAATCAGAATTGAAACAGAAGAAAAGGGAAATACATTCTCAATATTGACATAAATGTCTCATTCCTCTTCAGGGTGAACAATTACACCTTCATTTATCCCTCATTCCATAATATCAGATACAAATATTGAGGATAAGATATGTTCATCATTCAAATATATAATGGTCTCCGGCTACACAATATTTTCATGTACATCATAAATTTAACTATTTTGATAAAAATCATAAAGTGGTTAAATATCATCGATATTCTGTATTCAATGGCTAGTTTAGAGGAATTTCCATGCCTCCATGACTTCAAAATTTAAACATTACAAGTTTTGAATATCTAAATACCACAAATATTTCGGTTTTGATGTGGTTGGTTATTGATAAAACTCAACACCCTCTGATTGTAAAGCCTCTTCAGGCCCCTCATCTTCTTCATAAGAATCAACAGATGAGATGGTAATCTCTTTCTGATTACAGAAACTAGATCGCCTTGGTGCTAGAGGTATTTATTATTTATCATTAGTCTTCTTAGTGTACATTATACAGATATGTTTTGAAGGTTCTAAAGCTTCTGAATCCTCTACATAATTGATAGCATTATACCTTTTACCATAGTTTCTATGAACAACAGTTGTCATGGCTACTTCCAGATATATTCCTTTTTTTAAATCCCCCTAAGGGTATGAATAAGACAATGATTTGGAATATCCAGCCTCTAATACAATTGTTTCATCTTATGGATGTAACATAATTGATAATTTGGATGTCACTAAATACATTAGAATCCATAATTTTCTAGATACAATTGGATGTTTCTCAGGCCTAACACGCATGGGAGGAAAAGTGCTTCATTTATAAAGACAATTTAACTAGAGATAAAACCTATAAGGGATATAATCCTAATAGATAACTTCACCATCAATCATGGTTGATAACACACTATACCTAAATTCCATCATATAGTACCTCACCTCATAATTTTCTTTCTTAACATCAAAAAAAAATGTTCCAGGTAGATGGTTAACAAAAGGAAAGAAGTTAAATTCTCCTGATATATTCAGTACACTTAGCACTACATCATGTTTCAGGCTCAAAGGATTAATGTCAGAGACTTTTTATAAATATGGGGTAAATCGACCATTGGAGGATGTAACTAAATTAAAAACAGAATATGAAGAAAAGTGTGATGCAATCCAGCCCCACACCACTTGAAATGGTCATGCGTGTCTAAATGGAGCTTTCCCATTGTATAAATGTAGTAAAGAATAATATATTCTAACTAATACAGGGTTTTCAAACCTAATATATTTCTCCTCTACCGATTTGAATCCAAAAAAAGTTTATTGTCTTACACCGCTGCTTTAATCATGGACTGGAAGCAAGTAAATGATTAGCCACATGGCAAGGAGGCCGATTAAGAGTACATTTGCATCAATATCAAATTTTTCTTTATAACCCTAGTGCTTATTATCACCTCTCATTAATATGGGCCAATATGATCCTGAAATACCCTGATTACTATAACTAGGAAAATGGTAAGATGTCTGTAGGTGGGAACATTCTCTTTTGTAGGTTCTAAAAAAGCTGTCATCCACACTCTTTCATGAATATATTTCTTTTCTTTTGGAAATTACTTTTCTATTTTGAATAATTTATGAGCCAATAGTGGCATCCTAGTAATGTCACCAAAATTGTTACTGGTGGAAGAAATTCATCATACATCTCACTGAGAATAGAAATCCCATATATTTGGTAGATATCACACAGATTGATGCCAACCTCACCGAGTGTCAAGTGGAATGTATTTGTTTGCATACTCCATCGGCTCAAAAATTTAAAAATGATGTAATTTATTAAACATAAGTTTTTCTTATTCAGAAATCTTCATAGATGTGAACATACATTAGTTATTTCCTAAATTATACACAAGTATATCATACCCAAAACACCCACATACATTCAGGTTTAACTCCTCCATTAGAAAAAAGATCATGGTCTTCCTTCTAACCAGTATACTAATCTATTTATGAAGCAAAAAAGGATGAATCATAAAAATGTGTCCTTGTCTCTACAACATGATCTTATATATCAGGGGTACAACCACTATGTTGTTGGATGCATCCAATAAGTATTTTTACCTCAATAAGAGTCATACCCTTCACGGTGATATCCATGAAATGATAGTTAGAGTTTTGGACACACCAAGTCTTTGTAAAGTGTCTCTTATAATCCAGATTGTGGGAGTATTGAAAAATACCATGTAAGTATATAAGCTGATAGTGGATTTTTGGATATTAATGTTGGTATGAAATCAAGCCTTTCAGCAACCTAGGGAGGGTACTCTCAACAATGTCATAATATTCTGGTCCAAAAATTTTCATCATCTGGTTTTGATGAACTTTATCTTCCTTACTTTCACTCATCAGGTGAGCCATTTCCTACAAAATAATAACCATTTTTTCATTATGTTTTAATTTTAAATTAAGGAAGTTAAAATTTTACACTTAAAGGATTTTAATAAATTGGAAAAGTGAAACCACTATGTTGTTCATTCGATGAGGTATTTTGTGTAAGTCCTTCGATATGGATCTTGGAACAGGTCCTTTGATAGGGATCCTAGCACAAGTACTTAGATGAAATACATCCATGTAGCTTCATTTCTAAAATGGTTTTACTTTGAGAAATTTCAAGGAACCTTCGCGAGAGCATAATGTGGAAAACCTGGATGAGTGAGCTATACAACGAGACTAAATAATCTGAGATTCTGGGTGAAGAGATTCACAATGGAACGAGTCTATTTATAGACACTACCATCCTACACAACTGATCTATATGACATATCTCCACCATAAAGTTTCATGATAATTCTCCCCTGAAAGCCTATGTGACAGAGCTATACCGCAGACATGCATAGTTTAAAATTAACTCCCTATAATATTTTCCCATAATCTTGCCTCAGGACTCAACCCAATTTTCAATCAGATCCAATTTATAGTGGGGGGGGGGGGCTTTGTTGAATCACCTTATGAAGACAACAAATATTATGAATAATTACTTTGGATATTTCAAAATATAAATAAGAAGCTAAAGAAAGTAAAAATAATAAAATACCAGAGGAGGTATGTGGAACACCTACACCGAGGACCTACACTGGGGACCTATGCAGCATACCTCCACATCTAGAAACACCAACACATGATATTCTCACACCTACTTGTGTGTATCTCTTACAAGGAAGACATACATTTTATAGTTATGAAAACAAACTATGTAGAAAAATAATTCATATACAACTACGCAGAGGAGCTATGGGTCACATCTATGCGGCTGACCTATACCGACAAAATCCTTTCAACCATCCCCCTCCTTTCATATAAATAGAACCATTGGGATCCACATTTAAACACTGAAAAAAGTATGAAGAGATATTGAATCCCCATTGAGTACCACTTTCACCCGGGTCCCCCAAATTTACTCAGGCATCTCTCTAAAACATGAGATAGGAGAGAAATGGATGGGATAAGAAAGTTTGAAATCCTTTCAGAGTGTGAAACAAAAAACATCTGATTAAGGACCCTTTTAAATAATGAAGAAGTTTCCTATGCAAGGCATATTCCTTAAGGAAATACACTAGGCTCTTCCAAAGACACCAAATGAGACCTGGGGTGTTTTGATTTAAATCTCACCCAAGTTTTGTCTTTTTGGTAGCCCTTTTTGATTCTTACATAGGCATATTTATCCCATGTTTAGAATTTTTTACGTCATCACTAGGACCTGTGTGGCACATCTACGTGACATACCTACATAGTAGAGCTATGCTACAATGCTATGTGGAAAACCTACATGGTAGAGCCACATTGCATAGCTCTGCCTAGGACCTATGCATATCACTTTTTAAAACCTCTTCAAATTAACTCATGGAAGGTTATATCCTTCCTTGGTTCCATTATCTGAACGGTACTAAGTTGAATCCTCCACTAAAAGCTCTTTAATTATCAAAAATTTGGGAAGGTAAAATCAGCATGAATCTCATTTGGGATTATATATTTACAGTCACATGTTTCCCATATTCGTCTTCTAAGGGAGTCAGGATCCTTTGGATGTTTGTAGGTTTGTATATCTACAATCACATGGATACTTACCCTAGATATAGTGTTGGGATGTTCCCAGTATTTTATTCGAATGAGGTGAATCTGTCCTCTCCATTTTTTCTCTAAGATATGGAGCATTCAGTTCCCAAAGGGAAGAGTGAGGGTCACACTTTATTTTACATTAAAAAAAAGTGTAGTATTCCTCATATATTGGGATCCACTAATGACATCCATCCTGGATTAATCCCCTTGTCATTCGAGTGAGACCCAATGACCTACACTTTCATTTCACATTTAATGGTTCATTGATGTGCTCCCTTGCCCACTATCACCTATAATTATTTCTCCATAGTCTTATTTCACCATAGGCCCTCCCTCATTTATCAGAGGAAGATAATCTGTGTGGTTTGTTGAATCATTCACATCCTCTTGTTTCTCACATTGAGAATCAATCACGTTGGGCCTATAGATTTTTTTTGATCATAACATTGACGCAACCCACACAAAATCTTGAACTTCCAGAACTCTGATTCCCACCATAATTAGGATACATATGAAGCCCTCACTCAGGTCCTGATCTCACTGGATATCCTCTTTAGGAATCCAACCTCAATTCCCTTAATCTGGGCATCCTCCTTATAAGTAAGACCCATATTAATCCCCCCTAAATCTCTATGAGTTAATACATCTCTCATTAAACTTGTTAAGAAGGAATATTATTTAGGAGTAAGCCTCATCCTATTTCTCTCAAAGGTTCATACACCCTGGGATGAATTACCAAACTACATGGGATTTGATTCCAATCAGAGTCGGATACGTAGGAATCCTCCCTAAGGTTCAAACCCAATATTCTAAATCAACCTTTCCTTCTTGGGCCATATTTACAATAGGGTATAATCCATCATTGAAACTCATATACTTTTTAGGTTCCTTTGGATTCTTAGGCATAAACCCCACACCATGATTTGACTAAACACCTTCTGATTAGATTTTCTTACCACATGACATTAAACTATGCAGTTAGGTCCTTATCACATGAACATAAAAGGCATGATGTATACCATTAAGAGGCATCTAACTATGAGTGTTCTAATTCTTTTTACAATTATATGTAGGTATCCCATTTATGGGTACGATCCAAACATCAAAACAAATGTTCATCTCCCTAGATGACAATAAATTATAGAGTTCCCCAATGAGTGGCTTAAAAACCATTTTTATCATAATAGTAGTTTAAATAATCTCTAAATAGTATATGAGGGGATTTCATTGATAGAGAACCTCTAATACATATGAGTATGTTCCTTAATGAAGAAAATCAAATACATACAGACGATTATAAATTTCACACATTCTAATAATTGATTTCAAATTTCAAGGAATTTTTTTTATACTTGGTAAATTAATAAGGATTCTTGAAAATATCTTAAACCTATAAGATAATCCTAGAGTAGGCAATAATTTCCCCCAAAAGGGTGTGATGAGTTTGAACTCCCATCCTCTTGACCAAGGTGAGTTCTTAAGTACTGTAGGTCTAAACCTAATGAACCCCTGCCTTTGGAAAGCAGGACCCTTTTGATAATGAACCATTAGATGTTTCATGTTCCATAAATAAATCTGATGGAAACCATCTAGAAGTATAGATTATTAACAAGGCCACATATTCTATGGGAAACACGATTTTTAGGGTTTTCATATGTGTTTTAAGATTTTCTATTGGTTTTTACATTTTTATGGATTCTAATAATTTTATGGTTATTTAGGGTTTTGGGGGATTTTTAGGGTTTTTAGGATTATTAGGATTTTTAGAGTTTTTAGGGGTTTGGGGGTTTTGTGGTTTTAGGTTCTTTTTTGGGTTTTTAAGGCTTTATGTTTTTTAATGATTTTAATTTTTTTAAAGTTTAACTAATTTTAAGAGTTTTTAGTTTGTTTTAGGTTTTCTATTAGTTTTATCATTTTTAAGGTTTTTAGGGGCTTTATGGTTTTATTTTTTTAGTGTTTTAGGGATTTTAGGGGTTTTAGCGTTTTTTATGTTTTTAGTTCTTTTAACTGTTTTTAGGTTTTTAACGTTTTATTATGGTTTTAGGGGTTTTTATTTTTTTATTTTTTAGATATTCTTATTAATTTTCTAGGATTTTATGGATGTTTAGGATTTCTGGGGATTTTCTTCTATTTTTAGGGTTTTTGGGTATTTGGTGGGTTTTGTGTTTTTTAGGTTTTTTTGAGTTTCTTAGCATTTTGAATGTTTTTTAGAGTATTTAAATGTTTTTAGTGTTTTAAAAGGTTTATATTTTTTATTGGTGCTTTAGGGATTTTATGAGTATTTTAGGTTTTTATGGTTTTAGGAGTATTTTGGTTTTTTGGGGCTTTTATGGGCTTTAGTGTTTTTCATTTTTTAGGTTTTAAGAGTTTTTAAGATTTTATATTTATTTAGGGTTTTCGTGGTTTTTAGGGTTTTGATGATATTTTGGGTTTTTTATATTTTTTTGGGTTGTTAGGGTTTTTATGATTTTTTTGTTTTAGGGTTAAAGGTGGGTTTTATAGTTTTTATCATTTTCTAATTTTTTAGTGTATTTAATTATTTTTTAGGTTTGAAGGGTTTCATTGGGGTTTTTTGGGTTTTTGGGTTTTTATGTTTTTTTGGATATCTTGGGGTTTTGGGTGTTTTTATTGTTTTTTATGTTTTAGAGATTTTTTACATTTTTTAGGGTTTATGGCTTTTAAGTGTTTTTATGGGTTTTAGGGTTTTATGGGTTTTAGGGTTTTTATTATTTGTAGTGTGTTTTTTTATGTTTTTTGGGTTTTAATGTGTTATTAGGATTTCATGATTTTCTTAGTGTGTATTAATATTTTTAATTTTTCTGCCATTTTTAGGGATTTTTAGAGTTTTTTTATGGTTTTTAGGTTTTTATGGAATTTTAGTTTTTGTGTTTTTATTGGTTTTGGTTTTTTAGGGGAATTTTTTATTTATTTCAAGATTTAAGTTTTTTTTGACTTTTTTAACAATTTTAGGGGGGTTATGGGGTTTTAATGTTTTTATTTGTTTTTAGGGAATTTATAGGTATTTAGGTTTTTATGATTTTAGGTTTTTTATGGATTTTGTGGTTTTTAGGGGTTTTGGGGGCTTTTAGGGTTTTTAGAATTTTTAGTTTTTATGGGTTTTATGTGTTTTTAGGTTTTTAATGTTTTCTTATGTTTCTTTAGAGATTTTAAAGTTTTTTTGAATTTTTTACCAATATTTAGGTAATTTTTATGATTTTTACATATTTTAGGTGTTTTAGGGATTTTGATGGGTTTGAGGGGGTTATGGGTTTTCAGGGTTTTTTGGTTGTTTTTTGTTTTTGGGGTTTTTTTAGTTTTTTGGGTTTTTTATAGTTTCTAAATGTTTTAATGGGTTTAATGGTTTTTTTCTTATGTGGTATGTTAGTGTTTTAATGGGGGATTATGGTTTTTTGAGGGTTTTAGGATTTCTTACGGGTTTTAGGGGTTTTTAGAGACTTAAGGTTCGTTTTGGTTTTTTAGGGTTTTTAACATTTTTAGGTTTTAAAGTGTTTTAAGGGATTTTAGGATTTTTTAGTTTTCTTAGGGGTTTTCATGGTTTTTAGGGTTTTTATGTTTTTAGGGGTTTTAGGGATTTTATAGGGTTTTAATGGGTTTTTAGGGTACTTAGGGGTTTTGAGGGGTTTTTTGGGTTTTTAACTATTTTAGGTTTTTTGGATTTTTAGGAGATTTTATGTTTTTTTCCATTTTCAAGGAATTTCAGTTTATTTTAGTATATTTATTTATTTTTAGGGAATTATATGGTTTTTATGGTTTTTATGGATTTTTTTTGGGTTTTTAGGGGTTTTTTGTTTTTCATGTTTTTATAGTTTTTACATTTTTTAACGTTTTTAGTGGCTTTTAGGTTTATTATTGGTTTTTAGGGGTTTCATGTTGTATAAAGGTATTAATGGATTTGAAATGTTTTTATTTTTTAGGGTCTTTTAGGGTTTTAGAATTTTTAGGTTTTTGAGGTTTAATTTGGGGTTTTATGTTTTTTATGGGTTTATACTCTTTTAGGGACGTTTATGGGTTTTTTATGATTTTTAGGGATTTTAGAGATTATGGGGATTTTTAGGGTTTTAAGGTTTTTATGGTTTTTTGGGTTTTTAAGGTTTCTTTTGGGGTTTTAGGATTTTTAATCATTTGTAGATTTTATTAATGTTTTTAGGGGTTTAATGGACTTTTACCAATTATAGAGTGATTTTTAGGGTTTGTATAGAGTTTTAGTATTTTTGAAGGTTTTTATGGTTTTTAGAGGTTTTAGGTTTTTATGGGTTCTTAGGTTTTCTATCGTTTTTAGCATTTTTTGGGTTTAAGGGTTTTTAAGTGATTCTAATTTTTAAGGCATTACTAGGGGTTTTCTTGGTTTTTAGGGTTTTTTACATTTTTTGGATTTTTTTGGATTTTTTGGTTTTTAGTGTTTTTAGGGGTGTTTTGGGATTTTTGGTTTTTTTTTGGTTTTTTGGTATTTTTGAGTTTTTAAAATTTTTAGGGGTTTTTATAGTTTTTTATACTTTTAGGGATTTTAAGGGGGTTTAGAGTTTTTAGGGGTATTAGGTTATTTATGGCTTTTAGGTTTTTAATTTTTTTTCGGGGGGGGGGGGGGTTATAGCTTTAGGGGTTTTATGGTTTTAGGGATTTTTAGGGGTTTTTAGAATTTTTTAGGTTTTGGTGGGTTTTAACTATTTTAATATTTTTAAGATTTTCTTAGGGTTTTTTTGGGTTTTTAGGTTTTTAACCTTTATAGGTATTTTTATGGCCTTTTTGGTTTTTTATGTTTTTAGTTTTTTTTTTGATTTTTGAAGTGTTTTAAGTTTTTTTTCCATTTTAGGGTTTTTAAGTGTTATTACCATTTTTAGGGATTTGGTGTATTGATTTTTGTAGGGTTTTTTTGGTTTTCTTATGGGTTTTCAGAGTTTTTTGGTGTTTTTACATTTTTAGGGAATTTTGTAGATTTTTTTGGATATTATGTTTCTCAGTGTTTTTAGGGATTTGGGGGGGGGGGGGGGTCTAGGGGGTTTTAATACTTTTGGGGTTTTAGGGTTTCTTGTATTTGTTATTGGTTTTATTATTTCTCTAATTTTAACTTTTTTAGGGGTGTAAAGTCTTTTTTGGAGTTTTGGTGGGTTTTTAGGTTTTTATATGGTTTTATGGTTTTTATTAGTAACCTAAGGTTCTTAGTGGTTTTTATATTTTCTAGGGGATTTAGTTTTTATGGTCTTTTTAGGGTTTTTAGTGGTTTTCATGTTTTTAAGAGTTTTATGTTTTCATAGGTTTTTTTCCATAGGGTTTTCAGGGTTTTTAACAAATTTAGGTATTTTTAAATATTTATAGGATTTATATTTTTTTAATGTTTTTAGGGATTTTTGGGGGGGATTTAAGCTTCTTAGGGGAATTTAGGGTTATTAGCATTTTTAGGTTGTTTAGGGGTTATAAGTGTTTTCAGGCTTTTAAGGTTTTATTATGGATTTTTTATTTTTAGGGTTTGGTTTGTTTTTAGTGATTTTGAGGGATTTTCTAAGATTAATATGGGTTTTTAGGGTTTTTAGAAATTTTTATTTTTTTTAGGTTTTTTAGGGGTATTAGGATTTTATAGGAATTTTGGTTTTTTGGTTTTTTTGAGTGTTTTTACGGTTTTAATGGGTTTTTAGAGATTTAAACATTTTTGGGATATAAATAATATTTAATTTTTTAGTGGGATTATACGGTTTTTGGGGGTTTTAAGGTTTAAGGGCAAAGAAGGCGCGGGGCCAAGCCGAAGGCTTGGTCCCTCAAGTGTATAAATGAAAAATAAAGTAAAAGGCATTATAAGGGGGACTTATGAAACCGGGTACTAATAGCACCCTTCATGTCCGAATCCACAATTGATAAACAAAAAGAGGGAGCAACAAAAGACCACCATGAGCAGCGTTCTTCAATAGCCTTCTTGGAAAGAACATCAGCCACCATATTGACTTCCCTGTATGCATGGGTGATTTTAATAACCAGATTTTTGGATAAACTTATGAAATCAATCCATTGGGGTAGAAGCCTTCAGGGAACCGTCCTTGAATTTTGACGAAAGACCTCAACCGCAAGCATGGAATCAGACTCAATCTAGAGTTGCTTTCAACCAAACTGGTTTGCAAACTGCACCACCTTGATGATAGCACGAAGCGCTGCTTCATAAGAACAGCCAATTCCGATGAAGTTTTAAAAAGTGACCTTGGAAAAAAGAGGCCCTATGGACTCTCATTGCGTTTTAGGGTTCCACCATTAGCGGTGAGCTTTAAGGTTTAAGGGGGTTTTATTGTTTTTAGTGTTTTTAAGGTTTTTAGTTTTTAAGCTTTTTTAGGGGTTTTCATTTTTTTAGATTTTTATGTTTTTCTTAGTCATTTTGAAGGTTTTTGGGGAATTTATGGTTTTATGGTTTTTTAGTATTTTTATGGTTTTTAGGGTTTTTAGGAATTTTAATGGTTTTTAGTTGTTTTTGGGTTTTTTTGGGTTTTGGAGTTTATTTTGTTTTTTATGTTTTTTATATTTTTAGGGGTTTTAAAGTGTCTAGGGGTTTAAAGGGGGGGGGGGGTTCTATAGTGTTTAGATATTTTAGGGATTATATGGATTTTAAGGTTTTTATGTGTTTATGGTTTTATGGGATTTAATGGTTTTGGGTTTTTAGAGCCTTTTAGTTTTTTTTGGGTTTTTTGAATTTTTATGTTTTTAGTAGTTTTAAATTTTTTTAGGTGTTTAAGGTTTCATGTTTTTAAATTTTAGGGATTTTAATATATTTATGGAATTTTATGGTTTTTAACGATTTTTAGTGTTTTTTGGGTTTTTATGTTTTCTTGGGTTTTTAGCGTGGTAAGGGTTTTTAGGAGTTTTAAGTATTTTATGTTTTTAACGTTTTGATAAGATTTTCGAGGATTTGTTTTTTCATTTTTTACTTTATTAAGGTTTATAGGGATTTTTGTGGTTTTTTGGATTGGGGGGGGGGGGTTTATGGTTTTAGGTATTTTTTTGGTTTTTAATGGTTTTTAGGTTTTTATTTGAATTTTTTACGGTTTTAAAAGATTTTTAGAGTTCTGTAAAAAATTTAGGCGATTAAAAATTTTAGTGTTTTTAGTGGTTTTTAGGAGTTTTATGTGGTTTAAGGGGTTTTATGGTTTTAGGGGTTATATGTTTTTAAGGGGTTTTAGTGTCTTTTAACGTTTCAATGCTTTTAAGTGGTTTTTAGGATTTTATGGGTTTCTATAATTTTTAGATTTTTATTTTTTTCTTAGGTATTTTAGTGATATATCTGGGTTTTTATGTTTTTAGCGATATTTTAAGGTTATTTAGGATTATATGGTATTTTTGGATTTTTATTAATTTTTTGGATTTTGGATATTTTTCAGGGGGATTAGCATTTTTATGGGTTTTTTGTTTTTACATTGTTAGGGGTTTTAAGAATTTATTAGGTTTTTAGGGTTTTTAGGTTATTTTTGTTTTTATAGATTTTTTAGTCTTTTATGTGGTTTATAGGATTTATATATTTTAATTTTCTTATGGATTTTATAGTTTTCATGGATTTTTAGGGTTTTTATAATTTTTTTATGGTTTTTATAGTTTTTTGTAATTTTAGGGTTTTTATGGTATTTTATGGTTTTATGGTCATTCAAAATTTTTAGGGGTTTTATGATCCTTTTATGGGTTTTAGGGTTTATAGAGCTTTTAGTGGTTTAGGGTTTTAAGTATTTTTTGGCTATTAAGGGTTTCTTAGAGTTTTTTAGGGTTTTTAGTGGTTTTTAAATTTTAGGTATTTCTAGGAATTTTTTAAAAAAAATATAGTTTTTATAGATTTTGATGGTTTTTAATGTTTTTATAATTTTTAGGGATTTTAGGGGTTTTTGAGGATTTGGGGGTTCTTTATTTTTGATTTGATAGAGGTTTTATTTTATTTTGATTTTATGTTTATAAGGTTTTTCAGGGTTTTTAGAGAGTGCTTATGCTTTTAGGGATTTTTAGGATTTTATGGGTTTTTAGGATTTTTAGGGAATTTAGGGTTTTTAGGTTTTTTGGGGGTTTTGGGTTTTTATGGTTTTTTGGGTCTTTATGGGTTTTTTAGTTTTTTACAGTTTTTATATTTTATAATCCTTTTTAGGGGTCCAAAAGGTTTTTATTGTTTTTAGTGGTTTTAAGGGATTTTTTGGGTATTTAGGGTTTTTTCGATTTTCAGGGGTTTTAGGGTTTTTGCATTTTTTGGGTATTTTTTGGATTTTTAGTGTTCCATTTTTTTATGAGTTTTAAGTGTTTTTAGGTTTTTAATGTTTTCATAGGGGTTTTAAGGTGTTTAGATTTGTTACATTTTTAGGGATATTTGGTATTTTTTAGGTTTTTTATTATTTATTTGGTGTTTTTTGTATTTTCATGGGTTTTACGTCCTTTTATTTATTTTAGGGTTTTGAGTGTTTTTAGTGCATTTTAAGGTTTTTGGGTTTTTAAGTATTTTTAGCGTTTTAAGGATTTTTACGGTTCTGGGGGGGGTTATGTTTTTTGGGATTTCTAGGGGTTTTAAGTATTTTTTTGGGTTCAGGGTTTTTAGTGATTTTGTGGGTTTTTAGGTTTTTTGGGGTTTTATTGTTTTTTATGGTTTTTTTGTTTTTAGTTTTTTTATATTTAAGAAAGGATTTTATAGTTTTTTTTCTTTTTTAATATTAATTGGGGTTTGAATTTTCATTTTATGTTTTATTGTTTTTTAGAATTTTATGTGGTTTTAGTGGGTTCTAATTTTTTTAGGGCTTTTTATGGTTTTTAGGGTTTTTATGGGTTTTAGCATATTTACATTTTATGTTTTTTTATCTGTTTGTATGTTATTTTGGTTTTCTTAGGGTCTGTCAAGGTTTTTACATTTTTTGGGATTTTTAGGAATTTTTTTTAATAATTTTATTTATTTTTAGGGTTTTTAGGGATTCTGAAGGGTTTTAAGGATTTTTTTTGATTTTATTGTTTTAATGGGTTTTTTTCGTTAGGGGTTTTTAATTTTTTTGGGATCTAATATTTTTAGACATTTTTAATGTTTTTAGTGGTTTAAAAAGTATTTAGATTTTTTACTTATTTTAAGTGTTTTATGGGTTATTAAGGTGTTTAGGTGTTTCATGTTTTTAGGTGTTTTTATTGTTTTAGGGTCTCTTAGGGTTTTTAGGGATTTTTTTGTTTTTAGGGGTTTTATGTTTTCTTAGCTTATTAGGGTTTCTTTAGTGGATTTCATAGATTTTATGGTTTTTTACATTTTCAGAGCTTTTCAGGTTTTTATGGGTCCTATAGTTTTTACGTATTTTTAGGTTTTTATGATCTCTTTATAGTTTTTATCATTTTTATGTTTTTAGGGGTCCTATTTGATTTTAGGGTGTTAAAATTTTCATTATGGTCTTTAGGGTTTTTAGGGTTATTTAGATTTTCACGGATTTTTAGTGATTTTTTAGGATTCGAAGTGTTTTTATGGTTTTTAGATATTTTAATGTTTTTTTTTTGAGTTTTTAGGTTCTTCAAAGGTTTGAGGTTTTTATGATTTTTAGGGGTTCTAAATGTTTTTAGGATTTTAAGGTTTTCTTAGGCATATCAGGGTTTTTATGGGTTTTTATGTTTTTAAGGAATTTTGGTTCTTTTATATGAAATTTATGGTTTTTTGGGTTTTTGGATTTTGATGGTTTTTAGGGTATTTTTGGTTTTAGGTGTTTTTTATTGTTTTTTTGGTTTTTATGAGTTTTTAATGGTTTTTCAGTTTTTAGTTTTTTTTAACGTTTTAGAGGGTTCAAATGGAATTTTATAGTGGGGAACAATGAGTTATAGGGAACCACCGATGTCATTGATCTTGGTCCCAGGAAACCACGAAAGAAACCCTAATGAAAAAAACTTGATCTTTCATTAACGTTGTCCCCAAAATATATTTCTAGCCAATAGAGCCTAGTGTTAGTATTTTTATGGATACTGATTTATTTACTGAGCCAAAGTATTTTCATCAAAGAGGACATTCGATAATATCTCTCTAAAAGAATGATGTAAACCTTATATTTTTGGAATTAATTTTTTTGATCATTAGTAAATACATCAAGTAGAGGATTTCATTGAAAATCAAAAGGAAATCTCTTGAATATATTGTGTTTTTGGGATTACATTTCAATTTACTAGGTTCTTCCAAAATCATTTTTCATATCTTCACAAAAGATGAGTATTTTAGACTTTGGGAGAGACTTTTCTGGATTTTTGGGGGTAGTTCTATGAAAGTTAACAACTAGACTTCACATTTTGATCCATATATTGAGTACTCTGTTATTATGATCTGGATTGGATTTCTTGGACTACAACTTCACTTATTTAAACAAGCTTTCCAATTTCCAATCTCCATCTTTATTGGTGGTACATTAATGATGGAATTTATGATGAAGAACCTATCAAGACTCTCAGCTTGTTAGGTATGTGTTGAGGTTGATAATTCAAAAGCTCTTACTTAACATATTTGGATGAAAAATAAAAATTCTCAATTATTTCATGATGTGGTTCATAAAAATCTACCCGATTATTCCAGTGTTTTCCTTAATATTGACCACTCATCAAAGGATTTTATCGATATGTACTCTCAACCAAGGATCGAAAAGTGAAATGGGTTGAAAAGGGAAAAACGATAGATTTAAAAGAGTGAAATTATCATAATATGGTTTTCCATGGATCTTTTAGGGTTTAGTATCCTCTTGGATAAAAAATGCATTTGTTGAGAAGTCTGATAAGGATAAGTCTCAAGTTGTAATCAATGACCATATTGGATGATTCATGAACGCAATTGAGTTCAATGATCCTTAATATTTTGATAATGTTTCACATAGTATTTCAGGTTCCACCACTAACCCCCCTTCTTGGATGGGTGATGATGAGGAATCTAGTAAATCATACAATGCATTTGAAGAAGAGAAGGACATAAGTGACCACTCTGATTGCTTTTAGTTTTCACATGATGCCTCAATCACACATGTAAAATACCAACCACATGCCCAAAACAATTTTATAAAATGATTTTAAGCATTTAATGCGTCAATAATTCTAAATAAATCTAGGAATCACAGTAAAATGAAGTCTACACAATGGTGGCTTATTAGAAATAAATCTTGAGGAATGGAAAAAACTAATGGTTGTCTTAGAGGGACACATCACCCCAAATCCCAAAAAGAATTGGAAATGTAGATATAATTCTAACACAAAATTAATAATTTCCACAATATCCTTTTACCCTACCATGCCACAAAAAATACATTATCATCCACAATTTCTTGACGTTTAACCTTCTTACACACCCATTGTTAATGTTTATTTGAAAGGTATCATCATTGATGAAGATATTGATACCACCATGAAAAATTCTTATTGGATAAAATTGTATATGGGGGAAGAATGTTTCTCCTAAATAGAGGAACAATATGTAGTTTTTTTTACAAAAATACAACGATGTTGAAATCACTGTGGATATATATCGTCCAATCAAATAAAGAATGATTTCAAAAATGGAGGAAGAATTTAAATAATATATTGACAGTATTTTCAGAGAAATTCCATGGCAATGAATATTATTATCATTTCAATTTTTTCGACTATTGAATATTGAGTGTTTCTTTTAAGGTCCACCACTTGGTTTCCTTAAGCATCTTCATGTCTTAGTGTTTCTATAATGAATTTTTTTCTATCTTCTTTGTTTTATTTGGAAGATCTAGTGTTAATTTTTTTAGACAATTCTGGTATGCAATCCTTCATGGTTTGTAAGTATTTTGAGAAGAAAAACATTCAGGTACACTATGGGTTTTTTCTAATTTAATATTTTCTTCTCTTGGTCAATCAGTGTATGGTTCATTGGGACATTATGTGGTGCTTGTAATGAATAACATGGAGCAATGTAGAATATTATATTTATGAAAATGATCTTTAAGGATAATTATGACTCTAAATAGTGTTTTTGTATATCATGTTTGATTTTTTGTTGGGTTGAAGAAGCTAGATCAGTTGTAAATGAATTCCAGTCATAGACATTCTTCTAATTTATCATATTTATCAGTGAAGGGTTTGGTTTTGGGGATGCCTTGTCCATATGTGTAAAGATGATAAATTTAATTAATGTTAATGGTTGTTGAGATTGTCACCGTTATCTTATAATATGAGGAGGGTTCACAACACCACTCAAAATGAAACTCTCATATTTAAGGGTGAGACTCCCAAACTGTATATATGATAGTTCATTTCTCAGTTATTTTTCTGGTATATTTTTATGTGATGGTTTCAAAAAAAATATATATGTTGATACCTTGAGGTTTGTTCATATGATTTCAAATGAAGATAATGTTTTCATAAAGATAAATTAATGAACCAGTGTTTTTCAAACTGGAATGAATGAATACTTGGCTCAAGATTTTAGTGTCCACTTTTCATTATATTCTACATGTTGGAATGAATGTATATTTTTTTCATTCATTCTTCTGATGGTGTAATATCATTACACCTTGTGTATAAATTGTAACTCTTATTCACTTTAATAAATTTTTGTAGTTATGGGGTTTTGACAAACCCATATCTTGGTTGATCTAAAAATTTGTTTAATAGTTTTTAGAGTTTTTATTTTTTTATTAAGGATTTTATGAATTTTAGGTTTTTTTATAAATTTATGTGTTTTAAGGGTTTTTAGCATTTCCTATGTTTTTAGGGTTTTAGGGGTTTTAAGTGATTTTATATTTTTAAGTTTTTATTCATGTTTTCTGGGTTTTAAAGGGTTTTATCATATAATAGGTTTTAGTGGATTAAAGTGTTTTTAGATTTTTAAGGGGTTCTTATGTGTTTTTATCATTTTAAGTATATTTATGATTTTAGGTATTTTTAGGGATTTTTATAATTTTTATAAGGTTTTTGAGAATTTAAGGGGTTTTAGAGTTTTTATGATTTTTAGTGTTTTATGGTTTTTTTGTTCTTTGAGTTTTCATAGTTGAATGGTTTTTGGATATTTTTAACATTTTCAGGGGTTTAAAAGGATTTAGAGTTTTTAGTTGGTTTTAGGGTCATTATGGGGTTTTATGTCTTTATGGTTTTTAGGAGTTTTCAATGTTTAAATGGTTTTTTAGGGTTTTTATAAATTTTTTTTTGTTTTTGGAGGGTTTTGAGGGGTTTATATTTTTAATGTTTTTATCTGGGTATTTACGGAATCAAGGAATTTTTACTTTTTAGGGAGTTTTAGTTATTTTTTTAATTTTTATGGGTTTTTAGGGTTTTTAACGATTTCGATGGTTTTATGGGGTTTTATTGTTTTTAGCATTTTTTTTGGTTTTTGGAATATTGTTTTAGATTTCATGGGTTATTAATATTTTTTAGAGTTTTTAATTTTCTTACGGAATTAAAGGGGGTTTTGAGTTTTTAGTGATATTTTAGTATTTTTATGGTTATTTGGGGTTTAACAGTTTATTGGGGGTTTTATTGTTTTTAGGTGTCTTCGGGACTTTTAATAGATTTTAGGGTTTTTAGGATTTTTTAATATTTAGGGGTTTTAATTTGTCTTAGTTTTTTATGTTCTTCTTAAATAATTTCATGTTACTTATGGTATTTTATGTTTTTAGGGATTATAAGTTTATTTATTAGGTTTTTTATGGTTTTTAAGTTTTAAGGAATTTTACAGCCTTTTAGGGATTTTGATGGTTTTTAGGGGTCTTTTGTAGTTTATTATTTTTAATGATTAGTATTGTTTTTATGGATTTTAAGGGTTTTAAGTGATTTTAGATTTTAAAGTGTTTCTTAGGATTCTTCAGGGTTTTTAGGGTGCACTATTTATTTAGATATTTTTGTCTATTTTTAGAATTTTTACGGGTTTTTAAAATTTTTAGGGATTTTGAGGGGTTTTAGGGTTTTGGGGAATTTTATGGTTTTTGTGTTTTTAGAAATTTATAGGGGTTTTAAAGTTTTATGTTTTTTTTGTTGTAGTGTTTTTTATGGTTTTTAGGGGTTTTGCGTTTTTGGGCCGTTTATGGGTATTTTAGGTTTTTAGTGATTTTAGGTTTTTAGAGTTTTATGTGTTTTATGTTTTTATGGTTTTACTTATGGATTTTATAGTTATTAATATTTTTTAGTTTTTTGGTGTTTTTAGGGATTTTTACGGATTTTTTTTGTTTTTACGGTTTTTAAGGATTTGAGCGTGTTTGGGAGTTTTATGGTTTTATTGTTTTTATGTCTCTTAGAGTTTAATTATTTTTTGGGATTTATGGTTTTATTAGGGGTTTTCATGGTTTTAGGGGTTTTTATGTATTTTTTAATTTTTTGTATTTTTTGTATTTTTATTGGTTTTTATGGTGTTTAGAGAATTTATGGGTTTCTAGGGGTTTTTATGGTATTATTGTTTTTTGGGTTCTTCATGTAATTTTTATTTTTTTATGTAATGAGAAGTTTTATTATTTTTTTAACATTTTTAGTGGTTTAATGGGTTTTTAGATTATACAGTGAAGTTTTAGGGTTTTATGTGTTTTAGGGTTTTTATGGGTTTTAATTTTTTTTAGATTTTTTTAGTTTTCTTTGGGGGTTTTAGCGATTGTCACATATTTTATGTTTTAAGGTATTATTTGGAAATTTTTATAGTTATTATGTATTTAGATATTTTCACGATTTTAGTATTTTTTGGTATTTTAGGTTCTTTTTAATGGTTTTTAGGTTTTTGAAAATTTTTTAGGTTATTATGGGTTTTAACAGTTTTATGTTTTTATGGGTTTCTTTGTGTTTTTAGAGTTTTTAGGTATTTTTGTACTTTTTAAGGATCTTTAGGCATTTTGTTGGATTTTAAATATTTTATGTGTTTTAGGGATTTTGAGGGTTTTGGGGTATTTGGGGCTGTTATATTTTTTAGGGTTTTTTTGGATATTTATTTTTATGGGTTTTAAGGTTTCTAGAGTTTTTTTATCATTTTTAGGGGCACAGAGAGATTTTAATGGTTTAGTGGGTTTTTAGGGTTTTTTGGTTTATTAGGGTTATTTATGGTTTGGTGTGGTTTATTGTTATTAATGGTATTTATGGTTTTATGGAATATTATGATTTTTTAGGTTTTTAGCTATTTTAAATGTTTTCATGGGTTTTATGTAATTTATGATTTTTAGTTTTTCTTTGGGGTTTTCAAGGGTTTTAGATTTTTTATGTTTTTAGGGAATTTTAGGGAGTTTTTACAATTTTTTTGGGCTTCACAGGTTTTTACAGATAATAGGGTTTTTTTGTTCTTTTGGGGGTTTAGTGTTTTTAGGGTTTTCAACATTCTTTAGGTTTTTAGAGGTTTTATGTTTTTTAGGTTTTTAACTATTTTTAAGGGTTTTGGCCATTAAGGTTTTTTAATTTTTTTATTTATTTTTAAGATATTTTTAGGATTGTTATTTTGTTTTATGATTATTAGGGATTTTGAGGGGTTTAGGATTTTTAGGGGGTTTAAGGGTTCTAAGGGTTTTTGGTGTTTTTTTAGAGATTTTTGTGGATTATAGGATTTTTATGGGGTTTTAGGGGTTTTTAATGGTTGTAGGGGAATTTAGGGGTTTGGGGGGTTTTGAGGTTTTTAAATTTTTTAGTTTTTAGGGGTTTTATGTTTATTTATGTTTTTGAGGTTTTCTTATGTGTTTTAATGGTTTTTTCTGTATTTTTACATTTTTAGTTATTTATGGGATTTCTTGTATTTTAATGGTTTGTAGGGTTTTTAGGAACTTTTAGGTCATTTAGGATATTTCTATGTTTTATCGTTTCTTTGAGTATTATAGTTTTAATGATTTTTTAGAGTTTTAAAAATGTTTTGGAGTTTGATGAGATTTTATAGTTTCTTGTTGGTTTTTAGGGTTTTAAGGGGGTTTTAGGGTTTTTTATTGTTTTGTGGTTTTTATAGCTTTTAGGAGTTTTATGGGTTTATTTGGTTTTGTAGTATTCTTTTAGTTTTTAAGTGTTTTACGTTTTTTTTGGTTTTGAATGTTTTCATAGGGGTTTTCAATGTTTTTAGGGTTTTTAAAATTTTTAGGGATATTTATTGATTATTTATGAATTTTAGGGTTTTTAGGGATTTGGGGGGGGGGGTTCGAGTTTTTTTTAATTTTTACGATTTCTTTGTTCTTAGGGTTTTAGTGGGTTAAGTGTTATTTATTTTTAGATTTTATTAGGGTTTTTACATTTTATAAATATTTTAATTTTTTATGTTTTTATGGGTTTTAGAGATTTTTCTGGTTTTTTGGGGGTTTTATGTTATTTAGGGTATTTATGTATTTTCAGTTTTTAGGATTTTTTGAGTTTTTTAGGGTTTTATGGTTTTTAGAGTTTTCAATGTTTTTAGGGGTTTAACAGGTTTTTAGAGTATTTAGTGATTTTATTATGTTTTTAGTGTTTTATGGTTTTTGTGAGGTTTTGTGATTTTTAGGGGTTTTAAGGGTTTTAGGGCCCTTTTATGGTTTTATCATTTTTTTGGTTTTAGGGGTTTGAAGTGTTTTTCGGTTTTCTATTAGTTTTCTAGGTTTTTACAGTTCTCTATAATTTTATGGATTTTTAGGGAATTTTTAATATTTTTATGGGTTTTTATGTATTTTTTGGGTTGTTTGGATCTTTTGGGGTTTCTTGGTATTCTAGCATTTTTTTAGTTTTCGAGGGGTTTAATGTGTTTATAGGATTTTAGGGATTTCTTATGGTTTTTTACAATTTTTCATCTTTTACATTTCTAGGAATTTTTAAGGTTTTTTCATATTCTTATGATTTTTTGGGTTCCTTGGGATTTTAATGTCTTTAGGGATTTTCTGGGTTTTTTAAGGTTTGTTTTTTTCAATGTTTTTTTTCAGTTTTTTGGGGTTTTTATTTTTTCAGACACTTTTTTGTTGTTCTTAGGGTTTTAAAGAGTTTTAAGATTTTTAGTGGGTTTCTAAGTTTTATGGTTTTTATGTGGTGTTAGGGTGTTTTAGGGTCTCTCAATTTTTTTTACATTTTTTTAGAGTTTTTATATTTTTAGGGGTTTTATGTGTTTTTAGTATTTAAAGGTTTTCTAAAGGGTTTCTAGGTTTGAAAGAGTTTTCATGTGTTTCGGCATCTTAGGCAGTTTTATTATTTAATTGTTTTTAGAGTATTTAGGGATTTTAAAGATTTAATTGTTATTTAGGGTTTTAAGATTTTTATGGGTTTTAGCATTTTTAGGGTTTATAGGGGTTTTTAGTTTTTTTAGGTTTTTAATATTATCTTTGGGTTTTTATGGTTTTTTATGTTTTGAGGGGGTTTTTTTGTTTTAGAGTTTTAATGTCTTCTTAGAATTTTTCTGGGTTTTTTGGGTGTTTTATAGTTTTAGGGATTTTTAATGGTTTCTTATGATTTTTATAGCTTTTTTGGATTTTTATAGGGTTTTGGGGGTTTTGGGGGGTTTTAGGTTTTCCAGTTTTTTATGTTTTTATGGGTTTTAAGTGTTTTTAGGTTTTTAAGGTTTTTGTAGTGGTTATTTTACTTTTTATGGGTTTTCATATTTTTAGAGTTTTAGGGGGTTTTTTAGAACCTTTTAGGGTTTTTGGGATTTGGGGGGCTTTATAGAAGTTTTTTTGGATTTTTAGTGTCGTATGGTTTTTGGGTTTTTAGGGGTATTTTAGGTGTTAGGGTTTTAATGGTTTTTAGATATTTTAAAATGTTTTAGGGGTTTAATGTGGTTTTAACGTTTTCAGTGGTTATTTTGGTTTTATCTATTGTTAGATTTTTAGTGGGGTTTTAGGGTTTTTAGGGGATTATGTATCTTTTTATGGATTTTTATCATTTTTTATGATTATTTGGGTTTCTTAGTGTTTTTAGTTTTTTTAAAGTGTTCTTACAGGCTTTCATGATTTCATGGAAATTTAAGATTTTTTTTGGATTTTTATGGCTTTTTAGAGTTTTAGGGATTTTGGGGGTTTAGAGATTTTAGGGTTTTTATGGTTTTTATAACTATTTTGGGTTTTAGGGATTTTTTAGTTTTTAGGATTTCTGTTGTATTTACGGTTTTTAAATTTGTTTAGGGGTTGAAATGAATTTTTAGAGTTTTCACCATTTTCATGGGTTTGTACATGTTTTTAGGAATTTAGGGTTTTTCGGGGGTTTTGGGTTTTCACAGTATTTAGGTTTTTATAATTTTTAGAATTTTAAGTAATTTTATGGGGTTTATGCTTTTATATGTTTTTTAAGGTTCTCTCAAGGTTTTCCCTGGTTTAAGTATTTTTTATGTTTTTTGAGATGTGTAGGGATTTTTATGATTTTTATGGTTCTTAGGGTCATTAGTGATTTTATTAGATTTTAGGGGTTTATGGTTTATTGTGTATTTAGATTATTTCTTGAGTTTTTATGTGTTTTGACTTTTTTTTAATTTTGTGCCGTTTTTAGGGGTTTAAAGGGGTTTTAGAGTTTTTAATTAGTATTTAAGGTTTTTATGGGTTTTTTTGGTATTTTGACGTTTTTATGGTTTTAGGGTTTAAGGATTTTCTAGGGTTTTATTATTTTTTAGGTTTTTAGTGGTTTTAATTGTTTTACTTTTTTTTTATTTTGTTATTATTTTTCTGTGTTTTTAGGGTTTTTAGAGTTTTTTAAATTTTGTGGGATATTTAGGGAATTTTTAGGTTTTATTTGTGTTTCTAGTGTTTTTATGGATTTTGAGGGTATTTAGGGTTTTTATATGGTTTGAGGTTTTAGAGTTTTTATTGAGTATTTATGGTTTTAACGTTTTTTATTGTTTTAATCATATTTAGGGGTTTAAATGGTTTTTATATGTTTTAGTGGTTTGGGAATTTTTATGGGGTTTTATGGTTTTATTGTCTTTTAGGGGTTTTAGCATTTTTTTGGTTATTATGGGATTTAAGTTCTTTTAGGTATGTATTGTTTTCATAGGATATTAATTTTTTGGGGATTTTTAATTTTTTTATAAAATTTAGTTTTTTAAATATTATTTTTGTTTTTAGGGTTTTTTGGATTTTGATGGTTTTCAGGATTTTTAGGGTTTTAGAGTTTTTTAGTGTTTTGATATTTTTTAAGGTTTTCTATGGTTTTAATTTTTTTTAGGTTTCCAAAAGTTCTTAAAGGGTTTTTAAGGGATCTTTTGGTATTTATGTTTTTTGGGGGTTTAGCGATTTCTTATGCTTTTAATGGGTTTTTAGGATATTTAGGAATATTTTGTGTTTTTAATGGTTTTTGGTTTTTTGGGGGTTTTCAGGTTTGTAAGTGTTTTTTTGAGGTTTTTGATTTTTTAGATATTTTTAAGATTTTTGGTGTTTAATGTTTTTTATATTTTTTTGGGATATTTTAGGTTTTTATGGGTTTTTTGTGTTTTTATGGTTTTCAGGGCTTTTATTATATTTTGTGGTTTTAGTGTTTTTTTGGGTTTCTTTAGGTTTTTAGGGGTCCTAAGTGAATTTATATTTTTATGGGTTTCTTAGGGTTTTCAGAGTATTTAGGGTGATTTTGGTATTTATGGATTTTTACGGATTTTTTAGGATTTCTGTGGTTTTTTGGGTTTTATGGATTTTAAGTTTTTTAGAAATTTGTAGGGTTTTAGGGGTATAAGTGTGGTTTGGGGAGGAGGGGGTTGAGTTCTTATATTTTTATGGTTTTTAGATTTTTTTAACATTTTTATGGGTTTAAATGATGTCCAATGTTTTTAGCATTTTTTAAGGATTTTTATGGGTTTTTAGAGTTTTTTTGGTTTTTAGTGGGTTTTTAGGTTTTAGGAGGTTTTTAGGTTTTTAGGGTGTTTTATGGTGTTTTGTGGGTTTTAAGGTTTTAGAGCTTCCCACTTTCAAGGAATTTTATGTGTTTTTAGGTATTTAAGGATTTCATAGGGGCTTTCTTGTATTTTGAGGTCTTTTACATTTTAAGGTATATATAGGGATTTTTTAAGATATTTATGGATTTTAGGGTTTTAATGTATTTTGATGGATTTAGGGGTTTTAGGCTTTTAATGATTTTTGGGTATTAGGGTTTTTTTTTGAATTTTTAGTTTTTTTTGGGTTTTTACTATTTTTTTGATGTTTTTACGGGTTTGAAGGGGTTTTATATTTTTTTAGTGGTTTTTAGGATTTTTATGGGTTTTTAGGGTTTAATAATGTTTTAAAGGGGTTTTATGGTATTTAAGGGTTTTAGGGTTTTTAGGGGTTTTAATGTTTCCAGGATTTACAAGGGTTTTAAAAGAGTTTTTTTAAGGTTTTCTATTGGTTTTTTTGGTTTATATTATTTTTATGTATTTAGTGATTTTAGGGAATATATTTTTGTTTTTATAGTTTTTAAGGATTTTGAGGGTGTTTAGGATTTTATGAATTTTATTGGATCTTGGTTTGTAGAGATTGTTTTTTAGTTTTTACTAATTTTTATGGGTTTTTAGAGTTTTAAATATTTTATGGGTTTAAAATGTTTTTGTAGTTTTTAATGTTTTTTGGGTTTTTAGGTTACTAATTCTTTCATGGGTTTTATGGGTTTTAGGGTTTTATTGACATTTTAAAAAAATTATGGTTTTTTTATTTTTTAGAATTATTGGTTTTTTAGTATATTTAGTATTTTGATGTTATCTTGGGGGGGGGGGGGGTTAGGGGTTTTTTTGTTATTATGTATTTCTGGGATTCTTTTATGTTTTTTATTTTTTTTATGATTTTTAGGGATTTTGAGTGGTTTTTAATGTTTTAGTGTTTTTAGGGTTTTGATTGTTTCATAGATTTTTACTAGTTTTAGGTGTTCTTATGTTTTCAAGTTTTTCTGTATTCTTTTAGATTTCTATTGTTTTTTACATTTTTAAGGATTTTGAATGATTTTTATATTTTTTATGAGTTTTAAGATTTCTAGGGATTTTTAGTGATTTTAGAGTTTTCATGATTTTTTCATTTTTTAGGATTTTTTTCATGTTTTTTAGGGTTTAAGTTTTTATATATTATTTTAATATTGTAAGGGTTAAGTATTTTTTAGTTGGTTTACTATTTTTTTGGTTTTAGGGTTTTTTAGGGGTTTTAGGGTTTTTATGGTTTATAGAAGTTTTCGGGTTTAATGGATATTTTAGGGTTTTTAGGGGGTTTATCCTTTTTCAGGTTTTTAGGGGTTTGATTTTTTTTTGGTTTTGTGTTTTTATTATGGGTTTTCAATGTTTTTAAGGTTTTGTACGTTTTTAGGGGTTTTAAGATATTTTTTAGGATTTTTATGATTTTTAGGGTATTTAGATATTTTGAGGGTGTTTAGTATTTGTTACTTTTCTGAGTTCTTTAGGATTTTTAAGAGATTATGTGTCTTTAGTTTTTTAAGGTTTTCTTTTTCATTTTCAGAGGTTTAGGGTCTTTATAGTTTTTCAGGATTTTTAGGTTTTTTCTGGGATTTTTATTATTTTAGAGGGGTTTTAGGGATTTGATGGGTTTAATATGTTTTTTTTGGGTTTTAGGGTTTTTATTGTTTTTTGGGTTGTTAGGTTTTTCTGAGTTTTTTAGGGCTTTAAGGTTATTCATATTTTTTAACGTTTTTATATTGGGTTGGGGGTATATTTTTATGTGTGTTTTGGGGTTTCTTAGGGTTTTATGGTATTTATGGTTTGTAGGGGGTTTATGTTTTTATAGTCTTTTATGTTTTTTAGAGTTTTTTTGTATTTTTAGTTTGTAGGAATTATTATGGATTTTTTATGACTATAATGGTGTTTAGGGGATTTAGCCATTTTGATAGTTTTTAGGGGTTTTAGCAGTTTTTATGTTTTTAAGGGTTTTTATTGTTTTATTTTCTTAATGTTTTCTTTGTATTTTCATGGATTTTTATGTTTTTAATGATTTTTCGTTTTTTTTATTTTTATGTATTTATATGGTTTTGAAAGATATTTAGGGTTTTATGGTTTTTAGGTTTTTTATGTTATTCGGGTTTTATGGAGTTTTTGAGTTTCTTAGGGTTTCTAATATTTCTTATATTTTTTAATATTTTTATAGTTTTAAAGGTTTTTTGTGTTTTTAGTGGTTTTTATCATTTTTATGAGATTTAGGGTTTCTAATGGTTTTTTAGGGTTTTTTAGTTTTTTGGGGATTCAAATATTTAGTGATTTTAACTGTTTTTAGTTCTTCAAGGTTGTCTTAGGGTTTTTAATATTTTTAGATGATTTTACTTTTTAGGTATTTTAAGACTTTTTAGTATTTTTATTGTTTATAAGGTTTTTTGGGGGTTTTTGTTTTTTGGGTTTTTATGGGTTTTTCCATTTTTAGGTGTTTTTGGGTTTTATATTTCTTAGGTTTCTATGGTTTTCTTATATATTTTCATGTATTTTAGTGTTTTAACATTTTTATGGATATCATGTGTTTTTTAGTGTTTTATGGTTTATTAGGTTTTTTTGAGATTTTGAGTGTTTCTAGGGGTTTTAGGGTTTTTATGGTTTTTTGTGGTTTGATGGGGTTTTGAGTAGTTTTTTAGTTTTTATGGTTTTTTATAGAATTTTAAAATTTTAATGGGTTCAAATATTTTTTAAAATTTTTAGTGGGTTTTTAGTTTTTATGGGTTTTAAGGGGTTCTATATTTTTAGTGGGTTTTATGATTTTTGTGGTTTTTATGGTTTTTAGTATTTTTATGTTTTTAGGGGTTTTATGTGTTTTTTTATTTTTAATGTTTTATTTAGGTTATTTAGGGGTTTTAGGGTTTTTTATTTTGTAGGTAATTTCAAGGTTTTTTATAGATTAATTTGAATTTTTATGGAATTTGAGGGTTTTCTAGATTTATATTATTTTGATGGTTTTTTTGCTTTTTTATTATTTTTTTAGTCTTTAGGGGAATTATCAGTTTTTATAGTTTTTTAAGAAATTTATGGGTCTAAAGGGTTTTTACAGTTTTATGGTTTTTTAATGGGTTTTAGGCATTTTATGGATTCTATGAATTTCATGCTTTTAGGGTTTTTACTGTTTTATAGAGTTTTCATCATATTTTAGATTTTTAGGGGGTTTAAGTGTTTTCATGGTTTTAAGTATTTCTTAGGGATTTTTATAGGGTTTTAGGGTTTTTTATTCTTGTTGGGATTTTTTAGGATTTTTTAGGAATTTTATGATTTTATGGTTTTTTCGCAAGGAAGGCTCGGGGCCAGGCTATTCTTGACACCCCCAAAGTTTATTAAAGAAAAGAAATACACTGCTGACAAGGGAGGGGTGGGGTCAATCAACCCACACCCAAAATCCCTTAACAAACACACACCCAAAGACCGCAAAAAGAAAAGAAAACCCAAAAGAAGCACCAAGCTTCCCTCAGTAACCCACCCCTTCACAGGATCTACCAGCCTTCATCATCCTCATAGTCCGCACCAGGGGGGTCTCCCTCGGCACCATAACTGGAGTCCGCATCAGAGACTACTAATTTCCATTCAGAAGAGTCATATTGCTTCAAGAAATTGGCATAATACTCCCTTAACCTCACCTGCTCCACATTCAGCTATTTCTTGGCAGCCCTTTCACCTCTTCCAGAGGCATTTTCCTTAGCCCTGCAGGATGCTCTTGTGGAAACAGTCTTTATAAAGGAAGATTAGTCCTTCCTCGACTTCCTCCTTTTTGGATCAACATGGATCCAAACATGCTTGTTTTCCTTCCCTGTGGCCCACTCAAGCATGGTCCTCTCCTTAAGGACCATTGCCATGTTGTGATCCATCCTACTATTATCCTCCTGAACTTGGTCGGGAATGAAAGAGGATTCCCGGTTAAGTGGATAGTCTGCAAGAGGCCCACAAGGACCTGGGCAGTATACCATTGTCAAAGTCATCTCATGAGCATGTGCAGGGTTGTCCTTCTAAGGACCCGGGTGATCCGGGAGGAAGGGGTCCTCCTGATTCAGGGAACAGTCAGTAAGAAAAGGTTCATCAGAAGCCATACAAATAGGGGACACCACACCGGACAAGGCCAGCTGCAAATGCCCCTCATCCAATGGAGGCTCCAACCCATGCTTTTCCCTTTTCCCCTACTCTACAGCATCATTCAAGGGACCAATAATGTCTAGAATTGACTTGGCATTTAGAACAACATCCTGCTTCTCACTTAGCATCTGTACATCAAGCCTTACACTTCCATCATCAGCAACCAGAGCCCCTTTCCCCTCCTCTGCATGAATATTTCTTGCCTTTCCCTTATCCATATTAAAAACATCACAGTTGTGTCCAATAGCCTTTAACTTCCTTATCTCTTTCTCATCAACACCACCCGAGTGCCTAGTGCTGTCCAACAATGGCTCAACTTCACTAGCCTGCTGGGCCACACCCCCTCCAACCCTCTCAGCAACAACAGTCTGCACCCCTCTCTCCTGAACTTCGGACTTCTCACTCCCAGCATCAACAAGTGGAGACCCTTGCACCTCCTCCTCAAGCTCCATCCCTTCAAAGCGATTGAAGGTTGGGATGGCCTCCCTTCTATCAGATGAGTATGGCTTCCCACCATTAGCAACCTCCCTGCATAAGGAATTCCCAGCATCCGAGAGCTTCAGGTCACTCCTCATGCGCTTGAAGATGTTGGACACCTTGGGCTGGCACTCAATAACCACTTTATCTCCATCAACTACAGATCTATCCCCCCCCCCCACCCCGCACAACCAGAGGTCCCTCCTGCACAATCTGACCCAAAGATTCAGAACCACTCCCAGAAGAAGGCTCCACCCCCTCAGCAGCATTCCTTTTAAGCTTGATTGAAACATCCGCTGCGACCTCTGCCAAATTCATCTCCACTCGAGCCTGACCTTCTTCGCCAGGCTCGTTCGGAACTTTAGGATCATTGTGAACAACCTCCCACACCTCGCCCTGAATCTGCGTCTCTTCACCGGACACCTCCTGAGATCGGTCCAAAACACAACAAATACCTCCGCTATACCTACATTCCTGAGCACTATGGCCCAGAAGCCAGCAAGATGAGCAGAAATCACTCCACGACTCAAAGATCACAGGTTGTTTCCACCGAAGCTCCTCACCAACAGCAATCCAAACAAAGTCAATCGGTCCTTTAGAGGAATCAATCTACACAAAGGCCCTTGGTGCAATCGGGTGACAAAGAGCCCTTTTTAGGCTTTCAACGCATAAGAACCTTCCCACAAGATTCCCCAACATAGAAATAAAGGAGAAATTTTGAAAAGGAAGGGGAAGCTCCGGAAATCTAACCCATGTTGCCACCAGTGGTGAATCACGTTTTAAGTGCCAATCGAAACTCCACCTAGAGAGGGAAAATCGGGCATCGTTGCATCTTCTTGGCACCACTGAACAGGCATGAAACAGATCCTCTTTTGAAACAAAGAGAATCATAATGTGACTACTATCAAGAAGACCTACTGTAGCGCGATCCTGGAGGTCCCATTATTCAAACACAAATCTATCGAAAACATCCACCGGAGGTCACCAGTTTAAGAAATTAGCAACCAAGGTCAGCCTATGCAGGGCATAGGCCTCATTGAATTCCGCAATCGATAACCGGAGGTGTTGAAATCCTTCATGTATGTTAGGCACCTTAGGGAATATCTCAATCTGCAGAAAAGGAGGAAGAAAGCCAGGGATTAAGAAAGGGACAAAAGGATGCACATCATCAAGAACTAGTGGAGGCCCCTACCCTCAGAGGGGGGGGGAGAGGTTCATGAGAAGTCATCATCTTCAAGGATTCCACAGAAGGTCACCATCGCGAGAGAGTCGAGCCGCCATCTTTTTGATGATGTGGTTTTTTTGGATTTTGAGAGTTTTAGGGTATTTTTGTTTTATGGTTTTTGGGGGTTTAGCATTTTTTGAGTTTTTTTAGGGTTTAATGTTTTTTAAAGGTTTTTATGGATTTAAAGGGTTTTATAGTTCTTAGTGTTGCTTATAGGTTTTATTCTTTTTAAGGTATTTGTATGTTTTTATGGTTTTTAGGGGTCTTAGGGTTTTAGGGACTTTCATGGTTTTTAGCATTTTATAGTTTTTAAATTTTTTTATGTTTTTTTATGTTTTTACGGTTTTATAGGGTATTTACAACTTTAGGTTGTTTTTTTGGTTTTTTTGTGATTTTCTTATAGGGTTTTTAGCGATTTTAAGGGGTTTTTTTTGGGGTTTTAGGGTTTTTAACATTTTTTAGTTTTTAGGGTTTTTAATATTTTTTTTAAAAAATTCATAGGGTTTTTATGGGTTTTATGTTTTTATGTATTTTTTGGGATTTTTTAGATATTTTTGATGTTTTAAGAGTTCAGGTATTTTGATGGTTTTTAGGGTTTTTTAATATCTTTTTGGATTTTTGAGTTATTATAATTTTTTAGAGTTGTATGGTTTTCAATATTTTTTATATTTTTTAATGTTTTTAGGATTTAAAGGGATTTCAATTTATCTGGGGATATTTTAGGGTTTTTGTCTATATTTAGGGTTTTTAGTGTTTTTATGGTTTTTTATTGTTTAAGGTATTTTATTATTTTTATCATTCTTAGGGTTTTAGGGGTTTAATATTTCTAAGGTTTTTCTTTTTTTAGAGTTTTAGTGATTTATATGTGTTTAGGTATTTTTTTTTATTTTGAATAATTTTTATGGTTTTTATAGATTTTGAGGGTTTTATTGTTTTGAAGGGGTTTTGGATTCTATATGTTTTTTGTATTTTTTTATATTTTTAGTGGTTTTATGTGTTTTGATATTTTACCATTTTCTTAGGGTTTTCAGGGTTTTTTATATTTTATGGACTTTATTGGATTCATTAGTATTTTTATAGCTTTTACTGGTTTAGGTGTTCTGAAGAGTTTTAAAGATTTTTAGGGGGTTTTGAGGTTTTTTTTTGGTTTTTTTGGGTTCTTAGAGTTTTTTTACAATTTAATGGTATTTAATGTTTATTAGTGTTTTTAATATTTTTTGGGGGTGTAAAACGTTTTAGATCTTTTAGTAGGGTTTTGGGGGTTTTATGTTTGTTAGTGGATTTTATGATTTTTTGTGTTTTGTTTAGGGCCTTTTTATGATATTTTAGGCTTTTTGGGCGTATTATGTGTTTTATTTTTTTGAGGTTTTATTATGGGTTTTAGTATTTTTTTACATTTTTAGGGATTTTAAGAATTTTGTGAGATTTTAATGGGGTTTTAGGTTTTTAGTGATTTTGGGGAGTTTTATGATTTTATTATTTTTATGGTTTTTATTCTTTTTTTTTTGTTTTTATGGGTTTTAAGTTCTTTTATGTTATTATGATTTTTTGACTTTTTTTAAGGATTTTAGGGTTTTATATATTTTTTAGAGTTTTAGGGACCTTTTAGCTTTTTTAGTGTTTTGTAGGATTTTTAGGGTTTTATGGTTATTTTACGGTTTTAATATTTCAGATTTTTTTAGGGTTATAATGTTATTTCAATTTTTTAACATTCTTATGGCATTTTAGGGGCTTTTAAGTCTTCTTAAGGTTTTAGTGGTTTAATGGTGTTTAGGGTGTTATGGGGTTTTTTTATTTTTTTTTGGTTTTTGAGGGGTTATAATTGTTTTTAGGTTTTTATGTGTTTATTATGTATTTTCAAGGTCTTTAGTGTTTTTTAGGTTTTTAGAGTTTTTTAGTTATTTTCTAGGATTGTCATTTTTATAGGGTTTTTATGGATTTTGAAGGTTTTTATTGTTTTTAGGGTTTTTGTTTTTTAGTGTTTTTAGAGGTTTTAGGTTTTTAGGGGGGTTTATTGTTTTTAGTTTCCTAAGGTTCTCATTGAGTTTTTCAAGGTATTTAGGGACATTAAATGTTTTTGGTATTTTTAGTTATTTATTATAATTTTTATGGTTTTAGGTTTTTTAGGGATTTTGAGGGTTTGGGGGGTTTTCATAATTTTGTGGTTTCTTTGGGGGCTTTAGGGGTTTTCTAGTTTTTTTAGGTTTTGTATGTTATTTTATATTTTTAACATTTTTTGGGTTTTAATGGTTTTATGTGATTTTAGTTGTTTTTATCATTTTTATAGGATTTTAAAGGTTTTTATATGTTTTTAAGGGTTTTAGGGGTTTTAGGGTTTTTAGTCTCTTTTTATGGTTTTTAGGTTTTTTAGGGTTTTTAAGGGTTTTATACGTTTTTCAGTTTTTAATGTTATCTTAGGGATTTTAGGGTTTTTATACATTTTTATGGATTTTAGGGAATTATGATTATCTTGTTTAGAGATTTTAGGAATTCTGATGGTTTTAGGGTTTTTTTTGGATTTTAGGGATTTTTTTGGGTTTTTTTTGGGATTTAGTGTTTTTTTAATTTGTTTGCGTTTTTACGGATTTTTAGTGATTTTTTAATAATTTTTTTTGATTTTTAGTGATTTTAAGAATTTTAGGAAATTTTATGTCTACCCCATCATCTCTCTTTGTTGAATATTTTTCTTTTCTTAATAAATGATCATAAGTATTGGTTCTCTCTGAACATTACTGTTAATGTGATTAAATGGTTTTCAGAGTTTTTTATGGTTTCAAATGTTTTTATGGGTTTTATGGTTTTTAGAGTTTTATGTGGTTTTAGGGTTATATGGTTTTAGGGCCTTTGGGGGGTTTTAGCATTTTTATGGTTATTAAGGATTTTAAGTGTTTTACTATTTTTTATGTTTTAATTGATTATTCAGGGGTTTTATGATTCTTTACATTTTTCAGAATTTTTAGGGATTTTTTTGATTTGTGAGATATTTTAGGGTATTTCGGGGTTTTTGGGGTTTTAGTGGTATTATGGTTTTTTTTAATTTTTTAGGTTTTTGATGCGTTTTAAGTGTTTAAATTTTATTAAAATTTTCTTTGGGATTTGCATGATTTTTAGAGGTTGGTAGGTTTTTATGGGGTTTTAGGGATTTTTATGGATTTTTATGGGATTTAGAGTTTTTAGAGAATTTGATGGGTTTTAGGGTTTTAAGGGTTTATTGGGTTTTTATGGTATATTTAGTTTTTGGTTTTTTTAGTTTTTAGGGGATTTAAATATTTATTGATTTTTTAATCATTTTTAGGGGTTTCAAGGGTTTTTGTAGTTTTTAGATGTTCTATATTTTTTTATGGATTTAAGGGTTTTTTTGGGTTTTTAGTATTTTTAATTTTTTATGGTTTTATTGTGGGATTCTAATGGTTCTAGGGTGTTTTTATGTTTGTAGGAATTTTAAGGGATTTTTTATAATTTTTCTGGGTTTTCATGGCTTTTAGGGATTTTGATGATTTTTAAGGTTTTTAGGGTTTCTAGCATTTTTTGGTTTAGAGGTTTTAATTATTTTAGGTCATTAAGATCTTATTAGAGGCCTTCAGGGTATTAGTGGTTTTTAAATTTTAGTGAATTTTTAGGTTTTTTATGGTTTTTAGATATTTTAGGGATTTTGAGTGTTTTTTAGTGTTTTAGGGTTTTATGGGTGTTGACACTCCATTTCATCACATGGATGAAAAAACAACAAAGGGAAATTCCTTAGAATTCCAAGGAGAAAATAGATGAAGAATATCAAGATTCAAAAGGCTCAAAAAGTTTTTCTCTCATGGAAATCAAAATAACTGGTGTCACGTAAGTAATTGCATGACCAACCACTTGCACGATCAGTCTCCCTCGCCTAGGGCACCATATTTTCCTATAAATAGACCTTTGGGGACTTCATTTTTATAGACATATTTCTTTGAAGGATGATTTCTACTCCGATTTCCCTAGTTCTTCTCTCATGTCCCCCAAAACCTCCAAGTTAATTTTATAACACCTAAATGGATAGAATTAAAGGGGGGGAGCAATACTTAGGTCCATTTAGTGTTTAAAATAAACAACACTTCCGTGATTAGTTTTCCAAACCACTTGATTTAAGAAGACGAGCATGCCTGTCCTTCCTCAAAGAGGAATATTCACGACATTATTATGGGAATCCCTATATAGACTCTTGAAGGCTTGATAAAATATTTTCTCAAATGTAGTCATATAGGTTTTTCATCACATAAGGTGAAATCAATTCACCTAATCTTACATGCACGGAGACCCGTTGTGCAGTGCACCCCTTGCATGGTCCTTCTTGGTTCATCTCATCCCATCGGCCTACATGAGCCTTTCATAAAGCCTGTTTCAAATCCCCTCATTGAACAAATTCTCCTTTACATGGTCCCTTTCCTGAAAGGGACCATTTTTAAACCTCCACCAAAACCTCTTTATTTATAGAACCTTAAGGGAAGACTCATCATCATGTCTCCAATTTTGGATTGAATTAATACGGTCAGAAGTTTCCTACACTTGTCCTACCAGAGGGTTAGGATCCTTAAGACATCTGTAGGTTTTTAAATCTATGTTCAGGTGGACCCTTAACCTTTGGAAAGTGCTACGAAATTCCCGTTCATGGATTCCAAGGATCAGACTATGTCCGCCAATTCTCATCTCTAACACCCAGAGCCTCTGGTCCCTAGTAGAGAGGATACGAATCGTGGTTTTTTCCCCTTTGAAAAAGAATAATTCTCCCTCCTCTTCTAGGGCCAATCAAAGGACAACTATCATGGTGTATGCCCCTAGTATTTAACATAGGAGGTTGCAGTCTCTCTCCTATCTATATTTATCACCTTCATCCCTTTATTACCTTGGACACTCATCCAATTTAAGGAGAAATGAGGGAAGTGTCATAGCTGCAGACTCTTCAACCATAGCCCCTACCTTGTCTATCATCGAAGAAAGAAAAGTTTTTGGCTTGTTGAATCATTAACATCCTCTTAATTCTTACACTGATAATGACTCACATGGGTTTAGATGTTGGCAATGTTCACAACGTTCATGAAATCAATCAGATTGAATAAACTACGATAAAATTGATTCCAACCACAACTAGGATACGTAAGAAGCCTTCCGGAGGCTCTAGCTCCATATCATCTCATCCTTGAAATGAGAAATCAATGGGAATCTTCCTCATGAGTATGCCCCAATCTTAATTCCTTTAATTTTGGCATCCTTCTTTGGAGTAATCGCCAAATTAAGCTAAAAAATCTCTATCAGTTAAAACATCCCTCATGGACCCTGTTACTGGGCATCCCCTTCATGATTGAAACCCAAATTAAACCCCGAAATAACCTTGAATCAATATATTACTCATGGTTTCTTTTACATGCATCCTTCTTAAGAGTAAACCCTAACCCATTTTATCTTAAAGGACCATACTCTCCTTTGAGACTTACTAAACTATGTGGGATTTGATTCCCATCCCAGTGGGATATGTGGGAAGCCAACCTGAGTTTCAAACCCCAAAACCCCAAATCAACCATATTATTTCTAGGACACTTTCCTAAGAGGGTAAAATTCAACATGGAATCTCTAATTGATTCCAAGTTCTTTTGGTTGTTTCTACATAAGTCCCGCATCAAGATTTTACTAGGAACCTTACACCAAGATTTATTTATCACCCAACATTAAATTATATGGATGGTTTCTCATTACACGACCTTAAAAGCTATGATGTGCCCCATTAAGTTGTATATAACTATGTGTGTTCTGATTATATTCATGAGGATATATAGGTATACCATCTATGGGTTTTATCCCAATATCAAAAAAACCTCCATCTCCCTAGATGACGATAAGCCCATAATTTACCTTTGTCTACCTAGATGATAATAATCCCCAGAGAAAAATTTTTTCTCCATAGATGATGATAAATTTCAGAGTGACATTCGTCTACCTAGATGACTATAAAATTATAGAGTTCCCCACTAATTTTCTTAAAAACCATCTTCATCATGATAATGAACCAAGAATCTCTAATTAGTATATAAAAGGATACTATCAATGGAGTACCTTGGATACACATAGATATCTACATTTTTGAAGAACCTCAAATACATCTGGATGATTTTTCATTCCACACATGATAATAATTGATTAATAATATTGGGATAACTCATATCGTACTTGGAAATTAATGAAATATTCATAAACATATCTTAAATCTATAAGAGTTTCCCAAAGTAGGCAATAGTTCCCTCCAAAACTGTGTGAGGATCCCAACATCCCTCCTCTCGACAAATGTGACTTCTTAAGTATCATAGGTAAATAATACCAAAAAACACCTACCATTGGAATGTAGGCCCATTTGGATACCAAACCAATGGGTTTTTTTCAGTTCCACAAGCAAATCCATTGGAAACTATTCCGAAGTAGTGATTCCTAACTAGAACACACAATCTGAGGGAAAACCGGTGAATCCAAAATGAGTCCTTAACCAAGATGATAATGTTACCCATATTTTAGGCCCCTATCAATTAATAAAGGAGTGCCAAACAAGTCAATAAATCACAAACATGTTCATCCAAAATTATGTTTAATTTTTGTAATTTTTTGTTTGTATTTTTTATATGTACATGAACATCATTCTAATAAGTCACTTTCATTCCAAATAGATTCCTTCCGATTTTCACCAATAAACACCCCAGCTGCTGCTCAAGCTGGATCTTCATTTTCATAAAAGATTCCATCACCGACTCAACATCTTCAACATTGGGTATCTAATAAACTTGATTGAGAGTATCCTCAACACGGTACCATTCCAACCTTGGAGGCTGCCGGACAGGCCATCCAAATCAATAACAATCGTTGGTCATTCAGTAAATGATGACCGGTGGTCCTGAATCAGGCATTTCCAAGCTCCTTCTTCAACCATTTTAGGAGCTTATATATATAATTCAATCTCAAATCCCTCCCATATTACAGAGAGGTCGACCAAGAGGCCACCTATGGCCTCATCCCAAAGACACAGGGGTCCTTACTAATGGATCCTGTCAACAATCACTACTTCTAGCACTGCATAGCAGTAAACCCTCAACATGATGAGGGTGTTGCCTTTGGCTATCCAACCTAGGTCCCTCAAACTTGGGCACACAATAAGACCTTATAGGGACAACAACCATATAATAGGGAGTAGATTTCAGCTTTTCCCCCCTCTATAGAAGCCTGCCAACATAGTTTGGTGGAAAATATAGAACTGTCATATACACCTATCCGCTTTAATTTCCTCATCCAGCTGACTCATCTGGAGGCACCCAACCAATCAAACCATTCAAATACAATGTAGTACCAAGGGAAAGAACATACACTTACTTAAAATCATAAAGAATTTCATCAGACTCATCTTGAAATGTTCAAAGAATCCCACTAACCAAATATGGTGGAAACTAGTAAGTAGGAACATACAGTTGTCTGCACTTATCAATTCTACCAATGGGCTCAATTGGCATAACCTAGAGAAGCCAGTTAGAAACCTCCAATGAAAAGAATAGGGAAGACTCAACTCTCTACCCCAAAACATGAATACTACCAGTATCCACTAGTAGGAAAGGGAATATAAGAGCAAGTACACACACCTACTCTAAATAAATAATGGATGTATATTCCCATTCTGGTAACTGATGTCACCAAGAACATATTGGAAATTATTAAAGGGAAAACAAAGATTCATGTTCATATCTTAGAGACATTCCATGATATTATTGTGGTGACACTAGAAGTACCTAAGTGAGAAAAGCATAACTCTGTCCACACATGAATGGTGGATCATCAACATATCACCCCAGAGTAGATACATACAACTGTTCCCTTCTAGGAGGGCCATGGGGTATACTCCCCCATATCATACAAAAAATAGGATTAGGAACATACACTAATTCCAATTAGAGATAATCAGACTATTCTGATGGCCACTCCAAGGCATACAAATACACCTACCAATGATAAACACTTCTCCTAGGAAGTGACCCCAACTACTTGTAAGAAGGCGTATAATAAAAAGTATCACTATGAAAAGTTGGATAATCAATATTTGATATAAAATTTGGATCATCATAATGCTATATTTATTGAATCCCTCAGACATTTATTTGATGGATATCAAAATCCTACCCTCCTGTTACCAAATTATGGGAGCATTATCAGTAACTGTGAAGGTCCTCATGGGACACTTCCTCATGAAGTCTTGATTCATGAAAATTCATTCAATCATGAGAACCTATCTCTAGAGAGCCACATAAATCCTCTATCTAGAAAGAATAATGTGGATAAATAGGGTCTACCCCTTGTTGTAATCCACCATGATGGTCCTCCCCGTGATAGAATTCACTTCAAATGATCTTTCCACATTATTGATTCGCATTGTCAAGAAAATTCTCCAAATGACAGTGTAGTGAGGAGAAAACCCACTTATCCTGAGGCACATGCAAATACATGGCCATTCATGTCTAATTCCTTGTCACTAGTGGGTGAAATTCTTTCTCAACCAGAAGACAACCTAAGGCAACAATCATTATCTGAACCACCCTTGGTCCATTTATCTTCCAATGCTAAAGAGGAAATTTCTACTATTCATTATAATTCTAATAAGGTGTCAGGAAAATTCCATAATTGGTCTGGTTAAGTAGAGAATCCTCTAGAAAAATACAAATGGGATATGTTAAACATGAGGAAAAAACTGGATATGGGAGAAATACTAGTCATGTTTTGTCCATTGTCCACTTCTCAATACAAAATTATAGATATGTTGTCAAAATATTATATTCATGATATTTTCATCAACATATGAAAGACTCATCATCAATTAAAAACAAAATAATTACAATATGAATAACATATAATTCATGTTAAGGTAATATAAGGGGTGAAACATTAAATTGACTTGGCATATCTCTTAGATTCCCAACTTCCAAAAATTGAGAAGCAACATGGATCCCTTTAATGTGAATTCCATGATTCATTGATGAGGTTGTGATAATTATTCATAGATACCCCATTTATTGTTCATATAAATGGATGGGGTGAACATGGATAATTGTATTTCACTATGATATAAAAACAGAAAAGCCTACAAAAAATGGAAACATGAAATGTTATTTCCCCAAGATGGCTACAACAAAATAATTCTATCCATGAACAAAGAGATGCTCAATAAAAACAATCCTTGACTGACTTTCCCCAAAGGTGGGCCTAAAGTGTGAAATATATTGAGATAATTTTGCATCCGGAATCTAAGAACATGAACGAGAAATACATATTATAGGATGGAGACCAGAAAATTCGACAAATGTATGAAATATTACAAAGGTCTTATGAATAATATGATTTAAGTGAGTGCAGAATAATGAACCCAGCTAAAGTTCAGACCGGAATTCATAAAATCTTAATAGAATTTCTGCTGATATTATCCATATCAATTCAAAAGCCACCGTAGCCCACAGGGATGATGGATTTTTTAACCCAACCCTCAAAGTCAACAAATAGGTTCTGAAGGGTTGAAAAATAAGAAAATTAACATCTCCATCCCACAGGGCTGGTGATTTTTTGACATTCACAATCCCCTCTTTAGTAGAATCCATTTTTATCTTGATTAGGGAATAAGATACAAAATTAATGAATAATTTAACTATCTAAGGATTACCGTCAAGTTAATATTTTACAAACAGTTCCTAGGGAACCAAAAAATAGGAGAGAAAAGAATCATGGAGGGAACAAAAGAAAGTGATCTCACAAATACACTGATAGATTGTCTGCAATTAATTATTCATTGATGAATGTCATCAATGCTATTATTGAAGATACTTTAGAAATTGAATCCAACTCAAATGAGTTAGAGGATAAAGTTACTTTTCATAATTTGGTCCACATTGAAGAAAATGAAGGAGGGTTGTATACACAAAATCAGAGGATTACCCAACATCTAGGCTTCCCATAGAATAATCAACATTTTAATCTTTGAAAAGTACCTAAAAAGGAAAAGGTAAAGGTCATAACATGTACCAACATTCCCCCCAGAGATGTTTCATCCCATTCACATTAGGAAAGGGTTGTTCAACAAGAGGAGGAGATGATGGATTGAGAAGACTCAATACAGAGTTACTCTAAGGCAGCATTCCTGATAGACATGCTCCACTAGAAGGTCCTCATATTCCACTTCTAGTAGGACCACCTAATCCAAAAGGGTTTGTTGAAACTAATAATATAGATAAAGTATTACCTCCATTGCATGTCTAACTAGATCATTGTTAGGAACATATTTACAAGAATGTCCACATGTGTTATCCAAGGAAAATACCAACTCCACCATCACTAGTGGTATTACCATTTTCTACACCAGTTTAAGATCTAGCTGATGTACCTGTAAAGTTCCCAACTCAACCAGATGTTTCATGGATTATTATGAACACGATTGAGTAACTAATAACTTTACTGGTATTTATGGAATGGTAGAATGCAAAAATACAGCCACAAAATGTGTCATATACCGAAAGGGTAGATCTAAACCCTCCCCCACCAAAATTTGGGAATCCCACATTTCCAATCTTAAATGGATCAAGAGATCCAAAGTAGGACTCGATGCATTTCTTCTCTTATTGTGATCCCATTATGGAGACCCCCGAGTAATAAGAATTAGTGAAACTCATATGTTTCGTGCAATCATTGAAGTTTATAGATTTTATATTTTACCCGAGTTTGTAGTCTCAATCAACCACTAGATTGGAAGATGCCTATTAGAAGTTCCTTTTCAATTTTAGCTCAACACTGTAGAAGACAATAATATAAAATATCATAAACTAGACGCAAAGTGAGAATGAAAGATTTTAAGATTTCATCACTTAGTGGAAAGGATTAACATACTCCTTGAATATACCACTCTCTCAAGAAGAGTTGCTTCCCATTTGTGTTGAAAATATCTATGATGAATTATGCACACCATTAATCCTTGTGAAATACGCAGGAGGGTTTTTGGACCTAGACTTGATTTCTAAATAGGTGGAAAACTCTATTACAGAGACTTAATCCAAATCTCATGTAATCCCATATGATTTCTGAAGAAGAGAAATAAAATTAGAGGCTACTATAGTTACACTTTAGCCAGCCCCTACACCCAATCCTAGTTCAAAGCCCTCATCATACCATAGGGATCCACCTCCTGAACACCAGAAAAAAAAACCTGCCTCATCATGACGATCAAAAATATCAAAGTCGTAGATAGTTTGAGGAATGAAAAATAGGGTCTATTATTTTCGAAATAACTATGTCCTTAGCTAATTCATCTTATATTTGAAAAAATAAAATTATTTTAGTTTCTAAGGATAAATAATTCTAATGAAAATGGATACAAGTACCTCCAAAACTATTTTCCCTTCCATAAAATGTTGGTGCACCCCATTTAGGAGTGTTTTGTTTTTATGGAACTCCTAAAAAGATGGTTTAATTCAAGCAAGTGAAGCTGGAAAATTTACCATCCCATGTAGTATGTGTTACTTCTACTGATCTGGATTAAGAATAAAATGGAAAGAAGTCAAAATTAATAATGCTCATAAATTTTATTATTGGATGGTCCAGAAAAAAATCAACCAAACTCATTTCATTCTATAAACATAGTTGAAATGACCAACTGTGCCTCCTTCCATTTCTATTATAGTAAATATGTCTTCATAAAAAAATGTATAGCATCCCACCTTTTTGGAACATAACTTTTCATTACATTTTACAAAACTGAGGATCTTTAAGGTTTAGTGTCTTGGAAACCAAGAACATAAAACATGAAAACATAAAACATTCTTGTTAAACACTTGAAAGAGATCTACTTATGTTCATCCTAGGTTCATTACTACATCTTATAACCTGGAGATATACATCAAAATAAAGGGTGAGCAGAAGGCCCAGTAAGGGAAACAAGGGGAAACATTTAACATGTGAACTTGAGATACATCAACAATGTCATGAAAAAGAACGTTAAGGCATGAGAAACAAATCATGAGGCATATCATAATAAAAATAACGTATTTAATAACTTGATGATGTGGATACAACATTTAATATTGACAATCATTTCCGTTTCACCAAGTTCCATTCCCAAGGTGTCATTAAAAATTACCAAGGTTATTCACCAAGGCATCGTTAAAAATGGTCATCTCTAGAGATTAAGTCTTTACCCAATGCATTAGAGGGCTATCAGGGTGCACCCTTAATTTGTATTTATTATCATGTGAGACACATATATCATCATCAATCATTTCATAAACAACCCATATAGTATAAAAGAAATGGTTTTCATTTCATAATCATAACGTTTTAAAAACTGTTTTAAAGACATGATCTTTATGTCACTTTAAACCCACGGAAAGGGAAAGCGGGTCTCATGCATGTAAATAAAAGAATTTAAAATAGAAAATTTTGGTATATAAGTGAAAACCCTTTTAGAATAAAGGTCTTTGAGTATTAACTTAATAAAATAAATGATTTTGAGAATAAGAGAGAGACATTTTGAGACGGAAATTCTGCAGTATAACGGCTATGTTACGAGGTTTTAGAAAACATTGAAAAGAGAGGGGACATGGGTTACAAACTCATAAATGATCCATAAAATAGTAGGGGGACATAATATAAAGTATTTAAAAACATGGTAATGAAATTTTAATGATATACCATATGAAATGAAGAACATGAAAGGAAGACAAAAATAAGATTTCTCTTATGAAAATTCGGCATCCTAACGGCGTCACTTAAACTTCAAAAAAATGAATTGATGAGATCAAATAGGGTATCTAATAATATGAAAATAAAAGATAAGTATTATAGATATAGATATAATACCACAACATAATAAAAAGGAACTTGAAAGACTTGACATGAAAGTAGAAATTTGAAAAAATGAGAAAGGTGAACGAATCACTTAAAAATTCGGCAGCCTAATGACGTCACCTAAACTTCATCAAAAATAAATTGACAAGATCAAATAGGGTCTCTAATCTTATGAACATAAAATATCAGTATGATATATATAGATATCATACCCCAACATAATAAAAAGGAACTTGAAAGACTTGACATGAAAGTAGAACTTTGAAAAAAAGAGAAAGGTGAACGAATCCCTTAAAAATTTGACAGCATAACGGCGCCACTTAAACTTTCTTAAAATGAATTGATGAGAGAAAGAAGGGGTCTCTCTTCAAATGAACGTGAAAAGGGCAGTAATAGGAATATAAAATAACATTCTTCAACATATGATCATGGAGAATAAAAGAAATGACATAAAATAGATTACTTGAAAAGAAAGAGAAAGGTAGGATCCCTTACCTTAAACGTAACTCTTAAAACTCGAAAGTTGGGACCTTGAGGGGTTGGGGGCACCTTGGGAGTACTCCTTGGGAGGTAATGAAACCAGAGCTTCTTTGGGGGAGAGTTGGGAGTGAAAACTAAAGGAGGGAAGGGTGGGTATATATAGGGAAAGTGAGGGGACAAGGCATTAATGGCCAAGGGACACCTCATTGTTGGTTTTGGAAAAACCATGGGCTTTTCCATGGTATTTTCCCATGGTATTGTCCACTTGGGACTCTCATACATTATATTACTATTTATAAGCTGGCCATATCAATTACATACTTAATACATCATTTAATTATGTCATTAAACACCCGTAACTTAAAAACTGTATTTTCACTATTCATCAAAATTTCAACTTTCTCAGGAAAATCCCAAAATTTCACCTTAACCAAATATCAATGATTTGATTTCAAAAATGGGCTCCATTTTATAAAAATATTTTTCTTAAATATTTTTAATTTAAATTTTAATTAAATACACTATTCACTGAAAATTCATTTTTTCAGAAAAATCCCGAAAAATTACCTTAGCATAATATCGATATTCTGAATTCAAAAATATAGTCCATTTTATAAAAATATTTTTCTATGTATTTTTAATTTAATTTTAAATTAAAAAACACTATTCACCCGAAAAAAACTAATACTTGACTAATAATTTATGAAATGGTTATTTAACCATTTTATTGAATCACATTACTTAATCAAGGTGCCTAGATTATATTAATAATTTCATTAAGTGAGATTACTAATCCATTTGTTCACATTACTAATCCTAAGAATAAAATCACTAATCATAATTTACTATTCATCAAAAATTAAGTTGATCTTAGTAGACTCTAAATTTTGTACTGAACATAATTGTAGAAGACCATTTTTTGAAAATCATTACACATCATTAATTATTTATGGTTTACATAAATATTTTAAAATATCCTTTTTTTTAAAGTTCATCAACAAAATACATCCTATATTCATTTGAACATTTGTAAAGTCACAAACTTCACCATAAAAAGAAAACACAATTTTATTTATAACAAAGGATTACACAATGTAGCTATGGTCTCGTTACATATCCCCTTATCACACTAGTATAGGACCTAAGTGTAAGGTGTGCTAAGGTGAGAGAATCCGAGGGAGGCTCGACCAACATCGCACGAGTAGTAATTTCTAGAAGTTTGAACTTCTCGCAAAGGTGATTGCGTTCTAGCTTCACACGATGATGTTCAGCTTGGGTTTGGTCCACAGCAAAGCCCAGTGGGGCTACATCCTTCCCATGTTCTGTTAGATGGGCTTCGATCGGTCCAAGACTACTGGATGAGTCCATAAAATCTTCTTTCTATATTAATTAACCTAGATCACTTGTATTTAGAGACAATAGTTGCAACATTCAGTTTCCAATGGTCATACTGACTAAAGGTCATATAATAGTCAAACCCAACAGTCTTATTTTATTTATAATCATGTTATCAAATGAAACAGTCTATTGAGTATGAAAAATAAAATAACACAAGAAATTAGGAAACAAGATTTATTCAAAAATTTCGGGTCATTACAATCATCCCCCCTTAATAAATTGCATCCTCACAATTTTTAAAATTGGGTTTTGAAATTTCATTGAAAGTCTCACATCGTAAAAGGAGTCAGTGAAACTATTACTTTAAAAGAAAGAAAGGAAAGTACAAAGGTTACCCGAGTTAACCCACACTAGGATTCCATGTAGGAAAACATGGACATGGAGGAGAAAAAAAGGGTCAAGTTCTGAGGGAGAGTGATAGAAAACATGATTAGGAGAAAGTTAACCACAAGAAAATCACAAACTTTTGATGTGTGTAAATGGTATTTGATTACCTATTAGGAAATGTAAACCAACAATGTTTTTGTTATATGTTCCTTTTCTAAATTTTGAGGAATTCATTTACTACATAGAACAAAAACATAAGGAAACATACCTACCTTCAAGTAGAGTTTCATCCTTTAATAAGTTTCTACCAAAACTAATCTTTTCTCCAAAAGATGAGCATTCAAAAACCCTTGGTCTCATCAAAACACAAGAATCATCTTCTTGAGAGTCACATAATCCACAAAATATTAACTATCAATTTCTTCTATCTTTAAAAATTATCCCAAAAAAAGAAAACGTAAGATAAAACAACTCTTAAAAAATAAAGAATCCCATAGGAAGGGAAACTACTTTTAAATCTTCAATGTTCCATGGTACTACACAATGTTCATCATAGACCATTCCATAAATAATTGTCCTTAAAATTCCTCAAAATAAACCAAACTAAGATTGAAAGCTAATTATAAGAATGATCACATAACATAGTCTTCCAAGATAGACTTTATCGTTCATCTCAAAACAACATCAACCACTCTTATCATCTTATAAAAAAAGTAACTAACCTAATCACATTTTCCCCAAGATAGGTTAATCATTTCTATATGTAACGTAAATTACTATAAGTTCACCTTAAATTCATCGATTCTTAAAAATATAAGTCAAACTTTACTCCTCAAAGAAAATAATGTAGTAATCTATTTACCTCGATCATATAGGGTTCCCAAAATAGTGAACGTCTTCCAAAATAATAATCATCCTTTAATCCCCTAATCACCCTTTTTGTAAGAAGAATAGCTTCACTACATCAACATGTGGTACATAACAATATATGTTCTCCTTAATGATAAAAAAATCATCTTAGGTAGTGACTTGATGATCTTAGAAAACATAAAAGATATGCTCATAGAGCATGAAATAAAATACAACATGACATAGACAATTATTGTGAAGAAGTTACATGTACATCAGTCATCATGATCCATCTCAGCATAGGACTTGCATTTTTCCCTTTTCCTAGAAGATTTTTTATGCTCATCATGCTTCTCACCCATTCCAAGAGAGAATTACCTTGGATAATGTCTAACTTCTTCACATTTATGACATTAAAATGTATAGGGTACATTAGATCGAACATTATCTCCATTCATCACATTATCCATTTTTTAAAGCAATTGGATACTTTATGCCCTATCTTCCCACACTTAAAACATCTCCTGGTTCTTTTGGGACATTCTCCTTGGTGCCTCTTCCCACACATTTTTCAAAAAATAAATTGGGTATTCTTTTCCTTATCAACTTTATCATATGAACATCATTGAGACTTTGTCTTTTTCTTCCTTGATGGATTTGGGCATTCAACTAGGTACCAAGTATTAATTGTGATTTTTGATAGCTGGTTTGGAATAATCACAATATGTTCAACTTGATCTTTCATCATATCTTTCACATTAATAGGGCAATCGTCACATTTCCTATCACATTGGTTGTAGGGACATGCTCTTCCATTTCCCGCCATTAATTAAGAAAAGAACGTATAATTAGGGGGCGCAAATACATAGCCAATATTCATTAAAAGGAAATTTTATACATAGAAGGATAAAATTGTAGAAAGAATGTATACCCTAACTTGTGATCCCCTAGTTACCAATCTAGGTTATCCATGATCATATATTCTTATGTGAATCTTTATTTTATTTTATCTTTGTTCCTTTAATAATGGTTCATACTAAGCTTATGAATTTACCAAAGCATATACCCCGGGAGTGTCGTAACCAAGAGTGCAGCAAGGCCCGTTGTCGTGTACCAGTTCTCGTTCGAGTCTCACTCAAAGTAGTGTTTTCGGGTTTTACCCCTATGTACATATGTGCCCGAGCCACCTCTACCTGCTCGTATCTAGACAGGGATGTATTTGCTTGGCAAGCCCTTACTCAATACTCAACAAAATACCAGGAATATTTCTTATATTAAAAATTTTCTATAGGTTTCTTCCTAGAGTTTTCATATCCTAATTTCCAAAAATAACTAAACCATCCTTTGATACCAACTATAGCATCCCTCCTTTTTATAACATAACTTTTCATTACATTTTACAAAACCGAGGATCTTTAAGGTTTAGTGTCTTGGAAACTGGAAACTTAAAACATGAAAACATAAAACATTCTTCATAAACACTTGAAATACATCTCCTTATGTTCATAATAGGGTCATTACTGCATCTCATAACCTGGGGAGATACATCAAAAGAAAGGGTGAGTAGAAAGCCCAGTTAGGGAAACAAGGGTAATCATTTAAAATGTGAACTTGAGATACATCAACAATGTCAGGAAAAAGAACTTTAAGGCATGAGAAAGAAATAATGAGGCATATAATAATAAAAATAATGTATTTAATAACTTGATGATGTGGATACAACATTTAATATTGACAATCATTTTTTTTTCACCAAGGTCCATCCCCAAGGAGTCATTAAAAATTACCAAGGTTATTCACCAAAGCATTGTTAAAAATGGTCATCTCTAGAGATTAAGTCTTTACCCAATGCATTGGAGTGATATCAGGGCGCACCCTTAATTTTTCTTTATTATCATGTGATCCACATATATCATCATCAATCATTTCATAAACAAGCCATATAGCATAAAAGAAATGGGTTTCATTTCATAATCATAACGTTTTAAAAACTGCTATAAAGACATGATCTTTCTGTCACTTTAAACCCATGAAAAGGGAAATAGGGTCTCATGTATGTTAATACAAGAATTTAAAATAGAACTTTTTGGTATATATGTGAATAAAATTTTAGAAGAAATAGATTTTAATATTCACATAATAAAATAAATGAATTTCTGAATAAGAGAGAGACATTTTGAGATGGAAATTCAGCAGCATATTGGCTATGTTACGAGGTTTTAGAAAATATTGAAAAGAGAGGGGACATGGGTCACTCACTCATTAATGATCCATAAAAAAGTAGGGGGATAGAATATAAAGTATTTAAGAACATGGTAATGAAATTTGAATGATATACCATATGAAATGAATAACATGAAAGGAAGACTAAAATAAGATTTCTCTTATGAAAATTCGGCAGCCTAACGACGTCACTTAAACTTCAAAAAAATGAATTGACGAGATCAAATAGGGTCTCTCATCATATAAAAATAAAAGATAAGTATGATAGATTTATATATAATACCCCAACATAATAAAAAAGAAACTTTAATTACATGACATGAAAGTAGAACTTTGAAAAAATGAGAAAGGTCAACGAATCACTTAAAAATTTTGCAGCCGAACGGTGTCACCTAAACATCATCAAAAATGAATTGAAGAGATCAAATAGGGTCTCTAATCATGTTGACATAAAATATCAGTATGATTTATATAGAGATCATACCCCAAAATAATAAAAAGGAACATGAAAGACTTGACATGAAAGTAGAACTTTGAAAAAAAGAGAAAGGTGAATGAATCCCTTAAAAATTCGACAGCCTAACATCGCCACTTAAACTTTCTTAAAATGAATTGATGAGAGAAATAGGGGGTCTCTCATCATATGAACATGAAAAGGGTATTAAGAGGAATATAAAAGAACATCATCCAACATAATATCATGGAGCATAAAATAAATGACATAAAAGAGATTACTTGAAAAGAAAGAGAGAGGTAGGATCCCTTACCTTAAACGTAACTCTTAAAACTCGATGGTAGGGACTTTGAGGGCTTGGGGGAACCTTGGGAGGACTCCTTGAGAGGTAATGAGACCATATAATTGTTGGGGGAGAGTTGGGAGTGAAAATTAAAGGAGGGAAAGGTGGGTATTAATAGGGAAAGTGAGGGGACAAGGCATTAATGGCCAAGGGACACCTCATTGGTGGTTTTGGAAAAACAATGGGCTTTCCCATGGTATTATCCCATGGTATTGGCCACTTGGGACACCTCATAACTTATCTTACTATTCATAATCCGACCATATTGATTACATACTTAATACATCATTTAATGATGTCATTAAACACCCGTAACTGAAAAACTATATTTTCACTATTCATTGGAAATTCAACTTTCTAAAAAAATCCCAAAATTTCCCCTTGACCAAATATCGATGCTCTGATTTCAAAAATGAACTCCATTTTATAAAAAAAATTCTAAATATTTTTAATTTAATTTTTAAATAAATTCACTATTCACTGAAAATTTATTTTTTTTTCAGAAAAGTCACCAAAAATTACCTTAGCATACTATCGATGTTCTGAATTCAAAAATAAATTATATTTTATAAAAATAATTTTCTAAATATTTTTAATTTAATTTATAATTAAAAAACAATATTCACCTGAAAAAACTAATACATGACTAATAATTTATGAAACTGTTTTTTAACCATTTTATTGAATCACGTTACTTAATCAAGGTGCCTAGATTATATGAATAATTTCTTTAAGTGAGATTACTAATCCATTTGGTCACATTACTAATCCTAAGTATAAAATCACTATTCATAATTTACTATTCATCAAAAATTAAGTTGATCTTATTAGACTCTAAATTTCGTACTGAACATAATTATAGAAGGCCATTTTTTGAAAATCATTAAACATCATTAATTATTTAAGGTTTACATAAACATTTTAAAATATCATTTTTTCAAAATTAATCTACAAAGTACATCCTATATTCATTTTAACATTTGTAAACTCCCAAACTTCACAAGATGAAAACACAATTTTATTTATAATAAAGGATTACAAAAAGTATCTATGGTCTCGTTACATATCCCCTTATCACACCAGCATAGGACCTAAGTGTAAGGTGTGCTAACATGAGAGAATCCAAGGGAGGCTTGGCCAACATCGCACGAGTAGTAATTTCTATCATTTTGAACTTCTCACAAAGGAAATTCCGTTCTAGATTCACACGATGAAGTTCAGCTTGGGATTGGTCCAGAGCAAAGCCTAGTGGTTCTACCTCCTTCCCAAGTTCTGTTAGATGGGATTCGATTGGTCCAAGACTACTAGATGAGGCCATTGAATCTTCTTTCTATATTAATTAACCAGGATCACTTGTATATAGAGACAATAGTCGCAACATTCAGTTTCCAACAGTCATACTGACTAATGGTCATATAATATTCAAACCCAACAATATCATTTTATTTATACTCATGTTATCAAATGAAATAGTTTGTTGAGTATGAAAAATAAAATAACACACAAAATTAGGAAACAAGATTTATTCAAAAAATTTGGGTCATTACAAATCGAGTATTTTGAAGGCCAATCCTTAAAGAAACAACATGGATAGAAGAATAAGGAAGAAACAGAAAAAGATAAGTTTGTTTCAATTCCAAAGTTGGCCTTGAACTTAGCATATTTCATTCCAACTATCTCAAAAGCATGGTCACCACCCCAAGAAATGGCACAACATGAATCGACCTATCAGGAATAATATTCATTAGATAAGGAGTTAATCTTCATCTCTGTTAACATTATTCACTTAATAGATCCCTTTGAAAATGATGATTCTAATTATAAAACTATGTTTCTCGTACTTAGTTGGGGAATTGGGGGAAGAGGTCATTAGGGTCGAGGATACAGGTGAAGAGGTAGTTATGATAGAATCCACTACTCCAACCACACCCCTTCTTGAACTGTTTATGCAGCCAAAAATCATGGGAGAGCCCTCCAACGGGCTTAGTAGGAATAAGGGAATTATCCCACAAATGATATGGTCTTCCCTCACATGATCATATAGCAATACTGGTTAGAGACTATGCCATCACCTCCTAGGATGGTGGGAACATGTAGCTGGCCTAATCTACCAAGAGTAGAAGCAGTTATAGATCCTTCTCCAAGGGATGGTCCATCCACATCTGGAATATCATACCCCAAGGCACCTTTAAAAGAGAATCTCCATGTTGGAAAGTACATACCTATGTATCGAAAGTATGATGTTTTGAAGCTACAATCCCTTGTACCGACCAATCTATAAATCCTAGATGTTCTGAATCTGTCAAATGATCTTTGAGAATAACTTATTGAGGATTTTTGAAGCCTTGGAGTGTTTGAAACCAAGGATATTGTCTTATAGGCTTACCATATAGAGAATGACCCAAAATAATTTCATGTAGTCATATATTTCATGAACCAAGATGAGTATGCTTTCGTACAAGGACACATAAAACCATTATATCTATCTGGTAAGAAGAATGATACTAATATCTGATGATCCTTCATTGATAATAGCTTAAGGTTAAATCTCATTCGCATATGTACACTTCGCTGATTGGTCCTTACTAAATCCCTTATGTCTCCATGATGTTACAGGGTTATAAAAAGAATGAGCAAGAACCACTAAGTGATATTATGCTTAAAATGTAGTTTCAAGATCTCATATCTGATTCAATGTTCCTGGTCATTTGGTAGGACACATCATTCAATGTTATTTTGGGTAGACCTTAGCGACATCAACAATATTTCATTCCATTATTGTATAATGAATGTATCAAATATTGTGTCAATTATCAAATCGAGACATTGCATGGTGATATGGCCCCGTTAAAAACTTGAGAATATTAGTACATTAATGTAGAGTTGTATCACATAAATGGAAAAAAATACATGGAAGATGATGTTAATAGAAACAATTCTCCGAATGGTCTAGAAAATATCCCAGTTAACCCATTCAAGCATCTAAAATAAGATTTAGTGCTACCCATTAATCAAATTGAAGGGGTTAGACCAAATACAATCACTAGTTGAAATGATTCTATAATTTTAGTTGTGGAAACTGAACCTGGTAGTACATGAGAATTCATTGAATCACCAAGTAGTGAAGAAATATTAAAAAAAGATGTATTCATTCCATCCACTGAGCTTTTGCATGTATCCACTTCATCGTCCAGGCTAGAAGGATTTATCACACTCATGGGAAATTATAAGGATGCTGATTCTAAACCTATCATCTTTCATTTATATCATCAAAAATAACCTTCATCATTAGTTGGTTCGGAGATGGTTTCCTCCTCTTCAGGATTTCCAAATACAAACTCCTCCATTAGCTCTAAAAATCCAGATTCATCATCTACCTTACCTGCAGAGGTAGAAGAAGAAACAAATGAAGAATAAGAAGAAGGGAAAGACCTCAAGGACACCCCTACATCATTTGAGGAAGGTGTCTCCACTACTATATATAATCATAGAGAAATAAATCTGGGTATAGATGAAGATCTATGCCCCAGTCTTGTTAGTGAAACTGTGACTTTTTAAGAGAAAGAGGTGTAAAATTACTTTCTAAAGAAACATTGGAATGTGTTTTCTTGTAATTATATTGAAATACCAGGACTTGACCTTGAGGTGGCCATTCATCATTTGGGTTTTCCAGAAGATCAAAGTGGATATAAGCTGGAAAGAAGAAGAGCACAACCAACTCATGCCTCCAAAATTAAGGCTGAAGTCGAAAATATTATCAAAACCAAATTAATCTTATAAGTGATATATCCAAAGTTTCTTGCTAATATTGTCAAAGTGAAGAGTAATAATAGGATAATTAGAGTTTTCATTGATTTCAGAGATCTCAATCATCATTGTCCCAAATATGAATTCTCAGTTCCAATCATAGAACTCCTAATTGATGTAATAGCTTGCTTCCAAGCTCTATCATTCACGGATGGTTACTATTGGTATAACAAAATTTTTATGGCCCATGAAGATGATAAATATAGAGCCTTTAGAGCCACTCAAGGAATAATTATCTATCAGGTAATTCCCTTTTTCTTGAAGAATGCTTGTGTGACATATCAATGGGAAATGCACTGGATCTTCAAACCCTTCTTGGGGAAGTTTTTTGATTGTTATATTAATGATTTAGAGGTCAAATCTTGAAAATTTTATGATCACCTGATTGACTTGGACACCATATTTAGTAAGCTCCAACAACGTAATCTAAATATTAACCCCTTGAAATGTTCTTTTGGGGTAACCTCTAGAAAATTTATCAGTTTTGTTTTATGCTATCACAACATTGAGGTGGATATATAGAAGACTAAAGCTATTCTTGGCATGTTACCTCTTCAAAAACAAAAAGATTTAAGAGGAATTCAAGGATACTTGGCCTATATTCAGGACTTCACAGCCAATCTGGCAGGAATGTGTTTTCATTCACCAAATTGATGAAGTAGGGGGTCACATATGAAATGACAATGACTTCCAATAGGCATTTTATATCATCAATAAATACCTCCCAAGTACACCAATATTGATGCCACCTGTTGAGGGAAAGACACTCATTCTTTAAGTGACATCCTTAGAGTGATCACTAGGAATCTTCCTTGTGAAAAAGAATGGTTTTGGGAAGGAAAACAATATTTATTATCTTAGTCAAACCATGATTGATACAGATACTCGATATTCATATAGTGAGAAGATCTTCCTAACAATAATATTTATAGTTAAAAAGATGAGGAACTACCTATAGTATCACGAGGTCCACTTGGTCTCTTGTAATAACCCACTCAAATTTATCGTTATTCATCATATACTAACCAAACTCATGGCATGGTGGAAAGTTATTTGGCAGTAGTTTGATATAAAATTTGTGCCAAATAAAGCAGTAAAAGGACAAGACTTGGAAGATTTATTTATTGATCACCCATTTGAGGAAAAAACATCATTGAATACTGAACATCCTAATGAATAAAGATTCTCTATTCAGAATAGTCCCTCAACATGGGAAATGCACTTTGATGGTGCTTTAAAAAGTTCAATGGGGAAGGGAATGGAATACCCTAAGATTAAAAATGTTGGGTTATGAAATATACTTATCTCCCTAGAAAAGGTGGTGTTTCCATAATCTTTCCTATTATCATATGGTTGTAAAAAAAAAGGGGAAAAATATCAGGCTCTCATTATAGAACTAGAATTTGAACTCTATGTAATAGTGAACCACCTAAAAGTGAAGTTCTATTCATATTTGCTAATAAAATACGTCAATGGGGATTACACAATCAAAAAATAAGAAACAATCCAGTTGTGTGATAATGTCCATGGGTTAATGGAAAAATTTCCCTCAGAACCAATATTGTATTATGTATCATGGTCACAAAATGCTCTAGCCGATGAATTGAAAAATGTAGTACAACCCTAGAATATTGATACTGGGATGAGATAATCATCAACATTTCCCATTTTCATGTGGTTTCACCTTTTATTCAAATTAGTACATAGGAAATCAATGAAATCATTCTCATTCCCAAACCATTTGGTCCTACCATGGGATGGATGAAACCCATCATGAAATATATATATATATATATATATATATATATAATAGAGTACTCCCACCAAATTGAGCTGGAAAAGAGCATTTCCAGTTAAGAACAATTAATTTCACTCATTATGATGGCCCAAATCCCCAGACTATCCTCTATAGGCGAGGATTTGACAAAATTATACTCAGATGCATTGATGGGGTTGAAATTGTGGATGTCATGAAATATATATATGTAGGAGCCTGTGGTTCCCACCAGTCTAGGTACCATCTTTCTGATCAAGTAAAAATCCTTGGATACTTTTGGCCTTCAATGATGCATGATTGAATAGATTTCACTAAGAAGTTTCATCCCTACCAAGTTCATGCAAACATCATTCATCAACCCCTAGAGTTTCTACATATATCTATGTACTCCATTCCATTTTCTATATAGGTAATGGATATAGTGGGACCATATCCTCAAGCTACAGCTAAACATTTCAAGTACATCATTACTACTACCGATTTCTTTTCTAAATGGTTTGAGGCAATACCTCTTAATGAATTCGGATCCAAAAGCATTATTAGATTTTTCAAAGATAATATCATCAAAATATTTTGTTTCCCCCATAACATATTGATGGAAAATGACACCAATTTCTATTCTGCTGAGTTAGGGAAGTTATATTAGAAATATCATATCAAATCCAACAATCCATCCCGCTATCATGTAGTGGAAAATGGAATGATAGAGGCTTTACACAAACCCTTGTACAAACATACCTCAGATGATGGTGGATAAAGATAAAAAGTATTTTCCTGGAGAACTCTTTCATGCCTTATGGGTGTATCAGACTACTACATGTACTGAAACACAGTCAACTCCATACTCATTAGTATATGGAATAGAAGTAGTCATTTCTATTCATGTTCAATTACCTTCAATCCGAGATGTTGTTTTTGATCAGTTATCTACAAATGAGAAGTATTAGAAGTGACTAGATGAGCTGTAGAGATTGGATGAAAATAGATTTCATACCTTTCATCACTTGGAAGTCTATCATACCTGTATAACATGATCTTTCAACAAGAAAATTTTCATCCATTCATTCATCCAAAGTGAAATGGTATTGGTCCTAAGGACATCATTGATACCAGTAAAGAGGCCTCTAAAACATGATCCAAAGTGGGAAGGACCTTACTCCATATATAAGGTCTACCCTAATGAAGCTTATTCCATAATCTCAATGGATGGATAAATCAATACAACTTCATACAATGCAAGGTTCTTGATGAAATACATTGTGTAATCATAATGATTATGTACTAGTTGCATGATGTTAAACTAAATAACAAACAACATCCTAGTTGCATGATATTAAACTTCATAAAAACTGACATCATAGTAGCATGATATTAAACTGTGTCACAACCAACATCCTAGTTGCATGATGTTAAACTATGTAACAACCAATGTCCCAGTTTTATGACGTTAAACTATATAACACCTTATATGTAAATGTTGTATGAAATTAAAATTTGTATCATCTTATCCTTGTCACATGATATAAAATGACATGACATGAGGTCCTAGTCGCATGAACAGAAACTGCAAAACATAATTCATCATCACCACATGAAATTAAACTGTATAGTTAACATCTCCTTCATTTGATGTTAATAAATCTCCCAAGATACCAAAAATTGATATTATTTGTGGTCCCTTAAAAGATGAGTGTCCTCTATGTGTAAGAATTACTCACATCATTTCCACCCCCTTTTGGAAATTGAACCCCATTTCTCCCTATGTATGAATTAGATTATCATAGGGACCCCTTTTAAAGAACTACGTGTGGATTTATTATTACCCATAGAAAGAGAGGTAGTGTAACATTGGTCTTGTACCCTGGTCCAAACACAATTTTTCTTTCATGTCAGGTCACCCACATCCCTGCCATATGGCAATAAACTATATGTAAAGAACTACATATGGATTGATTCTCATTCCAATGAGATATGTAGAGACATACATATCACAAATCATGGGCCCATCCATGAATAAAAAGACCCCCTTGCCCACATATAAGTCTAGTATGTGTAAAAATCATCATAAATAACTATGTATGGCATGATTCTCATTCCAATGATATATGTAAGAAACCCAAATATCCAATCTTGGGTCTAGTTGTGATAAAAAATTCTCCTTCACTCCCTATATGCATGAGTAAAACCTGCACAAGGAACATTTCAAGAAGTATGTGTGGTCTGATTCTCATCCCAATGAGATACATGGAGATGCTAAAATCTTCAAGCATGGGCTTAGACAAGATTTGGAAGATAAATCCATCTAATTTTTTCCCATGAATGATTCAGATATGCATAGGGTTCTCTTCCAGGACATCTGAGTTAATTCTTATTACAATGAGATACATGGAGATGCCTATACTTCATGATTTAGGCCCAATCATCATCCTAGAAATTATAAAATCCCCTTCAACATATCAAAACCTAATTGATATGTGGAACAATTTCAAGAACTACGTGTGCCTTGATTTTATCTCCAACAGGATATGTAGTGATTCCCAGGTAATATACCTTTGCTCAACCACAACTTAATCATCATACCCTTTTCCTTCACTTGTGTTACTTTTTGTGTTGTGGATGAAACCATTCCCACTTATTATTTCTCACATCAAGCATAGATCATGTGGTCTTAGGAATTGATTGAAAATTACCATTTTTATTGAAATGAAAACACAAACCACAAGAAACAACCACATTATGTCGTTCTAATGTTTTGCAAGACCAACGCGTCGTTGACAACAAATCTCAACCCCTCACTAAGAAAGGAACCCAAGTCAGTGAAAGAAAACATACTTCGATCTGGAGTTTCCATAGAAGACAAAAAACCATCCACCATATTACCCTCCCTCCAGGTGTGAGAGACCTCTGTGTGAGCCCCCATTAACAGATTGCACCGCATAACTGTGTAAGTAATTGCCCACGGAATCCTTCCCTTTCCCTGCAGCGCGTTGTACAACACCTTGGAGTCTGTCTCTGCCCGACCTAGGTGAATCTGCCTGAGCATGAACATATAAAAACTAGCAGCGAAGGCCAAGGCTTATGCCTGTAGCGCATCTCCTCTCCCGATCCACCCTGCGAACACAACAATAACATACCCTAACTGGTCACGAAAAACACCCCCACCACGCATCTCTCCTTGGATCACCGACCCATCCGTGTTGAGTTTGAGCCCCAAGATCAGAGGACTCCAGTGAACCCAGCAACCTTGCCTTGAAGAACCATCCCAAAACACAATAGAGAGGTTGGAAGTGATGACGTGCACAGATGGGACATCACAGCACTCGGGACACAGCCTAATCAAATCCAGAAAATTATTCTTCATCTTGAATAGAATGCTGACCAGCGATCCAGAGGAGTTTTTGTGACGTTTGTCATTCCTAGAATTCCATATCATCCAGCACCCTACAAGTAAAATGATAGTCCTGGCTTTTCTTTCAGCTCCATGATTCCAAGCTCCCCTAAACCAGGCATTGAAAAAATCACCATTCATCCCATCAAAACCTCTCCATCCAAAGAAGGGGTTTGATAAATAGATTCTATACATAAATAAGGTGTATCAATTACTATTGAGTTTATCAATGGTCCTAGATGTAAGACCTTAAAATTCACACTATATGCCTTCACTACATGATGATAAATTGTATGATCATTCATTTAAGAACTATGTGTCCCTTTGATTCTCACCCTTGTAAGATACATAGTGATGTAAATATTTTCAATCCTGGGCCCAACCACATCACAACATGAAAAAATATCTACTCTCCCATGTATGAGTTGGATCTAAACAAGTAAATACAATATATGTACACAATTTACACATCAACTCATATCTATTATAACTACACATGGTTTGATCCAGACTTTGATAAGATACATAGTGATACTTGGACTCTATTCTATATTATAAATGCATTTTATCTTCACATGTCATGTCAAGACACCTGAGTCCTTACCAAAAGATGTTAAACATCACAGATAATTTCCTTACCACATGACATAAAACTTCATGGATCCACCCTTTCCCTTCATGTCAGGTAATTCATTGTCCTTACCATAAGACGTCAAACTGTATAGATAGAGTCCTAACCGCATGACATTAAAATTCATAGTATTCTGAGAACTACATATGTCTTTATTCTCATATCATTTGAGATAAAAAGTGAAAAATAGGCCTCATATCCTATTACCAACCTTGGGATAAATGAAATTTCCCTCTCTCCCACATACAATCAACATATGTACATGATATTTTATTTTGGGACCTATCCTTAGGGAACCCATCAAGGAAACAAGAGATGTCCCATTTATATATATGAGTCAGATTTATTTAACGGACTCCAAACTCATGGCCAGTATTGGTTAAAAAACTTCTTTTATGCATTAGAAAATATCCGTATTGCATTTAATACTACTAATCTTGAGTAATTTCAGATCTTCATAATATTTAATTGGGTTCTGGTGAAAAAATGCCTGATACTTGAGAGCTCTTTTGATTGACTATGCAGTATGTGCCACAAGTTTTCCTTGCATAATGTTTCAAACATAATGGTCTTATCATCCATATGATGCCACAATTTGAAAATGAAGCATATTCCCTAACTGGCTCTCTATAATACGCCCCCTATAATAGGTTTTTCAAATAGTGGTGACATTATTTTTGGGAGAATCCTATTTTGTACCTATACGCATTGATGATGGTATGTCGGAACCCTTAGTTTAAAATGGCCATCCTTTGCATATTTGTTCCCTATCCTGTCTATAAACCTAAAAATCTACTATTTCATGGTTTAAACTTTTACCCTCTCATTTATTCAAAGCATATTGGAATAACCATGGGTCATTTGACAATAATATCATTCATTTTTCCCTAATATTTTGGTCCTAGTTGTTTGACCTAATACTATTGGCCACATACTTCCTAATCTTGAGTTAGACCTCTATAGAAATCCTATTCTCCCAATTATTTGGAAATTATGACTTAAAATACTTCTTCTGTATTTATGATCTTCTCGCCATAAACCAATCTCTATAACTGGGAATCTACAAATCTCCATAAACAGTCATCATATTTTAGTAATAGAATGTTAAAATTGTTGATAGATCCCTTATCTAACTATGTAGTATATGCCCCCAGTTGGCCTTGCATAATGTCACATAAATAACGGGTCTGTTAGCCAATGGAATCCACTATTTGGATATACATAATATGCCCTAGTTATCCCTACATAATACATCCCCCACAACGGGTTTGTCAAATAGAGGTATCTTTGTTATTGGAAGAGACCTCCTCTAGTTCAATTTATCCCATTTCCCATATCACTATTTGGATTTTGGAATCTACAAATCACAACATAAAATTTTCTCCTTCCATACTTGAATATAATAGAATATTTCCAGAAAAATTAATATGAATTGGAGAACCATCAAACCATCTTTAAATTATAAAGACGTTAAATCAAATCCCTTAATGTCTTTTCCATGTGACTCTAAACTGAAAAACCTAATTTCCTTTCTATAAAACTTTAAACTGCACAATATAATGTCCTAACATCATAACATTAAACTACACAATCCTTTAATCTCCTTAATACATGCCATAAAATTTCAAAACCCTTTATTATCCATGATGCACAAATTTAAACTACATAACATAATGTTCCCATGTTCACACACCAAATTTGTGTACAAGTGGTTTCATATTCATGGCTTCATCCAGCACATATGGCCCCTTTTATTCTCAGAAATATTTCCATGGAAAATCCACCCACTGTTGTCCGGAGACATCCAAAAATTTACAATTTTGTCTATCAACAAAAAAATATCAAAATACATAGGAACTATTTTACCTGACTGTCAAATATGTGACTCCAGTTGTCCTTGCATGATGTCTCCCAGTAAAGGTCCTGATAGCTTAAGGATTCAACAATTTTCCTATATAGCACACGATTTAGTTGGCCCTGTATAATATACCCCCATAACAGGTTTGTAATATAGTGGTAAATTCAGTCTTGGAAGAGACCTCCTCTATTCTTATAATTCAAATTTCAGATTTGGGGACCATAAAAATCATGACTCAATATTCCACTCAGAATTATATAAAAGAAAATATATTATGATATTTCTATCCAACGAGCCTTTTTTGGGTTATAATTTTAAATTTCATGGTTAAAGATATTCAACATAAAAAATTAGATTTATTAGTCCAACATGCATAAATTTAATCTTCCCATAAAAAAGAGACATAATAATCACTAGGCTGATTGCTTGCCGAGGGAAATATGTAAAAAAATCAAGTCTTATCTCTCTAGACCTACACTTTGTAATGTTTAGGCAATATCGAGTGATAAAAAGTTAAAAGGAAAAACTTTCTTGGAGGAAAACCTAAAAAGGGAAGCCTATGAAAAATACAATTCTCACCAATTAATTCCCCTCCATATTAGGCTTAGGTAAAAATTAGGATAATAACAGAAAATATTTTTTTTTAGGGTTGTCCATATGAACCTAAGAATAGTCAAACTATGCACACTATGACCATTATCTTAGGTAAAAATTATAATGCATTTCATCCATATCATCTTAGTTATGATTAACCAATGTGAAAAAGTCATTATATGAAAATCAATTTCAATATTATAATTACTATAAATAGAAAGGATGAAGACATAGATGATTAGAAAAAAAATATTTTTCATTTATGAAAAAAACCCTAGAGGAACATCATCAAAATGGATTCTCTTTGTCACAAGTCATAGGAGGCCGTTGAAATAAATTTTCATTTGATTAATAGCCTACTAATACCTATCAACCACCTATTGAATTTATGTTAGTCGACCAACCCCAGTCTCCTCATCCTGATGATGTGCTTCCTTGGCAGTCGTAATGGCATTGACCCCTTCCTTTTGAGCTTCTCCCTTGGAGTAGTGAAGTTGTTTAAGCTATTTTGTAGTAGTATCCAAATCTTGGTGAATACATGTAACTTAAACAGTCTTCTCTTTGATATTTTGGATGACATTTTACAACTTTGGGCTATAATTGGACTCATATTGAGATGCTTTCACTCAAAATTCATCAATTTCAGCAAGGAGTATAGGTTTTATTAGATCCTGCCAAACAAATTCTCTTTCTCCTACCTTTGAATGGTCTCTTTCACCACATTATATATTACACGGTAATTGAAACCTATGAATCCCAACATGTAAATAACGTTGAAAATCATATGATTCAATAAGGTGGTTGTTTGAGGGATTCTCAGATATAATATTCCATATATCTCGACATGATTTGTGACATGAAATATGGAGAGATCCATGTAACTCTAGGTCTGGTTCAAAATCACTGTCACAAGGATAGATGTAATCTGAGATTAATTCACCTAAAGAAGTTCCCTATTCTTCTCCATCCCTGATAGAGGTTTTCTTACTCCATGATATTGGTTGATATGATGGGTATGTTTCTCCCTTATACCGATCCATTGAAGTTGATAATCCTACATGATGAATTAAAATCATGGTTAGCTTCAAAAGAATGGAATGAGTGGGAAACAATCACAATGGTTGGTAACCCTTACCCAACAGAAGGTATGTATCGTATTAATAATCCTCCCCAAAAATTCCATCGTCATTATTTTTTGTTGGAACCTCTAGGCGAGGAGTACTTTCTTGAGCCTACTCAGGATTCTCCAAATGAACTTTAGGAAGATTTTTTGTTTCAGTGGTCACATGAGCTGGATCCTCCTCAATAGTAGGATTGAATGTGATCTCAACATCTCTTAAATATATCATCACTGTAGTACATCTTATATAATGAGATTCATATTTAAAAAAATAATGATTATGAAATCATGAATTGGAAGATTGGTTTGATAGAAAATAAAAACTCATATCCATTAGGTTTTATATATAATTCCCCAAATTGTTTTAAAGTAGTGGTAATATTAACATGATATAGTACTTATTAAACATAAATTCGAAGATTTATCATATCATAAAATGACATCCCAATCCCCATGTAAGTATCACTTATGGGAGAAATTATAGCTGTTGGTTCATGACTCTCCTCCGACAACTTTAAACCCCAAACAAACTCCTCAGTGACAACCATCGGGTCACATTAGTTGTCGTATTATTTTTTGGTGCATTAGAAGAACATGAAATATTACAGGAATGAAAGTCAATTATTGTTACATAGGTTCTCATGAAGCATTTATGATTTTACCAAATACCTCCTCTCTCTCAAAAAATAGGGATAAGATTAGTTCCAAGAGTAGATGTTGTTTTTTCTAGCCGAGATACCCATTCAGTCAATAGATTCACTTCATTGGTAGGGATATGAACTTAATCAGAATTACCCTCTTCAGTTCCTAGAGGCTCATCGGTAACTTCCCTAAGGGAATAAATTTAATAAGTTCCTGTAATTCTATGAAATTTAAATACTTTATTTGGATGAAGTAAAAATTGACAATGTCTAGAAGACATACTACTGCTAAGGAATCGTTTAGCCACATATTTATTTTTTTAGTGTACCTACTTATTCGTTTTCTTAAATGGATTAATAGAATCACCATATCTAAAAAATAGGTATTGGAGATGGGAAACCTCCTATTATATAATCCTCCATGGCCTTTCATCCTATAGATAATTCTCCTAATTCAAGGGTTGATCCACAACCCAATGTGAAGTTCCACCAGGGTTATAACGTGGAGATGAAATTTCAACTAATTTTCCCTTAGTCATCTGCAAATGAAAATGGTATTTCCCTTGAGAAATAATGATTTGACTAAAATATAAATAAAAACAACAAAATAATATGAGAATAAGGAAACTTAAAACATTTGGATTGACAAAACCACGCCATTACTCAAAATATGAAGGGTCATTCCCTTGAGAGGTGTCACGATCAATCATTTACTTCACTCGTTTTATAGTGGGGATTGAATCATTAATTGTGTATATGAAAATATCCAGCTCCCAGATATAAATTTTTACTACATTAGGATTATTCTCAATGTTAATATTAGATGAAGCTTGAAGATCTCCTTTTCCAAGGACACGCAACCCGTCTCGTAAAAGCTCCCACATTGTTTCAGCATCACAAAACAAAATCATCCATGCTTGAACTGCCTCTACATTTACATATTTAGAATACAGTCCGTCTATCTATGAACTTGATACTATATCCTTATACCTGATGGTCTTCCCAATTCCATACATATAAGATGGTGGATGAGAGAATGTAACCCGATTCTCTTTTCGATGATGGAGAGTAGACCGTCATGGTAAAACATCAATTTGTGATAATGGTGTATCACTAATAATTATTTTAGGTGGGTTATATTTTTCATGATGTCACTTTAGTGAGCTAGGGCCCTTAGAATCCTTACCCTCCGACTATGATGAATCAGCCTCTAATGGATATGAATCACCTTCCAAACGAAAAGGTTTTGTCTTGCTCTGTCTCTTTACTCCAACCTGATGAACAACATTGTTTCGCACACATATATGGTATGATCGAATCCCAACATCATCATACTAGATAGTCAATCTAATTTCTACATCAACTATAGGAAGATTAAACACTTCCCCTATGTTCTCCACATCTTTCAGCAACCATAAATATTGAGCCACCATCAAATGTTGTGCTAGTATAACATGCACTGAAGGGGATATAGTAATCTTTTATAGGCATTTGAATTGGCAAGAAAATCGATAAGGATCATAGGAAACACATATGATTTCATCGTCGATCTCTATTTCCAATACACTTTCCCTACAAGCTAGCATATATGACCTCAACTATGCAATTTCTATCCCATCATCAACAAACCTTTATGTAGACGGATTCCCCAAAGGAAAGAAATTTAATTACTTGAACATACTCATCCTTTTCTAAATGTCATTACGTGTCAAGGATAAGGAAAGAATAACAGATAAATCCTGAAGAAATGGTCAGAACAAACATCCAAGGACCTGGACCACACTCTACACAACATAGGTTCTCAATTGAGTCACAATCCATCCCTATAAAACATAGAATTGTCCAACTATTCTAAAAGGATACTTTTCTCCATGGCTATGCAATAATATCTTATAAATATTTTCTAGAATATGGGAGGAAAATCCCACCATTTTCTTCTCTTCAAGATTAGCCTCTATGATAAATGTTCCATGCCTTACACTGCCTTTGGAATCTCATAGAGGAAATAAATAGTCACTGATCCATATACAAAAAAACCCACAAGACATGTATTGGCATGAATCTTGGAGTTAATTTCATATCCCCACTTATCAAACACTCATTTTTCTAGCATCAGCCAATAGGTGTCAGTTTCACTTATTTTTATCACCTTCGGATAGCTTGTTAGATGCTTACAAGTAGGATATTTACCCTTATTCTTCATCAAAAATATTTATATACACTTCTTTGGATGAATACCTCCATTTTCATGGGTATTTTCCGGCTTGATTTTTTGATATATCTTCTATATCTCACATTCCAATGATGGTTTCATCTCAAAATTATTCCATGTTTAAATAGTTTGGATAAATTCATCATACATATCTCCAAGGATTGGATCCATCGAGATCCTGTAGATGTCCCATAAACTAATACCCACTTCTCCATGTGTCAAATGGAAAGAATCAATTTATGGACTCCATCAACTTAGTAGTTCTAGAAAAAAATCACCATTACTATATACACCATTTTATCCTACCCATATTGTCTCATTAATTATGATGCCTTTCAGATAATCTTTGAACTTTTCACATGTTTTTGGAACCCAAAATTCCCACATGCATGCAGGCTGAAAACCCTCTCAAGAGAAAAGTCCCAACTTTTCTTCCATCCTTTCTATTAATCCATTTTTGAATCTCAAAAAATGTATGAATAAAAATACGACCTTAGTTCTGGTTTGTGTAGTTTTAGATCTAGAGAAAATGAGCTATGATGTATAACATCATCTATGGATACCATTCCAGCATTGATATATGTTCTTGCATAAGAAATTTTGGCATATGAAAGTTCTTGTAGTCTTGAAACCAAGAGATCATGAGATAATTCTTTAGTTCTATCATGAGAAATTCTAATAGATGGTCGTAACCATAAAGAGGTAGATAATTACTCTTCGGGAAATCAAGAGGATATTTCTTTATATACTCTACCATACTAGGAATGGTGGTATCATATAGGTTATAGTAACTATGCACTATTATCTACATCATATCCCCAGTTTTCTTGCTAGAAAATTCATCAACAGTTGTGATCCTATTAGGAGCCATTGAACTTGTATGAAAATATAAATTTCATTTTAGATTAGGTTCATTTTGAAAGATTTGGAAAATAAAGAAAATTTTTTTAAGGCATTAAGTCATACAAGTGAAACTGTTATGCGCAAGTGTGTCTCTCAACTTTCAGCACCTAACACAAATACATACATAATCTATTCAAGAAAAAAATAGGAAGAGTATTTGAATGAAAATACTTGAACAAAGATATACATCAATTACAAATTGAGAGAGTTTTTTGCTAAAGTGAATGGCCTATATATCGATGAGGAAGTTTACCTAGGGGACGATCTTGCATGACAAAACTACACAAACATATAAGCACTGAAACTTGTCTGACCCATTTTCATTTTCATCCATTTTTTCTCAGTATTAGACCATATTTTTCACATTTGATTCTCTATTTCATCACATAGATGGAAAATAGACAAATGAGAAATGCCTTAGGAAATGGAGGAGAAAATGGATTAAGAATATCATGATTTGAAAAGGCTTAAAAAGTGGTTCACCCAAGGTAGGCTAAATCACCAACATCACGCAAGTACTTGCATTCCCACCCACTTGAGTGAGAAGTCTCCTTCACCCAGGGCACCATATTTGACTATAAATAGACCCTTGTGGCCTTCAATTGTACATATGAATTTCTTTAAAGGACGATTGTTTCTCTAATCACCCTAATGCTCCACTCAAGTCCCTCAACACCTATAAGGTAGATTCATAAAACCTAAAGAGAGGGAATTAAAAGGGTATTGGGATACTTGAAACCTTTAGTGTTTAAAATAAACAAAAATTTCTTGACCAATTAGCCCAAACCCCCTAATTTAAGAAGACTATCACAACCACCCTTCCCCAAATAGGAATTTATGAGACTGACATCTGGGAATCCCTATAGAGACCCTTGAAGGCTTGAACAATTATTATATCAAGTGTAGTAATGAAGGTTGTTTATCACCTAAGGTGAAACCAATTCACCCAATCCTACTTTTGTGGGTACCCCATGTGTGGTTCACCCCTTGCACGGTCCTCCTTGGCCCATCTCATCCCTTTATCCAACATGAGCCTTTCATGAAGCATATTTAAAAGCAACTCCTGAAAGGCTTATCAGTCAATGGATCCATTTTCTGAAAGGGACCATTTTGAAACCTCCACCATAACAACATGATTAAAAAACCATAATGAAAGACACATCAAAATGTCTCTAATTTGGTTTCTATTTCTACAGTTATAGGTTTCCTTCACTTTTCACACTAGAGGGTCAGGATCCTTGGGACATATTATTTTTGAATATCTACTGTCACATGGACCCTTACATTTAAGAAAATGTTGTATATCTCCCAGTCTTGTATTTTAGGGATAAGACTCTGTCCTCCCCTTCTCATCTCTAAGACCCAGAGCCTCCATTCCCTAGTAGATAAGATAGAGATCATGCTTGTTTTTTCATTTGACAAAGTAGAAGTCTCTCTCCTCTTCCAGGAAAAATCAAAGGGTAGACATCCTTGTTTAATCCACTTGTCTTTAAAGTACAAAGTTTTAGTGTCGCTCCAATTTATGTCCATGACCTTCATACCTTCCTTACCTTGTACACCCGTCTAATGTAAAGAGAACAGAGGGAGGATTCATAGATCTAGCCTCTTCTATCGTATCACATGCCTCTTCCATAATAGAAAGAAAGTGCATGGTTTGTTGATTTTTTGACATATTCTTGTTTCTCACACTGGGCATGACTTTCGTGGGTTTAAAGGTTTATAGTGATCACAACATCCACACAATACATTAGATTAAATAAACTATGAGAAATATGATTCCCACCACAATTGGGATACATAGGAAACCTTCCTGAGGCTCAAATTCCATATCATCTAATCCATGAAATGAGAAATAATTGGGAATACACCTCGTGAGTAATCCCTAATCCTAATTCTCTTAATATAGGAATCCTCATTATATTTAAGCCCAAATTAAGTCCTCAAATATCCATAAGTTAAAATATACTTAATGGACCTTGTTAATAAGAATCCTCTTCAGTTTTAAGCCTAAAATAAAACCCCTAATTCACCATGAACAAGTATACTACTCATTGTTCCTTTTACAAGGAATCCTTTTAAATATTAAACCCTAATCCCACTTCTCTCAAATGATCATACTCTACTACAAGACTTACTAAACTATGTGGGATTTGATTCCCATACAAATTGTATATGTAGGAAGCCACCCTAAGGTTCAATCCCAACACTCCAAATCAATCATGTTCTCCCTAGTCCACATTCCCAGTAGGGTTTAATTTAAATTCAAACCTCATTTCCATTCCATATTCCATTGGTTGTTTCAGCATAAGTATGACACCAATATTTTACTTGGATCCTTCAAGCTCAATTTCCTTACCATACGACACTAAACTGTACAATTGGTTCCCTATCACATGACCTTAAAATGTATGATGTGTCTCATTAAGTGGAACTGAATAATATTGGTTCTTATTCCTTTCATTAGGATACATATGTAGATAATCTATGGCTTTGATACTAATATCAAAACATCTTCTTTCTCCATGGATGATGATAAACTCTTGAGTAAACATTGTATACCTGGATAAGAATAAATACTAGAGTAAAATTCCGTCTCCCTACATGATGATAAATTCTAGAGTAACATTCGTCAACCTCGATGACCATAAAAATCTAGTGTTCCCCACTAAGTGGCTTAAAAACCATAATTTTCATGATAATGAACAAATAATATCTAAGTAGTATATAAGAGGATACCATCAATGGTGATCCTTGGATACACATAGATATCTCCATTGATGAAGAACCTTGAATACATATAGAAGATTATGAATTCCACACATTCTAATAATTGATTTATAATATTGGGAAAACACATATCGTACTTCATAGTTAATGAGGGATTCATAAACATATCTTAAATATACAAGATTCCAAGAATAGTTAATAATTTCCCCAACATAGTGTGATGAGCCTGACCTCCCATCCTGTCAACCAATATGAGTTCTTAAACATCATAGGTCAATAAACCCAATGAACACCTAACTTTTGATATAAATTACCTTTGGATATAGAACTATTGGGTGTTTCTGGTTCCACAAACAACTCCACTAGAAACCTTTCAGAAATAGTGATTCCTAACCAAAACACATGTTCTGAGGGAAACAATAGATTTTTTGGGTTGTTATAGTTCTTTTGAGTTTTTATGGGTTTTATGGTTTTTAGAGTATTTTTAAATTTTATGGGATTAATGTATCTTTAGAGTGGTTAGTGTGTTTTTAATGTTTTATTGGTTTTTTGGTTTTAGGGGTTTTTAGGGTCTTTTAGAATTTATAGATTTTTAGCATTTTTTTTTGTTTTTATAGGTTTTAATTATTTTTAGGGATTCAATGATTTTCAAGATAATTTCATGGTTTTTAGGTGTTTTTACATTTTGATATTTTTATGGATTTTTTTGGTTTTTATAGTTTTATGGAATTTGGGGATTTTTAGGGTTTTCAGATGTATTTTTATTTTTATTGTTTTTTGGTTTCTATTTGTTTTAAGTGTTTTTTGGGTTTTTGTGGTTTTCTTAGGGATTTTAGGGATTTTAGGTTTTTTATTTTGTTAAGTATATTTAGTTATTTGTTAGGATTTTATGTGTTTTTATGGTTTGGGGGATTTTAAGGGTTTTAAGGGGTTTTATGATTTTTATAGTTTTATAGTTTTTTTTGGGTTTTTTGAGTTTTGTTAGGATATTATCGTGTTTTAGATATTTATAAAAATTTTAGTGGGTTTAAAGGGTTTTTATAGTTTTTAGTGGTTTTTAGGGGTTTTATGGTTTTTATCAATTTTAACGATTTATAGGGGTTTTATTATCTTTAGTGGTTTTAGGGTTTAGGGTCATTGGTGGATTTTAGTGTTATTAGAATGTTTTATAGTTTTCAGGTATTTTGAGGATTTTTAGGGGTTTTGGGGTTTTAAGGGTTTTAAGGGTTTTTAGTTTTTTAGGTGTTTTGAGGGTTTTAAGTGTTTCTAGGTTTATATGTTTTTCTTACGCGTTTTCATTTTTTATGGTTTTTATGTTTTTAGGTATATTTTGCAATTTTTTAGTATTATTATAGTTTTTAGGGATTTTATTGATTTTGAATGTTTTTAGGATTTTTATGGTTTTAAGGATTTTTATAGTTTTTAATGATTTAGGAGATTAAGATGTTTTTATAGTTTTTAGTGAGTTTTTTTATTGTTATTATGGGTTTTAAAAATTTTTATGGTTTTTATGTGTTTTTTGGTTTTTTTGGTTTTTTTAGGTTTTTGTGTCTTTTTAGGGTGTTCAATGTTTCTATCATTTTTAGGGTTTTAATGTTTTTAATGTTTTTAATAATCTCTATGTTTTTAGGGGTTTTAGTAATTTTTCTGTTTTTCAGGATTTTTGGGATTTTTATGGTTTTTAGAGATTTTAGGGGTTTTAGTATTTTCATGTTCTTAGGGATTTTAAGGTTTTTTAATTTTTTAATATTATTTTAAGGGTTTTTAGATTTTTAATGTTTTTTATGATTGTACGGATTTTTAATTCTATTTTAGGATATTTTTAGTTTTATGGATTTTTATGATTTTTATGAATTTTAGGGTTGTTTGGTTTTTAGAGATTTTTTTGATTTTTTAGGGATTTCATGATTTTTTAGAGTTTTTTTAATTTTTTAGGGGTTTAAATGGTTTTTATAGTTTTTTTAACTGATTTTTAGGGTTTTTATGGATTTTTAATGATATTAAGTGATTTTTATGGTTTTTATGGGTTTTTAGAGTTCTTAGGGATTTCAATGGTTTTTAAGTATTTTAGTGTTTTTAGGCTTTTTAATTTTTTTAGTGTTTTTTGTTTTTTATGATTGTATGGTTTTATTAGTGTTTTTAGGGTTTTATGGTTTTTTACATTTTAGAGATTTTTAGGGATTTTTTTATTATTATGGGGTTTTATAGTTTTTAGGGATTTTATGGGCTTTTTTCGGGGTTTTGGATTTTTATGGGTTTTATTTGACTTTTTAGGGAATTTTTGGGGTTTAATGACTGAAAATTAACTTTTTTTATTTTCAAAACACATTTGAGGAAAAAGTAAGAAACCCTGAGATCTAGTATTACAGCCACATAAAACCATACCATAGAATAACCCAGAACAAACTACAGAATCTACCCCTCCCTAGAAACTTCACCATGACGAGAAGCCTTCACCAAATCATGACCTCTCAGTAGTCTATCCCATGAAGGAATGCACGAGCCCAGAACCGATGGCAAATCCATACCCTCTTTATCTCCAAATTCAAAAGGCATGCATCAGGGAAGGCTTCCTACACTGAACCCCATATGAGGTAGATCCAATTAGAGTGTTGGTTGTATAGTACCCAAACTTCACATCAAATCCAATTAGAGAGATGATCCAAATGTAGACACAACACGAACTAGAATTCCGCCAAACCAATCGACAATATCCACCAAATTAAACAGAGTCATTAAAGAGTAATTTGTGGTTACCAAAATCTATTTCCCTAAACAATTTCCATGATATAGATGAAACCTGGATACTTGGTACCTCCATTATCGGCCTTCAAAACTTAGAATCCAGCTGATCCCAAGACTATATATACTCCTCAATGACGATCTTCCCTTTATTGAAGACTCCAACCATAATTAAGTATTTCTTGTCAATCCAAGAGTATTGTTCCTCATTGGGAGTCGCCCATAGAGACCTCCCCATCATTTTAGACACCTCCTCTTCAGTTTCATGATGAAACAAGACCTACTTGAATACTTCTTCTTTGGAACTTAAAAGAAAATCCTATGGTTTATCAAACTGGTCCCCTAGTCTCTGATGTCTCATAGACTCAATGGATGTCTTCTTGTCATTGATCTTTTTTTGTAGAATCAGTCACCAAAGGAGGGGGAAAAGAAGTGTAATACTACCTACCCTTCCACCACCGAATATTACTATTACTGTTTGGGCTTAAAATTTCATCTACCAAATGGTCACGTTCATTTCTATTAGGTTCTTTCACGTAGACCTTGTCATCATAAAATGAGTTAGATTGATCAGAGCTCAAACAACCCTCTATAAGGCCTTCATCCCTATTACACAAGTGAATTGCGGTCCATATTATTTAATATGAAACCCCTATTCTCCCAACTATGATTGTATAGGCCGCATCCATAGTAGACCCCTAACTCCCCTTACCCAAGTAACCACTACATGAACCTAATACCTCAACGAAGGAAGCAACTGAAACAACCTCTTCACCTCCCTCCATCTACTTCATAGATGCTTTACTCCCATTCTCATGGTTTTCCACTCAAGCATCATCAAGATTGACCAATCCATAACACTCCCGCACACTACAAATGGGAGGACCAGCTAGGTCCTGCCTCAACATGCTAAACATTATAGACACCTTAAAATTATCCCAAGGAACCATTTCCTTCTTCACCAAAGAAGTTCCCGCACCATCCAAAAATGTCGCATTGCAGTCCACTAGAGCATTGTTTAGTTATTCCTCCACCACATGCCACAACAATTGAAGTCCTCGACCCCAACCATCCATACCTGTTTCCATCAATTCTGAGCCAGCCTCATCATAGGCCTCTAGAACCTTGACTCTATATCTATCCTCCATCATAGACATGGGATGATATCCCCAATGAAAAACCTCCATCGAGTGACCCATCCTCTTGCAAACATAACCTCATTGTGATTTCCCATACTACTTATTTCTGAAGACCCCCGACAACATACATCCATAGAGTTCCCCAAAGCCTTGCAGGTAGAACAGAAATCCATCCAAGTCTCATATATCATATGTAGTTTGAACCTATACTCTTCACCGATTGTAATCCATACATATTAAAAAAGTGTTCTAGACACATCCAATTCCAGAAAAACTTGTGGGTTGGCATGGTGACATACTAACTCAGTGAGACTATTCAAACATAAGAATATACCGACTAGATTTCTAAGAATTATGATAACAGGAGGATTTTTAAATGGTAAAGGTAGATTAGGAAAACATAACCAAACCCCAGATGATGGAGAATGACGCTTCATATGAAACTCTAATGACCAGTGAAATAGGAAGAATCAGAACCCATTGAATCTATAGGGGGTAGTTGACAAGTCGATGATGAGGTCCTTCTCTGATGAAAATTGCATCATAATATGATAGCTATCAAGAAAACCCTCAATTTCCATCTCTTGCGGATTCCATGAACTGAATACGAACCTATCAAACGAATCAATTTACAGTCACCTTTGCTTAAACTAAGAAACCACAGTGAGATTCAATAACTCAAAGGTTCCATCGAACTCTGAATTCGAAATCTTGAGATTATGGAATCCATCCATGAGATTTTGGACATTAGGGAATAATGAAGATTTTGGAAAAAGGGGAAGGAAATTAGAGTTTTAGAAGGGATATAATGAAGTTCCTACTCTCCTATTGGACATTAGAGATCCATCCCCCACCGGGGGGACTCAAACCATTTCCACCATCATCCCTGATAGGAAGAGAGCAACGAATTAGGGTACCCCGCATGGTCCCTTAGGGTTTTTTGGGTTTTAATGATTTTATATTTTTTCTCATTTTTATTGGATTAAAGTTTTTTATCTTTTTTAGTGGTTCATAGGTTTTTATGGGTTTTTTATGGGTTTTATGGGGTTTTATGGTTTTTAGCATTTTTTGTTTTCATAGATTTTTAAATTTTTAGATATTTAAACGGATTTTTAGTGTTTTTGTGTTTTTTTTTGGATTTTAGGGTTTTGTTGAGTTTTTTTTGGGTATTTAATGTTTTTTTAGGTTTTAATAATTTTAAGGGTTTAAAGTGTTTTTAGAGTTTTTAGGGGCTTATGGTATTTTAGGTTTTTTATGGGGTTTTATGGTTTTTAGGGGTTGTTAGAGTTTTTATGGTCTTTTCAGGTTTTTATCATTTTCTTGGGTTTTAGGGGTTTAATGTTTTAGTTTTTTTAATGTTTTTAGATAATTTTAGGGAATTTTAGATATTTTTTTAATTTTTTTTTACAATTTTTAGGGGTTTTAGTGACTTTTGAGGTTTTTAGGGTTTTTAGGGTTTTTAGGGTTTCTAGTGTGTTTAAAAATTTTAGTATTTTTGGGAGTTTGAGGTGTTTTAGGTTTTAAAGGTTTTATAAGGGGTATTTAGAGGTTTAGGGGTTTTAATGTTTTTTGGGATTTTTAGGGATTACTTTAGTATTTTTAGGTTTTTAGGGTTTTGAGTGTTTTTTAGTTTTTTAGTATTTTTAGGGTTATAATGTTTTTCGGTATTTTAGGGGTTTGTTTTTTTTATGGATTTTATGGATTTTTATAGTTTTTAATATCTTTAAAGGTTTAATTTTTTTTATATTTTTATTGATTTTTAGAGTTTTTTATCTTTGTTTTTGTGTTTTTATGTGTTTTATGTGGTTTTATGGTTTTTATGGGTTTTAGAATTTTTTGGGATTTAAGGTTATATTATGTGTTTTAATGGTTTTAGGGTTTTAGGGTTTTTTATGTTATAAGGGATTTTTAGGTAATTTTTGTACTTTTATAGATTTTGAGCGTTTTGTGGGATTTTGAGGGTTTTGTGGGGTTTTTATCATTTTTTAGGTTTTATAGTTTTTTGTGTTTTAGAATTTTTTGAGTTATATAGGGTTCTTTTAGGTTATAGTATTTTTAATTTTTTAGGGTTTCAAATGGTATTTAGTATTTTTAGTTGTTTTAAATTGTTTTTATGGGTTTTTATTTGGGGGGGGGGTTATGGTTTTTAGGGTCCTTATGGTTTTTACAGTCTTTTAGGACCTTTTCAAGGTTTTAGGGTTTTTAGGGGTTGTAATCATTTTATGTGTTTTTTTGTGTTTTAGGTTTTATTAAGGATTTTCAGGATTTTTATTGTGTTTTTTTGGTTTTTAGGCTTTTAAGACCATTTTTTTATATTTATGGTTTTGAGGGATTTTAGGGATTTTGATGATTTTTAGGGTTTTACGGATTTTATCCTTTTTTAGTTTTTTAAAATTTTATGTTTGTTGGGTTTTTAATTATTTTTAGGTTTTTATAGTTTTATTAAGGGTTTTCATGGTTTTAGGATTTTTTTTATGTTTTATTTTATTTTCTGGATTTGGAGAATTTTATGATTTTTTTGGGTTTTAGAGATTTTGAGGGGTTTTATGCATTTTTTCAAGTTTAGTGGTTTTATGGGTTTTTAGAGTTTTCAATATTTTTAGAATTTTAAAGGGTTTTTATAGTTTTAGTGTTTTTGTTTTTTATGTGTTTTAAGGGTTTTTATGGATTTTAAGGGTTTTATAGTTTTTAGGGTATCTTGTGGGTTTTAGAGGTTTTATCATTTTAGGGGTTTTATAAGGATTAATTGTTTTTTAAGGGTTTCTTGGAGTTTTTTATTGTTCATTGGGTATTTAATTTTTTAATTATTTCAATGGAAATTTATAATTTTTATGGTTTTCTAGGGTTTTTAGCAGGTTTTTTTTATTTTTGGGTTATTTTCTTTTTAGGATCTTCATGGGGTTTTAGGGTTTTTTTAATTTTTATTTTTTTTAAGTTTTTATGTAGTTTTATAGTTTTTAACATTTTAAATGGGTTTTAGTTTTTTAGTGTGAGTTTTAGGGTTTTTATGGGTTCTATGGGCTTTAATGTTCTTTGGAGTTTATATTGTTTTTATGGATTTTTGGATTTTTGATGTGATTTAGGGTATTTTTTTTGTTTTTAGGGGATTTAAGGGTTTGTATATTTTTATGGGTTTCTTATGGTATTTCTAGGTATTTTTTTTCTATTTTTAGTTATTTTTATGGATTTTTAGTATTTTTATGATATTTAGTTTCTTAGGGATTTGGAGGGTCTTTAGGGTTTTTAGGGTTTTATGTTTTTTAGGGTTTCTAGTTTTTTAGGGTTTTAAGGAGTTTTATGTTTTTTTAGGTCTCTAATGTTTTATTAGGGGTTTTAATGTTTATTTTGGTTTTTTTATGAATTTTTGGGAAATTTTAATATTTTTATGGGTTTTTCAGGTTTTTTGGGATTTTGAGAGGTTTTTAGTGTTTTTGAGGTCGGAAGGGGTTAAATATTTTTTTTGGAAACCTGATTTTTGGATATTTTAGGGTTTTTATGGTTTTTAGAGTTTGTAACATTTTACGGGTTTCAATCGTTTCTATATTTATTTTATTTTTTTAATTATTATTTTTATGGTTTTTATGGGTTTTATGGTTTTAGGTGGGTTTAGGGTCTTTTAAGGGTTTTTAGGGTTTTTATCATTTTTTAGTTTTTAGGGGGTTTATGTGTTCTTTGGTTTTAACGATTTCATTTTGGTTTTCAAGGTTTGTAGAATTTTTTATGTGTTTTATGATTTTTAGGGATTTTTTGGGGGGTTTTATGGCTTTTATGTTTTTTTGGAGATTTTGAGGGGTTTGTTGGTTTTTAGGGGTGTTTATTATTTTTTTGAGATTTTGGTGTTTAGTTTTTATGGTTTTTTTAGATTTTTTGAACTATTTTAATGGTTTAAATTGTTTTTAGAATTTTTAGTGGGTTCTTACTATTTTTTTGGGGTTTTAAGGTTTTATAAAGGTTTTATGGATTTTAGAGGCCATATTTTTTTATAGTTATTTATATTTTTAGGGATATTAATTATTTTTAGGTTTGTAAGGTTTCCTTGGAGTTGTTTTTGGTATTTAGCATTCTTTAATTTTTTAGGGTTTTTACTCTTTTTTTGGATTTTTTTGGATTTTTATGGTTTTCCAAGGATTTTTTTTATTGTGTTACCTTTTTATTAATTTTTTAGTCTTTTTTATAAAATTTAAGGTTTTTAGGGTTATAAAAGATTTTTACGGTTTTAAGGGTTTTCTGATTTTTAGCGTTTTTTTTGGTTTTTTTGTGTTTTTGTTTTTTTGAGGTTTTTATTGTTTTACCTTTTTTATTAATTTTTAAGTCTTTTTGTTCTTTATGGTTTTTTTTGGGATTTTTTTTGAATTTTTTAGACCTTTTCACGATTTTTATGGTTTTTTTGTTTTAAGGATTTTGACGGTTTTTAGGGGTTTTATGGTTTATAAGGGTTTGTGGGTTATTTAGGTTTTTAGGGTTTTTTTATGTTTTTTGGGGTTTAAATGAATTTTAGTGTTCTAAACCCTTTTAGGGGTTTAATTAGGTTTAAGATTATATGTTGAATTTTATAGTGTTTATGGAGTTTTAATGTTTTAGTGGGTTATATAGTTTTTAGGGGTTTTCAGAGATTTTTGGGCTTTTTAGGGTTTTATAATTTTTAGCATTTTTTTATTTTTAGGGGTTTAATGTGTATTTATTTTTTTATGATTTCCTTAGGGTCTTTCAGGTTTATACGGATTTTTAAAGGTTTAGGTATTTTAAGTAAATTTTTAAAAAATTTATGGTTTTGTGTTTTTTAGGGATTTTGAGGGTTTTTGGGGGTTTTGGGTTTTTATAGGTTTTTAGAATTTTTAGTTTTTTAGGATATTTAATTGTTTTTAGATTTTAAAGGTTTTCTAATGGGGTTTTCAGGGTTTTTTGGTGCTTTTATGTTCTTAGGAATATTTATGAATTTTATTATTTTTATAGTTTTTAGGGGTTTTAGAGATTTTTTGGGTTTTATGGTTTTTAGACTTTTAAGGGGGTTAATATTTTTTTTTGGGATTTTTGTGTTTTTTGAATTTTGTTTGTTTTTTTATATTTTTATATTTTTCTCGTGTTTAATGTATTTTTAGATTTTTTTTTGTTTTTTAGGGTTTAAGGGGGTTTAAAATTTTTTATCAGTTTTTATAATTTTTAGGATTTTTAGGGACTTTTTGGTTGTTTAGAGTTCAACGTTTTTTTTTCTATGAAATTTTAAGTGTTTTTAGGTTTTTATGGGTTCCTTAGGGTTTTAGGGTTTTTATGGTTTTTTACATTTTAGGGATTTTTATGTGTTTTTCAGATTTTTTGGGTGTTTTTGGGTTTTAAGTTATTTTGAGGGGTTTTAGGGTTTTTTTAGGTTTTTATATTCTTTAGGGTTTTATAGGTTTTATGTTTTTTTAGCCTTTTTAAGTTTTCTTAGGGATTTTAAGGGTTTTAGGGTTTTTTACATTTTTAGGAATTTTAGGGTATTTTTTGGATTTCTATTATTTTTTGGGGTTTTAGGGATTTTGATGGTTTTTATGGTTTTTAGTGGTTTTATTATATTTTTAGTTTTCGAATTTTTAGGATATTTATGGTTTATTATATTTTTTTAACATTTTTGTGTTTTATAGGTATTTTAGAGCTTCTAGTAGTTTTAGGATTTTTACCTTTTTTTGGATTTTTATGGTTTTTAGGTGTCTTATGTTTATTTGGGTTTATAGGGCTTTTAGAGTTTTTAGTTTTTTTGGGTCTTTTGGGAATTTAAGTTTTTTTATGTTTTAGGTGTCTCTAAGGGGTTTTCATGTTTTTTAGGATTGATTGCATTTTTTGCATTTTTTTGGGCTTTTTTACGAATTTTATAGTTTTTAGTGTTTTTAAGGATTTTGAGGGTTTTTAACTTTCTGTGAGTTTTTATGGTTTTCTATTTATAATGGTTGTTTATATTTGTAGTAGTTTTTAGTGATTTTATGGGATTTTATATTTTTAAGGTTTTAGGGGTTTTATGGGTTTTAGGCGGTTAAGTGTTTAAGGGCATTTTTAGGGGTTTTAGCCTTTTTTGGTTTTAATGGTTTTAAGTGATTTTAGGTTATTAATATTTTCTTTAGATTTTTCATGGTTTTTCAAGTTTTATACATTTTTAGGGGGTTTTAGGGATATTTTTACCATTTTTATGCTTTTAGGGTTTTTAGCGATTTTGAGGGGTTTAAGGGGTTTTTGGGGTTTTAAGTCTTTTTAGTTTTTTATGTTTTTATTAGGGTTTTTCACAGTTTTTTTTGTATTTTTATGTATTAAGTTATGTTTAGGGAATTTTATTATTTTTAGTGTTTTTTGTGATTTTGAGGGGTTGTGGCTGGTTTTTTGGTTTTTTGGCCATTTCGGGTTTTTTAGTTGTATAGGGGTTTCATGGTTTTTTTATATTTTGCAACAATTATTGGGGGATAAATATTTTTTAGAGTTTTTAGTGGGGTTTTAGGGTTTTATATGTATTTATGGTATTTTAAGGGTTTTAGGGGTTTTTTTATTTTTGGTGTTTTTGTGGTTTTTGGAGTTTTTAGGGAATCTTATCTTTTAATGAGTTTTAAATGGTTTTAGGTTTTTTAGGTTTTATTTTTTCTTTTCATGTTTTTTAGTGTTTTTATTTTTTATGTATTTTTATAATTTTTATGGTTTTTATGGTTTTTAAGATTTTTATGGTTTTTAGGTTTTTTAAGGAGTTTTTTTTTGGGGTTTTGTTGTTTTTTTAGGATTTTAGTGTTTTTAATGATTTTAAAATTTTTTAATGGTTTAGGTGTTTAAAGGTTATTCATATTTTTAGTGGTTTTAATGGTGTTTATGGGTTTTTAGGTTTTTTAATTTTTTTAGATTTTTATTGTTTTTAGGGGTTTTAAGTTTTTAGGTTGTTTTATGGGATATTTAATTTTTTAGGCTTTTTAGGGGTTTTATGTGGTTTCATGTTTTCTAGGATTTCTTAGGGTTTTTCTGGGCTTATAAGGATTTTATTATTTTTTAGGATATTTTTAGGGATCATTTATGAATTTTATGCTTATTATGGGTTTTGGTTATTTTGAGTGTTTTTATGTTTTTTTAAGGGTTTTTAATTTTTTTAGGTTTTAATAAATTTTTACAGTTTTTAGGTTTTTAAGGTCTACATAGGGGTTTTCCTGGTTTTTAGGGTTTTTATGATTATAGTTATTTTTAGGAATTTTTAAAGATATTTTGGGTTTTTAGGCTTATAGCGATTTTGAGGGGTTTTAGGGGTTTTCGTGGTTGGGGGGGAATTTAGAGTTTTTTTTTATTTTTTTAGGGTTTTGAATGTATTGTAGATTTTTTTTAAAAAATGAAGTTATTTAGTGGGTTTATAGAGTTTTATTCCTTTTTATGGTTTATAATGGGTTTTATTGGTTTTAGTGGTTTAATTTTGAAGATTTTTAATTTTTTTAGTGTTTTTACATCTATAGGGGTTTTAACTATTTATTGGTTTTTAATTTTTTCATAATGATTATTTAGTTGTTAGTTTTTGGTTACGTTTTTAGGTATTTTTATGGATTTTATATGATTTTTATGTGTTTTTGTGGATTTTGAGGGGTTTTAGGGGTTTTTATGATATTTTGATTTTTTTTTATTTTAGGTGTTTGGAATTTTTTTTAATGTTTTAATTATTTTTTATAGTTTTTATCATTTCAAGAGGTTTATATAGTTTTTATATTTTATGAGTTTTTTTGTATTTTTGTACGTTTTTTGTGTTTTTTTTATAATTTTTAGATGTTTTAAGGTTTAAGGGATTTTTTAGGTTTTAGGGTATTTTGTGTTTTCAGTTTTTTAGCGGTTATATGTTTTTATAGTTTTTCCTAATATTTTCATAGATTTTATAGGTTTTTTTTGGTTTTTTGAGATTTTTAGGACTTTTATTTGGGACTTTTACAGTTTTATGGTTTTTATGTATTTTTTGGGGTTTCAGGGGTTTTAGGGTGTTTTGGGATTTTATGGTTTTTTACATTTTTTAGTGTCTTATGGTTTTTAGATATTTTTAGTTTGTTTTGGGGTTTTAAGGGTTTTTAGAGTGTTCAATGGTTTTTAGGGGGTTTATGGGGTTTTTAGGTTTTTATGTGTTTTATGGTTTTTATTGGGTTTTATGGTTTTAGGTTCTTTTAGTGTTTTTATCATTTTTTCTGTTTTTTAGGGTTTTAAATATTTTTATATTTTAAGGTTTTTATAGGATTTTTTAGGGTTTTATGTTTTTTAACATTTTAGGAATTTTAGAGAATTTTTAGAATTTTTATGGTTTTTGGGTTTTCAAGGATTTAAAGGGTTTTTAGCTGGATTAAGTGTTTTAAGATATTTTAGGGCTTTTAGAATATTTTTTGTTTTGGGGGACATAAGTATTTTTAGGTTTTTATGTTTTTCATAGGGCTTTTTCATGGTTTGTAGTGGTATTTACATTTTTATGTATTTTTAAAGATTTGTAGGTTTTTTTATGATTTTCAAGTATTTTGAGGGGTTTTTGGGTTTTTGGCCTTTTTCTTGGGGTTTAGGCGTTTTGTGTGTTTTTAGGATTTTAAGGATTTATTATGGGTTTTATGGTTTTTATACATTTTTTATGTTTATACGTATGCTTATTTTATTTTTAGGGTTTTTAGATATTTTTTGGGGTTTTAGGAATTTGGAGGGGTCTTTAGATTTTTTAGGATTTTTATGGTTAAGGTTTTTATGGGTTTTGAGTTTTGTTTGGTCTTTGAGGTATTTAGAGATTTAACGATTTTTTTTTGGGTTTAGTGGGGGTGTTTTAGTTATTTATGGAATTTTTGAATTTTTAGTGTTTTTATTGTTTTTCACGGTTTTTATGGGATTTAGGATTTTTTATGTATTTTAGGGAATTTTTTTTTCATTTTGTTGTTTTTAGAGGTTTTAAGTGTCTATAGTTTTTAATTTTTTTCTTAGAGGCTTTCATAGTTTTAGTAGGTTTGATTTTTTTTATAGATTTTTACGTATTTTATTGGATTTTTATGGGTTTTGGGTTTAGGGATTTTGAAGGGGTTTTTTGGGTTTTATGGATTTTTGGAGCATTATGGTTATTTTTTCACTATATAATTTTTTAAGGGTTTTTGTGTTTTTATAATTTTTATGGTTTTATAGGGTTTTTAGATTTTTAGTGGTTATTAGTGATTTTATGGCTTTTGGGGGTTTTATGGTTTTTAGGGGTTTTATGGATTTTAGGGGTTTTATTGGGTTTTTGGGGTTTTCAGTGTTTTAGCATTTTTAAAGGTTTCTAGCTGTTTTAAGTGATTTTAGGTTTTTATGGGTTTTTTAGTTTTTTATGGTTTTTTTAAGTTTTTAGGTATTTGTTGGGATTTTTTTTTTGGATTTTTAAATATTTTGGAGATTTTAGGGATTTTGAGAGTTTTTAGTGTTTTTATAGTTTTAGGGTATTTATGTTATTTGTGTTTTAGGGATTTCTTTGTTTTTAGGGTTTTTATGGTTTTTTGAATGTTTTTGGGTGTTAAAGTATTTATAGAGTTTCCTTTGGGTTTCAAGGTTTCTATGGGGTTTTAGGAATTTTTTTTGGGTTTGTCGATGATTTTTTGTGTTTTATGGGTTTTATGGTTTTATGGTCTTTTCCTGGTTAATTACGGGTCTTTACATTTTTAGGGATTTTATAGAATTTATGTGTTTTAGGTTTTTAAGGTTTTATTAGGATTTTTCGTGGTTTTATTGTTTTTATTGATTTATATTATTTTTATTGTTTTTCAATATTTTTAGGGGTTCAAGAGTTTCTAGGGGTTTTTTTGGGTTTATTGTTTTTTGAATAGTTAGTTATTAAATGGGTTTTATAGTTTTATAACATATTTATGTGTTTAAAGGGTTTTTATAATTTTAGTTGGGTTCTAGGGTATTTAGGGTTTTTAATGGGATTTGGGGGTTTTAGGGTTTCTACATTTTTAGGGATTTTAGGGATATATTAGGATTTTAGGGCTTTTAGGGGTTATAAAGATTTTATAGTTTATATAGTTTTTTATGGTTTTAGGGTTTTTATGGTTTTTTGGGTTTTTTGATTTTTTGGGGGTACTAAATTCTTTTTAGAATTTTTTAATATTTTTATGATTTTAAAGAGGATTTATATTTTCTAATTAGTGTTTAGGGTTTTTATAGGTTTTTATGTTTTTATTGGTTTCCATGGTTTGTAGTGTCTTTTATGGTTTTTAGCGTTTTTAGGGGTTTTGTGTTTTTTTAGGTTTTTAAGGCTTTATTATGTGTTTTCATGTTTTTTAGTATTTTCTTATTTTTAGAAATTTTAGATATCTCTTATCATTTTTATGGGTTTTTAGGGATGTTAAAGGCCCTTATTAGTGTTTAGGTGTTTTAGGGGGTTTTAGGTTTTTTCTGGTTTTAGGTGTTTTAGGTTTTTTAGGTTTTAAGGTCTTCTTAGGGTTTTCAGAGTATTTATTACATTTGTTTGGGATTTTTAGTGACTTTTTAGAATTTTAATGTGTTTTAAGGTTCTTATATATTTTCAGTGTTTTGTGGTTTTTAGGGTTCTTAGGATTTTTAGGGTTTTATGGTTTTTAAGATACTTTTATTTTTTAGGGTTTGTAAGGATCCTATATTTTTCTAAAATTTTAGGGGTTTAAATGGTTTTTAGAGTTTTTAGTGTTTTTAGGGGTTTCATGAATGTATTGGATTTTTTAATGTTTTTAGGGGTTTTATTAGTTTCATGGGATTTTATGGTTTTTAGGGTCTTTAAGGGTTTTAATGGTTTCTAGCATTTTTAGATTTTATGGAGTTTTTTGTGTTTTAAGGTTTTTAAGGTTTTATTTGGATTTTTCAAGGTTTCTATGGTTTTCAAAAAATTTATGGATTTTTATGGATTTTTATTTTCTTTTATTGTGGTTAGGGTGTTTAGGAATTTTGAGGGTTTTTAGGGTTTTTAATGGTTTTTATTATTGTTTTATATTTTTAAGGGTTTACGTGTTCTTTGGTTTTATGGTTTTCGTTGTGATTTTCATGGGGTTTTAGTGGCCTTTATATTTTTTGGGATTTTTAGTAATTTTTAAGGATATTTTTGGTTATTAGTGATTTTGAGAGGTTTTAGTGTTTTTATGGATTCTTTAGTGTTTGAAGTTTTCTTTTTATTTTTAGTGGTTTTATAGATTTTTTTTACTTTTTCCAGATTTAAATGGTATTTAGATTTTTAGTGGATTTTAGGGTTTTTAGGGGTTTTGATGTTTTTAGGGGTTTTTAGGTTTCATGGGGTTTTAAATGTTTTTTGTTGTCTTTAGGGGTTTTGATTGTTTTTTGGGGTTTAAATTATTTTTAGGTTTTTATGGTTTTCCTATGATCATTAGCGGTTTTTATTTTTTAGGGGTTTTTAAGGAATTTCATGATTTCTATGGGTTTTATGGTTTTTATAGACATTGAGGGTTGTATGGGGTTTTAACGGATTTTCGGGTTTATTAGGGTTTTTAGTGTTTTTAAAAATTTATGGGGTTTTAAAGGTTTTTCTTATTATTGTCATGGGTTTTTATCTTTTTTACATTTTTAGGGAATTTAGGGATTTTTTTATGATTTTAATGGGTTTTTGTGTTTTTTAGAGAATTTGATTTTTTTTGTGATTTTTATGGATTTTAGGGTTTTATGGTCTTTTAGGTTTTTTTTGATTTTTTAGGAATTTTAAGTGTTTTTTGAGTGTTTTTACATTTTTAGAGGTGTAATGGGTTTTAATAGTATTTAGTAGATTTTGGGTATTCATCAGATATTAGGGTTTTTTTAATGATTATAAAGGCCTTTATGGTTATTTAGGGGTTTTATGGTCCTTTATGTTTTTTGGGTTTTTATTGTTTTTATGTTTTAATGGGTTTTAATTATTTTTATGATTTTTTGGTTTTCTTAGGGTTTTCAATAAGTTTTAGGGTTTTCACATTTTTATAAATTTTAAGGATTTTTAGGGATTTTGGGGGTTTTTAGAACATTTTAGGGATTCAGGGTATTTAATATTTTATTCAATTTTTAAGTTTTGGGGTGTTAATGAATTTTCAGGTTTTTAAGGTTTTCTTTAGGGTTTTCAGTTTTTTTTAGTAATTTTATGTATTTAATGATTTTTAGGTACTTTTCATGATTTTATGGGTGCTAGGGTTTTTATATATTTTGATGGCTTTGGGGGGTTTTAGGGTTTTTAGTGGTGCAAGGGTTTTTAACATTTTTAGGATTTTTATGGATTCAAAATGTTTTTTTGGTTTTTAATGATTTCATATGGGTTTTTCGGGTTTTTGAGGTATTTTTACATTTTTATATATTTTTAGGGATTTCTATGATTTATATGGGTTTTAGGTATTTAGGGATTCAGAGGGTTTTACGATTATTTTGGGGTTTTAGGGGTTTTTTTAGGGGTTTAGATTTTTTTTGAATTTTTTTTTGGGTTTTTAAAATTTTTAAATTTTTTGTTAATTTTTTAGGGGTTTAAAATATTTTAAATGTTTTTAAGTGTTTTTATGGTTTCATGGGATTTTAGGATTTTTTTAATGTCTTTCTAGTATTTTATTTTTTTAGTGGTTTTTATTATTTTAAGGTATTTTTAGGGGTTTTATAATTATTCAGGATTTTAGGGGTCTTATGTATGTTTAATTATTTAAGCTTTTTTATGGGTAATTATGGTTTCTTAGGGTTTTTACGTTTTATGGATTTCTATGGTCTTTTTAGGATTTGTAGGGGTTTTAAGGATTCGAGTGTATTTTGGGTTTTTAGGGTTTTAGTGTCATAGGTTTTTTAGTGTTTTTATGTTTTTATGTTTTTCTTAGGGGTTTTCATGGTTTTTATGGGTTTTTAGGCTTTATTGATTTTCTAAAGATTTTTATGGGTTTTACGGGTTTTATGGATTTTAAGGGTTTTTAGGGTTTTTTTATTTTTTTGTGTTTTTTTGGGGTTAATAGTTTTTAATTTTTTTAACATTTTTATGGATTTAAAGGGTTTTTATAGTTTTTTATAGGGTTTTTTGGGATTTTATGGGTTTATAGGTTTTTTTGGGGTTAATGTGTTTTAAGCGTTTTAGGGTTTTTGGGGTTTTTTATTTTATTTTTGGTTTTCTTAACATTGTTTAGGTTTTTATGGGTTTTATGTTTTTTTAGTCAATTAAGGTTCAATTAGGGTTTTTAGGGGTTTCAGTGTTTTTTCTGTTTTTAGAGATTTTAGGGCTCTTTAAGGATTTTTATATTTTGACGGGTTTTAGAATATTTTTGTGGTTTTAGGGAATTTATAGGTTATGGGTATTTTTAGCGTATTTAATATTTTTAAGGGTATTAATTATGTTTATGTGTATAAATGTTCATAGGGGTTTTCAAGGGTTTAAAGGATTTTATCATTTTTAACAATTTTTTGATTTTTTAGGTTTTTTATGTTTTTTTTGGGTTTTTAGTGATTTTGAGGGGTTTTAGGGTTTTATGGGTTTTACGGTTTTTAGGACTATTTTGAGTTTTTTAGTATTTTTATGGATTCTATATTTATTACCATTTTATGTTTTTTAAGGGGTTTTTAGAGTTTTTAATGATTTTTCTTGGTTTTATGGGTTTCTACGGGTTGTATGGATTTTGGGGTCTAACGATTTTTAGATGTTTCTAGGGGTTTAAGGGTTTTTAGGGACTTTTAGGGTATTAATGTTTTTATAAATTTTTTATTTTTAGGGTTTTTATGTGTTTTAAGGGTTTTATTCATTTCATTATGTTTTCAATATTTTTAGGGATATTTGTGTTTTAAGGAATTTTTAGGGCATTTTTGGATTTTTATGGGATTTTGAGTTTTTAAATATTTTTAGGGGTTTTGTGGATGTTTTACATTTTTTAGGTTTTTAGGGGTTTTAGGTTTCATTTGGTTTTTAATGTTTTCTTTGTAGTTTTTAGTGTTTTTGGGTTTTTATGTATTTAGGTATTTTTAGAATATTTTTAGGATTTTTATAGGTTTTAGGGTTGTAGGGATTTTGAGGGGATTTAGGAATTTTTTATTGTATTTAGGTTTTATGGTTTTTAGTTTTTTTGTGTTCTATAGGGTTTTAAAGGTTTTTAAGGTTTTATAATATTTTAGGTGTTCAAATGAATTTTCTATTTTTTGTGGGATATTTGGGTTTTTTTGGTATTTGGTGTTTTTAATGTTTTCAAGGGTTTTCATGGTTTTTAGGGGGGTTGGTTTATTGGTTTTTATGGTTTTAGGGGGGTTTTTTTACTTTTTATAAATTTTAGGGATTTTATGTGTTTCATAGGTTTTTAAGGTTTTAATGGTGTTTTTCAGTTTATTAGGTTTTTTACATGATAAGTGATTTTTGGGATTTTTTTTGAATGTTATGTTTTTAGGGTGTTTAGAGATTCAGTGGGTTTTGGGTTTTTAGGCATTTCAGGGTTTTTAGGGTTTTTAGTATTCTTTGGGATTTAGGGGTTTTATGTGTTTTTAGATTTTTATGGTTTTCTTAGGTTTTTTTACAATTTTAGGGGTTTTCATGATTTACAAACAAATCAGAAACTTCTTTGGTTTTATATTTTCTAGGGATTATGTGTGTTTTAAGTTGTTTATGTTTTTTTTTGTGTTTTTAGGTTTTATTTAATTTCATATGGGATTTCTGGGATTTTAGATTTTTTTTAATGATTTTAGAGGTTCAAAGGGGTTTTTAGTGTTTTTAGTGGGTTTTAGGATTTTAATGGGTTTTAGGGTTTTTAATGGTTCATAGAGGTTTTTATGGTTTTATGGGTTTTTATGGTCTTTTTAGGGTTTTTTCTTTTTTTAGTTTTTAATGGGTTTTATGTTTTTTTGGATTTGTTTGTTTTATTTAAGGGTTTCAAGGTATTTTTTATTTTTCAGAATTTAGGTATATTTATTGATTTTAAGGCTTCTACGGTGTTTTATGGTGTTTAGTGATTTGGGATGTTTTTTGGGGTTTTAGGGTTTTCATGTTTTTTTGCATTTTTAGGTTCTTACGGGGTTTAAGTGTTAAAGGTTTTTATGTTTTTCTTAGGGGGTTTCAGGGTTTTAGGGGTTTTTAAGTTTTTAGGTATTTTAGGGGTTCTTAGGGAATTTTATAGTATTTTAACGTTTTTAGACATTTTTTTGGGATTTAGGGTTTTTTTGGGTTTTGGTTGGGATTTTGGATTTTTTGGTTTTTAAGTTTTTTTGACTTTTTAAGGGTTTTAAGATTTTTTAGATTTCTTTAAAAAATTTAGGGGGATTAAGGGTTTTTAACATTTTATGGGGTTTTTAGGGGTTTAATGTGTTTTTATGTGTTTATCTAATTTTTCGGGGTTTTCGATTATTTTTAGGGTTTTTATTTCTTTAGATGTTAAGGGGTTTTATGTGTTTTTTAATTTCTAACAGTTTTCCTATAGTTTTTCAAATGTTTTAGGGATTTTTATGATTTTAGTTATTTTTTTATTTTGTTAGGATTTTTATGGTGTTAGGGGTTTTAAGGATTTTGATGGATTTTAGAGTTTTTATGGTTCTTTTGGGGTTCATAGTTTTCTGAGTTTATAGAGTTTTAATGGGGTTTTAGAGATTTTTTTAACATTGTTAGTTTTTAAATGGTATTTAGAGTTTTCAGTCGTTTTAGGGTTTTTATTAGGTTTTTGGGTATTTATGTTTTTTTTTCATTTTTAGGAATTTCGTTGAGTTTTTTAGGTTTCTTATGGTTTGTTATATATTTTTAGTTTTTTTGAGGCTTAAATAGTATTTAGAGTTTTTAATGGATTTTTATGGGGTTTTAGGGGTTTTTAGGGTTTAGTGGTTTTTATGATTTTAGGGGTTTTAGGGTTTTAAGGGAATTTTTAGGGGTTTTTAGCATATCTTATGTTTTTAGGGGTTTTAGGTGTTTTTAAGGTTTTATGGTTTTCATATGGATTTCAAGGATTATTACCCTTTTAGGGAATTATTTTGAATTTTATGGATTTGTTGGGTTCGTATGGATTTTGAGAGTTTTAAGGATTTGTATAATTTTTAATGTTTATAAGAGTTTTAAGTGTTTATATGTTTTAATTTTTTTTGTGGTTTTATTGTTTTTTGGTGTTTTTTGGTTTTTAGTGATTTTTAAGGATTTGTTGGATTTTAATTGTTTTTAGGGTTTTTATATTTTAGGGGTTTTTAGTGTTTTTAATATTTTTAAGGGTTTTAAGGGTTTTTTCCTTTTTATGTTTCTTAGGATATCATAAGGGTTTTCAATGTTTTTTGAGGTTTTTATATTATTAATGTTTTTAGGGATTTCTAGGATTTTTAGGGTCCTTTAGAGTTTTTAGGGTTTTTAGGGATTTTAGAGTTATTAGGTTATTAAGGTTTTATGTGTTTTTGGGTTTTTATGGTTTTCCTAATGTTTTTCATTATTATTGGTTATTTAACTTTTTGAATGATTTTAAGGATTTTTTTGGGCTTTTTAGGGTTTTTTGTGTTTTATAGGGTTTTATGGTTTTATGGTATTTTTTGGGGTTTTAGGGTATTTTTTATCATTTTAAATATTTTTTAACTTTTTTGAATTTTTATTTTTTTTGGTGTTTGAAGAGGTTTTAATATTTTTAGTGATTTATAGATTTTTTATGGAATTTACAGTTTTTTATGTTTTTAGGGATTTTATGGTTTTTAAAGGTTTTTGGGTTTTAGGGTCTTTTTAGGGGTTTTCTGTTTTTATTTGAACTTTTATGTATTTACGAATTTTATGTGTTTTTATGGTTTTAAGATTTTATTATGATTTTTCATGGGGTTTTTTAGATTTTAAATTTTTATGGGATTTGATGGGTTTTAGTGTTTTTTATTTTTTTTATGATTTTTTGGGGATTTAGGGGTTTTTTTTTATGTTTTTGTGTGTTTTAGGGTTTTTAGTGGTTTTATAATTTTTGGCTGTTCAACGAGGTTTTAGACATTCAGTGGGTTTTAGGGATTGTAGAGATTTTAGGAATTAATAATGGTTTTTAAAGGATAATATGGTTTTTATGAATTTTTATGGTTTTTATAGTTTCTTTTATATTTTTAGGGGTTTTGGCATATTTAGTTTTTTTATAGTGGTTTTAAGTGGGTTTATGTTTTTAATGTTTTCTTAAGGAGTTTTTCTTGGTTTTTAGGGTTTATCGTGTTTTGGGGGTTTTTAGGTATTTTTAGTATTTTTATGTTGTTTTATGGTTTTCAAGGATTTTGTGGGTTTTTAGTGGGTTTTTTGGGGTTTTGGGTTTCTGGATTTCATAGGTTTTTATGGGTTTTTTATGGTTTTAACGTTTTTGGGTGTTTTAGTGGGTTTTAGGATTTTTTTTACGTTTATATGGATTTTTAGAATTATAGTATTTTTATAGTTTAATTTTTTATGGACTTCAAGGGGTTTTGGTGTTTTTGAGAGTTTTAGGGTTTTTTTGGTTTTTTAGGGTTTTTTGGTTTTTTAGTTTTAGTGGTTTTAAGGGTATGTAGAGTTTTTTAATGTTTTTTAATGTTTTTAAGGGTTTAAATGTTTATATATATTATGATTTTTCAAGGATTTATATGGTACTAATGTTTTTAAGGTTTTTTGTAGTTTTTAAGGGTTTTAGGGTTTTAGGGTTTTAAAGTTATTATTTGTGTTTTAAGGGTTTTTAGAAATATATGGTTTTTAGGGGTTTTGTGATTTTTAGTGTTTGTAGGGGTTTTGGGATTTTAGAATTGTTAATGTTTTTAAGAGTTTTTAGTGTTTTTAATTTTCCATTGTTTCATAGTGGTTTTCATGGGATTTTATATTTGAAGGGTTTTTGGGATTTTTTAGGATTTTTATATTTTTAAAGGTTTTAAGGGATTTTTAGGGGTTTTGGGTTTTTTGGTATTTATGTTTTTCTATTAGTTTTTTCGGTTTTAGGGTTTTATGGATTTTTTTGCGCTTTTAATTTTTTTATGGTTTTTTAACATTTCAATGGGTTTAATGTGTTTTTATTGTTTTTAGTATTTTTCTGGGTTTCTAAGGGTTTTAGGGGTCTTTATTGTTTTTATTAGTTATTATGGTTTTAAGGATTTGTAGGGTTTGTAAGGTGTTTTATGTTTTTAAATTTTTTTAGGTTTTTATGAAATTTTTATGGGTTTTCAGGGTTTTTAGGGGTTTTTCTGTTTTGGGGTTTTATCCCATTTTAATGATTTTTTTGGTTTTTAGGGATTTTGTGAGATTTAGGGTTTTATTATTTATTAATTTTATGTTTTTTATGGTTTTAGAGAGTTTTATAATTTTACTAGGGATTGAACAAGTTTTTAGTATTATTTAGTGAGGTTTTAGAGTCTTCATCAGTTTTAGGGTTTTTATAGTTTTTATCGATTTATAGTTTTTTTGGGATTTTTTGGATTTTGGATTTTTAGCATTTTTAGGGTTTTAGGAGTTTTAATTGATTTAAGGTTTTTCAGGTTTTTATGGGGTTTATTATATTTTTATGGTTTTTGTAGTTTTTTTAGATTTTTACGGAATTTTTAGGATTTTTAGGGTTTTTAGCCCTTTTAGGGGTTTTGACGGTTTTAGAGTTTTTTATGGTTTTTAGGGTTTTTATAGTTTTTTTGGTTTTTAAAGTTGTTTTCATTTTTTAGGTTATCAAATTTTTTTAATGTTTTATAATATTTTGAGGGGTTTAAAATGGTTTTAGAATTTATTGTGTGTTTTTATAGTTTTTATGGGGGTTTAGGTTTTTTTATGTTTTTAATGGGTTTTTATGTTTTTAGGGTTTTTATGGTATTTAGTATCTTTTAGGGTTTTTAGCATTAAAATATTGTAGGGGTTTTAACTTCTTTTAGGATTTTAAGGTTTTCATAGTGGTTTTTAGGGTTTTTAGTGGCTTTTATGTTTTTAAGGATTATTTGAGATTTCTTGGTATTTTATGGGTTTTTTGGGATTTTGAGGTCCATTAGGGGTGTTATGGAATTTAGAGGTTTTTAAGGGTTTCAAAAAAAAATAGGTTTAATTTAATTTTATGTTTTTATACTTTTATTAGTTATTTTTGGATTTTTACGTTTTTTTGGTTTTATGGATTTTTTGTAATTAATTAGGATTTTTATTCTTTTTAGTGTTTTTTGGGATTTGGGGGGGGGGTTCATGATTAATAGGGTTTATATGGTTTAAATAGTTTTTAGAATTTTATAGTTTTTTTAAAAAAATTAACAGTTTTATGGTTTTTAGAGTTCTTAACTTTTTAGTGGTGTAAAATGTTTTTAGTGTTTTTACTAGGTTTTTGGGGTTTCTTGTGCTTTTAGGTTTTTAAAATTTTTTAGAGATTTTACAGGTTTTACTAGATATTACGGTTTTAGGGTCTTTTTGGGATTTTAGTATTGTGTTCTGTTTTTAGGTTTTAAGGGGTTTTAAGTGTTTCTTGTTTATTAAGGTTTTCTTATGGGTGTTTAGGTTTTTTAGGGATTTCTACATATTTAGGTATTTTTAGCTGATTTTTATTGTGTTTTGGAATTTTTAGGGTTTTTAGATTATTTTACTTTTCTAGGGGTTTATGATTTTTATGTTTTTATTGTTTTATTAGGGGTTTCACATTTTTTTGTGCTTTATAATATTTTAATTATTTTTTTTGGGATTTTTACAATTTTTATGGTTTCATATGGATTAAAGAAAATTTTAAGGTTTTAGGGTTTTAATGGTTATTTTCCTTAGGAATTTGTTTTTGTGTTTTTAGGTTCTTTAATGTTTTTAAGATATTTTTACAATTTTAGGTGTTTAAAAGGGTTCTTAGAGTTTTCAGTCGTTCTTAGGGTTTTTATGAGTTTTTAGAGTTTATAAGGTTTTTAGGGTTTCACAGTGTTTTATGGTTTTATCGGCCGTTTAAGGGTTTTTATTGATTTTGATTTCTTTTGGGTTTTTATGGTTTTAAGTATTTTTAGGTTTTTAATCTTTTCATATGGGCTTCCAGGGGTATTCATGTTTTTAAGAATTTTTAGGGAACTTTTAATATGTTTATGGATTTTTAGGGATATTTATGAATTTTGAGGTGCTGAGGGGTTTTAAGGGCTTTTGAGGGATTTTAATGTTTTTTAGGGGTTTTAGCATTTTTTGAATTTTTAGGGGTTATAACTATTTTTAGGATTTTATGGTTTTCATTTTGTTTTTCAGGGTTTATGGGTTTTTATTTTTTTAGGAATTTATAGTGATTTTTTAGAGTTTTATGAATTTTTAAAATTTTTAGGGATTTCGAGGGTTTTATTGGTTTATTGGGATTTTATGGTTTTTTGGGAATTTGTTGTTTTTTTATTTTTTAGGGGTCTTATGTTTTTTTATTCTTTATAAAAAAAATTGTGGTTTAATGATTATTTAGAGTTTTTAGTTTTTTTATAGGTTTTTATGGGATTTTTGAGTTTGAATGTTTTAATGGATTTTATGGGTTTATGGCCTTTTTAGGGTTTTAGGGTTCTTAGTGTTTTTTGGTTTTTATGAGTTTTAATTTTTTTAGTATTTTAAGGACTTCCTAGTGCTTCCGCTGATTTTTAGGTTTCTTTATCTATATATTTATTTTTAGGATTTTTTAGCGGTTTTAGGGTTTTAGTGACTTTTTGGGTTTTTAGCCGTTTTAGGGTTTTTATTGTTTTTAGTGTTTTATGTTTTTTTGGGTTTTAATTAATTTTTAGTTTTTAATGTTTACTTTGGGATTTTTAGGGTATTTTATGTTTTTATGTATTTTTTAGGAAGATTTAGGATGTGCATGATTTTTTTGGGGATTTAGAGATTTTGAGGGGTTTTAGGGAGTTTAGGGTTATACGAGTTTTTAGAATTATTATGTTTTAGGGGTTCTATGTCTTTTTAACATTCTTAAGGATTTATTAGGGGTTTTAGGGTCTTTAGGGTTTTTACATTTTATGGATTTTTATGGATTTATTAGAATATTTATGTGTTTTTAGGATTTTATTAATTATTAGGGTTTTTAGAGTATTTTAGGGCTTTAATGTTTTGGGAGTTTTAGGTTTTCCTTTCATTTTTTGAGATATTACGGTTTATATAGTTTTTACATTTTGTAGTTGGTTAAAGGGTTTTAATGTTTTAGTGTTTTTAGGGGTTTTGGTGGTTTTTAAGATATTTTAATGTATTATGGGGGTTTTTATGGTTTTATTTGATTTTATTGCTTTTAGGGACTTTTAGATTTTATAATCATTTTTTAGTTTTTATGGGTTTTAGTAATTTTAGGTTTTTAATGTTTACTTTGGGATTATAAGTGTTTTTTGGGGGTTTTACATTTGTATAGATCTTTTTGGATTTTTTTAGGATTTTATGTGTTTCAGGGTTTTTAGTGATTTTGAGTGTTTGTTGGGTTTATAAGATTAGCTTTTTTAGGTCTTTGGTTGTTTTAAGTGTTTTTTTGTTTTTATGATTTTATTAAGTGTTTTTAAGAGTCCTTTTGTTTTAAAATATTTGGAATTTTTAGGCTTTTTATGTTTTTAGGGATTTTGAGTGTTTTAGGGTCTGTAGTGTTTTTAGGGTTTTTATGATTTTTTTTCTTTTTGAGTTTATATGGTTTTAATTTTTTTTGATGTTTTTTATTTTTTAGGTGTTTAAAGGGTTATGAAGGTTTTTTTGGTTTTTATGGGGTTTTTCGGGTTCTTTGTTCTAGGTGTTTTATGCTTTTTATGATTTTATAGTTTTTAGAGTCTTTTTAGGGTGTTTTATATTTCTTATAATTTTTTAGTTTCTAAGTTGTTTTATGTGTTTTTATGTTTTAATGATTTATTCTTGTTTTTATCGTTTTTAGGTATTTTTATGTTTTTAAGGATTTTTAAGGTTTCTAGGGGATTTTATTGTATATTTTTTGATTTTACGGTTTTTAGGGTTTTTAAGCGTGCTTATATTTGTAAGGTTTTCTTAGGGGATTTTAGGGTTTTTAGGGTGTTTTAGTTTTTTAGGTATTTTATAATTTTATAGGATTTTTATGATATTTCAGGTTTTTAGGGATTTTGAGGGGTTTCACAGTTTCTATTGGTTTTAAGGTTTTTATAGTTTTATTTTGTTTTTGGTATATTCTGTGTTTTAAGAATTTTGAAGGTTTTAGTGTTTTTAATGTTTTAAGGGGTTTTGGATATTTTAGTCCATTTTATGGTTTCATGGGTTTTCGGGTTTTTATGGATTTTGGGGTTTTATGGTTTTTATATGTTTTTAGTGTTTGAATGGCATTTTTTGAGTTTATAGAAATTTTCAGGTTTTTTAGGGGTTTTAAATTCTTTTAGGTTTTTAATGTTTTCATAGTGTTTTCATTGTTTTTAGGTCTTTTTATATTTTTAGGTATTTGGGGGATTTTTATGATTTTTATGGGTTTTTAGGGTATTTTTGGATTTTGACGGTCTTTAGGATTTTAGTGTTCTAGAATTTTAGGGTTTTAAGGGGTTTAAATGTATTTATTTTTTTAATGATTCTTTAGGTTTTTAAGGGATTTTTTGGGTTTTGTATCTTTTAATATATTTATATAAAATGTTTAGAAATTTTATGGGTTATTAGGTGTTTAGGGATTTTAATGGTTTTAGGGTTTTTCAGAGTTTTTTGGTTTTTTTGAATTTTTTGGATTTCAGGTTTTGATAGTTTTTAGGGTATTTAAGGTATTTTAGATATTTCAATTGTTGTTAGGGATTTATAAATAATTTAGAGATTTAATTTTTTTACTGTATTAATAGGGTTTTAAGGTTTTTTTAGTTTTTAAGGGGTTTTAAGGTTTATTGGGGATTTAAGATTTTTATGCTCTTTTTAGTGTTTTTTCAATTTTTATGTTTTTATGGATTTTATGTGTTCTAGGTTTTTATAGTTTTATTTGGTTTTATTTAGGTTTTTATGGTTTTTTTATGTTTTTATTCATTTAAACAATTTTTTTTTGTATTTTTATGGTTTTTATGGTTTTAAGGATTTTAGTGATTTTATGGTTTTTAGGGTTTTCAGGTTTTCCGAGTTTTAGATTATTTTATGTTTTTTAAAGTGTTTTTAATGATTTCCTAGGGTTTTTAGTGTTTTTATGTTTTTAATAATTTTTTTTGTTTTATTGGATTTTATGGTTTTTAGGAGTTTTTTGGTTTTTTGGGTTTTTATAATTTTAGGGGTTTAAAGGTTTTGTGAGTTCTTAGGGATTTTAGTTTTTTCAAATGTTTGAAGTGGTTAAAGGTGTTTTAAAATTTTTAGTGATTTATGGTATTTATGTATTTTTAGGGGATTCAAGTGTTTTAAGGGGTTTAGGTTTTAGGGGATTTCGGGGTTTTAGGGTCTTTTACGGGGTTTAAGGTATTTTAGGTTTTTAGGAATTTATGTGTTTTTTGGTTTTAAGGTTTTTTATGTGTTTTCCCAGATTTTAGGTATTTTTATATATTTTTAAGGTTTTTGAGGGTATTAATGGTTTTTAGAGGTCTTTAGGGTTTTTAGGACTAGACTGACAATTCTTTTTTTGATTTTTATAAGTTGGTTTAAAGGGAACCGGTACCCAAGCATACAACCTCAAGAACCAAATAAGAAGAAGACAAGAACAACCCACAAACACAACTTACATGTCCTCGAAGCCAAGCTCCTCTCCGCCTCTCCAACCGGACTCATCTTCTCCAGTGGCAGAGACCATTTCCCAACCTAAAGGCCTCCAATAGTGAGCACTCTGAACCCGATCCCTAAGCTGCTCCAGTACTGTAAGGTCCGTCAATTTCATTTCTATCACGACATTCTTCGCAAAAGACACTGTCACCTTCTCTTTCCACTTAGAGGCAGAATGGGTCTTCATTGGCCACGGAAGACATGAGTAATCCTTCCTTGGCTAGCGTCATGGGGTTGCAGAAACAAGCCCTTCCACAGCCACCAGATTCTGCATCCCATTCTACAAAACATCGCTAAAGGACTGACCAGTAAGTCAACTCACATTCTTTTTACCGCCCTCGGGGATCTCCCTTTCATTTCCAGCTTGATCCCACAAAATTGCCTCCGGAGTAGTGTTCTCCCTCAAAGGCAGCAGCACCCCCACAGGGGAAAAATTTTCCACAGGCGTCATCGAAACCTCCATCACGTCACCTGCAGCCTTCTCTTCCTTTATCGTAACAACTTCCACCTGATTGGAGCTCCTACCCTCAGGAAAATTGTCAGCCTCCATTACCTCCTCTCTGACCAAACTGGCTCCGGTCTCCAAACATCCAACCGACTGAGCCTCTGACACTTCTTCACCAATCATCTCACCTGAATTACCATCCTCTTCCAGGCAATCATTCATTCTAGCATCATTCAAGCTCTCAAATCTATTACTCAAAGATATAAAAGGAGGAGCCAGAGGATCCAAACCCTTGAGCTCCCTAGCACTATCCATGTTCAGGATAGTCTCAACCTCTTTCTCAGCCAGAGTACTAGTACCAATATTATCCTCACCAGACACCTTACAGGCCTGATTTGAATCACCATCCATAGTAGAGTTAGCCACCTCAGAGTGGCTTCCTCTAACTTTAGGTTCCCTCGGCCTCGGTTCAGGACCCCCCTCTGCCTCTAAAAGAGAATTCATATCCCTCTGCAAAGGGATATTCTTCCCATTACCAGTGACCTCCCTCGGTCTAGGAGGAAGTCCCCTACGATAATTCTCAACCGAATTCCCCAACCTTCTGCAAGAACCACAAAAGTCTATCCAATCCTCATAAACAACCCGCTGTATACAACGATACTCTTCACCTATAGTATCAAAAACAAAATCAAAAGGAATACGAGATGCATCAATCTCCACACACACTCTAGGATTCACAGGGTTAAAAAGTGCCTCAGTTCTACTATCGGAACACAGATAGCGGCTGACCATGTTGCCAAGCATCCTAATAATTGAAGGGTTTTGAAGCAGTAGTGGGAGCTTAGGGAAACTTACCCAAACTGCAATTGAAGGGGGATCCCACTTCATGTGTAGGTCTAAGGACCATCGGAGGAGAAGAAAGAGAGATCCTTGTAGATTTGAGGAGCCCTCGACTATGCTTGAATGACATCAGTTTCCGACTCAAAGCGAATCATTATCTTCTTGTTGTCGAGCAAACCTACCACCACGTGCTCCTGGAGATCCCACGCTCCAAAAATGATAGGTCAAACTCATCCACAGAAGGTCTCTTGTCCTTGAAATGAGAAAATAGATTAAGGTTCAACAGTTTAGCGGATTCTGAAAACTCAATGATGATAAGGGGAGATTCGACACCCCATCAACCAAATTTGGGACATTAGAGTTTAACGAATCTTTCAGAAAGGGTGGGAGGATATCAGGATTGGAGAAACGAAGGAAGGTCCCCGCTCTCCCACGGGACGACGATTCTCCCTCCCCCATCAAAGGGGGAGGGACCAGCGCAGTGGTCGTCGTCGTCACTCCATAGGAAAGCCATCGAAGGAACTTATGGGTTTCAGGGTTTTTTTGGATTTTTTAGGGACATTATGGGTTTTTAGATATTTTTAATGGTTTTAGGGGTTTAAAGGGTTTTTATAGATTTTAGTTATTTTTAGAGGTTTACAGGGTTTTATGGTTTTTAATGGTTTTATGGTTTTTTATGGGTTTTAAGGGGTTTTATGGATTTTAGTGTATGTTTAGGGGTTTTATTGGGTTTTTCATTTTTTGTGTTTTTAGTTATTTTAAGTGTTTTAAATTTTTAAATATTTCTTAGGGGTTTTCATGGTTTTTATGGTTTTCTTTTCTTTTTCGATATTTTTATAAATTTTTAGGATATTTAGGTTATTTTATGGTATGTAGGGATTTTAAGGTTTTGAATGTTTTTAGAGTTTTTAGGGGTTTTATCATTTTTAGAATGTATAGGGGTTTTATGAATTTTAGGTTTTTCTTTTTTTCTATGTGGTTTTCCGTGTTTTTAGGAATTTTTAGGGTTTTTTTATTTTCTAAGGTTTTTTATAGTTTTTTAGGGGTTTTAGATATTTTTTGGATTTAATGGTTTTTTTTGTTTTTTGGATTTTTAGGTTTTTTCCAATTTTCTGGGTTTTTTTAGTTTTTAGGGTTTTTAGTCTTCCTAGAAATTTATAAAGTTTTTAGAAGTTTAACTATATTCATAATATTTATTGGTTTTACAGTTTTATCAGTTTAGTAATTTTTTTAGAGTTTTTATGGTTTTTTGGGGAGTTTTATGGTCTTTTAGGGGGGTTTTTAAAAACATTCGTGTTTTAATGGGTTTTAAGTTTTTACAGTTTCAATGTTTTTCTAGTAGTTTTAATGAATTTTAGGGATTTTCCATTTTTATATATTTTTAGGCTTTTTTAGGTTTTCATGGGTTTTTAGGATTTTAGGGAATTTTAGTGCTTTTAGGGGTTTTTTGGGTTCTTAGAGTTTTATGGTTTTTTTTTCAGTTTTTAATGTTTTATGTGTTTTTAGATTTTGTTTTGGGTTTTTAGAGTTTTTAGGGGTTTTCATAGTTTTTATGTTTTTTTATGTTTTTTAGGGATTTCATGATTTGTTATAGGTTTTATCCTTTTTTGAGTGGTTTAAAGGGTTTTTATATTTTTGATTGTTTTTAGAGTTTTTATGGGTTTTTATGGTTGTCAAATGTTTTTAGTGGCTTTTATGGTTTTAGGGGGTGTTAAAGGTTTCTAGTGCTTTTTAGGTTGGGTTTAAATCATTAATGGGTTTTAGGGGTTTCAAGGGTTTTTAGGTTTATATGGTTTTCTGAAGGATTTCAGGGGTTCTTATGTTTTTACAAAATTTTATGGATTTTTATAGAATTTAATGTATTTTTATGGTTTGTATGAGTTTTGAGGGGTTTGGTGGGGTTTTATAGTTTTTAGTGGTTTTTTGGTTTTTATAATTTTTATGTTTTTTGGAGTATTAAGTAGTTTAGCTTTTAATGGTTCTTTGGGTTTGGAGGAATTTTTATGTTTTTTGGTTTTTAGGGGTTTTTATGGATTTTATCGATTATTATGGTTTATTGGGTTTCTAGAGATTTTGATGGATTTAGAGTTTTTAGTGTTATTTGGGTTTTTGGGTTTTTACCATTTCTTAGGTTTTTTTGAGATTTTATGTGTTTTTCAGATTTAAGGGTTACCTTTCGGGTTTTCTAGGTTTTCAGGGACCTTTACATTTTAGGGGTTTTCAGGGATTTCTAGGATTTTTAGGGTTTTTGCATTTTTAGTTTTTAAAGGTTTAAAATGTTTTTGGGTTTTTAATGTTTTCATATACTTTTTTAGTGTTTTTAGGGTTTTTAATATTTGTAAGGATTTTTATGGTTAATTTGGAATTTTTTTCTGTAGTTTCCTTGGGGTTTTTAGATTTTTTATTGTTTTTTTTGGATTTCTAGGTTTTTTTAGTTTCTTATCATTTGTAGGAGTTTAAATGGATTTTATATTTTAGTGGGTTTTTAGGATTTTATGGGCTTTTATGCTTTTAATTGTTAAAATGGTTATTATGTCATTAAGGGGTTTTAACATATTTTTAGGGGATATAGGTTTTTTATTGATTGTAGGGGTTTTAATTATTTTTAGGTTTTTAAGGTTTTATTAGGGGTTGTCATGGTTTTTAAGGTTTGTTACATTTTTCATTATTTTTTATATTTTTTAATATTTGTATGGGTTTTTATGGATTTTGAGGGGTTTTAGAGTTTTTAAGGTTTTCAGGGTTTTAATGATTTTTTTTGGTTTTTAATGTATTTTTATTTTTCGTGGTTTTATGGTTTTTCAGAAATTTTTAATATTTTTATGTGTTTAAAATTTTTGAGGGGTTTTATTAGGTTTTAGGGTTTTTATTGGGTTTTAGGTTTTCCAATGGTTTTTAGGGGTGTTTATGATTTTTAAGGGTCTTATGGTTTTTAGGTTTTGTATATGGTTTTTAGGAGTTTTCTAATTTTTTTAGGGTTTTAGTGGTTTTATGTGTTTTTATGGTTTTGTGAGGGGTTTTCATAGTATTTAGGGTTTTTTTTAACGTTTTATGGATTTCTGAAGGAATTTTTATTATTTTTATGGCGTTTTATGGTTTTTAGTGATTTCGAGGATTTTAGGGTTGTTAGGGTTTTATTTTTTGGTTTTTATCATTTTTTAGGTTTTTAGGGGTTTTTATTATTTTTACACTTTTAAGGTTTTTTGAAAGTTTTTCTTATTTTTTTTAGGTTTTTTACATTTTTATGTTATTTAGGGAATTTTATGTTTTTTTATATATTATTTTCTAGAGGGGTTTTATTGTATTTGGGGAATTTTGGATTTTCTTGTATTTTAGTTGTTTTTTTGAGTTTTTTCGGGTTTTATGGGGTTTTAGAGTTTCTAACATTATTAGGTATTTAATATTGTTTTAGTGTTTTTTTCTGGTTTTGTAGGTCTTTATTATTTTTAAGGATTTAGGAGATTTTATTGGTTTAAATGGTTTTAGGGGGTTTTTTTGGTTTTTAGGGCTTTGAGCATTTTTCATCCTTTTTCAGGGTTTAAGTGTTTTTGGGGTTTTACGGTTTTCTTAGGGAATTTTAGGGATTTTAGAGATTTTATGTTTAATCATATTTTTATGATTTTTATTGGTTTTAGGTTTTTTAGGTGTTTGATGTTCTTTGTATTTTTAGGGTTTTCGATGTTTTTATTGGTTTAAGCATTTTTTATGTTTTTAACTGTTTTATGAGTTTTTAGGTCATTAAGGGTTTTTTTGTTTTTTTTTGTGTTTTTTATGTATTTTTAGGATATTTATTAAGTTTTTATGAATATTTAGGGTTTAGTGCATATTTATGGGTTGCAGGGTTTTTTTTTATTTTTTTGGTTTTAGGGGTTTTATTGAGATTTTTTTTTGATTTTTAATTTTTTTTGAGTTTTTTATGATTTTAAGGGATTTAGGGATTTTATATTTTCTAGATTTTTTATTTTTTTAGGGAATTCTTTGGGATTTATAAATTTTTAGGTGTTTTATGGTTTCTAGGGGTTTTATGGTTTTATGGGGTTTTAATTTTTTTTATTTTCGAAGGATTTTTATGTTTTTAGGGGTATTTAGTTTTTTTAGGTTTTTAATGTTTTCTTAGGATTTTTCATGGATTTTAGGTTCTTTTTACATTTTTTGTTAATTTTGAGTATTTTTATAGGTTTTTAGGGTTTTTATGGATTTTTAGGTTCTTTCGGGTTTTTAGGTTTCTTAGGGTTTCTTAAGGTTTTTAGCATTTTTAGGGGTTTTAAGTGTTTTTTTCTTAAAGATTTTTAAAGATTTTTATTTTTTAGGAGTTTTTATGAATTTTTTATGATTTTATGGGTTTTAGGATTTTTTACTCTTTTTAATGGGTTTTAGGGGTTTTTTCATTTTTAGGACCTTTAGCATTTTTATCATTTTTTAGGGTTTTAGTGGTTTTAATTGTTTTTGGTTATTAAGTTTTTCTTCGGTGTTTTCATAATTTCTTTTGGGTTTTTAATTTATTTGGGATTTTGGTAATTTTTAAGATATTTATGGTGTTTTAGGGTATTTATGGTTTTTAGGGGATTAACAGTTTTTAATGTTTTTATGATATTTTCATGTTTTAAGGTAATTATAGGTTTTATGGTTTTTATGATTTTTATAGTTTTTAAATGCCTTTAGGTCTTTAAATGGTTTTTATAATTTGAATTATTTTTTCGTGGTTTTATCGGATTTAGGGGTTTTTAATATTATAAGGGTTTTTAGGTGTTTTAATTATTTTGGGTTATCAAGGTTATCTTAGGATATTTTATAGTTTTTAGTGTTTTTTAAATTTTAGGGGTTTTACAAATTTTTGAGGATTTTTATTATTTTTAGGTTTTTAGGGGTTTCTTGATTGGTTAGGGGTCTCTTGATTTATTAGGGGTTTTAAGGTATTTTAGAGTTTTCAATGTTTTATGGGTTTAAAGGGTTTTTATATTTACTAGAAAATTTTATTGTTTTTTAATATTTAGGGTTTTACGGGTTTTTATGGTTTTAGGGGCTTTTAGGGTTTTTTGGGCTTTAGTGTTTTTATATTTTTTTAGTTTTTCATAGATTTTATGTTTTTTTAGGTTTCTAATGTTTTCAAATGGTTTTTTAGGGATGTTAGTGTTTTTTACATTTTTTTGGAATTTTTGGGATCTTTCTAATATTTTTATGTGGTTTTAATGGTTTTGGAGATTTTGAGGGTCTTTATGGATTTTATGGTTTTAGGGTTTTTCGGGATTTTAGGAGTTTAAATTATTTTTAGGATTTAATGTGTTTCTTAGGGTTTTCATAGTTTCTTGGTGCTTTTTACGTTTTAATATAATTTTAAGTATTTTTTAGGTTTATTATTGGTGTTTAGGGTATTTCGTGATACTGATGGTTTTTAGGGTTTTTAGGTTGAAGTGTTTTTTGTAGTTTTTTAGGTTTTTTAAGGTCTTTAGTGTTTTTAAGGATTTTAGGGGTTTAATCGGTGTTTAGATATTTTGGTGGTTTTATGTATTATGGGGTATTATGGTATTTATGGTTCATTAGAGTTTTTTGGGTCTTTTAGGTTTTTTAGGGTTTCTAACATTTTTTACCTTTTTAGGAGTTGTGGGTGATTTTAGGTTTTTAATATTTTTATTGGGTTTTTCCGGGTTTTTATGGTTTTTAATATTTTTTATAGATTTTTATGTCTTTTTAATTATTTTTATGGTTTTAAGGGGTTTTAGATATTTTTAGGGGTTTTAGGGTTTTTAGTGTGTTTAGGGGGTTTTATTTCATTTATTTTTTTTGGATTTTAAGTGTTTTTTAATATTTATAGTCCTATTAGGGGTTTTAATAGGTATTTATTGTTTATTATTATTTTTTGATACTTTTGGGATTTTAAATTTTCTATGGTTTTTTGGGGTTTTAGAGATTTTGATGGGTTTTTCTGTTTTTGATGTTTTTTGGGTTTTTATGAATTTTGGGGGGTTTAGGGTTTATTTTAAGGTTTTGGTGGGGGTTTTTTATGATTTTATTAGGTTTTTAGAGTTCCCAAAAACAATTAGGGGTGCAAAGGGTTGGTAGAGTTTTTTTGTGATTTTTAGGCCTTTTTGGTTTTTTTGGTTTTTATGGTATTTTGCAGGTATTTTGGTTTTAGATGTGTTTAATGTTTTAATGGTATTTTATAGAGTTTTTAGTGTTTTTTCATTATTTGGTTTTTATGGGTTTTATGTTCTTTTATATTTTTCTTGGTTTTTTATGATTTACGGAGTTTTAAGGATTTTTAGGATTTTAATGGATTTTAGAGATTTTATTAATTTTGATGGGTTTTATATGTTTTTAGGGTTTTTTAGGGTTTTTAGGTTTTTTAGGTTTTTTAGAATTTATTTAGGGGTTTTATAGGATTTAAAGGTTTTTAGTTTTGTATCTTTATCTTGGGATTTTCAATGTTTTTATAGTTTTTTATGTTCTCTAGGTTTTTTGGGTTTTTTTGGAATTTTATGGGTTTTTTGTTTTTAGAAATTTTGAGGGTTTTCATCATTTATATATTTTTATGGGTTATTTGGGGTTTTAGATTTTTTTTGTTTTTTAGGTTTTTAATGGTTTCTTAGAGTTTTTTTTAATTTTTTTATTATTTAAAGTGTTTTTAGAGTTTTCAGTGTTTTTTTTATTTTATGGAATTTTGGGGTTTTAAGGGTTTTAGGGGGTTTTAGGGGTTTATAGTTTTTAGAGGTATTATGTTCTTTTAGAGTTTATGGTTTTTATCCTTTCTAGGTTTTTAGGCATTTTAAATTTTTAGGCTTTTGAGGTATTCTATTAGTTTCCTTTGTTTTTTAAGGTTTTTTATATTGGGGGGGGGGGGTTATGATTTTTATGGTTTTTAGGGGTTTTAGGGATATTTCGAGGTTTTAAGGATTTTTAAGGTTTTAGGGGTTTTAAGGTTTATCGGTGTTTTTTTTTAGTAATTTTAAGTGTTTTTACGCTTTTATGTTTTTCTTATTGGTTCTCTGGTTTTTCGGGATTTAATATTTTTAGTTATTTTTAGTTATTTCTAGGATGTTTATGGGTTTGTATGGTTTTGAGGGAATTTGAGTGGTCTTAGTGGTTGTTGGGGGTTTTATGGGTTCTCCATATTTTTTAGGTTTTTAGGGGTTGAAGTGTTTTTAGGTTCTTATGGTTTCTTTATTGGTTTTCAGAGTTTTTATAATTTTACTTTTTTTAGGATTTTTAGGGATTTTTATGGATTTTTATGGCTTGTTGGATATTTGAGATTTTGAGGACTGAATGGGTATTTAGAGGGTTTATGGGGTTTTTTGGGTTTTTGGTTTTTTTGAGTTTATTAGGGGTTTTAAGACTTTTTAGAGATTTTTGATGTTTTAAGGTTTAAATGGGTTTTGGAGTTTTTAGTAGTTTTTAAGGTTTATTATAGGGTTTTAGGGGTTTTATCATATTTATTATTTTTAGGGTTATTAGAATTTTTATGTTTGTATGATTTTGAAGTGTTTTTACATTTTAAATTTTCTTTGGATTTTTCATGGTTTTAAGGAGTTTATTGTTTTATAGGTTTTTAAGAATTTTAATTATATTTATGGGTTTTAGGATTTTTAAGAAGTGTTAGGGTTTTTATGGGTTTTCAGGGGTTTTTAGGAGGTGTAATTTTTTAGTTTTTTGGCGTTTTATGTTTTTTAGTTTCTTAATGTTTTATTAGGATTTTTTCGGGATTTAGAGTGTTTTTACATTTGTAGTTTATTTAAGTTTTTTATTGTTTTTATGGTTTTTAGAGATTTTGAAGTTTTTTAGTGATTTTACAGTCTTTATCGGTTTTATAGTTTTTACTATTTTTAAGGGTTTTAAAGGGTTTTATATTTTTTAGTCGGTTTCAATGTTATTATTGGTTTTTAGGATTCTGTAATTTTTTAGGGGTTTTGTGGTTTTTAGTATGTTTTAGAGTTTTTAGGGTCTTTTTTTGTTTTCAGTGATTTTAGTATTTTTTAGGTTTTTAGGGGTTTTAAGTGTTTTATGTTTTATTGTTTTCCTAGGAGTTCTCTTGGTTTTTAGAGTTTTTTTTATGTTTTTAGGGATGTTTAGGAAATTTTTGGATTTTTATGGTTTTGTTGGGAATTTTAGGGTTTTTTGGTTTCTATCGAGTTTTTGGCATTTTTTGCGTT